>CATNEN010000008.1:0-2400000 GCA_950097015.1 Macrostomum hystrix
TGGCTGACAATTATCTGCGAATCAGCAGCGCTTGTCAAGGAAAGCTGAACCCGAAGGCTTCTACTTCACAGAGTGTCAGGCACTGTGACACATAGTTGAGCACAGTTAACCTAGACCCGAATCTGCCGCAAGAAAAATTTCCAACTGTGAAAGGTTTGGTATCATTGCGCCCTCCACAGGTGACGTCGTCCAGCTGAATGGTGAACGCGTTCAGCCTAGATCGGCAGCAGTCGTTTCGATTGTAGATTGTCAAATAGGACACAAACGATGGAGCGGAGAAGCTGGAGCTCCAGAACTCCTGCCGACCAGGGGAGCAGCCGGTGTGCGAGCAGAATCCCAGAGAATAGTTTTGCTCTTTGTTGCCGTCGATTGCTAGCGAGCACGTGCGGCCCTCATGAAGGGTGCTTTGTGAGCAGTTTTGAAACTGCAGCTGAACCATATCTGCAACAGTGCAGGTAGGACCATGCACCTGCACGCTGGTAATGTGAAACCCTGCTCTCCTGCTTGTCTACATTACTAATTTACGAAGACAAACTTTCTTCATGGCTGTAAACATCAATAAAATGTACATTTGGGTGTCAACTTAATGCTCTAGAATGGAGCCCGATCGTGGTCAACCCTCGAACCAAACCGACTGAAATCAGTAGCAGGTCAATCTGGTCGACTAGAAACGCCGAGACATCAAAGCCGGCTCCAGTTCCAAAAATAACAGGCGCCTATGTAGTTATTATATGTAGTGTAAAACCATAGAAACACCTGAACCTTTTCATGTCTGCATTGTGTTTTCCTAATTACGTAGTAACAGTATAAAGATCACAGGAGGGTGATCTCCCAAAATATTGAACTTATCACCATGACAATCCAGAACAAGGGCAACAATTTTCCGCTCTATCCGATGAAACAACTTCCAGAATCACAAAACATTGGCATCGTCGAGATATTCAATGATTCTTGTCGGGGTGTCTAGTGGCAAAAACCACCAGGAATCCTGACCCAGATAATCCTGACCCAGATAATCCTGACCCAGATAATCCTGACCCAGATAATCCTGACCCAGATAATCCTGACCCAGATAATCCTGACCCAGATAATCCTGACCCAGATAATCCTGACCCAGATAATCCTGACCCAGATAATCCTGACCCAGATAATCCTGACCCAGATAATCCTGACCCAGATAATCCTGACCCAGATAATCCTGACCCAGATAATCCTGACCCAGATAATCCTGACCCAGATAATCCTGACCCAGATAATCCTGACCCAGATAATCCTGACCCAGATAATCCTGACCCAGATATTCCTGACCCTTAGAAACAGCTTGGAAACAGTAAAACATAGTTTTAGAGGCTCACCCATCGGTCTGGTGAAGACCATCGAGCCGGGCTCGGAGGCGATCCAGCTGCCAAAGAACGAGTCGAAGTTGAAGAGGCGGCACAGCCGAGCAAGCCAGGAGAAGCCGAAACAGTCGCGCCGTCCGGCGCAGTCGCTGGCGCAGTCGATGGCGGAGGCGGCGCTTCGTGAGTAAAAGTGTGCCGGCGCAGCTGACCCGTTTGCGGTGGCGACCTTTTGAAACTGCGCCCGCCGCAGCTGGAGTCCGTGAGTCAGGGCCAGCAAGAGCAGCGTCAGGATGAGCAGCCGCATCGCTAGACTGCCAACTGATCAATCTGACGGAATATTTTTAGCCCTTTTTAGGAAAGCCAATCTCGAATTATTTTCAATTTCAATTTTTGCTGCCAAAAACGGCCCGCGACTAAATAAAAAAATTAAGAGCATGGGATCAAGGTTTTTAATCAAGCTAAAGTGACTTTCTAGAAATTGAAAAAATTCAAATATTCCACTTCGTGCTCGTTAACAGAAAAACTAGACCCAAACTCTTCGTTTTTGCTGCCCAGGTTTGCAATAAATGCTGAAGAAATCTATTTTGGACATTTGACTTATAAATCACTAAGACCTATCAGAGCTGTCTGAAGTGTTTGCCTCCCGCACCAAGGTCCCTTAGCTCGATTCCGCGGCGAGGCCACATTTATTTGTGGCTTGGGGTTTGTCGTGCAATTTACGTCCTAGAGTTCCAACCCTAAGGTACAGTGAGAGTGTACACTGTCTGACGATGAGAAAGTCAGGGCAGATGTACACCTGAGTATGATGTGTTCCTGTGTACAGTATCTGTGTCAGTGTGTGCTCAGGAGTCAGCGGAATGGGCAGAATTGCCTCCTCGCTGGCTGCGGGTCTAGCATCACCAAATGATGAGTCATTGCCCGCAGCCCTCCTGAAATTATTATTATCCTTACAATTACTTCAGTATTATATAATAAACTGAAAAATGTGCAAAATGTGAGTACATACGCAGGTGAAGCGCACACCGAATGGTCGACTCGGGACGAACTGAAAATGATCTCTTCAATTCGGCTGCATATAAAACTTCTAGGATTGATACACGACCTGCTTTTTTTCTATCTAGAGATGATGAGTCTGTCTGCTTTTAGCAGATGTGTCACTCAAAAGATGAAAGTTAGACCTGCCACTAAACCTCTCCAAGCCTGCTAGTTATAATAGATTGCTTAGTCGAGTGTAATTAGTTCACACAGTATCTACCATGGCAACCAAAGCACTCCTTATAAGACTTAGAAATCTGAAGGGAATTCAAGAGTTCGCGAGCAGAAATCTAAAAGCTAAAAATAGCAACAGCAGAGAGGGCAAACAACCAAGGGGAGAGAGACTGGACAAAAAAACCCGCCCCGAAGTCACTTCATCATTTCAGCTCAGGCCGGGTCGGCATGGCAACAGCGGTGCGGACGTGGAACTGCCTGAGACCGGACCCGCAGCTGTACTGATGAGGCGCTGCCGGAATCAACCCGGCCTGTCCCTGCCTGCAGCTGCCGGCGTCGGCCCAGCCCAGCCCGCATTGGGAGCCGCCTGGGCCCGGCCGGGAACGAGAGCTGGAGAAGGACGGAACCGTACAAGAAAACGGGATCGATAAAAGGCGAAGGAATAACGAACAATAGGAAAGAGATCTCAGTAGAGGGAGGAACGCATCCTAACTCAGCTAAGACATTTTAAGAATTTTACCCACCCTCCACAGGAGAGGGGTTGGTGTGCCTGCCAACCAACTAGTATAATGACTAATGACTGTAATAGACTAGAGGCCGCGACCTCAACCCGCATAAATTCTCTCGCCAGATGTTGCTACGGTATTGCCTCCCCTCGCATCGAGGGGTTTTAAAGATAATATATATATCGGTGCGGAGCGCGGGAAAAGATCCGCCGCTCCAGTTAGTTATAGACTCACTTTGAGCTCCGTTTAGATAAACTAGAAAATCATTGTGTTTGCGTTCTTTCTTAAGTAGAATCCGTGACAACGGTCTAGAGAGATCACTACGACCAGCCGAAATACTGAGCATCGATAGTCGTTAGGAGTTATAGCCTTCAAGACTTTTAGACTGCAATAAACCGCTAGACAAACTATAGGAAAACTACAAGTGAAGAAGAAGAGACATAAAACTTGAAGCGCTATACTCCTCACACAGCTGTTGATTGCGAGTACCGTCGACTAAATTTCAACGCCTGTTCTCTCATGTTGTTTTAAAAAATTCTACCACAGATTCAAAGCACTTTTGAATCTTCCTTTTCCATTTCACTTTTTACAAAAAATTCTCGATGTGAAAGCGATGAGAACAACTAAAATGCTTAGCGTGTCTTTTGAGTTCTATCACGAAAAGCTGTTGAGTATCAAGGAAGGCTGTTGAGTATCAAGGGAGGCTGTTGAGTATCAAGGGAAACTGTTGAGTATTAAGTGATGCTGTTGAGTATCAAGGGAGGCTGTTGAGTATTAAGTGATGCTGTTGAGTATCAAGGGAGGCTGTTGAGTATCAAGGGAGACTGTTGAGTATTAAGTGATGCTGTTGAGTATCAAGGGAGGCTGTTGAGTAATAAGTGAAGCTGTTGAGTATTAAGTGAAGCTGTTGAGCATCAAGGGATGCTGTTGAGTATCAAGGGATGCTGTTGAGTATCAAGGGAAGGCTGTTAAGTATCAAGGAAGGCTGTTGAGTATCAAGGGAGGCTGTTGAGTATCAAGGGATGCTGTTGAGTATCAAGGGAGGCTGTTGAGTATCAAGGAAGGCTGTTGAGTATCAAGGGATGCTGTTGAGTATCAAGGAAGGCTGTTGAGTATCAAGGGATGCTGTTGAGTATCAAGGGATGCTGTTGAGTATCAAGGGATGCTGTTGAGTATCATGGAAGGCTGTTGAGTATCAAGGGAGGCTGTTGAGTATCAAGGGAGGCTGTTAAGTGTCAAGGGATGCTATTGAGTATTAAGTGAAGCTTTTGAGTATCAAGGGATGCTGTTGAGTATCAAGGCAGGCTGTTGGGTATCAAGGGAGGCTGGTGAGTATCATGGAAGGCTGTTGAGTATCAAGGGATGCTGTTAAGTATCAAGGGATTCTGTTGAGTATCAAGGGATGCTGTCGAGTGTCAAGGGATGCTGTTGAGTATTAAGTGAAGCTTTTGAGTATCAAGGGATGCTGTTGAGTATCAAGGCAGGCTGTTGGGTATCAAGGGAGGCTGCTGAGTATTAAGGGAGGCTGTTGAGTATCAAGGGATGCTGTTAAGTGTCAAGGGATGCTGTTGAGTATTAAGTGAAGCTTTTGAGTATCAAGGGAGGCTGTTGAGTATCAAGGAAGGCTGTTGAGTATCAAGGAAGGCTGTTGAGTATCAAGGAAGGCTGTTGAGTATCAAGGGATGCTGTCGAGTGTCAAGGGATGCTGTTGAGTATTAAGTGAAGCTTTTGAGTATCAAGGGATGCTGTTTAGTATCAATGGAGGCTGTTTATCATCAAGGGATGCTGTTGAGTATCAAGGGAGGCTGTTGAGTATCAAGGGAGGCTGTTGAGTATTAAGTGAAGCTGTTGAGTATTAAGTGAAGCTGTTGAGTATTAAGTGAAGCTGTTGAGTATTAAGTGAAGCTGTTGAGTATTAAGTGAAGCTGTTGAGTATTAAGTTAAGCTGTTGAGTATTAAGTGAAGCTGTTGAGTATTAAGTGAAGCTGTTAAGCGCCAAGACAGCTCTTGATAGAATTAACAACCTGGCCAGATGTTTAAAAACACAGCCTATAGATTTAAAAGTTGACTTAGTGGTACTGTTTCTATTTTATAAAGTTTAAGTGCCGTATTTATAGTTTGAGTGTTGCGGTTATTCTTGACTTTAACTAGCGGTTATGCGCTTAGTTCGACCTGAATCGCAGAACACGCAATCAGTTTAGAGAGGCCAGTCCAAACACTTCGATCTCACAGATGCACAGACAGGCGCCCGGGTTATTGAGCACAGTCAACTGTCTGCCAAAACTGTTGCAGCTGAAGTTGCCAATTGAAAATGAGTAGGTCTCGTTTCGCGCGTGACAGGTGACCCCGTCGAGTTGAATCTCGAACACGTTTAACCGGTTGGAGCAGCAGTCCATCCGGTGGTAGATGGTGACGTACTGTACCAGTGCCGCAGTTGGTAGGCTGGCTGTCCACCAGTCACGCCTGTTGATCTGACAGCCGGTGTGGGCACAGGAGCCCGCGAAATAGTCCTGCTGCGTGTCACCGTCGATAGCTTTGGTACAGTTCGACATCAACGGGTCGTACGATGTACTCTGGGAACAGTCTAGCAGCGTTAGCCTCTGGCTGACTAGGGGCAGTAGGACAGCAAGAACGATTAAGTCATTACAAATATGTTTCTTGTTAACAGTAGTGGGATCAATGCTATTTTCCCCTGACCACGGGGGTATTTCAATACCCCGAGCCTAATTAACGATAGCTCCCAAACCAAATGACCGATTTTCGTGAAATTCCACCATATGGATCTAAATTTTCCACTGAGTATCTATCAAAAAATCGCTATTAAAGTCGAACACGCAGACAAACTTTTTTCCTCTCTATCCGATGGAAAAACTTCTACGAGAATCACAAAGCATAGGAATTAAGTCTCGGCGTCAAGAGACATACAAGAGCAAAGAGGCTTTGAAAGTCAGTTCATCGAAGGGACGGAAAATTTAGATCAATCTGGTGGACTTTCATAAAAATCGGTGTGAAAATCGGTTTGGGAGCTATCGTGAAGTAGGCAGCGAGTATTTGTGTTATGTATTGAAGACCACTCGTTGAGGTTTCAGATCGTCTTAAAGCGAGATGCACATATTGCTAGAAGGGGGGCTCTGCTCATGTTGTATTCTGCGCGTAGCTCTTTCGATTGAATGTTTCGGTTGCTGGCATTGTGGGATCACGAATACGCGTAATGCTCTACCTGACTTAGCTTAAAGAATCACCTGCTCGAAGCTACCATTTGCTCGACCTTCTTTAATATCCATATTGGCTGCAGACATTGAGTGAGTGGCACTCAGTGATTGCCTTTCTTATTTCGTAAAAATTGTTTTTCGACCTTGAGACAAGCATGAATGCTTTTACTTAAATAGGAATGTCTAAGAATAGACGTGCCTGAATAACAATTACCTTAAAAATGTTAAAAGGGGATTTGTTTACGTACAGTGTTATACACCAGTTAAGATTCAGTTGAAAAAAAAATATATAATTGCTCGTACAATTGATTTTTCGGGCGAAAGTCTGTCGTCAATGCTAAAAAAGCTTACTTTAACAGTTCGAATCGAAAATGGTGAACTTCTAAACAAGCTAGGGACCAATAACTAAGGATTAACTAAGACGTCAAACCTATGACTAATTGGGACTCAACTATCGAGGAAATCCATGGTAAAAATACTCCTTGTCATGCCACATTTATCTCCTGGTAGATTTAATGCCGCTTAAAGTGTCTCAAGCGATTCAGATTGGTCTTCAACAGGTTGATGTCGCGAGACAGAGTAGACAGGTCGAGCGCGACAACCAGGACGCAGAAGACCACCACGATCATGATGACGACGGCGCCAACACTGCTGGCACTGCCGGCCTCCTTAGCAGGTGGCACAAAGTGCTTCTGATTGCCCGACAACTGCAGGGCTTCGGATTTCTCTGTTGAGTGCGCATTTTGGGGATTTCTGTGAGATTCCTAGTGGCTATTAATTAGCCATTCAAGCAATTTATAAAGGTTCCAAATTGAAAATCCAACACACGGGCTAAAATTTTACGCTCTATCCGATGAAAAAAAATGTTTAATGAAAAAACATTGTCAGGGTGTCTTGTGGCAAAAACTATCAATATAGCTATAACTTTTCTGCTCACAAAATTTTATTCTACAACCACGCCGACTATCATTAATGACTATTAATGACTATGAAATAAAAAATTTTTCTTAATTTTTGAACCAATATGGTTTTGCCATAGAGGTTCATACAGAGCAGTGTTACTTGTCCTTGTCACCAGGGTCTTCAACAAGAATCGCTGAATATCTCGACGATGCTATCGTCGGACGGTTTTCAAATTTAGTGAATCGATAGTGCGAAACTGCAAACTCACTGATGCACCATGGCAGATCGCTGGCGTTCCACAGGCCGTTTTTCTTGCATAAGAGCACCGGCTGGCCCACGCCAGTGTCGCTGCCATTCTCGCACGTAAAGCTAATCTCCGTAGCGTAGGGATAAGTCTCGGGAATATTCACCTGATTGGCTGGAACTTGACACTACGGTGCCGTTCTTGTACTTCACTGTGGCGTTCGCCGTGTACAGCGCGCTTCTGACAATCGCGTTTGCGTCCGCAGTCCGCCTGATGATGCTGTCGGAGAGGCAGCTGACGGCTGGTCGATGGGTGAGAAGGAAATCGTGGATGTGGATGAATTGGAGGCTTGTTGTGCAATATAACTACACTTGACCATAGACAAAAAACCAATCAAGTGGAGAATTCCAGGCTGCAATTCCCTATGGCCATAGACTATAACGAATCAAGCTAGGCCGTTAAACGCTCTTCTCTCAAGCTTAAAGTCAATAAAGTAGAGGATTTCAACAGAACGTGCATTCTAAACACAAATGCCTGCAGCAACCTCTCACGCAGATCGCCAGCGTTTGATTGATGCCATCGAAAACGGGAACTCGCTTTAAAACGTTCAAGTCTCAATTGTTTTTTCTAACCTTTGGTAGATTTTTTTACTGGAATTCTCTACTTGGTTGGCTTTTAATCAACTCGATTGGCTTTTTTGTCGATGGTCGAGTGTAATTCACGGCAGTGGCTGCTACTGCTGTGAATGGAGATTTTCAACGTTATTTACGTTATCCTCGACTTCGCTGACAAGTGCGATATAAGTCAAAAACAGGTATTTAAATATTGAGTCGAATTTGAGTCATATTTAAAATAACGATTTTGATGCTATAAATAGCCCGATAAAACCACGCGAAAAAACACTCTATTACAAAAGAGTCTATCACGAGCACTCCGCATGCCAATGGCACGAAAAATATGACCTTGGCGCTAAAAATATCTGCAATAGGTTAGTGTTAAACTGACATATTGTGCTAACTCACGAATGCATTTCAGAGTCTTGAGTCGCTGTAAATCCGTGCCCTGAGCGCCGTACCACTGTGCGGTTATGAGGCTGCCATTAGCCAGGTCGCACCTCAGTAGCTTGTCGAATTGTCGATCTTCAAAAAAGTTGCCCTCCGGATGGCACTGAACGTAAACCAAGTTAGGGAAGAAGGGATAGCTGGACTTTTGAAACTCGCCGTAGCTCTTCTGATCGTCCCGGTTCTCGGCTTTGTAAGCTACGGCATGGCTGCTGATCACTGTGCTGACGTCATCGCACATCACCGCTTCAAAGTTTAAGTTTTAGAACGGATAAATATAGATAAACCAGTTGGGCCGGATGTACAACCAGTAAACGCAGCGGCAGATATTTCATTGTGCTTTCCAAGACTGTGTACAATAGTTCAGTCCCTGAAATTAAATTTCTTGCTCAAGGACACTTGGGCTGATCGGTTCTCGGGCTGATGGGCTGAGATTCGAACTTCTGACCTCTCAACTTCCCCTTCAGGCTCCCTTTGTAACCCTGTAGCCCAGTAGTCTTAAAGACGATCCCTTACTGCGAAGACTTCATTTAGAACGAAACAAAATGATTGAACATCGATAAGACCAGTCACAATCACAGACCAATGGGTCATTTAGTGTATTTTTTTACACAAACTTTCACACCTCAACAGTGAGGCGTTTCGGAGGCAATAAACTCGCTCACACCCTTAACTATGTGGGCAACTCTTTGTTGAGATTATGTCATGATAAAGTTTTTATTTCTCGTATTTTGAGCCTTTGCCCTCGCACCCTGCCTGAAGTAATTATCTCTCACCCCTTCTCTCATGATTGGTTGGCCCCTCCCTATGCTCTCACCCACCCCCCCGCTGCCACCCTTACGCTGTGCGTACGAGTATTTCATTAACAGTAGGACTACACCTTTTTGCGTTCAATTTCAACAAAGCAGAAGTTCAATTTAGACAATTCGAAATTCAAATTCGACACTCTATTTTTAGTTTCCAACTCGACCTTTCAATTTAGACAACCTGCAACCAAATTCGCCAGTGCATATTCAATTTAGACACTTCCCGAAAGACACTGTCAATGTCTATGGTAAAAAGCGACCACGGGGCTAAAATTCCATTCAAATTAGACAAACTGCAGTCAATTTCGACCATAGAAATTGACCCCAAGCCGTTTTGCCGCCCGTTTTTATACCCAGGGGGGGATTTCCTTCAGTTGAATGAAGTCCAGAAATCATTTTCCTTTACAGTCTCAATCTCGGTTTTCAATCTTACCATAGACAATAAACTGAGTACATGTATCTTACAGAATGTACATTAGTCTCTCCAATTCTCTCTCCGAAAGTCAGAAGCAGAGGCGACAGGAAAGCAAGGGTCTGAAGCTGAGCGTGTCTAAATTGAATATGCGCTTTGCCTCAGAACTAGAATTTTACCATAGACAAATCGCTCTCAATGAGGAAGTGTTTAAATTGAATATCCCCTGTCTAAATCGAATATCTGCTGTTTAAATTGAAGTCAGCTTTGTCTAATTTGAACGTCCAACTGAAGGTATAAAAATAGAGTGTCGAAAATGAATGTCAAGTTGTCTAAATTGCAGCGCAGATTTGTTGAAATTGAACGGGAAAAGGTGTAACATAAAAGCAACAAACTAACACAATAAACCCAAGTCAATTGGGTTCATGATTTAGTAATTATAGTAATAATAATTAGTAATACATATTAGTAATTATTTAATAATTCAGGTCTGCAAAGACTCACCTTTGCAGATACTGAGATCAGTTGGGTACCATTCACCCTGGGTTGGATCGATGAAGCTCTGCACGCAGGTGATTTCGCTGGTGGTGCTGTTCACATTATTAACCGACACGTAGCCGCGCGAGCAGTTGACGCTGAAGCTCTGCGAATAGTTGTAGAACTCGAAAACTAGCGAGCTGGCGTACGGCTTCACGTGCGGAATGGGCGTGTCCACCTTCAGCACAGTCGAGTTGCAGCGGATGGCTGCAGACCGTAATCAACGAGCTCTTTTTAGTACAAAATTTACAAAAATGACAATGCCTTCACTTTTCTGAATATAGACTTGGACTTAAAAAGTACTAGTTTTATTGAACTGTTAATTCTTCCTACTTTCAATCCAAGTAGTTCTAACTAATTAAGTCCTATTCTAACTAATATTTAGACTAATATTATATATTCAGACCAATAACAATACTGGGGTATTGGCCAATACCAACTCCAAGTCATTCAGTAGGCTGGCCAATACCATCTTCTAGACATTCAGTAGGCTGGCCAATACCAACTCCCAGACATTCAGTAGGCTGGCCAATACCATCTTCTAGACATTCAGTAGGCTGGCCAATACCAACTCCCAGACATTCAGTAGGCTGGCCAATACCATCTTCTAGACATTCAGTAGGCTGGCCAATACCAACTCCCAGACATTCAGTAGGCTGGCCAATACCATCTTCTAGACATTCAGTAGGCTGGCCAATGAATTTTGCTGTTAGCTAATGAAAGCATTAACAATTAACATTGGCTGGCCAATGAATTGTGTAGTCAGAGCTGATGAACCAGAGCAAATTCGAGCTCACGATAGCACTGCTGAATCTGTCCGTAGGCGAAGGTGCCGTTTGCCAGGCAGAATGCCTGGTTCGGCATCAGGCCCTCCGCTGTCGGGGTCGCCGCCACAGCTGTCAGCTTCTTCACCGGACTGTCGCTGTCGCGAAAGAAACCGGGCCGACAGGGAACCTCCGACAGTAGGCCGTGATGCGGCAGGTTTTGAAACACGCGGCCGTAGCTCACGTTCGTTAGCGCCATGGTCAGCAGGTTCAGGCCTTGGATCTGGGAGATGGAGCACTTGATGGCTGAAAGATTGTGCAGAAATGTTCATTGATTTGCATTCAGCTCAAACATTTCTAAACACTTGCAAATTATTATTAATCCGCATGTTGTCAAGCTGCGTCTTAGGATTGCAGGAGGGCTGCGGGCAATGGCACATCATTTGGTGACACTAGACACGCAGCTAGCGAAGAGGCAATTCTGCCCATTCCGCTGACTCCTGAGCACACACGCACCCAGGTTTTTACGTCTGCCCTGACTATCTAATCGTAAGACAGAGCACACTCTCACTGTGCCTTGGAGGTTGGCCCTCATGGGCGTAAATTGCACCGACAAAAGCCTTCTCTCCGCTGCTGAGCCCACCATTTAAAATGAGGCGTCGCCGCGGAATCGAGCTCAGGGACTTTGAGTACAGTGAGTACCCGTGCTCACCACTTGTTAATACACGTGCTCACCACTTGTTAATACACGTGCTCACCACTTGTTAATACACGTGCTCACTACTTGATAATATCTGTGCTCATTACTTGATAATATCTGTGCTCACTACTTGATAATATCTGTGCTCATTACTTGATAATATCTGTGCTCATTACTTGATAATATCTGTGCTCATTACTTGATAATATCTGTGCTCACTACTTCATAATATATGTGCTCACTACTTGATAATATCTGTGCTCACTACTTGATAATATCTGTGCTCACTACTTGATAATATCTGTGCTCACTACTTGATAATATCTGTGCTCACTACTTGATAATATCTGTGCTCACTACTTGATAATATCTGTGCTCACTACTTGATAATATCCGTGCTCACTACTTGATAATATCTGTGCTCATTACTTGATAATATCTGTGCTCACTACTTGTTAATTCCTGTGCTCACCATTTGTGAACAGTAAGTGTCGCACGTTGTTGCGTCGTGGAAAGATAATTCTCACCTTCCCTCTCGCACATGACAGTGTAATTGTTGGTGCATTTCTCAGCTCGCAGGCCGGAGCTCGGCATCCAGTGGCCATTCGACGATGTTAGACTGACGTCGATGATCAGGCGACTGCAGGTACGATCGGTGACGGAACTGGACGGCCGACCGCCGGCGGACCAGAACTGATCCGCTACACTGGCGTTGCTCGATTCCCAGATCCATCGACTGCCTGTTGGTAGGGCCAGTTGACAATCTCAGCTGAGCTGTCTACAATGATTCTGAAGTGGGACCCTGAGAATGAAGATTCTCCAGTGGCTTCAGACCTAGCTGGGGCCTAGCGGGTCTAAGGGGATTAGGAATAAAAAGACGCATGCAGGTAAACTAAATAGCTTTCACTAGCACTGTACTCAATATCTGCGCGCGTAAGCGAATCGTCATAGACCAGGACCTTACACACGTAAGTTCCTTACTGAAGCCAAAAGAAGTTAGAGAATCTGATTACCGTTGCCTGGCAACAAGACTGCGTCCGCCCAGATGCTTGCCCCGGAGAATAGCACCGCCATGCAGTAGGCGGACAGGTCGAAGACATTGGCCTCTTTGTCCACCTTGATTAGACTGCCGCCGATATCTGCGCACCTCTGTCTGGCTGTCTCCCGGCCGACTGGCGAGTAGAAGCTGCTGAGACGGCGGTAGCACTTGCCAGACACCGGCATGTAGGTCCACTCGGGCCCGGAGCACACCGCCGAGCCGCTCACTGGTGGCAGTCCGCTGACAGGCGATGAGCAGCCTTTGGGCCGAGATTGATGGCAAAGGAATAAAAATAGTTTTTGAGATGTACTGTAATCCCAAACGATAACTATGGGGATAGGGTAAGTTTGCAAGCTTTTCTGCCGATATTTTCCCATCGATTTCTGCCGGAGTAGTCATGTAATTATAACCCTTCAAATTTTTATCATTATTATTATTAATATGCACACTTTTAAGTGGGTGATCTGCAGAGCGGTCTAATGCATTTGCCTCTTGCGCCAAGGTCCCTGAGCTCGATTCCGCGGCGAGACCACATTTATTCGGGGCGCAGCCGCGAAGAGAAGGCTTGGGGGCTTGTCGTGCAATTTACGATAAGGGCCAACCTCCAAGGCACAGTGAGTGTGCACTGCTTGACGAGGAGAAAGTCAGGGCAGATGTACACCTCTGAGTGCGTACGGTATCTGTGTGCGTGTGTGCTCGGGAGTCAGCGAAATGGTCAGAATTTTAATTGCCTTTGTCTTTGAAATTTCTCAAGAAACTACAGTAGGCTGAAATCAAAGCAGACCGAAGAAGCTTACCTAATTTATTGTTTCCTTTGTTCTTAATTCCTTAAACAGTCCCCTCATATTCATAATTTTTTGCTTACCGATTAGCCACGTAGAGATATAGAATGTTAGAAAGTAAATCTGATAATGCATGCCTGCAAAGATGACGTTATGTAAGAAATTTTCTAACACAGAAATATGAAGCCTATATTGACTGAGGGTAAAAACTGAACTTTATACACTGTGGGCAGCACACGAGAGAGAAAGGCAGTTTTCAGCAAAAATCGATAGGCTCTCTAGTGTTTGTTGGTTGCTATGGCAACCAGTTCCCAACTTGTTTTAGTGAGACTATACAGGGGAGAGATGCTTTGGAACCGCCCGTGTTTGCTCAGCTGCCGGTTCCGCTCACCAAACCGGAGGTGGGTATAGTTTTGCGATGCTTATTCGATAGGTGAAAACTGCTTCGGGCATGAGAAAAGGTGGATGTTAAACACAAGTGCGGCTGCTTGTGGTGCCCAAGACTCTGAGTGAAACCCTACCTGTTTGTGTGTGTGTGAAACACCAGCTCTCTTTCAGTGAAATTTTGAGCTGTTTACATTAGTCCCATCAGGATCTTCTGCACTGCTTCGGCGGCCTCTGTTTTCAGTAATATATTATTCCAAGTCCCAGCTGGGACAGCGTTCTATCTACGATACTGTTTCTGCCACCTCCTCCACATGGAGGGGTTGTAGTCTTAGTGGTTAGTGCGTCGGACTCGCGACTTAAAGGTCGGGGAGTTCTCGCTGGGGAGTTCTCCCTTTTCCAGGACTACACTGAAAAAATTGTCCTTTAGCAAGACACTTGGACTCTGTGTTGCTTCAGTTCAACCAGCTGTTAAATAGGTATCTGAATTAGCTGGGGTAATAAAGGTTGGGCGTGGCGTCCCCCCAGTCCATGGACTGAACAGCCGTACGCAGCCTCCAGATGCGCCGCGCAATAGCTGCGTCTGTGCTGTCGGCTGCACATCTACGAGTAGTAGACTGATCTGAGAATCTGGGAGAATAGGCAGACTAACCTGGGGATCTGGGAAAATGGGTAGACTGATTTGAGGATCAGGGAGAATCGGCAGACTGATCTGAGGATCTTGGAGAATCGGCAGACTGATCTGAGGATCTGGGAGAATCGGCAGACTAAACTGGGGATCTGGGAAAATGGGCAGACTGATCTGAGGATCTGGGAAAATGGGCAGACTGATCTGAGGATCTGGGAGAATCGGCAGATTGATCTGAGGATCTGGGAGAATCGGCAGATTGATCTGAGTATCTGGGAGAATCGGCAGATTGATCTGGGGATGTAAGAGAATTCGCAGACTGTTCTGGGGATCTGGGAGAATCGGCAAACTGATCTGAGGATCTGGGAGAATCGGCAGATTGATCTGGGGATCTGGGAGAATTCGCAGACTGATCTGGGGATCTGGGAGAATCGGCAGATTGATCTGGGGATCTGGGAGAATCGGCAGACTGATCTGAGAATCTGGGAGAATCGGCAGACTGATCTGAGGATCTGGTAGAATCGGCAGACTGATCTGAGGATCTGGGAGAATCGGCAAATGGATCTGGGGATCTGGGAGAATTAGCAGACTGATCTGGGGATCTGGGAGAATCGGCAGATTGATCTGGGGATCTGGGAGAATCGGCAGACTGATCTGAGAATCTGGGAGAATCGGCAGACTGATCTGAGGATCTGGTAGAATCGGCAGACTGATCTGAGGATCTGGGAGAATCGGCAGACTGATCTGAGGATCTGGGAGAATCGGCAGACTAAACTGGGGATCTGGGAAAATGGGCAGACTGATCTGAGGATCTGGGAAAATGGGCAGACTGATCTGAGGATCTGGGAAAATCGGCAGATTGATCTGGGGATCTGGGAGAATTCGCAGACTGATCTGGGGATCTGGGAGAATCGGCAGACTGATCTGGGGATCTGGTAGAATCGGCAGATTGATCTGGGGATCTGGGAGAATTTGCAGACTGATCTGGGGATCTGGTAGAATCGGCAGATTGATCTGGGGATCTGGGAGAATGGGCAGACTGATCTGAGGATCTGGGAGAATCGGCAGATTGATCTGGGGATCTGGGAGAATTCGCAGACGGATCTGGGGATCTGGGAGAATCGGCAGATTGATCTGGGGATCTGGGAGAATCGGCAGACTGATCTGAGAATCTGGGAGAATCGGCAGACTGATCTGAGGATCTGGTAGAATCGGCAGACTGATCTGAGGATCTGGGAGAATCGGCAGATTGATCTGAGAATCTGGGAAAATGGGCAGACTGATCTGAGGATCTGGGAAAATCGGCAGATTGATCTGGGGATCTGGGAGAATTCGCAGACTGATCTGGGGATCTGGGAGAATCGGCAGACTGATCTGGGGATCTGGTAGAATCGGCAGATTGATCTGGGGATCTGGGAGAATGGGCAGACTGATCTGAGGATCTGGGAAAATGGGCAGACTGATCTGAGGATCTGGGAGAATCGGCAGATTGATCTGGGGATCTGGGAGAATTCGCAGACTGATCTGGGGATCTGGGAGAATCGGCAGATTGATCTGGGGATCTGGGAGAATCGGCAGACTGATCTGAGGATCTGGTAGAATCGGCAGACTGATCTGAGGATCTGGTAGAATCGGCAGACTGATCTGAGGATCTGGGAGAATCGGCAGACTGATCTGAGGATCTGGTAGAATCGGCAGATTGATCTGGGGATCTGGGAGAATTCGCAGACTGATCTGGGGATCTGGGAGAATCGGCAGACTGATCTGAGAATCTGGGAGAATCGGCAGACTGATCTGAGGATCTGGGAGAATCGGCAGACTGATCTGAGAATCTGGGAGAATCGGCAGACTGATCTGAGAATCTGGGAGAATCGGCAGACTGATCTGGGGATCTGGGAGAATTCGCAGACTGATCTGGGGATCTGGGAGAATCGGCAGATTGATCTGGGGATCTGGGAGAATTCGCAGACTGATCTGGGGATCTGGGAGAATTGGCAGACTGATCTGAGGATCTGGTAGAATCGGCAGACTGATCTGAGGAATCTGGGAGAATCGGCAGACTGATCTGAGGATCTTGGAGAATGGGCAGACTGATCTGAGGATCTGGTAGAATCGGCAGACTGATCTGGGGATCTGGTAGAATCGGCAGATTGATCTGGGATCTGGGACAATCGGTAGACTGATCTGAGGATCTGGGAAAATGGGCAGACTGATCTGAGGATCTGGGAGAAATGGGCAGACTGATCTGGGGATCTGGGAGAGTCAATAGACCATAATAGTGTAGGAGAGTCAAAAACTGATCTGTCTTGCAATTCGTGGAAAATAACAAAACGTGTGACAAAAACGCTTCATTGGATAGGCTATTTCATTAAAGTGGCCAATTAGACGCCAAACACATGTGAATATAATAAATCCACTTTTCTAGTCCGTCAAAGTTTATTGAATGCAGTTTAAGGGCGAAAATGCAACAATTTGTCTAAATCTTAATTTAGCAGTAAGAAATTTGTACAGATTACTATTTCCAGTCAAATAGTAGCATATATAATGGGCCTACTGAGCTTCTTGGAATCAGAGGCAGTGGAATGGGGAGAATCAGGAACAGTGTGGGGAGAATGAGTGCAGAATCAGTGGCAGTGGAATGGGGAGAATGAGGGTGAGAGTCAGAGGCTGTACTAAGTACTAAGAGAGCGCAGACGATAGTCTAAGAATGCTTTTCAGAGGCCGCTGTGGGCATCTGTCCGCGGACGTAGACATTGCCTGCGCTTTTACTTCGCTTCTTCTTCTTTTTTTTCTTCTTTCCGCTACTGTGCAATTTCTCACTGTCTGGCTGATCCAACATCTTCTCCTCATTGTCTCCACATCCCTCAGAGTTCTGTTCGGCACGGTCATGATCGCCTGTCTGAGAATCTCGCTTCTCCTTCTTCTTCCCCTTCTTCTGCTTCTGCCGGTCGTCAATCGGACAGTCGGTGGCTTCGCCAGCAGTCGGGCTAGGCACGGAGAAAGCGCGCAGCAGAAGATCGGCCGCTTGTCGATGCCTGCGGATGCAGGAAAATTCATTTTACACTCAAAAGCAAAAAAATAGACATTACGAGCAGGTTTCTTGAATTGACGACTCACCTGTCAGTCTCTTCAATAGTTTTACCAGCCAAGTTTTCGCCGTCCCCATCCGTTTGCTGTCGCCGCCTCTTTCGACGACTAGAAGCCGGTCGGGTGGCTGACGCCGCCTCCTCCCCGTCTCCCGGATCCTGTTCAATTATCGCGGCTTCCAATCTGACGACGTCCGAGTCGACCTCGCCGATATTTTCGACCCGCACTGCGGCAGTTTCACCGCAGCCCTCGTCGTCACTTTCAACCTCGACGGCGTCGATTCGCGACGGCAGCCGCTTGCCAAGTCGGCGCGCAGCGGAGCAAGCTGAACTGCCCGGCGTTGGCGGATAATCGCCTAAGCGTCGACGCAGCTTGGCGTAGGCATCGGTGGCGACGTCGGCGGCGGCTGCAGACAGGGCGCGACATCGGGCTAGAATGGCCATCAGGACGGTGTAGAGGCGAACCATGTGGCCCATGGCCAGGTAGGGCAGGATGAGGCGCGCGCACGAGTCAACAGCCGGCCGACAGGCGGCAAGGCAACGCCAACGATCCCGCAGGATTACGAGGACGCGAACTGCCGCCGACCGATTCTTAGGTTGATTAGAAACGTCGCCAACAACGACAGCGTTAGCGAAATCACGCAATCGATGTCGCTCATTGTCGTCGATTTCGACCAGCGCTCGACGAAATAATCGGCGAACTCTGTCAAATGAACGCCAGTGTAGGAAGTGTCGCTGCACGTGGCAGTATTTGACGCGGAGCTGGTCGATGAGGCGCAGTTCCTGGCGGGCCACTGGGCAGTCCAGCGTTTCCAGTAGGCGACGCATCGATTTGACGAAGGCAGCGGCGCTAGAATCGTCTGATTGGTCAGGTCGGTTGGACAACATTCGTCAACCGGATTTGGTAGATGACGGCTCAACCCAAGAGAAGAAGGCTCAAAGAGCCAGCTGGGCTAATGAAGAATCGCTCGCGAGGGACAATGAACTGGCTGAAATGAAAGATACTGCTATGAAGGACAGGAAGAGGCTGCAGGGAAGGACAGGAAGAGGCTGCAGTGAAGGACAGGAAGAGGCTGCAGGGAAGGACAGGAATAGGCTGCAGTGAAGGACAGGAAGAGGCTGCAGGGAAGGACAGGAAGAGGCTGCAGGGAGGGACAGGTAAGAGGCTGCAGGGAAGGACAGGAAGAGGCTGCAGGGAAGGACAGGAAGAGGCTGCATGAAAGGACAGGTAAGAGGCTGCATGGAAGGACAGGAAGAGGCTGCAGGGAAGGACAGGTAAGAGGCTGCATGAAAGGACAGGTAAGAGGCTGCATGGAAGGATAGGAAGAGGTTGCATGAAAGGACAGGTAAGAGGCTGCAGTGAAGGATAGGAAGAGGCTGCAGGGAAGGACAGGAAGAGGCTGCAGTGAAGGATAGGAAGAGGCTGCATGGAAGGACAGGAAGAGGCTGCAGTGAAGGACAGGTAAGAGGCTGCAGGGAAGGACAGGAAGAGGCAGGAAGGACAGGAAGAGGTTGCCTGAAAGGACAGGTAAGAGGCTGCAGGGAAGGACAGGAAGAGGTTGCATGAAAGGACAGGTAAGAGGCTGCAGTGAAGGATAGGAAGAGGTTGCATGAAAGGACAGGTAAGAGGCTGCAGTGAAGGATAGGAAGAGGCTGCATGGAAGGACAGGAAGAGGCTAAAAAATCAATAACGGATAGACTAACACTAGACATGCTTTGCAAACTTTTGAAGAAAAAAACTAGTGAAACTTTAAATGATTGCTTTAATTACTACTTGCAAGCAAGAACTGTTAGTTTAGTACCTCTAAACAGGTAATCTTAAAAAACCTAAAATATTCTGTGTGCCATAAATTTGACACTTAAATTTAGAAATTAAAGTCGCGTTTATAAATTTAAAAGCAAGTTTAGTGAAATGCAAAAAAAGTTACAATTTCTTTTAAAAAAGTACTTAATACTCGTAGAAAGCGAATAAAAATAATCTGCTTTAAAATGATGTAACAAAACCATGAGCAAAGAGTTGTTAAAATGGCATACAAAAGATTGGGATATATTTCCTAAATTAAACAGGGGAACCATCTTTCACCATGAATAAGGACATGATTACTTTCGATATAAGCAAGCTGCCTCGATTGGACATCTGCGTTAATCAGCTTGATCAACAGTTTCACTATTGAATTGAACAACGATGCGCTGCCTATTCGACCTAAACTGACGCCAACTAACACCAGCCATGCTCAGCATGAGCTTTGAGGCTTCGGTACCGGGCTTGGCAGCATGTTTATCTGACAAGTAGACTATATGTTTGATGCCAGACTGGATGATAAGCTTGGCGCACTCGTTACACGGAAACAGTGCCACATAGATTGTGCAATCGCGCACACTAGCTGAGTTCGAGTTCAATATGGCATTCAACTCGGCGTGGCAAACAAACAAGTGCTTAGATTCCAGAGATTTGAGATCATCTGGTTTGCCCCAGGGCATCAGCTCATCAGGGCAGCCAATTGGCATACCATTGTAGCCAACCCCAACAATGCGCCGCTGCTGATCAACAATGCAGCAACCAACCTGGGTAACAGGATCTTTGCTGCGCTGCCCAGACAGACAGGCCACAGCCATAAAATAGTCTTCCCAGCTCAGGTAATCCTGGCGTGGACCAACCTTGTTATTTTCTGTTTCCTGGAATGTGATATGAAGGAAGATTGATTGGAAGATGGGAAGTTTAATGTGGAAAAAATGATGACAAAATTCTTAACTAAGTGAGCAACTTAAAGCAATAAAGAACAGACTGAACTGTCAGAACTGCCATTTAATGGGTACATTAAATATACATTGTATATAATTGAACATTGTATAACAATATTGCAATTTTTCAATTTGCAATTTATGTGATTTGCATCAAGATATGTATAAAGTTTCATGCTATATCGCCTATATGGATAATCAAGTATATAACAGCACTCTTATGCCTGAGCTTAATAGTATGCAAAAGCAGCTAAAAGGCAGAGAAAGCAAAGTTTAAATGAGAATAGGGTAATGTATCATCGACCAAACAAGAATGTGTATTTTTTTAACTTCAAACCTAAGCTACAGATTTTCTATTTAAGATATGATGATAAATCAAAAGCCAAGTTATAGAAAACAGTTACATCTTTCTAAAAAGTATCTGCTTTTGCATTTTATCAAATAGAAAAAAGTTATTCCTGCTTTTTATCTAAAACCAAACAATGTTTTCATATATCTTCAAACCAAACAGAGAATTTGATGTTTGGTTTTACAATTTGAGTGAGTGGTTTAATCTTATTTTAAGGAGTGAACTATCATGTATTATGTAATTTGAAAGCATTTTTCATGCTCTATAATTAACTACATTTATGGTCATTTAATTGGCAAGCAACCACATACAATCTTTGTCTAAAGTACATACTGAAAAAATGTTGTTAAAAAGTATGCTTTTGTAATAAAAATTTCTACTGAAACATCAATATCTTTCTTTCCTCTTAATGCTTCATTGCACATCATGCCTCAGCTTGTAGATAATTTCTTCAACTTTCAAATTAGTTGTTCTGTGAAACAAATTAAGCTTGTTTCTGTCTTGCACGAGACCAGGGAAGAAGTCAAAATTCTTGTTTGGTTTTGAAGATACACTGTTTGGTTGATGATAAATTACCCTATCTGAAAAAAATAATTAACTAATTTGTGTCTGATGTGTCAATTTGAAGCTAGGCCTATTTTTAGGTCTAACAGTCTAACACTGCAATAGACCTTAGAAACACATTTTAATATAGACTAATATTAAAAGCTTACAAGTAGCTATAGGCCTACCAACCAAAACATTTATGTATATTAGATCTACAATTTAGATCCTACTCAACTTTGTCAACTACCATTTTGTCATGGTAGCCCTGGTTGACTAAGTGACCAGAATTAAGGGGTGCCCTCATTTTTTGTTAATAAAGTGGCCAGAACTGCCAGGGCTAGAAATATGTGGTTGATGAAACGAAATGGCCAAGCTTTCTTGGCTTTTTTGTCAACTAGTTTTCAATGAGCTGCAGAATGCAACATGCAACATGCAAGTTGCTCTGGTATAGGAGGGGCAAAGTATTGAGTGGGTGAGTTGTCCATCCAAGCCTTTCTGCACTGCTTGTGCCCCTTGGTCACACCCCTCAGTTTGCGCACACAAAAGCAGCAACAGCAGCAGTAAATGTAAATAGCTTTAACTTAACTTAGGCCTACAATTGACAGTGACCAGATATTGAGATGGCCCAATTGACTAGGCCTAGTTGGCAAAGTGACCATATACAGGGATGAGTCCAGTTGATGACCATTTGATGAAATGGCAGTTGACAAAGTGACCAGCACCCTATAGGCTAGGCCTAGTCTAGGCCTATGCAACTCATGACATGGCAAGCAATGCATCAGCTTTGCTAATATGTAAGTGACAGATTATACCATGGCAATCATGTCAGTATAGCTACTAGGACTACAAAAAGGATAATAAATGGCCTAACTAGCTATCATTTTTAGCTTTACTTTACTAAATTATATGTACACTATAATAATCTAGGCTTAATTAAACTTCATTCTTCAAAGCATTTATGCTTTGCAATAGAAAAATAGAAAAAATTCCGATGTAGATTCTTCGATTAAAATAATTTTCCTCTTAAGCAGAAGAAAATCTTACACTTAAGTCTTCAGATTGCTCCTCACTGCTCGTTCGCTCCATCATTTTTATTTTATTTTGAAGCAGTGGATGTTGACGTATAAATCTTTCACCGCATTGTTTTCTGCATGGTTTTCCGCATGGTTTTTTTTCCTGTATTTTTGCATCATGCTGACTTGAATAAAGCACTCATGTGCTGCAATAATCCTTGGTAACATTTTTAGCAAACATATGAAAGAGATTCTAACAACTATATCATACAAGATTATATGATACTAGGTCATATCTTACCAGATCATGCCATATCATACCATAACATGCCATATTATACCATATCAGGCCATATAATACAAAATCATGCCATATCATACCAGATTATGCCATATCATACCATATCATACCAGATCATGTCATATGCTAACATATAGACTACTTCATCATACAAGATTAATACTATACCAGGTCATATCATACCATCCATTAAATTAAATTACAGTTTCACAGTAATTTTTACACCATACAAAATTTTTTTTATTTTTACACGAAAAAAAACCGTGCGGAAAACCATGCGGAAAACAATGCGGCGAAAGACCCACTCATTGGATGTTGGCGTTAAAAAGCGCCAAAATGCGTAATGCTTACACGTGCCTATTGATGTACGAGTTTTGTACCGCGAGCATTTATTTAGCTTACTCCATTGTTACTGTGTCGGATACTGTTTTAGGCTTTCTCTAATACACGGAAATAAGAGCTTATTATAAGATTCTACAAAGAAATTTTCTCTTTTCTGCACTTGTGGAACAAATGGTCAAATAATGGCCAATATTTTTAATTTGTGTATTTTGAATAAAAAATACCGTGGTCTTATTTTTGTTCGAATTTAACGACTCAAATACTTCTTTAACGACTCAAATGCTTCTTTAACGACTCAAACTACGATACAATCACATAAGCGGTTTGCTAGTAGCTAGCACAATATCCTTTTGTGCTAGGGTAGTAGTATACAAGTGGAAACACCGAACCCATGTTCAGTCTTTGTCTTCTAACCAAAATAAGAAACAAAATCACACAAAAAGAACAGTTTTAGACTCTTAATTGTAGTTCATCAAAATGTCTAGAATTTCCTACCTGATGAAATTCAAAATTATAGATTAAAGATTCTAAAACTAAAATTATAAAGTTAGTAATAAATAATAATAATAATATTTGCAGGAGGGCTGCGGGCAACGGCACATCATTTGGTGACACTAGACAAGCAACCAGCAAGGAGGCGATTCTACCCCATCGCTGACTCCTAAACAAAACGCACACAGGTACCGTATGCAGGCACACGCTCACATAGGTGTGTACATCTTTCCTGACTTTTTGATCGTCAGGCACCAAATAAATGTGGCCTCGCGGTGGAATCGAGCTCAGGACCCTTGGTGCAAGAGGCAGACGCATTAACCACTCTGCCACTCACCTCCCTAAATTGACCTAACAGTTCATATAACGAGCGTAAAGAAAAATATTTATACTAACTGTTGTAGAATCACTACTAATCATATACCATGGTATCATCAGTGTTGCTTTTAAAAATGTTACTAAAACAATATACAAATACATGCAATTGAAGGGCTAAGTGAAAGATTGTAGTATTTTATGAAATATATATTTATAATATTAATAATAAACAGAACCGGATAAGGAAAACCTACTGAAAATAACAAACTGCACGCAAGGCGATCAAATATAAATGGGCACAAAACGGACTGTCAAAGATTTTACTTAAAATTTAGTTTTCCCCTCTTGCGCTACCGTACAATATGCTCTGGAATATATATGATATGATATATGATAAAGTTGACATATTGACTCGAATAAATTGAACCGACTTACAATAGACCTTTTGATGCATTATTCTTACTTCAGAGCAACTTTAAGGCGCTAAACATTGAATAAGGGAGATCACAATAAGAAAACAAATTAAGAAATACTTGAGTAGATTACTAAGGCTATATCATATATATGATATACATATCATATGAAAGCACATTTTCAGAGCAGCTCAATAGTTTACAGCAAGAGAAAATAGTCATAGAGATTTTTGAATGACATTATTATTGATAGATTTATCTAGAAAACAATAAAGTTTACCAGTATGGTTCTAACTTTTGACGACGCTGCTTTTGGCGCGAATTTAAACTGTAGAAGAATGCCGAGGGACAGAAATAACACAAAAACTATCTATGAAAAAAGAGGATAATAACGAAACGAAAATAAATCCAAACTAGATTTTTTGTATAGTTCGAAGGACAACATGAAATTAATAAAAACAGCAGGAAAAAACACGACTTCTACCTTGACAGTATTCTGGTCGCGAAACAGTTGACCGACTGGATAAAAAACAAGCTTGACTTTCGCTGCTTTCTCCGCGATAAGCTTACTGGCAGTAGCATATTTCATTGCATTTCGTTATCGCAAGATAAATAAAAATGCTAAATGCATTGCGCCGCCGCTGACGATCATCAACACGTCGGAATCATCGATTTCTTCGCCGGGTGAATAGTAAAACTGTACGTAGAAAACTAGTTAAACGACTTATGATAAAGTTCAAACTAAACGGGCTAAAAAACATGAAGGCGCAGCGCAATAAGATATCATGCTGAAAAAACATTATAATCAATCTTCTTCTTCATCACTGCCAAACTCTCTCGCATCCTCATCGTTGTTGTCAACGGCGATATCGACAATAAATCCAACGTTGGCATCGGCGTCAGAGTCGCCTTCGACGTCATTGTTGCCACGAGCGTCGCCGTCGACTTGACCTTCGGCATCGCCATTAGCAACGGCGATGATGACACCATCGTCGTCGGGGTTTTCGTCGCCATCTCGATCCTCGACGTCGCTATCCGAGTGGCTGTCCATGTCCGAGTCGGTGTCGAAATCGTCATCGTCGTCGGAGAATATGTTCCGAGCATAGAAATCGCTGACCATGCTGGAATTTTCGTCGTCTTCATCATCGTCGTCATAGTCGTCTTCGTCATCGCTAATCCAAGGCGGCATAACAACGTGGCCTCTGAAGATTAGTAACTGAACATCGATGTCGCTATCGTCGGAGTCGTCTGTGGCGTCAGCTACGACAGCTGGGTGGTCGACGGTGACGGCGAATCCAAGGCGAAGACCAGCGAGACGCTGGTTCAGATCCGCCGCTTCTTCCCTATCAGATTTTGCTCGGGCTCGACCCTCGCCCTCGCCGTCTGTTTCGCCGCTGCTATCGCTATCATCATCGGCTACGGAACTGATTCTCAGTCGGAGATCGGCAAATCTGTCGAAACCGTCGGCCAGGCCGGCTCGGACGATTCAGCGCGGCAACCAGCTGGTCGGGCTGCAGGCCGGAGCACTTTGTCACGTCTAGCAGGGCGAGACGGCGACAATTGGCTAACAGAGGCGCCAGGCCGCCGGGACCGAGTTGTCGACAGCGGGCGGCGCGCAGCTCCAGCAGGCTGGGACAGAGCCAGCTGCCGGCCGTTGAAATCAGTGCCGGAGACGTCCAGCTGGCTGAGGCTGGGGAGGCCATTCAGGGCGGCAAAGTCGGCGTCCTGCAAGCCGGCGCAATCGGTTAGGCGAAGCCGACGAAGGCCGGGCAGGCGGGCTACGAGGCGGCGCAAGCAGCCGCCGGTCAGGTCCGCCCGGCCCAGGTGGAGCAGTTCGAGGTTGGCGCCGTTCAGCTGCCAGGCGTTTTCGTCGGCGGCGGCAGCGTTAGCTCCAGCCGCGCGGCTCATAGGCCAGTGGTTCCAGTCTTCATAGTTGGCGACGTCTTCAGACTGGCGATAACGATGAGGAGAAAAACTAAGTATAGAATAGTTCCACTACCAAACATATCAGAAACAATCCTGAGACGATTCCCATTTCAGATTTCCATCTTGTGACGATTTCTATCCTTAATCATAATAATAATTGCAGGTGGGCTGGGGGCAATGGCACATCATTTGATGACACCAGACACGCACGTATTCGACTAATCCGGTCAAGGCGATTCCCATTCGACTAATCCGGCTCGAGACGATTCTCATTAGACTAATCCGGCTCGAGACGATTCCCATTAGACTAATCCGGCTTAAGACGATTCCCATTAGACTAATTCGGCTCGAGACGACTCCCATTAGACTAATCCGGCTTAAGACGATTCCCATTTGACTAATCCGGCTTAAGACGATTCCCATTTGACTAATCCGGCTCGAGACGATTCCCATTAGACTAATCCGGCTTGACGATTCCCATTAGACTAATCCGGTTTGAGAAGATACTAGCGTAAAGATTGGTTCATAAAAATCAGGTCTCATTGCAGGCAGGCTCAGCTCACCCGCTCAATGCCGAGCTCTGCCAGCTGATCCATCGAAGCCCAATCGATCTTGTCGCTAAGTCGGGCCAGCGGCTTCGCCAGAGTCAGCCGCAACGACTGCAGCCTGGCGGCGCA
Organism: Macrostomum hystrix; assembly: GCA_950097015.1. NCBI lineage: Eukaryota > Metazoa > Platyhelminthes > Macrostomidae > Macrostomum > Macrostomum hystrix. The sequence goes on from CATNEN010000008.1 coordinate 26,733, forward strand.
GAACCTGGTGGCCACCAGTGGCACATTCTCGCTGACAACATTCGTCAGTGTTAAACGACGCAGCCGGCAGCCGGCCAGGAAGCTGAAGGCTTCGCCGGTGCGAAGCTGATGAGCTGGCAAGCTGAGCTCCTCCAGGTTGGCGCCGCAACCGCGCATGAGTAGCCACAGAGCCTGCGAAATGAAATTATTGAACTGACTGCATACACCTGCCGAAGGGGTTCGGTGACTAGCGATAGGATTCCATATCTAGAAATGGGATTCCGTATCTAGCAATTGGGTTCTAGATCTAGCGATAGGATTCCAGATCTAGCAGAGGTTGTAGCCTTGTGGTTAGAGCGTCGAACTCACGACTTGAAGGTCGGGGGTTCGATTCCTGACTCCACTGGAACAATTTGTGTCCTTTTGCAAGACACTTAACCCTGTCTTCAGTTCACCCAGCTGTTAAATGGGTACCAGCTGGGATAATTGAAGGTGGGTGTGGCGTCCCCCAGTCCATGGACTGATCAGCCGTACGCAACCTTCAGATGCGCCGCGCAATAGCTGCGGCTGTGCTGTCGGCTGCACATCTGGCCGAATCGGACAGGTGTAATCAATTATTATTAAATTATTAATTATTATTAATCGGGTTCCATATCTATCAATTGGGTTCCATATCTATCAATTGGGTTCCATATCCAGCAATGGGGTTCCATATCCAGCAATGGGGTTCCATATCCAGCAATGGGGTTCCATATCCAGTACAACGCCACCTGATCGTTGAATCGCTTCAACGCTCGCATGCGGCTCCTGAGTCCGAAGCGCGGTATTTGCTGATCCGGGTCGGCCAGATCCAGCACAGTCAGCTGTCGCAGACAGTCAGCGGCCAGCAGGCAGTCCAATGGCGACGGGCAGACACGCAGGCGAAGCTCCGTCAGTGCCGGGAGGCATCTGGAGATGCGGGTCAGCGGCAGGGAGAGATTCGGAGGCGTCGCCTTGGCAACGATCAGCCGGCTGAGTTCGGGCGAGTCCAGGCAGCGCAGAAAGTTTTGCAGATCGTCGGCAGCCTCGGCAGTTTCGTCGTCCTCATTGTCGGCAAAGTCTAGACGCCCTAGGCGAAGAACAACTCGACGTCGCCAGGCCACGATACGGCGAAAGCAGGCGCAGGAGCGACTCAGCCGAAGCCAGTCGGACGGGGGCAGGCGGGCGAGGACGCCGTCTTCGAAGGCGCCGGGCGGCAGCAGGCGCGCCGGACAGTCGGACCGGCAGACAGCGGCCAGAGGACTCGGCGACTCGGCCGGCTCCGGATAGATTTCGGCGCCGGGTAGGACGAATCGGCAGCGGACGCGAAACTTCCAGTCCAGCTCGCCGGAGAACAGTTCGTCCAGGCTTCTCAGGCGAAGCATCAGGCGCAGCAGGTGGCCTATTATTTTTTATGGTTAATTTTTAGCATTTTTTGACAGTTCTTCCGCGGTTACGGATTTTCGGCGGATTCCTGGATTTTCGGCGGATTCTTTAGATTTTCGACTCGATCATTTATAAGATTTTCGGGGGGATTCCTTAGATTTGAAGCGCATTCCTTAAGTTTGAAATGCATGTATCCCCCACTTGCCCGCCAACATTGTCTATGTCGTAACGCGTTTCGTTTATTTGCCCTAGGGCAATAAATCATTTATTTCCCGCGCCCCCGCGCGAAACAGAACTTTTACCACAGACATAAGTCACACCCGTCTGGGGAAATAAACAAAGAAAGTGCAAAACGAGAACGCTCGGAACCAAACACACCCTCCGTCCAGCAGTCATCTTCGATGGGCTTTGACACCGGGTCAGACTTCTTGAGCCCGACGCCCTTGCCCTCAGCAGTTGATAGCTTCATAGCAGCGTCCAACGCTCTTCTGCACTCGGCAAACTCGACATTCGTCCAGAGGCACCAGTCCTTGCGATGCACGTTGCGCATTTGGTATTGTAGCATTGAGAAGAAGTCCTTCAGGGTACCAGCCGAGTACCGTTCGTTCCGTTTTGTCCGGACCTCCAGGATAAACAACTTCAGGAGAAAGTTCAGGTCCGTCTTGTCAAACTCATCCATGTCCTTGATAACCATGATGGATGGTCCACCATTCGTCGCCCATTCTTGCTTCTTAAACGCGTGCCATTCATTGAAAGTAGACAGCATCCACTCGCATTTCTTTACGGTGTTCGGAGGGACCGTGCCGCCAATCATGGCCTCCGCCTCGGCCTCAGTCAAGCTTTCAAATCGAGGGCTAGACATATACAAGCGTCTGCTATTCTGTCCTGTTCTGTCTTTTTCGCATAAAGGCTGTCTTTTTTAGCGTCTACCCTCCTCTCGGATTTTGATTTTCACCATAGACTACAGACAGAGCGTAGCAAGAAACAGAAGACTTAAAGTGCAATGAAAGTCGGCAGCCAAGTGGGGGATACATACCATCTCTCCCACTTATTTCGGCTGTCTAGGGTGCAAAGGCACTCGGCGCGAATTTCATTGACCTCGGCTTCGCCTCGGTCAATAAATTTGCGCCTCGAGCCTTTACACCCTGGCAGCCGAAATAAGTGGGAAAGATTATACATTTCTCAGATTTAAACGCATAAGTATAAGGCACACATTTACCTTGAGCTGAGCTCTGGTTCTCCTTCTCCTCATCTTCCCTGTCCTCTTTACGATGCTCAGCAATGCTGCTTGTCTCAAAGACAGCGCCAAATTTATCAAACGCCTCCTTACAGCCACCGGGTCCATTCTCGCTTATCCACTGGAAGAAAAATAGACGAAAGCTTTTGGCGCTAAAAATTAAGTTGAGAACTACAAATAAATAGTAACTCACTGAATCGACTAAAAGAATGCAAGTGCAATAGTCCTCCGATTGCATGATTGAGTCTTCGTCCACCACCGGCCGGAAACTAAATTTAATTATGGCTTTTTATCGAATTTTTTTGACTTCCTAAACACAAAAATAAAAGTAATTTCTTTTTTAAAAGTAGACGATCTCAGTAGAGTAGATAGAGAATCAGACAACCCCAGTAGAGTAGATAGAGAATCAGACAACCCCAGTAGAGTAGATAGAGAATCAGACAACCCCAGAGTAGATAGAGAATCAGACAACCCCAGTAGAGTAGATAGAGAATCAGACAACCCCAGTAGAGTAGATAGAGAATCAGACAACCCCAGTAGAGTAGATAGAGAATCAGACAACCCCAGTAGAGTAGATAGAGAATCAGACAACCCCAGTAGAGTAGATAGAGAATCAGACAACCCCAGTAGAGTAGATAGAGAATCAGACAACCCCAGTAGAGTAGATAGAGAATCAGACAACCCCAGTAGAGTAGATAGAGAATCAGACAACCCCAGTAGAGTAGATAGAGAATCAGACAACCCCAGTAGAGTAGATAGAGAATCAGACAACCCCAGTAGAGTAGATAGAGAATAAGACAACCCCAGTAGAGTAGATAGAGAATCAGACAACCCCAGTAGAGTAGATAGAGAATAAGACAACCCCAGTAGAGTAGATAGAGAATCAGACAACCCCAGTAGAGTAGATAGAGAATCAGACAACCCCAGTAGAGTAGATAGAGAATCAGACAACCCCAGTAGAGTAGATAGAGAATCAGACAACCCCAGTAGAGTAGATAGAGAATCAGACAACCCCAGTAGAGTAGATAGAGAATCAGACAACCCCAGTAGAGTAGATAGAGAATCAGACAACCCCAGTAGAGTAGATAGAGAATCAGACAACCCCAGTAGAGTAGATAGAGAATCAGACAACCCCAGTAGAGTAGATAGAGAATCAGACAACCCCAGTAGAGTAGATAGAGAATCAGACAACCCCAGTAGAGTAGATAGAGAATCAGACAACCCCAGTAGAGTAGATAGAGAATCAGACAACCCCAGAGTAGAGTAGATAGAGAATCAGACAACCCCAGTAGAGTAGATAGAGAATCAGACAACCCCAGTAGAGTAGATAGAGAATCAGACAACCCCAGTAGAGTAGATAGAGAATCAGACAACCCCAGTAGAGTAGATAGAGAATCAGACAACCCCAGTAGAGTAGATAGAGAATCAGACAACCCCAGTAGAGTAGATAGAGAATCAGACAACCCCAGTAGAGTAGATAGAGAATCAGACAACCCCAGTAGAGTAGATAGAGAATCAGACAACCCCAGTAGAGTAGATAGAGAATCAGACAACCCCAGTAGAGTAGATAGAGAATCAGACAACCCCAGAGTAGATAGAGAATCAGACAACCCCAGTAGAGTAGATAGAGAATCAGACAACCCCAGTAGAGTAGATAGAGAATCAGACAACCCCAGTAGAGTAGATAGAGAATCAGACAACCCCAGAGTAGATAGAGAATCAGACAACCCCAGTAGAGTAGATAGAGAATCAGACAACCCCAGTAGAGTAGACAAGCTGAGTAGAGCGAATCACAAATCCAAAGCTCACATTTCTGTCGGGTTGATCCAGCGATCGAAAAACTCCTCCAAGCCGTCGCAGCCGCTGAGCAGACCGCGCGCCTGATCCCAGCCCGTCCAGCTGAGGAATCCCAGGCCCAGGAGAAGGCGAGCAACTAGACGATCGAATCGACGAATCGTCACCCCGTTGAGTAGGCTGGAGGCCAGCTCCTCAGCCGCAGCTCGAGCAGGACCAGGCAGGCAGGGCCAGTCAGCCAGGCGACTGGCGAAACGTCGCCACAGGCGGTGACGGGCCAGCCTGCCAGAGTAGGGAGCGGCGCAATGGGAATGACTCATGGTCTCTTGACATTACAGAAAGGCTAAAGGCACATCCTCAAGCACTAGATCCCAACCTCTAACTTCCCAAGATCCCAACCTCTAACTTCCCAAGATCCCAACCTCTAACTTCCCAAGATCCCAACCTCTAACTTCCCAAGATCCCAACCTCTAACTTCCCAAGATCCCAACCTCTAACTTCCCAAGATCCCAACCTCTAACTTCCCAAGATCCCAACCTCTAACTTCACCAAGATCCCAACCTCTAACTTCCCAAGATCCCAAACCAGAGCTCCACAAGAAAACTACAGCCCCTGATTAGCCCGCTAGCAAACCTGGCCAGCAGGTGCGGAGTCAGGATAGTCTCAATGGTCTTTCGGCACAGCTGAACCTCTTCTACGGCCGCCGACCAGCCTGCGTCGGCGTCGGCCGAACCCGTGACGGCATCGGCACAGGCCTCCGCTGTGATGTCGCCGTCTTTCTCACCGTCATCGCGTTTGCCGCTCAGACGTGCTTCCGCCAAGCCTGTTTGAAAACATCGACGTAGCAACAAAAAATCTGTATTAAACAGTAGGACTACCAAGCCATTTTGCCGCCCGTTGTGCTGCACCCGAACGGAAGCACACGAAACTCAAGAACACGGGCCAACTTTTGGTCGCGCATCTTCTGAAACAATAATCAAGTCGCCAGTCCTTAAGACCGTCGAGATATTCAACGGTTCTGGCCAAAGGTCTGATTTTTCCCGTAAGAGCTAGCGTACCAACCTTTATCCTGACGTAGCTGCGGTGACCACCGATGTCGGAGATGATGTAGGCACATTCAGGTGACATGCTGATAAATTTTGAAGGCCTGGCAAGGCCGCACTGAGGCTCAGTGCAAACTTGTGTATAGGGGTACACACTAGCTTGCGTTGCTCCGTTCAGGTGCAGCAAAAAAACTTGTAAGGAGGGGGGATTCCCCCCAGGTAGTGCTACTTTTTAATTTACAGAGGAAGAAATTTACTATAATTACTAAGATAATTTACTCTGCCACTTAATGGCGTACTAACAACACTACTTATAGCGGCAGTACACATATTTTTGTTAATAGAAAGTCTGACATAAGCAATTAATCAATGATAAAAACATTCTGACTAAAAAACTTCTCTCACCGGATCCTAGAGCCTTCTCAAATGCGTCTCTGGCATCAATGAGCAGATTGAACAGTCCGTCGCCACTTTTAGCAGACTGTTTCAATTGCCGCCTAGCGAAGGCGAAGAACAATCTGGAGGACAGCAGGTGGCGCAGTCGGTCGGGCAAGGGCCCGCCTTTAACAGCCTCCAGCAGGGTGAAATTGCACAGCTCGTGCAGGGCCACCTGGTGCCTGGCCTCCAGCCAGTGGTCCAGAGCCGGGCGGAGATTGTCGGCAGCCAGCCATCGCGGCTCGCAGGCCAGTCTGCGTAACAGTCGACAGGCGGCTTCGTCTTCGGCCAGCCGGTCGGACACCAGCGCGTCCAGTTTGGCCATGCTGTCAGACGCGTCGGCTGGCAGAGAGGAGGAGCCGACAAAGATCGCCAGGAGGCGACAGAGAGCTGGCCAACCGTGGCCGTCCAAGCTGGCTCGCACCTGCCAATACTCGGCTAGTGTCAGGCTGCGCTCCAGTAAGCCGTCAGCGAGGCGTCTCATGCAGGCGGTCAGTTTGTTAACGACCCAGGCTGGCTGGAGCTTATCTAGACAGGCCTCAGGATTGCACTGCAGGCGAGGCTGACACAGCTCAACGAGGCTGAGCAGGCGAGGCAGAAGGTCCAGTATTGTCCGCTGGCGTCGTTTTAACTCCGGATATAGTCGGACGAACAATTCGGACAGAAGGGAGGCAAACAGCTGACTGTGGTAGCTGGGAATGTAGGATGGGCTTGTTAGATTGTTCTGCACCGAATGAAAGCTTAGTAGATTGTTCTGCACCGAATGAAAGCTTAGTAGATTGTTCTGCACCGAATGAAAGCTTAGTAGATTGTTCTGGAGTGAATGAAAGCTTGTTAGATTGTTCTGCACCGAATGAAAGCTTGCTTGATGGTTCTGCACCGAATGAAAGCTTGCTTGATGGTTCTGCACCGAATGAAAGCTTGCTTGATGGTTCTGCACCGAATGAAAGCTTGCTTGATGGTTCTGCACCGAATGAAAGCTTGCTTGATGGTTCTGCACCGAATGAAAGCTTGCTTGATGGTTCTGCACCGAATGAAAGCTTGCTTGATGGTTCTGCACCGAATGAAAGCTTGCTTGATGGTTCTGCACCGAATGAAAGCTTGCTTGATGGTTCTGCACCGAATGAAAGCTTGCTTGATGGTTCTGCACCGAATGAAAGCTTGCTTGATGGTTCTGCACCGAATGAAAGCTTGCTTGATGGTTCTGCACCGAATGAAAGCTTGCTTGATGGTTCTGCACTGAATGAAAGCTTGCTTGATGGTTCTGCACCGAATGAAAGCTTGCTTGATGGTTCAGCACCGAATGAAAGCTTGCTTGATGGTTCTGCACCGAATGAAAGCTTGCTTGATGGTTCTGCACCGAATGAAAGCTTGCTTGATGGTTCTGCACCGAATGAAAGCTTGCTTGATGGTTCTGCACCGAATGAAAGCTTGATGGTTCTGCACCGAATGAAAGCTTGCTTGATGGTTCTGCACTGAATGAAAGCTTGTTAGATTGTTCTGGAGTGAATGAAAGCTTGTTAGATTGTTCTGGAGTGAATGAAAGCTTGTTAGATTGTTCTGCACCGAATGAAAGCTTGCTTGATGGTTCAGCACCGAATGAAAGCTTGCTTGATGGTTCTGCACCGAATGAAAGCTTGCTTGATGGTTCTGCACCGAATGAAAGCTTGCTTGATGGTTCTGCACCGAATGAAAGCTTGCTTGATGGTTCTGCACCGAATGAAAGCTTGCTTGATGGTTATGCACCGAATGAAAGCTTTTTTGATAGTTCTGCACCGAATGAAAGCTTGTTAGATTGTTCTGGAGTGAATGAAAGCTTGTTAGATTGTTCTGGAGTGAATGAAAGCTTGTTAGATTGTTCTGGAGTGAATGAAAGCTTGTTAGATTGTTCTGGAGTGAATGAAAGCTTGTTAGATTGTTCTGGAGTGAATGAAAGCGCTTGAAATTGCTGTAGATTGAATTAAAGTTTAAATTGCTCTGCCCTGAAGGAAAGCTTGTTGGATTACTTGTTAGAATGGGCGAACAGCCAAGGCACAGCGAGAGCTTACACTGCCAGACGATGAGAAAGTGGGTGCAGATAAGACAAACAGTTAGTCAACTTACTGATCGGACATAGTCCTCAGAAGCTCCTGCAGAGCCAATAGCCGGCTAGACCAATCAGAAGTGACCAAAGCCCATCTGCTATCAGCGCTGCCAACCGAACAGCCGCTTGATCCAGAGTCTTGATCCTGGTCGCACGCTGACAGAGCTTCGCCCCATCGGCTGGCTAGACGGTAGACAAGCTTGTCCAGCAGCTGGTTGTGAAATTCCGTAAACATAGGCACAGACTTCGTACACACTTCACAGGCGCTAACCGCAAAGCTAGCTAAGCTGGCATCAGAGAACGCATTTGCCCGCCAGTCCAGTATTTCAATGCCGTAGCGCAGCAACTGCAGGCAGGCTGCCATATTGCTAGTACTTAAAGCCTTAATTGCAGCGGCCAGATGCTTCGGATCGATTATGACGACAATTTTAGCGTGTTCGGCCAGCCCCCAGAGAGCGTCGGCTAGAGCGGCCGCAGAGTTGGCCAAAATGGCCGACTCTTGAAAGAAGAGCTCGGCTAGCGCCGACCGACCATCGCGCAGGTTGACAGTCAGGAGTTCGTCTAAAGGTGATGCTTTTAGTTGAAGAGCCAGCTGGACCAGAGAGTCAGTTAGACACTCTGTACCTGCTGTCAAACGGCAACTAGCCAATAGCTGATTGCAGAAGTCCAACCAGCAGTCTATGGCCAATAAAGGCGGCGAATCGGTTGGACAGAAAGCCGCTGTTGTATCAAAATATATATACAACAATTGAAAGTGATGCCCCGGATTGAGCTGCTTTGCGCTGGTTACAAATAGGCGATGGGGATATCTGGGATGGCGATAGCTGATTGTGTATTTGAATTGGCCTGGAGGCAGCACTAATCGAACATAGATGCCAAATTTGGTAATGTTCATCTGTCCTGGGCCAATCACATAGCGAGTATCACTGCCCCGTAGTACAGTGAGAGCCAGTTGTAGGTTAGTATAGGTCTGCGGCAATTCAGGCAGTGCCTCATATGAGGTGGCATTCAAGCCAGATAGGTGCAGATAGAAATTTTGCACACAAAACTGCGCCTGAAATTGTGTGCATTACAATTTTGTGCATTGTGTGGCTACTGGAAAATAATAGATTCATGAACACATTACAAATAACCCATTAAACATAGTCCTAGGTTATTTCAAAATGCTTATTGAAAGTTTGTTGATTATTTTTCCAAAGAATTTTATATTCTGCTGTACATCAAACTCACCCATTGAGAAATGATCCCTTCGCTTTACAATTTTTACAGTATATATACTATATATGCTAAAAGTACAACAAATTGTTTTTGGTTCATAGGTTTTTTCTTTATGGGATCTAAAGTGAGACTTAACATTTCTGCCTCTCAAATCACATTTAAGACCAAATTATAGTTAAAAATTAATCAGCATTTCTAAGGAAATAATAGTCATTTCTGAAAAAAATGTGTGCACATAACTTTTTAATATATATTTCACACAAAAATGTATGCTCCTATAAGATTAAAGCTTATCAATGTTTTAACAACTAATTCAGAGTTTCAATATGTTAATGAGAACTAAATATAAAAAACATAGCTAGGCCTACTAAAAACCAACAAAGCCAAGTAGCTGTTGGCTTGTAATTGTTATAGATATTATAGCAACTTTATAAAACAGTGAAGTAGATAGAAATGAAAAAGACTTGTCTATTCAAAATTATGGGCTTTTTTCAACTTTAATCCTATACAACAGGTCAAGTTTTAACTAGGTTTTCTCTTCACCTGTGTCCATATACGTTTTTAGTTTTTAGGGATGACCACACTTAGTACTACATTGGGAATCAATGGTTTAAGCCTTAAGGTAAGGTAAATTATTGATTAGTTATATTGATTACTTTTGTCTTACGGCCTTGTGTATGCTGGATTATTCCAGCATATATGCCAGCTGCCTGCCACCATACTGAATCCTGGATATTTTTTATAGTCAATCGGTAAAAACATGAGTTTAAAGTATACAAAAGTCTGGTAGTATGATATAAATTTTTTCAAGGTACCATCCAATCCGATTTGGAAAAATTTTCTTGGAAGTGTCTACTTTTAAATTTGAGACTCTGATATAACAAAAAACTACAGAAATAGGCTTTTCTATACGCAGTCGGACGCAATCCCAGTGTTACGCTGAGGCAGCGTGGCCAAAAGAACGGAGCGGTAGTGATTTAGAAGGTTGACAAATACGCACGGCTTGATTAATGTTTAGCTGCGTCGCTGTCCGCTGCTGGTACACTGGGGACGCGGAGTAGCTGGTTTTCGGAGTGCCATCGCTTGCCGTCATCGAGAATCCAGGACTCGGGGCCCAGTGTCGCGGGTCGAGTCGTTTCACCAGCTAAGTGAGCAGTCCGTGGCCGATCATAGCCAGCCTGGCCTTTTGCTTGTTGGCTTGGTCTTTTCGCTCCGTCGCCTCCTCTGATATCGGCTCTATCGGTGTCAGGCCTATCGTCGCTTTCAGCGTAGACCGGTAGCACTGCAGGAACTCACGGACCGCCTCCTTGAAGCTTTTGCCGTCCTTGAGGAGAGCCTTCAGCGACTCCTTTAGCGTCCGGTTGAACCGTTGGACGTTCGAGTTAGACTGCGGATGATAGCAAAGTCTTGAGAAGTGCTGTACATCTTGGCCAGCTAGTAACTCCTCGAAGGCGTTGCTGGTGCATGAACTGGGGCCAGTTGTCGGTCACGATCTTGCTTGGCAGCCCCCATCGAGCGAATAGATCCTTTGAGGAAATAGACGATGACAGCTCCTTTGTCACCCGAAGCCGTAGTTCGATGCTCGGGCCTGTTGAAGCGCACGATGTCGATGGCTACGATCGCGAATTGGCAGCTCGCTGGCGCCTCGTGGATCTCGCCGAAGATCTAACTCCTGCTCCTGAAGTTTGGAACCCTCAATCGCCTGCTCCTGAAGTTTGGAACCCTCAATCACCTGATCCTGAAGTTTGGAATTCCCTCAATCACCTGATCCTGAAGTTTGGAACCCTTAGCCACCTGATCCTGAAGTTTGGAACCCTCAATCACCTGATCCTGAAGTTTGGAACCCTTAGCCACCTGATCCTGAAGTTTGGAACCCTCAACCACCTGATCCTGAAGTTTGGAACCCTCAACCACCTGATCCTGAAGTTTGGAACCCTCAATCACCTGATCCTGAAGTTTGGAACCCTCAATCACCTGATCCTGAAGATTGGAACCCTCAATCACCTGATCCTGAAGTTTTGAACCCTACCGCACTATGCACTACCGAGGAGCAAGTAGCTCGCGTGTGCCAAGACATCTTCGATGGTGTCGAGCATTCTCGAACCCTTCGCAGCATCCTCAGCTGCGTACGAGAATGCTTGGAAAGACGGCCTGCCCACCGCCTCGACATCGATGCCCACTTCACCAGCTGGACGGCCTCGGTGCTGGCCTCGACTCTCTGGATAATTTTCGTAAATGAACTTAGTACTGACGGAAGAGATGGATCATGGAATGAGACCCGAACTTTTCCGTAAACCTCGTTTGGAGCGACGGTTAAAGTACAGTAGCAGCCTTCGATGAGCTTGATTTTTCAGCGGGAACAACAGTTCTTGAGAAATTCAAAGGGGTAAAGTCTATATATTGTTCTGACTTGAATGTTCCAGTCTCGGAGAGAATGAGAACGACGCTCAGGAGAAAGCCCTTAACTTGTTTACTTAAAGTATTTAATAAATTGGGGGGGATGACTAGGTTCGGAGAGATAAGAGAATACGAAATGGGGTGGGCTGCGATCTACAGTAGGGTCATTGGAAAGGGGGCTAGAGTAGCAACGAGCGAAGCGGAAAGCGAAGGAGGGTCGCAAAATATCAAATAATCGAGACAGGTGAGCAGGAATTGAAGGAAGAGGGAGGAACGGAGGGAATGTGCATCGATCTATTGGATTCATATAGATTTCACATACATACAGATACATACAGATCATACAGATTTCACAACAACAGTCGACCATTGCGTCCACGGCTGGTTGCAGAACGTCTGCACATCTGGACAGAGATGACTGTGTGGCCAGTAGCACCGAGTCGTCTGCATACACGCTGATTCCGAAGGCCCCTAAATTTCGACCCGAACCCTAGGTTTCTTGGCCTGGTTCTCGACAGCCAGCTCAATTTCACGGCCCACGCCATTATTGACTTCTGCAAGCGCATGAATCGGCGTTACCGAAGCTCTGGCAGGCCTCGCGGGCAGGAATGCCGGCGCCTCCCAGAACGTCCTCCGCACTGCCTACCTCGCAACCATCCACGCCGTGGCCGACTATGGTTGCGGCATCTATAGGGGGCAAGTGCTGCACCGAGCAACTATAACTGATGAACTCAACTGCAGCACCTAAAGCAGCAGCAGCCAGCAGCCTGTCTCACCCCAACAACAAAGCCTTAGTAGTAGGTGCTAAATTTTACGTTGATGCAATTCTAGTCATGGCGACGACTCATCGACATATACAGCAGCAGCAGCATTGGCAATGGCAACAGCAGAAGAAGCAGCCATCATGTTGCATCCCAGTCAGTGGCCCAGTTAATGGCCTGATCGCACGCCTGCCGACGAACTTCGGAGACGATCGAGCAACTTCGGCGAAAGTTAGCAGGGTGGTAAAAAAACGGCGCGAAAATGTGTGTAGCTTCTGCGACAATGCGTTCACAAAAAGCAACGTCCTTGATGTGCAGAAGGAAAGAAAGTTAATTTTTTTCTTCTTAATTGGTTTTTCATGCAAGCTATACACACTGCTTGTTCCATTTGTCAAATATTTAGAAAGCACATTCCATGTATGAGCGCCCCATGAACAGCCAGTTGCGCAGCCTCAGCTTTTTTAAAACAGTTCAGTCCATGGACTATATTAGGGGTCCATATTGGTTATTCCATATTGCATGGTTTACATGTGGCTTAATTGAAGCGATCAGGATCATGCAATCAAGTGTCTGACCTACATAGACATAGCATAAGTGTTGAGTGTTAATTAGTTCATTACTAATCATGAATTGTTACTTTCTTAAATAACATTAATTAAGTGTTAATGCTGGGTTGAGATTAAAACTCAATAGGTCCCATTGTAGGCGTCTGGCAGCTTTGAACACAAGGCTGCTATATACTCTTTCAAGGTATAAATCAATTAATTGATGTAAACAGATGTTATCGAATATCATCGCAAAGCACCCACCCTGCATTCCACGCAGCTCATCGATAGTGACGAGAGGCGTCACGCCTGTCCGACCTGCGGGTGCGCCTTCCACTTTCAGTCCAACATGAAGCAACAGCTGTTTGTTCTGTAAATACAGTTTGAAAAGCTGCATGATATTGTCAATATTGTAAAAGTTGATGAATTGTTCTCGGTTTTACTATTCGAAACCTTTAGCTAAGATAGAATTTTCTTTTGTGAATCGAGATTCTGCGAATCAGGATTCTGTGAATTAAGAATTAAGGACGTCTACACGTGTGTTATGGATGAGCGAAAATCGTCCACAATATAACAAAGTACGAGTATAATAAGAAAGTTTAATACCTAATGTTTCTTATCAAGATTATACATATAAACCTAAAATTTGTACTTATTTCTCTTCAGCTGTGTACTATTGTATCATTTTGTTCTTTGTTTTACTAAGGATTTTTTCCTATAAAGATATATTTTTATTAAAATGAACAACTTTGTAATAAATGTCACAGTTGTGGTTGCTGCGCTTTTGAATTTAACAACACGAAGATTATAGTTAATGCATTGATGCATTGATGCATTCGCGGAGATTATTAGCCTATGTTATATTATTTTGCCGACGAGGAACTGAGTGACGAAGCAGACGAACTAAGACGACAAACTTAACTGAGCGACTTGATCCCTGAGAACGCCCCCCAGAAAAGACGTGCAAAATCTGTTTAAATTATCAGCAGCTTAAATATTAGCATTACAACTAGCACACTAAACCCCCCTTGGTGGGCCAAAACTGTTCAGACAAAAAGTATTGTGTAATGCAGAAGGACAAAACGCACATGAAAGCAAACAAAAACAAAAACTCATTTCGTTAGTATTAATTTCCCTGATTGCGAATATATGTGATTGCAATTCAACAAGCATTTGAATTCTCGCTAAATATACAATTCTCACTAAATATACAAAAATAGTCTGTCCGAGCTTGAATACATTCTGAGACATCAGGTTTGTACACCAAGAGCCCCATTGGGGCAAAATTACACAAGTAGCTTACATTTGTTACATCTCAGCTTAATGCTGCTTAGATACATGTGAATACTATCCCCTCAGCAGTAAAAAACCAGTGTCTCCCCAGCAGCAGAGAATTGATTTATTCAAAATTGTTCACTTGTCTTTTCTAAGTAAAGCTGCTATAAAATAAATATGTTGCTATTAATATTGTTTTAGCTGTTAAAAAGAGTTAACATGAAAATGTCCTAAGACTTTTTGGACACCACTTATAGGCCTATTCAATTTATGAATAGTGAGCTAAAAACTCTATATTGATATACAAATTGATTGTTAAAGAACAATATTTATTGCACTAAATGCTATTTTAGTATTCTTTTTAGCATTTATTATTTTGATTCTAAAAATAAATTTAGATTCAATCTGAATATTACTGTCAGTTAAATTAATTTAATAAATTGACATGATATAGCTATGAAAATATTTTCTATGATTCTGAATAAGCAATCTATGTAAAAACTTCACTATAACAGTAGAACTACCAAGGGGGAGGACAATTTTTTTGCTGCACTTCGAACTGGAACAATGCAAGCACATGAAACTCAAGAACACAGGCCAACTTTTTGTTGCACATCTTCTGAAACAAGGAAACAAGTCGCCATGCTCTTCAGACCGTCAAGATATTCAATGTTTCTGACCAAAGGTCCAAATTTTCCCATAAGAGCTAGTGTATTTCATATACCCCTATACACGAATTTGCACTATACCTCAGTGTGGCCTTGCCAGTCCCTTCAAAATTGATTAGCATGTCACCCGAATGTGCCTGCACCATCTCCATCTTCGGTGGTCACCTACCTTTATCTAGATGGAGCAGCTGGACCTTAAACAAGTAATAGTTGAGTTTAGGCCAATATCAAGGCTTTATTAGAGAAGGTAGAAAAATTCAATTTAGGGACTCCATTGCCAGCTGGAGGCACCCTGCTGATGGTGCTGATGGCGTCAGGGTGGTGACTGAATGGTTGATGGACTAGAGGAACATGTAAAGTAGTTGAGTAGTAGTAGTTGTAAATTTTCGAAAAAGTTTATCCTCTTAATATTGTGAAGTCTGTTCAAAAACAAACAATTTAAACTGATCAGTAGTTTCTGGTACTGTCTTTTAAGTTAGGTATTGGTGTCCATTGTTAAATGTTTTTAGTCAGTGCTATCAGTGAACAGAAAAATTATGCCCATATTATTGTTCTTGTCACCAGACACCTCGACAGCAGTTATTGAATATGTCAACAATGCCTACATTTTGTGATTCTAGAAGTTGTTTCATTGGATAGTATGGAAAATTTTAAATTTTTTCTTCTAGTTTGTTATGGCAATTAGTTGAATATTTTAGGAGATACTGAAAAAAAGATAGATAGGGGTATTTAAAATACCTCACAGTTCTAAATTATGTTAGCTCTGTGACAGTTAACCTTATGGACCAATAGATACTTGTTTAGTTAATTTATTTGTGGGAAATTTTTGTTTGCTATTACTTCGAGTAAGTATTGTGTTTCCAGCTATGCAGTTATCTCTAATTTCATTAAGAGGTTTATCACACTTGTGTTGCTCACTAGTTGTTTCTGTAAATATGTTGATAAAACAGAACAATGGAAGGGAAATCGAATTTATTAATAATAGGATCTGTAAGTATGTAGGCTGTATTGATAAGTAGAAATATTTTTTTACTTTTTACTTGAAGTAGTCTAAATGGGTTTTTCAATATTTTTGATAACAATCCTTACAGATGCGAATAATTGTTTAGGGACGCAGAAGCAGAATAAATATAAAAGTAAGCGCGTTAAAACTTAAGAAAAAGAACCCTGAAATCGACTAATGCTTTCGAGAGGATCGTCTTCATCTAGCGGCGGCGGTAGTGGCGGCAGTCGCTGGGACAACGGTGGAGGGGGAGGCGGCGGCAGTCGTTGGGACAATGGAAGCGGGGGCGGCAGCCGTTGGGGCAGTTCTGGCGGAGGCGGCAGTCGCTGGGACGCCTCCAGTAGTAATATAGGCGGGGGCGGCATTTTAGAATCGCCCAGACCGCCAATTGGGGCAATTCATCGATTCACTTCGCCGCCGCCAACCACTTCCGGAGCAGGCATTCGCCCGCTGATGCCGGGACCGCCGCTGCAACAGCAGCCGCCCCCATCCATAGCGCCTCTATCAATGCCGATGTCTTTGCCGCCTCCGCCGCAGTTCAGCTTGCCGCCTCCTAGCTTAGTGCCTCCAGGGCCACCATTGCCTTCAATTCAGCAGCAGCAGCAGGCGGCCGCAGCAGCCAAAGCGGTGATGCTTCAACAGCAGGTCCAATCCGAACAGCAGACTCTGCAGCAGATGCTGATGGACGCTGAGCAGCGGCTGTCGCAGAGTCAAACTAACCTGTCCGCCCAGTTCGAAGTGTTGATCAACGCACAGGAGCAACAGTTTGACGAATTGATTAATAGGCGCCGTCTAGAACAGCTGCACTCTCTCTGCACCGTGATGGACATGTCTCTGGAAGAGATTGATTCTGCCCTGCAGCCAGTGGTTGACTCCTGCACCAAGGAGAATATTGTTGCCGCCAAGAACTGGGTTCTGGATAGGGCCCAGAATCCTGCGGCTACCGATGTGTTTGCCAGCTTCTTGCTGGCTCGCTCTGTGGCGCTGGGTCAAGCCTTCGCCGGCAGGCTGCACCTCATCTACCTGGTGAACGATCTGTTGCATCATTGCCGGCGGCGTAATGCTGATTCTATGATTGGCTCTCTGCAGGTAAGCTCAATTTTTATTGTATTCAATATCTCTCAATTCATATTGTGTTCTTTTGCGCTTTTCCAAATTCCTCCTTTTTTCTCAGTTGTCCTTCATTTCCCATTACATCTCTTTGCTCCTCTTTATCCCCAATCTCCCATTTCTCCCACTGTCGGTTGTCTCCTCTTTACCCGCAATATTCTCTTTCTCCCCTGTCGGTTGTCTCCTCTTTATCCCTAATCTCCCCTTTTTCCCTAATCTCCCCTTTCTCCCCCTGTTGGTTGTCTCCTCTTTATCCCTAATCTAACTCTTTCTCCCCTGTCGGTAGTCTTCCCATTATACCCAATCTCCCCTTATCCCCCTGTCGGTTGTCTCCTCTTTATCCCTAATCTCCCCTTTCTCCCCCTGTTGGTTGTCTCCTCTTTATCCCCAATCTAACTCTTTCTCCCCTGTCGGTAGTCTTCCCATTATACCCAATCTCCCCTTATCCCTGTCGGTTGTCTCCTCTTTATCCCCAATCTCCCCCTTCTCCTCTGTCGGTAGTCTTCCCATTATACCCAATCTCCCCTTATCCCTGTCGGTTGTCTCCTCTTTATCCCCAATCTCCCCTTATCCCTGTCGGTTGTCTCCTCTTTATCCCCAATCTCCCCTTTCTCCTCTGTCGGTAGTCTTCCCATTATACCCAATCTCCCCTTATCCCTGTCGGTTGTCTCCTCTTTATCCCCAATCTCCCCTTCTCCTCTGTCGGTAGTCTTCCCATTATACCCAATCTCCCCTTATCCCTGTCGGTTGTCTCCTCTTTATCCCCAATCTCCCTTTCTCCTCTGTCGGTAGTCTTCCCATTATACCCAATCTCCCCTTATCTCCCTGTCGGTTGTCTCCTCTTTATCCCCAATCTCCCCTTTCTCTCTGTATTTTTTACCGTTTGATCTGGAGCTCTCAACCTTATTTTGTCCTGCGGTCTACAGTAGCTGCCGCTCCCTTTGGGTGAGGTTTCTATATTTAGAATCGATTTTGATAATTGGGAAATGCCCTTTTTTGAAGCCGTTTACTAAATATGCTTCCTAGGATAAAGTAGCTTTAGTGATCATATTCATTCTTGTTGGCTCATTTTTTCTTGTATTACTAAAGATTTATCTCGTTACCTCAAAGAGATTTGTGAAATTGAATTAGATTTTAAGAACGCTTTAATTTACTGCCACCTAAAGAAGTGTATCTTAAGATTTAGTCCTTAACCTTCGTTCGTTACATCCATGGGATGCTGAATGATACATCAATCGTTGCCTGTTGCCTGCTCCCAGTGTAGCACAAGCTTCGGGTACATAAATCAACATTCTTGTCACGCTCTTCTCTTTTTCAATTCATCTTTTGCAACCATGCTAGTGCTGGCTAGAGGGTGGGCAGAATTAGTCGCTACACTGCACAACTGTCTGTCTGCTTACTGGTGATTTACAAAAGTCTATTTCTCTTTACTTGCCCGTGTAAGAGATTGGCCAGTGTTTTTGATGGATTATATCATCCTTATATCTTCCTTGTCTTAATTCCGTCATGCCTTTGTGTCTTGACTTGACACAAAGATCTCTCTTATTCGATGTTTATCGGGGCTTTGCTAAATGGTGTAGGTAATACATTTAACACGAAATCGCTGCGTGTGTGCCGACAGTGACAGGTGAAGATGGTGCTAAAGGGTGACACCTTCATATCTTGCCTAGCTGAATATTTAAATCTATTAGTTGCTTTGGAAAGATCAAATAAAATATTTATATTTCTACAAACTAATAAGACACTGTCATAAGCTGAGTTAAACTTAGGTCAATGGAATGATCTGTGATGGAATGGGTCACTGCAATGATCTGTGATGGAATGGGTCACTGCAATGATCTGTGATGGAATGGGTCACTGCAATCATCTGTGATGGAATGGGTCACTGCAATCATCTGTGATGGAATGGGTCACTGCAATCATCTGTGATAGAATGGGTCACTGCAATCATCTGTGATAGAATGGGTCACTGCAATGATCTGTGATGGAATGGGTCACTGCAATTATCTGTGATGGAATGGGTCACTGCAATTATCTGTAATGGAATGGGTCACTGCAACGATCTGTGATGGAATGGGTCACTGCAATCATCTGTAATGGAATGGGTCACTGCAATTATCTGTGATGGAATGGGTCACTGCAATCATCTGTGATAGAATGGGTCACTGCAATCATCTGTGATGGAATGGGTCACTGAAATCATCTGTAATGGAATGGGTCACTGCAATCATCTGTGATAGAATGGGTCACTGCAATCATCTGTGATGGAATGGGTCACTGAAATCATCTGTAATGGAATGGGTCACTGCAATTATCTGTAATGGAATGGGTCACTGCAATTATCTGTGATGGAATGGGTCACTGCAATTATCTGTGATGGAATGGGTCACTGCAATCATCTGTAATGGAATGGGTCACTGCAATCATCTGTAATGGAATGGGTCACTGCAATTATCTGTGATGGAATGGGTCACTGCAATCATCTGTGATGGAATGGGTCACTGCAATCATCTGTGATGGAATGGGTCACTGCAATTATCTGTAATGGAATGGGTCACTGCAATTATCTGTGATGGAATGGGTCACTGCAATGATCTGTAATGGAATGGGTCACTGCAATTATCTGTAATGGAATGGGTCACTGCAATGATCTGTAATGGAATGGGTCACTGCAATCATCTGTGATGGAATGGGTCACTGCAATCATCTGTGATGGAATGGGTCACTGCAATCATCTGTGATGGAATGGGTCACTGCAATCATCTGTGATGGAATGGGTCACTGCAATCATCTGTGATGGAATGGGTCACTGCAATCATCTGTGATAGAATGGGTCACTGCAATTATCTGTAATGGAATGGGTCACTGCAATCATCTGTGATGGAATGGGTCACTGCAATTATCTGTAATGGAATGGGTCACTGCAATCATCTGTGATGGAATGGGTCACTGCAATTATCTGTAATGGAATGGGTCACTGCAATCATCTGTGATGGAATGGGTCACTGCAATCATCTGTGATAGAATGGGTCACTGCAATCATCTGTGATAGAATGGGTCACTGCAATCATCTGTGATGGAATGGGTCACTGCAATCATCTGTGATAGAATGGGTCACTGCAATCATCTGTGATGGAATGGGTCACTGCAATCATCTGTGTTAGAATGGGTCACTGCAATCATCTGTGATGGAATGGGTCACTGCAATCATCTGTGATGGAATGGGTCACTGCAATGAGGTCATTTCTGTACTGTTATTCCCGTGTTAAGATCATGGGGCGTGAGTTGTTCCTGCAATTAATTTTGTATCAGTTGAGTTCTTGAGTAAAGAGGTACTTACTGGTCACGTGTTTAATGAATGATTAATCGACATTTCTTTGCGGCACTGTTGGGTTATGGCTTCAGCTAAAAGCGCCAGTTGTTGCTTGAGCAAAAATTTCTAGTAAAATCAGCTTCACATCATTGAAAAACTAGCTAGCGGCATCAAACCAGCTGTGAAGCACTGCTCTGCCATCGGCTTAACCTTTTCTGTGCTTAAGGTTTTAAAGGGTATTTACGATCAACTTGTTTTTCTTCTTTGCAGAAGGATTTAGTACTTATTGACTTTTTTACTTAAGTAGTATTACGAGTCATAGCATTATGTAGTACTAAGAGATAAAAAGACGAAAAATGGTTAAACATAAGATAAGAGAATAAAAATTAGATGGAGAATAAAAAGATAAGACGCAGGAGAAAGATAAGACGGATGCGAACAATAAGTCCGAGGAGAAAGATAAGGCAGAGGAGAAAGATAAGACGGATGCGAACAATAAGTCCGAGGAGAAAGATAAGACGGATGCGAACAATAAGTCCGAGGAGAAAGATAAGGCAGAGGAGAAAGATAAGACTGAGGAGAAAGATAAGATTGAGGAGAAAGATAAAACTGAGGAGAAAGGTATGATGCAGCAGAAAGGTATGATGCAGGTGAAAGATAAGACGGAGGAGAAAGATAAGTGGAATGAGAAAGACGAGACGGATGAGAAAGATAGGACAGAAGAGAAAAATATGATAAATGAAAATGACATGATGGTGGAAACGATAATTCAGTGGAAAAAATGTAAAAGTGCAAGTTTGAGTATATGAGTAGGAAAAAACATTACAGTAGTAAACCATTAGGAAGATTCCAAGAACAATTCTTGGAATTCCCATGGGCATTTTTTATATTATCTTGACCGCTGTAGGCACATTCTCCAGTCACCACACTCGGTGACTGGTTTTGAACAGACAGGCTAATTTGTCTAATTTAACTGTGTGTAAGTTACACTAGGGGTCGTAAGCATTGCATGCGTCACACTGAAAGACAGACTAAAACAAAAAATCATGTGGCTTTTATTCTAAACGCCGCTTTTTTAAAAAAGAAGTTAGATAGACAGAGAATATGCTTAAAATTAGCTTCCTCTTTGGCGGGCGGGACTTCAGATAGATTCTCTTATTTTTCTTCATCCACAAAGAGCCTTCAAGAGGGCTTATAAAGGCCCCTTCCTTTCTTGCCAACTCCTAATTAGACTAACAGAGATGATTATAAGCTATCTGTGTCTGGCAATGAGCTGTTTCTATCGCTGCTTATGCTTTTTGGAATCTTTGTGCTTAACGCAGGTAACGTAGCTTTTTTCGGATTGTGAATATCTCATTCAAGCAACTCAGTTTATACATGTCTAGGAATGAAAGCTTTCCCAGAAAACCAGCTTTTTTGCATACCCAAGCAACGCTGCTGGCTGACAGGTCTTCTAACGATTCGTAGTTTATGAAAAAATGCATGGAGCTCAGAGCTGGTTGAGATAAAGCCGCATCGGAAATTTGGTTTCTCGCTCAAAGACACATTAGTTTGCTTAGTTTCAAACTAGCACCCTTCCGTCAGAAGTAGAGATTCGAACTCGCGACCTCTCGGTCAAAAGTTAATATCTTATCATAAGTTAAGATTCGAACTCGCTTTGGTTGAGATTCGAACTCGAAACCTCGGGTTAGAAGCCCAAAGGTCTAACCAATCGAACCACCAGTTTCCCTACTATAGGACCTGTTTAGGACCTAATTAACGCTTTAGATGAAATTCTCTTAATGTAATTTGACAATTTCACTCGCTGCTATCCCACAGTCGGTCATAGTGCCGATGTTCTCAATGGCGCACAAGCTAGCAGTCGACGAGCCAGACCAGGCCCAGAAGCTGGAGAAGGTGCGCTCTCTGTGGGTTCAGAATGCCTACTTTCCCGAGGCGGTGACCCAGGCACTGGCTAGCGACTGTCAGGCCGCCTATGCCAGCTGGCGTCAGGACCGCCTAGCCGAGCCGGATCTGGCGCCCAGCGTGGCTCAGATTCGTGCTCAATGCCAGGCCCAGCGCGATGATCTGCAGCGTCAGCACGCTGAGTTTGAGCATCACCTGCGCGATCAGATTGATCAACAGCAGGCTAGGGTGCAGCAGCTCGTTGCTCAAGCTGCGGCAGCCACCGCCGCTGCAGCCGCCGCTGTAGCGGTCGCCACCCGCGTCGCCGCGTCTTCGTCCGCCTCCGCTGGCCCCGATATTGTCCCGCCAGTGTTAGGCAGCTCCAGCACTAGCAACAATCAGCTCTCTGGTGTGGCGTCAAATTTCGGCCCCAACAAACCAGGCGGCCTGTTGCCTCTGCCGGATCTGTCCAGACCGCCGCCCGGCTTCGCCCCCGGCGCCGCGGGACAGCCGCCAACCCAGCCGCAGCTCCCAACATCATCAGCGCTGACGCCATTGATGCTGAATCCGGCCCTGTCTAAGCCCGAGAAGCCGCAGGGGCCGTATTATCAGCAGCCGGCTAGCCTCATGGTGACTTTAATACCGTTGCACGCTACGGCGTACACCGAGCTGGACCCCGATCAGCTCATGCTGCCTGCCCGGCATCCAATCAGCGAGTTCATCCGCGCCGCTCTGGAGTCCTATTCAGCGCCGCCTTCGCACGACAGTCCCCGCGACTCTGAAGGCTGGGAACGCCTCGGCCTGTTCGAGTTCTATAAGGCCAAGGATCGGGCCAGGAAATCACTGCAAGCTGCCGCTGCTGATGCCGAAGAATCGCCCGATGGCAGCGGACAGAATCGAGTATTTCAACGCGATGACTGGCTAGAGGAGCGCGCCAGAGAGCGTCGTCCCAGAGACAGCAGTAACGGCTCCAGCGGTGGCGGTGGTGCCGGCTGCGGCGGCCAAGGCGGCCGGGGCCGGTCGCCATCCAGCCCGCCCGGTCGAGCCGGGCCAGGCGCCACCCTCGGCTTCATGTCTAGGCGAGCTCGCAGCATCGACAGCGGCGGCAGTCGGAGCCGCAGCGGCAGCCGGAGCCGGAGTCGCAGCCGTAGCGACAGTCGAAGCGACAGTCGGAGCAGCAGCCGGAGCCGCAGCGGCAGCCGTAGTCGCAGCCGCAGTCGAAGCCGTTCAGCTGATGCCGGCGGTGTCAGCGGCGTTGGAGCCGGAGGTCCGGACCGATCGCCTAGTCCGCCTTCCTTCACCTCGGCTGGTCGAGTCAATCGTCTTTCGTCGTCGTCGGCCGCAGCTTCGTCTTCCGCTAACCGGATGCCCCGCGCTATCGGCGCATTAATTGTCGGTCCGCGTGGCGGCTTCGCTGGCCGAATGCAGCGATACGACCGGCCACAGCCGCCGGCGTCCGAGGATCGGCTCGGTCTGGGAGCCGAATCGGGCGGAGGCAGCGGTGAGCAGCAGCAGCGAAGTCGCGGCTCCTCAGATCCTTTCATGGCCTTCCGGGCGAGAATGTCGCGCGGCTATGTGGACTCAATGAAGTCGAAGGATTAAACTTGATACCTTAGGGGCCAGCTTGTAGTTGTGCATCGGCCAGGCCTCCTTCTTTGGCATTTTTGTTTTGCTGCACTGAAAAAGTCTAAACGTTGTGTCTAAAAGTTAATTCTGTTGGACCTTCTATACTTGCGATTCGTTTTATTATTGAAATAGGCATTCTTTTACTCTCTGCTATCTATAGCGACTATGGGTTAGAATTGATTGACACTTGTGTAATGCACCTGTCTCCGTGTGTTTTTTCTCAATTCAAAATTTTGCTTTGAGTTGAGTCAATCAACTCATAAGCAGAAGTTAAATTTAAAATTTCACTTTGTTCCACTGCACTTGTTTTCTAAACAGTTTTTCTTAACGGAAAGATGATTTCCTGCTTCTCTGTCCAATGTCACTTCAATGTTTCCCATTTGTACTTTTTCGTGACACGTGTTAGCGTATGTTCCTGCTTTGTATATTTATTTTTAGTTGAGGCGTACAAGCTTCTAATATGAATATAAAATTTGCCTTTTATAATTATGATTCAAATAAACTATGCTCTTTAGCTGTATGTAACTAAAAGTGTCACTGCTTTGCTGCGTTTCTTATTTTTGTGGACGAGACGTACTAAACTGTGTGACATGACGTCCTTTAACAACCAAGTTGACGACGTACTAAACTGTGTGACATGACGTCCTTAAACAACCAAGTTGACGACGTACTAAACTGTGTTACATGACGTCCTTTAACAACCAAGTTGACGACGTACTAAACTGTGTGACATGACGTCCTTAAACAACCAAGTTGACGACGTACTAAACTGTGTAACATGACGTCCTTAAACAACCAAGTTGACGACGTACTAAACTGTGTTACATGACGTCCTTTAACAACCAAGTTGACGTACTAAACTGTGTGACATGACGTCCTTAAACAACCAATTTGACGACGTACTAAACTGTGTTACATGACGTCCTTTAACAACCAAGTTGACGATGTACTAAACTGTGTGACATGACGTCCTTTAACAACCAAGTTGACGACATACTAAACTGTGTAACACGACGTCCTTTAACAACCAAGTTGACGATGTACTAAACTGTGTGACATGACGTCCTTTAACAACCAAGTTGACGATGTACTAAACTGTGTGACATGACGTCCTTTAACAACCAATTTGACGACGTACTAAACTGTGTTACATGACGTAATTTAACGACCGTGTGGACGACGTACTAAACTGTGTCATGACGTCTTTCAACAATCGTGTTGATGATGTACGAGCGTACTAAACTGTGTGACATGACGTCTTTCAAAAACCATGTGGAGTACGTACTAAACTGTGTGACATGACGACTCTTGATCTACTTGATTCACTTCCACTTATCTCTTATAGGCTGTCGTCAACACGTTGGTTAAGTTCCTTTCTTGTAAACTGCCCGACACATAACAAAAAAGAAGAAATAAAAATAAAATTTAAATTTACGCCTGACTTGTCTGACTATTCAGTCTTTAGGTCTGATTAGTTGGCATTCTTTAATTAACCGAAATTGCATACCTGCCAGCGAGCGTACAAGATAGAAGCCATGGGGTAAAAATAGACTCGTGTTCCGCAGCTGGTCGGCTTCCTTCTGAATGCTTCTTAGCCTGCCAAACACGTTATCCGCTAGAGACCACTGGGTAGCTGCGCAACTGAGGGATACCGCCCCATGAGGAACTCACTGCCTTCCCTAGAACTCACTGCCTTCCCTAGAAATCACTGCCTTCCCTAGAAATCACTGCCTTCCCTAGAATTCACTGCCCTCTCTGGTAGTCACTGCCTTCTCTCTGGGAACTCACTGCCTTCTCTCTGGGAACTCACTGCCTTCTATGGAAATCACTGTCAGAGTTATGTTGCAGAGTTTCATCAATCTCAAAATTTTTTGTCGATTCTGTATATCATTTTCTCAGGCAAGTGCCTTTGAGATTTCAAAGTTCTTTTTGCCTCATCTTATCTTATCGTTAGACATCACCTGGCAAAATTCTTCTATTTCCAGACGATTTGACTTTCAAATGCGGCAGTTAAGCTGATTGTTCTGCGAATTGTGGTTAAGATTATTTCAGATTTACTAAATCTATAACACGCTTCTAAAGAAGCTGGTGAAAGATTTTATTAGAATAATCTCGTTCTCTTGCAGCTCAGATTGCACAGGACTTGGTAAAACCCTAACTAACGACAGCCAGGCTTGTGCACTTCCTAACCTTGACACTTTGAGTGAAAGACTTCAGTTTGTACTTTTACTGCTAATTTTATCCGTGCTAAGATTCATGCCGGCCTCCCTGTGACTTTCTTACGCCGATGATGAGACGACAGACGATGCGAAAACTTCCCTCCTGTGCTAGGTTTCCCTTAATGACAATCAACATTTTATCTCTTTGATTCCTTCTGGGGAGTTTAATTCACTACCTTGATGATCCGCTTGACCAATTCCGTGCCCCACATGCCCGAATCCTCCTTTGGGATTTTGTTAGATAATTCTTGCCTTGGTGGGATTTTGTTAAGCCATTTCGCGTCATCAGCTAGCAACTTTTCCCAGGGGATCAAATCCCAGATTATCCTTTGATCATCCTATGACCTATTGGATCCCATGATCCTATGATCATATCCCAGATTATCCTTTGATCATCCTATGACCTATTGGATTCCATGATCCTATGATCATATCGCAGATTATCCCAGATTATCCTTATTGGATCATAGCCCACATCCTGTAGAATCATATCCCACATCCTGTAGGATCCTGTCCCACATCCTGTAGGATCCTGTCCCACATCCTGTAGGATCATATCCCACATCCTGTAGGATCCTGTCCCACATCCTGTAGGATCATATCCCACATCCTGTAGGATCATATCCCACATCCTGTAGGATCCTGTCCCACATCCTGTAGGATCCTGTCCCACATCCTGTAGGATCCTGTCCCACATCCTGTAGGATCATACCCCACATCCTGTAGGATCCTGTCCCACATCCTGTAGGATCCTGTCCCACATCCTGTAGGATCCTGTCCCACATCCTGTAGGATCCTGTCCCACATCCTGTAGGATCCTGTCCCACATCCTGTAGGATCCTGTCCCACATCCTGTAGGATCATATCCCACATCCTGTAGGATCCTGTCCCACATCCTGTAAAATCATATCCCACATCCTGTAGGATCATATCCCACATCCTGTAGGATCCTGTCCCACATCCTGTAGGATCCTGTCCCACATCCTGTAGGATCCTGTCCCACATCCTGTAGGATCATACCCCACATCCTGTAGGATCCTGTCCCACATCCTGTAGGATCCTGTCCCACATCCTGTAGGATCCTGTCCCACATCCTGTAGGATCCTGTCCCACATCCTGTAGGATCCTGTCCCACATCCTGTAGGATCCTGTCCCACATCCTGTAAGATCCTGTCCCACATCCTGTAGGATCCTGTCCCACATCCTGTAGGATCCTGTCCCACATCCTGTAGGATCCTGTCCCACATCCTGTAAGATCCTGTCCCACATCCTGTAAGATCCTGTCCCACATCCTGTAAGATCCTGTCCCACTGGGAGTGACAAAGCCAGTCAACGTGCCAATTTTCATCGCGCTAGAAGCACGATTTGTTGTCTATTTAATTTGACTCTTAATCGTCACATCTGCAATTCTTCATCATCAATTATATTTTTCGTGTCTTTTGTTTTATCGATAATGACAATATATTATATTCTAATAATCCCGCATTCACACACTTTCAGCAAACTCAAGCGGTTTGAGAGCGTTTAAAGACAAAGTGCGTTTGCTTTGCTCATTCAATTACAGCAATGCATGATCTTTTTTTTAAGAAAATGATTTTCTGAAAATAAATAAAGAAGAAAACGACATTAAAAGTGTAGAACATGATGTATGTACGACTAGCTGTAAAATATTATCTGTAATATAGTAATATGTATTCTATAATTTGTAATATGGTTTCTCGTATAATCTGTATAATAATAAATATTATTATTAATATTTTTATTATTATTGATTACACCTGCCCTAATTGGGCCAGATGTGCAGCCGACAGCACAGCCGCAGCTATTGCGCGGCGCATCTGAAGGCTGCGTACAGCTGTTCAGTCCATGGACTGGGGGGACGCCACACCCACCCTTAATTACCCCATCTAATGCTGGTACCCATTTAACAGCTGGGTGAACTGAAGCAATGCAGATTTAAGTATCTTTCTAAAGGACAAATTGTTCCGGTGGAGTCGAGAATCGAACCCCCGACCTTCCAGTCGTGAGTCTGACGCTCTAGCCACCATGCTACAACATCCCCATAATCTGTAATATGCATCTGTCATCAGTCAGTTGTGATTCACGGAGCCTCCTGGAATCCGGTGTACAACTCGCCGAGAATCCAGTCGATGGTCTTCTCGTAGATATTTTTCATAGCGCCCGTGTACTTTTCGGCCAGGATGGCCTCCAGGGAGCCGAGGAACGGCTCCCGCATGAGCCAGAAGAATCGGGCCTCGAAGCCAACAAACTGTCGATGCGTCCTGGCTGTGCAGTGCAGCCTGGCCCGCACCAGGTCGTACTTGTCCAGGTTGACGATGGCGTCATCCAGGAGTCCCATCACCGTCGCCGCGTGCCTCTTCAAGTCGGGATTGTCCTTGGTCAGCAGGCCGTCGAGGCCGCCCTCGCCGCTCTCGACTCCGCCGAAGCGCTTGAAGATGGCAAGCAGGATTGGATGCTGCTTGAACAGCAGCAGGAACATGTGCACCCCGGCTCGGTACACCCGGTCGTGAACGAAATTCCACGACGTCCACAGTTTGAAGATCTCCTGCTGGCTAAGGATGCACCTGTCGTCCCATTCTCGCTCTTCCTCTTTCACTTTGCAGTAGACCATGCGTTTCTCGGGCAGATTGTGACTGTCACCATTAGCAACGGCGGCAGCAGCAGCAGCGGCGGCTTGTTCGTCGTCAATGAGGTGTCTGTTGGTCTTGGTGTCGGTCCTTCCATTCATTTTCGGGCATTTCCTATTAGCTGTTACTGTCTCGGCACTTTCGGTGGAGGAGGCGCAGCCCATTTTTCTAAGAAATAAAAGTATGATTTTATTTTTCTAGTAAAGAAAGAAAAGTCTTGGAATCACTTGGGCAACAATTGTTTGCCGTGGCTGAATTTTATCCTAACAATTCTCTGCTACTGATTCGCTCGTTCACTCGTCACCTCTCAACTTTCATCCTGCTCTGCTCAAATTCCCTTTCCCACATGTTTCCCTTTCCTGACCAGCCCAATCATATTCTGTTGCCTGCCTTTTCTCCTCTCATTCTCCTCTCTTTCATGATTTCTTCGCTTAAAATTTAATGGTTCCCAATTTGTATTTTCTTTAAACTAATTCGCTCGCATAACAATATACCTCTGATTTTCATTTCATATCTGCTTTCATTTTCCTCAGTTGGGATCTTATCCCACTTCCACAATCAGATCTTTTCCCATTTATACTAATGGGATATTTTCCTATTTCTACCAATGAGATATTTTCCCATTTCTTCTGATGGGATCTTTTCCCATTTCTTCTGATGAGATATTTTCCCATTTCTTCTGATGAGATATTTTCCCACTTCTTCTGATGAGATATTTTCCCATTTCTTCGGATGGGATCTTTTCCCATTTCTACTGATGGGATCTTTTGCCCTTGTTATCTGATGGGATCTTTTCCCATTTCTACTGATGGGATCTTTTCCCATTTCTTCTGATGGGATATTTTCCCATTTCTACTGATGGGATATTTTCCCATTTCTACTGATGGGATTTTTTCCCATTTCTTCTGATGGGATCTTTTCCCATTTCTTCTGATGGGATATTTTCCCATTTCTAGTGATGGGATGACTTTCGCTCAAGGGATAATTTCCTCCACTTAATTTATCTTTTAGCATCATAACCTCACCTGAGAAGTTTCTTTAAGTGAAGTCCATTAACCATTATCAGCATCCAGCCTCTCTGCCAGACAATAAATTCTGTCTATTCCTCTAACTTGGACAGATACCTTTTCGTCTAGTTCGCATTCTCCCTTACGGTTCTCCTTTAATTAGCAAAATTTACTACACAATGCGCTTTGAAGCACAATAGCAGACCCCGGGTCGCAGTACGTTAGCACTAAAAGCAGAAATAGGCGGAAATGGAAGCGGAAAACCAATTCCTATCAGCGTTCATACAGCTTTTAGTCTGGCAAAGATAAAACACTAAGTTAGATCATGTGCTGCATTGTGGGGAGCACGCTACTAGTAGTTTCTGCTTCTCAACAAGAAAAAAGAGCCTCAAAATGTTTCTGAAAGACGGAACATTTCATCTGAGATTATCGGCCAAGCTTATCGTTTACAAAGGTCAAGCTTGGCATTGTCTTTTTGAGTTCCTTCCTCATCTTCCTCGTGCAAGATGCCCCTGTGCACTTTTACGGAGGGAAATTTCATGATGCTGAGTAGTTAAATTTTGTTCTCCTTTACTCGTAATCAAATATTTACCTTAGATGAAATTCGGCTTTTAACTGTACGCCTAGTCGGCGCGAGTTTTATTTAAACCTCTTCTTATTTACTTTTCTCTGAGTCAAAGCTTTCAATTCAAAAACCTCGATTCTTAATCTCGAATCCCGATTCCTTATCCCAAACCCCGATTCTTAATCCCAAATCCCGATTCTAAATCCAAAATCCCGATTCTTAATCTCGAATCCTGATTCCTAATCCCAAATCCAGATTATTAATATTGAATCCTGATTTGTAATCCCAAATTCCGATTATTGATACCAAATTCCAATTCTGAGTCCCAAATTCCAATTCTGAGTCCCGAATTCCGATTGCTAGTCCCGAATTCCGATTGCTAGTCCCAAAGTCCGATTGTTAGTCCCGAATTCAAATTCTGAGTCCCGAATTCCGATTGTTAGTCCCGAATTCCGATTCTGAGTCCCGAATTCCGATTCTTAGTCCCAAAGTCCGATTCTTAGTCCCAAAGTCCGATTCTTAGTCCCAAAGTCCGATTGTTAGTCCCAATTTTGATTATTAATCCTATATCCCGATTCTTCAATCTGTGAATCCAGATTCTAAATCCCGAATCCCAATCTAATCCGTGATTCCCTTTATTCGAATGCAGATTTTCCTTATGCTAATCTTAACTCTCAAATTCTGAATCCCAGAGTCTCGTCGGTTTCGAGCAGTTTGTGAACTTAACCCTGCACTTTAAGCAGCCAAGTCGTGCAGCCAAGCCTGGCTGGTTTGCATGTCATCTGATGTTTCCTGTCAAATTTGGTCATGATTGAGAGCAGAATGTCACGTGATCTAGGCAAGGGGCTGTCACTATGACTTATTTAACAAAGAAGAAAAATTTCTTTGACAGGTTGTTGGGTGAGTCGGGTGTGGTGCGACCTGTAATTTCATGGAGATAATTATGCATATTTGGCGAAAATGCGTATACTTTGGCAACTAATTATTGTTTCAAGTTCACACTTTCTAAGAAAACAATTTCTAAGAAAATCATATCATTAACAGCTGGTCACGAGCTGGCCAGACACTAATTCTATTTTTAGCTAGACAAATCAAGCAGATGGCCTCGATAAAATGCACTTAAACAGAACAAGACTAGACAATAAACAATTTCTTTCTTTTTAAAAACTGGTTAGGATACATTTTTGAAAGAACGTACGAGCCGAATATTGATTTTTTGAAAGAGCATTATCGAGCGTTTCAAAGACACTTTTGAATAAGCTGGGACCAGCAATTAGGCTTGGAAGAAGAAAAATAGGTTTCATTCGATTCTTCAATCTGCGTTGAGTGAACTCTGCCTGTCGTGACAATGTTATAAGTGCCAAGTAAACTGGCTGGCAGGCCATAGTAGAAGTGAGTCTTAATATAAGATTCCTAATTTTATTTTAGTGTCTTTTTAAAATAAATTAACGAGCGCACATTGCCGAAACTGTTCTATTCGAAGTAGCTTTCTAATCAATACATCAGTTTATTTCTTCTGGTCTATTCTAGATTCTGGTCTATTTAAATTCTGGTCTATTTAGATTCTAGTCTATTTAGATTCTGGTCTATTTTGATTCTAGTCAATTTAGATTCTGGTCAATTTAGATTCTGGTCTATTTAGATTTTGGTCTATCTAGATTCTAGTCTATTTATATTCTAGTCTATTTAGATTCTAGTCTATTTAGATTCTGGTCTATTTAGATTCTGGTCTATCTAGATTCTGGTCTATCTAGATTCTAGTCCGTTTAGATTCTGGTCTATTTAGATTCTAGTCCGTTTAGATTCTGGTCTATTTAGATTCTAGTCTATTTAGATTCTAGTCTGTTTAGATTCTGGTCTATTTAGATTCTAGTCTGTTTAGATTCTAGTCCGTTTAGATTCTAGTCTGTTTAGATTCTGGTCTATCTAGATTCTAGTCCGTTTAGATTCTGGTCTATTTAGATTCTAGTCTGTTTAGATTCTAGTCCGTTTAGATTCTGATCTATTTAGATTCTGGTCTATTTAGATTCTGTTCTTATTAGATTCTGGTCTATTTAGATTCTGGTCTATCTAGATTCTGGTCTATTGAGATGCTAGTCTATTCAGATTCTGGTCTATCTAGATTCTGGTCTATTTAGATTCTCGTCTATCTAGATTCTGGTCTTTCTAGATTCTAGTCTATTTAGATTCTAGTCTGTTTAGATTCTAGTCTGTTTAGATTCTGGTCTATTTAGATTCTAGTCTGTTAAGATTCTAGTCTGTTTAGATTCTAGTCTGTTTAGATTCTGGTCTATTTAGATTCAAGTCTGTTTAGATTCTATTCTATTTAGATTCTAGTCTGTTTAGATTCTAGTCTATTTAGATTCTAGTCTGTTTAGATTCTGGTCTATTTAGATTCTAGTCTGTTTAGATTCTAGTCCGTTTAGATTCTGGTCTATTTAGATTCTAGTCTATTTAGATTCTGGTCTATTTAGATTCTGGTCTATCTAGATTCTAGTCCGTTTAGATTCTGGTCTATTTAGATTCTAGTCCGTTTAGATTCTGGTCTATTTAGATTCTAGTCTGTTTAGATTCTAGTCCGTTTAGATTCTAGTCTGTTTAGATTCTGGTCTATCTAGATTCTAGTCCGTTTAGATTCTGGTCTATTTAGATTCTAGTCTGTTTAGATTCTAGTCCGTTTAGATTCTGGTCCATTTAGATTCTGGTCTATTTAGATTCTGTTCTTATTAGATTCTGGTCTATTTAGATTCTGGTCTATCTAGATTCTGGTCTATCTAGATTCTAGTCCGTTTAGATTCTGGTCTATTTAGATTCTAGTCCGTTTAGATTCTGGTCTATTTAGATTCTAGTCTATTTAGATTCTAGTCTGTTTAGATTCTGGTCTATTTAGATTCTAGTCTGTTTAGATTCTAGTCCGTTTAGATTCTAGTCTGTTTAGATTCTGGTCTATCTAGATTCTAGTCCGTTTAGATTCTGGTCTATTTAGATTCTAGTCTGTTTAGATTCTAGTCCGTTTAGATTCTGATCTATTTAGATTCTGGTCTATTTAGATTCTGTTCTTATTAGATTCTGGTCTATTTAGATTCTGGTCTATCTAGATTCTGGTCTATTGAGATGCTAGTCTATTCAGATTCTGGTCTATCTAGATTCTGGTCTATTTAGATTCTCGTCTATCTAGATTCTGGTCTTTCTAGATTCTAGTCTATTTAGATTCTAGTCTGTTTAGATTCTAGTCTGTTTAGATTCTGGTCTATTTAGATTCTAGTCTGTTAAGATTCTAGTCTGTTTAGATTCTAGTCTGTTTAGATTCTGGTCTATTTAGATTCAAGTCTGTTTAGATTCTATTCTATTTAGATTCTAGTCTGTTTAGATTCTAGTCTATTTAGATTCTAGTCTGTTTAGATTCTGGTCTATTTAGATTCTAGTCTGTTTAGATTCTAGTCCGTTTAGATTCTGGTCTATTTAGATTCTAGTCTATTTAGATTCTGGTCTATTTAGATTCTGGTCTATCTAGATTCTAGTCCGTTTAGATTCTGGTCTATTTAGATTCTAGTCCGTTTAGATTCTGGTCTATTTAGATTCTAGTCTGTTTAGATTCTAGTCCGTTTAGATTCTAGTCTGTTTAGATTCTGGTCTATCTAGATTCTAGTCCGTTTAGATTCTGGTCTATTTAGATTCTAGTCTGTTTAGATTCTAGTCCGTTTAGATTCTGGTCCATTTAGATTCTGGTCTATTTAGATTCTGTTCTTATTAGATTCTGGTCTATTTAGATTCTGGTCTATCTAGATTCTGGTCTATTGAGATGCTAGTCTATTCAGATTCTGGTCTATCTAGATTCTGGTCTATTTAGATTCTCGTCTATCTAGATTCTGGTCTTTCTAGATTCTAGTCTATTTAGATTCTAGTCTGTTTAGATTCTAGTCTGTTTAGATTCTGGTCTATTTAGATTCTAGTCTGTTAAGATTCTAGTCTGTTTAGATTCTAGTCTGTTTAGATTCTAGTCTGTTTAGATTCTAGTCTATTTAGATTCTAGTCTGTTTAGATTCTGGTCTATTTAGATTCTAGTCTGTTTAGATTCTAGTCCGTTTAGATTCTGGTCTATTTAGATTCTGGTCTGTTTAGATTCTATTCTATTTAGATTCTAGTCTGTTTAGATTCTAGTCTATTTAGATTCTAGTCTGTTTAGATTCTGGTCTATTTAGATTCTAGTCTGTTTAGATTCTAGTCCGTTTAGATTCTGGTCTATTTAGATTCTGGTCTATTTAGATTCTGTTCTTATTAGATTCTGGTCTATTTAGATTCTGGTCTATCTAGATTCTGGTCTATTGAGATGCTAGTCTATTTAGATTCTGGTCTATCTAGATTCTGGTCTATTTAGATTCTCGTCTATCTAGATTCTGGTCTTTTTAGATTCTAGTCTATTTAGATTCTAGTCTGTTTAGATTCTAGTCTGTTTAGATTCTGGTCTATTTAGATTCTAGTCTGCTAAGATTCTAGTCTGTTTAGATTCTAGTCTGTTTAGATTCTGGTCTATCTAGATTCTAGTCCGTTTAGATTCTGGTCTATTTAGATTCTAGTCTGTTTAGATTCTAGTCCGTTTAGATTCTGGTCTATTTAGATTCTGGTCTATTTAGATTCTGTTCTTATTAGATTCTGGTCTATTTAGATTCTGGTCTATCTAGATTCTGGTCTATTGAGATGCTAGTCTATTTAGATTCTGGTCTATCTAGATTCTGGTCTATTTAGATTCTCGTCTATCTAGATTCTGGTCTTTCTAGATTCTAGTCTATTTAGATTCTAGTCTGTTTAGATTCTATTCTGTTTAGATTCTAGTCCGTTTAGATTCTGGTCTATTAAGATTCTAGTCTGTTTAGATTCTAGTCTGTTTAGATTCTGGTCTATCTAGATTCTAGTCCGTTTAGATTCTGGTCTATTTAGATTCTAGTCTGTTTAGATTCTAGTCCGTTTAGATTCTGATCTATTTAGATTCTGGTCTATTTAGATTCTGTTCTTATTAGATTCTGGTCTATTTAGATTCTGGTCTATCTAGATTCTGGTCTATTGAGATGCTAGTCTATTCAGATTCTGGTCTATCTAGATTCTGGTCTATTTAGATTCTCGTCTATCTAGATTCTGGTCTTTCTAGATTCTAGTCTATTTAGATTCTAGTCTGTTTAGATTCTAGTCTGTTTAGATTCTGGTCTATTTAGATTCTAGTCTGTTAAGATTCTAGTCTGTTTAGATTCTAGTCTGTTTAGATTCTGGTCTATTTAGATTCTAGTCTGTTTAGATTCTATTCTATTTAGATTCTAGTCTGTTTAGATTCTAGTCTATTTAGATTCTAGTCTGTTTAGATTCTGGTCTATTTAGATTCTAGTCTGTTTAGATTCTAGTCCGTTTAGATTCTGGTCTATTTAGATTCTGGTCTATTTAGATTCTGTTCTTATTAGATTCTGGTCTATTTAGATTCTGGTCTATCTAGATTCTGGTCTATTGAGATGCTAGTCTATTTAGATTCTGGTCTATCTAGATTCTGGTCTATTTAGATTCTCGTCTATCTAGATTCTGGTCTTTTTAGATTCTAGTCTATTTAGATTCTAGTCTGTTTAGATTCTAGTCTGTT
This sequence comes from Macrostomum hystrix, assembly GCA_950097015.1. Taxonomy (NCBI): domain Eukaryota; kingdom Metazoa; phylum Platyhelminthes; family Macrostomidae; genus Macrostomum; species Macrostomum hystrix. Next base: position 62,570 of record CATNEN010000008.1, read on the forward strand.
TAGATTCTGGTCTATTTAGATTCTAGTCTGTTAAGATTCTAGTCTGTTTAGATTCTAGTCTGTTTAGATTCTGGTCTATCTAGATTCTAGTCCGTTTAGATTCTGGTCTATTTAGATTCTAGTCTGTTTAGATTCTAGTCCGTTTAGATTCTGGTCTATTTAGATTCTGGTCTATTTAGATTCTGTTCTTATTAGATTCTGGTCTATTTAGATTCTGGTCTATCTAGATTCTGGTCTATTGAGATGCTAGTCTATTTAGATTCTGGTCTATCTAGATTCTGGTCTATTTAGATTCTCGTCTATCTAGATTCTGGTCCTTCTAGATTCTAGTCTATTTAGATTCTAGTCTGTTTAGATTCTATTCTGTTTAGATTCTAGTCCGTTTAGATTCTGGTCTATTAAGATTCTAGTCTGTTTAGATTCTAGTCTGTTTAGATTCTGGTCTATTTAGATTCTAGTCTGTTTAGATTCTATTCTATTTAGATTCTAGTCTGTTTCGATTCTAGTCTATTTAGATTCTAGTCTGTTTAGATTCTAGTCTGTTTAGATTCTGGTCTATTTAGATTCTAGTCTGTTTAGATTCTAGTCCGTTTAGATTCTGGTCTATTTAGATTCTGGTCTATTTAGATTCTGTTCTTATTAGATTCTGGTCTATTTAGATTCTGGTCTATCTAGATTCTGGTCTATTTAGATTCTCGTCTATCTAGATTCTGGTCTTTTTAGATTCTAGTCTATTTAGATTCTAGTCTGTTTAGATTCTAGTCTGTTTAGATTCTGGTCTATTTAGATTCTAGTCTGTTAAGATTCTAGTCTGTTTAGATTCTAGTCTGTTTAGATTCTGGTCTATTTAGATTCTAGTCCGTTTAGATTCTGGTCTATTTAGATTCTAGTCTGTTTAGATTCTAGTCCGTTTAGATTCTGGTCTATTTAGATTCTGGTCTATTTAGATTCTGGTCTATTGAGATTCTGGTCTATTTAGATTCTGGTCTATTTAGATTCTGGTCTATTTAGATTCTGGTCTATTGAGATTCTGGTCTATTTAGATTCTGGTCTATTTAGATTCTAGTCTGTTTAGATTCTAGTCCGTTTATATTCTGGTCTATTTAGATTCTGGTCTATTGAGATTCTGGTCTATTTAGATTCTGGTCTATTTAGATTCTGGTCTATTTAGATTCTGGTCTATTTAGATTCTGGTCTATTTAGATTCTGGTCTATTTAGATTCTAGTCCATTTAGAATCGGATTCCGATATATTGAGATTGTGGTCTATTTAGTTCAGAAAAATGAAGGCTTGACAAAATATACGGCCTCGGCCGCGGGCAAAAGCAAAGCGAATTTGTTTACTCCGAGGTTCTTGTCGCTTTCATCAAAAAGCAGATTAGGACGCTGAGCTTGTCGGCATCTCGGGCTTCGCTAAACTGTGTTCAACAGCTAAACGCGGCTTATCTGACTGACTGGGTCATTGAATTACACTGCCTCAACCAGGATTAAGTTAATCTCGATTCCCATCTGCATGCATGGGCATGGAATGTCGAAACACTACTGTTTAGCCTTTCAAGTCGAGAGTCACCTTAGGCCAATGTCTAGGCCCGTATGTCGATGTCTATCTATCTATCTATCTATATATCTATCTATCTATCTATCTATCTATCTATCTATCTATCTATCTATCTATCTATCTATCTATCTATCTATGTATCTATCTATCTATCTATGTATCTATCTATCTATCTATCTATCTATCTATACAGACATCTATCTATCTATCTATCTATCTATCTATTTATCTATCTATTATCTATCTACTGCAGTCTCTCTTAGCAATGACCTCAAAATGAACTGCATATGAAGTGCCCAGTCATGCGGAAGGCTAGTAATAGTGTGAATTCTTTACTTTTTACTGTACTCGGTAATTGAAGAGGATGCTGCCAGGAAAGATACGGAACTAAAAAAAGTGGGACGAATGGCGGGATGACGGAAATCGGTTAGAGAGGTACAGGAATCGCCATTAATTCTAGGACGACTTGTCTTCACTTGTTTCATAAAGCTACGGTTTCTAGAAATCTGTGTAGGTGTTGAGAAGCAGATGATGGAATCTAGTGTATTCTAATATTGGCTAAATTCTTTCGTTGACTGAAAAATGCGAATTCCTCAGCACTGCGTTCATGCCTGTGTGGGACATAATCAAATTCCTGATTGCACTTGTAAGTTTAAATAGGCCAGAATTTATAAGCAGCGCGGAGCGTGCAGTGTCGAAGTGGAGGAGGGCGGTCGGCTTCTAGAAATCGCCAGCTTTCTCGCGGAAGCCCTTCAAAATGGTTTAGTGACGAAAATGAAATTTGAAAATAACGTGAAATATTATTGACTAAACCTCTGGCGTCAAAATGAGGATCGACTATTGGCAGTCGACCACTGAAAACAGAACGTGTCGAATGTGTCGAATGTCAGTGACTGTGTGTCGAATGTCAGTGACTGTGTGTCGAATGTCAGTGACTGTGTGTCGAATGTCAGTGACTGTATGTCGAATGTTAGTGACTGTGTGTCGAATGTCAGTGACTGTGTGTCGAATGTCAGTGACTGTGTGTCGAATGTCAGTGACTGTGTGTCGAATGTCGCAAAATTTAGACGCAAAAAAGCTGACTATTTAATCAATTTTCTTTCTTTCCATTTCTATAAACTCTTTAAAATTTCTGCGTGAGGTTGCTGTTTTCCAATAGTTGATGTTGGTTTACCCAAGAATTGTCTGAAATTTAATCTTTAGGGAATTAATGTGCAGTAAGTACATGATGCAAACAATTAATTGTCTTTTTGGTCGACGTTTAATCAGAAAATTGTAGAGCGGCTTTGTATAGATACAAGTGTTTTGGTTGCTATGATGCTCGCTACAATGGTTAGGGTTGATTTAATTTTTTAACAGTAACGAAGGCTTACTCATTCCCCAAGCCAAAAAACAATACAACAGACACAGAATCGTTCGCCTGTATTTTTGCCTCAGAATTCTCAGTGAAAGCTCGTCATAGAAAAACCTTGCGTGCTCTGCACTGAAGCTTTTATTTGTTTTAAATAATTTTCGTGAGCAAAACCGTGAATTTATTTTACATTTCGTTCAGAAAATTTAAACACAAATATTTTTTCTAGCAATGCCCGTGAAATACAGATAAAAATAGTACCAAGAATCTATAATTTTTTTAAATATTATTCTTTTATTGATGCCTTACTAACAAAACTATTTGTATATCTCTGCTTTATGTATATCTGGTCCGCCTAGCTACAACCTTGGTTGATTGTACGAGTGGACTGACTTTGGCACTATTTTAAAAGTTGCAAATTCTTGTATAATACAATAAAATATTATGTTTTAACAAAATAATACAAAGGTTAAAGTACAACGCCTTGACTAGACTTTTTTTATAGTTTTAAACTGAAACGATTTAAAGAGCTAATCAGAGAATATATAATGATCCTTAGATTTCTCAAAGGTACAACTCCGCTGCTACTTAAATTAATGAGAAGTTAGTAGTCAGATGTGGTTATAATTTAAATAAATGGCAGAATCGTGAGTAAACTGGACAAAAATATATCATATTAGACATGAAATATTATTATATGATTGTATAAAACAAAAAATAAAAAAATCTAGAAAATAACAAAGTGCTGTCTCAGAAAAATAAGCAAAATTAAATTTATAACAAAAACTCTGCGTTCAAAATGGGAATATGCATATTTAACTTACAAAGTAAACTTACAATGAAAGAAAGAAAATTATGTGATTTCAATTTTTGTTGGCAACTAATTTAAGTAGAATAAATTCAATTGTAAGGCCTGTAGAATACAAGAACACAACAGAAAAACAACGACTAGATTAACTCATCTTGCTCTTAGACATTTTATTAAGACGACCTCAATGTTCATTTATTACCTGTCTTGTTACTCCTGAGTACTACTTTCTTGAATTGTCATTGAATTGTTACCCCCGAAAAATAAAATCTAGAAACACCATTTTCTTCTTCCTTACAAACAACATTACAATGGAGCTTTAATCTGGGTTCTAATTATATACTTTTTAATTAGGCATTTTACATTTTATATAAGACACATTTCAGCTTTAAAATGGGTATTAGAGGCCACTTGTGCAGAACCTGGGGTGGGTAAAACTAGGCCTTGCTGTCCGCAGACCCAACTAGATTGGGTTTCATTTCAACCTGTCAATTTGGTAGTTGCTCATTCACTGAACGGAACAAACACGGGACGGCTTCTTAGTCTCCGAAGCTGATGCCGATGTTGCAAATGACGAGTTTGATGAACCTGACAAAGAAGTTGACTGTCTCGGCTGCGTTCGCTGCTGCTGCTGCTGCTGCTGAGATGGCGGCACCGAGTTCCATCGTCCAACTGAGCCGAACTGTCGCTGCAGGCTGCTCACCGCCTGCAGATTCTGAGCCAGCAGGCCCTGCTGCTTGGCCAGCTCAAGCCGCATGGACTCCAGCTCGCGCCTTAGCTGCTCCTCTCGGTTGCGCGCCTCCTCCGCCTCTGTTCGACTCGCCGATTCCAGGGCTGACAGTTTCCGCTCGGCCAGCAGTTTCTCCTGGCGCAGTACGTGCAACTCCTCCAGCAGCGGCGCCGACGATGCCGATGACGCTGACACCGAGGCCGCCGCAGGAGTTGACATCACCGACGAAGCTGACGAGGTTTGGCGCGTCAACGAGGCCGGCGCTGGCAGATTGGCGGCCGCGTCGAATTCGCGCTTCACCCAGGTCGGCAGCGGCTCCGGCTCCGGCGCCGAGTCCGACGAGTCGCGCCGGTCGCCTGCGGCCGACGTTGCCGCAGCCAGTCGATGTGCTGTCGATGACGATGAGACGCTTCGATTTCGACGCTGTTGCGGTTGCTGTTGCTGCTGCTGCTGTTGCTGCTGATGCTGATGTCGATGATGGCTTGGTGCCGGGGCAGTTGTCTCCACCTGCACAATGAGGCTATCGCGCTGGGCAAGCACCGGGCCCAGGCTTACTTGCTCGACCGCTGCCGCCGCTGACGACGGCGTCGAGTTAGCTCTACGGCTATTGTTGAGCTTCAGAATCGGCACGGGTGCCAGATGGGTCTCCGGATGCGCGCCTCGACGTCCGTTGGCTCTGGCATGGCCGCTGCCGCCAGCGCCGCTGCTGCCTCCCTCGCCGGCGTCGTCTCCGGCACCGCCAACCGAGTCGTCTGAGTCATCGGAGTCCAGGCTGTCAAACGAGCGCCGTCGCTGACGTTGCTGAAACGGGTGCCGGTCGGGCAGCGGCACGCGGAGGCCCCATAAGAGCAACTCGCTGTCGGCCACTCGGCACAGAGTGAAGCGTGGGCCGCAAACCACGCTGGAGACAGCCTTGCCGTCCAGGCCCTGAACTTCCACGATGCCGCCTTGGGCCTTTGTGGTGCCCAGGCCCAGCTGGCCTGGATACGGTGAATAAAGTTTTATTGCCCAATCATAGCATCAGCGAGAGGGTAGGAAAGATTTCTTTGCCCGATCACAACCCCAGCTATAGGGTAGGAAGGATTTTATTGCCCAATCACAACCCCAGCTGGAGGGTAGAAAATATTTATTGCCCACTTGCACCCCAGCTAGAGGGCAGGAAATATTTATTGCCCAATCACAACCCCAGCTAGAGGGTAGGAAAGATTCATTGCCCAATCATAATCCCAGCTAGAGAGTAGGAAAGATTGATTGCCCAATCATTACCCAAGCTAGAGGGTAGGAAAGATTTATTTCCCACTTGCACCCCAGCTAGAGGGTAGGAAAGATTCATCGCCCAATCATAACCCCAGCTAGAGGGTAGGAAGTTTTTATTGCCCAATCGCAAGCCTGCAGTGCACAGGCTGCACTTTCTCAAACCTTCACAATTGCGCCCAAACGTGACCACGTGATTCGGCTCCACCAGCACCGCCGTGTGCTCTGGTCCCATGCTGAGGCTGATAACCTTGAATCTAGCCAGCGCGCGCACCGGAGTCGGCTCTTTGACGCCGTCGACGTCCAGCTTGTTGAACATATTTTTCATGGTCATTAGGAAGCCCTGGCGCTGGTTGAGGCCCAGTTTGTTATAGCGATTGTTGCCAGCTGCTAGGACTGAGCCGGCATCCGTTAGGAACATGCTGCCGTCTGAGCCGGCGTAGACTGCTCGGATTCTCTGCGGCTCCTGCCAACGAGGTGAGTTTCTACCGACTGTAGAACTTGCCTTCCATGTCCAGTTCAGTGCTGGTTTTGTTTGATACCGTTCACTCAGTCACACTGTCACGCTGTCACTCTGTCACTCTGTCACTCTTTCACTCTGTCACTCTATCACTCTGTCACTCTATCACTCTGTCACTCTATCACTGTCACTCTATCACTCTGTCACTCTATCACTCTGTCACTCTATCACTCTGTCACTCTATCACTCTGTTTATCTTTCACTCTGTCACTGTCACTTTTTCTCTCTATCACTTTGTCACTCTGTCACTGTGTCACTCTGTCACTCTATCACTCTTTCAATCACTCTGTCACTCTGTCACACTATCACTAACTCTGTCACCCCGATGTTATGCCCGTAAACTAGAATAGCCCGTAAACTAGAATACCGCTAATCTAAAATTCCAAATCCACAAAAGTGTAATCCTTTGTTGGGAATTTAACTCCAGCTCAGTCCTAATCCCGCAAGTTAATCATCTGACAGTGCCTACCTGAATTGGCACCGGTGTTGGGGTACACCTGTCCGTATGGTCTCGAAGTCCGGAGCGGCCGTCTGCTCCTCGACCCCACGCGAAGACGCGACCCTCTTTGCTAGCCGCAACCACGTGCTGCGGTCCGCAGGCGATGGCGCTGACGTCCACAGTCAGGAGAGACTCGATGAGTTTAGGCCGAGCCACCGACACCCAGTCGCCGTGACCCAGACAGCCGTGGCTGCCATTGCCGCAGGTCATCACAATGCCATTATCTGAGGCGAACACGCTGAACGCTGTGCCGCAGTTGGCTCTGTTGATGCTTTTGTTTCTCAGAGCGTCAACCAGCGCCGGCTTGCTGCGCGGAATCAGGTCCTCGTGGCCCAGCTGACCGCTGGCGTTCTCGCCCCAGGAAAAGACCGACCGCTCCGAGCTGACCGCGATAGCGTGGGTGTCACTGCAGCAGATTGAATGAATGCGCAGCTTTGACGGCAGATTGTAGGGTGACAACGACAGGGTGGCCAGGTTCATTGCGTAGAGCACGGAACGCTTTTCCGGCCGAGAGCCTGTGAGAAAAGTTTTTTCTAAATTATGCAGGATTTCTACGATTCCTGTGGGATTTCTACGATTCCTGTGGGATTTCTACGATTCCTGTGGGATTTCTACGATTCCTGTGGGATTTCTACGATTCCTGTAGGATTTCTACGATTCCTGTGGGATTCCTACGATTCCTGTGGGATTTCTACGATTACTGTGGGATTTCTACGATTCATGTGGGATTTCTACGATTACTGTGGGATTCCTACGATTCCTGTGGGATTTCTACGATTCCTGTGGGATTTCTACGATTCCTGTGGGATTTCTACGATTCCTGTGGGATTTGTACGATTCCTGAAGGATTTCTACGATTCTTGTTCGATGTTCTTATTTTTTTCTTGTTTTTTTCGAGTCCGGTAAAGTTTTTGGACGGGTGTCGAGTGAGGCAGTGGGTGTCCTATAATACAGTGGGGTGTCTATGAGGCAGTGAGGTGCCCTGTGAGGCAGTGGGTGTCCTGTAAGGCAGTGGGGTGTCCTGTGAGGCAGTGAGGTATCCTGTGAGGCAGTGGGTGTCCTGTAAGGCAGTGGGGTGTCCTGTGAGGCAGTGAGGTGTCCTGTGAGGCAGTGAGGTGTCCTTTGAGACTGTGGGTGCCCTGTGAGGCAGTGGATGCCCTGTGATGCAGTGGGGTGTCGCTCACCGCTGCCAGATCCCATCTGTCCTCCACCGCCGCCGACGCTGCCCCTCGCCGAAATGGCTCCGTCGTCGTCGGCATCCGTGGACGAGTCGGTCTCGTTCGCCTTTCTGATGAGCGGCGGCAGAAGCTTGTAGAGCAGATCGGCCGCTGTTGGCCGTTTCTCCGGCTCCCTATTCAGCAGCATCTTGGCCACAAGGTCCTTGAACTCCGGGCTGTAGTTGCCCTTGACAGGCGCAAACTGTCCCTTCATGATTTTGTTGACTAGGGCCGGCAGATTTGAGCCTTCGAATGTCTTCTGCTGGCAGGCGATCTCGTACAGCACGCAGCCGAGCGCCCAGATGTCGCTCTTCTCGTTGTAGTCCTTGCCTTCGCACATCTCCGGTGACAAATAGTAGGGCGTGCCCAGCACCGTGGAGGCTGCGTGCCGGCTGGTTGACATCATCTTGGCGATGCCGAAGTCGCCAACCTAAGATATTTTTACAAATTAACATTTTTCCGTATTTAGTATCGCGGCTGTTTTAAGCTACTTATAGTAGAAAGGAAAGAAATTGCACAGAATGCTGATACTACCTTAACAATGTTGTCCTTGGTTAGAAAAATATTAGCCGTCTTTAGATCCCGGTGCAGAATCTTGTGCGAATGAAAGTGATGTATAGCCGACACAATCTGTTGAAAGTAGTAAAGAGCCTCCTTTTCGCTAAGCGGCTCGCGACACTCAGCCAAGTACTGGGCTAGGGTGCCGCCGTCTGCGTATTCCATTTCGATCAGCAGCACGCCGTCCTCTTCGAAGCTGTCGAAGTAGCCAATGATGTTCGGATGATCCAGCAGCGACAGCACCTGACAGGATTTATGTAGTCAAATACGCTGTTGAAAAATCTAATTTTGGCTTCAAGCTCTCTATCCCCAATGTACAGTCTTCTAAAGGCTCCAAAATCTCTACTTCAATGTACAGCATTCTATAACCCTCAAACCCTCTACCCCAATGTACAGTTCTTGATATACTGCAAACCACTATCCTAATAATAATAATAATAATAATAATAATAATTGCAGGAGGGCTGCGAGAAACGGCACATCACTTAGTGACACTAGACCTGCAGCCATCGAGGAGGCAATTCTGCCCATTTCGCTGACTCCTGAGCACACAAGCAAACAGATACTGTGCGCAGGCACAGGTGTGTACATCTGCCCTGACTTTCTCATCCTCAGGTTGACCCTCAAGGGCGTAAATTGCACGACAAGCCCCCAAGCCTTCTCTCCGCGGCTGCGACCGAAATGAATGTGGCCTAGTCACGGAATCGAGCTCAGGAGCCTTGGTGCGAGAGGCAAACGCGTTAACCGCTCTGCCACCGACCCCCAACCACGATCCTAAATGTACATTCACAGTTTCCCAGCATTCCCAACGTTCTGTGTCCCGAAAAGACGTACACCTAACATACTAACCTTGATCTCGTTGAGACAAAGCTGTCTCTCTGGCGCCGTCAAGTCGTGCATGTTGATCTCCTTGAGAATGACCAACGAGTCGTCGTCCTTCTTGCGGTAGAGCACAGCTGTGCCGTACGCGCCCTTGCCCACTGTGCGGATCTTCTCGAAGCCTGCCAGACTCTGTCCGCTGTTGGCTGCGAAGATTCGCAGCTTCTCTGGCTTATAATAGACGTCACCAACTCGATAATTTCGTCCGCGTTCGTCGATGTTTCGCTGAATAATGACGTCGAGACCCCAGAGTTCGCGTGACAGTGAAACCTCAATGTCTGGGCCGAGCAAAGTGCGAAGCTCTTGAAGTACCGACTGTGCGCCAATGAAGGAGAAAAATACGTTTAGCGCCTGGTTTTACTTCGTAAAACGAACCAGCACTTATAATTCGCTGCGGTCTCACCTGAGCCTCCTGCGTGTCCGCATTACTGCAGGCCAGAAAGTCCATCCGCTTGCTGCCTAATTCGTGGCTTAGGAAGGCGGACGACACGTGGAGAAAAAAGTTGCGCACCTCGAAGCAGGTTTTTACGCTCTCCAAGTTGAACAGCCGCAGTCTCTGGTCCTCCTCCATGCAGATCTGCACCGCATTCAGAGTGCTATTGAAGATGAAGCCGATGTTATAAGCTTTCCGGCCATTCAAGCCAGCTGAAATGGCATCTGTGAGGCCTTGCAGACCGCAATCGTGCGGCGCGACGACAATCTTTGTGTTATTCAGCACCACGTGCTCCACCGAGGAAATGGCTCGAAACTTATCGGTGATGACGATCACGGAGCGAAGTGGCGCCTCCATGGCGCGAGTTTCTGACGGGCCCGCCAAGCGGCTGCGCTTACTGACAAAATTACTTTTGGGCCTTGCGTCTAGGGCTGGAATGAGATTGCTAGGATTCCTGATCTAATCAAAGCATCATATGATAATAAAATCTTGAAAGTATTTTCAAATTATAATTATAAATATGATGTTTAACGTTTGTGTTGTACAAATACAATTGTAAAATATTTTAAACTACACATTCATATTTACACAAACGCATTATTTCATGACTACTGGTGTCCTAAGCCATGCAATATTGAATCTATAATATAGATTACTAATACAGGAAGATGCATGACACTTAATAAAATGCACAAGTGTGTAAAAAATTAGAAGTTTGGAGCACGCAATTCCAACCTATACAAAATTTAACTCACTTTCTATTTTACGTTGCCTAGATTCTTTGGTATGTTATATTGCTGTGGAAATATATATACTGCGATAAAAAGAGCTTGAAAGTTTAGAAAAGCATAAATGTCTACCATAAACTATTGTCATGCCCTTATGAATTGTCAGAATTGAAAGCACCCATAGTTGTACTTTTCAAGGATAGAAGATTTCTTTAATCGATAACATGTAGAGAGGATTTTAAGCTGATTCGTAAAAAAATATTAATAATGGATAAATACTCAATGTGTAAGTACCTGTAAGTTGTAATATGCTATAACAGGATCTACGTTTAGAACTTCTGTTCTAATAAAAAACATAGTTAAAATATAGGGAAATTCAAAATCTAGCAAATATCGAGTATTGTGCTTTGATTCAGGTCCCAAGTCAGGTGATGTTTTCTAGGCAAGAAAGTAGCTGGCGATAAAAAGCCACAATTTTTTGTTTTAAACTTGCGAAAGCATGTTATTTACAATAGATTAGACGATAAAACAAAGCACAATTTTAATTTAACAAAATAACTTTGAGCTATGCTGAGTTTTATGTTTAAACTAATTAAAATATTTTTTCTACGCTCAGCAGCATGCAAAAAGTTAATATAATGTCATGACTCGCTTTCTGATTTGACATGATCAGTTTCCTATTTAGTTTTCGTGCTGGGTGTTGGCATTTATCGCACATTATAAGTTTTTTAACAGTATTTTCGAGCATAAATAAGTACCGTCGGCAACAAAATTGTGTACTTCTTCTATATTCTGTTTAATGTTGTATATTAAAATTGTTCACTTCGCTACTGATCTTACTTTTAATTTACAGTTTTTTTTGTCTGACATTGTTTTTAATACACTGGATAGCGGATGGTTATGGTTACTTATATATATTCAATCAAATGAACACAAATAATTACATTGTATAAAGTCATTAGAATATATGCATAATAGCTCCAATTCCATCACTTTTTAATCATTCTAATTTCTCACTAGTTTCTTATTCTATTGGTTTTGTTCTATAGTGTATACATTTAAACTTATTCCTAACACTTGCTATGTTTAATTTTCTCGAATCAGTAATGAGTAATATCAATGACTGATCTAGGGGTTATGAATCCCGTGTTTTTGCATTTATTAGGAGTTTAAACACACCTATTCAAGCACAAACAATAAGCTTTTTACATGTATTTTTTGCAAAAAAAACTTTACATCTTGTTTTTGTTCCTGTTAAAAGTGATCAATAATTAGTTTTTACCTATATATAATGCAGAAATTTTTCAATTTTAGTTCCTAAGGTGAGATATCTTAGACAAATAAGTTTAATGGTTATTTAATGGTATATTTTCCCACTAAATTTTTGCATTTTACTAACAAATAAACAAATTTTACTAACTTATTATTTATGTATCTAGCTTGTGCAAATAAAATTTTCTCCTTTTTGGAAAGCAGTTTTCAAACTCGGATATAAATCTCCCCAATTGACCATTTCAGCCATAAGCAGAACCGAAAGCCATCCCGGCTTCAATTCTGGAGTCGTATTGAAAGCAAAACTTCAAGCACAATAATCGATACCAATCGTTCTTAAAAATGTATGAATCAAATCATTCCAGGTAAGTTTGCTTTAACTGTTTCTGACACAATACTCTGATTTAATATTCCGTTACATATGTTATTGAAGTTCTCAAGTCCTCTTCCTGCCAATTCAGATAATTTATTGTTTTGAACATCTAGCATACATACATACAGACTGTCCCATACACTGATAACTTTATCTGCTTATGCCTTTACAAAAAAACGAAAAAATACGAAATTGATTAAAAGAAGCAGTTTTTATATCTGTGTTATTCTCCAAAGTGCATCAGAATTGCCTATCTGTCCAGTGTACATGCGAGGTTCAGTGGCTAGTTGTCTCTACACAAGTTCTATATGCAGAGCTCTATGAATTACCTACGCCTAACTTCTGGAATGTAAAATGAATAGTTAATTAACTCGCCATGTGCCATATTTTGGGAACATTTAACTGGCTTAGTATTAGCATAGTAATCAGTTTGAGACCTAATATATAATACTTATATACTGCTTATTAAATAGCAATGGATAAAACATGAGGTCAAGACTAACTCTACTAGATCTCTAGCCAGTAAGGTAGAGATTCCGTGGCCAAACGGTCGTTTTTTTCTGATCAGGGTTTAGAATGTTAGTTATTTCGCCTTATACCAAGTGCCCGCGGTCAGATTTAGTATTAGTACATGTTTTATTATTCATTGCGGTAGAAATCTCCAAACGCCTGTCCAAACTAAGAAGACTGTACTGGCCAAAACAAATTAGCAATGCACTGGCGAGGATCACGTGTGTTCCAATGCCACTTACCTGGCTGACAATGTCACAATAACATTTTATAACCAGTTAAATCTGACTGAATTAGTTTCTATAGCCCGTCGTTCAGTACTTAAAATCACGTGCGCTAAATGTCGATTGTACATTATCCTCACGCAGCGAATCCTCATTGCTTCAGATCCTCACACTGGGAATTCAAATTATCCCAGATCCTCACACTGGGAATATAAATTATCCCAAATCCTCAATCTGTGAATCCATATTATCCCAGATCCTCACACTGGGAATATAAATTATCCCAAATCCTCAATCTGTGAATCCATATTATCCCAGATCCTCACACTGGGAATCCACATTATCCCAGATCCTCACACTGGGAATCCATATTATCCTAGATCCTCACACTGGGAATCCACATTATCCCAGATCCTCACACTGGGAATCCATATTATCCTAGATCCTCACACTGGGAATCCACATTATCCCAGATCCTCACACTGGGAATTCAAATTATCCCAGATCCTCACACTGGGAATATAAATTATCCCAGATCCTCACACTGGGAATCCACATTATCCCAGATCCTCACACTGGGAATCCACATTATCCCAGATCCTCACACTGGGAATCCACATTATCCCAGATCCTCAATCTGTGAATCCATATTATCCCAGATCCTCACACTGGGAATTCAAATTATCCCAGATCCTCACACTGGGAATATAAATTATCCCAGATCCTCAATCTGTGAATCCATATTATCCCAGATCCTCACACTGGGAATATAAATTATCCCAGATCCTCACACTGGGAATATAAATTATCCCAGATCCTCACACTGGGAATATAAATTATCCCAGATCCTCACACTGGGAATCCACATTATCCCAGATCCTCACACTGGGAATTCAAATTATCCCAGATCCTCACACTGGGAATTCAAATTATCCCAGATCCTCACACTGGGAATATAAATTATCCCAGATCCTCAATCTGTGAATCCATATTATCCCAGATCCTCACACTGGGAATCCACATTATCCCAGATCCTCACACTGGGAATATAAATTATCCCAGATCCTCAATCTGTGAATCCATATTATCCCAGATCCTCACACTGGGAATCCACATTATCCCAGATCCTCACACTGGGAATTCATATTATCCCAGATCCTCACACTGGGAATCCACATTATCCCAGATCCTCACACTGGGAATTCATATTATCCCAGATCCTCACACTGGGAATTCATATTATCCCAGATCCTCAATCTGTGAATCCATATTATCCCAGATCCTCACACTGGGAATCCACATTATCCCAGATCCTCACACTGGGAATCCACATTATCCCAGATCCTCACACTGGGAATCCATCCAGTTTAGATTCAAACACTGGCAATCTACACTTAGGCATACATTTTAGTTCACAATCAATAGATCCAACAATAAGTTTGAGTATAGTTCTTGCTTTATTCTCTAGTTACCTGTGTATGTTATGAATATAAACATGCCAGGCTTGAGATCGCATAGACACCGTGAGTATCGAACCAGTAAGGCACGCTTCTGGTTAGAAGTACAATAACTACGCTTTATAGTTTAGGCGTGGTCGCTCTAGACTAGCTAGACATGGGCGGCTCAAATTTAGACAGATTAATAAAATAATAGCACACACCCATTTCAAGCTGATAACTAGTGATTACTGCGTTATTTCCTATTTGGCAATATGATCTTTTGATTTCTATGAAACCAATTCTTACTTCAGCTATCAGTATCGAGATGGCAACGGAAGTCACTCGATGCACCAACAGCAGCAACAGACAGAGCAAAGGAAAACTGTTTATCAGGTTGGTGACAAATGTATTATTTTTCACTTAGTAAGCATTCCCTCACTCACTCTCATTGGCTATAAGCTGTACGCTTATCCGCTTTATTTTTGGGGGTCAGGCGAGATCCAAATGTACATTTAACAACTTCCTGCCCGGCTAGGGCGTAAATGTACAATCAGTGTACATTCGGTGAGCTATTTTTAGAAACAATCGATTTTTACTCCCGCAGTACACCACTAAGAGTTACACGCTAGAAAGTGAGCCAGTAGAAATCTCATCACACTCCGGCGGCAATGGCTACGGCTACGTCGACGGCTACGGCTACGGCGATAATGACGGCAATGGCTATGCGGCAAACGCCTACGCGAATGGCTACGCCGACGACGATGTTGACGAAGCCCATCGGAATTCTGAAGGTGTTGGCTACAGTGTAGACACCAGAGTTGTGACTGTTGGAGGCGGCTACGACAGAGATGCTGCCGAACTCAGCCCCGGGTGAGCATATAAATGCATAATAATTACTTATAGATGCAGCTAATTCAAATCCCAGAAACCGACCATATGAACAGCAATCGTGCCTGCAGTGCAAAAGTCAATAACGATCCCCTGCACAATCAACTGCGCTCATTGCTATTGAAGTTGACTTACTAAAAGCAGGCCAGGCACGCGGGATATTCAAGCTTCTATAGAAATTTATAAGAGACCAAAAAATTGCCTTCCGGCTGTGCGCCTATGAGCAGTATTGAGTAGATCTGCACTTTGAGAACTGTGCGCCGGGTGGCAGCTAGGCGGAACCTAAACCTCTCTACCACTGTCTCCCCCCTTCCCCACTACTCTCTAGCGGGATAGGGGCAAGGCGAACAACAACTATCTGTCCTCTCTGACTCAGTGGTGAGCTGCGCCGCTAAAGTAGGATATTGTTGAATAATAAGGTCTGGTTAGTATTCCGAAACTCCCCAGTCCCTTTAGTATGCTCATAGCGTGTGCTCAAACATTTTTCAATGCCGTAAGTCTTAGGAAGCGGCGGTGTCTCTTTTGACGGATGTGGGCGTCTGAGCTTTGATAATGAGATATTTCGCCCATTTTGTCACACCGTGTTCGTTATAGAGAGTAAGCACTTGCTCTTAACTGGTGCTCATTAGAAAGCTCCGTTCGGATTTCTTAAAATAGAAACACAAAATTTGTTGTCTCCGGGCTGTGCTCAACATTGACACGTTACCAATTAGAATGATGAACAGGTTTTTGCGCCGACCAATTGAATAACTACATGGCGTATTCCTGATCCACCACATATAAAGCAGTGATTAGAATGACCTAATCAAATGAGTGACTACAATGATCCAACCAATTATGACTACAATGACTCAAACAGTAATGACATTATTGTAATGACTTGTAATGACTGTATTAATAATACATTTAATACAGTCAAATTATTCAAATTAATAATACAATTAATTATTGTATTGTAATTACTGTAACCCAACCAGTAATGACTACAATGACATAACCAGTAATGACTACAATGACATAACCAGTTATGACTACAATGACATAACCAGTAATGACTACAATGACATAACCAGTAATGACTACAATGACATAACCAGTAATGACTACAATGACATAGCCTGTAATGACTACAATGACATGACCAGTAATGACTACAATGACATAACCAGTAATGACTACAATGACATAACCAGTAATGACTACAATGACATAGCCAGTAATGACTACAATGACATAACCAGTAATGACTACAATGACATAACCAGTAATGACTACAATGACATAGCCAGTAATGACTACAATGACATAACCAGTAATGACTACAATGACATAACCAGTAATGACTACAATGACATAACCAGTTATTACTACAATGACATAACCAGTTATGACTACAATGACATAACCAGTTATTACTACAATGTCCCAATCAATTATGACTAAAATGACGCAACGAATTATGACTAAAATGTCCCAAACAATTATGACTACAATGACCCAATCAATTATGACTACAATGACCCAAACAATTATGACTAAAATGACGCAACGAATTATGACTACAATGACCCAATCAATTATGACTAAAATGACCCAAACAATTATGACTAAAATGACGAAACGAATTATGACTAAAATGTCCCAAACAATTATGACTACAATGACCCAAACAATTATGACTACAATGACCCAAACAATTATGACTACAATGACCCAAACAATTATGACTACAATGACCCAAACAATTATGACTACAATGACACAACCAACTGTGACTACAATGACCCAACCAATTGTGACTACAATGACCCAAACAATTATGAGTGTGTAATTTTATATTTTATTCGAAATCACGCAGATCCGTCAGCGGCGGCAGTAGGTCCTACCGCAACGGCGGGTTGAATTTTGAGCTGAAAGAGCAGCAGAACACAAAGATGCGAAACTACAGCGGTTTCAACGGCAGCGACAACGCCTCAGATGATCCGTATGCTAATCTTCCGCCGCAGAGGCAGCCGGCTCAACGACTGGTGGACTCAAATCTGAGCCTTAACAGCGGAGCTGTGGCGGCTCCATATTTGAATGGAAATCATCGCAACTCTGGCATTGAGCGGTATAGCAGCGCTGACTTTAATCAGCAGCAGCAGCAGCAGCAGCACGAGTATGTCAACTACACAGATCCGGATGTCCTGGCTGTTAGGCAATCGCTTGAATCAGCTAAGATTGTGTCTAGTCGCACCAGCTGTAAGTACTGCTTTATATCTTTTGGTCAGAGAAGGAAGGGCTTCGCGCTTCACTGATTGGTCAGAGAAGGAAGGGCTTCGCGCTTCACTGATTGGTCAGAGAAGGAAGGGCTTCGTGCTTCACTGATTGGTCAGAGAAGTCCAAGGGCTTTGTGCTTCACTGATTGGTCAGAGAAGGAAGGGCTTTGCGCTTCACTGATTCGTCAGAGAAGGAAGGGCTTCGCGCTTCACTGATTGGTCAGAGAAGGAAGGGCTTCATGCTTCACTGATTGGTCAGAGAAGGAAGGCTTTGTGCTTCACTGATTGGTCAGAGAAGGAAGGGCTTTGCGCTTCACTGATTGGTCAGAGAAGTCCAAGGGCTGCGTGCTTCACTGATTGGTCAGAGAAGGAAGGCTTTGTGCTTCACTGATTGGTCAGAGAAGGAAAGGCTTTTTTCCACTTTATTGATCATTAGAAGATGATAAGATAAGATTTTAGGATAAACAAAATTGTTTCTATCTACGACGTATGTTTTCTTCAGCCTTCGGTCGTGACCTCGGCGTTAGCGGCGGCGTCGGTTACGTCGGCAGCGTCGGCAGCTTGTACGGCAGTCGTCAGCAAATCATCGCCTACGATGCCGAGCCGGATACCGTCAGCCAGGGCTTCGGCAACGCGGCCTACAACGGCGGCAATGATCCAGACGAGGACGCCGGCAATTTCTATCCTATCAGCGCGTCGGCGGCTGCGGCTGCGTCTAGATCGTCGGGTCAGCGTTACGAGGGTCATTATCAATCGCACCTGTCCATTGGTGAGAAGTCTTTGTTTTGGAATTCAGTTTTTGTTTCAATGTATTATCATTTAAATCCTTGTTCAGAGATTCGCACTTCTAAACGAGAGGTCGGGAGTTCGATTCTTAGCCCTCGTCGGAGAAAAACTGCGTCCTTTAGCAAGACAATGGCTGTGACTGTGGTGCCAAGATTTCCATCTATTGGATATCTAAAATCTTTATTTTTTACTTCCTTAACAGAAGAAAAAAATAGCTTATTCAAGTATTTAGGATCAAAAACACTTTTTTCAAGGCACACACAAGGTCAAAGTTCACCTACACTGACAGTTTGACGCACTTTTATTATACACTGAATAATACTACGAGTACTATAATCCAGTTGGCAGTTGGTAGAGTTCTCGAGAGTATGAAATGATCTCAGCTGTACACAAAACATGGCTATATACAGGATATATTTTCATTCATTCGTGACAATGGGCATTCGGGACAATGGTTGTCAGCTTCGATTTTACGCATTTTCGTTTCGCGCGTCGCCTGCTTGGGATGGTTAGCCAGGCCCAGCATTTATTGCTTTGAATATTGACTCTTTGTTTGTTGCCATAGCAACGCCGAGGCAGTCCCAGGCTGACAACTGCTCTGGCAGCCTGTTGAAGTACTTCGCCGACGCCCTGCCTTGTACTGGCTGAGCATTCGACGTAAGCTGTCGCACCAATCGCTTCGGCTAGAGCTTGGCCTTGTAATGACGTCACCATTGATGTGTGAGTTTGCGATGACGTCATCGTTGATGTTGACGGCGCAGATCTCTTCAGCGATGTAAATCCCAGAGACGATTTTATCTGCTTCGACCTTCTCAGTGAAGAAGTCGTCGCTGCTGACGCGGCAGGAAATGACGACGAAGTCTCCATGATTGATGACGTCATTATAGTTGATGACGTCATGGCTGAGTCGCGCAATTCCAGCTTTGTGCCGACTAGAATTATCGCCGCGCCGGGGCAATGCTGCCGCAGCTCCGGGCGCCATTTGTCAAGGACGCGGCGCCAGCCAGTCGGGCTGGCCAATGAGAAACAGACGAGGAATAAGTCGGTCTCCGGGTAGATGAGCGCTAAGAGTTGGTCGTAGTTCTCGATGCCTGTGGTGTCCCAAATGCTGAGCTTAATCTGAGACAATTTTAAAATCGCACGACATTTAACATCACTGTTATAAACATGGATAACTACAAGAAACCTGCAACTAAACTCCTAACTCTGAATTTCTGCATCTAAACTCCGAACTCTAAACTGCGAATTCTAAACTCCGAACTCTAAACACCGAATTCTAAACTCCGAACTCTAAACACCGAATTCTAAACTCCGAATTCTAAACTCCGAACTCTAAACTGCGAATTCTAAACTCCGAACTCTAAACTCCGAATTCTAAACTCCGAACTCTAAACACCGAATTCTAAACTCCGAATTCTAAACTCCGAACTCTAAACTCCGAACTCTTAACTCCGAATTCTAAACTCCGAACTCTAAACTCCGAATTCTAAACTCCGAATTCTAAACTCCGAATTCTAAACTCCGAATTCCAAACACCGAATTCTAAACTCCGAACTCTAAACTGCGAATTCTAAACTCCGAACTCTAAACTGCGAATTCTAAACTCCGAATTCCAAACACCGAATTTTAAACTCCGAACTCTTAACTCCGAATTCTAAACTCCGAATTCCAAACACCGAATTCTAAAAACCGAATTCTAAAATCCGAACTCTAAACTCCGAATTCTAAACTCCGAATTCTAAACACCGAATTCTAAACTCCGAACTCTAAACTCCGAACTCTAAACTCCGAATTCTAAACTCCGAACTCTAAACTCCGAATTCTAAACTCCGAACTCTAAACTCCGAACTCTAAACTCCGAATTCTAAACACCGAATTCTAAACTCCGAACTCTAAACTCCGAATTAAAAACTCCGAACTCTAAACTGCGAACTCTAAACTCCGAACTCTAAACTCCGAATTCTAAACACCGAATTCTAAACTCCGAACTCTAAACTCCGAATTAAAAACTCCGAACTCTAAACTCCGAATTCTAAACTCCGAATTCCAAACTCCGAATTCTAAACTCCGAATTCCAAACACCGAATTCTAAACTCTGAATTCTAAACTCCGAATTCTAAACTCCGAACTCTAAACTGCGAATTCTAAACACCGAACTCCCATCTCTAAGTTGCGGTGTCAAAGCTGCTCACCAATCTGTCGCTGTCGGTGGCAACGCTGACTGTGCAATTGTCAAACACTCCCGGATTATAGCCTAGCAGAGGGTCGACAGTTTCAGCCGTATTCATTTGAGCCAGTGCAGAGTGTAGCAGTAGGCATTTGTCGGCTTCCAAATCGCCAACAACAACACATTTTACTGCTGCCTGGCTTGAAGCGGACAATTCCATAATGCCTGCTGACTTTGCAACTCCTGGTATTAGTGGTATTTATCTATGCTGAAGCATTTTACCAGCACGCGTGACATCTATAGTAGGCTGTCTATTTCTGGCGAGGCTGTAGTGATTAAAATCTAAAAATGTAAATGTAAATTGAAATATTGAATTAACAAGTCCGAGTGTCACAAGGTCATATTTAGCAATTAGTTTTGGCATCTCTTAGAACTACTAAATAAATCTAGTTACTGTACGCATGACGAGTGGTTTTGGTTCTGAAATTTTACTGGATTTTCGATTTCTTAATTTGGCTACAAACTCATAATTTAGTCTACTTCCGTGTTTCGCGAAAATACCGTGTATAAAAATAGTGAATGTTTTATCTAAGAATATGAGTATCTATATCTATAAATGTCTGACAGGACTATCTGTTAATATCTGACAGGACTATCTGTAGATATCTGACAGGACTATCTGTGGATATCTGACAGGACTATCTGTGGATATCTGACAGGACTATCTGTAGATATCTGACAGGACTATCTGTAGATATCTGACAGGACTATCTGTAGATATCTGACAGGACTATCTGTAGATATCTGACAGGACTATCTGTAGATATCTGACAGGACTATCTGTAGATATCTGACAGGACTATCTGTAGATATCTGACAGGACTATCTGTAGATATCTGACAGGACTATCTGTAGATATCTGACAGGACTATCTGTCGATATCTGACAGGACTACCTGTAGTAGTCTCGTACTTATCTATAAGCTTGTACGGATTTTTGGTAGGGCCATCTACTGTTCGTCTGTAGATGTATGTTAGACTGTCTATAGATGCTCGGGGCTAACTGTATATGAATGTCAAAATAGAAAGCCAATACTTATGAGGATGGTGGGCTATTATCAAGTGAAGTCCCTTGACGTATTCATGACGTATTTCATATAGAACTAGGAGATTTTAGCCTTTTGGTTAGAGCGTCGGACTCACGACTTGAAGGTCAGGGGTTCGATTCCCGACTCCGATTGAACAGATTGTGTCCTTTAGTAAGACACTTAACTCTGCATTGCTTCAGTTCACCCAGCTGTTAAATGGGTACCAGCATCAGCTGGGTAAACTGAGGGTGGGTGTGGCGTCCCCCCAGTCCATGGACTGAACAGCCGTACGCAGCCTTCAGATGCGCCGCGCAATAGCTGGGGCTGTGCTGTCGGCTGCACACCTGGCTGATGCTGCACACCCAATCGGGGCAGATGTAATCAATTATTATTATCTAGGCTCAATATTTCATAATGTTAATCTGAATTTTCGCAGGCTCCGCCGCAGCTCGCGACACTGCTTCCCCTCATCAGATGAAGAGCGCCAGCCTCTCCCAGGTGAATTTACATCTGCAGCAGCAGCAGCAGCAGCAGCAGCAGCAACAGCAGCAGTTATTTACAGCCGAGAGCTCCGCGATGGTTAGGGCTACCACAACCAGCACCACAACTACAATTCAGCAGCAGCAGCAGCAGCAACAGCAGCAGCAGCAGCAGCAGCAGGTGGTGGTTGTTGACGAACCAGGCGCCAATTATCGCAATCCCGAACTGCCGGATCTCATCGAATATTTGCACAACGGCTCGGAGACTACCAAGTGTCACGCTGCGGCCTACCTGCAGCATCTCAGCTTTTGCGAGGAAGCTGTTAAGTCCAAAGTTCGAGCCGCCGGTGGTATTCCACTGCTGGTTCGACTGTTGTCGGAAGCTAGCAGCTCGGAGCTTCAACGAAATGTTCTTGGCGCACTGCGCAACCTCAGCTACGGCCAGCGACAGGAGGAGAATAAGAGGGAGATGTGCCAGGCTGGGGTGCTAGCCGAGGCTAGGAAATTGCTAGAGATCTCAGCTGATCAGGATGTCAAGTAAGCTTGTGATTGGCTGCCTGTTCTATTAGGAGTTCTGTCCGTTTGTGATTGGCTGCCTGTTCTATTAGGAATGTTATCCGTTTGTGATTGGCTGCCTGTTCTATTAGGAATGTTATCCGTTTGTGATTGGCTGCCTGTTCTATTAGGAATGTTATCCGTTTGTGATTGGCTGCCTGTTCTATTAGGAATGTTATCCGTTTGTGATTGGCTGCCTGTTCTATTAGGAATGTTATCCGTTTGTGATTGGCTGCCTTTTCTATTAGGAATGTTATCCGTTTGTGATTGGCTGCCTTTTCTATTAGGAGTGTTATCAGTTTATGATTGGCTGCCTGTTCTATTAGAAGCGGTTATCAGTTTGTGATTGGCTGCCTGTTCTATTAGAAGCGGTTATCAGTTTGTGATTGGCTGCCTGTTCTATTAGAAGCGGTTATCAGTTTGTGATTGGCTGCCTGTTCTATTAGAAGCGGTTATCAGTTTGTGATTGGCTGCCTGTTCTATTAGGAGTGCTGTCCGTTTGTAATTGGCTGCCAGTTTGATAAGGATGCTGACCAATCGTATCATATTCTACGCTTTCTCATCCAATCAGGGAGCTGGCCACCGCAGTCATGTGGAACATCAGCGTCAGCTCCACCCTGAAGAAGGACGTGCTGGACACCTGCCTGGACACTCTCGTCCAGCGGGTCCTGCTGCCGCACGCTGGCCTGGAGCGTCGCGGAGACGTGTACACCAACGTGCAGCGCGAGATCTATTGGACAGTGCTGTTTCGCAATGCCACCGGTGTTGTGCGCAGCGTCAGCTCGTGCGGCGACTACGCCAGGCGGCGGCTGCGCTCGGCCGACGGTCTGGTTGAAAGCCTTCGCCAGATCATTCAATGCGCCGTAGATAACAGCGATCTGGACGGCAAGGCTGTGGAGAACTGTGTCTGCACGGTGCGCAATTTGGTCTACGCCTGCCAGGAGGTCGAGGATCCGGCCTACTTGCGGCGACACGCGGCCAGGCCTGCTGGCAGAGCTGGCAGCGGCGGCGGCACGGGTGCCGGATGCTTCGGGCGTGGATCGTCTAGAGGCGCCAGCCTTACCAACCCATCGGCTCCACCTATTATTCAGCGCAGGTTAAATGGTGCGAAATACAATTTTTATATGAAGTCCTGTTCGATATTCAATCCGCTTTGATCTCAAATCCCATTCTATTTTAAATTCTAATCGTTCTCAAATCCCATTCGATCCCAAATCCCATTCGATCCCAAATCCCATTCGATCCCAAATCCCATTCGATCTCAAATCCCATTCGATCTCAAATCCCATTTGATCTCAAATCCTAATCGATCTCAAACCCCATTCGATATTAAATTCCATTCGATTTACAATCCCATTCGATTTACAATCCCATTCGATCTCAAATCCCATTCGATCTCGAATCCCATTCGATCTCAAACGCCTTTTGATCTTAAATCCCATTCGATCTCAAACCCCATTTGATCTCAAATCCTATTCGATCTTAAATCCCATTTGATCTCAAATCCCATTCGATCTCAAATCCCATTCGATCTCAAATCCCATTCGATCTCAAATCCCATTCGATCTCAAATCCCATTCGATCTTGAATCCCATTCGATCTTGAATCCCATTCGATCTCGAATCCCATTCGATCTCAAACCCCTTTTGATCTTAAACCCCATTTGATCTCAAATCCTATTCGATCTTAAATCCCATTTGATCTCAAATCCTAATCGATCTCAAATCCCATTCGATCTCAAATCCCATTCGATCTCAAATCCCATTCGATCTCGAATCCCATTCGATCTCAAACGCCTTTTGATCTTAAATCCCATTTGATCTCAAATCCCATTCGATCTCAAATCCCATTCGATCTCAAATCCCATTCGATCTCAAATCCTATTCGATCTCAAATCCCATTCGATCTTGAATCCCATTCGATCTTGAATCCCATTCGATCTCGAATCCCATTCGATCTCAAACCCCTTTTGATCTTAAACCCCATTTGATCTCAAATCCTAATCGATCTCAAATCCCATTCGATCTCAAATCCCATTCGATCTCAAATCCCATTCGATCTCAAATCCCATTCGATCTCAAATCCCATTCGATCTCAAACCCCTTTTGATCTTAGACCCCATTTGATCTCAATTCCTAATCGATCTCAAATCCCATTCGATTTCAAATCCCATTCGATCTCAAATCCCATTCGATCTCAAATCCCATTCGATCTCAAATCCCATTCGATCTCAAATCCCATTCGATCTCAAATCCCATTCGATCTCAAATCCCATTCGATCTCAAATCCCATTCGATCTCAAATCCCATTCGATCTCAAATCCCATTCGATCTCAAATCCCATTCGATCTCAAATCCCATTCGATCTCAAATCCCATTCGATCTCAAATCCCATTCGATCTCAAATCCCATTCGATCTCAAATCCCATTCGATCTCAAATTCTATTCGATCTCAATCAAATCTCATTCGATTTAAAATCCCAGTCGATCAAATTATCCATATTTAAAAGTTTCCTAAGCAATGCCCACCGGTACAACAATCTAGAAGAATTCTCTGATCTCAAATGTCGCAGGCCCGCCGCGCGGTATGGACCTGCTTTGGCAGCTGGACATTGTGCCCCTTCTGCTGCCCATCGTTGCCGACTGCACCAACCCGGAGACGCTGGAGGCCGCCGCTGGCGCCCTGCAAAACTTGGCCGCCTGCGACTGGCAGCCGTCGGTGGACATCCGGGCTCACGTGCGCAAAGAGCGCGGCCTGCCGCTTCTGGTGGAACTTCTCGGCCTGGACGCCGACCGCGTGGTGCAAACTGCGGCCACAGCGTTGCGCAACCTGGCCCAGGACGAGCGAAACAAAGACCTCATAGGTGAGTTGGCGATCCTTGGTGAGGATGGCCTATTTGATTGGGATATTGATTTTTTATTTCTAATTTAGCCACTTCAAAATGTAAACCCCTTATTCGTATTAGTTTTTTTTTTTCCTATTGCTTGTTTTCAATTTTGCTCTGTTGCTATGTCTTTAGAGAGGTGCTGGGATTTCCCTTTGATGCTCGGGGGTTTTCCCTATGATGCCATGGGATTTTTCTATTATGCTCTGGGATTTCCCTATGATGCTCCAGGATTTCCCAATGATGACCCTGGATTTCCCTATGATGCCGTTGGATTTCCCTATGATGCTCCGGGTTTATCCTATGATGCCATGGGATCTTCCTATGATCGATGCTCCGAGATTTCCCTATGATATCCAGGATTTCCCTATGATGCCCGGGATTTCCCTATGTCATGGGATTTCCCTATGATATCGGGGATTTCCCTATGATGCCATGGGATTTCTCCATGTTGTCATGGGATTTCCCCATGATGTCAAGGAATTTTCCTATGATGGTACTGGATTTCCCTATGATGCTGGTCGAATTTCCCTATGATGCTGTGGGATTCCCCTACATGAGATTGTGAAATTTCTCACCTTTCAGATGATTTTTCTCATCTCATCATGCTTTCTAAGAAATATAAGTTTTTAGAGGGTCTTTCCAAGATGCGTCTATCTTGTTGACATGGCTGATTGGGTAACGATTATTCACTTTTTTAATCTAAGCTATGTAACGTCTTTAACGCTAATTTTCGATCCGGATTTCGCATTTGTAGCCCAGTTGACAGACACCAAAATCCCAAAAAGAACTTTGTGTGAGCACGAAACTATTATTGAGCACGAGAACGTGCCCAGATCGAAGAGCTGAAATCAAACTAGCTGCAATTGTTTTCACGAGTAGTTTGACTTGCTATTTTGCATGTTTGCTGAGATTTAGCATTAAATTGTTAGTTTACTTTTTAAACTATACAGCTATTTAAAATGTAGCAGCTATATATTTAAACTGTGCTCATCTAAAACCGCTTTCTAAGACACTTGTAACTGGCTGAGACGAGCATGGCTTACTGAATTGTATTTCGGTTATTATTATTACTACTATAATTGCTTTTTTGTTATAATTGTTTGTAATAAAATTTGCAGGAGGGCGGGCTGCGGGCAATGGCGCATCATTTGGTGACAATAGACCTGCAGCTAGCGAGGAGGCAATTCTGCCCATTTCGCTGACTCCTGAGCACACAAGCACACAGGTGTGTACATCTGCGCTGACTTTCTCATCGTCAGGCAGTGTACACTCTCACTGTGCCTTGGAGGTTGGCCCCTCAAGGGCGTAAATTGCACGACAAGCCCCCAAGCTTTCTCTCCGCGGCTGCGCCCCAAATAAATGTGGCCTCGCCACGGAATCGAACTCAGGGACCGTGGTGCGAGAGGCGACCGCGTTAGACCGCTCTGCAACTGTTCAGTTAAGCCAGATGTTCAGTCCGTGGACTGGGGAAGCTGTGTAATCTATTTCCCAGCTAATGCTGTTACCCATTCCCTTGGGCTAAGATTTTAAGTACCGACCTGCAAGTTGCCCACAATTACGCGCAGGCAAATACGCGCTGGACGCCCTGACGGCTCGCCTGCCTGGCGTCGGAGCGTCGGCTTCAATCAGCGCGGAGACGTTCGCGGCCGTGATCGCCACACTGTACACTGTGTTGAAAGACAATTTCGAATTCTCGCGTCACTTCTTAGAGCTGGGCGGAATTCGCCGGCTGATGGACGCTGCCAAGGATCCAAGGCATGGCCAGAAAGTGTCGGACTTTGCCTGGACGCTGCTAACCGCACTGTGGCGCATCCGAGAACTTCAGCCGCTACTGAAGCAGGCCGGCTGGACCGAGGCGCAGTTCACTCCGCCGAAGCGAAGCTCCGGCAAGCCGGCCATGGGCGGCCCAACAATGAGCCAGAGCGGTCCTGGGGCCAGGCAGGACTCGATGCCAAAGAGTCGCATGGTTGCTAGGCAACCACAGCAGCCTCAGTCTGTTGGATTCGATAATTCGGCTTACACTCACGAGCAGCAGCAGCAGCAGCAGCAGAATCTCCCCTTGGCAAGTAGGGAGCCAACCTACGCCCTGGTGGACAGGGAGAGGAAGGCTCAACAACGAGCTCAGCTGGACGCCCCAGCTGCTGATAGCTGGGTCTAACTCATCCTGTCGCTTTGTACTTTGTTCCTATTCATCTTCGTTTATTCGTGTGTTCATTTTCAATTCCACCTTGGCAACCTTGGCAACTAACCAGATTTCGAATCTTCGATTAAAACGCAAATTACTACTGTTTACTATACTTTGACTATTTGCTAAGTAGTATCTAACGGATTATTGGATCCACAAGTTTTAATCACTATCAAGTGCTGGTGTGCTTCATCTATGGGCCGGGTCCCTTTTCTGTATTATTTTTTTTTCGTTTTCTGAAACTTCTCAAAGTCGCGCAAGTCAAGAACAGTTTTTTCCTGGCAATTTTATTTCAAATGGCTTTTCGCTCCTTCACATATTTTATTTTCTTTCTCGCGAGAGATCTAGTTTTTTTCGACAACAGAAACGCGGTTATAGTCATTTGTTCTCTGATATTTGTGGAGTAGATTTTTTGTTTTAGCTTCGCATATCTGGCTCATATTTCCTAATGTTTTTCACCGCTTTTAGAAACGAGCCTTTTGCAATTGAAACGTCAGTTGATATTCGAAAAGCCTTATTGATATCGTTTTTTTTAGAAAAGAATTTCTATGAAATAAAATAGCTATTTGTACTTTCGGTGATTGACATACCTAATAAACAGTTGTATAGACTAAAGTTTTTGCGCAATTTTTGGTTTCTGGATTTTACTTTTAATAGGTATCACGTCTGTACCGAAACCATATCAACAGGTCTCCTTGTAATTAAGTAAATTGCGTCACCAAGAAATGTTTACCATCTACATACATCACGAGAAAAATCTCTACCCCTAACTGTACATCACCCGAGAAATCTCTACCCCTAAGTGTACATCACCGGAGAAATCTCTACCCCAAGTGTACGTCACCGTAGAAATCTCTACCCCTAAGTGTACATCACCCGAGAAATCTCTACCCCTAAGTGTACATCACCGTAGAAATCTCTACCCCTAAGTGTACATCACCGTAGAAATCTCTACCCCTAAGTGTACGTCACCGTAGAAATCTCTACCCCTAAGTGTACATCACCCCAGAAATCTTCTCTACCCCTAAGTGTACATCACCGTAGAAATCTCTACCCCAAGTGTACGTCACCGTAGAAATCTCTACCCCAAGTGTACATCACCCGAGAAATCTCTACCCCTAAGTGTACATCACCCCAGAAATCTTCTCTACCCCTGTGGACCATCTCCGCCAGAAATATCTTGCCGCACCACTAATTCACTTCTGAGGTAAAATTGTGAAAGCCACTAATTACAGCCTACTGCTATGTGAGTGTTATGCTTAAAAGTGCAAATAAAATAGAGTGCTTCGGCACTGTGATATTTTGGCAGTTTCTGTGAGAACCTATGTTATGGCTTATCAAAAAGCTTGCGCCAAAATGTGATGCAATATGTTTTTCATGCTCTACTATTGGAATGTTGCCTTGCAGTGTTTTAAAGAGTAACAACTTGAATTAGTCTGATTCTGTCTATATTTGTGTACCTATACTGTACGATTTTTTCCGTAAGTTACCATTCCGTTTTATTTATTTTTACAAATGCCTTTTATGTGATATGAAAATTTGATGCTATTTACTGAACTGGCAATATCTACATTACAAAATCTGTGTTTTGTAGCGGGTTTTGCAGTAACTTTTTTATTAGTCTGCTTCTTTCTTTTTAATCCTAGATGTGGAACAACATGTGATGCAAATTTTCATTTAAAATTAGCTGTTCAACTCGCTGCATTGTCCTCGACAAAACCCCTAGCCCTAATTTACACCTAGTCACCGGCAAATCTCTACCCCAAGCGTACGGAGTTTTTCTCTTCTTGAAAAATCTCTACCCCTAGTGTACACCACTTTCTCGCAAAACCTCTACGCCCAATGTACACTACGTTCCCGACCAATCTCTACCCCTTGTGTACACCACTTTCTCGCAAAACCTCTACCCTTAATGTACACCAGTTTCCCAAGAAATCTCTACACCACGTCTCGCATCCCATAAAATGTGTTAAAATTGCGTCATCGAGGCAATTGGTACTTCAATTCTTATCTCTTAATAGTTTTTTTTTGCATTCATAATTTTATACAGTAGGAAATGCTAATCTTTTGTTTGTTTCGCTATGTTGTGTCTCATAATTGCGAGTATATTATGTCAAGTCTAATTTAGTTGTTTATCCCATATTCAGCACTAACATGACATGCACTGAATATTAAACAGCTTCAGTTATTGGCGCAACTTAGTCCACCCTAGCTAGATACTATTGTGCAATTAAAAGCAAAGCAAAGTACTGTTTATTTGTGTCTTTTGCTGGTTTGTTTCTGTCTCCTATTTTCTTTATTTCACTATAAAAAATGCTTGATTGTCATATGTTTTATTTCCTCTGGAATTTATTTATTTACTCGTATCAGTGAAACTTATTGTCAGTAAGTTATGCATTCCATTTATTAAGATGCATAGCATCAGTCAGTGCAAACATTCCTGTTCTTTGAGTAATACGCGTGCGTTTAATTCAGCTATAATTTTCGTGCAAACTAAAGTTTTCTGCCTGTTTTCTTCATTTCTTGTTTGTTAAATTTTCCTCATTTTTTCCTTGATCTCTAGATAATGATCGCG
The DNA here is from genome assembly GCA_950097015.1 of Macrostomum hystrix. NCBI lineage: Eukaryota > Metazoa > Platyhelminthes > Macrostomidae > Macrostomum > Macrostomum hystrix. The sequence goes on from CATNEN010000008.1 coordinate 92,789, forward strand.
TGCTTTTTGTAGCTAAGGTGTCTCTAAGAATACTAAATTGAAAAGCAAAATAAATATTATCGAAAAAATATTGACTGACGAGCTGTCAATGTGAAAAGTTAAATCCGAAAGTTTTCTGTATCCATCTTTAATAACTTTCCGTGCTATAATAACCGTCTGGGGTGTATCTTCTATGACTGGCTGTGTGTTTCAATCAAACAGTGCCGCGCCGCAAGCAAGATAAAATAATTTTCTATTTCTTCCCCCTGTTGCTCGCTTATTGGCTGGGGCAGCACAAAAGTTAGTTTTCTACCCTCTCAATTTCGCCAGTCGCATGCTGATTTGCAGTGTGCTTTTATTTGATTTTCTACCCTCCCTACTTCGCTTATCGCGCTCTCTGATTGGCTGAGTCAAACACCTCTCTTGTTTTCTCTATTGAACAAAGACAAATAAAAAATAATAATCAAAAGACAGTTTGATCACAATAAAAATTAATAGCGCAAATTACAATTTTATATTTACGAATGTGCAGTGCACTTTATTGTATAATCAAGTGACTCCTTTGCACGCACAACTATTCATGTACAAATATATTTGCTTTTCGCTTCTACAGAATTTAATCGTTGGACTAGATGGTGGAGTGGATCTTTTAGTGTCAATTAATAGGTAGTGTGTTACATGTCGTACAGGTAATGTGTTACACGCACATTAAGTCATTAGTTAATTTATTCATATAGGTATTTTAATCATTAACCCATGCTCTAGAAGCAATAGATTAAAAGAGGTGTCAACATTTACAAAAACTGCTCTTTAGAAATAGCGCACCTGAACTAACTATATTACTCACTAGGCTTCTGCTTGATAAGTAGTATCATGTGCAGTTCAAAAGCATTCAAGACCAATATCGGTGATTAAACGACAGAAGGGGAGGGTGGAGAAGCAAGAGAGCGAGGATTAGCGGTTCGGGATATGCAAATTAGTCGCCATGTACTGAGAGCAAGCAAGCAAAAAGCAACACAATCCACAGTTAAACAAGTGGGGGATAACAGCATTGGGGACTGGTTTAACGAACTGCTTTAGGAGGAGATGGGAGATTATGCAGATTTTCAGAAGGTTAGAATCATCAATGGACACCAACATATATTTTTATGCATATATACTCAAATAACAGGTTTGTTATGATAAACTGAAACACACAGGCTTAGCGGTTCTTTGCTATAGATGGGAGTGCTCAGTAGAGCATAGGTGCTCAGGTCTGGTACTGCAGCACGTGACTGCCGAGGCTCGGATGGCCCTGTTGGAGTGCGGTCAGCGATGACTTGTACCAATCCGCTGTGTCATGCGGCTCCTGTTGGTGAATTGATTGATTGATTGATTTCTCATCCCCATTGGTTGATTGATATAAAGATGGAACTGCCAAAATCTGTGTACAGATGTTCAGTCCATGGACTGGGTGTTTGCTTGAGTAAACTCAAAGGCTGAGATTCGAACTTCAGACCTCTCATTAAGGAGGGCGCAGCTCGAACCACTGGGCTGCCACCTCCTCCGTCAAGGCAAGCCTTCAAAAGAATTCTAGAATTCAAAAGAGACACACAGAAGAGACCCCCCAACGGCTGATCAATACGACATTTCGGCCCGGGAGAAGATCCAGGATGAGGGGATCTTGTCGAGTCTTCAAAGACGGAATTTCGGCGCAGCCTGACAGCCCCGCGGGGAGAAGGGAATAGAAGTGGCGGGGAGGGCTGGGAGGAGGACTCGGCGGGGAAGCGGCGGACCTCTCACAGAGAATGATAATTAACCGCCTCTTGTGACTTCTGTTCGCAGTTTTGCCTCAAGCTGGCGGGGGGTAAGTGAGGCGAGGCTTCGAGTTCAAGTTTATCCCCCTCCCCCCTACCTCCCCAGAATCCTGGTCGCTCCCACCCCACTCCTCGCCGCGTAATTATTGGGGCGCAGAGGCGAGCGGTAAGTCGATCCGTCCCTGCTCAGTCAATGGCCATCGCCTCTCCGCTGAAGGGTCTGGTCCATCCAGCCATCCTTTCAGCACGAGACATCGCCGCCACCTGGCGGGAAGTTAAATTTATTCTTCCATCTTCTAACGCTTTTCTAGCTCTTTCTGGGCGTTGAAATTCTGCGGCGAAGGTTAGATAATAACTGATCGGAAATTCTAGATTGGCATCGGGGCGAAAGCGTTTTATGCTCATAGATGCGAGAATTTGCATGATGTTTAACAACTCAGTCTTGGCTAATGATGGCTAAATGGAACAGCTATTTTACTGATTCCGTTTGTGATAGAAAGTCCTGATTGAAGAAAGTTTAATTAAATATGAAAAAAATAAAATGGCAGAAAAAATTAATGACAACTGAAGGGATCAGGATGGGCCTGAAGAGATTGGGAATAACCTGAATATTTTGAAAATGGCATGAGAAGAAGGCAGTTCTGCCCATTTCGCTGACTCCTGAGCACACGCTCACACAGGTGTGTACATCTGCCCTGACTTTCTAATCGTCAGGCAGTGTACACTCTCACTGTGCCTTGGAGGTTGGCCCTCTAGAGCGTAAATTGCACGACAAGCCCCCAAGCCTTCTCTCCGCGGCTGCGCCCCAAATGAATGTGGCCTCGCTGCAGAATCGAACTTAGGGACCATGGTGCGAGAGGCAAACGCGTTAACCGCTCTGCCACCGTCCCCCCTGAATGGATTAGAAGGGCCTGAATGAATAGTGTGAAGTGCCTGAAAATATTTGCAAGTACCTGAAGACTTTTCAAAAGATGTTGCATAGATTTTGAAGGGCCTGAAAAAATTTTACACCGGGCCTGAAATCTTTTTAAGGGGCCTGAAAAAGTGAAGAGGGAAGAATCTGAAAAGGGAAGTACTTGAAAAGATTTTTAAGAACTTGAAGAAGTTAAAAAGGTCCTGAATAGATTAGGAAGAGCCTGAATAGATTAGGAAGAGCCTGAATAGATTAGGAAGAGCCTGAATAGATTAGGAAGGTCCTGAATAGATTAGGAAAAGCCTGAATAGATTAGGAAGAGCCTGAATAGATTAGGAAGAGCCTGAATAGATTAGGAAGAGCCTGAATAGATTAGGAAGGTCCTGAATAGATTAGGAAAAGCCTGAATAGATTAGGAAGAGCCTGAATAGATTAGGAAGAGCCTGAATAGATTAGGAAGAGCCTGAAGATTTTTGGAAGGGCCTGGAAAGATTTGGAATGTCTAGGAAAGATTTGGAATGTCTAGGAAAGATTTGGAATGTCTAGGAAAGATTTGGAATGTCTAGGAAAGATTTGGAGTGTCTAGGAAAGATTTGGAGTGTCTAGGAAAGATTTGGAATGTCTAGGAAAGATTTGGAATGTCTAGGAAAGATTTGGAATGTCTAGGAAAGATTTGGAATGTCTAGGAAAGATTTGGAATGTCTAGGAAAGATTTGGAATGTCTAGGAAAGATTTGGAATGTCTAGGAAAGATTTGGAATGTCTAGGAAAGATTTGGAATGTCTAGGAAAGATTTGGAATGTCTAGGAAAGATTTGGAATGTCTAGGAAAGATTTGGAATGTCTAGGAAAGATTTGGAATGTCTAGGAAAGATTTGGAATGTCTAGGAAAGATTTGGAATGTCTAAGAAAGATCTGGAATGTCTAGGAAAGATTTGGAATGTCTAGGAAAGATTTGGAGTGTCTAGGAAAGATTTGGAATGTCTAGGAAGGATTTGGAATGTCTAGGAAAGATTTGGAATGTCTAGGAAAGATTTGGAATGTCTAGGAAAGATTTGGAATGTCTAAGAAAGATCTGGAATGTCTAGGAAAGATTTGGAATGTCTAGGAAAGATTTGGAGTGTCTAGGAAAGATTTGGAGTGTCTAGGAAGGATTTGGAATGTCTAGGAAAGATTTGGAATGTCTAGGAAAGATTTGGAATGTCTAGGAAAGATTTGGAGTGTCTAGGAAAGATTTGGAATGTCTAGGAAAGATTTGGAATGTCTAGGAAAGATTTGGAATGTCTAGGAAAGATTTGGAATGTCTAGGAAAGATTTGGAATGTCTAGGAAAGATTTGGAATGTCTAGGAAAGATTTGGAATGTCTAGGAAAGATTTGGAATGTCTAGGAAAGATTTGGAATGTCTAGGAAAGATTTGGAATGTCTAGGAAAGATTTGGAATGTCTAGGAAAGATTTGGAATATCCAAGAAAGATCTGGAATGTCTAGGAAAGATTTGGAATGTCTAGGAAAGATTTGGAATATCCAAGAAAGATCTGGAATGTCTAGGAAAGATTTGGAATGTCTAGGAAAGATTTGGAATGTCTAGGAAAGATTTGGAATGTCTAGGAAAGATTTGGAATGTCTAGGAAAGATTTTGGAATGTCTAGGAAAGATTTGGAATGTCTAAGAAAGATTTGGAATGTCTAGGAAAGATTTGGAATGTCTAGGAAAGATTTGGAGGCGCGTTATGTGTTTTTTTCATTTCTCATACAGAAGGAAGCGCAGGCGCTCACCATTCCCCCCGGTCCGGGGCCAACTAGACCGCCGTAGGGCGAGCTGGACATGGCTGGATGGCCTGCCATGTGGGGCGGCATGCCCCCAAACTGGGCCGCCATGTGGTGATACGGCTGCTGCATTTGGCCAGCCATGTAGCGGGCCTGCGCACCGCCTGGGTAGCCGCCGGGGTAGCCGCCGCCGCCGCCTCCGCCGCCAACGCCGCCGCCGCCACCGGCGCCGCTCAGACCAGTCGGAGTTCGGCTAGTCGGGCAGGCCATCGGGCCGCCGTACATGCTGCGCATCATGGAACCGCAGGGGGCCATCACCGGTGACAGCTGTTTGGCCAACTGCTTTTCCTGCTTGCGATATTTGGCCCGACGGTTCTGGAACCAGACCTGCGTGGCGAAGCGAGGCATTGATGCATTTTCTAAGAAATCTTCTTTGAGCCCTATACTCAAGTCTAGTCTGGGTCTTGTCTACTAATATTGAGCACTCAATTAGTCGCCTAGGCAACGCCAGGAGTTTTATCAGCATCAGCTGTCCGGCAACGGAAGAAAGAGAATTAAGGCGAAAAATGGGAAACTGAAATCACCTCACTTGGCAGCCGCTCCTCTCAGGGAATGGGGAGAGAAATTAGTTTTCGGAATCGGGAGCGGAGAGCGGGGAAGAGTGGGGACTCGAGCGGCCAGCTGGGACTTCCTTTTCCTCAAGGAGAGAGTAGACGGGCAAAAAAAGGCGAAAGAAGTGTTGCGAAGTGGAGAGCGAGCGGCATCAGAAAGGCACTTCATTTCAGCAGCAGAAGAGAGAGCGAGAAAAGTGAGAGCCATTGCTGGGGGAAGCCAGTGTGAAGACATGCTCGGACGAAGCGGCGGCGGCAGCGGAGGATAATTCGGACCTGATTGACGCTGATGATGAGGGATGTGGCGGAGCGGGGGTGGGGCGGATTCCTCCGAGCCGAGTCCAGCCGACAGGCAATGAGGCCGGCAAAAGAGAGCCATTGGGGAAAAAAGTGTTCTGCCGCCCGTCACATAATTAGTTGCCAACAGGGACCGAATCAGCGCCAGCCAGCCGGGAATTCCCAAATCCGTATCGAAACATATTTTTTTCTTTCCTTTCGCAGTCCACCCGGAGCCATCCTCGACAAAAAAATGATTTCAGTCTCATCTTTCACCAGATTAATGTTCTATTTTACAGTTTCTGTAATGTACATCGATGGATTTTGCCTCTTTCTTAGCTTAAAGCATTTGCGTTAACGCGCTGGCCGCTTTCTTGCTTGCTGTTTTCTAGTGAAGCGGAGAGAAGCTAGTCCGCGGCTGCAATGGGGCTCATCCAGCTCCCACCTCTCGGGTTTGAGTCTGCTACTTCTGCCGGACTGTGTGTGTGTGTATGTGTGCGCTAATTTAGCCATGCTTACATGCTCCTCTTCGTTAGGCGAAATTGAATTTTCTCCCTCTCCCTACTCTCTCTCTCTCCCCATCGCATCCCTCCCCAGTCTCTTCTACCCCGTGGGGATTTCTGGCCCCGGCTCGGCGGCATGCATGAAGAGGCCCAACTGCAGCTCAGTGGCTGCTGCGGCGGCGGCGGCAGCGGCGGCGGCGGCGAAAGAAGAATGGCCGAACGCTATTGCAATTAGTTCCAACTCCCCGCTCCGTTCCGCTGCCGCCTGAATATTGTTGGCGCAGCAGCACTCTCTCTCTCTCTCTCTGGCTGCCACTCGCTCACATCCTTCTCATGAGCTACTCAGTAGATACTACATACGAGCTGGTATGCCAGCGTATAGATACACAATTTCTACAGCCTCCCCGCTTTTACTAAATATTCTACAGCTAAAGGGCCAGTTCTAACCTATTTCAATTACGAGCGTATGTGGCTTTTATGATAAAAATGTCAATCATATATTTTCTTAAGTCCAGATACAGTGAATAGTTTAACTTTATAAGTTTCCAACTTTTCGTTAATTTTACCTTGGAGAGCAAAAAAATCCGCGAAAAAGGTTTAAGCACATCAAACAGTTTTTTGTGAACTCGTAATTTTTATGACGAAAAATTGAGAATTTCGTTCGGCTTCCGAAAACGTTAAATTTCAGTTAATTAAACTTCAAGGACTTTGTGTCTGCTGGTTTTTTTATAAAAGGAATGTGAAATTGGGAGAAATTCTCACCTGAATCCTCGCCTCATTCAGCTTGGTGATCCTAGCCAGCTCTTCGCGGCAGTAGATGTCCGGATAGTGACTCTTCTGGAAGGCCGACTCCAGCTCAGTCAGCTGCTCCTGGGTGAATGTCGTCCGGTGGCGTCGGCGCGCCGGGGTCGGACACGATGTCGCTGTCGGATTGTGCGACGATGGACCGTTGCCGCCGACTCCGCTGCCACCGCCGCTGCTGCTGATGCCGCCGCCGCCGCCGCCGCCGCCGCCTCCGCCGCATTCGGACTTGATTTTCTTGTAGGGCACGTCAACAGCTGCAGCCAATCAGGGGTGGGTCACGCCTTGCTTTAATCTATAGCAAAACAAAACTGCCAGTCATGCCAGTTGTACTCGTAAAAAACAATTATATTAATTGCTTAACTGTCTGACGGATTAAAGGAGTAAAACTGCACATTTTCTGTATCAAATAGCATAGACATTATCTAAATCCAAAAGTTTAAAAAATTTGACAATGACATATCCATAAATTAAAAAAATTACAGTTTTTAGTTTCTGCTCCAGGCAGTACTTCTGAGTTTTAGCTATTCGTCCTACTAAATAATAAATCCATTATCCCAAATTTAAGTCCCCTGAGATGTCAATGAATGTCAGTTTCAAGGAAAATCTATATTCCATTTAGAATAGATCGATTTCAAATTTCAACAAATCACTATTTGATTGCCAAAGACAAGTGTTATAGAGCATAATATTTCGTGGCAATTTATTCCCGAATGAAAAAAATTCCCGGTTAAAAAATTCCTCTCGCATGGCCGCTAAATCAACCCCTCAGCAGAAGGATTAACGGTTGAGCTGAGACAGGGATTAGTTGGAAAAGGAAAAAGTTGCTAGACATTTCCCGGCTCATTTGTCGCGCCATTGAGCATAAAAGCAGAGAGACTCAGAGTGGGACGGCAGCCCGCACTCAATCGGAATCGCGCAATTAATTTACCTCCTAGCCAGCGCGGTCTCTTTGACGAGTTGCAGTTTTTTGTCGAGACGTTTCGACGCAAAAGAGTCGAATTGGACAGGACAGGAAAATGGATTGACTGTCGCTGTCAACACGAAATTCACCCAAATTTCTTCCTTCATGTGTCGTATATGAAATCTTTAACGGTTGTTTAAGAGACAGCTACACCACAGCTATACAGTTTTATATTTAGCTCGATCGTAGCAACTATATCTACTCCAAATATAAAAGTCAAAGAGAAATGCGATATGAGAGTGGTCGAGGAGACCGCTCAGACCAGTAATTAAATTTGCAGCATTGGGATCTGTACGCTGAGGGGCACACAGACACAAACACACAAACACACCTGCGACTTGTTAATCTTGATAAACCATCAGAGCGCCACGTGGCACTTTCTGACCGCCTCTGGCTGCTGGAAGCATGCAGCGATACAGGGTAGAGGAGGGAAGGTTGGACCCAGATACCGAGCCCAGCTCCTAGTTTCCCCTCTCTTTGGTTTGGGAAATGTGAGATGGCGGTGTTGAAGGCAAAGAAGCTCGCTTTACTATACGATAGCCATCCTCCGCCCGAGGGGGTAGAGCAGTTCTCAAAAAACTTATTCAGCAAAGAGCGACTTTCAGCTGTGAACACACAAACACTTGCATAGCAACCAGAGTTAACGACACAGATGACCATCACACAGAGAAAAACATCTCAGGTCCGCATGAAACTAAAAAAAATAGAGCTCTCAATTATATAGCTACAAATTAGTTGGTCTTTGCAGATGAAACTTGAGATGTTGTAAGGTGGTAACCGGTATTGGATACTATTTCATCAATAAAGACTGACAGACAAAGAGTGAATGAGTGAGAGAAAACGGAAGAACAAGAGAGAACGAGAGAGAAGCAGAGAGGGGGAGAGAGAACGAAAGAGAACGAGAGAGAACGAGAGAGGATGAGAGAGAACGAGAGAGAACGAGAGAGAACGAGTGAGAACGAGAGAGGATGAGAGAGAACGAGAGAGAACGAGAGAGAACGAGAGAGAACCAGAGAGAACGAGGGAGAACGAGAGAGAACGAGGGAGAACGAGATAGAACGAGGGAGAACGAGGGAGAACGAGAGAGAACGAGGGAGAACGAGAGAGAACGAGAAAGAACGAGAAAGAACGAGAAAGAACGAGAGAGGATGAGAGAGAACGAGAAAGAACGAGAGAGAACGAGAGAGAACGAGAGAGGATGAGAGAGAACGAGAGAGAACGAGAAAGAACGAGAGAGAACGAGAAAGAACGAGAGAGAACGAGAGAGAACGAGAGACAACGAGAGAGAACGAGAGAGAACGAGAGAGAACGAGAGAGAACGAGAGAGAACGAGAGAGAACGAGAGAGAACGAGAGAGAACGAGAGAGAAAGAGAGAGAACGAGAGAGAACGAGGGAGAACGAGAGAGAACGAGAGAGAACGAGAGAGAACGAGAGAGAACGAGAGAGAACGAGAGAGAACGAGAGAGAACGAGAGAGAACGAGAAAGAACGAGAGAGAACGAGAGAGAACGAGGGAGAACGAGGGAGAAAGAGAGAGAACGAGAAAGAACGAGAGAGAACGAGAGAGAACGAGGGAGAACGAGAGAGAACGAGAGAGAACGAGAGAGAACGAGAGAGAACGAGGGAGAACGAGAGAGAACGAGAGAGAACGAGAGAGAACGAGAGAGAACGAGAGAGAACGAGAGAGAACGAGAGAGAACGAGAGAGAACGAGAGAGAACGAGAGAGAAAGAGAGAGAACGAGAGAGAACGAGGGAGAACGAGAGAGAACGAGAGAGGATGAGAGAGAACGAGAGAGAACGAGAAAGAACGAGAGAGAACGAGAAAGAACGAGAGAGAACCAGAGAGAACGAGGGAGAACGAGAGAGAACGAGGGAGAACGAGATAGAACGAGGGAGAACGAGGGAGAACGAGAGAGAACGAGGGAGAACGAGAGAGAACGAGAAAGAACGAGAAAGAACGAGAGAGAACGAGAGAGAACGAGAGAGAACGAGAGAGAACGAGAGAGAACCAGAGAGAACGAGGGAGAACGAGAGAGAACGAGGGAGAACGAGATAGAACGAGGGAGAACGAGGGAGAACGAGAGAGAACGAGGGAGAACGAGAGAGAACGAGAAAGAACGAGAAAGAACGAGAAAGAACGAGAGAGGATGAGAGAGAACGAGAAAGAACGAGAGAGAACGAGAGAGAACGAGAGAGGATGAGAGAGAACGAGAGAGAACGAGAAAGAACGAGAGAGAACGAGAAAGAACGAGAGAGAACGAGAGAGAACGAGAGAGAACGAGAGAGAACGAGAGAGAACGAGAGAGAACGAGAGAGAACGAGAGAGAACGAGAGAGAACGAGAGAGAACGAGAGAGAAAGAGAGAGAACGAGAGAGAACGAGGGAGAACGAGAGAGAACGAGAGAGAACGAGAGAGAACGAGAGAGAACGAGAGAGAACGAGAGAGAACGAGAGAGAACGAGAGAGAACGAGAAAGAACGAGAGAGAACGAGAGAGAACGAGGGAGAACGAGGGAGAAAGAGAGAGAACGAGAAAGAACGAGAGAGAACGAGAGAGAACGAGGGAGAACGAGAGAGAACGGGTGGAGGATAGTTTATTAGAATTTGAATGACTCCGCAACTGAGTATGGGGAAATTTTCCACTCATCGTTGATCAAGAGGATTCCCTCCCCCTGCTAGTCCCTTTGCAGTTGAAGGTGCTGTTAATCCTTACCAACTTATTCTACACTCCAGCCCAAAACTGCTTTGTGATGCGGACATCTGGAAGATACAATGGCAATCGCAGCCACTTCTATCTAGTATGGACTCGTATAAATGCATACATCTGTCAGACTGCAAGCCTAATTTAGCAGCACAGTGGGGGGTCTAGACTGGACCGTTGCGTTTAAGAATATTATAATATATAGATGGGGATTAAAACTGGTGACCAGATTGTCAAATTAAAAGAAAAACTGCGCCTTTCCACAGAGCGCAGCGTCACTTGTCTTCTTATCGATGATGACGCATGAAATAATCTGAGCAGAAATTTCTACTATATATTATACTGTATAAAAAAGCGATATAAAATTCGCGGAAAATCAGCGTTTTTTCTGTCCGCTACTTCTGGTCCGAAATCAGTTGCAGTGATGGGGCACAGCGATTCCCTATACCGAATACCGAAAAATATCAACCGCTGAAGATTTTGAGATGTATCAATTATCTCTGGGAATTCCATATCGATCATAGAAATGATACACTAATACTCTGCTATATAACACTGATACAGTTTAATGCTTGACTTCTGTAATAAAACAAATTACACCAGACTTGTTCTATTCTATGATTGACAGGCCTTTACAAAGACCCGGAGACAGAACATGTTGAAATAGCTGATAGAGGCAAGATGATGAGGCGGCGAGGTTTTGTCACTTTGTGGCAGCTCAAAGCAATGGAATGATGCAACTAAGCAGCGGGTTCCTATGGGAATATAACAGAATTCGTTCAGTCCTATCCCATGCTGCTGCGTCTGCTCCTAACAGTAACACCGTCATATTTATTTATACATCTATGTCTCTATATTATACAAATCCTATATTGTTGGCTCGTTAAATTGACTAGCCTGTGTGACATCATATAGATTACTTGTCAATATTTCCACCCAGTTAAAGTGGGAGATAGCGAGGGAGAGAGGAGATGTTAGTGAGAGAAGAGATGTGAAAGGGAGATAGCGAGGGAGAGAAGAGTTGTGAAAGGGAGATAGCGAGGGAGAAAAGAGATGTGAAAGGGAGATAGCGAGGGAGAAAAGAGATGTCAAAGGGAGACAGCGGGGGAGAAAAGAGATGTGAAAGGGAGACAGCGGGGGAGAAAAGAGATGTGAAAGGGAGACAGCGATGGAGAAAAGAGATGTGAAAGGGAGACAGCGGGGGAGAAAAGAGATGTGAAAGGGAGACAGCGGGGGAGAAAAGAGATGTGAAAGGGAGACAGCGGGGGAGAAAAGAGATGTGAAAGGGAGACAGCGATGGAGAAAAGAGATGTGAAAGGGAGACAGCGGGGGAGAAAAGAGATGTGAAAGGGAGACAGCGGGGGAGAAAAGAGATGTGAAAGGGAGACAGCGATGGAGAAAAGAGATGTGAAAGGGAGACAGCGATGGAGAAAAGAGATGTGAAAGGGAGATAGCGGGGTGGAGAAGAGATGTGAAAGGGAGATAGCGGGGTGGAGAAGAGATGTAAAAGGGAGATAGCGGGGTAGAGAAGAGATGTGAAAGGGAGATAGCGAGGGAGAAAATAGATATGTATGGGAGATAGCGGGGTAGAGAAGAGATGTGAAAGGGAGATAGCGAGGGAGAGAAGAGATGTGAAAGGGAGATAGCGAGGGAGAGAAGAGATGTGAAAGGGAGATAGCGAGGGAGAGAAGAGATGTGAAAGGGAGATAGCGAGGGAGAGAAGAGATGCGACAGGAGAGTCTTAAGAAATGACATTTTTATGAACAAATTAATAAACACGGAGTGCACTTACCAAAGAGTGAAAGTTACGTACATAACAATAGTTGCACCTACTATTGGCTTTGGCAAGAAGTTGTTCATAAAAGCTAGTCGGCTGTCATGCAGCTCCTCCCGAATTCGCTCTGGTTATAGAGCATGCAGCCCGCCCGGGTCAAATAAAATTACAATTAGCCTCATTACCGAATGCTGCAATGCGCCTAACCCGCCAACCCCACGACCCAATCCCTGCAGAGGCTTGCAGCGATTATTATAGTACAGGAATCAAATTACCCGGGCACCTCCCCACTGTCTCTCTGTGAAATTAATGAATCAAGCCCTAAAAAAGACTTTATTTAAAATTAATTAAACAAATACTTTAATCAGCTCACGCAGTATGTGATGCATTTCAGCCGCTGCGTGTTGCACAAGGCCGTCCTCTAGGCCGTAGAGTTGCGCAAAGTCTTCGTGATGATGACTCGGCGGCGGCGGCGGCGGCGGCGGCGGAGGCGGCTGCTGATGCAGCTGATGTTGGTGCTGATGCTGCTGATGCTGCTGCTGCTGTTGCTGTTGGTGATGATGCTGCTGCTGCGCCTTCCTCAAGGCGGCCTTGATCTCCTCGCTGGCTAGTTCCTCAGTGGCCATGCTGAGCTAAGTGAATTAGGATTAGCGGGCGCACTCCTCACTCTCTCTCTCTGGATTTGCCTCTGTCGGGACTTGGGCCGCAATTTGGGAAAACCTCGGCTCTCTCACTCTAGGCGAGTGCGCGCGAGCATTAAGTCAATTATGCCGCCGCGTGGACTCGGCTTGGGGTGGCGGAGGTGGGCGGTGGCGCTGGGGTGGTGGGCGCCACGCGCCCCAATGGCCCACGACTGGGGGATTCCTGACGGACCCAATCAGCGTCACTAAGGGAAAAATGGCTTTGGGGAGAACGAAAGATAGAGGGATAATGGGGAGAATGAAGAGTGGGAAGATTTCATTTGGCGGCCCCATCAAAGCAGCTTCGCATTTGATTCGATTGATGGAAAATTGAAAGAAGAACTTCAGCTTCTTGAGATGCTTTTGAGCTGGTCCAATCTAGACAGAAGCTTTCTCAAAGCCGATTTGTATGAATTAGAAACGTGAGTGAGAGAAGAGATGTGAAAGGGAGATAGCGAGGGGGAAAAGAGATGTGAATGGGAGATAGCGAGGGAGAAAAGAGATGTGAAAGGGAGATAGCGAGGGAGAAAAGAGATGTGAAAGGGAGACAGCGAGGGAGAATAGAGATGTGAAAGGGAGATAGCGAGGGAGAAAAGAGATGTGAAAGGGAGATAGCGAGGGGGAAAAGAGATGTGAAGGGGAGATAGCGAGGGAGAAAAGAGATGTGAAAGGGAGATAGCGGGGTAGAGAAGAGATGTGAAAGGGAGATAGCGGGGTAGAGAAGAGATGTGAAAGGGAGATAGCGAGGGAGAGAAGAGATGTGAATGGGAGATAGCGGGGTAGAGAAGAGATGTGAAAGGGAGATAGCGAGGGAGAAAAGAGATGTGAAAGGGAGATAGCGAGGGAGAAAAGAGATGTGAATGGGAGATAGCGGGGTAGAGAAGAGATGTGAAAGGGAGATGAGAGAAGAGACGGTAATGAATGGTAAATCCCAGACCTCTAGTTAGAAATGCTTGATAATTAAGACTATCTAAAGCTGGGAGATAATATTCTGTATGATATTTGAACATATGTGAATCTATTTTTTATACTTTATAACAGTTAAAATTTTACACGTGACAATATAAAGTAGCATTCAACAGGTTATTATTAGTATATGATATACAATTAGGCATTGTGCAACACTATCTTTCGTGCTCGTGCTATGCAGGGATAATTTAATAATGCCCCAGGCTAATGGAAGGTATATTGTCACATTATTCTCAGCTTTTTTAATGAGCGTAATAAATGAATCCCATTTTCTTTGCGAAAATGTGCTAAATGAAAAATACTTGATCAAACTGTTGAATATAAACCTTGCCTCATAGACTTACCACTGGGGACACTCATTGGACACTTAAAGAATTTCAAATTAAAAGTCACTATATTTTGGTGAGAAATTCTCCCCCAGAAATTGAGTTTAGGCAAGTTTAATTCCAAGCTATCGACTCGATCACATATAGTGCTAATTTTGCATCCTTCAGTGTCTCAATGACCCCCCTGATTCTTCAGTGTCTCAATGACCCCCTGATCCTTCAGTGTCTCTATGACTCCCCTGATCCTTCAGTGTCTCTATGACCCCCTGATCATTCAGTGTCTCTATGACCCCCTGATCATTCAGTGTCTCTATGACACCCTGATCATTCAGTGTCTCTTTGACTCCCCTGATCATTCAGTGTCTCTATGACCCCCTGATCATTCAGTGTCTCTATGACCCCCTGATCCTTCAGTGTCTCTATGACCCCCTGATCCTTCGGTGTCTCTATGACCCCCTGATCATTCAGTGTCTCTATGACACCCCTTGATCAATCAGTGTCTCTATGACACCCTGATCATTCAGTGTCTCTATGACACCCTGATCATTCAGTGTGTCTTTGACTCCCCTGATCAATCAGTGTCTCTATGACCCCCTGATCATTCAGTGTCTCTATGACCCCCTGATCAATCAGTGTCTCTATGACCCCCTGATCAATCAGTGTCTCTATGACCCCCTGATCCTTCAGTGTCTCTATGACCCCCCTGATTATTCGGTGTCTCTATGACCCCCTGATCCTTCAGTGTCTCTATGACTCCCTTGATCCTTCAGTGTCTCTATGACCCCCCCTGATCCTTCAGTGTCTCTATGACCCCCCCTGATCCTTCAGTGTCTCTATGACACCCTGATCATTCAGTGTCTCTATGACACCCTGATCATTCAGTGTGTCTTTGACTCCCCTGATCAATCAGTGTCTCTATGACCCCCTGATCATTCAGTGTCTCTATGACCCCCTGATCAATCAGTGTCTCTATGACCCCCTGATCAATCAGTGTCTCTATGACCCCCCTGATTATTCGGTGTCTCTATGACCCCCTGATCCTTCAGTGTCTCTATGACTCCCCTGATCCTTCAGTGTCTCTATGACCCCCCCTGATCCTTCAGTGTCTCTATGACCCCCCCTGATCCTTCAGTGTCTCTATGACACCCTGATCATTCAGTGTCTCTATGACACCCTGATCATTCAGTGTGTCTTTGACTCCCCTGATCAATCAGTGTCTCTATGACCCCCTGATCAATCAGTGTCTCTATGACCCCCTGATCAATCAGTGTCTCTATGACCCCCTGATCCTTCAGTGTCTCTATGACCCCCTGATCCTTCAGTGTCTCTATGACTCCCCTGATCCTTCAGTGTCTCTATGACCCCCCCTGATCCTTCAGTGTCTCTATGACCCCCCCTGATCCTTCAGTGTCTCTATGACACCCTGATCATTCAGTGTCTCTATGACACCCTGATCATTCAGTGTGTCTTTGACTCCCCTGATCAATCAGTGTCTCTATGACCCCCTGATCATTCAGTGTCTCTATGACCCCCTGATCAATCAGTGTCTCTATGACCCCCTGATCAATCAGTGTCTCTATGACCCCCTGATCCTTCAGTGTCTCTATGACCCCCCTGATTATTCGGTGTCTCTATGACCCCCTGATCCTTCAGTGTCTCTATGACTCCCCTGATCCTTCAGTGTCTCTATGACCCCCCCTGATCCTTCAGTGTCTCTATGACCCCCCCTGATCCTTCAGTGTCTCTATGACCCCCCCTGATCCTTCAGTGTCTCTATGACCCCCCCTGATCCTTCAGTGTTTATATGACCCCCCTGATCCTTCAGTGTTTATATGACCCCCTGATCATTCAGTGTCTCTATGACCCCCTTATCCTTCAATGTCTCTATGACCACTGATCATTTAGTGCTCAAATAAAGAATCTATCTTCAAGTCATTGTTGAAGGCATTATTAGTGAGTAGCTGAATGCCAGTGTATAATACTCGCAGACATACTACTAAAAGTAAGCCAAACGTGAGGCGATAAAGCAAAGTGCACATGAGAGATGAAAACGCATCTTTGAAGGTTCGATTCTATGGAACGCTGTTTTGATCATAAGTTTTGCTGTCAAAATTTCGACTGCTGTGTAAATGGAAACAATGTAATGGATTGTGTACTTAATGAACACAATGTCCCCATTGATCGATAACCTGATGGACAGCATCCTATGTGCTCGATCGATATCTGATGGACACAATGTCTCAAATGATTGATATCTGATGGACACAATGTCTCCTGTGATCGATATCCGATGGACACAAAGTCTCCTGTGATCGATACCTGATGGACACAAAGTCTCCTGTGATCGATACCTGATGGACACAATGACTCTCGTGATCGATACCTGATGGACAAAATGACTCTTGTGATCGATACCTGATGGACACAATGACTCTCGTGATCGATACCTGATGGACACAATGACTCTTGTGATCGATACCTGATGGACAAAATGACTCTTGTGATCGATACCTGATGGACACAATGACTCTTGTGATCGATACCTGATGGACAAAATGACTCTTGTGATCGATACCTGATGGACACAATGACTCTCGTGATCGATACCTGATGGACACAATGACTCTTGTGATCGATACCTGATGGACAAAATGACTCTTGTGATCGATACCTGATGGACACAATGACTCTTGTGATCGATACCTGATGGACAAAATGACTCTTGTGATCGATATCTGATTGACACAATGTCTCAAATGATTGACATCTGATGGACACAATGTCTTCTGTGATCGATACCTGATGGACACAATGACTCTTGTGATCGATACCTGATGGACACAAAGTCTCCTGTGATCGATACCTGATGGACACAATGACTCTTGTGATCGATACCTGATGGACACAATGACTCTTGCGATCGGTATCTGATGGACACAATGTCTTAGGTGATCGATATCTTGACTTACTTGACTTATCTGCAGGGCGGTCCGATGGACACAGCGGGGAGGCGGGGGTCGCCCATTCCGCTAATCCCTGAAAGACCCGCAATCGGCCGATGGCGCGGGGCCAGTCAGGGAGGTCCGTGGCCGGTCCTTCCTGCAGCTTGCTCTTCGCTAGGGAAGAAAGATGCTCGTCTGGTAGCCCTTAGGAACCGGACGAGCCGCGGGATGTTCTCGGATCTGCAAACGTCGTCCATGGATGGGTTTGGTCCGAGGTGATTTAGCCTCTCTTTGGTGAAGAAAGGGCATTGGCAGACGAAGTGCAAGGCATCCTCGTTTTCAAGGTTGCAGAACGGGCACAGCTCGCTCCGGAGGTCTCCTCGGAGGAAACAGTGTCTGGCGTAGCAACCATGGCCCGTGAGGGTCATGGTGAGGGCCCGGATGTCCTTCCGGGTCTGGTTTAGAAGGACCTTCCGGAGCCGAGTGGATGGCACTGAGACTGCCGCTTTGGATTGGCGGCAATTAATGGTGCTTCTCCACCGGGCAAGATGAAGGTTGGCGGCCCAGTCATCAATCTGACGATAGATGACGGTGTTCGGAATTGGAACCGGGGGGCAGGGGCCCGGCGCAGAGCTAGCGCCTCCCTGCTTGGCCAGGGAGTCAGCAAGCTCGTTTCCAGGAAAACCGGCATGCCCTGGTATCCAATGGAGTCTGACGGTATTCTTACCGGCCAGGTTGTTAAGCTGCCGGACACAGTCAGAGACTGTCCGGGAGGTCGTGGTGGTGTGACAGAGGGCTTGCAGAGCAGCCTGACTGTCCGAGTGAAAGATGATGGTCCTGCCTGAGATGTTTTTCTCGTTCAGCTCCGCAGCGCAGGAGCTGATGGCCAGGACCTCGTTCTGGAAAACGCTCGAGGATTTTCCAGTGTGTTGGGCGTGTGTGGCGACAACACGTCCGTTGACAAGGATACAGATCCCGAAGCCAGCGGAGCCATCCTTCATGGATCCGTCCGTGTAGCAGTGGACCTCCTGGGTGTTCCAGTGGTCGCTAGCTTGATCCCTGGTGGGGATGAGAACCTTAAAGCACTGAAGGAGGTTGAGCGTGCGCGGTTCTCCGTCCGTGAGGACATTGATTCCGTTGCTCGCGTCCAAATCTCTCAGGCAAAGGTCCGTGTGCGGCAGGAGCTTTCGTTTTGCTGCCGCTCGATGGGGGACGAAGCGCACTCCGGCATCAAGGAGGCGCCGGGCGGTTTTTGCCGCCTCACCGCGGATAAAAATATCGAGTGGGAGAATATTCAGGAAGGCGCTAAGGCCGTCGAAGGGGGCGGATGGCGGGGCGCTCATGATCATGCGACACGCGCGGCCTTGCACTCTCCGAAGAGTCTCAAGGCAGGTCTTTAGCTGCAGGGCGCTAGCCCAGATCAGTCCGGCGTACGAAACAGCCGGTCTGACCATAGCAGTGTAGATCCACCAGTGATCGATATCTGATTGACACAATGTCTTAGGTGATCGATATCTGATTGACACAATGTCTTAGGTGATCGATACCTGATGGACACAATGTCTTCTGTGATCGGTATCTGATGGACACAATGTCTCCTGCGATCGATATCTGATGGACACAATGTCTCCTGCGATCGGTATCTGATGGACACAATGTCTCCTGCGATCGATATCTGATTGACACAATGTCTTAGGTGATCGATACCTGATGGACACAATGTCTTAGGTGATCGATACCTGATGGACACAATGTCTTAGGTGATCGATACCTGATGATGGCCAGGGATGATGTGCCATTGCCCACAGCCCTCCTGCTAGTATTCATACTATTAAATTTACTAATTCTAGGAGAAAAAATGGGTAATCAAACCGATCATGTTCTTAATATCAGATAACTTTCCTTCATAATAATAATAATAATTGCAGGAGGGCTTCGGGCAATGGCACACCATTTGGTGTACATTTCACTGTGCCTTGGAGGTTGGCCCTCAAGGGCGTAAATTGCACGACAAGCCCCCAAAGCCTTCTCTCCGCGGCTGCGCCCTAAATTAATGTGGCCTCGCCGTTGAATCGAACTTAGGGACCGTGGTGCGAGAGGCAAACGCGTTAACCGCTCTGCCACCAACCCCTTAACTTTCCTTTAATTTGAAGATAATCAATTAGTTTCCATCACTATAATAAGACAGTCGCAGTCGCAGGTAATGAAATCTTTGTCGCTCGCTTTTGCCGCACTTCATCAGCTTAGAAAAATGAAGACCTGATGCAATAAAGCCGGATCTGCACAGTAGCGCACGAACTGCGCCGTCAGCTTACCCTGTGCCGCTAGCCCGAATATCGGGCCTTAAGTGATCATATTTGTTTGAGGAAGCAGCAGAGAGAGTGGACTTGGGTGGGTTGACTGGGACAAACTAGGGCCGCTGCTGGGTGGGCGGAGGTAATGCAGACAAATGCAATTGTCTTAGGCTTACCTGATACTATTACTGACCACGGAGTGAATTTGCGGATAGTTGAATGCTGCTGCTGCTGCTGATGATGATTTTTAGTCTGCCCAGATACGACAAGGATGCTCTCTTAGTGTCCAGCTGGTATTGGTGAAATACAATTTTTCTCCTAATATCTGAGAAAGATTGCCAGGCAAAAAGAGGATTAAAGTGACAAGATCGCCGACTAGAACAGGCCGGGCCAACATTTTATGGTCGAATAATCTTGATTTATCTGTTGGCCGCAGACACAGCTCTCCACCTCAGCCCCAGGAAAGAGGTAATCGTGTTTTCGGCGCGAAACCACTCCAATCACAGAAGATCGGGGGCTGTTGCCGAGCCGCGGATCCCCCCGAAAATGTTGGCCCCAACCAACTCGGCTACTCAATTTTTCTTGTTATCCCCATAGCCAGCAGAAAATAGGCCAGTTTGGCCGCGTTGCGGAGCGATGAGGCAAGCGCGGGAGGGACCGCCTCGGGGCAGAAAAGTTGCGGGCTGGCTCAATTTGTGGTCCTCATCGAAAATTCCCGAGTCTCCTCCCTAACAGGATAATGGAGACAATTATTTGTTTCATTAGCTCCAATGAGTAAATAAATGAGAAATCCCAGCCGAATCCCAGGCGAAGGAAACTGTCCGGAGCCAACGGGGGGATGGCTAAAGTTGAGCAGGCGGATTCACTTCAGGCACTCAACTATCCACACACTCCACACTGTATAGAATAATATCTGTGAGCGGAGTTGCTGACTGCCGAAAGCCCGCAGGGGCGAAGGTCTTGAGATGCTGCCAATTTTCGCATTCGAGTTTCAGCCATCTGTCCTGCGATACCCGCCTCCACCCGATTCGACAAAGGCTTGGTTCTGGTGTGTGGTTGTGTAGTATCTATTGACATCACTTGTGCAGTAATATCCAATTCATATTGAAATTGTGATCAGCATTGTGATCAGCATTATTTGGAAAAAAATAGATGATTCCTTTGGAAAAAAACTAGCTTAATTTTGAATCAACACAATGATTATTTGGCATCATAACCTGGAATATTTTCGGTAAAAAAATGTATGATTTGGGATCAAAGTCTGGATCTGGGATCTGAGTCTGAATTTCGGAATAAAAATTCAGAATTTCGGGATCAAAATCTGATATTTGGGATCAAAGTCTGGATTTTGGGATCAAAGTCCGGATTTTGGGATCATAGTCTGGATTTTGGGATCAATGTCTGGATTTTGGGATCAATGTCTGGATTTTGGGATCAATGTCTGGATTCTGGGATCAAAATTCAGAATTTCGGGATCAAAATCTGATCTTTGGGATCAAAGTCTGGATTTTGGGATTATAGTCTGGATTTTGGGATTATAGTCTGGATTTTGTGATTATAGTCTGGATTTTGGGATCAAAGTCCGGATTTTGAGATCAATGGCTGGATTTTGGGATCATAGTCTGGATTTTGGGATCAATGTCTGGATTTTGGGATCAATCGCTGGATTTTGGGATTATAGTCTGGATTTTGGGATCAAAGTCCGGATTTTGGGATCAATGTCTGGATTTTGGGATCAATGTCTGGATTTTGAGATCAATGTCTGGATTCTGGGATCAAAATTCAGAATTTCGGGATCAAAATCTGATCTTTGGGATCAAAGTCTGATCTTTGGGATCAAAGTCTGGATTGTGGCATGAAAGTTATTGTCTGGAATTTGGAATTGTAACCAAATTATTTTAAAATTAAGCTTTTGAAATTGGGATAAAATCTTGAAAACTGGGATTTGTTACAACTAATAATAGAAAGACAACGGGGCTAAATCAAATCCCCACTGCCTACTTCTTGATAGCTCCCATACCGAATAACCGTCAGCATCGTCGAGATATACAGCTATGGCGATCGGTTTAATAATTTGAGAGATACAGAAAAAAGAAAACAGAAAATACAGAAAAAAATGGACAGGCCAGATTAAGCGTTCCAACAATTGGAACGGTCCACCGGTATTGAGATAATCGACATTGTTCCGCTAAGTTGAGACAAAAGTTTCATAATTACAAGCTGTCAAAATGATCTATATAGTCAGAGTTTTCGCTAATTGGTAAAGCCAAAGTGTGCCATATGCGATGGAAATACTCGGGGCTCCCGCAAGGATGCTCGCGCAATAGCGGCTCAAGTTGAAAGCCCCAACCCTCACCAATTTGAGGTGTCAAAGCTTTCCCGAACAATCCGACATATGCAATACAGCCGCATAAAAGCTTAAAGAGACTGAGTTACACACTTAGCATTAGTAATGCTGTCCCTAAACCTCCCCCCTAAGGCGGTAACACTAGCATTTCTACACTTCTATACAGGGCCGCAGCTCAAACATTGCCAATATGGCAATGAATTATTTTTATTTCTTTAGAAAAACTGCTAGCCACGCGAGCCAATTAGCAAATCCAAGAAAGGGAAGGCTGGGAAGATTCTCTCTATTAATCCCACAATACTCCCCGCAGTTTTAGTTCGAATCCTGGCCACACACAGTAGGTGGTCGGGTCCGCTGACTGAGTGCAGCTCGGGGGGCTTCTGTTAATGAACACCTTCTTCTAGCTGGGGGATCTGCTGATGACGAAGGATGGGAAATAGTCCCCGTTCCTCTCAGATAGTGTTTAAATTATCCCGCATTCTCACTCATTTGTCCACGTGGACCATGAGAAATGATAGGGCTATGAAAAACTGGGCCTATTTTAATCACAATTTATATAAAAAGTATAGAAGCTATTGCCTGGCGCTTCTAAAAGCGGCACACAACTGTTCAGTCCATGGACTGGGCTAAAAAAGGGAGGTCGCTACACTCACCACACCCAATTGCTGGTGCCCCAGTCCGAAGTCACCGTTCAAAATCAATTGGTCTATGGCCAAAAAGTATGCAATAATTGCTCCCAGTGAGGTTGAACCATAGACAACGATCTCGGTTTATAAATGTTCAAAAAACAAAAACGCAAAATCTAAATTTTCAGTTTGCTTATCAGTTTGCTTGCTGCTCTCAGATGTATTTCTCGAATTGTGAACTATTAAAAACTGTAAAACAAGCTCACAAAAACACCAAACTTCAACTACACAGACGGATGAATGGGAAGCTACAATTGAAAAAAAATGATCGATATTCGATGCAACAGATAGAAGACGCAACACAAAGAATTAATTGTAACAATAATCGTATTCTAAGTATTTCTACAACAAAAACTCACTTACAATCCGGTTTGTGTGTGTTTGTTTATTTGTGCATTTGACTATTGTGTAAACATAATGGGAAGTCATTAAAAAATGATCAACTAACCACATAGGGACAACCACAGACGAGCCAAAGTGTTTGAATAAAGAGAAAATACCTACAAACTACTTATATGAGTAGTAGGATAGGCAAGTTGTGAGCACACTCTATATTTATAATTCTAAGTGATAAAACATAATTTGATTGCTTAATATTACAGAGAAACAAAACTAATTAGAAATAAAGACGACACTAAATAAAAGAAACTTAAAAAACTACTGGCACACGCTAAAACTACTACTACTGGCTTAGTAGGCAGACAGGCAAACTAGCAGGCAAGATGCGTTGCGGACAGCTCGCACAAAATAGCTGCTTCTGTTGCAAGTTTTTGTACTTTGTCAGTTTATTTCTTTGTTCAACATTCAACATTCACTGCACTTAATAATCCGGGCAAATAGGCAAATTGTGAAAGAGAAAACTCAAACAATAGAAAATGCTACGGTGCTGCAATAAACACACAAACACAACAAAACACTTGCATTTAAACCCCACACAGTGTTAGCGACTAATTCTGCGCGATACAAGCCGACTGCGCAACAACCCACACATACCAGCCCACTCCATGTGGATGACAACCCACCAGCCAAGTCAATGTGAATGACAACCAACCAGCCCACTCCATGTGGATAACAACCCACCAGCCATGTCAATGTGAATGACAACCAACCAGCCCACTCAATGTGGATGACAACCCACTAGTCCACTCCCAGTGGATGACAGCCCACTAGTCCACTCCCAGTGGATGACAGCCCACTAGTCCACTCCCAGTGGATGACAGCCCACTAGTCCACTCCCAGTGGATGACAGCCCACCAGTCCACTCCATGTGGATGACAACCCACCAGTCCACTCCCAGTGGATGACAGCCCACTAGTCCACTCCCAGTGGATGACAGCCCACCAGTCCACTCCCAGTGGATGACAGCCCACCAGTCCACTCCATGTGGATGACTGCCCACCAGTCCACTCCATGTGGATGACAACCCACCAGTCCACTCCCAGTGGATGACAACCCACCAGCCAACTCCATGTGGATGACTGCCCACCAGCCTAAACCACGTGGATGACAACCCACCAGCCCACTCAATGTGAATGAAAACTCACTATAGCCCACTTTATGTGGCTGAAAAGCCACCGGCCATTGCAACCATAAAAGTGACTAACGGAAATCAGCAAGATTAACTCCTTAGAAAACTGTATTTAAAAGTATCTGCGATGCATACTAATTGGAAAAGAAATAAAAAAATTACACCAAAAGATCAATGCCAAAGCATTGAGCATTGAACTAAGAAAGAAATATTAAAATTTGAGATGGACAGCTGAAAAACTTCCCACCAAATTAAAAAAATCAACAAACACAACGCCGAGGTACACAAGCTAGAGGTACTCTAGTAGAAAAGAAACTAGATAGAAAATCAAAAAAAGGAAACAAGTATAAAACATCAGAACACTATATAGCTCGTAGCATGAGAAAAAAGCTTTATCTCGAAAGTATAAGTTATGGGAGAACCAGAAATATACAGATAAACAGCAATATGAGTGAGTATACAAGCAACTGATATGGCGAAATGGCTATCAACATATATTTAGTCATTCCAGAATGTGACAAATATGAAATAAATTGTCATAAACACAATAATTATGATTATCAATTGGTTTAACGATAACGGTTTTGGTGATAAATCAAACAATCAATTTTGAGTCTAAAAGTGACAACTTTGATTTACAAATCTGAAATCTTGAATCCCAATATCCGAATCTGAAATCTGAAATCCCAATATCTGAATCTGAAATCTGAAATCCCAATATCCGAATGAGACATCTTGAATCCCAATATCTGAATCTGAAATCTTGAATCCCAATATCCAAATCTGAAATCTGAAATCCCAATATCTGAATCTGAAATCTTAAATCCCAATATCTGAATCTGAAATCTTGAATCCCAATATCTGAATCTGAAATCTTGAATCCCAATATCCAAATCTGAAATCTGAAATCCCAATATCTGAATCTGAAATCTTAAATCCCAATATCTGAATCTGAAATATTGAATCCCAATATCCGAATGAAAAATCTTGAATCCCAATATCTGAATGAGAAATCTTGAATCCCAATATCTGAATGAGAAATCTTGAATCCCAATATCCGAATCTGAAATCTTGAATCCCAATATCCGAATCTGAAATCTGAAATCCCAATATCTGAATGAGAAATATTGAATCCCAATATCTGAATGAGAAATCTTGAATCCCAATATCCGAATGAGAAATCTTGAATCCGAATATCCGAATCTGAAATCTTGAATCCCAATATCCGAATCTGAAATCTTGAATCCCAATATCTGAATCTGAAATATTGAATCGAAGCGACATCTACTGCAGCTGTGCCAGCAGGAAGCCGAACAGACTGGTGTCGATGCGGTCAGTTCGCTCCTGCTCCTTCAGAGCCAGCTGACTGTAGGCTTGCACCTGCCGCCACACGTGGCCGATGGACCAGCCGCGAGACTGCAGCCGGGATGACAGCTCGTCAAACTGCGGATTGGCATATTGAAATAATTATATAGTTAACCTTTTTATCTTAGAAAAAAATCCATATAGTAAAAAAATCCCGTTTTATCCCGAAAGGGTAATATATTAATCCCGAAAGGGTAAGATCCAAACATAAAAAATCCAGAATGAAAAATCTACATATTTCAAATCCCAAACTGGACAAGATCCCGATATTTAAAATCACATTTATTTATTTCAATGATTTAAATTTCTAAATGGACAAAATTTTTCTTGAATCGCTAAATCCTGAAGTGATCTCACCTGAGCCATTCTAGAGTTGCCCAGCGTATGATACTGAAACACCGGCAGCTGGTTTAGCGATGCCGCCATCCACTGCAGCAGCGATTTCAACTGCGGATCGCCGCCGTTCGAATCGCAGCCCCAGTTGCCGGTGGCAACGCCGCGCGGAACCCAATTGGCCAATTCGTGACACTGCGGAAAAGGAGATGCGGAAACCAAGTTCTTACATTCCTCAGGTAGGATTATCACATTCCTCAGGTAGGATTATCACATTCCTCAGGTAGGATTATCACATTCCTCAGGTAGGATTATCACATTCCTCAGGTAGAATTATCACATTCCTCAGGTAGGATTATCACATTCCTCGGGTAGGATTATCACATTCCTCAGGTAGGATTATCACATTCCTCAGGTAGGATTATCACATTCCTCAGGTAGGATTATCACATTCCTCAGGTGGGATCATCACATTCATCAGGTAGGATTATCACATTCCTCAGGTAGGATTATCACATTCCTCAGGTAGGATCATCACATTCCTCAGGTAGGATTATCACATTCCTCGGGTAATTCCTAGGATTATCGAATTCCTCAGGTAGGATTATCACATTTCCACTCTACTCACATGCACTGAATCGGTGTAGACTTGGGCAGCCTCAGCCATCGCCTGATCCAGAATCCTTCTAGACAATCGGCCAGCCAGACTATCCAATGAGTCTATAAAGTCCAATTCGACCTTCAACGAAATTGTCCGAGCTGGCGTGGAAGGCTGGCGTCTCCGCTGGCAGCAGTTTCGGCTGGGACAAACGGCCCGATGCCGCAGGACCAGCAGGGCGGAGCTGACGGCCTTCTCGGCCAAGCGGTCGGCTAGCCGACTGTAGCGCGGCTCGGTCAGATTGCCGCAGGCGTCAACGCTGAGCAGCTGAGCAGCGGAAGCTGCAGCCGTAGGAAAGCTGGCCCTCTTAGTCTTCTTCTTTTGCCTGCTTTTGTTGCGCTGATTTTTTAAACTTAGCGCGTTAGCCGCTTCGAAAATAGCGTCGCGAAACACCGAGTCAGTTAGGGAGGCCGCCACCGCGTCAGCCGCGGCAGCCCGACGCCTACTATTCAAAGCGGCCACTTCGTCGATTAAAGGTGTCGGGGAGGAAGTTGTCGTCCTAGGCGAACTGTCTCGCCTAGCCGACAGGCGGCGTCGACGCTGGCGTCGCCGATGTTCGCCGTTTGGCGGCCGCCGCAAAGGGGAACTGTTTCGCCGACGCTGTAAGGCGAGGATCTTTGGCGACGATTCCGACACACTTCCAAGACCAGTGCTTCCGCGATTCTGCTGCTGCTGCTGCTGCTGCTGCTGATGATGATTATTAGTTTTATCGCTACTAGTGTGATGAGAATGGCCATTTCCTGGGACAAACTCAGCCGCTTCAATAATCGCCTCCTCGACAATAATGCCGCCACCGCCGCCGCCGCTGACAGAGGCGCGAGGCCCCTGCAGGAGCAGCTCTTCCAGCTCGGAGGCGTTCACCTGGCTGGAGGCGCGCGAACTGCTGCGGCGCGACGACGAAGAATGACCGCTAAGCCACGACGGCGTGGTCGACGACGATGTTGAAGACGCGGCGCCGCTGCTTCGCCGACGATTAGTCCAGTCAATGACGACGGCAGCGGAGGCGAAGGCTCGATGAGGAGCGGGCGCCGATTGTCGCCAGGCGCCCTGGTTGCTGTTGCTGCCAGCAAGGTCCGCCTGCTCCAGCATGGATAGGGGCCCGGAGTCCGGGGCCTGCGGCGTCTGCTTCGGGACCTGCGACGGAATGATTAAGTAGAGAGAGTGTAGAAAGATGTGCAGCCGAGAGCACAGCCGCAGCTATTGCGCGACGCATCCGAAGGCTGCGTACGGCTGTTCAGTCCATGGACTGGGTGCGACGCCACACCCGCCGTCCATTACCCCAGCTAATGCTGGCACCCGTTTAACAGTTGGGTGATCTGAATCAACGCAGAGTAAAGTGACTTGATAAAGGACACAAATTGTTCCAGTGGAGTCGGGAATCGAACCCCCGACCTTTAAGTCAAGAGTCCGACGCTAGGCTACAACCCCAATAGAATCAGGAACCAATTAAATACACAGCCTAAATACCTAGAATTGTAATAAATAGAAATTAGACCTAGCCTAATTGGGCCAGACGTACAGCTAGTGCCACAACCACTACAGTTTACAGCTGTCCAGTCCTTGGACTGGGAGGGGGTGGCCGCAAAGCCGACCCAATTTTTAAGCTAACTGCTTAAAAGAGGAAATGCTAAAAGAGGACCCGATATTCTGAGATTCTGAGCCTCAAAAGGCCACTCACACTAGCAAAAGACTGTCTAAATCCAACGAAAGCTTTATTGAGTTCTCGCATCAGATTGCACTCGTAGTACTGCTCGTGCTGGCACCAAATAAACGGCAGAGCGTCCATAGAAACCAAGCAGCGCTCCAGCAAGGTGGAAGTCGAGGAAGAATAGCAATAAGAGGAGGGCGCCAGTCGGCCGGTGAAACGGAATCCGGCACCGGAGCCAGAGTAGGCGCTGAATGGCTCGTAGCCGAAAACAAACACAGCCTCATTGCTGTCCATGGCCTCCATAAATAGCTGAGTTACCAGCAACTCGGGATGTACGCAGAAGTTCACCTCCTCCTGCGAATGGATAAATTAAAATTTGGACTATTTTGGTAATTAAAAATATTTTAAAATTCACCAAATTTCTTCAAATTCGCATCAAAGCTAAGATATTTTCACAACATATCGGCTTTATAGCTTCCACTATATTTTACTTTCCTCCCATTCTTCTCTACCTACTTTTAACTCTCTTCTCTCCACATTTTAACTCGCCTCTCTCCCCTTCTAACTCCCTTATCTCCCTTCTAACTCGCCTTTCTCTCCTCTCTTCCCCATTCAAACTCTCTTCTCTCTCCCCCTTCTAACTGGCCTCTCTCCACCTTCTAACTGGCCTCTCTCCACCTTCTAACTCGCCTCTCTCCCCTTCCAACTCGCCTCTCTCCCCCTTCTAACTGGCCTCTCTCCCCCTTCCAACTCGCCTCTCTCCACCTTCTAACTCGCCTCTCTCCCCTTCCAACTCGCCTCTCTCCCCCTTCTAACTGGCCTCTCTCCCCCTTCCAACTCGCCTCTCTCCACCTTCTAACTCGCCTCTCTCCACCTTCTAACTCGCCTCTCTCCCCTTCCAACTCGCCTCTCTCCCCCTTCTAACTGGCCTCTCTCCCCCTTCCAACTCGCCTCTCTCCACCTTCTAACTCGCCTCTCTCCACCTTCTAACTCGCCTCTCTCCCCTTCCAACTCGCCTCTCTCCCCCTTCTAACTGGCCTCTCTCCCCCTTCCAACTCGCCTCTCTCCACCTTCTAACTCGCCTCTCTCCACCTTCTAACTCGCCTCTCTCCACCTTCTAACTCGCCTCTCTCCACCTTCTAACTCGCCTCTCTCCCCTTCCAACTCTCTTCTCTCTCCACCTTCTAACTCGCCTCTCTCCACCTTCCTACCCCCTTCTGTCCCCTTCTAACTCGCCTCTCCCCCATTCTAACTCCCTTCTCTCCCCTTGCAATTTCCAGAGAGCTTACCTGACCGACACCAGTTCGCAGCGCGGTGCCGCCTAGAAGGCAGCTGCCAAAATTCACGTGCAACAATGACGCGTCGGCTTGGTCAATAGGCGCCTCGCTGTCTAGCAGAATCGGGCACAGCGGCTGGCAGCTGGCAGCTAATTGGTCAGCGGCCAGTAACAGTCCCGGGTCTAGCACTGACCGAACTATCAACAGCTTCTCATTGTCTTCGTCAATTATTTCCAACTGATTGGCTAGGCTAGATCGGCGATGAAGCTCTTCAAAATAGGCCAGGATGCAGCGAAGCTTTTCGGCTTGATAGCTGGAGCTGCGGGTCATGGGCGGGTAGGGATTTGGGGTTTTCGCTTTCAGTTCTTAAGATTCCAAGGGATTTAGGTTCTTTGGGTTGTAGGTTACTTTGGGTTTTAGGTTCTTTGGGTTGTACGTTTTTTGGGTTGTAGGTTAGTTAGGGTTTTAGGTTCTTTGGGTTGTTGGTTACTTAGTGTTTTTGGTTCTTTGGGTTGTAGGTTACTTAGGGTTTTAGGTTCTTTGGGTTGTAGGTTAGTTAGGGTTTTAGGTTCTTTGGGTTGTAGGTTACTTAGGGTTTTAGGTTCTTTGGGTTGTAGGTTAGTTAGGGTTTTAGGTTCTTTGGGTTGTAGGCTACTTAGTGTTTTAGGTTCTTTGGGTTGTAAGCTACTTAGTGTTTTAGGTTCTTTGGGTTGTAGGCTACTTAGTGTTTTAGGTTCTTTGGGTTGTAGGTTAGTTAGGGTTTTAGGTTCTTTGGGTTGTAGGCTACTTAGTGTTTTAGGTTCTTTGGGTTGTAGGTTACTTAGGGTTTTAGGTTCTTTAGGTTGTAGGCTACTTAGTGTTTTAGGTTCTTTGGGTTGTAGGTTGCTTAGGGTTTTAGGTTCTTTGGGTTGTTGGTTATTTAGTTTTTTATTTCTTTGGGTTGTAGGCTACTTAGGGTTTTAGGTTCTTTGGGTTGTTGGTTACTTAGTGTTTTTGGTTCTTTGGGTTGTAGGTTACTTAGTGTTTTAGGTTCTTTGGGTTGTAGGCTACTTAGTGTTTTTGGTTCTTTGGGTTGTAGGTTACTTAGTGTTTTAGGTTCTTTGGGTTGTAGGTTACTTAGTGTTTTAGGTTCTTTGGGTTGTAGGCTACTTAGTGTTTTAGGTTCTTTGGGTTGTAGGCTACTTAGTGTTTTAGGTTCTTTGGGTTGTAGGTTACTTAGGGTTTTAGGTTCTTTGGGTTGTAGGCTACTTAGTGTTTTAGGTTCTTTGGGTTGTAGGTTACTTAGTGTTTTAGGTTCTTTGGGTTGTAGGCTACTTAGTGTTTTAGGTTCTTTGGGTTGTAGGTTACTTAGGGTTTTAGGTTCTTTGGGTTGTAGGTTACTTAGGGTTTTAGGTTCTTTGGGTTGTAGGTTACTTAGTGTTTTAGGTTCTTTGGGTTGTAGGCTACTTAGTGTTTTAGGTTCTTTGGGTTGTAGGTTACTTAGGGTTTTAGGTTCTTTGGGTTGTAGGTTACTTAGGGTTTTAGGTTCTTTGGGTTGTAGGTTACTTAGGGTTTTAGGTTCTTGGGGTTGTAGGAGTATACTCTTAGGGTGTAAGGTATTTTAGGTTTGCAGGTTCGCAGGGTTTAGAGTCGCACTCACGCAGACAGAATGCCGGCAAAGAATGGCGCAAAGCTATTGTCGGACAGAATTTCGCGCAGTTCAACCGGATGCGGCGGCATCAGGCAGAGAAATGCCGAGGCCAGCAGACTGGAGACGAAACTGCGGCTTAGCATGGCGGCGACGGCTGCGCAAAGGGAAATTTGAAATTATATTTTGTCATCGAAGTTTTAAGCGCGTAAATAAAGCAAATAACTGTTTGGAATACTTGGTCTGACGTGTGTCAGATTTTGCTCAGTGTCAGTGTCAGCTGGTGTTTGTGTGAGCTGGTGTTTGTGTCAGCTGGTGTTTGTGTCAGCTGGTGTTTGTGTGAGCTGGTGTTTGTGTCAGGTAGCGTCATTGTAAGCTGGTGTCTGTGTCAGTGTCAGCTGGTGTTTGTGTCAGATGCTGTCAGTGTCAGCTGGTGTTTGTGTCAGTGTCAGCTGGTGTTTGTGTCAGGTAGCGTCAGTGTAAGCTGGTGTCTGTGTCAGTGTCAGCTGGTGTGTGTGTCAGCTGGTGTTTGTGTCA
Source organism: Macrostomum hystrix (assembly GCA_950097015.1). Taxonomy (NCBI): domain Eukaryota; kingdom Metazoa; phylum Platyhelminthes; family Macrostomidae; genus Macrostomum; species Macrostomum hystrix. The sequence continues at coordinate 124,088 of CATNEN010000008.1, forward strand.
GCTGGTGTCTGTGTCAGTGTCAGCTGGTGTTTGTGTCAGCTGGTGCTTGTCAGTGTCAGCTGGTGTCTGTGTCAGTGTCAGCTGGTGTCTGTGTCAGTGTAAGCTGGTGTCTGTGTCAGTGTCAGCTGGTGCTTGTCAGTGTAAGCTGGTGTCTGTGTCAGTGTCAGCTGGTGTCTGTGTCAGTGTAAGCTGGTGTCTGTGTCAGTGTCAGCTGGTGCTTGTCAGTGTAAGCTGGTGTTTGTGTCAGTGTCAGCTGGTGTTTGTGTCAGCTGGTGCTTGTCAGTGTAAGCTGGTGTCTGTGTCAGTGTCAGCTGGTGTTTGTGTCAGGTAGCGCCAGTGTCAGCTGGTGTCTGTGTCAGTGTCAGCTGGTGTTTGTGTCAGGTAGCGCCAGTGTCAGCTGGTGTCTGTGTCAGTGTCAGCTGGTGTTTGTGTCAGCTGCTGTCAGTCAGATCCAGCAAGGTCAAACTCACGCAGATTCTGCCTTGAATAATTCAAGGTCTCCCGATGCGTCTCCAGTGCCAGCACCCGGTCCACAATAAACGGCAGGGTGGCGCCGAAGAACTGTCGCCTCTCGTCCGGCCGCAGGCAGCTTTCTAAGAAACGACCCAAGCCGGCAAAGCAGGACCTGCTGCGGCCAGCACCGGCGGTGGTGCCGCCAACACAGCTGGCGTGCAGCTGATCTAAGGCCCGCATCAGAGTGGAAGTTTTTCCGTCATTCTGACGCAACAAAAGCAACAATTTGCGCAACTCCGGCCAGTTAGGAAGATCGACGGGCAATCTGACCGCAGATATGTGCAACGAATGAGGCGGCTGCTGCTGCTGCTGCATGGTCGGGTCTCTCAAACAAGAAACTAACCGATACAGTAGCTACAGAATAGTACAAAGTGTACTTAACGATTTTGAATCGTTCAGGCTGTTGCTCTAGCTTCGGAAGACTGGAATGAGATTTTTTACGGTAGCACTCATCGTAATAACCCCGTAAAAACGGAACATGGTACAAAAAGGCTAAAGTGTGACAGTGTTCCGTTTGATAAATTCTGTATAACTTTATAAACTTCAAAATGACGTTTCAAATTATCGCCTATGGTCTAACCTCTTGTTTATTTTACCAATCTAGAGTGCCAAGAAAAATGAAATAAGAAAAAAACTGAAAAACAACTAGCGCGGTACAATATCACTCGCATCATAACGCTCTCCAGATTTCTCGTGTATTTCGTGAAGGGTCAATTAAGTTAATCTAAGCAAAATTAGAATTTAAGAAACTAGGCATTTGCTGTTTGTGTCTGGGGGAGGCCGACGCATGGGTCCAAATATCTCTAACCAAATTACTATGAGTAGGATCTAAAGAATGTGCGAAAATCCCTTTGTTAACTATATACCCATTAAAGTACACATGCACTTTAAAAAGTGCGAGTTATCTACTTTAAAGTACACGTGTACTAAAAAAGTACTAGCGAAAGGACATTGGTAGGCTAAAGTGACAGAATATGAAAAGTACATCCGTTGCTACAATAAATGTAATTTTTTTATTCGGACCCAGACAGCAGGCCGCGACAGGCGGATGTTAAACTGCTGGGCGCTCGCGCGAGCCAGGCGCAAGCGGCGGCGACTCCGCTATTCCATTGGCCGGCCGCGTTGTCAACTAGTTGGCCCCCGCTAGGCGCCGAGTCGACCATTGCCGCTGCCTCCGGCAGGATTTCGCGTCGCAGCCTGGTTGCAGCCGGATTCGGCAGGCCGGCCTGGAGGCTCCAGACGCCGGCTGAGTGCGTGGCCCATAGGGCGCCGCCGACTAGGCTCAGCTTGCTAGCGCGAATCAGCCACGGGATTAGAACAGCCTGCAACATGATTGGTCAAAAACTAACATGAAAGAAACGAAAACTACCGAGAATCTACTATGAATGGAGTGGAAACTACCGAGAATCTACTATGAATGGAGTGGAAACTACCGAGAATCTACTATGAATGGAGTGGAAACTACCGACGATCTACTATGAATGGAGTGGAAACTACCGACGATCTACTATGAATGGAGTGGAAACTACCGAGAATCTACTATGAATGGAGTGGAAACTACCGAGAATCTACTATGAATGGAGTGGAAACTACCGACGATCTACTATGAATGGAGTGGAAACTACCGAGAATCTACTATGAATGGAGTGGAAACTACCGACGATCTACTATGAATGGAGTGGAAACTACCGACGATCTACTATGAATGGAGTGGAAACTACCGAGAATCTACTATGAATGGAGTGGAAACTACCGAGAATCTACTATGAATGGAGTGGAAACTACCGAGAATCTACTATGAATGGAGTGGAAACTACCGAGAATCTACTATGAATGGAGTGGAAACTACCGCCAATCTATTTTGAAGGGAGTGGAAACTACCGAGAATCTACTATGAATGGAGTGGAAACTACCGAGAATCTACTATGAAGGGAGCGAAAACTACCGACAATCTACTATGAATGGAGTGGAAACTACCGACAATCTACTATAAAGGGAGTGGAAACTACCGAGAATCTACCATGTACTATTATATGTACTACTAGTATAATGTACTACTCTCGAAGGACTACTCTAGGAAGAATGATGGGCATTGTGACTCTTGAAGGACAAGAATGATGAGCAATGTGACTCTTGAAGGACAAGAATGATGAGCAATGTGACTCTTGAAGGACAAGAATGATGAGCAATGTGACTCTTGAAGGACAAGAATGATGAGCAATGTGACTCTTGAAGGACAAGAATGATGAGCAATGTGACTCTTGAAGGACAAGAATGATGAGCAATGTGACTCTTGAAGGACAAGAATGATGAGCATTGTGACTCTTGAAGGACAAGAATGATGAGCATTGTGACTCTTGAAGGACAAGAATGATGGGCATTGTGACTCTTGAAGGACAAGAATGATGAGCATTGTGACTCTTGAAGGACAAGAATGATGAGCATTGTGACTCTTGAAGGACAAGAATGATGAGCATTGTGACTCTTGAAGGACAAGAATGATGGGCATTGTGACTCTTGAAGGACAAGAATGATGGGCATTGTGACTCTTGAAGGACAAGAATGATGAGCAATGTGACTCTTGAAGGACAAGAATGATGAGCAATGTGACTCTTGAAGGACAAGAATGATGAGCATTGTGACTCTTGAAGGACAAGAATGATGAGCAATGTGACTCTTGAAGGACAAGAATGATGAGCAATGTGACTCTTGAAGGACAAGAATGATGAGCATTGTGACTCTTGAAGGACAAGAATGATGAGCAATGTGACTCTTGAAGGACAAGAATGATGGGCATTGTGACTCTTGAAGGACAAGAATGATGGGCATTGTGACTCTTGAAGGACAAGAATGATGGGCATTGTGACTCTTGAAGGACAAGAATGATGAGCATTGTGACTCTTAAAGGACAAGAATGATGAGCAATGTGACTCTTGAAGGACAAGAATGATGGGCATTGTGACTCTTGAAGGACAAGAATGATGGGCATTGTGACTCTTGAAGGACAAGAATGATGAGCAATGTGACTCTTGAAGGACAAGAATGATGAGCAATGTGACTCTTGAAGGACAAGAATGATGAGCATTGTGACTCTTGAAGGACAAGAATGATGAGCAATGTGACTCTTGAAGGACAAGAATGATGAGCATTGTGACTCTTGAAGGACAAGAATGATGAGCAATGTGACTCTTGAAGGACAAGAATGATGGGCATTGTGACTCTTGAAGGACAAGAATGATGAGCATTGTGACTCTTGAAGGACAAGAATGATGAGCAATGTGACTCTTGAAGGACAAGAATGATGAGCAATGTGACTCTTGAAGGACAAGAATGATGAGCATTGTGACTCTTGAAGGACAAGAATGATGAGCAATGTGACTCTTGAAGGACAAGAATGATGAGCAATGTGACTCTTGAAGGACAAGAATGATGAGCAATGTGACTCTTGAAGGACAAGAATGATGAGCAATGTGACTCTTGAAGGACAAGAATGATGGGCATTGTGACTCTTGAAGGACAAGAATGATGGGCATTGTGACTCTTGAAGGACAAGAATGATGAGCAATGTGACTCTTGAAGGACAAGAATGATGGGCATTGTGACTCTTGAAGGACAAGAATGATGGGCATTGTGACTCTTGAATGACAAGAATGATGAGCAATGTGACTCTTGAAGGACAAGAATGATGAGCAATGTGACTCTTGAAGGACAAGAATGATGAGCAATGTGACTCTTGAAGGACAAGAATGATGAGCAATGTGACTCTTGAAGGACAAGAATGATGAGCATTGTGACTCTTGAAGGACAAGAATGAAATGAGTTCCGGAGGTTTAAGGAAACAGTAGTCTTAAGTTGTTAGATAGGCAAGCAAATAAAAAAGTGAATGACGCAAAAAGAATGTTTTTAAAAGCCTTGTACTTGCTAACATGTATTTATACAACTATTCTGTAAATTTCGCTGTCATTCACCGCAACAGTTCAGGATAATACTTACAAATTAAAATAAGTTTAAAAACACATTTATTAGCTATTGGCAACCATAACATGATTTTTGTAGAATTTTTCAGGACAAAAATGTTTCTTTTTTAAAACGATCCGTGGCACGCCTAATATTGACTGAGCAGAGGATACGAGTAACTTGGCCAATTATGGAAGAAACAAATAAAAATTCATTAGTTACCTTAATGTGAGAACTCGCTACTCGTCTTATTTTAACTCAACTAACTTCAAAATTAGACATAAAAGTTGAAAGAATGCTGTGCGATAGTGAAGGAAAATGTTGATATAGAAACCGCCTGTGTCAGCAAACTAGCATCCCTTGCACATTGGGATCTGGGATTGATAGAGCTCTGCGTACATTAGGATCTGGGATTGATAGAGCTCTGCGTACATTAGGATCTGGGATTGATAGAGCTCTGCGTACATTAGGATCTGGGATTGATAGAAGTCCGTGTACATTGGGATATGGGATTGATAGAGCTCTGCGTACATTAGGATCTGGGATTGATAGAAGTCCGTGTACATTGGGATCTGGGATTGATAGAAGTCCGTGTACATTGGGATATGGGATTGATAGAAGTCTGTGTACATTGGGATCTGGGATTGATAGAAGTCTGTGTACATTGGGATCTGGGATTGATAGAAGTCCGTGTACATTGGGATATGGGATTGATAGAGCTCTGCGTACATTAGGATCTGGGATTGATAGAAGTCCGTGTACATTGGGATATGGGATTGATAGAGCTCTGCGTACATTAGGATCTGGGATTGATAGAAGTCCGTGTACATTGGGATATGGGATTGATAGAAGTCTGTGTACATTGGGATCTGGGATTGATAGAAGTCCGTGTACATTGGGATATGGGATTGATAGAGCTCTGCGTACATTAGGATCTGGGATTGATAGAGGTCTGCGTACATTAGGATATGGGATTGATAGAAGTCTGCGTACATTGGGATATGGGATTGATAGAAGTCTGCGTACATTAGGATCTGGGATTATAGAGCTCTGCGTACATTAGGATCTGGGATTGATAGAGCTCTGCGTACATTAGGATCTGGGATTGATAGAGGTCTGTGTACATTGGGATATGGGATTGATAGAGCTCTGCGTACATGAGGATATGGAATTGATAGAAGTCTGCGTACTTAGTGATATGGGATTGATAGAAGTCTGCGTACTTAGTGATATGGGATTGATAGAAGTCTGTGTAAATTAGATATGCAATCGGTAAGTTAATTAAAAAACCTTTGAAAAAATTTAAATCAAACGAATATTTACAAAAAATATGTTATTTATACACCAGATAGCGATATGCACTTTTCTCTAAGGGAAGTTAGTAACAATGAGTTAACTGTCGGTAATTTAACTGGGTCACGTCAGTTAAAAATAATTCTAAACTGATATAGAAAACACAGTAAACAAATAACCTTAGTAATTTAGTCTCGAAGTAATTTAGTGACAATTAAAAAAAGCAAAACAAACAGAATACCAAAAATTAATATTTGATTCATATTAACAATTTTTCTGGGAAGAAACTCAGAAAAGCAAACACAATTCAAAATTATCTTTAAACATTGAAAAATTTCAAAATCGCTGTGTAAATGTTAAGTACACAATGATTTGTTAACGGAATTGTTGCTAACAAAAATTAAGCATTAACAATATAAGCCCTGCTTGCCGTTTGATTATGAGATAGCTGCATTGTCCCTTCATCTGGGGCATTCATTCAGAAATCTTTCAGTGCAATCGATAATCCGTTCCTCCAAGTCATTAAGTGCAATCGCTAACCCGTTCCTCCAAGTCTTTAAGTGCAATCGATAATCCGTTCCTCCAAGTCTTTAAGTGCAATCGCTAATCCGTTCCTCCAAGCCTTTAAGTACAATCGCTAATCCGTTCCTCCAAGCCTTTAAGTGCAATCGCTAATCTGTTCCTCCAAGCCTTTAAGTGCAATCGCTAATCCGTTCCTCCAAGCCTTTAAGTGCAATCGCTAATCCGTTACTCAAAGTCTTTCAGGGAAATCGATAATATATATTTTATATTTACAAGTCTTACAGTGCAATCGATAATCCGTTCCTCCAAGTCTTTAAGTGCAATCGATAATCCGTTCCTCCAAGCCTTTAAGTACAATCGATAATCCGTTCCTCCAAGCCTTTAAGTGCAATCGCTAATCCGTTCCTCAAAGTCTTTCAGTGCAATCGATAATCCGTTCCTCCAAGTCTTACAGTGCAATCGATAATCCGTTCCTCCAAGTCTTACAGTGCAATCGCTAATCCGTTCCTCCAAGTCTTTAAGTGCAATCGATAATCCGTTCCTCCAAGTCTTTAAGTGCAATCGCTAATCCGTTCCTCCAAGCCTTTAAGTACAATCGATAATCCGTTCCTCCAAGCCTTTAAGTGCAATCGCTAATCTGTTCCTCCAAGCCTTTAAGTGCAATCGCTAATCCGTTCCTCCAAGCCTTTAAGTGCAATCGCTAATCTGTTCCTCCAAGCCTTTAAGTGCAATCGCTAATCCGTTCCTCCAAGCCTTTAAGTGCAATCGCTAATCCGTTACTCAAAGTCTTTCAGGGAAATCGATAATATATATTTTATATTTACAAGTCTTACAGTGCAATCGATAATCCGTTCCTCCAAGTCTTTAAGTGCAATCGATAATCCGTTCCTCCAAGCCTTTAAGTACAATCGATAATCCGTTCCTCCAAGCCTTTAAGTGCAATCGCTAATCCGTTCCTCCAAGTCTTTCAGTGCAATCGATAATCCGTTCCTCCAAGTCTTCAAGTGCAATCGCTAATCCGTTCCTCCAAGTCTTACAGTGCAATCGCTAATCCGTTCCTCCAAGTCTTACAGTGCAATCGATAATCCGTTCCTCCAAGTCTTTAACTGCAATCGCTAATCCGTTCCTCCAAGTCTTTAAGTGCAATCGATAATCCGTTCCTCCAAGTCTTTAAGTGCAATCGCTAATCCGTTCCTCCAAGCCTTTAAGTGCAATCGCCAATCCGTTACTCAAAGTCTTTCAGGGAAATCGATAATATATATTTTATATTTACAAGTCTTACAGTGCAATCGATAATCCGTTCCTCCAAGTCTTACAGTGCAATCGATAATCCGTTCCTCCAAGTCTTTAAGTGCAATCGCTAATCCGTTCCTCCAAGTCTTTAAGTGCAATCGCTAATCGTTCCTCCAAGTCTTTAAGTGCAATCGATAATCCGTTCCTCCAAGCCTTTAAGTACAATCGATAATCCGTTCCTCCAAGCCTTTAAGTGCAATCGCTAATCCGTTCCTCCAAGTCTTACAGTGCAATCGCTAATCGTTCCTCCAAGTCTTTAAGTGCAATCGATAATCTGCTCCTCCAAGTCTTACAGTGCAATCGCTAATCCGTTCCTCCAAGCCTTTAAGTACAATCGCTAATCCGTTCCTCCAAGTCTTTAAGTGCAATCGCTAATCCGTTCCTCCAAGCCTTTAAGTACAATCGATAATCCGTTCCTCCAAGCCTTTAAGTGCAATCGATAATCTGTTCCTCCAAGCCTTTAAGTGCAATCGCTAATCCGTTCCTCCAAGCCTTTAAGTGCAATCGCTAATCCGTTACTCAAAGTCTTTCAGGGAAATCGATAATATATATTTTATATTTACAAGTCTTACAGTGCAATCGATAATCCGTTCCTCCAAGTCTTTAAGTGCAATCGATAATCCGTTCCTCCAAGCCTTTAAGTACAATCGATAATCCGTTCCTCCAAGCCTTTAAGTGCAATCGCTAATCCGTTTCTCCAAGTCTTTCAGTGCAATCGATAATCCGTTCCTCCAAGTCTTACAGTGCAATCGATAATCCGTTCCTCCAAGTCTTTAAGTGCAATCGATAATCTGCTCCTCCAAGTCTTTAAGTGCAATCGCTAATCCGTTCCTCCAAGCCTTTAAGTGCAATCGATAATCTGCTCCTCCAAGCCTTTAAGTGCAATCGCTAATCTGTTCCTCCAAGCCTTTAAGTGCAATCGATAATCTGCTCCTCCAAGCCTTTAAGTGCAATCGATAATCTGCTCCTCCAAGCCTTTAAGTGCAATCGCTAATCTGTTCCTCCAAGTCTTTAAGGCAATCGCTAATCTGTTCCTCCAAGCCTTTAAGTGCAATCGATAATCCGTTCCTCCAAGCCTTTAAGTGCAATCGATAATCTGCTCCTCCAAGCCTTTAAGTGCAATCGCTAATCCGTTCCTCCAAGCCTTAAAGTGCAATCGCTAATCCGTTACTCAAAGTCTTTCAGGGAAATCGATAATATATATTTTTCAAGACTATAAGGCCAATTGCTAATCCCTCCCTCTAATCCTTTCAGGGCAATCGCTAATCCCTTTCTCTCAGTCTTTCAGTGCCGCTTTCATTATTGAAAGCATTTCAGGTGCCACATAGGCTTTTCAAAGCATAATAAATTCTATGCATCTGTGGTGTCAGCCTGTTTGACATCGGGCAGGGCCTCAGATACAGTTGAGTCTGTGGTAGATCGAATGCTGCGAATATAATCGCGCAGCTCTTGCACACTCTGATTGCCAATATCGCGGAGGGCGGCTTTCAAAGCAGCCTGCAAAGGTCCGTCTAGGCCGGGATCGTGGCGCAGTAGCATCTTCACAACCGTGGCAAATGTATCACAGTCCTGCCTATACATTGATTCTATGTCGGCTTTACGGCGTCGAACCAACTCGCCGGCGGTTAGCGAGGAGGCTGCTGGCGGAGTAGCTGGTCGCGGAGGCGTAGAAGCACCGGCCGGATTAATCCTCTGACCTACGGGGGAACGCGAGCGGGATCCACTAGGAGAACGGGATCCCGACTGGGATCGATGGTTTGCAGTCACAGGCGACGTAGGCGACTTTTGCCTGTGCAGCGGCGCCGACGGTGGAACAGGACGACGCTTTGATCTGGGAGTGAACAGCATTGCGAAGTGGCTGCTGATGCACTTAAATTGCGACAGATAACCTAGGTGTACCACAGTAAAAGCTTTCATGGCATGAACAGATTCGGCGGACTCAACAGGGTCTGTGTACACTGGAATGGGGTTTGATAGACGTCTGTGTACACTGGAATGGGGTTTGATAGACGTCTGTGTACACTGGAATGGGGTTTGATAGACGTCTGTGTACACTGGAATGAGGATTGATAGGAGTCTGTGTACAGTAAAATAGGGTTTGATTATTGATAGAGGTTTGTGTACAGTGGAATGGGATTGAACGGGGTACAGTGGGATGTGAGATAGATCACGGGTCGGTATGCATTTGCTTTGGAGGTTCGATTCGGGTTAGGAGAAAGTGGGATCAAAGGGTGGCATTGGAGATAGATCACAACGTTCTCTTGTACATGCAATGAGAATGGGAATTGAGGTCCTGCAGACATGGAGAATAATTGGTCAGAGCAATTGTCAGAGCAAAAGACCCAGCTCACCTGGACTCGCTTCCCCTGCCGCTCTGAACAGAGCGAGAACGCGACGAACGACTCGACGACTTCAGCGATGCCGCCACCGACGCAGGCCGGTCGTCGTCGTTTCGATCGTAATTATCGTAGGAGTCCCGGCGCTGCTGCTGCTGCTGCCAGCCGCTCCCAACGTCGCCTCCGCCCAGTCTTTTAGCCATAGACGACGAAAACTGTCCACTGCCGGACGACGAAGGATAAGCCGAGGCGGGCAGGGCGCCGCGCTCTTCTAAGCGACGACGCAGCTCCGGGTCGTTGCGAACGCGTTCCTTAGCAGCTTGCAGATCTTTAAACCAGACAATGTTGAGCCGGCAGCCCAGCACCGGCTTGCGACCATCATTGTAGCGACGGAGTAGCTGACATAACATTTAAGATGGTGCAAATGCGCGTTGAATTCGAGTATGTCGGCTGGCAAACACTAGGCAAAAAACATCCGGCGACATGATCCATCCACATCACTGTTTAAAATCATTCCTATCAAAAATAGTAGCCTCCTATTTAAAAGCACACGGACTCCGATCATCCCTATATCCAGAAGTACACAGACCCCAATCAATCAGTATCAAATAGTACACAGACCCCAATCAATCAGTATCAAATAGTACACAGACCCCAATCAATCAGTATCAAATAGTACACAGACCCCAATCAATCAGTATCAAACAGTACACAGACCCCAATCAATCAGTATCAAATAGTACACAGACCCCAATCAATCAGTATCAAACAGTACACAGACCCCAATCAATGATCAGTATCAAATAGTACACAGACCCCTATCAATCAGTATCAAATAGTACACAGACCCCTATCAATCAGTATCAAATAGTACACAGACCCCTATCAATCAGTATCAAATAGTACACAGACCCTATCAATCAGTATCAAATAGTACACAGACCCCAATCAATCAGTATCAAACAGTACACAGACCCCTATCAATCAGTATCAAATAGTACACAGACCCCTATCAATCAGTATCAAATAGTACACAGACCCTATCAATCAGTATCAAATAGTACACAGACCCCAATCAATCAGTATCAAACAGTACACAGACCCCTATCAATCAGTATCAAATAGTACACAGACCCCTATCAATCAGTATCAAACAGTACACAGACCCCTATCAATCAGTATCAAATAGTACACAGACCCCTATCAATCAGATCAAACAGTACACAGACCCCTATCAATCAGTATCAAACAGTACACAGACCCCAATCAATCAGTATCAAACAGTACACAGACCCCTAACAATCAGATCAAACAGTACACAGACCCCAATCAATCAGTATCAAATAGTACACAGACCCCTATCAATAAGTATCAAATAGTACACAGACCCCTATCAATCAGTATCAAACAGTACACAGACCCTATCAATCAGTATCAAATAGTACACAGACCCCAATCAATCAGTATCAAACAGTACACAGACCCCTATCAATCAGTATCAAACAGTACACAGACCCCTATCAATCAGATCAAACAGTACACAGACCCCTATCAATCAGTACAAAATAGTACACAGACCCCAATCAATCAGTATCAAATAGTACACAGACCCCAATCAATCAGTATCAAATAGTACACAGACCCCAATCAATCAGTATCAAACAGTACACAGACCCTTATCAATCAGTACAAAATAGTACACAGACCCCTATCAATCAGTACAAAATAGTACACAGACCCCTATCAATCAGTATCAAATAGTACACAGACCCCTATCAATCAGTATCAAACAGTACACAGACCCCTATCAATCAGTATCAAATAGTACACAGACCCCAATCAATCAGTATCAAACAGTACACAGACCCCTATCAATCAGTATCAAACAGTACACAGACCCCTATCAATCAGATCAAACAGTACACAGACCCCTATCAATCAGTACAAAATAGTACACAGACCCCAATCAATCAGTATCAAATAGTACACAGACCCCAATCAATCAGTATCAAATAGTACACAGACCCCAATCAATCAGTATCAAACAGTACACAGACCCCAATCAATCAGTATCAAACAGTACACAGACCCCAATCAATGATCAGTATCAAATAGTACACAGACCCCTATCAATCAGTATCAAATAGTACACAGACACCTATCAATCAGTATCAAATAGTACACAGACCCCTATCAATCAGTATCAAATAGTACACAGACCCTATCAATCAGTATCAAATAGTACACAGACCCCAATCAATCAGTATCAAACAGTACACAGACCCCTATCAATCAGTATCAAATAGTACACAGACCCCTATCAATCAGTATCAAACAGTACACAGACCCCTATCAATCAGTATCAAATAGTACACAGACCCCTATCAATCAGATCAAACAGTACACAGACCCCTATCAATCAGTATCAAACAGTACACAGACCCCAATCAATCAGTATCAAACAGTACACAGACCCCTAACAATCAGATCAAACAGTACACAGACCCCAATCAATCAGTATCAAATAGTACACAGACCCCAATCAATAAGTATCAAATAGTACACAGACCCCTATCAATCAGTATCAAATAGTACACAGACCCTATCAATCAGTATCAAATAGTACACAGACCCCAATCAATCAGTATCAAATAGTACACAGACCCCAATCAATCAGTATCAAATAGTACACAGACCCCAATCAATCAGTATCAAATAGTACACAGACCCCAATCAATCAGTATCAAACAGTACACAGACCCCAATCAATCAGTATCAAATAGTACACAGACCCCAATCAATCAGTATCAAACAGTACACAGACCCCAATCAATGATCAGTATCAAATAGTACACAGACCCCTATCAATCAGTATCAAATAGTACACAGACCCCTATCAATCAGTATCAAATAGTACACAGACCCCTATCAATCAGTATCAAATAGTACACAGACCCTATCAATCAGTATCAAATAGTACACAGACCCCAATCAATCAGTATCAAACAGTACACAGACCCCTATCAATCAGTATCAAATAGTACACAGACCCCTATCAATCAGTATCAAATAGTACACAGACCCTATCAATCAGTATCAAATAGTACACAGACCCCAATCAATCAGTATCAAACAGTACACAGACCCCTATCAATCAGTATCAAATAGTACACAGACCCCTATCAATCAGTATCAAACAGTACACAGACCCCTATCAATCAGTATCAAATAGTACACAGACCCCTATCAATCAGATCAAACAGTACACAGACCCCTATCAATCAGTATCAAACAGTACACAGACCCCAATCAATCAGTATCAAACAGTACACAGACCCCTAACAATCAGATCAAACAGTACACAGACCCCAATCAATCAGTATCAAATAGTACACAGACCCCTATCAATAAGTATCAAATAGTACACAGACCCCTATCAATCAGTATCAAATAGTACACAGACCCTATCAATCAGTATCAAATAGTACACAGACCCCAATCAATCAGTATCAAACAGTACACAGACCCCTATCAATCAGTATCAAACAGTACACAGACCCCTATCAATCAGATCAAACAGTACACAGACCCCTATCAATCAGTACAAAATAGTACACAGACCCCAATCAATCAGTATCAAATAGTACACAGACCCCAATCAATCAGTATCAAATAGTACACAGACCCCAATCAATCAGTATCAAACAGTACACAGACCCTTATCAATCAGTACAAAATAGTACACAGACCCCTATCAATCAGTACAAAATAGTACACAGACCCCTATCAATCAGTATCAAATAGTACACAGACCCCTATCAATCAGTATCAAACAGTACACAGACCCCTATCAATCAGTATCAAATAGTACACAGACCCCAATCAATCAGTATCAAACAGTACACAGACCCCTATCAATCAGTATCAAACAGTACACAGACCCCTATCAATCAGATCAAACAGTACACAGACCCCTATCAATCAGTACAAAATAGTACACAGACCCCAATCAATCAGTATCAAATAGTACACAGACCCCAATCAATCAGTATCAAATAGTACACAGACCCCAATCAATCAGTATCAAACAGTACACAGACCCCAATCAATCAGTATCAAACAGTACACAGACCCCAATCAATGATCAGTATCAAATAGTACACAGACCCCTATCAATCAGTATCAAATAGTACACAGACACCTATCAATCAGTATCAAATAGCACACAGACCCCTATCAATCAGTATCAAATAGTACACAGACCCTATCAATCAGTATCAAATAGTACACAGACCCCAATCAATCAGTATCAAACAGTACACAGACCCCTATCAATCAGTATCAAATAGTACACAGACCCCTATCAATCAGTATCAAACAGTACACAGACCCCTATCAATCAGTATCAAATAGTACACAGACCCCTATCAATCAGATCAAACAGTACACAGACCCCTATCAATCAGTATCAAACAGTACACAGACCCCAATCAATCAGTATCAAACAGTACACAGACCCCTAACAATCAGATCAAACAGTACACAGACCCCAATCAATCAGTATCAAATAGTACACAGACCCCTATCAATAAGTATCAAATAGTACACAGACCCCTATCAATCAGTATCAAATAGTACACAGACCCTATCAATCAGTATCAAATAGTACACAGACCCCAATCAATCAGTATCAAACAGTACACAGACCCCTATCAATCAGTATCAAACAGTACACAGACCCCTATCAATCAGATCAAACAGTACACAGACCCCTATCAATCAGTACAAAATAGTACACAGACCCCAATCAATCAGTATCAAATAGTACACAGACCCCAATCAATCAGTATCAAATAGTACACAGACCCCAATCAATCAGTATCAAACAGTACACAGACCCTTATCAATCAGTACAAAATAGTACACAGACCCCTATCAATCAGTACAAAATAGTACACAGACCCCTATCAATCAGTATCAAATAGTACACAGACCCCTATCAATCAGTATCAAATAGTACACAGACCCTATCAATCAGTATCAAATAGTACACAGACCCCAATCAATCAGTATCAAACAGTACACAGACCCCTATCAATCAGTATCAAACAGTACACAGACCCCTATCAATCAGATCAAACAGTACACAGACCCCTATCAATCAGTACAAAATAGTACACAGACCCCAATCAATCAGTATCAAATAGTACACAGACCCCAATCAATCAGTATCAAATAGTACACAGACCCCAATCAATCAGTATCAAACAGTACACAGACCCCTATCAATCAGTACAAAATAGTACACAGACCCCTATCAATGATCAGTATCAAATAGTACACAGACCCCTATCAATCAGTATCAAATAGTAAACAGACCCAATCAATCCCTATACAAAAGTACAGACTCCGATCAATCCGCATTAAAAAGTACACAGACCCCGATCAACCCCTAACTTAAAGTACAAGGAACCCGATCTATCCCTATTCAAAAAGTACACAGACTCTGATCAATACATTTTAAAAGGTACACATACCCCGATCAACCCTAGAACTAAAGTACACAGACTCCGATCATCCCTTCCAAAAGTCCCCACATACCGCACCTCACGGAACTCACCTGACTGGCTTCATCGTGCGAGTCGAATCGCAGTGCAACATTCAGCAAGCCCTGCTTATTAATTGAAAACACAACAGTACAATTGTGGCCGTGATCAACAAAGAATCGGCGCACCTCGTCTGGTCTAATATTGGGTCGTAAGCCGCGCAGATACAGGGTGTGACGCGATGGTCGCACCAGCGCCGGATCGATATCTAACGCGCTGTCTAACATTTTGCTGAAATACGGGTCACATTTGTAAGGCTTAGGCCTGAACAGAGCGATGCACGAAAATTTCGCAGACTTTTTTCGATTTTCGATGAAAAAAATTTGTTGTAAAAAACGAAATACAAGAGAGTCGACAAATCGATAAAAAAGAAAATAAACTCACAATTTGCGACGTATACTACTAACAAGTTTATTATGCATAAACTGACAACAAATTACATTAGGAGTTAAAATCATCGTTTATCAGCATTAGATCGTCATCAAGGACAGAAAATCAAAAAACTGAATTCTGGATCTATAAGAGGCTATGCAAAATAACACGGTAAGTGATTGACAGTAAGGGATGGTCAGTAGAGATTGACAGGTAGGCATGGTCAGTTAGAGATTAACAGGTGGGAATAGGCAGTAGATATTAACATGTAGGGATGGACAGTACAGATTGACAGGTAGGGATGGACAGTACAGATTGACAGGTAGGGATGGACAGTACAGATTGACAGGTAGGGATGGACAGTACAGATAGAGAGTATTTGGACTGTAGGTAGACAGGTAGAAGCAGACAGACAGGTGAACAGGTAAATATCAATCATTTCAATACGTTGTGTAACTAAAAGATAACTATACGAGCGTAAACGTAGATGCATTTCTAGTTATTAGTTAAGAACAGAATTTGACTTGAAACAAACCCTAATCAGTCCTCCTCTTGCCACTCAGATAGTCGATCTTGACAACAAAGTACAAATCGGCGAAGAACACAATAGCGCCCAGTAGAAGGCCAAGGCTTAGTTTATAAGCCAACGGAGCTGTGCCATTCTCGCTAGACAATTCGCAAGCCTTATAACCGAATGCGAAGGCGGCTCCTACTGTTATAATAAAATTTGCCACAGTGGCTAATTGTCGATTCACAATGCGAAACTGGCTGCCCAGACTATCTAGCTGATTGTCTCGCTGGCTACTGCGGTTGAATCCCAACTGGGTAGATCGAATATTAGCCGTCATCCGATCGTACTCGCGCTGCTCTTGTTCTGCTCTAAGCTTAGCCAGGCGAGCTACTAGCTCAGGATTTGGCGAAGGCTTGGATGGCTGCGGTAGGGACAGACCGCCGCCAGCGATTAGACGCCACAATGGCGGTGGCGACGGCTGTGTTGACTCCGATCTTGTAGAATACAAATCAACTAGATGATCGTGTATCGATTTTAGCAAAGTAAAACTGATACTAACATTAGCAATCTGATTGTCATTGTCTAGAATTTGTTTAATATTAGACAGACAGTCTGGAGACAAACTGGAGCATTTGACAGCATTGTTAAGAAATTCTAGAAGAGCTGGAGTGAGCTGAACGCCTATTGATGCGTCGATGCGGCAGTCATTGGGCATTGACTTCGATACTGGCATTGCTGGCTGAAGTGTTTGTAAGCATTGGAGTGCATGTAAACCTATTATTAAATTCTGATTAATTCTGATTATTCAGCATATTTTTATCTACAAATTAAAACTATCTAAATTTTAGTTTAGAATCAAGTGTTCCTAATCATAGCAATTGTTTTGAGCAATCAAAAATAAAAAATATAGCACTAAGACAATCCATAGCTACAGAAGAAATTCTATAATAAACTAATATATAACAAACATAAACTCAAAGGTAACAGTGGACACCCATGCAATATAGATCAGTAGAGTACGAGCTATGTGGATATCTGGTCTCTTTTTTAAGGAAACTAGCAGGCCTTGAAACCATTAAGTTTAGTCAGCTAGAGCAGTTTTTGCACAGCCATGATTGACAGCATTTTGTTGCTAGTTGCTACATGTCCAAAGCTTAAGGGAGCTTTTACCTCCTGGAAACTAGGGCCCTGGGACCATAACATTTTTGAAAAAGTGCAATTTTAATGCAACAAAGCAATGCTTCATGTGAGCTCCAAAGTAGCCATAAGTTAAAAATTTCATTATATTTACAAAAAAGCCAATCTAAGGTGCAACAGATGCAACTGTGGGCTATACAAAATTGAGCAAAGACATTTTATTCAGACAGCCGTTAAACAAGGCCACAAGTGCCCATCTTTGCATTATTTTTATAACTATTCATTTGAACATGATTCTGTACATTACAAAAAAACTGTTTTTTGATGGCATTGTGAACAAGCCTTTAGAGAGTCTAATTGGTAGGCCATAAATTGACAACCAAACAAGACCAAATAGTGACATGCTAGCAGGAGCTACTAGTACTAAAGCTTAATATGGACCTTCTCATGATCTGATCATGAGGCCTGCATGTGTATAGCCAACACTTCCCAGACAAGGCCTACAGCTGCCCTTCAAAATGCCCCAAAGAAGGCACTAGTCTACAGTGGGATGCAATGTCCCCTAGGAAGCTAGTGCTTCATTGCCTTGTTTGCATGGACCAGCTAGGCCCTACTTATTGTGCAAAGGGCAGATGACGAAGCAGACAATATGTAGGCCTACCCACCAGTTCTGGAGCCAATTAGTAAACAGCATGCTCTTAAGCTAAGCCAACCAAGGAGCAGAATTTCTGTAGCAGAGAACTCTCGCCTCGTACCTCTCAGCTTGAGTGGCCTATCTAGTAAATATAGTATCTGTGGGCAGAGGTAGGTCTAAAGAACAAAATCCATTTTCTTTTCAGATGCAAATGGGACAGATACAAAAATGTTTGGGGAAAATATACAGTTGATATTTCCAACAAAGTTAAAAACTTTGCATTTTAAGAACATCAGACAAAGCCTTCTACTTGATGGATACTAGTTCAAGATAGGCCTAGTGAATTAACAGAGTTGCTAGCTAATTACATAGAACAGATGACAAAGGCTTGAGAAACAGCTGCTATATACTAGGCCCCTATACTATATAGGCCCTAGCTGATTTTTGCTTCCTAAACAACACACTTTGAATAACCGAAATAATTGAATTTCTCTTTTAATTTTGAGTCATTGCAATGTAGATAGTTCACATTTTTTAGTTACAAAAATATTTTTTACCTAAATTTTTTTATTGCTTAGGCCTACATTCAGTATATTTGATTCCGTTTTTTACAATGTGTTTAAATTTACCTATTTTTAATTAAATAAATAAAATATCAGCACCCTATATTGTACTTGCAATTTGGTAATAATAATAAGAATAATAATAATATCATATTGTAAAGGTTCAAAGAAACCCAGTATAATATATAGATCATGTAGAAGTGGGAGGGTAAGATTAGGAAAAAAGGCGATCTTTCGGTTTCCCGCTCTAAATTATTTTAACGCTTTTTTCAAACTTTTCAGAGTCGCAGAAGCACAGAAGCAGAAGCCTACGTTCAGGTAAAGTTCAGGTGAGTAAAATAGTAAGTTAATTACTAATTAGACAGGATAGTAGTGGGTGATCAAGTAGCGGATGTTGCCAAACTGATATTCTGGGAAAGCTCGACACAAAATGAAATCTCTTTGAGAAAAAACATTTTCTGGATTATTAATAATATTTCGAATAAACTATTAAATTAATTTCGAAATTTATGTCGTCGCGGCAGACAAACACAGAACAATATTGTACTGTTCAGCCGCAGCTGGCCACCCGTGTTGACAGAGATAGGGTCTAAGAAACAGTAATCGAACATGCGCGACGGTCGCCTAATAGGCAACTTCGAACATGTTCTTTGTTCCGAGAACATGTTCTTTTAAATTAATAAGGCTACTTAATGTATTTTAATAAATTAATAACATGAAGAAAAAACGATGCCTTCGTTGGTATGAGGTCAACAAACAAGACAGTTAAACCCATACTATGTCTAGTATGGTTCAACACACACACATGGTTTAACTGTCTTGTTTGTTGACCTCATGCCAAGGAATGCATAGTTTTTTCTTCATGTTATTAATTTATTAATATACATTAAGTAGCCTTATTAATTTAAAAGAACATGTTCTCGGAACAAAGAACATGTTCGGAGTTGCCTATTAGGCGACCGTCGCGCATGTTCGATGTAGCCTAAGAGTCGTCAACACGGCTGAGCTGGCCGAGGGAAGTTCCGGCTTTGATTTTTGTTTATTCGAAAATAATAATTTAACCAATGCAACCAGTCCTCGATGATTGACATCAATGTCACACAGAACTATGCTGTTGAGGACTTCGGCGGCTGGGACAATGGTCTGTGGCGCAGGAGGTCGACCAGCCATACTAGCAGTAGCTGCATGAAAAGTTAGAAAAAAGCGTTTAAATAATTTAGAGCGGGAAACCGAAAGATCGCCGGAAAAAATACTACATCGATAGCAAAAAGAGATATAATCATCACTGTTTCAATGCTCCTTTGATAAAAATCTATTTGTTTAACTATAGTATGAGTCTAACTCTACCTTGTAATCTATCGAAGTAATGAAGGTTTAGCAAAAAATGGTAAGTCCCAGATCAAGTTATTTATAATCTAATAATTAGACCCCTAGCTACAACTAACAATAGATTAAGTTATTATGTCACTGATATAGGATTCCAAGACTTAGTGACTAGCAACAAATATAAAATTTGTACTTAAGGTACTAATGTTTAAAACAAAACTAAAGCCCTTTAAAACACTTTACTTTATTGTTTTACTTTTTGAGAAGTCGAGATGACAAAAAAGTTTTCTTAAGATTACTGAATTCTCAATTCTCTTATATGGGGTTCGTTCTAACAAACGCAGTGCCGAGACTTCGTAACGAATCTTCTTGCGTCTGCATGGAATTTTCTTGCAGATGATGACAGATCTAGCTTTTCACTGTTTCACTGGATTTCAGCGATTTGAATATTCAGTAAAACTGGACAAGTTGACTGCATCGGTCTGCTGTCTTTGCCGCTTAATTATGCTTAAATTATTCGTTTCTAGTTAAGAATAAAATTTGGACGTTAATAAAATTTCAACCAGCCCCAAGTGAATTCGATATGCGTCATTAGTAGTAATTATTGCATAAATATCTGTGCATATATAAAATTTAAACTGCAGCACGACTTAATTAATGGCCGCATATATACATCTATTAAAGAGTACTCGTGGTGTTTCTTAAGAAAACCTATCTAGATATTAAATTATATAATACTACGGTGCGTAAACTTATTTAATAGCTGTGTACGATCAAATTGTGTATAAAACCATGCCCAACGTTTCGTACAATCAAGAGGACTTTCTTCCTTCCTAGCTAATTATTTCGTCTGTAAGTGAGGTGAAATGAATTGTAGTTTTTTGAATAAAAGAAGTCGATTTATTATTAACAGTAAATACACAGGCAAACAAAGACGAAGTCAGGCTTGATCACGTTGTGCACACACTTCACAGTGACACACGAACGCACACGTGCATATTCTATAGGCTAAAGGCATATTTGTCTATGATTCAATGTGTATTATAGACAATACTGCCGCAGATGCAGATGATCAGTCAGTCATAAGTCAAGCAAACTTTAATCCCTTAACTTACAGTAATGCATGTGAAAAGTTCGCATGACTTCGTGGCCGGGTGGGTTGGGTAGATACACACAAACAGCGAATATAACACAGTCTGTGTGCACTGCATTTACAGTTGAGCAAATACACTGCTCGCTCATGCTATACTATTTGCAACCACTGCGATGGCGTGATTCTGGACTGCAAAGTGAGCCGCGGGGCCTCAATTGATACAGTGTGTATTAAAGTTCTATCTGAGTCTGATCCCATGTTGGGATTAGGAGATAGAGGTGGGATTAAAAGTGCACAGGACTGAGTAAAATTTATAATTCGCAAAAGTTATAGATCTTTTAAATGAGCAACATGGGGCAAGATAATTTATTTTGAGTTAAGTAGACATTGAATTCTATAGTGGATTGAATAATGATTTAGCAGTAAATGGTCCCCAACGACTTGCTTTAGTTGAGTCAGATGGCAAGAAACAATCAAGCATAAAAGAATTCTAGGACTTCAATTTAGATCGAATTTAAACTCCACTTAAAAATTAAGCATTGGCTTGATGAAGCTCTTGTATTTGAATCGGGCGAGAAATCGCCTTTTATATTTTTAATTCGGATCAAAGTGCCCTTTGATTTCTGGAGGGGAGCGTGCGGCTAGTCGATCTGTCTTTTGAGCTGGCAAAGAAATTTCAATCTTCAAATTGTGCCGCCTCTCTTGATTTGTCTTCCAACCTGGCAACTCAGTACTTGGCGTTGATCAACTGTGAGCAGGAAGCTCTATGGAAACCTGAGAGCCCTGTCTACACTGATAGTCGCTGGCTCTCTGCAGTCGCCTTTGAAGCTTTTGCTCGACGCTATATAGGGAGAATCGGAGGCTGCGGGCTTGGCCAAACGGAATAGGCTCGGATTGAGACACATGATGGGTTCAAGGTCGCTGCATATCACGCGATGGACTTGAAATTGGAGCCATTTATCCCGCTCACCTTACCCTTTTTTCTCATATCGGCCTCATTTTTGCTATTCCCCACTTTCATCCCAATATTTCTTTCGCTGGGACATGGCAAGGCAGCAGGCGCAGTTTCTGCTTCCTTGTTGCTACTTGTGATCTCGACCTGTTTGATGCTGGCCGAACTGCAGAACTGATAGATGAATGAGGCAGGCCAGAGAGCTAATATGAGATTAAAAAATGAGAGAAGAATGAGACCACACGGTGTATAGTGAGGCCAGAATTGTTGCTGCTGGGGAATGAAGTGCATGGACGCTTTAGTCCAGCGGGAATCGCGAGGGTCTCCGGGTCTGCGAAAAAACCTTCCATCGACAACGTTGCCACCGTGTGTGGATAATTTTTTACCCCCTGCCTTTTTCCCCTCTGGGGAGGTGGCGACTGCAGCTCAGCCTGGGGCCGCATCGGCTGCGGACAGGGTTGTGGGGTGGTTGGAGCGAGCAAGGCCATTGCTGTGGACTGTTGAAACCCCCTGAGAGACATTTCTTTGCCTTGGCTATAGCTAATCGCTGTATAGGTTAAAGGCCTTATTGCATGAGTCTCTTCAATTGGGGTGGCTGGCTTCGGGCTTTCACAGCCAAGTCTCGGGCTGCTCATGGCAATTGCGGCGCTCATCAAACGCCGCGACCGACTCGAAGGGGGGGGTGGAGCGACTTATTTCCCAGCCAGTCAGAAATTTAATCCTTCTGGACAATTCGAATTTAGTTTGCCTATTTTTTTTCCAAATTTGCCGCGCCGCGCAATTCGAATTGGAACGGCCCATCTATAGGAGCGGCACAAAGTAGGCTAATTTTTTATAAGAAATGCTTTTTTCTCTAATTTAGCTTCGCATCGTAGAATTACGTTGTTTATTTCTAATCTAAAACCTTTGTAACCCTTGTCTCAAACTTTCAAACGGTAAACAAAAAGGACGAAAATAGATCCCAAGAATTTAGAAAGTCAAAAGACCAATATGCTACACATTCTCTCATGAATTGACTGTCTCCCTCTCTTAAAATGGATCATGGTATGAAATCCAATAGTTTAGCTGGAATCTGATCAGGAATGGATCTGGGATGAATCGAGCCAATCAGTTAATGAGACCAATCGATCAGGCTATTTCTGAAGCCAACCGCGGTGGACCTTTAACTATTCCAAGGTCGTTAATTATTTGGTTGCCTTACTTTGAGTTCATCCAATATAGCTCGCATATATATGTGAAATTATATATTTAGTGGAAAAGTAAATAGAAATGGATATTGGCGACAACAAACTGATAAATAGGACACTAGATAACTAAAAGTACATTTTTTATCTTCAGTGTAAGTCATTAAAATTTTTAATTTGAATATTGTACTCAATCATATAGATACGAGTAATTAAGGCGTTTCCTAGAAATAAAAAAATTAAACTAAAATTGTAAGTTTATCAGTTCCGCAAACCAATGGTATTTGCTAAAAATTCATATGAGTACATTTCGTCCATTTTTTAGACAGGCAAAGTGCTGCTTTTAGTAGAATTTTACATTGAATTTGACTTTTTCTGAAACTGTCTTTATTTCAAATTCTTTTTAAGCGGACAGAAACCATTCAAACTCTGCGTGAATCTATTTAAATCTCAAGATAAGCATTACAGTTTCATTACAAATCTTTCTCAATCTGATAAAATGTTATCAGAAGCGTTCATGACAGATACCTGTTAGACAGAAGCGTTCATGACAGATACCTGTTAGACAGAAGCGTTCTCGACAGATACCTGTTAGACAGAAGCGTCTGTGACAGATACCTGTCAGACAGAAGCGTCTATGACAGATACCTGTCAGACAGAAGCGTCTATGACAGATACCTGTCAGACAGAAGCGTCTGTGACAGATACCTGTCAGACAGAAGCGTCTATGACAGATACCTGTCAGACAGAAGCGTCTATGACAGATACCTGTCAGACAGAAGCGTTCATGGCAGATACCTGTAAGACAGAAGCGTTCTCGACAGATAACTGTTAGACAGAAGCGTTCTCGACAGATACCTGTTAAACAGAAGCGTCTGTGACAGATACCTGTCAGACAGAAGCGTCTGTGACAGATACCTGTAAGTTTGGAGTGTAAATTGATGTTATACTTATTCATAACAACTACCTGTTCAACTGTTATATTTGATAAAATACTAAAACGCATTGGACAGTCGGTTCTTCATCTAAGCTCATCGTCATAAAGCACAGAAATTTGAGGCTTTATGAAACTATAAAAATATGAAAATGTAGACTTCGGAATTTATTATAGTCATTTTATGCAGGCTTTTAGCGCGGATTAGAAAATTTGATGGGCGAAAAGGTTTAAACTGAACTAAATCTTAGTTCAATAGACAAGGCTTATAGACAAGTCGTAAGAATGTTCGACATTTTTTAATCTGCAGGAAATTATGTTTAAATTTATTTTATTCCCTAACAGTTTTCAAAGTCTCAAGATTAAAAATGTGTAAGAATAAGCTTACAGAAGCGAAAATATTTTTGAAAGTAAAAAATGACAATCGGTTTTTTACGAACAGGATTGAACGTTCAGAATAAAAGAAATTTTTGCAAGAAAAGTGCCACTGATCAGAAAAAACACAAAACACAAAACACAAGCACTTTGCTGTTCACTCTAGGCTCAATATAAAACAAAATGGCAACGTTAGGGCACGATTGTTGACTTTCAATATTCCATTGTGTCTTAGGCGCTCAAATGTTTATTATCTTGACTTTATTAGCCAGCCAGCCAGCCAGCCAGCCAGCCAGCCAGCCAGCCAGCCAGCCAGCCAGCTAGCCAGCCAGCCAGCCAGCCAGCCAGCCAGCCAGCCAGCCAGCTAGCCAGCCAGCCAGCCAGCCAGCCAGCCAGCCAGCCAGCCAGCCAGCCAGCCAGCCAGCTACCTGCCCAGTGTATTCATAACTTCGGGTGTCTGCAATATGCGCAGCAGGTCGGGCTGAAGCAGGCAGCCGTCGACAAACTCCTCGTGCGAGATCTCGCAGTTCCGATCGGTATCCAGCAGTCTGAAGAACTCCTCGCATACTTCCTCCGGAGTCTTGCTCAGCTGGATGCCGCGGTCTCTGGCCGTGTGAAACACGGTGTGCATGATGGCCAGCACTTCGTCCCTGGAGATGCTGCGGTCCTTGTTGCTGTCGAATAGTTCAAAGAACTGCTGCGCCTTCTTGCGCGCCAGCTCCAGCGAGCTGTGCCGCTGTGCCACCAGGTTGAGAAAGTCGGAGGTCTTGCCGTCGGGCTTGGCGGCTTTGAATTCGGCGAACAACTGGCGAATTTCCTGACCGCTGAGACGACTGGCTTCGACAAGAAACGCCACAGACTGGGCGTCGAGCTCCTGCGGCGCTGCCATCGCGAAAATCGGTTTGTCGCGAATTCAGAATCGATTTTTTAAGGGGTTCTTATCGACTTGCGCCTGCAATGTTCTCTTAGAAAAGCTCTTCTTTCAGGCTTTGCCCCAGCCAGCATGAAATTGTTCATTCGCCAACCAGTTTTCACTCTTTGCCTTATCTGTCTCTCCTAACTGTCTCCCCACTCCGCAGACAACCACCCTCCCTCCCAGCCCCACCTCAAACTCAATTTTGGTCAAGCCTATGCGTGCATTTGCCAAGTCGTTGATAAGAAGCTCGGCCGTCGAATGAAGGAAGACACGACCAAAGCCGGACCAATCAAAAGTGGGCTAAAGTTTGGATTGGTCAGTCAGCTGAAATACAGGTCATCAAAAAAACTGACCTTGCGAGCAGTTCGATACCAAGCGTAGAAAAAAAAGAAATTTGCTATTACAACCCATATTAACTACTGACAAAATATTAAGCAACTATCCAAAGTCACAATTTCCTTGCTCCGTTTCCGTCATTCGCGTGGGAATAAATGCTAAAAGTCCATTAAGCATGGCGATGGAAGCCAACAATTAGCCAATGCGAATTCAGAAAGACATGAGACAGAAAACTCATTCACATGTCTGCCAGGTGGGCATGCCTCGATTGAAAGAAGCCCTTTCCCATGGAGAATAATGCTCCTGCTGCATACAGTCTTCATGAGGACGCGGAAAAAGAAGCAAATAATAGCGACTGTCTCCATCAGCTTCCCAGCAGCTTCCCTTGAAATGCATTGTGTTTCTTTTCCCGTGCAGTAAATCTTGTTTTGCACGATAACGCAAGTGCCTGAATCCTATTAGACATAGGTAAAATGCACCTGATAGTTCTCACGTTTGCTTATCACCTCACATGCGTTACAAGCACCTGAGGTCCACCCTAGCAACAGCAGCTCAACACAGCTCAGAAGCACTTATATGATACAATTGTTAGCCCAAAATTTGTTGAAATCTGTTTCTTCACTGCCTTTGTTGAGCTGGGTTGTATTTCAGGAATAATTTCCCACGTATCCAAGGCCAAGACTTCATATCGATGCCTTCTGCAGTTGGAGTAGGAACAAACGACAGGTGACAAAGTGGTTTGGCAGAATGGGGGACTAAAGAAATTCGCGAAATTGTGAACAAGTTTTCAGAGGCCATGCAATTGCGACCTACAGGTTGAGTACCTATTTTCTAGTTCTCTCTACTCAAGCTAGCTTGACAAAACTGCCTTTCTGAGCACATTGCGCTTGAGGGCAAAAATCAATAATGCAGCCCAGTCCTGAGCTCCGCGGTATCGGGGGAAACATAGCTCCACCCACTATATTCCAAGCTTTACAACAATATACCTTTGTGCCTCTGTCGTCAGCGTTTGAACATAATTCAGTGTCTACGCAAAACAATAAAAAAAAATTTCTCAGTGTGGTGCACTTAAAAGCTGTGCTTTACTGTTCGTTTTTAGCTCAATCCACTCTGATAACTCACTGATTCCACTCTGATAACTGACTGATTCCACTCTGATAACTGACTGATTCCACTCTGATAACTGACTGATTCCACTCTGATAACTGACTGATTCCACTCTGATAACTCACTGATTCCACTCTGATAACTGACTGATTCCACTCTGATAACTCACTGATTCCACTCTGATAAGTCACTGATTCCACTCTGATAACTCACTGATTCCACTCTGATAACTCACTGATTCCACTCTGATAACTCACTGATTCCACTCTGATAACTCACTGATTCCACTCTGATAACTCACTGATTCCACTCTGATAACTCACTGGTTCCACTCTGATAACTCACTGATTCCACTCTGATAAGTCACTGATTCCACTCTGATAACTCACTGATTCCACTCTGATAACTCACTAATTCCACTCTGATAACTCACTGATTCCACTCTGATAACTCACTGATTCCACTCTGATAACTCACTGATTCCACTCTGATAACTCACTGATTCCACTCTGATAACTCACTGATTCCACTCTGATAACTCACTGATTCCACTCTGATAACTCACTGATTCCACTCTGATAAGTCACTGATTCCACTCTGATAACTCACTGATTCCACTCTGATAACTCACTGATTCCACTCTGATAACTCACTGATTCCACTCTGATAACTCACTGATTCCACTCTGATAACTCACTGATTCCACTCTGATAACTCACTGATTCCACTCTGAAAACTGACTGATTCCACTCTGATAACTCACTGGTTCCACTCTGATAACTGACTGATTCCACTCTGATAACTCACTGATTCCACTCTGATAACTCACTGATTCCACTCTGATAACTCACTGATTCCACTCTGATAACTCACTGATTCCACTCTGATAACTCACTGATTCCACTCTGATAACTCACTGATTCCACTCTGATAACTCACTGATTCCACTCTGATAACTCACTGATTCCACTCTGATAACTCACTGATTCCACTCTGATAACTCACTGATTCCACTCTGATAACTCACTGATTCCACTCTGATAACTCACTGATTCCACTCTGATAACTGACTGATTCCACTCTGATAACTCACTGATTACACTCTGATAACTCACTGATTCCACTCTGATAAATCACTGATTCCACTCTGATAACTCACTGATTCCACTCTGATAACTCACTGATTCCACTCTGATAACTCACTGATTCCACTCTGATAACTCACTGATTCCACTCTGATAACTCACTGATTCCACTCTGATAAGTCACTGATTCCACTCTGATAACTCACTGATTCCACTCTGATAACTCACTGATTCCACTCTGATAACTCACTGATTCCACTCTGATAACTCACTGATTCCACTCTGATAACTCACTGATTCCACTCTGATAACTGACTGATTCCACTCTGATAACTGACTGATTCCACTCTGATAACTGACTGATTCCACTCTGATAACTGACTGATTCCACTCTGATAACTGACTGATTCCACTCTGATAACTCACTGATCCCACTCTGATAACTGACTGATTCCACTCTGATAACTCACTGATTCCACTCTGATAAGTCACTGATTACACTCTGATAACTCACTGATTCCACTCTGATAACTCACTGATTCCACTCTGATAACTCACTGATTCCACTCTGATAACTCACTGATTCCAGTCTGATAACTCACTGATTCCACTCTGATAACTCACTGATTCCACTCTGATAACTCACTGATTCCACTCTGATAAGTCACTGATTCCACTCTGATAACTCACTGATTCCACTCTGATAACTCACTGATTCCACTCTGATAACTCACTGATTCCACTCTGATAACTCACTGATTTCACTCTGATAACTCACTGATTCCACTCTGATAACTCACTGATTCCACTCTGATAACTCACTGATTCCACTCTGATATAACTCACTGATTCCACTCTGATAACTCACTGATCCCACACTGATAACTCACTGATTCCACTCTGATAACTCACTGATTCCACTCTGATAACTCACTAATTCCACTCTGATAACTCACTGATTCCACTCTGATAACTCACTGATTCCACTCTGATAACTCACTGATTCCACTCTGATAACTCACTGATTCCACTCTGATAACTCACTGATTCCACTCTGATAACTCACTGATTCCACTCTGATAACTCACTGATTCCACTCTGATAACTCACTGATTCCACTCTGATAACTCACTGATTCCACTCTGATAACTGACTGATTCCACTCTGATAACTCACTGATTCCACTCTGATAACTCACTGATTCCACTCTGATAACTCACTGATTCCACTCTGATAACTGACTGATTCCACTCTGATAACTCACTGATTCCACTCTGATAACTCACTGATTCCACTCTGATAACTCACTGATTCCACTCTGATAACTCACTGATTCCACTCTGATAACTCACTGATTCCACTCTGATAACTCACTGATTCCACTCTGATAACTCACTGATTCCACTCTGATAACTCACTGATTCCACTCTGATAACTCACTGATTCCACTCTGATAACTCACTGATTCCACTCTGATAACTCACTGATTCCACTCTGATAACTCACTGATTCCACTCTGATAACTGACTGATTCCACTCTGATAACTCACTGATTACACTCTGATAACTCACTGATTCCACTCTGATAACTCACTGATTCCACTCTGATAACTCACTGATTCCACTCTGATAACTCACTGATTCCACTCTGATAACTCACTGATTCCACTCTGATAACTCACTGATTCCACTCTGATAACTCACTGATTCCACTCTGATAACTCACTGATTCCACTCTGATAACTCACTGATTCCACTCTGATAACTCACTGATTCCACTCTGATAACTGACTGATTCCACTCTGATAACTCACTGATTCCACTCTGATAACTGACTGATTCCACTCTGATAAATCACTGATTCCACTCTGATAACTCACTGATTCCACTCTGATAACTCACTGATTCCACTCTGATAACTGACTGATTCCACTCTGATAACTGACTGATTCCACTCTGATAACTGACTGATTCCACTCTGATAACTCACTGATCCCACTCTGATAACTGACTGATTCCACTCTGATAAGTCACTGATTCCACTCTGATAACTCACTGATTACACTCTGATAACTCACTGATTCCACTCTGATAACTCACTGATTCCACTCTGATAACTCACTGATTCCACTCTGATAACTCACTGATTCCAGTCTGATAACTCACTGATTCCACTCTGATAACTCACTGATTCCACTCTGATAAGTCACTGATTCCACTCTGATAAGTCACTGATTCCACTCTGATAACTCACTGATTCCACTCTGATAACTCACTGATTCCACTCTGATAACTCACTGATTCCACTCTGATAAGTCACTGATTTCACTCTGATAACTCACTGATTCCACTCTGATAATTCACTGATTCCACTCTGATAACTGACTGATTCCAGCCTGATAACTGACTGATTCCACTCTGATAACTCACTGATTCCACTCTGATAACTCACTGATTCCACTCTGATAACTCACTGATTCCACTCTGATAACTCACTGATTCCACTCTGATAACTCACTGATTCCACTCTGATAACTGACTGATTCCACTCTGATAACTGACTGATTCCACTCTGATAACTGACTGATTCCACTCTGATAACTGACTGATTCCACTCTGATAACTCACTGATTCCACTCTGATAACTGACTGATTCCACTCTGATAACTCACTGATTCCACTCTGATAAGTCACTGATTCCACTCTGATAACTCACTGATTCCACTCTGATAACTCACTGATTCCACTCTGATAACTCACTGATTCCACTCTGATAACTCACTGATTCCACTCTGATAACTCACTGATTCCACTCTGATAACTCACTGGTTCCACTCTGATAACTCACTGATTCCACTCTGATAAGTCACTGATTCCACTCTGATAACTCACTGATTCCACTCTGATAACTCACTGATTCCACTCTGATAAGTCACTGATTCCACTCTGATAACTCACTGATTCCACTCTGATAACTCACTGATTCCACTCTGATAACTGACTGATTCCAGCCTGATAACTGACTGATTCCACTCTGATAACTCACTGATTCCACTCTGATAACTCACTGATTCCACTCTGATAACTCACTGATTCCACTCTGATAACTCACTGATTCCACTCTGATAACTCACCGATTCCACTCTGATAACTCACTGATTCCACTCTGATAACTTAGTGATTCCACTCTGATAACTCACTGATTCCACTCTGATCACTGACTGATTCCACTCTGATAACTCACTGGTTCCACTCTGATAACTCACTGATTCCACTCTGATAACTCACTGATTCCACTCTGATAACTCACTGATTCCACTCTGATAACTGACTGATTCCACTCTGATAACTCACTGATTCCACTCTGATAACTCACTGATTCCACTCTGATAACTCACTGATTCCACTCTGATAACTCACTGATTCCACTCTGATAACTCACTGATTCCACTCTGATAACTCACCGATTCCACTCTGATAACTCACTGATTCCACTCTGATAACTTAGTGATTCCACTCTGATAACTCACTGATTCCACTCTGATCACTGACTGATTCCACTCTGATAACTCACTGGTTCCACTCTGATAACTCACTGATTCCACTCTGATAACTCACTGATTCCACTCTGATAACTCACTGATTCCACTCTGATAACTGACTGATTCCACTCTGATAACTCACTGATTCCACTCTGATAACTGACTGATTCCACTCTGATAACTCACTGATTCCACTCTGATAACTGACTGATTCCACTCTGATAACTCACTGATTCCACTCTGATAACTCACTGATTCCACTCTGATAACTCACTGATTCCACTCTGATAACTCACTGATTCCACTCTGATAACTGACTGATTCCACTCTGATAACTCACTGATTCCACTCTGATAACTCACCGATTCCACTCTGATAACTCACTGATTCCACTCTGATAACTCACTGATTCCACTGACTGATTCCAAAGGTCCGTGAGCATCGTGAGTGAAGCAACAAAACAAAAAAACTTATTTTTTATATAATGCAGTGAAGTCGTATTTTCCATTTTCTCTCATTTCCGTTATCCCCTAGAGGCGGGCACAATTTCCTGCCAAGAAAAAATGCTGCGCTTTGGGAGTATGCGATCTAATTAAAACTTTTCCCAGATATCCTCGCCTTCTGACTGATTTAATCTGAGATTTTTTAAGAAATGCGCTCTTTGATTGCCTTCTCTAAGGATGCCAGCTGTTTTGGTCAACGGTTCTCAAGTTCAAATTCAAATACAGGATTCCAAGAAATCTGTCAGCTAAAATATAATAGGATATCCGACTGACTAAGAGTGGCACAAACCAGAAATGAATTTTCGATGTCGTTTGAGACGTTCGATGAAAAGTCCCACGTAGGAAATTCTTACAGAATGTGTGTGAAGTTTTGAGTGGACTGCTCAAAGGGACAAGCCGCAGTGACCAAGCATTCAGTGAGTCAGTTAACTTT
Source organism: Macrostomum hystrix (assembly GCA_950097015.1). Taxonomy (NCBI): domain Eukaryota; kingdom Metazoa; phylum Platyhelminthes; family Macrostomidae; genus Macrostomum; species Macrostomum hystrix. Next base: position 156,611 of record CATNEN010000008.1, read on the forward strand.
GAGAAGTCAATCAACCAGTGGCTTTTATCGCTTTTATTAACATTTAATTATAAATTAATACGAAGAAGGTCGAGTCGTTTTGGTCATCTTTTTATTTTAGTTTCAAACGAGATGAGGCCTAAATGTAAGAGTACTTTCTAGTGACGCTTCCGAATATAATGAATATATAATTAAACACATAAAAAGTTTACATATTGTCAGTTAGCATTCCCTTAAGAACAAGTGAAAAATTTAAAAAACATTTCTAGATATGCTATTAAAAGAACAATGAAATTTCTTGGTTTCATCTAAATAATACGAGTAAAAAAGTAATATGATCACATTTGAAAAATGCTCTACAACAACGATAAGAAAACTTAGTTGATAAAATCACTTGTGCGCCATACAGACTACTTTAGTCAAGCATTCGCATCAGTAGTATCTAGCGCTCGGAGTATCTGCGCGTCGGAAAAAGAACGGCCTACAGGCGTAAGGCCAGTCGGCTGGGCCGTCTAGAGAGGTCTCCGCTCCGGCGGGCCGCGCGTCCCACCGGCCATACTGGTATCGCGCTGCCACCAGCTCCTCCAGATCGTTGCCGCGGTCGGTCCTGACGTCGTCTAGCAGAGTTCCACGATCCGCCCAGGGGTACTCGTTGGGCTCGTAGACCCGGGCAGTCCTCCAGCAGTTCTCCTCCCAGCAGCATTTGGCTGAGCCACAGGCACCATTGTCGACCTCACCATCAAAGCCTGTCATCAAAGGAGGCGTCGGCGGGGGCGATGGCAGCTGCACCTGGCGCGGTGGAAGTTTCCACTGAGACAACTTCGTTTCATCGATGCGACGCAGCTTTCGTTCCAGGAAGACTCGAGCTCCGGCACTTTGGTCTTCGTCGAATTTCGACAGCGGCGGAAGACTCTTAAACTCGGATTGCTGCTTGAGTCCGAGACTGGAGTCTCCAAAGCTTGAGTAGTCGGCGGTTCGGCCATTGTACCAAGTGCTACTGGGTGAGCGCGTGTAGTCTTCACAGCCGCTCCTGCTGTCCATTTCCAGGTGCCACTTCAGCGACTTCACCGCCGCCTCATGTCGGGCAATGGACGCTGCTAAACTGCGTTCGATTTTCGAATCTGACACATCGGCATCGCCGAAGTCGTTCATTGTTTGAACTGCAATTGATAATGAAGGTAGAAAGAATAAAACAAAAAACCATGACAGCTCAAAAAAGATATTGCGCTGCTCACACAGCGAATTAGCTAAACATTTGTCTTGTATAATCGTTGACCACCGCACTTATGTACTCCGTACGAACTGGGCTTAATTGCTCTCGACCTGGTGTTATCTACCTGTCTATACCCCTCTGTGCGCTTTGGCGAAAGTTGACACAGCTAGACCACATTCATAGCATGCAATGCATATATTAGGCAATATAAAAATAGAAGGAAGAGCGAATTAAGGCTAAGAAGGTTAAGCAACAGAAAGCAAGTCGTACCTCCCAATTGTGCATGCTTGTTGACAGTCTTGCTACAGTCTAAACAGATACTCGAAGCGAGGCGACACCCCAGAACACTCCAATTCAATCTGAGACACCCCAGAACACTCCAATTCAATCTGAGACACCCCAGAACACTTCAATTCAATCTGAGACACCCCAGAACACTTCAATTCAATCTGAGACACCCCAGAACACTCCAATTCAATCTGAGACACCCCAGAACACTCCAATTCAATCTGAGACACCTCAGAACACTCCAATTCAATCTGAGACACCCCAGAACACTCCAATTCAACCTGAGACACCCCAGAACACTCCAATTCAATCTGAGACACCCCAGAACACTTCAATTCAATCTGAGACACCTCAGAACACTCCAATTCAATCTGAGACACTCCAGAACACTCCAATTCAATCTGAGACGACATTACTCTACTCCGCAGCTGTGGAACTTTCCAATGGACACCCAGCTGTGCCCGTTGGAGATCGGTAGCTATGGTTTCGCCTCATCCGACCTGGAATTCGCCTGGATGAGCAGCCGGTCAGCTGTACTGCTCAACAGCCAGATGATGCTTAACGAATTCGAACTGCCTGATGTTCGCACGGGCAGCTGCAGTAAAGTGTACAGCACCACTGGCCAATTCGCTTGCCTATTTGTTGAATTTAAATTGGTGCGAAAATTCGGATTCTATCTGATCTACACCTACCTGCCCTCGATTCTGGTTGTGGCCATCTCCTGGATCTCGTTCTGGATCGACTACAAAGCTGTGCCGGCTAGGATCACCATCGGCCTTCTGTCCGTACTGGCCCCGATGACACAGGCTGCAGCCACTTTCCAGATGAAACTCCGTTGCTAATGGCGCCCAGTCCTTAGAGATTGGCGCCCAGTACATAGAGATTGGCGCCCAGTCCTTGAAGATTGGCGCCCAGTACTCAGAGATTGGCGCCCAGTACTCAGAGATTGGCGCCCAGTACTTAGAGATTGGCGCCCAGTCCTTGAAGATTGGCGCCCAGTACTCAGAGATTGGCGCCCAGTACTCAGAGATTGGCGCCCAGTACTCAGAGATTGGCGCCCAGTACTCAGAGATTGGCGCCCTGTACTCAGAGATTGGCGCCCAGTACTCAGAGATTGGCGCCCAGTACTCAGAGATTGGCGCCCAGTACTCAGAGATTGGCGCCCTGTACTCAGAGATTGGCGCCCAGTACTTAAAGATTGGCGCCCAGTACTCAGAGATTGGCGCCCAGTACTTAGAGATTGGCGCCCAGTACTTAGAGATTGGCGCCCAGTATTCAGAGATTGGCGCCCAGTACTCAGAGATTGGCGCCCAGTACTTAGAGATCGGCGCCCAGTACTCAGAGATTGGCGCCCAGTACTTAGAGATTGGCGCCCAGTACTCAGAGATTGGCGCCCAGTACTTAGAGATTGGCGCCCTGTACTCAGAGATTGGCGCCCTGTACTCAGAGATTGGCGCCCAGTACTTAGAGATTGGCGCCCAGTACTCAGAGATTGGCGCCCTGTACTTAGAGATTGGCGCCCTGTACTCAGAGATTGGCGCCCAGTCCTTGAAGATTGGCGCCCAGTACTCAGAGATTGGCGCCCAGTACTCAGAGATTGGCGCCCAGTACTTAGAGATTGGCGCCCAGTCCTTGAAGATTGGCGCCCAGTACTCAGAGATTGGCGCCCAGTACTCAGAGATTGGCGCCCAGTACTCAGAGATTGGCGCCCAGTACTCAGAGATTGGCGCCCTGTACTCAGAGATTGGCGCCCAGTACTCAGAGATTGGCGCCCAGTACTCAGAGATTGGCGCCCAGTACTCAGAGATTGGCGCCCTGTACTCAGAGATTGGCGCCCAGTACTTAAAGATTGGCGCCCAGTACTCAGAGATTGGCGCACAGTACTTAGAGATTGGCGCCCAGTACTTAGAGATTGGCGCCCAGTATTCAGAGATTGGCGCCCAGTACTCAGAGATTGGCGCCCAGTACTTAGAGATCGGCGCCCAGTACTCAGAGATTGGCGCCCAGTACTTAGAGATTGGCGCCCAGTACTCAGAGATTGGCGCCCAGTACTTAGAGATTGGCGCCCTGTACTCAGAGATTGGCGCCCTGTACTCAGAGATTGGCGCCCAGTACTTAGAGATTGGCGCCCAGTACTCAGAGATTGGCGCCCTGTACTTAGAGATTGGCGCCCAGTACTCAGAGATTGGCGCCCAGTACTTAGAGATTGGCGCCCAGTACTTAGAGATTGGCGCCCAGTACTTAGAGATCGGCGCCCAGTACTTAGAGATTGGCGCCCAGTACTCAGAGATTGGCGCCCAGTACTCAGAGATTGGCGCCCAGTACTCAGAGATTGGCGCCCAGTACTTAGAGATTGGCGCCCAGTACTCAGAGATTGGCGCCCAGTACTCAGAGATTGGCGCCCAGTACTCAGAGATTGGCGCCCAGTACTTAGAGATTGGCGCCCAGTACTCAGAGATTGGCGCCCAGTACTCAGAGATTGGCGCCCAGTACTTAGAGATCGGCGCCCAGTACTCAGAGATTGGCGCCCAGTACTCAGAGATTGGCGCCCAGTACTCAGAGATTGGCGCCCAGTACTCAGAGATTGGCGCCCAGTACTCAGAGATTGGCGCCCAGTACTTAGAGATTGGCGCCCAGTACTCAGAGATTGGCGCCCAGTACTTAGAGATTGGCGCCCAGTACTTAGAGATTGGCGCCCAGTACTTAGAGATTGGCGCCCAGTACTTAGAGATTGGCGCCCAGTATTCAGAGATTGGCGCCCAGTACTTAGAGATTGGCGCCCAGTACTCAGAGATTGGCGCCCTGTACTCAGAGATTGGCGCCCAGTACTCAGAGATTGGCGCCCAGTACTTAGAGATTGGCGCCCAGTACTTAGAGATTGGCGCCCAGTACTTAGAGATTGGCGCCCAGTACTCAGAGATTGGCGCCCAGTACTTAGAGATTGGCGCCCAGTACTCAGAGATTGGCGCCCAGTACTCAGAGATTGGCGCCCAGTACTCAGAGATTGGCGCCCAGTACTTAGAGATTGGCGCCCAGTACTCAGAGATTGGCGCCCAGTACTTAGAGATTGGCGCCCTGTACTTAGAGATTGGCGCCCAGTACTTAGAGATTGGCGCCCAGTACTCAGAGATTGGCGCCCAGTACTTAGAGATTGGCGCCCAGTACTCAGAGATTGGCGCCCAGTACTCAGAGATTGGCGCCCAGTACTCAGAGATTGGCGCCCAGTACTTAGAGATTGGCGCCCAGTACTCAGAGATTGGCGCCCAGTACTCAGAGATTGGCGCCCAGTACTTAGAGATTGGCGCCCTGTACTTAGAGATTGGCGCCCAGTACTTAGAGATTGGCGCCCAGTACTTAGAGATTGGCGCCCTGTACTTAGAGATTGGCGCCCTGTTCTTAGAGATTGGCGCCCTGTTCTTAGAGATTGGCGCCCTGTTCTTAGAGATTGGCGCCCTGTACTTAGAGATTGGCGCCCTGTTCTTAGAGATTGGCGCCCTGTACTTAGAGATTGGCGCCCTGTTCTTAGAGATTGGCGCCCTGTTCTTAGAGATTGGCGCCCTGTTCTTAGAGATTGGCGCCCTGTTCTTAGAGATTGGCGCCCAGTACTTAGAGATTGGCGCCCAGTACTTAGAGATTGGCGCCCAGTACTTAGAGATTGGCGCCCAGTACTCAGAGATTGGCGCCCAGTACTTAGAGATTGGCGCCCTGTACTTAGAGATTGGCGCCCAGTACTTAGAGATTGGCGCCCAGTACTCAGAGATTGGCGCCCAGTACTTAGAGATTGGCGCCCAGTACTTAGAGATTGGCGCCCAGTACTTAGAGATTGGCGCCCAGTACTCAGAGATTGGCGCCCAGTACTCAGAGATTGGCGCCCAGTACTCAGAGATTGGCGCCCAGTACTCAGAGATTGGCGCCCAGTACTTAGAGATTGGCGCCCAGTACTTAGAGATTGGCGCCCTGTACTTAGAGATTGGCGCCCAGTACTTAGAGATTGGCGCCCAGTACTCAGAGATTGGCGCCCTGTTCTTAGAGATTGGCGCCCTGTTCTTAGAGATTGGCGCCCTGTTCTTAGAGATTGGCGCCCTGTTCTTAGAGATTGGCGCCCAGTACTTAGAGATTGGCGCCCAGTACTTAGAGATTGGCGCCCAGTACTTAGAGATTGGCGCCCAGTACTCAGAGATTGGCGCCCAGTACTTAGAGATTGGCGCCCTGTACTTAGAGATTGGCGCCCAGTACTTAGAGATTGGCGCCCAGTACTCAGAGATTGGCGCCCAGTACTTAGAGATTGGCGCCCAGTACTTAGAGATTGGCGCCCAGTACTTAGAGATTGGCGCCCAGTACTCAGAGATTGGCGCCCTGTACTCAGAGATTGGCGCCCAGTACTCAGAGATTGGCGCCCAGTACTCAGAGATTGGCGCCCAGTACTTAGAGATTGGCGCCCAGTACTTAGAGATTGGCGCCCTGTACTTAGAGATTGGCGCCCAGTACTTAGAGATTGGCGCCCAGTACTTAGAGATTGGCGCCCAGTACTTAGAGATTGGCGCCCAGTACTTAGAGATTGGCGCCCTGTACTTAGAGATTGGCGCCCTGTTCTTAGAGATTGGCGCCCTGTTCTTAGATAAGGCGTGATTCTGATCTTAATTTATGTGAATGCACAGAATGCATGATTCTGGAACCAATACGAATTTCTCGCTCTCGGAAATCTAAGCCTGATTCTTGGAAATTAACTCCTAATTCTTAGAAACTGGACTCTTAGTCTTAAAATGGTACTTGATTCTTAGAATAACATAACTTCTTTTAAAATGACCCTTGATTCTAAGAAATATACACTTTCCTAGAAATATAACTTGATTCTTTGAAAACTAGACGACACTTTAAGAATTTGACGCCTCCTTTTTAGAATCAAGAGAAAATTTTTAGAAATTCGTTATTGATTCTAGCTAACTTTATAAAAAGTAATTACTAAGTAATGAATACGAGACTAGCATATATTCTTAGCCCTTTATATCCTCAATTTTAAAAAATGTGCTAATCAAATCAAGCTTCGATGTGATAGGACCACGGAGTGTCCTCTTCATCAATAAATCAGCACAGATAATGTTTTCTAACCAAATAGATCAAGTAAGTGAAAAATTTGAAAATTGAATTTTCGCTCGCATCTCGATAATAGTGCTGAATTAAGACTGTGAAAAAATATATACTTAATCGAGTATATTTGGCTATCAGGCAGGCCAGCCGTTGAGTCCATTGAGACCCATTCTGAGTTTCAGACGATGCCAAGATAATCTGATAGCAGATTTACGGAGTCTGTAAATCGATAAATCATTGCATAGTGCACTGCTGGATGCTTCTTAAAAGCATCTGCGGATTTATACAGAGGGATGAGTTTTAATTTCATCAGGATTATCGTGCATGTGTATTTGAGTAGCTGCACTGGACTCAGATTCGAGCTTGGAACCAATTTCGATAGTCTCATCCCAGTCTATGCCGCCTGTCTCTCTGTTTCTGTCTCCTATGCGACTGATTCTGTAGCCTAAAGCAATAACAATTATTGACCAAAGGACCGCTAGAAGAAGGACGGGACACTTTGTTTCTTGGAAAAAAATTAAAGGCAGATTTTTCGCGGAAAAATACACTAACGAGATAGGAACTTTTCATGCTTTTCACATTTAAATGTTGATAACTTTTTATTGAAAGCAGATCCATTGCTGTTATTTCAACATAGCATAGCAACCAAGCAGAAATATAATTTACCTACAACTTAGCCTACTGATCTGTTAATGAAAATTTCTAAATTATTCTGGTAAAAACAAACTGGTAAACAGAATTATTTGAAGCTAGCACTATATTTTATAGTCTCTTGCACTCCCAAAATAACATAATTTTTTTCAGAGGGGCTGTTGCAACTGACGCACCATTTCGTGATAGTCGACACGCTCAAGTTTCTATATACGAGCCGTATATAAATATTAATAATCGGAAACAAAAGGCTTGTTTCCAAATAGCTCGTAGTTTTGTTGTTTTTGGAAGATTAACGCATTTTTAAACACTGCTGCAAGGGCTGGCATGTAGAGAAAGGGAAGAATATAGCTCGTAAAATCGATATTTTCACAGATGAAGGTTATTTTTTGTCGAAAACCAGCCTCCTAAACGTTTTCTAGGAAACGTGGTTTCCCGTCTTTCCAACTAGTCCTTCGATTTTTTGGCATTATGCAATATCATTCCAATATCTAGCTTACATTATAATAATAATGATTTTAGGCCCCGGATATAGGATATGATTAGGATTAGAATGATTAGAATGATTAGGATATAATAATAGTAATAATAGTTGGGCTGTGGGCTGTGGGCAAAAGAGGGCTGTGGGCAATGGCACATCATTTGGTGACAGTAGACCAGCAGTCTGCGAGGAGGCAATTCTGCCCATTCCGCTGACTCCTGAGCACACAAACACACGGATACTGTACGCATGCAGGCACACGCTCAAATACGTAGGTGCGAACATCTGCCCTGACTTTGTCATCGTCAGGCAGTGTACACTTCACTGTTCCTTGGGGGTTGGCCCTCAGGAGCGTAAATTACACGACAAGCCCCCAAGCCTTCTCTCCGTGTCTTCGGAGAGAATGAATGCGGCCTCGCTGCGGAATCGAGCTCAGGGACCTTGGCGCGAGAGGCAAACGCGTTAACTGCTCTGCCACCGACCCCATCACTAGCATCTTTACTTGTAGATTTTCGGTATCGACTCAACCCGCAGAAGCTGCCCAGAGTGTCCTAAGTAAAGGCCATAGATGTTTGGCTATTCGCGTGTCTGGCTTTCGTTGTGGCCTCCCTGCTGGAGTTCACGCTGGTGAACATGATCGCTCGACGCAGGGAGCAACGTCGGGCGCGCGACGATCTTCGCAACATGATGCGCCGCGAGATGCGAATGCTTCGCGGAAATCTGCTTCCACAGCAGCAGCAGAAGCACGGTCCCGGAGGCAACGACGCCGACACTGGCGCCGATGAAGCCGACGATGGCAAGTCAGACGGCGACGCTGTGGCTGTTGTGGCTAGTCGGCGAACTCGGGCGACGTCACGACCGGCGGAGAAAGCTTCGGCAATGCCAGCAATGATGCCTGCAGCCGAGGATGAATTCAATCCAGACAGTGTGGACAATGTTTTCGCCATTGTCTATCCGGTCTGCTTTCTGGTGTTCAATCTGGTCTACTGGTTGACTTACACATTCTATAGGGCAATCTAGATTCCTACTCTATTTCTAGACTATTTTCAGGGGCAGATGGACAGTTATTTGGTAGATCAATTTCCATTTATTCCAGAGAATTAAACCAGTAAACGATTATACCTAAGGTAGAAAGGACTGACTGATGTGCGTCTATGTGCGTCTAAAACTGTAGCCAATCAGTAAGGTGGCGGAGTGAGGTTGTTGATAAAGCGTGGTGACTTGCTGTACACTCTCAAGGGCGTGAGATTGGGGTCAGAAGTATCGGCAATGCACATCGTATCTTTTTTCATCGTTCTGACTGTTCACGAATTTAGTGGAAATATTCATACAAATTTAATTCAATATATTTTTTACCTATACCTCTCCTATAATTTATGCGAGTACATTACGTAGTAATTGCATAAATTTACTTCTTTCATGCTTTCATTTTTGACTATATTACTGACAAGTATCTTTTTGCAGGAATATACCTCATTGAAAAGAAGATTTCTGACTCAGTTCTACTTCTTAACACTGAATTCATTTATAAGTAGGGGCACCGTAAGACTTAAAAGAACTTTGCACTTTTAATGATTGTTTTAGAAAGAACTGAGTCAGCAGTCTCAGAATTCGATTTTAATCTTACAATCCTTCTTAAAATATAAATAAAGCAGTGGCGTAGCCACAATTTTTTCTGTCAGGCAATATCCACACTTGTAACAACCATAAGGGGTAGAAGCCTAAGTCGAGTTGCGATTGGAATCAATCATGATCCTCCGTCAGGGACTAGAACCCTGTTGGATCCCGTACATACACCACTGAATGGGGACATTTTTATAACAGCCTAATGAAAATGCAAAATGTTTTTTAAATAATATTAACAAGAAATATACAAGCATTAAGCCACCAAAATTTAAAGCGAACTTGTATCAATATAGCTGTCATCCGAGATTCTTTAATAACAAATATTTCTTTGCCACTGCACACGGTTATACGAGTAACAAGACTAATATTGGCAAGTTATTAGTTTTGCCATTAAATTTATTTATTTCAGAAATTTAATAATGACCTGTATCATTGAAACGTAATATCGTATTCGTAAAATGTATACTCGCTCGTAGAATTTATATGTAGGAACGAAATAGATGCTGCATCAATAGCGGGTCCTACTGCATGAGTTTTCACGGTAATGTTATGAAGCCAGTATAAGGCATCGCATCAACAACCATACTTAGTAGCGAATTAAATTAACTTGTCCTTGTGCGTACATTTGGTGTTCACTCGTCAAGATCGACGAGTTACAATTCAACGTACTATATGCATTTCTGCCGCTATAGGGAAATACCGAAATATGTGACGAGTCCACCCAGGAAAATATTCCGTCACAGTCACACGAAGAAACGGCCAGTTTCTGTTCAGGGCTGTTTCGTTCTAACATCGCGATATAACATGCAAAAGGACGCATTTGCATCGATCTATAACATGTTAGATGTTGTGTGTAAAATATTCTTATTCCAAGAAATAATAAAATAAATGACAAGAAATAGGCCTAATATTTATGTACCTAGCGAGCTATATAAATTGTCAATATTACCTATAGCTAGCCTAGCTAAACTAGCCTAGCTATAGCTAGTAGACATTTTTCTTATTGCTACACTGCTAGTAAGGGGCTTTCTATTAGGATTACTTCAAGGTTAAAGTATGCATTAACGCAACATCTAAATATAACATGTTATAAACCGATGTACATATGCCAAATTTTAGCATTAACGCAACTTCTAACATGTTATACACCAATGTACATGCCCACTTTTTGCATGTTATAATCCGAAGTTAGAACGAAACATTAGTGTTTCTGTTGCAAATTATATTCATCAAAGAATGCAAACCTGCCTATTTCACGAGTTTTGGTTAGAAGAAAAACAAAAAGAAAGGACAATATTTTAGTATACGTTAAAACAAACTAAGTATTTTATTTTTTTGTAAAACATTTAAAAAATTAGAACCAAATTGCTAAAATAGTAAATGTTGAATCACTGCATTAATTGCAATATTAAATCAGGATTTGTCTATTATATATTTATTACTTACTGCTACAATGCAACAGATAAGCTTACTTGCAGCTGGCTTGCACTGCTACTTGGGTCACATGAAACTAATATTTGCGTATTAATAATAATAATAATAATAGTTGCAGGAGGGCTGCGGGCAATGGCACATCATTTAGTGAAATTAGTGACACTAGACCCGCAGCCAGCGAGGAGGCAATTCTGCCCATTTCGCTGACTCCTGAGCACACACGCACACAGATACTGTACGCAGGCATACGCTCACACAGGCGTGTACCTCTGCCCTGACTTTCTCATCGTCAGGCAGCATACATTTCACTGTGCCTTGGAGGTTGGCCCTCAAGGGCGTAAATTGCACGACCAGCCCTCAAGCCTTCTCTCCGCGGCTGCGCCCCAAATAAAAGTGGCCTCGCCGTGGAATTTAACTAAGGGACCTTGGTGCGAGAGGCAAACGCGATAACCGCTACGCCACCGACCCCCAATATGTGCGTATTAAAGTTTCCTTGCGTATAAGTAGCCTACAGCTTTCAAATCTCAAGACCAATGAATTGATACTTTTCCAAATTAGTTTCGGAGTAGGCCTATCCATAAGCGGAAAATGTAAACCAGAAAATATGTGCTCTGCTACAACCGACCAACGGAGTCAACTCCACATAGTTACTTCCTCTAAGCCCCTAATGGTTATGTAGCAACAATATTTGTTTAGGGTTTATAAAAGCGAGTATAAGCACTACATGAAAGAGGAAATTCGCTTGTTAGATTTTTCTGTCAAATTCCATTATCATATCAGATCTTCATGTATAAGGATAGGCATAGTAATTTTAGCAGAAAATTCATCATGATTTGTCTGTACAGCTATCTTTGTTATGAAGTGTAAAGTGAAGCAACAAATAGGCCTAGCAATGCCACCACTTGACTCCACTCACGAGCTCAGGCAAATCAAACAAGGTAGTCCACACTTTGTCGCAGATTATATCTTTAATTGAATGTGATGCTTTTACCATGATACAGATCCCACAGGCAAATGAACCTTATATACTGACATTGCAAGCCAGGCTTTACTTTCAGACCACATAATCTTAGTAATAGTAGGAAGAGATTTGCTTGAGATTCAAGATGCTTGTTAAGCTAGGTCATACATGCGCAACCTCCCAAATCTTAGCCGGCCTTGCGACTTAGTTTTTGCTCTCATTTGCGACTTAGTTCGTTTCATTGCTCTATTTACGACTTAGTTTGCTCTCATTTGCTATCTTTTTCTCTCCCCTTTTTCCTTTTCTTCACGCCTTCCTTTTTTGTCCCTTGATCCCCCCTTTGATTTTTTTGCGCTTGGTCGATTGGTTTTTGCGACTTACCTTGCTTGGCCCTCGTTTCACCCGGCCGGTTCGGCCGGCTCGGCCGGGTGTTGCGCATGTATAAGCTAGGTAGTCACTAATGCACAGTTGGATATTTATCTAATAATATTTACCTTTTTGTTTTATAAAGTTTTCACTATCTTTTTTATATATTTTAATGTATTTGTGACAGTTGTCTCATTGTAAATTACTATGTTAGGTTATTATTGCTTTGTCAATTTGGCAGCTTTAAGATTCAAGAGTATAAATGCATTAAAACTTTGGTTAGGTTTTAATATTGCACCAATCATTTTACATACCTGCCCTATTTGAATGTTAATAGACAATTAGTAAATTTCATTTTGTGTACTGTTAATGAGGTATAAAATTCTAGAGATATGAGAATATTAGAAAAACTTGATGTGACTTTAGGGGTTTCTTAAACCTTAAAATTATAAAATAGTTCTAGCTTTAGTAGATATAAAATTTATATCTAAGAGGTTGTAGCCTTGTGGTTAGAATATCAGACTCAACTTAAAGGTCTGGGGTTCGATTCCTGACTCCACTGGAACAATTTCTGCCCTTTAGCAAGACACTTAACTCTGAATTGCTTCAGTTCACCCAGCTGTTAAATGGGCATCAGCATTAGGCTTAGCTGGGATAAATAACGGTAGGTGTGGCATCCCCTAGTCCATGGACTGATCAGCCATACACAGCCTTCAGATGCGTGGTATAATAGCTGCAGCTGTGCTGTTGGCTGCACATCTGGCCCAATCAGACAGGTGTAATCAATCAATCAATATCTAAAAATGTTTTAGTGGTGCTAAGTTAGAAAAAACAATTTGTTTGTATCTACAACCATATGGAATAGCTTCCCTAACACAGGATTACAATACTTTGGGGTATATATAGAATTAGTAATTTTTTAAAAGAATATTTTTGTTTCATGTTTCTATGGGAGAATTGCAAATAAATAAATGTGAGAGCAACAACTGCATTCTTGTAATAAAGCTCTTATTGTTCATAAAGAAAAGTAAATCAAGACTAGTTTTAACTTTATTTTTCATAAAACTATAAGCCAACTTGTACTAATTGCATTATATATACAATTTTTTAATTTATAGCCTATAGGCAAGCTACAAACTTATAAAAGATAGGGGTTCAGTTATCATCACACTCATAGACCCACTAGAAGACCATAAAACTGTCCATAAAATTTCTGACTGTTTAAACCAATATATATAGCAATGCACAGTTTTAACTACTTAAAAGATGAAGAAAAAAGTAGTTTTGTGGAGCAATTAGAGTTTTCCTACTTTTTTATTTACTTATTTAATTGCAAAAACAATTAACTTGCAGTTTAAGGTGCAGTATGTATCACACACTAAATATACTACTGGCTGACATACTGCTGACTACTGATTATAAAAGCAACTAGCATGCAATTTAAATTAATGTGTGGTTTGTCCTGCTACTTGTAAAACTACATTTTCCTCATCTTCTAAGTAGTTTAATCTGTGCATTGCTGTATATATTAGTTTAAATAGTCAGAAATTTTATGACCAGCCAATCAGAGTTTTATTGGCAATTTGAGATGCAACTGCATATTTTAATGTGGTTTTACATGTGGCACAAGTCATATGTGTGAAAATTTGTGCTTTGGCAGAAGTGCCTTTTAGCACAGTTTTACATTTTATCAAGGAAAACATATTTTCTGAAGAAGATTAGCATTTTTAAAAGCTTTTTTATTATTCTGATTTTTAGGCCCCTACTGAGTACACATTATAAATATTTAGAATACAAATATAAATTAGTGTTATTTATACTTTAGATTTTGTTTCGCTAATGAGGTTGCAGATGACTGCTTTTTCATATAGGCTCTATATATTATTTTTATTGTTGTTTTATTGATGACATATTTGAGTATTGCAAAAATGATAGTGGCAATTTTTTGCCTAAAATTTTCCAGGAACGAAAAGCATCTCAGCAGGGCACCTGCTATCGACTATCCCAGGTAGCTGGTTATGGAGGTCGCCGCAATGACCTAGTATATGCCTGTCGTCCAGCTAATCGATTGGTGGGCAGCGCCGACAGATTAATTGTGTACTTTGGCGGCGATGTTCAGGACTACGTTGAAAATATGGACAAACATGGTGAGAACATGATTTTATACAAGCGTAATAGAGCATAACAGCATAAATATTCCGTACTAGCGTTTTTAGTCATCTAAAATGAATTAATTATTTTATCCTATAATTTATTCTTCTTTAAGTATCATTGCTAGCATTCTACCTGAGAAAGTGGCAGCATTTTACCTGAGAAAGTGGTAGCATTCTACCTGAGAGGTCATTGCTAGCATTCTACCTGAGAGAGTGGTAGCATTCTATCTGAGAGATAGAATGCATTCTACCTGAGAGGTCATTGCTAGCATTCTACCTGAGAGAGTGGTAGCATTCTATCTGAGAGAGGTAGCATTCTACCCGAGAGGTCATTGCTAGCATTCTACCTGAGAGGTCATTGCTAGCATTCTACCTGAGAGAGTGGTAGCATTCTACCTGAGAGAGTGGTAGCATTCTACCTGAGGTCATTGCTAGCATTCTACCTGAGAGGTCATTGCTAGCATTCTACCTGAGAGAGGTGCAGCATCGTGATATCCAACGCTGAACACTCAGGTGATAACTGTCGCCATCGTCAGTGGAATCTCGAGGCTACAGCTCGCCTGCTGTTGGCTAGATTTGGCGATACGAACAGCGAAGTGATTGTAGTTCGACCGCGCCGCATGGAATCCGGGACCTACAGCGTGTACGCAAACTTTGTGGACGACTGGTCAGACAGCAAAGGTGCGCCGGTGTTCCAGCGGCCCTACAATCCGGGCGTTGGGCAGCACGCCGCACAGCACTTGGCGGAGCTGCTAGCGCGGGCAAAGCGAGAGCTGACCGCGCGTCAAACTGCCGATGAAGAAGACGAAGACAATCAATTGGCGGAGGTAACTTCCGACGACAGGATAGATAAGGCGGCTAGTCACGGCGCTGCGGCTGTTGCTAAGCAACAGCGTCTCACATTGGTAAGAATGGGATCTGTGTGTTTGTGCGGTTTTTAATCGTGGGATCAAAGAGCACTAAATTCCTAAAATAAGATTTCCGATCCTCAAATCGGATTTCAGATCCTCAAATATTCCTCAGGTCCTCAGATGGGACATCAGATCCTCAAATAGGACATCAGGTCATTAGTGGGACATCAGATGCTTAAATGGTACATCAGATCCTCAAATGGGACATCAGATCCTCAAATGGGACATCAGATCCTCAAATGGGACATCAGATCCTCAAATGGGACATCAGATCCTCAAATGGGACATCAGATCCTCAAATGGGACATCAGATCCTCAAATGGGACATCAGATCCTCAAATGGGACATCAGATCCTCAAATGGGACATCAGATCCTCTAGTGCATTGCACAAGCAAGAACACTAGACTCTTATACATCTCCAGTTGGTTCAAGCGATAGCCATTCTCGCACTGACTCCCGCAGGTTGGCTTCAGCAAAGGCTGCGTCCCGTTGAATCAAATAGTCCGAGAGCTCAGCCACGATCAGTCTGGCCGCCTGCCCGGACTCTCCGATATCTACTGGCTAGACGGCGGACACTCTGGCCAGACCGACACCTGGCTGACTGATCCGACAGATTTGACCTGCCTACAAGGTGCACTTAAAGTGCGGGCCTATGCCACGCCTTATCAGGTATGTCAATGCGCCCTTAACTGTATCTAACTAAGGTTCATTTTATGTCCTTTCTTTCTTCTACCTATTCGCTGTTTTGTGCAATTCGTGTCCTCTAAACGTATTTGTCTAATATTTCCGCGTTTCTCCTTAATCTTCAGACCTACCCCTGTATCTATCATGCCCTCTGCTAAATTCTTGGGGTTTTTTCCATGAATCCTTCAGGCCTCTCCCTGAATCCTTCTTACAATGATGGCATTGTAAGTAACCATGCAAGTTTTTTCAAACTACCCTTATAGGTTCGCGACTCTAGCCGACCTTGGATAGGTCGCGAGTTCGAACGCTTCCTAGCCGCCTGCTCAACCCCGCCAGTGGCCAGTCCTGATCTGCGCAGCGGCGTACTCTGCCAAGATTTGCCAGTCTCTATTGATGCCCACTTTCGCCTACTGGAAGTCTTTCCTACTGATTAAAGTTACATTCATTTTTATCGTTCGTTTTTAGCTTCCCTTAGTTGTGCATAACTACTTACAAGTAGTGAATGAAGTAAATTTTATATGATATTAAATAATTAATCTAAGAATATTCTTATTCTTTGTCTTTTTGTTTAATTGATTGGCCGCTTAGTCGATTTATATTCCAAAGGCATTTGTTGTTAGCAAATAGTCTTATTAGCTATTTAAAAGTGTCCATGTTTCGTTTGAAATTACTACGTAGGTGTCACGTAGGTTTGAATATTTTGAATTCATTTTTATTTGCTTTGTGTTCAATACAGATGATAAAATACAAAGGCAATAATGTCCAGAAATGTTACAGGTATACTCTGGCTGCAGATTGATTTTCGCTTTCCAAAGATCAATTTTATATTCTGTAGATTAGCTCCTTTATAAAATAGTTTAATTAGTTATCTAAGATTTTCGCTACTGTTTCATAAATTATAGGTTTTCCCTAGTCTAAAAAGTCTAAAAGTAGATATTTCCTTATTATTAACTGTCTATAGGCTTGGGCCGTGAGGTTTTAGTCATGTGGTTAGGCCGGACTCACGACGTTAAGGTCTGGGGTTCGATTCCTGGCTCTACTGGAACAATTTATGTCCTTTTGAAAGACTGCACTTTAACTACGCATTGCTTCAGTTCACACAGCTGTTAAAATGGGTATCCCCCCAGTCCATGGACTAAACAGTTGTACGCAGACTTCAGATTCGCGGCGCAATAGCTGCTGCTGTGCTGTCAGCAATATAATGCACCAAGTCTATAGTAAAAATATTATGGTTTATTATTAATCGCGGCCTTCTATTGTTCCAGTGAGTTTAAAAACCACCGATTCTAGACAATATCGCAATGGGCGTCAAAGTTGAAACTGTCAAGCAGGGCGACAATAGTTCCTATCCGCAGAAGGGCAACACTGTCACCGTGCACTATGTTGGCACCCTGACCAACGGTTCCAAGTTCGATTCTAGCCGGGATCGCGGCAAGCCATTCCAGTTCCGTATTGGCGCCGGCGAAGTCATCAAGGGCTGGGACGAGGGCGTGGCCCAGATGAGCAAAGGCGAGGTTGCTAAGCTCACCTGTACGCCGGACTATGCCTACGGAGCCAAAGGCTATCCGCCAGTGATTCCGCCAAATTCTACACTGGTATTCGAAGTTGAGCTCATTAGCTTCAAGTAAAAAGGCTGATTAACTTCATGATGCAATTGTGTCAGGTTAGATTTTTAGCAGTTTGTTAGTCATCTAATAAGTCAGCTTGCTAGATTGGTTCGTGTGTCTGTTAATGCTTGTTCCTATTATCTCTCTCTTTTATAATTTCAATCACTAAGAATGTTCTTTTTTGTTAATTCTACAAAAGTTTCCTTTAAAAATTAGTTTCCCTTTTTTCAGTAAGTTTAACAAACCTATTTGATTAACCCGGTCTCTGTTTAATGTAAATTACTATTTAGTAACTATACATCGTTTATTAATATTAATATTGCTATAGTCTTTAGAAAATTAAATTCAACAATAGTTATTTTATAAGCAATATGTTGTGTGTTACCATCTATTTGAATTTGAAAATTACGAACAACACTTTAGTTTATAACAAAATATAATGACAGCTTCTAGTTTTAGAATGTTGTGTTAATAAATGAGGCTTTCTTTTGCTTCCTTATTTAGGTACGTCCATAATAGTATGAAAAATGATTTCTAGTTAAATTTTTTAATTCTATCCTTGTTAAATTTTCCCAAATATGAGTGTAAATATAATTTTACATGATTTTTCTTCGTTTCAGAGACCATTGTAAGCTTAAAAATAGAATAAAAGTATTCATAAAAAATTAATATTTCACGGCAGCATGACTCTAGACAAAAATGAGCCAGCGAAAGTGTTTCGCATTAAAATTGTCAGCATGGGCAATTCTGACACAGGAAAGGTAGGTTAAACATTTTATTATATCTGCATAATATAATACTTTCGGTAGTGCGTTACCAAATGCCAACTCAAAAACTTTCCACTCTCCAGAGTTGCATTATTAAGCGCTACTGTGAGAAACGATTTGTACAGAAGTACCTGATGACAATCGGCATTGATTTCGGCGTTACCAAGTAAGTAATGCGTATTCAGTTGCACGCCTGCATCAAATAAGGGATGTGGCTCAAGATCCATCAACTAGGGGATGTTGCTCAAGATCCATCAATTAGGGGATGTTGCTCAAGATCCATCAATTAGTGGATGTTGCTCAAGATCCATCAATTAGTGGATGTGGCTCAAGAAACATCAAATAGGGGATGTGGCTCAAGATCCATCAATTAGGGGATGTTGCTCAAGATCCATCAATTAGGGGATGTGGCTCAAGATCCATCAATTAGGGGATGTTGCTCAAGATCCATCAATTAGTGGATGTTGCTCAAGATCCATCAATTAGTGGATGTGGCTCAAGAAACATCAAATAGGGGATGTGGCTCAAGATCCATCAATTAGGGGATGTTGCTCAAGATCCATCAATTAGGGGATGTGGCTCAAGATCCATCAATTAGTGGATGTGGCTCAAGATCCATCAATTAGTGGATGTGGCTCAAGATCCATCAATTAGGGGATGTGGCTCAAGATCCATCAATTAGTGGATGTGGCTCAAGATCCATCAATTAGGGGTTGTGGCTCAAGATCCATCAATTAGGGGATGTGGCTCAAGATCCATCAATTAGGGGATGTGGCTCAAGATACATCAATTAGGGGATGTGGCTCAAGATACATCAATTAGTGGATGTGGCTCAAGATCCATCAATTAGGGGATGTGGCTCAAGATACATCAATTAGGGGATGTGATTTAGGATCCATCGAAAATAGGATTTGATTTAAGATCCATTCAATAGAGGATTGATTTAAGATCTTAGGGGCTGTGACTAAAAAGCCCATAGATTCGCTCGTGATTATCGTGATTCCCCTTTTCTAACAGAGTGACTGTCGGTGATCGCGATGTAAAGGTGAACATTTTCGACTTCGCTGGTCACCCAGTATTCTACGAGGTTCGTAACGAGTTTTACCGTGACGTACAGGGCGTCATGCTGGTCTATGACGTCACTAATCGAGCCAGCTTTGAGTCGTTGGATGCCTGGATTAAAGAGATGAAGTCTGAACTGGGCGCCAAGCATAGTGCCGAGTTCGATTCGGCATTCTTTGTTGTCTGCGCTAATAAGGTAAGACAAATTTCAGGCAGACATTCAGTCCCATCTTCAGACTCCATTCAGCCCAATCTTCAGGCTCCATTCAGTCTAATCTTCAGACTCCATTCAGCCCAATCTTCAGACTCCATTCAGCCCAATCTTCAGACTCCATTCAGCCCAATCTTCAGACTCCATTCAGCCCAATCTTCAGACTCCATTCAGCCCAATCTTCAGACTCCATTCAGCCCAATCTTCAGACTACATTCAGCCCAATCTTCAGACTCCATTCAGCCCATCTTCAGACTCCATTCAGCCCAATCTTCAGACTCCATTCAGCCCAATCTTCAGACTCCATTCAGCCCAATCTTCAGACTCCATTCAGCCCAATCTTCAGACTCCATTCAGCCCAATCTTCCGACTACATTCAGCCCAATCTTCAGGCTACATTCAGCCCAATCTTTAGACTACATTCAGCCCAATCTTCAGGCTACATTCAGCCAATCTTCAGACTCCATTCAGCCCAATCTTCAGACTCAATTCAGCCCAATCTTCAGACTCCATTCAGCCCAATCTTCAGACTCCATTCAGCCCAATCTTCAGACTCCATTCAGCCCAATCTTCAGACTCCATTCAGCCCAATCTTCAGACTACATTCAGCCCAATCTTCAGACTCCATTCAGCCCATCTTCAGACTCCATTCAGCCCAATCTTCAGACTCCATTCAGCCCAATCTTCAGACTCCATTCAGCCCAATCTTCAGACTCCATTCAGCCCAATCTTCAGACTCCATTCAGCCCAATCTTCCGACTACATTCAGCCCAATCTTCAGGCTACATTCAGCCCAATCTTCAGACTCCATTCAGCCCAATCTTTAGACTCCATTCAGCCCAATCTTCAGGCTACATTCAGCCAATCTTCAGACTCCATTCAGCCCAATCTTTAGACTACATTCAGCCCAATCTTCAGGCTACATTCAGCCAATCTTCAGACTCCATTCAGCCCAATCTTCAGACTCAATTCAGCCCAATCTTCAGACTCCATTCAGCCAATCTTCAGACTCCATTCAGCCCAATCTTCAGACTCAATTCAGCCCAATCTTCAGACTCCATTCAGCCAATCTTCAGACTACATTCCCATTTCCTGCTCCAGGTGGACAAGAAGCAGGCAAGGCTGGTTGATGAACTAGAAGGTCGCCTTTGGTCCGACGCTCGCGGCTATCCTTATTTCGAGACATCGGCATTGACCGGCGATGGCGTCGGCGAGATGTTCAAATGCCTCTTCGACGGCGTAGTGGAGGCGGTGGTGTCTGGCAAGAAGCCACAGGCCATTCCAGTTCAGCTGGGCTACAATACTGACCAGATTGAAGCTATTAAAAAGCTGAAGAATGGCAAGGATAACTATGAGAGACTGGGCATCACTCAGTATGCCACTAAGTGAGTCTGGTCTATTGTGCTGCCGTCCACTACCGTTCTAGACCCATCCACTCTCCCTGTCCACTCTCCCCACCATCCACTCTCCCTGTCCACTCTCCCCACCATCCTCACCCTGCCTACTCTCCCCACCATCCTCTCATCCTGCCTACTCTCCCCACGATCCTCTCACCCTGCCTACCCTCCCCACGATCCTCTCACCCTGCCTACTCTCCCCACGATCCTCTCACCCTGCCTACTCTCACCACGATCCTCTCACCCTGCCTACTCTCCCTACCATCCACTCTCCCTGCCCACTTTCCCCACCATCCACTCTCCCTGCCTACTCTACCCACCATCCACTCTCACTGCCTACTCTCCCCACCATCCACTCTCACTGCCTACTCTCCCCACCATCCTCTCACTGCCTTTTCTCACGACCATCCACTCTCACTGCCTACTCTCCCCACCCATCTACTCTCCCTGCCTACTCTACCCACCCTGCACTCTCCCTGCCTATTTTCCCCACCCATCCGTCTGGCTTGCAATGCACTGTGATCCCCTAATTGCTCAAATATCTCAGAGACGACATCAACAAGGCCTACAGGAAGCTGGCTGTGCTGCTACATCCTGACAAAAGCGTTGCACCGGGCAGCGAGGAGGCCTTCAAAATCTTGGTCAACGCCCGAAACCAACTGTTGTTAAATGTTAAGCAATGAGCTCGGCTGTTACTATTAAAGCACATTAAGCAAAGCTTTCATTTCTTTGTAGATGTCTGTTTAATAGATTTCTAATTTGCAAGCTAGTGCCTTAACTACCTTAACTAAGGTAGTTTGGTTTGTAAACCTTGGCCTATTTTCATTTAGAAGGTCGAAAATTATTTTACTTGTTTCTGAAGATGCACTAGCATTTTTGGGTTTTGATTATTCAAATATCAATACTCAGTTAGTATATTTGCCTTCCTTATCTGGCACTATCTGTGATCTTCATTTATTTTTTGATCTGCCAGAACTCCGTCCTTTTTTGCACTTTAAGTGCCTGATAACATGTCTAATTATTGTAGTGTAGCATTGTTAGTTAATGTATTAGGGTCAATTTATAACTAATCTATTTTACGTGTGTCTTTACCTACTTAATGTGATATCGTGTTTGTAAAGTAGACTTGTTATGCTTTATTTGCTTTTCACTGTCTTAAATTTTATATTAGTGCGCAAGTAAATGTGTGGAACAAATCTCTTCTATATTTCCGTGAGTTGCATAATTCTATCATTATTTTGAAAACTTATAATGCTATTAAACAAGAATGGCAGTTTAAACAAGGAACAAACTAGTTGTTAAAATAATAGAGATTAGGATAAGCAGAGAGTGAGGTGGCTGCTGCCGGAATGAGGGGTTAAGAGAGGCAGAGGGTGAGGTGGCTGCTGCCGGAATGAGGGGTTAGGAGAGGCAGAGGGTGAGGTGGCTGCTGCCAGAATGAGGGGTTAAGAGAGGCAGAGGGAGAGGTGGCTGCTGCCGGAATGAGGGGTTAAGAGAGGCAGAGGGAGAGGTGGCTGCTGCCGGAATGAGGGGTTAGGAGAGGCAGAGGGTGAGGTGGCTGCTGCCGGAATGAGGGGTTAGGAGAGGCAGGGAGTGGGGTGGTGCTACGATAATGTGGTTTAGGAGAGGCAGGAGTGAGGTGGTGCTACTGAAAGATATTATTTGTGAAGCTTTTCGGAACTATTTAAATGTTTTCCACCGAATTTCAGCGAGTTGAACCATTGGCTTAGACTAATTCTAAGCAGACAAATTCCCTCCGGTTCCAACAGCAAACAAACAATCTGATAAACAAGCAATGGGCCACAAGGCTTTCGGCCAGGGCATGGCATACGTGCGCGGCATCATTTACTACGGTGTGTCGCCCAACGAGCTGCACCCGTTTCGCGGCATGCTGACCAAGGCTCCCTGGAACGGCCTGCGTCGAGTGAGTAGCGAATTCTTTCGCGTTGTTCCGCCATTCGTTGGCGCCTATCTCCTAATCGCCTGGGGCAAGGATGCCAACGAGAAGACCAAGCGCAAGGATCCGGCATTCTTTGATGCCGAGGCCGCCACGAATGGCGAGCTGTGAACTCTGAAACTAAAAAAGCGCTACACCCTACTATTGTAAGTAGTATTAGTGAGTAGCATGTGACTCTAGGTTAATATAAGCACAGCAGGACTTCGGTTTCCAGCTAACTAATTTAGTGTGTTAATCTTGTGCGCTTGTGCAACAATGATCACTGATGTAATGTGAAAATAAACTAGTTTAGACTACTCACTCCCTCCTGTCACCATTTTAACCGATTTAGAATATTTCAAATAACTATTTCGTGTACTGTCTTACTTGTATCATCACAAGAAAACTGCAGAATTAGCTCTATATAACAAAACAGGGCTTATAATATTGAAAATTATTG
This sequence comes from Macrostomum hystrix, assembly GCA_950097015.1. Classification (NCBI taxonomy): domain Eukaryota; kingdom Metazoa; phylum Platyhelminthes; family Macrostomidae; genus Macrostomum; species Macrostomum hystrix. The sequence continues at coordinate 179,887 of CATNEN010000008.1, forward strand.
AAGCCATTGTATAAATGATCTTGGCTCTGACTTCTTTCTCGGTATTTGGTCATTTTTAGTTCACAGATAACAAAAATAGGAAATCGTGGCAATGAGAATTGTTAAAACGGCCCAATTTAGGTCCACCGCTGTGAAGGTCATTTGTGATTAACGAACGAGGCACTAATCTTTAAGTAAAAAATCTGCTTTAACAAAACGAACGATAAATTCCAACCTACAGCATATATAGAAACATAAATGTATAGAAATTATAATATTTGTAGTATATGATTACGCCTGCCCAAATCGGGCCAGATGTGCAGCCGACTGCACAGCCGCAGCTATTGCGCGGCGCATCTGAAGGCTGCGTACGGCTGTTCAGTCCATGGACTGGGGAGCCGACACTCGCTGAAGCAATACAGAGTGTCTTGCTAAATGATACAAATTCTTCCTTATCAATGCTTAATACAAAACTTGTGAAGACAAGAATCGAACCCCCGACCTTCAAGTCGTATTACTTGTACATGGAGTCGGTCGTCTCGCTTCCAAGCAGGGCTGGATGCGCCACGTCAAGCTGTCCATTGGTCAGCGTCCAATTTTTAGCGTTAGGAGCATGGTCTTCATAAAAATTCCATTGACTTCGCTTTTATACTATTTGTTTAACTGCTACCACTACCATTAAAATTTCCCCATTGAATTTGTGTAAATGGATTTCCATTCCACTTCTGTTTCTAAGTAATATACTTATCCTAACAACCCTTTGAATGCTATCCCCATAGTTCAGGCTATACTCTTATAATCCATAGAAAACCGGTAAAAGTACAAGTACATTAGCTGTCGTTCATTTTTTATCCTATATTGCAAACATTTGCATGTATACGCTCGTACTACTATAAACATGATCATATTGAGTAGTATATATGCACAAAAAACTGCTCCAATCGTTAAAAGTCAGTATCTTACATGGCAATCTGTTTAACCAGCATGTCGAGCGGAAATCTCAAACACTGATTTCTAAATAGACCAACGCTGTAACTAACTTTTAATACGAGAAGACTAATGCACATGTACACACTCAAACCCTGGATCTGGATTTTGCAACTAAATCTTTACTGTCCTAGAAGTAGATAAAGTGTTAAATATTCACGTATTTATTTGCTTGCGTGAATCCAACCAGATGTGCCAATGGCATTGGACTGGCTTGTGTTTACAATAAAATCTTACGCCTTGCCATTTCTTAGATTTTTACCCCGAAATTCCTACAAGACTAGCTTTGAACTGCTCACATACTGTCAACTTGTTTAGATTCTGGAACCGGTAACGGTGAGTTGCTAAAGTATTTTTAGTTGCACTTCCCAATCCGAAAGATTCTTAAATCTATTATCTTCCCAATTCCCAAACTTTAAAGCCTCACAATCACTAAAAGCTTCACAACCCCAAGCTTCACAATCCCCAAACTTCACAACCCCCAAACTTCACAATCCCTAAGCTTGACAATCACCAAACTTCATGGTCCCCAAACTCCAAAATCCCCAAGCTTCACAATCCCCAAACTTCACAATCCCTAAGCTTGACAATCACCAAACTTCATGGTCCCCAAACTCCAAAATCCCCAAACTTCACAACCCCCAAACTTCACAATCCCTAAGCTTGACAATCACCAAACTTCATGGTCCCCAAACTCCAAAATCCCCAAGCTTCACAATCCCCAAACTTCACAACCCTAAGCTTCACAATCCCCAAACTTTACGATCCCCAAACTCCAAAATCCCCAAGCTTCACAATCTCCAAGCTTCACAATCCCAAAACTTCACAATTCCCAAACTTCACAATTCCCAAGCTTCACAATCCCCAAGCTTCACAATCCACAAGCTTCACAATCCCAAAACTTCATAATCCCTAAACTTCAAAATTCCCAAGCTTCACAACCCCAAGCTTCACAATCCCCAAACTTCACAACCCCAAGCTTCACAATCCCCAAACTTCACGATCCTCAAACTCCAAAATCCCCAAGCTTCAAAACCCCAAGCTTCACAACCCCAAGCTTCACAATCCCCAAACTTCACGATCCCCAAACTCCAAAATCCCCAAGCTTCACGATCCCCAAACTCCAAAATCCCCAAGCTTCACAATTCCCAAGCTTCACAACCCCAAGCTTCACAATCCCCAAACTTCACAACCCCAAGCTTCACAATCCCCAAACTTCACGATCCCCAAACTCCAAAATCCCCAAACTTCACGATCCCCAAACTCTAAAATCCCCAAGCTTCACAATTCCCAAGCTTCACAACCCCAAGCTTCACAATCCCCAAAAATCACAACCCTAAGCTTCACAATCCCCAAACTTCACGATCCGCAAACTCCGAAATCCCCAAGCTTCACAATCTCCAAGCTTCACAATCCCAAAACTTCACAATTCCCAAACTTCACAATTCCCAAACTTCACGATCCCCAAACTCCAAAATCCCCAAGCTTCACAATCTCCGAGCTTCACAATTCCCAAAACTTCACAATCCCAAAACTTCACAATCCCAAAACTTCACGATCCCCAAAACTTCACGATCCCCAAAACGTCAAAATTCTCAAAACATAAAACTATGTACACTGCCTATGCGAACAAGATTGAAATCCCGACATTCAAAATCCCCGCAACCTGATTGTCCAGATGGCCTCCTGCTCCTCTGCCTCCTCTGCGGCCTCTCTGCCGCGCCTCCACTCGTCGCTAGTCGTGGACGGTCCCGACCGGGCCGGCGCCCGCGCCATGCTACGCGGCGTAGGCCTGAGCAGTGCGGATTTCACCAGACCCCAGGTGGGCGTTGTGTCCTGCTGGGCCACTGTGACGCCGTGTAATTTGAATCTGCGCGAGCTGCAGGATCTGGCCGGCGAGTCCGTTCGGGAGGCCGGCCTAGTGCCTATGCACTTTAACACCATCACGGTGAGTGACGGCATCAGCATGGGCACGCCCGGGATGCGGCTGTCCTTAATTAGCCGCGAGGTGATCGCCGACTCGGTTGAAACCGTCGCCCAGGCTGAAGGCTTCGACGGTCTGGTTTGTCTAGGCGCCTGCGACAAGAACATGCCTGGCATGGCCATGGCGATGCTCCGCCTGAACCGACCGGCTTTGTTTGTCTATGGCGGCAGCATAATGCCCGGCTGCGGCCGCGACGGCGCCAAGGTCGACATTCGATCTGTCTACGAGGCCATCGGAGGCTATCACAAAGGCAGCGTCAGCGGCAAGGTTAGCAAACATTGGAACTTTAGCAATATTATAGAAAAGTATACCCACCAGACCAATCCTTCAAAAGCCGCTCCAACCAATCGGGTCGCGCGTATCGCTTACCACCAAAGAAACTCTCTAACCCCTCGTCGCTTTTCCAGCCAATACTATGACACCTGACACAAGCCACCCCAAAAACTATCTATACCCTCGGGAGCTGCTCCAGCCAATCATATCACACCTGACATTAGCCACCCCAAAAACTATCTATACCCTCGGGAGCTGCTCCAGCCAATCATATAACACCTGACACTAGCCACCTCAAAAACTATCTATACCCTCGGGAGCTGCTCCAGCCAATCATATAACACCTGACACTAACGACACTATGCCAAACACCCAGCTCCCATAAAACTATCCGAGTTTCGCTTTTATTTTGAAACAGTTCTATTTGTTTTTTTAACGATAGAAATTTAAATAATCGATTTCCAACACAGCCCCAAATTAATGCAGCTTAGCAGCGGATTCGAGCTCAGGGATCTTGGTGCGAGAGGCAAACGCATCCCTTCTCCCTTCGTCTCCCCTTCGCCATCTCCCATCTAGGAGCTGTCCGACATTGAAGAATGCGCCGTGCCAGGGCCAGGCTCATGCGCCGGTATGTACACTGCCAACACAATGTCCTGCGCGCTGGAGGCAATGGGCCTCGCCCTACCCGGAGACGCCTCGCCGCCGGCTGTCAGTGAGGAGAAGCGCAGCGAGGCGCGCCTTCAGGTTGGCGCCGCCGTTGCGAATCTGCTGCGCAAGGGAATTCGACCGCGCGACATTGTGACTTGGGAGGCGATGGAGAATGCGGCTGCCGTAGTGTCTGCTTTGGGCGGCTCAACCAACGCCTGCCTGCACCTGGTGGCCATCGCCAGGGAGGCCGGCCTCGCTGACTTCGGGCTGGACAACCTCCAGGCGGTGTTTCAACGAACCCCTGTACTGGCCGACCTGTTTCCCAGCGGGTGTCACGCCATGGCCGATTTGCACGCTGCTGGCGGACTGCGGCCGCTGCTACGGCGCCTGCTGAAAGCCGGCCTGCTACACGGATCGGCAGTAACTTGTACAGGACGTACGCTGGCTGAAGATCTGGAAGGTGTCGAAGATTATCCGGCCGGACAGAAAGTCATTAGGCCATTGTGTGAGTAATGAGTTGCGTCTTCCGACCAATCCAGAAGTCTTAAGGGTTGACCACCCCAAAATTTCTCTATCCCTTTTGGAGCCGCTTCAACCAATCAGGTCACGCTTAACAACCGCCACTCCAGAATTACTCTACCCATTTAGGAGCCGCCTCAACCAATCAGATTACCCTCGTTTTTTCTGACCAGCCGATCCAATCAAAGCCACCGGCCACCTCGTTATCTTTCGCGGCAATCTCTGCCCGGGCGGCGCGGTTGGCAAACTAATCGGCGACGAAGGCGACAGCTTCTCCGGTCCGGCCGTGGTCTACGACAACGAGGAGGCCGCCTACGCTGGCGTCTCGCGCGGAGATGTTCAGGCCGGCCAAGTTGTTGTTGTGCGCAACGAGGGCCCTGTTGGCGGCCCCGGCATGCGGGAGATGCTGGCTGTGACTGCGGCCATTCAGGTGAACACCTTGGCTTAGTCATTTGCAATAGAAGTCCACGGGGAGTGTTTCAATCGCCCACATTTTTCTTTTTTCTGTATCTCTTAAAATATTCAACCAGTTGCCGTGAAAATCCACACCACGGCCTATAATTTTCGGCTCTATCCGATGAAACAACTTCCAGAATCGCTAAAGAATTCAAAGATATCCAACAATTCTCGTCGGTGTGTCTAGTGGCAAAAACCACCAATGTAGGCAAAAAGATTCTGCTCACAAAATTTCATTATGTAGTCATGTCTATTACTTTTTATCAAATTGTATTGATTTTTGGTTGATTTATGGGGGGTCGGTGGCAGAGCGGTTAACGCGTTTGCCTCTCGCACCAAGGTCCCTAAGTTAGATTCCACAGCGAGGCCACATTTATTTGGGGCGCAGCGGCGGAGAGAAGGCTTGGGGGCTTGTCTTGCAATTTACGTCCTTGAGGGCCAACCTCCAAGGCACAGTGAAATGCACACTGCCTGACGATGAGAAAGTCAGGGCAGATGTACACACCTGTGTGAGCGTATGCCTACGTACAGTATCTGTGTGCGTGTGTGCTCAGGAGTCAGCGAAATGGGCAGAATTGCCTCTTCGCTGGCTGCGGGTCTAGTGTCACTAAATGATGTGCCATTGCCCGCAGCCCTCCTACAATTATTATTTTTTTTTGATTTATACACTTTTGAACCAATATGGATTCACCAGAGGTTTATAACAGAGCAATGTATCCTTGTCACCAGGCCAAGTGGTAGCTGTCGCGAAGCTATTTTGTTTCCTCGGGGAAAAATAGCGTAATCTTGTTGTGCCGTGCATATGCACTTTGCCCTGCTCTGTGTGTGACCCGTGTTTATGTCTGCCCCACCCCTTCCTACGCCCGTGCCTGCCTAGGTCAGGGTTTGTAAGAGTGAACTCTCGCTAGTCCCACTCCCAGGGTGGTTGGTTCTGCGAACTCTCGCGGAACCAATCAGACTTGTTAGGCCTAGGCAGGGTTGGGCTGGGACCTGGGTGTCTCGGGCGGTGGACCCTATCCCATCTCCCTCCGTCGGCCATTAGGCCAAGACACAACACTTTTTACTGTTAAGGATTTTGGCGAAAAATGGCGAAAGATTTTTTATTTCACATTTTTCCTAGGGCCGCGGCTTAGCTGGCCGGGTGGCTCTCATCACGGATGGCCGGTTCTCCGGTGCCACCAAGGGCTTTGTTGTAGGTCACGTGACCCCAGAATCGGCCATCGGCGGACCAATAGCCGCCCTGCGCACGGGGGATCTGATCGACATCGATGGTCCCGGCCGGAGCATCAGCGTCAGACTGGGCGAGGCTGAATTCGCCACTCGAATGCGAAATGCGGCCGCGGTGGCGTCGGCTGCGGATACCGCAGCGCTGGCTCATCCGCCAGGCGGTTCGCGCACCTCCGTGCTGGCCAAGTACAGACGGCTGGTCAAGCAGGCCGATGAGGGCGCCATTGTGGCCTGATCTGCAGACTCCGAGGGACTTTCGGGCTAATGGCCAACTCGAGTGGATTATTGACCGAGTCGAGTACTTTTCGGGTAATGACCGACTCGTGTACTTTTGGGCGAATGACCGACACGTGTACTTTTGGAGTAATGACCGACTCGTGTACTTTTGGAGTAATGACCGACTCGTGTACTTTTGAAGTAATGACCGACTCGTGTACCTTTGGGCTAATGACCGACTCGTGTACCTTTGGGCTAATGACCGACTCGTGTACCTTTGGGCTAATGACCGACTCGTGTACTTTTGGGGCAATGACCGACTCGTGTACTTTTGGGGCAATGACCGACTCGTGTACCTTTTGGCTAATGACCGACTCGTGTACTTTTGGGGCAATGACCGACTCGTGTACTTTTGGGGCAATGACCGACTCGTGTACCTTTGGGCTAATGACCGACTCGTGCACTTTTGGGGATATGACAGACTCGGTTAGATCATTTCTGACTAAATAATTTCTGGTATTTACTCCAAATTGAGAACTAACTAAGCTACCGGCTAACTTAAAGTCAATTTTCGAATCGACTAAGTTTTATGTAACTATTTTCAATTTTCTTAGCTCCAATACACTACTTAGATTCACTATGAGTAGTGAGAGTGTGCAATCTATTGTTACTTTCATAATTTCCGCTAGCTAACGAATAAGAAGTGTGATTTTAAATAAAAAAAATTTTTGTGACACAAGGAATCAAATGAAAACAATGTTACCTTTCACAGGTTAGTACAAATATACTAAAGCAAAACTTTCCATGCTTTCTACTTTTTTTTCAATTAAGTCACATTTATCATTCAAATGTGAATGTGAATGTTTTACAATTAGCTACAGCAATACCAAACCCATAATACAGCCACCCACCTGCCGACTTCCTAATGAAATTTATTCGATCCAAAATTAAAACTTTTTTTTGCTCGCAACAAAATTGCCGACAAAAAGGACAGCACAGACTGCCGATTTCATTGTGTTCTCCCTTCTAGCCCCGTTTTCTGATTGGCCGCCGATACCGCCAGCCAATTGGACGGATCGATTTCTTTATTAACCATTTAGCGGCCCTACAAACGGAACTGGGACAGTTGGAATTTATATAGTCTCACATATTCCATTGCTTTACAACTCGAACTCTTGAAAAATGGATTTGTCACCAATCGCTTTATCTCCCGCTTCCGCCCCCGTTGGATTTGCGGTACCAGCATCAGGTCCAGCTTCACCGTCAGCCTCATCAGTTCCAAGCGACTGCCGACATTCAAATCAGCGGCGTCAGCAGCGGACGCGTTGTCAACAGCGGCGTCCTGCGCCGCGCCGTGTTCAGCGACGCCCATCGACGCGGCCTTGAGAAGGCCTTCCAGCGCCAGAAGTACATCGGCAAGCCGGACCGCAGGCTTCTGGCCGATCGTCTGGGTTTAGGCGACTCTCAGGTAAGCTGATGTCGCCTGGGCTTGTGAGACCGGTCTGGAACTGCTCTCCGGTCCAAAATTGCTTTCCAGATAAGTGCCAAATTGATGCCGTTTAGCGCCACTCTAATCTGCAGGTGAAAATTTGGTTTCAGAACCGTCGCATGAAATGGCGCAACTCCAAGGCGGCGGAGGCGGACTCGATGAACAACGATGCGAGCCGGACTAGCCAGGTGCAATCTTGAGAACAGAGAACTGCTAGGAATAAGTCTTCTTCTTCAGCTACTGCCGCTGCTGCTGCCGCTGCCGCTGCTGCTGCCTCTTCTGTTGCCACTGCTGCTGCCTGTTCTGCTACTCATAATTCTACTGTTGCTGCTCCTGCATTGTGACTATCAAACACATTGTTGTTTTCTCATTTATTGTCAGCCTTTTTTGAAATTAAATAAATGCGAGAATTCTCTAAACCGATATTGCGCACTAAATGTGAAGACGTGTGGCTCTCACTCTAGTCACGAATTCTTACATTTTTTTGTTTAGATCTCATATATATGTCTAAGGAAGTAAATACGCATGCTCACTACTTATAGTACAATATGATGCATATTTTACTTTTTTTCTAGACTATTTTAAACTTGATTGATCTATTCACACCCCGATCATCTACTGACATCCCTGCTGACACACTAGTTGACCCACTACTGACATCCCTGCTGACACACTAGTTGACCCACTACTGACATCCCTGCTGACACACTAGTTGACCCACTACTGACATCCCTGCTGACACACTAGTTGACCCACTACTGACATCCCTGCTGACACACTAGTTGACCCACTACTGACATCCCTGCTGACACACTAGTTGACCCACTACTGACATCCCTACTGACACACTAGTTGACCCACTACTGACATCCCTACTGACACACTAGTTGACCCACTACTGACATCCCTGCTGACACACTAGTTGACCCACTACTGACATCCCTGCTGACACACTAGTTGACCCACTACTGACATCCCTGCTGACACACTAGTTGACCCACTACTGACATCCCTGCGGACACACTAGTTGACCCACTACTGACATCCCTGCTGACACACTAGTTGACCCACTACTGACATCCCTGCTGACACACTAGTTGACCCACTACTGACATCCCTGCTGACACACTAGTTGACCCACTACTGACATCCCTGCTGACACACTAGTTGACGCCGTAAATAATCCAGTGTCGGGAAAAATCATGAAATCATGCATAATAAATATGAAACGTGATAACCTAGCTAATGGTTGTATTATGATGCCGCGAAACCAATATTCATCCCTAGTAATTAAGTAGAAATGCATTTACTCAGCATTATAAAATACATTTCCATCTAATCTTTTCTTTTATCTTTTCACTCTAATCCAACTCTCCCATCTCTAGTCTGTTCACTCTAATCCAACTCTCCCATCTCTAGTATGTTCACTCTAATCCAGCTCTCCCATATCTAGTCTCTTCACTCTAATCCAGCTCTCCCATCTCTAGTCTGTTCACTCTAATCCAACTCTCCCATCTCTAGTCTGTTCACTCTAATCCAACTCTCCTATCTCTAGTCTGTTCACTCTAATCCAGCTCTCCCATATCTAGTCTGTTCACTCTAATCCAGCTCTCCCATCTCTAGTCTGTTCACTCTAATCCAACTCTCCCATCTCTAGTCTCTTCACTCTAATCCAACTCTCCTATCTCTAGTCTGTTCACTCTAATCCAACTCTCCCATCTCTAGTATGTTCACTCTAATCCAGCTCTCCCATATCTAGTCTGTTCACTCTAATCCAGCTCTCCCATATCTAGTCTCTTCACTCTAATCCAACTCTCCCATCTCTAGTCTCTTCACTCTAATCCAACTCTCCTATCTCTAGTCTGTTCACTCTAATCCAACTCTCCCATCTCTAGTATGTTCACTCTAATCCAGCTCTCCCATATCTAGTCTGTTCACTCTAATCCAGCTCTCCCATATCTAGTCTCTTCACTCTAATCCAACTCTCCCATCTCTAGTCTCTTCACTCTAATCCAACTCTCCTATCTCTAGTCTGTTCACTCTAATCCAGCTCTCCCATATCTAGTCTCTTCACTTTAATCCAACTCTGTAATCTCTAGTCTGTTCACTCTAATCCAACTCTCCTATCTCTAGTCTGTTCACTCTAATCCAACTCTCCCATCTCTAGTATGTTCACTCTAATCCAACTCTGTAATCTCTAGTCTGTTCACTCTAATCCAGCTCTCCCATCTCTAGTCTCTTCACTCTAATCCAACTCTCCTATCTCTAGTCTGTTCACTCTAATCCAACTCTCCCATCTCTAGTATGTTCACTCTAATCCAGCTCTCCCATATCTAGTCTGTTCACTCTAATCCAGCTCTCCCATATCTAGTCTCTTCACTCTAATCCAACTCTCCCATCTCTAGTCTCTTCACTCTAATCCAACTCTCCTATCTCTAGTCTGTTCACTCTAATCCAGCTCTCCCATATCTAGTCTCTTCACTTTAATCCAACTCTGTAATCTCTAGTCTGTTCACTCTAATCCAACTCTCCTATCTCTAGTCTGTTCACTCTAATCCAACTCTCCCATCTCTAGTCTGTTCACTCTAATCCAGCTCTCCCATATCTAGTCTCTTCACTCTAATCCAACTCTCCTATCTCTAGTCTGTTCACTCTAATCCAACTCTCCTATCTCTAGTCTGTTCACTCTAATCCAGCTCTCCCATATCTAGTCTCTTCACTTTAATCCAACTCTGTAATCTCTAGTCTGTTCACTCTAATCCAACTCTCCTATCTCTAGTCTGTTCACTCTAATCCAACTCTCCCATCTCTAGTATGTTCACTCTAATCCAGCTCTCCCATATCTAGTCTCTTCACTCTAATCCAACTCTCCTATCTCTAGTCTGTTCACTCTAATCCAACTCTCCTATCTCTAGTCTGTTCACTCTAATCCAACTCTCCCATCTCTAGTATGTTCACTCTAATCCAGCTCTCCCATATCTAGTCTGTTCACTCTAATCCAACTCTCCCATCTCTAGTCTGTTCACTCTAATCCAACTCTCCCAGCCCTGCCCCTGGCCCTGCCCCTGGCCCTGCCCCTGGCCCTGCCCCTGCCCTGGCCCTGGCTCTGGCCCTGCCCCTGGCCCTGCCCCTGGCTCTGTCCCTCACTCTGCCGATGACTGACTCACTCAGTCGGTGGCTGAGTGGTCTAACCCGTGTGCCTCTCGCACCAAGGTCCCTAAGCTCGATTCCACGGCGAGGCCACATTTATTTTGGGGCGCAGCCGCAGAGAGAAGACTTGGGAGCTTGTCGTACAATTTACGCCCTTGAAAGCCAACCCCAAAGGCACAGTGAAGTGTACATTGCCTGACGATGAGAAAGTCAGGGCAGATGTACACACCTGTGTGAGCGTATGCCTGCGTACAGTATCTGTGTGCTCAGGAGTCAGCGGAATGAGCAGAACTGCCTCCTCGCTGGCTGCGGGTCTACTGTCACTAAAGGATGTGCCATTGCCCGCAGCCCTCCTGCAATTATTATTATACTAAAACCACTCCTCCTCTACCCACTGCTCCTCTACCCACTGCTCCTCTACCCACTGCTCCTCTACCCACTCCTCCTCTACCCACTGCTCCTTTACCCACTACTCCTCTACCCACTGCTCCTCTACCCACTCCTCCTCTACCCACTCCTCCTCTACCCACTGCTCCTCTACCCACTCCTCCTCTACCCACTCCTCCTCTACCCACTGCTCCTCTACCCACTCCTCCTCTACCCACTCCTCCTCTACCCACTCCTCCTCTACCCACTCCTCCTCTACCCACTGCTCCTCTACCCACTCCTCCTCTACCCACTGCTCCTTTACCCACTACTCCTCTACCCACTGCTCGTCTACCCACTTATCTTGCCATAGGGTTCTCATGCTGCAGGATTCTTCTCATCCACTGTATCTTGGGCTGAAGCAAAACTTTCGTCACTACTCTGCTCGCTAATTTCTTCGTCTGCCGTATCTATGTTTGTCGAATGAAATCTGTTATTTTCTATGGTCTAAGTTTTGCACAACTGTGGCGATTAATAGTGCGCCCAAATTCTCAAATTGATTGCTCCATAGACCCCCTTTCAGGCAATAGACAATGAAAAACAAGTCTTTAATAGCTTGATTTTTCCACTAAGGATTAATTAATTTCCACTAATTAGCTTGAAAATGCTATATTTACTCTTTCTGTCTGACTTCACTCGGCTTCTTCATTAAACACAGTTTTACAACTCGATTTTACCATAGACAAAAGTGCCGGGTGTGAATGAGTTGGAGCGGACGGAGCCCGCTACTTTCGTCTATGTTTCGCCCGCAAAATCAGAGAGAACACAGCTCTATCCACAGATTCTATATTACCTAGATTGGTCACTCCAAGAGAAATCGTTCGTTCATCGAAAACCCAGTGTTTTTGCCACAGACGCGAGTTAAATACTGCCGCATTAATATATCTTTTTAGGAAACTATATGTTATTTGCCTTTAACGCTATAGGCGAGCCAATATTGAGAAATGACTTTTAATTGGAGAAAACGCGAGTAATTTCTGAGCCGAATATTTCTTGAATGCGCGGAACAATAAAAACAAATAAAGATAACATGGTGATTAAACAAGCAAGTATGACAGGCAAGCATGACAGATAAGCATGACAAGCAAACACAGATTCAAGAAAGCGTGTCAAATAAGTAAAAAAATGAAGCACAGTGAGTACCCTAACCATGCATCATGTCACAACTTTTTGAGCTTGCGGTTAGCAATAGCGCGATCTCTTTCCTTCCGCACAGTCTCCATCTTCTCTCGGCACCACTGATGCAATCGCATGTGCACAAAAAGCCTTGCCGCTTGTGCATTGCTTTCGGCTCGATGTTCGATACAAAATGGAAGCTGCACACTAAATCGCTCAAATCTGCCGAGGATTCTTGCCCCAATGGCATCAGCAGCAGCTGCTGTTGACATTTCTCGACGAAAAATCTCCTCCATCTTGCAGAATATCGCAACACACGCGCTCGACGGCTGAGTAAGGCCGTATCGAGAGTCTTCAAAGTTTTTGTGGGTGAAGATTCGAGCAGGTGACTCGTCTGTTACCAACTGATCCTTACAGGTGTCGCATGCAAAAATTTGCAGCTTCCGAAAAATCCATCCTCCGATGTAAGGGATTACTTCAGTAGCCTCCACATTGTCGAATGTAATTTCTGTTGCAACGTCTCCATCTGCAGAAACTGCCCGATGCTGCTGGGGCTGCTCTGCAGCTGAAGTTGATGCAGGCGTGACTTTCTCACGTAAGTCACGAATCTCAACTGCCATGGCATCACCATCGTCCTCACAGTTTGTGCCATTCGCAAGCTTGCGTTCCATTTTGCCAGCACTGATGGATCGAAGTGCACCGAGAAACGCATGCAGTTCCGGCTTCTCGTTGAAGCCATTGCGGCCTCTCACGATGGAGAAAAAATTCTGCAGCAGAAACAAGAAGGCATTAACACCATATGTAACAACTGAAAAGCATTTTCAGGCAGATACTCACCTCGACATGATCCTGGGAAAGGCGTCGAAGGCACAAATACGACACACCAGCTTCCGTTAGGCCAAAGTGAATGATGCGCTTCGCTGACTCGATAGAAAGCAGCCAGCCTTCTTTAAACGGCATGGTTGCCTTACTCCTTCCACCCCCCACAGGCGAGAATCGCCATGTCAAAATGAATTCTTGCGCTGCTGACAGCTGGCTCAGTACCATCTCAGCGGACTCTTCGGTAACTGCACCTTTTCCATGCTTGCCGAATAAACTAGCAGAGTTGAGAATGTCAAACATCTCGTTTACTTTCTCCACAAACTCAGCTGTCTGCAGAGCGGACTTCTCCATTCGATCATGATCAACCAGAACTCGCATGCCGCTCGCAACGGAATGGCTGAAAACCTGCGCCGCCAGCGAGACTTTCATTTTCTGCGCGATACCGGGACAGAAATGCGCATCTGTCAGTTTTACCGCCAGCTTCAGCTCTCGTCTGCGCTCAGACTCGTAGAATTCACGCAGGTGTCGCCAGGTGGCCCGCTTGTTGCCACCATACTCGATGTCGTGCTTAAGTAGGCAGTTTCTCGTATTTTTCAAGCAGTGAGGAACGTCCAGTATGAAGTACACGGGCTCGCCTGTAGATGGATGTGGGAAGCTTGGCTGCGGCAAGGAGACCGTCTTCTTGATGTAAGCCCACTGTGTAGGCTCTTGATCAGTCACCACTGCCTTCACACAAATTTCTGCTTCATTGGCGGCCTTCAGGCATTCGTTGATGGCAGCCTTGAATTCCGGTTGTTTTTGGCCGTGGTTGACAAAGTAGCAGGCGATGGGCTGTTTCCACGGGGCCGCGATGCCTCGCAGTTGTGCAACAATGGCCTGATTCACCGGCTTTGCATTTTCCAACGCCTCGAATCCTGAAGCCAGTCCAATAATTGCATCGCTATTCTTGTCAAACCTGACTGATGGAGAGATGCGCATTCCGTCCAGGCAGAGCGTAGCGATCTTCTCCTCCCTGGACTTTCGTGAAAAGTAGGTCTTCAGTTCAGCAATGGTGAAGCTGCAGACTCCGGTATCCGAAAAAAATAATCGAATTCTGCGCTTCAGAACTGTTTCGGATGGAAGCAGAAGGCCTGATTGCTTGCGTAAGAACCGATAAGCAGCAGGACTCAAGTGGTGAATCACAATGGCTTCTCGCACCTGCTTGCGATTCCAGCGCATACCGCGATTTCGAATTCGGTGTGTTGCAACTTTCTGTTGTTCAGAAGTGGCAGTTGAAGCTCTTTGAAGCTTCTGCTTTAATCTCTTGATGACTCCATCTCGATATCGAGCTCTATCCCGCTGTTTCTTCCGCTCCTTTCGAACTTCGTTGCGGTTGTTTGTTGCCCTATCTTCTGAACCAGTTTTATCCTGAGCGTCGGCTGGCATTGCGTGTAGCTCAGGCATCTCGACAGCGTACGTGTCTTCACGATGCAGTACTGGTGGATACATGTTGTCAGCAATGTGGTCTGGTCGCGGCTCGACTTCAACCGATTCCTTCTCCAAGCGTGGTGGAAAAGTGTAGGGATTTGGAAGGGCATCTTTTCTAAGTCGAGCTGAACGTCGTTCGTGTAGTGGGCAGGAGTAATCGGTTTCTTTAAAATGCAGACTGCACACTTTCAACCTCCGCTGCCGCACAAAATTCAAGTCAATATCGCGTAATTCAAGTATCTCTATCCAACGAACTGCTACCTGGTCATCGCTTGGAAATTTGTGTAGATGGATTGCAAATCCATGCACTGAAGCTGGAGTGTCCTCTGTAGTATAGCAGGCAGCTGCACAACAAGCGTGGCTACTAAGACGGTTGATGATCAGCTCCATGGCTAACGTGCGAAGCAGAAGCTCACAGCCAGCGAGTTTTGAGCGAGCGATAGACCATCAAATAAATTTTCTATCTGTCTAACTGTCTATGGGCAAAACTCTGGGTTTTCGCGGCAGACGGCTGGCGGACGCCGTTTCTATTGCAAATTCGATGAGTGACCAATCTAGGTAATATAGAATCTGTGGCTCTATCTATCGATTTTCGGGCTCGCTGCCCTCAAATCCATAGACAGAACTATAATTTGTCTCACGATTTCGCGGGCAAGACGGCCTAGGAGTGATGCTTACAGATTTTGTCTATGGCATGAACTTAAACGTTCATATAACACTGATAAGTAGCTTCAACGTTTGGTCTAGGTTGTGATCATCAGCGACAATAAAAGTGAGCTAAAAAAATTCGTGATTTCCATTAAAAAAACAAAATCTATCTAACGACGACGATATAGTTATCAACACCCTAGAAAATGCTGCCATTGGTTCGATTCGCACTTCTAGTCTGCGTTTTTGCTGTTCTTGCTCGCAGAGGTAGGTCTCATTGTGCCCATTCCGCTGAGCCTTAGACTAAATCACTAGGGGGTGAGTGGCAGAGCGGTCTAACGCATTTGCCTCTCGCACCAAGGTCCCTGAGCTCGATTCCGTGGAGAGGCTACATCCATTTGTACTCAGTCGCTGCAGCGGAGAGAAGGCTTGGGGAGAAAGTCAGGGCAGGTGTATACACCTGTGAGTGTGCGCCTGAGTATGGTATCTGTGTGCGTGTGTGCTCAGGAGTCAGCAGAATGGGCGGAATTGCCTCTTCGCTGGCTGCGGTTCTAGCGTCACCAAATGATTTGCCATTTGCTCACAGCCATTTGCAAACAAAACTCACTAAATCACTAATTTATTCTTCTCAGTTTCAAACAGCTGCCTGACCACAACTTTGTCAAATTGCGTGGCGAACGGAGATGCGTGCGACTTTGGAAAACCCTGCTGCAAGGGACTTTTCTGCGGCAGGTGTCGAATGAGCTGCTGTACACGTAATAACTGGAACCAGCCACCGCAGAAGTCCACGCCGACCTGCTTCGGAGACTCGGAGGGATGCGGCTACAATAATCGGAATTGCTGCCCGGGCCTGTTCTGCGGCAGATGTCGCATGAGTTGCTGCACACCTTTCGGACGCTAATACTACAGCACATAATCAGCTGCCGACTGAGACTTTATTATTAGCTAGTTAATTCCTGTTAGCAAGCAGATTGCTTCGTTGTTTAGTTAATTTCCCTGGTTGGGAGGTCTGAAGTTCGAAATACAGCGAAAGAGAAATAATGCGTGCCTTTATACAGCCAATCTAAACAGATTGGTTGGGTAATTGGTCTTTTACATTATACTTTTCTCTGTACTTAACTCTGCTCGTCTCTATAATTCCAATGCACTAGATGAGTACTAGTAACATACACACGATACGATAGTTGCAGTCTCCCAATGACTTTCAAGTCAATCTAAATGATAGTTTAGACATTCAAAACAATTAATGTCTATGGATTTAACTATCCTCTAAGTAAACCTCGCCGCTAGAGACCATAGACGTTTGGACAACCAAAACGAGAAAGGGGCATTCAAAACGAGAAGGAATTCAGACACTCGGAAGAAAATTCACCCTTTCGACCATAGACTAGAGACAACCAAAATGATTAAACTTGGAAGGGAACGCTGAAAAACTCCATTGCCTTGTTCTCCGCCGGTTTGGCTTTCTCTCGATTCTTTCTTTGCTATTTCTTGTTGCTGTTTTTCGAATACCCCACCAATATCCTCAGTCGACAGGCAACGCTCGGTGTCTGCTATTATAGAGCAAGGGGCAACACTAAATGCCGCAGCAGCCATCCTGCAAGAGCCGATTGCAACTGCGTATAGAATTATGCGAGCATGTACGCAGGAAGGAAGGATTCAGGCGCTACCAAGAGGTGCATGGTAAAAAGAAGAGCAAATGCAAAGTGGACGAGGAGATGAAGGCCAGCCTTCAGAACAAGCTGGAGCAAAACCCGCTTTCCACCTTAAGTGACCTGCGCCGACTGCAACTAACACTGATGAAAACCTGCAGGCCCGGAGAGAGTACGCGGATTTTATGCTACATCTGGATCCTGCAGTTCACATTGTCTACCTTGATGAGACGGGATTCAACCTTTGGCTCAGGCGCTCCCAAGGCCGCTCAATCAAGGGACAGCCAGTGAGGCGAATCGTAACCACTCAAAGGGGCCTAGCATCACCGTCTGCATGGCCATCTCTGCCGATTTTGGGCTCGTCCACTCAACTGCTTGATGGTTAGATAGTTTTGCCTTCCTAATTCTCGTTTTGATTGCCGCTTTCTCATTTTGAATGTCCTTAACTCTATGGCCGAATAGCTGAGACCACAGACATTGTCGTTCTGAATGTCCAAATTATGATTTAGATTGACGAAACCGATACTTATAGCAACAACATCGAAGAGAAGAGGCCAAGAGAAAATGAGAAAGGAGAGGGATGAGTCGGGGAGAGATTAGACAATGAAAAGATGAGACCGAGAAGAGACGAGACACAGGAGAGGATAAGAGAGGAGACACTGTTCTTATTAGTAGTTCTAGATACTTTATGCGAGGTAGTTAATAACATGAACAAATAAAACAACTTTTCATGTTATTCTTACGGTGTAACGTAATGTATTTAGACGAAACGATATTATTGATTTTAATGACCTCCTTGTTTATTTCAGACAACTTTATAATAAGTTGGTGAAAAAAATGGTGCCCGCTGTTTTATATTTGAAATTTCAGCTGTTATTTAGTATAAACAAAAAATTGAACGAAAAAACATCTATGTAAAAAGTTAATTTAATACAGCAACTGTAACAGGACCCTGAAGATGATAAAAGCGATCATTAGTACATCGATTTTAAATAGTTAAGTATGTAAAAAATATCTGAATAAAGCAAATGTCAAGCTAGTAGCTTGATATATTGTAAATTTTTTTAGTAAAATCCAATCAAATATGGACTGAAGTAAAGTTAGAAGCAAAAAACAACTTGAAATTAAACGGGTGCCACCAAAAAATAATCACAACTTGACAATTCGAATCAGATCTTTGTGACATAATTCTGAGAATAAGCTACTGATAATACTACTTGTTAGTAGCGTCGATTATAAGAGACGGCAGAGATATTCGTAAGAGAAAAAACGGGCAAAAGGAGGACAAAATACTTTTACGGAAAAATTAACTCTGATATCTCGATTAGGAATTTAAAAAACTGAGATCATTAAACTTGATTTCTAAGAAATACAGGCTACAACAGGAATGTATAAGCAGATGGCGCATAGGCCATGATGGCGATGGCGATGGCGCAGTAGCGGGGAATGCAAGCAGAATAAGTGAAAAATTGCTGACCACTCAATTCAAAGCTACACAGAATAAGGAGCTTTTCTAGTACTAATATACGCTCGCAGCATAATTCCCGACTATCCTTTAGCTGCTGATGTGCTCAAAATTTCATGCCTTAGGAAGCTTAAAGAGCATTCGAAATCTTATACCTTATAATCGGCATTAATGCACAAAATCTCATCCCTCATTATCGAAATTCGTGCTCAAAATCTCATCGCTCAGCATCTGCATTCATGCTCAAAATTTCATCATTAAGAATCTGCATGTACTGAAAATCTCATATCTTTGAATCAAGCGTATATGCTCAAAATCGTATCCCTAAGCTGCAGATGTTCTCAAATTTTCATTCCAAATAAGCGGAGGGTTCGATTAGTTTTTTGTACAAGTGCAATTTTACAACCGACAAACGCCAAAGCAACAGAGACTAAATCTGGGAAATATCGCCTGTACCCCTACAGGCTAGTCTCGTACACAAGATTAGCCGCCGATAAATATACCGGCAGCCGATTGCGCTTCTGACGACGACGTCGGCGGCGCCTCTGAGGCCACAGAGTCGATGAAGTGTCGACATTCGCAGTGCCCTCAGCGTCGTCGTCTTCTAGCGGCCCGGGAATGGGCATCGAGCGAGCCCGGCGCTGCAGCTGCTGCGAAGCGCTTTCGCTCTTGTTGCGCTCTCTTGGATGATAATAGGACTGCTGATGATAGTAACTATAATCTTCATCGTAGTCGTAAAATTCGTCATCGTCCTGACCGACTTCTTCGATTTCGCCTTCGTCCGTGTCCTCAGCGTAGCGCACGTAGCTTCTTGATCGTCGCGTTGGAGATGGTGTGTCACGACGGCGCCGGATAGAGAGCGCCAACGCCAGGTAGGATGGCTCACGCAGCAGGGACAGGGCAGACGAACTGTGCCGATAGTAGGACCCACCACCTAGCTTGTGCCGTCGGCGACGAACCCGACGACGATGACGCTGCTGCTGTTGTTTGGTGTCGACGCGCTTAGTAAAGAAGCCGGCAGTCATAGTGTGTCGCAGATCGTCCATGGATGCTGACGGTTGATTAGATGACAGAGCGGCCGCTGCAGGCTTCAGGCTCAGGTAGGGATTCGATCGGGCCGTGTAAGCGGTCGGTTGCGGCAGCTGGCGTCGGTTCAGACAGGCCAGGAGGAATTCGATTGCGCCGGTACCGAACGGGTCGGTTGGCGGCAGAGGCTGCGGCAGCGAGTGAGAAGTGTCCTCAGCTGCAGCTAACGGCAATTTCGGATTGCTGGCGGCTTCCGTCATCGAACTCCTGTTCGCCGCTAGATTCGCTTCCTTCATCTCCAGGCGTGTCATTTTCTGAGTCTGAAAGACAAAAAATGGAGCTATGCGTAGATTAAATCAATCGACCTTAATTTACTATACCAGTTATTACATCACATAAAATTAAATTTACCTTCCGAAGATGCCCAACGAGGATTGTTCACAATTCGAACAAAACCAGTTGGCGAAGGCGAAGGCGAAGGCGACGGCGACTGAGACGACAGCGGCGTGATTGCAGCACCAATGGCTGATGAGCCAGCCTCATCATCCGCACCAATATAGGCGCCACTTTTCTCACTTTCGACGCCCGACTCAGGCAGGGAAAATGCCTCCGTTTCTTGACGCTGATAGCCTGGCAGCTGCGGTGTATTATCAGACTCAAACGACGTCTGAGATTCCGAGTTATGTTTGGGTGAACTTGAAACTGGCAAAGATGGCGAAGGTGGCTCTTTTGTCGATTTTGATGATTGCATAGACAATGATGACCTTGCGGATAAAAACGAATCTTTTGGCGATGTTGACGAAGGCTTTGACAGTGGAGGAGACGATAATGGTGGCTTGGCGGTCTTCTTTTCACGCAGACGGCTGTTTTTACGTTGACTGAATTTGGACTTGCGAACTTCTTGAGGCGAACTGACTGCAGCAGTCTCTGGCGAAGCCGACGGTGGCAAGCTAGTGGACATATGACTGCATAGACGCTGAGGCCTTACTAGTGTCAATGAGGCAGCTTCAACACAACCTATTTTTACGGCCAATACATCCTGGCAGCCGGTATCTCTCACACCGCTTTGCTTTGCTACAATTGCTGAAGTTCTGAAAGCAACTAGCTGCGGCTGTGCGAACGCAGTTGTGAAAGGATCATTAAGACTACTGGCTGTGCCTGGTGCTCGATGCAGAGAAGGCTGCTGTTGTTGTGGTTCGACTTCAGTCAGAAAAGTTTCATTCAAACGGTCAGTGCATGATTTTAACATTCGACTAGCGTACTCTGAGAAGCTCAGCGTTGGAATGTTGTCCTCTATGGGCACAATTGGTTCGACTGATAACGGGATCTCACTCTTTTTGTTATTGTTATATGGTATCGACGTCTTGGCTTTCGGCTTCTTTGTTCTAAATGACGACTTTATGGTTCGCTGGCTACCACGCTCTGTTGCTGGTTTTTCGATTTCTCGTTCCTTGTCTGTACTTGTAAGAGTTAATGGCGCGTCACTAGCTATGAGCTCCTTTGAATCGGGCAAAGAAGTCATCTTCTGTACTTGTTCAGTGGCTGCTAACCGACTAGTAGCAATACTATCCATGATGCGCTTTCTACCACTGAAGCTGCGAGATTTCGGTTTAAGCACATCAACCTTTGGTAACTGCGCTTGTTTTACGCTTTTAGAATCTGGTACCTTTCTTCTAATGCTGCTGTGAGAATAGACACTACGTGCTGTGGCTGATCGTTGGAGATTCTCTGTGTCTTTAACCAGCAAATTTTTACTAGTGGAATCGCTGACCAGTTTTCGACTATGAAGAGAAGCAGACGAGGTCATAGAAAAGCTTTCTTCTGCGTATTCGCTACTAGACCCGGAGTCAGACTGCGAGCCAACGCTAGAGCAAGCCAGGTCTTTATCTACTAGCTTTGAAACTGCAGGAGTAACTGGCTTGACCAGCACAGGTGGCTCCTTAGACAAATCAGAGTGACGCCCAACGATGATTACCCCAGACTTATAGGCTTCCGTTTTCTGTGCGCTCATATTCTCTGGCCGAGGTGTCACTTCTTCGGAAATGGTTTCAAGCGCCTTGCTTGGTTGACTGGGAAAAACTGACTGCGGCTCTTCGTCATAGGCGTGTAACTCCTCATCGATATCCATATCGCTATCTGAAGTTGATGAGCTCGAACTGCTAGCTGTCCGCTGCTTGGCTGCAGCAGGATAAGGGCGGACCGAAGATGGCAAGCTCGAGGAGCTAAAGTTTTCACCATTGTTGCCCGGCTCAATATTTTGCTGTTTAGAGCCCGATTCACCTGCAGAGATTCGAAGCGCTCGATCTTCTTGTCCACGATGCTCGGGTATAGACAATGTGGTAGCAGTAGAAACTTGAGGACTAGCCCGAACTGCCGATGTAGATGCACGGCTAAATTTGCCATCATCTGCTTCTTGGCTGCCCTTCAACACGGAAATTTCCATTTCAATATTCAGATTTAAGCGTCCATGCTCAGAAGCTACATTAAGTAAAATGTCCGGCCGCAAATAAACGGACGACGGCAAACTAGGACTTAATTGCTCTGCCTCAGTCGACACGTCACATTCTTTAAGCTTATCTTCGATGCAGGTTGTTGCGGGCAGCTGCAACGTCAGGTCCTCTTGGCCCCGCGGCTCCTGAGGTCCTTGATCTATGGCGGATGGTGCTAAACCAACTGAAACGGAGAGTGTGTCTAAAAGCGTAGGATAAAAAAGTTCCGAAACTGACAAGCCAGGACTAAACTGCTGCTCCTCAACCGTCTCCGAGTCAATCAGCTTTGAAATCTCGCCTTTGATTACTGGCTCGCCGACCGCAGCAGGCAGAAGCAGTATCAGATCTTCTTGTCCGCGATGTTCTGACGAAGAAACCGAAAGGGTATCTCCATTTTTTAAGTGAGGAGGAGCCGAAACTGCTGGCAATTTAGGTCTAACGTGCTGTTTCTGAAACGACTGGTTTGTACTTGCAACGGAAGCAATTTTTTCTTCCATATTTCCGATACTTCTTTCTACCGATCCTGATGCATTCATGGCCGCATCTTCTTGCTTGCAGTTTTTTGAAATAGTAGGACAAATAAGTGTCACCGATGGTAACAAGCTGGGACTCAACTGTTCACTCTTAACAATTGAGTTATCATTGGCTGTGGAAGTCTCCCCCTCAATTATGTGATCTCCAGTTAAGTTAGCTGGTAAAAGCAATGTTAAATCCTCTTGTCCTCGGTGTTCGCTTGAAGTGTTAGAAATTGAGTCCTCTTCAGCAGCAATAGGGCACGCCAAACTAGAAGTCAAAGCGCTTGACTGGACTTGTTCTTTCTCAGCCGACTTTTGGCTAGTCCTTATAAACAGATCTTCACTTTCAATATTCATTCGATTGCGGCTAAGATGCTCCATTTTGTCAACCTTTCCTTCGCTCTCTGCATTAAGCTGCCGCTGGTAAACAAATCGCTCTTGTAACTCAGCGTCTACGTCAAGATAAAACTGACCAGGAGCTGGCTGCATAGCGTGTTGTTTAATGTGCGCCTCATGCAGCTGAGCTGCTTGCGTCACCGCGCCTGTGTCCTGCATCTCCTGGTAGGAGCGCCTTTCTTCAACTGTCCGTGAACTGTAACGGGGCGTGGAGTTTTCGAATTGCCTGGCGCGCTGGCGCACAATCGCACCGTAGCCTTCACTGCTGCCACCATCAACCTGCTCGACTGAGGGAGCAGTATATGCAGTGAGCTCGGCAATATTTGTTATTTTTGAGGCAGCAGACGGAGTAACTATTCGATCAGTTTCTCTAACTACCCGAGTATAGAATGGTGCCGTCTCACCATTTGCCGAAACCAAATTCAACTGCTCCAATAAAAAAGCTTCAGAAGAAATCATCTCGGTGGCATCGACCTCCGGCTCCATCAGTGGAGCTTCATAAGAAATCATATCTGTGGCATCGACCTCTGGCTTCACCAGTGGAGTTTCAGAAGGAATCATCTTGGTGGCATCGACCTCCGGCTTCACCAGTGAAGGGTCAGAAGAAATCATCTCTGTTGTATAGAACTCCGGCTCAACCAATGGAGCATAAGAAGGAATCATCTCGGTGGCATCGACCTCCGGCTCCACCAGTGGAGCTTCAGAAGGAACCATCTCTGTGGCATCGTCTTCCGGCTCCACCAATGGAGCTTCAGAAGGAATCGTGTCAGCCGCAATGTCCGGATCCACCCCTGAAGCTTCCGTTTGAATCGTGTCCGTGGCATTGTCCTCCTGCTCCACAACTGGAGCTTCAGAAGGAACCATCTCTGTGGCATCGTCTTCCGGCTCCACCAATGGAGCTTCAGAAGGAATCGTGTCAGCGGCAATGTCCGGCTCCACCCATGAAGCTTCCGTTTGAATCGTGTCCGTGGCATTGTCCTCCTGCTCCACAACTGGAGCTTCAGAAGGAACCATCACTGTGGCATCGTCTTCCGGCTCCACCAATGGAGCTTCAGAAGGAATCGTGTCAGCGGCATCGTCCGGCTCCACCCCTGAAGCTTCTGTTTGAATCATGTCTGTGGCATTGTCCTCCTGCTCCACCACTGGAGCTTCAGATAAAGTCATCGCTGCGACACTATCAACCTGCTCTATCAACGGGACACCAGAAGGGGTCTCTGAAGCCAGATCAGCTGTGTGAACCTGCTCAACAGCAGGGGCATCAGGTAAATTTTTTTCTGTAGCTTGATCCATCCGCTCAAATATGACATCGGTAACACTGTTCTCTGCAGTACTTTTAACCTGCTCGACAGATGCATCGGACGTAGTGACCTCAGCTACACTAGCCCGAGACAATGATGGACGGCGAGCGTAAATCGCAGTAGAAAACGAAGCGTCTAAATTTGTATCGACTGTGTCGCGTACCATCGCAGAGTTAGAATTACTTTCGAAGCTGTCCATGCTAAGAGTCTCTGCCCGAGATAATCGCCTAAGTTGTTCCTGGTGGTTCTGATGCTGATTTTGATTCAAATTTTGGTGATGCTGTTTCCTAGAATTTTGAGGTTCATCGACCAAAGCACAAAACGAGAATGCTGGAGGCGTTGCGAATTTTTTAATTCGGCGCGGATGCCGACCCGTCAGTATATCGTCGTGATCGTTGTCTTCCGCATCACTAACTAATTGACTTTCGTCGCTGAGTACCTCGAGGTAAACACGGTCTGACATTGACAATTTCCTTGAGACCCGACTAATTGAACTATAAACAGATGAGTGAGAGTCGTAGCCAAGACTTGAGCTAGAAGGTTGTGACAATTTGCAGGTGCTTGTGGAAACCTTTTCTACAACCATAGCTGCCGCCGCCGCTACCAAGTTCGAATCCGACTCCGTCAGTTGACTAGACCGCTCCGACGACGATGCGAGGGTGCGACGCCTAGACCGAGTCTCTGTGACTGCCAAATGATCAAGCGACGCCGACATAACGCGTGCATGCTCGCCAACGTTGCCAACCGCAAAGTCTCCAATTTTGACGCCGCTGTTACCCACGACAGGGCGGCCTACAGCTGGATCAGGCAGTTTAGAGTCACAAGTGTCACACCTATATGAGGCGTCAATATCAGCTAGGATTCTTTTAACGAGGGCTTCTCCATCGCCATCTTCTTCGTCGCGCTTTTTGGCACCACTCTCGCTGTACATTGACTGGTACTCAAACGAGCGCGGCAGGCCTACCTCTGAGGCAAGGCTGGTGTCAACAACGCGTGACCCAGTTTGAGCTTCAAGCACGTTGGCATTTAACTCCGTAGACTCGTGTTGATGCAGCGAGCCAGACCGACGGGAACCTAGCAGCATCATACACAACTGGTCGTCATGGTAACCATTGCTAGACAGCATTAGGCCAGCCCATCGATTTTCTTTAGCCAGATCAGCAACAGTTACGTTTGTACTAGACTTAACATGGGCCTCGTTGTCAGCTGGCAATGCTTGTGATAGCGTAACAATGACCTCTAACTCGGGATCTGTGCTGTGATACACTTCGCGATGCGTCACGGCCACAATGGTAGCATTAGGCAGCTGGAAGCTCGACCGATAAGTATGCTCAACTCGACGGCGTACAATGCCCAATGAAGATACCTCCTCCTGGCGGCGTACTTTTGCGCCGCCTTCTCGCCTGCGACGCAGTATGGCCTCCTTGAGCAGCAAGCCGCCTCTGCTGCCAGATGCAGCGCCGCTTAGTTGCGCATACTCGTCCAGGTTCAAGCTCGATTCGAATTCAAGCGTCTCCGAACGGACCAACGACTTGGATTCGTTTGGCTTCGCCTTTGAGTCCACCTCTGCAATGTCGCTGAAGGTTAAATGGCGTCGATCATCAACGACTTCGATGGTAGATGATTGTGTGGCCATGCTCGCCTCAACAAAGTGCTCGTCTAGTGGTTTCAAAGGAAAGGAAAAAGGAAGTTCGAGTTGAATAGTCGAATAGATACTTATAGTACAGAATTCTGCACTAAAGCTTCAATGCAGAATATGTAAATCATTATAGACAGACATTTTCTCTCCTTAGAAGCTGAGCTCAGTGGAAATTTCACTATATAGTTATTAACATATCCAACCAAGAAAATATAAAAATGACCTGTATGCATGCTTAGAAAGCACATTTGCAAACCTACTTAAGAAAGGAAGCTCAGCTAGTAAGGCCTCACGGCAAATGACACAGCAAAAGACTATTGTGCCACTGTGAGCAACGGAAATATTTGCTCCGAATAGAAATGCGCTTTCAACTAGTTGGTATATTCGACATTGGGCTTTTCAAACCTGAGCAACAGTAAGTTTGTACTTCGCCTTTGCATACCATGTATAGCTAGTTCCTGGCTATACATGGTTTCGACTAATTAATTTGGTCGTGAAATTATAGACTGCAGGCTTTTACCAGCCAGGGGAGAACTTAGTGGTCATGTAGCGATACACAGTGTGCATACCAATGCTGTCAATGGCTGGTTCCGTGTCTAGTGGCGCTTGCTCAGGTGTCAAAGCGACAGTCCGCGCTGTGGGCCGAGAGTCTTCCATGTGGCGCTGACGAGCCTAAAATATTTGTTTTCTCATGTATAATAAAAACCTCGCTTAGTGGCCATGCAAGCTGCATAATGCAAAACGCGAATGCATTCCCTGTCACGACCTTGCGCTAGTGTTGGTTTACCAATTATGCAACATTCCATTCTAGGTGTGCGCGAACAGAATGAAAAGAATGCACAAAATTGAAAATAAAACTGTTTGGTTTAAGCCAAATGAAGCAAGTCTTTAGAAACGTTTTATTGCTTTCATGTCATCAAAATACCGCAGACGCAGATGCACCCTCTACAATCCTATTCACAAGGGTGGGAAGGAGAGTAAACAATTGCTTGTCCTCTGACTTGACAAACCTGCCAGAAACAAGACACAAGAAAATACGAGCGTCAACAGATACTTGCTTTCTGGCAAAGCTATTTTTAGAATGTCTATGCCAAGAAAAAGACACAAAAAACTTGCAATCCCTGTCTACATCTTTGAGTCACATAATTCAACTTCAACTAATTGTCTGTACAATTAGCCACATTGACACACCCAACTCAACCTAAACCGAACATTTATTGTCTTTAACGATCATGCCTGAGAACTCACAGTGACAAACTGGGTCAAACAAATTTAAGACATAAATTCAAATTTACCAATGTGATCATTTTTAGGTTTATTGTGTTTATGGTAAATATTCTGATTGAAAGTCAGAAGCGTATCTGTTTCAATATTATTGCAGTTTTTTAATTTGCATTTCCTTCCATTGGCTCCAACATTGTAAAATGTAAATCAGCGAAATGAAAAACTGAAGATATAAATAATTGTAAAACTGGAGTCAATGGAGACCTCTTCCATTCGTTTCTCATCTCTCCTAAGAAACATTTCATCGGAGTAGTTAATAACCTCTGAGCTAACTTTAAAATTTAACTATTCTGTCTAATACATTTGTAATAAAGAACTCACAAATCACAAGGTCACAACCAGATCTCGGGAAGCAGAGGAAAAAACAATCAAAAATGGAACCAGTTGTCCTAAGGATACTGAGTTCCAACCAAGTTGCCCACTGTTATCAAATAAAGTTTAAAGAATTTTAAATGTCAGTTTCCCAAAATTGCATCAATGTTACTATATTTTCTATAGTAAAAGCAATTTTCTCTGAATGGCATCTGTTATTTTATTAAATACACTTACATGAATATTCCTGAAATCAACAGGTTTGAAAGTGCAAAATAGCTTGTAGAATGAAATCATATATTATATACACATAGGAGCATACATACATATTATTTTGTTTGCACTTGCCTTTACACTTTCAAAAATAAATTTCAAGCGTGATTAATAACACTTCCAGATAAAAAATAAATTAGAAAGCAATAGCTTTGAAGCAAAAATACAAAATTAAAGAATGAAATTGTGCATTTATAATTTGTTTTAATTATAGAAAAATTATTATAAAAAATCATACATAATACATTTAGATCAGACTGATTTCTGTCAACTTGACAAACTTTAAATATATATAATTAATGAGTGCTACAGAAATTACTTAATACTTACATACTTTCTATACTGTTGCAAAGACACAACAAGTATAATTATTAAGAGAGCTACAGCCTGTGATAGCCTATTTGTGAATAGAAAATAGACCTTCTTTAAATAATTCAAAGTGAGAAATGAGATAATGAAATAACAATTTTCTCAAAAACCATACCTTCAGAAAGGTAGTGTCTTCAGTCATTCCATTATCAGTCATTATAAGCTTATGTTGACCATTGTCTGAAAAACAAATGGATTTTTTCGTTAAAAGTACAAATATCAAAGATATAAGTGATTTTTCATTATATTTTATATTACAACTTCAATTGCTTAGATACAGATGTACAATTAGAATATGAAACATATTTATTGTTTTAAATAGACAGATATCGGCACTAATTTGCTATTGATTAGCTGGTGAGAACTTAAAAAATGACTATTGTTAGTATTGTACTCCCTTAGTAGCAGCATTTGGAAATTTATTATAAAAACTAAGGGCCTATTTATTAATAAATGCTTTGTGTGATTCAGAAAGCATTGTAATTAATATATCTATAATGATGACAAGACAGTCTGCATAACATTAGTTAGCTATATCAATGACAGTATATATTTGCACTCTTTAGTTTTTAATTTTTCTATAAAGAAAGAAAAATCTGTGGCTTTGTCTCTTGTTGTTTAGTAAAGATTTGGTCAATAAGTACTAGGACATTCTTGTACTGCATTTCTAAAGCCATAGGAGGCTTTCATGTGAAGTGAAACTCAATAAATAAAGTAAAAGAGTGAACTTGTGAATATCAACATGTAAGAACAAAGAAAATCTGTAGCAATTAAAAAGTTTATTCTATCACTATAAAAAAGTCAGAGACTAAAGGTTATGTCCCTTGTAAAATATAATAAACGATAAACGCCAACCTTATGAAAAGTGAATATATGTGGCAGCTAGTTTTTAACACTTATAGGTTAAGATAAAAAAATTGATGTGTATATACCAAAAAGTTAGTGATATATGTAGTACAGCACAATATAGCATTATACTGTTTCAGCCTTAATTACAAAAGTAGCACCGAAAAGTTCCACTAACTGATTTAAAATACTGAGTAATATACGTGGTAATGCAAGATAAAGAAAATGAAAAGTGTGATGACGGTTCTGTCAATAGATTGAAAAAAGTTGAATTCTAGATCCGCAAACTAAATATTCAAATTTAGCGCTCGTAGTTTTCAATCATGTATCTTAACAAATTTTCAATCGTTTTGATGCTCAGAAATAAAAATAATACGACTTGAAGACACCAAATGATTCTTTCAATAGCCTAGATTTATTCGTTGCGCAATGTTATTTTAATAAAAATGACTCATTTGTCCCTGTAAATACTCAGTCGTGAATTCCTACTCCCCGGCCCTGTCTTTTGCGTACGCGCGGGCTTGCGTTGCCTGTGAAGCTGAATCTGTGTCAACAATGGCTCATATATATATTATTTTTATCTATGGCTTTTGTATGCTATAGGAGGCTTTCAGATAAAGAGGAATCACTGCATTTCGCGTGATTGTGCTGAAAATAGATGTCAATGTGATTATACATTTATTGCAAGCGTCAATATAGATAGAAACAGACTGATGCATAACTGCTTTCTACCCACTGCTCCTCTACCCACTGCTCCTCTACCCACTGCTCCTCTACCTGCACTGCTCCTCTACCCACTGCTCCTCTACCCACTGCTCCTCTACCCACTGCTCCTCTACCCACTGTTCCTCTACCCACTGCTCCTCTACCTACTGCTCCTCTACCCACTCCTCCTCCACCCACTGCTCCTCTACCCACTGCTCCTCTACCCACTGCTCCTCTACCCACTCCTCCTCCACCCACTGCTCCTCTACCCACTGCTCCTCTACCCACTGCTCCTCTACCCACTGCTCCTCTACCCACTGCTCCTCTACCCACTCCTCCTCCACCCACTGTTCCTCTACCCACTGCTCCTCTACCCACTGCTCCTCTACCCACTGCTCCTCTACCCACTGCTCCTCTACCCACTGCTCCTCTACCCACTCCTCCTCCACCCACTGCTCCTCTACCCACTGCTCCTCTACCCACTGCTCCTCTACCCACTGCTCCTCTACCCACTCCTCCTCTACCCACTGCTCCTCTACCCACCCTTCTCTACCCACTCCTCCTCTACCCACTGCTCCTCTACCCACTGGATCCTCTACCCACTGCTCCTCTACCCACTGCTCCTCTACCCACTGCTCCTCTACCCACTGCTCCTCTACCCACTGCTACTCTACCCACTCCTCCTCTACCTGCACTGCTCCTCTACCCACTGCTCCTCTACCCACTCCTCCTCCACCCACTGCTCCTCTACCCACTCCTCCTCTACCCACTGCTCCTCTACCCACCCTTCTCTACCCACTCCTCCTCTACCCACTGCTCCTCTACCCACTGCTCCTCTACCCACTGCTCCTCTACCTGCACTGCTCCTCTACCCACTGCTCCTCTACCCACTGCTCCTCTACCCACTCCTCCTCTACCCACTCCTCCTCTACCCACTGCTCCTCTACCCACTGCTCCTCTACCCACTGCTCCTCTACCCACTGCTCCTCTACCCACTGCTCCTCTACCTGCACTGCTCCTCTACCCACTGCTCCTCTACCCACTCCTCCTCCACCCACTGCTCCTCTAACCACTGCTCCTCTACCCTGCACTGCTCCTCTCTACCCTATATTCTTTCCATTTCTTTCCTCCTTTTTCTCTCTTCCCTTTCTCCCTTTCTTTCTATTCCCTTGTTACGCACCTTTTTTCGCTTTGCTTCCTTGTCATAGCTACCTTTTTCCTCTTTTACAGTCGATTCCCCTCCTTTTTAACCTTTCCTTTCTACTTTCTGTTGCGCCAATTTTTTTCCAAGCCTCCTAATAACCGAAATATCCAGTTCTATCAGCACCACTCCTACTCACTCAACTCAACACTGAAGACTGACTACCTGGCCTGCATCCACGGCCCTTTTTCTTGCAGCCATGCACTTTCCGTAATCCTGCTTTTGTAGACTGTTTTTATCTAAATTATATAATTATTAATGGTAGACAATCCTATTACCTTCTTCTTCTTTCAGGAACATGTGACTGTCGTTGGAAGCTTCTTTTACCACACCGGCCAGTTCGACACTTGTCCTGAGTCAATTTCCCGTGATGCGCATTTTCGGAGCCCTTGATCCTGTGCCCTGACGGATGTTCCTGAATCCTACAGATCTTGAAAAAAGCTATCTTGCCATTCGATGGTATTTTACGCGATTTAAATAGCATACACCTTAAGCATTGGCAGTTTGAATTGTCATATAGTATATTTTTTAAGCTAAATATATTTGAAAGCCATAAAACGATACTAATGCTTGTATTATTATCGAGTAAGTTGCACGTTTCAGCTAAATTCTAAAAAAAACTTCTCACCTTTTATTGCTAGTTGAACTCCTAAGCGGTTCAGTTGAATTTTTCAAATAGCTTGGTTCGTTTATGCATTTATTGAACTAATGTCTCTACATGAAATGGGAATTTCTATGAAGTCAGTGTTGATGTAAAAAAACAATTCTCTGCATTTATAATACTCGTACGTGACCGGACACTATAATATCCATTCTGACTGGAGGGTCACTACACCTTCTCCCGGTCAAATTCAACGTTTTACCAATCAGCTTAGCCAAGTTTCATTATCATCTCGCCTAGCTGCGGTATAATATACCATTAATACCCATGCTTTAAGGGCGTTGATGGAAAATCAGAGGGCGCCGTTAGGCGCCCGAGGATTTTTCATTGACGCCCGCAAAGCTTGGGTATCAATTTTATTGTACCATAGACGTTTTTGCCTTCGGGGTGTGGGGGCGAAGCCCCCACCCACTACCATAGACTATTTTACTATAAAGTCAAATCGTACGCTGAGCCTTGTTTTTCTCTCCTTTTCACCACTCAGCGGACCTTTATTCTATCTACAGTATCTCTCTCTCATTTCTTTCTCTCCCTCTTGGTGCGTGATAAGCAATGCCATAGACTAAAACTGCACGAAGTCTGAACAAGTTGATGAGGGAAAGGAAAACTAAGGCTAGCTCAGAAATTTCTTTCCTTCAAATCTCCACTGAGCCATGATCAAGATCTACGACGGAATAGTGGAAGGCGAGATTGTAGGCTTGTCCACTGATGAGTTGCGCTTCGTCACTGATGAATCGGTCAACCGCTCCGGAGATACTGCGATATCTCAATTCACCGGACTCGTGACTCTCGAAGCAAGCTTCGTCGAGCAGTTTATGCTGGGATTGTCAGATTATCCGGAGTTAAGCGAGAGCGAGGTACAAGAGATGTCCTCGTACAAGAGATAAGGCCGTATGCCCCGTTGAGGCATTCACTCTCTACCTAGAGAAGCTTCCTAGCGACAACCCGAACCTGTTCCCAAGACCGAGGGCCAACTGGACGGGCGGCGACTGGTTCTGCAGGAAGGAGGTCTTGGGTAAGAACACGCTCGCCGGATTTATGAAGGTTCTCTCCCAGGAAGCTGGTCTCGGTCGGTCGTACACAAATCACTGCATTCGTGCGACTACAATCACTACTCTGTCGGAGCAAGGCTTCAGTGCGGAACAAATTCAGGCCGTCTCGGGGCACAAGAGACTGGAGAACGTGATCCGGTACACCAAGCGAGTGTCAATGGATCAAAAGCGTCTACTGTCAACGTCCATGACTTCTGGCTTGCACGGAAGCACCAGCACGCTAGAAGAAGCAACTCCCGCTAAGCGGATCACTGCAGAGCAGGATGAGACATTGCAGGCAAGCGACATAGCGGCCAGAGAACCCACGATTGTCCTGGAGAAAAACGTGGTAAAGTGTTCGATCTACTTGTAACGTGCTTTGAGCCATGACTGCGACATTGACGGCTTTGATTTACCGATTGTTTTTTACCAATTTACCGATTTACCGAAGTACCGAAAGTACTACGCTTGTTCGTAATTTTTTTTGTTGAAAGCCTAAATGTCTATCATTGTTGAACTCCAAAGCTACCTGCTTTACAATGCACTATTGTTTCACGATTTCTGTCTGGAAAAAATTTGCGGGCAGTTAATGACGTTTGCACCATAGAGTAGACTTCGACGCATATTTATTGAAAGCGGGCTTTAATGTAGTCTATGATATTATCGGGCAGGATTAAGTGCCCGCCGGGCAAAAAGGTCATGGTACAATATACCTTTTTGCAATTGAATTCGTCGAAACCGCAAAACAATTCCCCATAGAAGCCAATGTGGTCTAAAAATAGTAAGCCCATAGAAATTAAGCTAAAATTCCAGATTGAATTCGCCGAAATTTCATTTGAATTCGCGTTACGCGCCAATGGCTTGTATTCATTTGACAGGACAAAAAGCTTCGAAGGGGAAACAATCAAAGAGGAAAGAAAGTTTGCGAACTGATGTACGAGTAGAATGAAGTCAACCGAACGATCAAAGAAAAGAGCAATCAATTATGCCAAAATGTCTTCATGATTCAGGCAGCGATTCAAATAGGTTGCCGTGTGATTAGCCCACTGCAAGCACTTCTGCTGTGTGATCTGCTGTAGGGCGACCGTCACCTCACGTCTCAGAATTCCCATTCTCCAGGTGTGAAATGTGATGCCAAGGTTTGCTGCTGCAGCCGTATTGAGCAGTTCCGCACGAACTGGCATGGCAAGTCCTCTCAGCATTTTGAAAACAGGATAGAGAAGGACTGTCGAATTTAAATTGCTGCGATTTTAGCAACATATAGACACCTCACCAGTGCGAATTCAAATGCAATTTCGGCGAATTCAATCTCGAATTTTAGCTTAATTTCTATGGGCTTACTATTTTTAGACCACATTGGCTTCTATGGGGAATTGTTTTGCAGTTTCGGCGCAAAACTTTTTAGCCTGCGGTAATGACAAATGTCTATGGTGATTTCGTATGCTTTGGACTTAAGAGAAGTCCAAAAAGCGTGCGGTAATGGCGGTGGCATTACCGCACGCCTTTTCAAACTGTAGGAAACGATAGGAGACATAGGCGAATGAATTTATGTCTATGGCAAGAAGGGGTAACAAGCTCAAAAACGATTTTCAAACTAGCTCAAATAGGATCAAATTCCACTATATGTAGTAAAAAATTCAAAATTAAGTACAGGTGTTTTAATGCTATACGAAATTATTGTCTTGATTTAAGGATCTATAATTTTATTGGCAACATTTACTCTGCTTCCTACACAGCAGCTTGATTCGACGTAGCTTGCACAAATGCATTGAAAAACATGCTATTTTTTAACCTCAAAAAAACTGTTTTCCGGCTTTAAATAAAAATAAATAAAACATCATTTTAAAAAATCAGTATCATATTATGCTAGGGTATAAATTCCGGCCTTATCTGGTATAGAGCATTAGGCGACACCATATTGTCAATCCTTATTTTTGAGATTAAAGTTTTCAAAAGTTAAGAGAAAAACGCAGTTTTTTGTTGCCATAGCAACAAAAAATAACAACAATAGCAACACAACCATATTTAGACCCCTTGGGGTAGAGGGCAAGCTACGCTAGGGTAAAGGACAAGCTGCACTGGGGCAGAGGACAAGCTGCACTGGGGCAGAGGACAAGCTGCACTGGGGCAGAGGACAAGCTGCACTGGGGCAGAGGACAAGCTGCACTGGGGCAGAGGACAAGCTGCACTGGGGCAGAGGACAAGCTGCACTGGGGCAGAGGACAAGCTGCACTGGGGCAGAGGACAAGCTGCACTGGGGCAGAGGACAAGCTGCACTGGGGCAGAGGACAAGCTGCACTGGGGCAGAGGACAAGCTGCACTCGGGTAGGGGTTTATCTAGAGCGAAGTTCGCATGACATTTCTTCGACCAATGGGTGTTTTTTAGTATAAATCCCATGACAAGTTCCCGCAGATCATATTCTGAAAGCAATTTGTAAGCATCTGCATGCACTTTATGTAACCTATTCGTAATCAACTATGCGGGTTAGCTAGTCAATCTCTCTTTTCTCTAACTTCCTATATCATTATATCGATTACTGCCTGGCCGTATCACAACCAACATGTATCTAAATCCTTTATCTTGCATACCATTTCACAATCGCTTGTGGCATTTTTACCGAGTGAGGCTGCAGTTAGACCCATTAATCAGTAGCGCCACTGCAATGTCTCCAATCTGTACTGTATTGATTCTCACTTTCTCAATTTCATAATTAGTTTATCGTGCATTAGCCAGGCAGTTATTAATATAATTAACTTATTATGACATGCGCTCGAACGAATAAAAAATCGAAATTATTTGCGAATAACTAGGCCAGTGTTGAAAAAGAATTCTTTCCTTACTTCTTCTTCTTCTTCTTCCTAATTCTTTACGTAAGATTCGTATCTGCATAGAGTCACGCAAGGTACTCACGCATGATACTTGTCTACTTTCAAGTATCAATGACCTTTGATTAACTTGTTTCTCTGTCATCTCTCTCATTTCTTTCCGGTCTCATCTACTCTTGTCTAATCTCTCCTGTGCCTCTTCTCTTCTCCGTCTCATCTTTTGATTGTCTAATCTCTCCCCGTCTCATCCCTCTCCTTTCTCATTTTCTCTTGGCCTCTTCTCTTCGATGTT
Organism: Macrostomum hystrix; assembly: GCA_950097015.1. Lineage (NCBI taxonomy): Eukaryota > Metazoa > Platyhelminthes > Macrostomidae > Macrostomum > Macrostomum hystrix. Next base: position 215,574 of record CATNEN010000008.1, read on the forward strand.
GTTCCTATAAGTATCGGTTTCGTCAATCTAAATCATAATTTGGACATTCAGAACGACAATGTCTGTGGTCTCAGCTATTCGGCCATAGAGTTAAGGACATTCAAAATGAGAAAGCGGCAATCAAAACGAGAATTAGGAAGGCAAAACAATCTAACCATCAAGCAGTTGAGTGGACGAGCCCAAAATCTGCAGAGATGGCCATGCAGACGGTGATGCTAGGCCCCTTTGAGTGGTTACGATTCGCCTCACTGGCTGTCCCTTGACTGAGCGGCCTTGGGAGCGCCTGAGCCAAAGGTTGAATCCCGTCTCATCAAGGTAGACGGTGTGAACTGCAGGATCCAGATGTAGCATAAAATCCGCGTACTCTCTCCGGGCCTGCAGGTTTTCATCAGTGTTAGTTGCAGTCGGCGCAGGTCACTTAAGGTGGAAAGCGGGTTTTGCTCCAGCTTGTTCTGAAGGCTGGCCTTCATCTCCTCGTCCACTTTGCATTTGCTCTTCTTTTTACCATGCACCTCTTGGTAGCGCCTGAATCCTTCCTTCCTGCGTACATGCTCGCATAATTCTATACGCAGTTGCAATCGGCTCTTGCAGGATGGCTGCTGCGGCATTTAGTGTTGCCCCTTGCTCTATAATAGCAGACACCGAGCGTTGCCTGTCGACTGAGGATATTGGTGGGGTATTCGAAAAACAGCAACAAGAAATAGCAAAGAAAGAATGGAGAGAAAGCCAGACCGGCGGAGAACAAGGCAAGGGATTTTTCAGCATTCCCTTCCAAGTTTTATCATTTTGGTTGTCTCTAGTCTATGGTCGAAAGGGTGAATTTTCTTCCGAGTGTCTGAATTCATTCTCGTTTTGAATGTCTAAAACATTAGACATTCTAGTCTAAAACATAGAAATTCTAGTCTAAAACGTTAGACATTCTAGTCTAAAACATAGACATTCTAGTCTAAAACATTAGACATTCTAGTCTAAAACATAGACATTCTAGTCTAAAAAATGCACAATCATTTATATTGACAAAAGCTATACTTAAAAGTCATTGGGAGACTGCAACTATCGTATCGTGTGTATGTTACTAGTACTCATCTAGTGCATTGGAATTATAGAGACGAGCAGAGTTAAGTACAGAGAAAAGTATAATGTAAAAGACCAATTACCCAACCAATCTGTTTAGATTGGCTGTATAAAGGCACGCATTATTTCTCTTTCGCTGTATTTCGAACTTCAGACCTCCCAATCAGGGAAATTAACTAAACAACGAAGCAATCTGCTTGCTAACAGGAATTAACTAGCTAACAATAAAGTCTCAGTCGGCAGCTGATTATGTGCTGTAGTATTAGCGTCCGAAAGGTGTGCAGCAACTCATGCGACATCTGCCGCAGAACAGGCCCGGGCAGCAATTCCGATTATTGTAGCCGCATCCCTCCGAGTCTCCGAAGCAGGTCGGCGTGGACTTCTGCGGTGGCTGGTTCCAGTTTTTACGTGTACAGCAGTTCATTCGACACCTGCCGCAGAAAAGTCCCTTGCAGCAGGGTTTTCCAAAGTCGCACGCATCTCCGTTCGCCACGCAATTCGACAAAGTTGTGGTCAGGCAGCTGTTTGAAACTGAGATGAATAAATTAGTGATTTAGTGAGTTTTGTTTGCAAATGGCAAATCATTCGGTGACGCTAGAACCGCAGCCAGCGAAGAGGCAATTCCGCCCATTCTGCTGACTCCTGAGCACACGCGCACACAGATACCATACTCAGGCGCACACTCACAGGTGTGTGTACACCTGCCCTGACTTTCTCCCCAAGCCTTCTCTCCGCTGCAGCGACTGAGTACAAATGGATGTAGCCTCTCCACGGAATCGAGCTCAGGGACCTTGGTGCGAGAGGCAAATGCGTTAGACCGCTCTGCCACTCACCCCCTAGTGATTTAGCTAAGGCTCAGCGGAATGGGCACAATGAGACCTACCTCTGCGAGCAAGAACAGCAAAAACGCAGACTAGAAGTGCGAATCGAACCAATGGCAGCATTTTCTAGGGTGTTGATAACTATAGCGTCGTCGTTAGATAAACTTTGTTTTTTTAACGGAAATCACGAAAGTTTCTTAGCTCACTTGTATTGTCGCTGATGATCACAACCTAGACCAAACGTTGAAGCTAATTATCAGCGTTATACGAACGTTTAAGTTCATGCCATAGACAAAATCTGTAAGCATCACTCCTAGGCCGTCTTGCCCGCGAAATCGTGAGACAAATTATAGTTCTGTCTATGGATTTGAGGGCAGCGGGCCCGAAAATCGATAGATAGAGCTGTGTTCTCTCTGATTTTGCGGGCGAAACATAGACGAAAGTAGCGGGCTCCGTCCGCTCCAACTCATTCACACCCGGCATATTTGTCTATGGTAAAATCGAGTTGTCAAACTGCGTTTAATGAAGAAGCCGAGTGAAGTCAGACAGAAAGAGTATACACTCAGCAACATTGAAAAGTTTCCACCCTCGCGCAAGTTGTATATTTAGAGTTTCAAAACCGGTTTTTGTCGCCAGACTTGTGCCATAGACGATTGATGATTTCGTCAACACGCACTTGGGCCATAGACGCCAGACAAGTCGAAGGAAACATTCACATGTAGCAGTCAGCTTACAGGAGTCTATGATCCACGTTCGCAACCAAACGGAATGGTTCGCCAAATGACCGACCTGGAACGAGCGCGCGCCGTTGGCATGCTGGACGCTGGGGTGTCCATCCGAGCTATTACTCGCCAAATTGGTCTCGCACAGCAATCCGCAAACTGCAGATCAAGTGCAGAGAAACTGGCAGCGTGGCGCTAGCGTGGCGTGGCGCTAGCGTGGCGCTAGCGCAGCGCGGCGCTAGCGTGGCGTGGCGCTGGCGCGGCCGGCGGCTCAATTTGCGCAGTACAACTAGGAGGGCGGACCGGCGATCGCTGCGAATGTCGAAGGGAAGCCCCACATTGCCAGCCACCCTGCTACGGCTGATGTGGGCTGAAAGAAGCAGGCGAGGGGATATTCTGAGCGCCCAAACCATCCGACGACAATAGCGGGAGTCGGGGCTCTGATCCCGTAAGATGCGCAAGCGGCCACGCCTGACCCCAACCCATGTGGCCAGCCGGCAACAATGGGCAATGCAAAGGGTCCAGTGGAGGCAGCAGCAGTGGCGGCGAGTGATTTTCTCGGATGATAGCCGCTTTCGATTGTTCCGTGCCGACGGCCGCATTCGCGTGTGGCGCCAGCCACGCCAGGAGATGCTGCCGCAGCACGTGCAAAACTCAGAGAGCCAGTCAGCTTCTATTCACGTGTGGGCAGGCATCAAAATGCACGCAAAGACGGAGCTTGTGTTCCTGGATGCGACTGTGACTGCCGAGTCGTATTTGCCAATTTTTTTGCCAAGCCAACCTTCTACAGACGCTGCTGCCCTTCATTGATGCTTCATGTGGTGGCGTGGGGAACAGCGTCCTCCAAGACGACAACGCCCCACCGCATCGCGCAGCCGCTGTGGTGCATCTGAAGGACTGACTACTTCGGAATCACTGTCTACCGCGAATCACTGTCTACTGCATGGCAACAGCTACCGAAAGATTTTCTGCGACGCCTGGTTGTGGGTATGCCCGGAGAGTGTGCGCTCTGCTGCTATACGCGTTACTGACCCTGTTCTGGGCCAGTTGGCACCAGATGCTCGCGTAATTTCTTTGCTGTTCGTTTGCTTCGTTCGAATCCGGATTTTATATTTGTCTATGGCTCAAACCACTAATATCTCCACCCACCAAAACGTTGACGCTTCGCGCGCTAGGGTGGAAACTTTTCAATGTTGCTGAGTGTATATAGCATTTTTCAAGCCAAGCTATAGGAGTATTTTTCAATAGCTCCTTATTGCTGTCGATTTGCGCAGTGAAATAAATTTTCCATTTTAAAGCAAACTTCTGGTTATGTTTACCGTTCTTTAGTTGGAATTTATTTTATATTAAAGCATTGAAATAGAATAGCAATTAGAATTTTACCTTCGTCCACAGGCTGCAATACGTACAGGACGGACTGGATAGGGTTTAGAGGGCCCCTAATACTTTCTGCACCCCTTCCTCAGTCTGTCTTCTACCCCTTCCTCAGACTGTCTTCTACCCCTTCCTCAGACTGTCTTCTACCCCTTCCTCAGACTGTCTTCTACCCCTTCCTCAGACTGTCTTCTACCCCTTCCTGAGACTGTCTACCCCTTCCTCAGACTGTCTACCCCTTCCTCAAACTGTCTTCTACCCCTTCCTCAGACTGTCTACCCCTTCCTCAGTCTGTCTACCCCTTCCTCAGTCTGTCTACCCCTTCCTCAGACTGTTTACCCCTTTTCTGAGTGTGTTCTAACTTATTAATTGTTGAAAAACTTTTTTTTCTAACTTATTTTTTGTCGGCTTTAGACCTCATTGGTGACCCAAAAGTAGAAAGCGTCAATATTTAAGTTGACACGGGTTAAATAACACAGCTGACAGCTTGTGTATTATGTGTGAGTTGGCGACCAATTTTTGGACTTGTAAAATCATCTGGAAATGGTAAACCGAGAGGCAGAGCTGGCACTGAGTCTGATTGGAAGCTCAGCCAAAGGGAAGTCGCAGCCTCCAGTCTCCGCCTCTTTACTCATCCCTCCCGTCCCTCTCCGTCTCTCTGAGCGGTTCGTATTTAAATCTATAGGCTCTGTTGGGGCGGGAGCTGTGCTAGCCGAGCTATACAGAGGTCACAGTTCTGCCAACCCCAATCTCTCCTCTCAGCTGGTTCTCCCCTTCCGAAGCTTCCTTCCTAGCCGGCCGCATCCTCGGCTCCGTCGTTCTTCAAAATCCTCACCGAAATATCCCCCCAATAGCTTCCCTAAAACCGCCTCCCCTTAGTGCCAGAGAGACGAGGACAGAAAAACAAGGCCAGAGAATTGAGCTTAGACCCATAAAAATATATCGCCGTTTGCACCGTCCCTAGAGCAGCACTTTGGCTCCAGTTTGGCCATACCCGATTCTCAAATCCCAGAGCGATTGGAAGCAGAGTCCCTGGCAACGATGGAGCCGCCTATTCGCATTGAACTGCAGCCTCCAGCCGAGGAGAAACTCCTGCGTGACTGTCATTTCGCCGCCCGTTGTCATGGTAACGGCGTCCTCCTGCGCAGCAACGGACGCTGAGCAGACCGGCCAGGAGCCCGTTCTTCGTCGTCGCCAACTGTCGCCACCGTCTCGATCTAGACGCTCCCGCTCGCTGCCGTCGGTGCACGAGGAGCCGGCCGATTCGGCTGCCACCGGAGCCGGCGGCGCTGCATCGTCGGGCGCCACCGCCGGCGCCGCGCCTTCACCCGGCAGTCGGCGGAAATTGTCGGACTCGGCGCGTCGGCTGGCTCTGGACACCATGCCGGCACCTGTGGACCCCACAGCTAAGCAGCGGCGCAGATCCTTTGATGTCTCAGCGTTGCAGAAGAATTTGGGAGCCATTCAGGAGAACGACTGATGGAATAACTAGCTGATGGGACTTTTCTTTATCCGTTTCTTACGAAAACCGGAATATTTTTCTCCTAGAGATCAAATTTTCTGTGTTTAAAGCTTGGAATCTACGAGTACTTGTCAGCGTCTATTTTATTTTAAAAGTTCACAGGTCCATGAACTTTGCTGTCCAGAACATGCAATCTAGATAAGTTGCAGTCGATACGATTGCAATCTAGATAAGTTGCAGTCGATACGATTGCAATCTAGATAAGTTGCAGTCGATACGATTGCAATCTAGATAAGATGCAGTCAATACGATTGCAATCTAGCTAAGTTGCAGTCAATACGATTGCAATCTGGATAAGTTTCAGTCGATACGATTGCAATCTGGATAAGTTTCAGTCGATACGATTGCAATCCAGATAAGTTTCAGTCGATACGATTGCAATCTGGATAAGTTTCAGTCGATACGATTGCAATCCAGATAAGTTGCAGTCGATACGATTGCAATCTGGATAAGTTTCAGTCGATACGATTGCAATCTAGATAAGTTTCAGTCGATACGATTGCAATCTAGATAAGTTTCAGTCGATACGATTGCAATCTAGATCAGTTGCAGTCAATATGATACGTTAGCAGCGGCGAATTAATGGTTTACGATGATCTGTGTGCTATAGGCGAGCAATTTCTTTATATTTTTTATGGACTGTTTGCCAGTATTTAGAATTATCAACAGGTAATCCTTTTTTGATAGCATACAGAAATTATTGGATAGAAATTTAATGAGTAATTAAACATATTTTATGACCTTTTGTGCTGGATATTCGAGTGTACACTTTTCATTAGAATCTAGAAATCTACCTTAATTCTTAAAAAATTTTCTCACAACGGTCATATTTTACTAATCATTTCTTTCTGAATGCATTCCTGAAGTACTACAAGCTAGAATATATCAATAAATGTTATTACATAAAATGTTCTGTGCGTACTTGAATCGGTTCAATCACTGCACTAAATGGAAGTAGAGTTTAGCACCATTGCGAGCTCTAGCCTAAGATCCCACTAAATGTTACTCTCTCTTCATCTCTTAATATTTCCGCCCCAGCATTGAGGCTAATATGTTCAAATGTGAGTCATTGTATCCTACCTCTTCTGCTGTTAACACAAGACCTATGATATGATAAGACTGTGACAGGTTTACAAGGTTTATACTCTTTGCACTCGCCTGCACCGACACCGCGAACACTTTATAAGTCTGCTTAATGCTTTGCTACAGCCTCATCAGAACCATTCTTCCTCAACCTCTCCCTTCCACTCAATCTCTTCCTCCTCCTCCTCTACCTTCCTCAACCACTCCCTTCTTCTCCCTCCCTTCTTCTCCCTTCCTCTCCCTCCCTTCTTCTCCCTCCCTCTCCCTCCCTGCTTCTCCCTCCCTGCTTCTCCCTCCCTTCTTCTCCCTCCCTCCCTCTCCCTCCCTTCTTCTCCCTCCCTTCTTCTCTCTCCCTTCTTCTCCCTCCCTTCTTCTCCCTCCCTTCTTCTCTCTTCTTCTCCCTCCATTCTTCTCCCTCCCTCTCCCTCCCTTCTTCCCCCTCCCTCTCCCTCCCTTATTCTCCCTCCCTCTCCCTCCCTTCTTCCCCCTCCCTCTCCCTCCCTTATTCTCCCTCCCTCTCCCTCCCTTCTTCTCCCTCCCTCCCTCTCCCTCCCTTCTTCTCCCTCTCTTCTTCTCCCTACATTCCTCTCTCTCTTCCTTCCACTCTAGTTTTTTTCGCCCTCTCTCCCTGTCCTCCTATCGTCCCGTCCTACATACTCGTATTTTCCTTCCCATTTCCTTTCTTCCATAATTCTATCGCGTTCGCTTCTTGATTGCCTCATCAGAATTTACGATTCTCAATCCTTCATCGCCTGTGTCTCTTTCAACCTTTGACTCTTCAGCTCTGATCGCACGGTCGAAAAATCTCGTCTAGTTGTGAAATGCCTGTCACTTTCACGGCCAGGGCTTTCTCCTTCAATAATCCTCAATCCGATTTCTCCCTTTTACACTTAGACTAGTCCGCTACTACTCACGTCCTCAAGAAACTCTTCCCTATTCAATTTCTCGAATCCCCAATGACCCATTTACCTTCCGAAGTGTTTTATTCGCAAATACATTTCTCAGACAGTCTATCGCAAAATGATCTATATTATTTTAAGTCGCTCACCTTGACGGCTGACTGACAGAGAGAAGTGGAGATGCAGAGTAGGAGGAGAAGGAGAAGGAGGCGAGATAGTGGAGTAGACTAGAGACAGATGGAGAGAAGGAGGTGAGATAGTGGAGTAGACTAGAGAGAGATGGAGAGAAGGAGGTGAGATAGTGGAGTAGACGCGATAGAAATGAAGAGAAGGAGGGGAGATAGTGGAGTAGACTAGAGAGAGATGGAGAGAAGGAGGTGAGATAGTGGAGTAGACGCGATAGAAATGGAGAGAAGGAGGGGAGATAGTGGAGTAGACTAGAGAGAGATGGAGAGAAGGAGGTGAGATAGTGGAGTAGACGCGATAGAAATGGAGAGAAGGAGGGGAGATAGTGGAGTAGACTAGAGAGATGGAGAGAAGGAGGCGAGATAGTGGAGTAGACTAGAGAGAGATGGAGAGAAGTAGGTGATAGTGGAGTAGACTAGAGAGAGATGGAGAGAAGGAGGTGAGATAGTGGAGTAGACTAGAGAGGATGGAGAGAAGGAGGGGAGATAGTGGAGTAGACTAGAGAGAGATGGAGAGAAGGAGGCGAGATAGTGGAGTAGACTAGAGAGAGACGGAGAGATGGAGGGGAGATAGTGGAGTAGACTAGAGAGAGACGGAGAGAAGGAGGGGAGATAGTGGAGTAGACACGAGAGAGACGGAGAGAAGGAGGGGCGATAGTGGAGTAGACGAGAGAGACGCATACCACCGCAGCTACATAGGCTGAGTAAGTATGTATTAAAGGCCGAGTGTTTAGTGATTCAATGGAGGCGGAGTCTGCTCAGATAAGCATCGGGTAATGGAATGAGCAGAAAGTGAGTGTAGAGGAGTCAATTCAGGATAGGAAGGCAATTTTGTCGGAGAAAAAAACGGCACGAGTCGTGTCAAGCATAGGGCTGATCTACCATGGCATGGCACAATGGGCATAGGAGACAGTGAGCACACAGTTCTATAAAAGCTGCTATACTCAGCTGCCGGATGGCTTGCGGCAAAAGCTGGCATGCTGAAGAGGGAATGGAGGATCGTTAGCTGTTTGCCAAGAGAAGATCCCCCTAGTTTAGCTCTCACAGCCAACTCATTGATCCAGTACTAGATTAGAAATTACCCATATATATGCGTTCAATTAGGCCATTTTTTGTTTTAAAAGTGCGCTTATCGCTTCCTCTCCGTCTGTTTCTCGCTCTCTCTTTCTCTCTCCTGCTTCTATAGCTGATAATGTTGCTAGCTGAGTGAGTATGGAAGGGTAGACGGAGTGGGAATAGGGTAGTGGGAGTGGGAATGGGGTAGGAGGGGTGGGAATGGGGTAGGAGGGGTGGGAATGGGGAAGAGGGAGTGGGAATGGGGAAGAGGGAGTGGTAATGGAGGTAGAGGGAGTGGTAATGGAGGTAACGGGAGTGGGAATGGGTAGAGGGATTAAGAATGGAGGTAGAGGGAGGGGTGGGAATGGGGAAGAGGGAGTGGGAATGGAGGTAGAGGGAGTGGGAATGGAGGTAGAGGGAGTGGTAATGGAGGTAGAGGCAGTGGGAATGGGGTAGAGGAAGTGGTAATGGAGGTAGAGGCAGTGGGAATGGAGGTAGAGGGAGTGATAAAGGAGGTGGAGGGAGTGGGAATGGGGTAGAGGGATTAAGAATGGAGGTAGAGGGAGTGGGGGAATGGGGTTAAGGAGTGGTAATGGAGGTAGAGGGAGTGGGAATGGGGTAGAGGGAGTTGGAATGGAGTAGAGGGAGTGGTAATGAAGGTAGAGGCAGTGGGAATGGGGTAGAGGAAGTGGTAATGAAAGTAGAGGGAGTGGTAATGGAGGTAGAGGCAGTGGGAATGGGGTAGAGGAAGTGGTAATGGAAGTAGAGGGAGTGGTAATGGAGGTAGAGGCAGTGGGAATGGGGTAGAGGAAGTGGTAATGGAAGTAGAGGGAGTGGTAATGGAGGTAGAGGCAGTGGGAATGGGGTAGAGGAAGTGGTAATGGAGGTAGAGGCAGTGGGAATGGGGTAGAGGAAGTGGTAATGGAGGTAGAGGCAGTGGGAATGGAGGTAGAGGGAGTGATAAAGGAGGTGGAGGGAGTGGGAATGGGGTAGAGGAAGGAGGCTGGATCATAGTTGAAGGCAAGCGTGCTGAAGGAGCGATGGGTAGAAAGCCGAAAGCCTTCTAGTGGTGGAGAATTCAGGCCTGCAAGTTGGTTTCAAGTTTCTTTGCTTTCCGCGGAAAAAATGCAATTTCAACTGACAATTGTTGCTTCGTTTCTTAATTTGGCTGCTGCCTCCATCATGCTGTGTCTGATTTCCAGCTTCTGCTTTATTCTGTTTCTGATTTTGTAACAATATCCCGGGCTCCTAAATCACATCACAAAATGCTAATGTGCTATTTCTATCATTTTTCCATACTCCTGTTCTCCTCGTTGTTAGCGCTTCGTATCTTTTATTCAGAATGAATTTCTGGCCGATATTAAAATTTGCTTTCTTTGTGATTTATAAATAGTTTTCTTTCTAACTGACACTTCCAACTACTGGCTAAGTAGCAAGTAACGTAAATTTTACCTGGGTGAATAAATTTGTGGTTTTTATTCTAATTTTGGAGATAGGGAAATGAAGACGGAGATATGTAGGGCTGAGAGTATGAGAAGTTGATAAGAGCGGGGGAAACCAGTAGAGAGGGAGTGAAAGAACTTAGGAGAGTAGAGACGGAGAGGGAGAGTAGAGTGGGTGTGTGAGATGGAGAGTACAGTAGGAGGGAGTGAGAGCAGAGTGGAGGAGAAGGAGAGGCAGAGAGGGAGAGGGAGAGAGAGGTAGAAAGGATAGATTAAGAGATAGAGACGGAGAGAAGGTGAGGTAGAGATGGAGGGAGAGAAGGAGAGGGGTAGAGGGAGGGAGAGAAGGCGAGGTAGAGAGGGAGGGAGAGAGGAGGAGAGGTAGAGAGGGAGAGAAGGAGAGGTAGAGAGGGAGGGGGAGAAGGAGAGAATGTGATGTAGAGAGGTATTGAGAGAGTGTATTGAGGGCGATAATGAGAGTTGAGAATTAGACGGGAGCGATCCAGAGTTGATAGAGAGATGCATTAAGAAAATGGCAAACGAAAGCGAAACGTTTAAAAGCCTTTCCCCAACTAGAAATTGGCAGTTTTCCGTGAAAAAAAGTGAGTTAGATTTTTAAATCCCAGAAAATTGTTGAAGCAAACCTTAATTTTTGCGAGTTGCGTTAAAATCAGACAGGGCACTATTGACCCCACAGATCAAGTTAATGATTGCAAACAGCTAATATTGGACCTCATATTTAAATGGTAATTATATACCTGATATCGATGCTCAAAATGTTGCGTTCAGGAATCCCTTTAGGGTGGGGCAAACACGCAAGCGCAAACCGCATAGAAGTTTTTGCGTAACAAGTCGAGCTGGCTCAATTTTCAGTTGCGTCACAACCTATACAGCCAATAAGCATCGGAATTTGTGAAAAACTCAAACTTTTCCTGTACTGATCTGTCTGCCGTGTATACTGCATATGACGCAATGTGGCAGCTGAATGAGTGATGCAAGACTTTGCGCAGATTCTGCCAACTCCTGGACTGTGATCGATTGGTGATGATGAAGCTGGGTTGATGAGAAAGCACAATGACCATCTAGTTTCGCGCGCTCCCTTTCAAAGAGAGAGATTTATGTTCCGTCTCATTGTTACAAACGATGGTAATAAGTTTTGGATGGATATTTTCGGGCCACGGGGTCTATACTCGTAAATGGTGCATGGGACAGCCGCACACTGATCCCAGTTACAGATCTCCGGGTCTGTTTACATGTGTGCGTGTGCGTGTGTGTGTGTGTGCGTGTGTGTGCACAAGATTGATGGCCTCACTGACCAGTGGAACACACAATACCGCAAGGTAAAGCAGCTGCTATTTCCATTGACTTTGTCGGCGCGTCAAAGTCAGCAGCAAATCTCTATGCCTGTGCCCACCCTCTCTAGGTAATGCGATTCTCTCTTTTTTGTAAAGTTAAGAAACTTTTGTCAGCCAAATATTTTCATTCGATAGCAATCGGTGACCCATCGATTGATTTGAAATCAAAATGAATCAAAAGAGTGACCTAGTACGACGTAATTAATTTCGGATCGGAAGAGTGACCCATCGATAGATCTGGGTTCTGAAGAGTGACCCATCGATAGATCTGGGTTCTGAAGAGTGACCCATCGATAGATCTGGGTTCTGAAGAGTGACCCATCGCTAGATCTAGGTTCTGAAGAGTGACCCATCGATAGATCTGGGTTCTGAAGAGTGACCCATCGATAGATCTGGGTTCTGAAGAGTGACCCATCGATAGATCTGGGTTCTGAAGAGTGACCCATCGATAGATCTGGGTTCTGAAGAGTGACCCATCGATAGATCTGGGTTCTGAAGAGTGACCCATCGATAGATCTGGGTCCTGAAGAGTGACCCATCGATTGATCTGGGTCCTGAAGAGTGACCCATCGATTGATCTGGGTTCTGAAGAGTGACCCATCGATTGATCTGGGTTCTGAAGAGTGACCCATCGATTGATCTGGGTTCTGAAGAGTGACCCATCGATTGATCTGGGTTCTGAAGAGTGACCCATCGATTGATCTGGGTCCTGAAGAGTGACCCATCGATAGATCCGGGTTCTGAAGAGTGACCCATCGATAGATCCGGGTTCTGAAGAGTGACCCATCGATAGATCCGGGTTCTGAAGAGTGACCCATCGCTAGATCTGGGTTCTGAAGAGTGACCCATCGATAGATCTGGGTTCTGAAGAGTGACCCATCGATAGATCCGGGTTCTGAAGAGTGACCCATCGATAGATCTGGGTTCTGAAGAGTGACCCATCGAAAGATCTGGGTTCTGAAGAGTGACCCATCGATTGATCTGGGTCCTGAAGAGTGACCCATCGATAGATCTGGGTTCTGAAGAGTGACCCATCGATAGATCCGGGTTCTGAAGAGTGACCCATCGATCGATTGGTTGCCAGAAGCTGTACTATCAGTGAATCTCAGATCAAAGCGTCACACACAAAGAAGATCAGAAAGTTCAGAAGTAGCCAGTTAAACGCAAACGCAGCTTTCTCTGTCTTTGGCTTTCTTCCTGGCTCCATCACAGAACTGGATATTTGACGAATTGAAAAGTGAATGCAGTGAATTAGCAGCTATACTCAATAGATCGATCACCCGGCAAAGAACAGGCAGAGAGGTGGAATGCTTCGCTGCTATATTAGTTGCTATGCGTCAAGCGGCTTTTAGCTGAATAAAAGAGCAATGCCATTCGCAACCTCTTCGGCTAATCTATGTCGCATCGAAAATCCGTTCGAATTTAAGCTTCTTGTATTTTCAGTCCAAACTTCAGTGCAGAATGTTGCTTGAAAAAAAGGAAGACAAATGAGAAGAATTCATGGGTCCTAAATGCAGGAGGAGCACATCTTTATACACTGTCGCGGTCTTGCAGGCATTGTCGGCCTCTTAAAAAGGCAGTCCAGCACCCGTCTGAGGATAAGGATTGATTGCTAACAGGCACCGCTTGTGTCCTGTCGGCCTCTAATATCTCATTGGGATAAGGGCGGCAACTTCAATCCCCCATCACCAATGTGTGCCGCCTGTCAACCGACGGTAAAATTTGGAACCCGGATAGATCGCTTAAGACTGTGAGAGAGAATGAGGGACAGACACTTATAGTAAAAGTGAGAGTTGAATTTTTGATGGGTTAGTTATTCTATATTACCTGCGACTTTTAGCTAGACGCGGAGAAATATAAGAGAGGGGTTTGGCGCAAAACAGAAGCTGCGGGAGCGCAGATCAGGAGCTGCGATCTGCATGGGATCTGCTTGCGGATGTTGAAGAGAAAGAGCCAGTGCACGGCTAGAAGAGGGCCGCCGGAGACTTATTAGAAAACAAGAAATAAGAAAAAGAAGAAACGAACCAGGAGCCGCCGCCCCAGTAGCTGCCCTCAGCTCCCAGCTCCTCGGGTGATGGATGAGCCCGCCGAGTGACTGATCGCCGCCTGCCCGGCTTTGAACGTGTCACCAAGGGCCCTGGGAGATGGGAGAAATCAGGGTTCAGGGGAGAGAGAGAAAGGAGAGGGGTTGGATGAGAGGAAGCGCGCGAGCGAGCGAAAATTAGGCAACGAAGAGGTTTGCAAAGATTGCCAAAAAAACTAGAAGAAGTTATCCCCTAAATCAAAAAAGACTTTCCTCTCCGGCTTCTGGGGTTATTTTCCAAGAAAAACTTTCGTTTTCGTTGGATATAATCCGTCAATTCACTGCAGGCTAAGTAGGTCGGCCTGGCAAGTGTGAATTTCGACTCAAAGTTTTAATTTTTCACTTGACGCGTCATAGGGGCGACCTTTTAATTAATTCCGGGTTTCTGTCACGCTAAAGCTCTGCTGGTGCCTGGGACCGGTATAAACCGAATAATTAAAACTGCTTCAACAAAAACTGATGCTGCATGCGATTTTGGGAGGGGGAATTTAGCAAACAGACGCCGGTCAAGCAGAGGGTCGGGCATGAAATCTCCCCTTTTTTCTCTGTGAGCTGACGTTACTGTTGTTGACACTTTTTAGGCTGTGACCCTACCGATAGATATTTATGTGGGATCAGAGATTCATACAGGATGCGGGAGAGTCAAAGTGACATTTCAGCAAAGATCTGACTTTACGCAGCCTCAAACAATGGAATTATCCATTGTTTGTCCCTTGGGAACTCGCTGCTAAATTGTCAACCTGACATGCAGGACACACACGATGACTGTGACCAGTCCCAGACACAACAGCCATTTGACAAACTAACGAATATTTTTGAGACTAAAAACCAAACACGAAAGTTTCTAAAAATATGCTACCCCATCGATATTTTCAAATGGCACAGTTTTATAACACTGGCACCAATTTGAAGGATACAAACAATAATGCAACAGCGAGGCCGTTTAATTAACGTTAAGCAAATATCAATACAAAATATAGAAAAATAGCTAACGCTTTCGTATATTCCTAACTCCATTCCCACTCCCTCTATCTCCATTCCCACTCCCTCTATCGCCATTCCCACTCCCTCTACTCCATTTCTACTCCCTCTACTCCATTTCTACTCCCTCTACTCCATTTCCACTCCCTCTACTCCATTTCCACTCCCTCTACTCCATTTCCACTCCCTCTACTCCATTTCCACTCCCTCTACTCCATTTCTACTCCCTCTACTCCATTTCTACTCCCTCTACTCCATTTCTACTCCCTCTACTCCATTTCCACTCCCTCTACTCCATTTCCACTCCCTCTACTCCATTTCTACTCCCTCTACTCCATTTCCACTCCCTCTACTCCATTTCCACTCCCTCTACTCCATTTCCACTCCCTCTACTCCATTTCCACTCCCTCTATCTCTATTCCCACTCCCTCTATCACCATTCCCAATCCCTCTATCACCATTCCCACTCCCTCTATCTCTATTCCCACTCCCTCTATCATCATTCCCACTCCCTCTATCTCTATTCCCACTCCCTCTATCACCATTCCCAATCCCTCTATCACCATTCCCACTCCCTCTATCACCATTCCCAATCCCTCTATCTCTATTCCCACTCCCTCTATCACCATTCCCAATCCCTCTATCACCATTCCCACTCCCTCTATCACCATTCCCAATCCCTCTATCACCATTCCCAATCCCTCTATCTCTATTCCCACTCCCTCTATCACCATTCCCAATCCCTCTATCACCATTCCCACTCCCTCTACTCCATTTCTACTCCCTCTACTCCATTTCCACTCCCTCTACTCCATTCCCACTCTCTCTACTCCATTTCTACTCCCTCTACTCCATTTCTACTCACTCTACTCCATTTCCACTCCCTCTACTCCATTCCCACTCTCTACTCCATTTCTACTCCCTCTACTCCATTTCTACTCCCTCTACCCCATTCCCACTCCCTCTACCCCATTCCCACTCCCTCTATCTCCCTCTACCAATTTATGAATTATTAGGAAAATAAGCCACAATAATTAAACAAAGTTTAACTTCGCGAATCACGCTGGCAAAATGTCTGAGTTTATTGTTCAGTCTAACAACTGCGTATTTCGCACAGTTTCTATGAACAATAATAGAAATGGCATTTCTCGTACAATATGTGCAATTCTCACAAACAACATACACGCCTCAGACCAATGAGTAGAACATTTTTTGATAACTTTTTTCATCGATAGCGATAATATAAATGGGAATTTTCAAATTTATATCTACATAATTGAAGAAGCTGAATAGAATATGCAGAATTGAATGAAAAATGTGATTGTTAAACATTATTTTCGATTTGTTATGATTTGCGATTCGATGTTCAGAACATTTGATAATTTGTTTACACGTCAATTAAATTAGGTTGTGTGGCTTAAGCATTAAGTTTGAGTAGAACGTCGAGCAAAATATATATATATATATATTTGTAAATATCATTTGTTTTAATTCGCACGAAAATCTACTAAGGAAGGACTTTTAAAATACACTACATATATTGTTGATTCATTAATGCAAAGTATCCGACGTAGCTCGTATCTAGAGATGATTCCAGTTTGACATTCAAAAAATGATGCAAGTAAACATGTGATTATAGCTCGTACAACAGATTGGGTGCATAATTATCGTCAGTTTAAACTTCAAGACGAAGCCACTAGCTGTTGCAGCTTCTCCTCCGAGCAGTCGCTGAGCTGTTCGGCTGTTGCGGCCGACTGCAACTGCAGGCCGCTCTTCATCAGGAAGCTGGACTCCTTCTGGCGCTTCTTCTGCTTCATGCGCCTGTTCTGGAACCAGATCTTCACCTGGGTCTCGTTCAGCGCCAAACTGCTGGCTATCTCTATTCGGCGTGCCCTGGTCAGGTACTTGTTGAAGTGGAACTCCTTCTCAAGCTCCGTCAGCTGCTTGTTGGTGAAGTTGGTCCGTCCGTTGCCCGGCACCATCAGGCAGCTCGGCGGAGAAGTCTGCTGGCCGTCTAGCGACATCGGGTGGCAATGCAGGACAGGTGGCTGCTGCTGTTGCTGCTGCAGTTGAAGCTGCAGTTGCTGCTGCTGCTGCTGTTGCTGTTGCAGTTGAAGCTGCTGTTGCTGCTGCTGTTGTTGTTGCTGCTGCTGCTGTTGCTTCTTGCTCTCTGTTAAAGTAAAACAAGATTAACAATTTTCTGACGCAGAAACAACGCCACGACAAGTCTCGCTCACCAAGAAACCGCCGCATTTTTTGTTTAAGTAAACTGAAACTTGTAAGTGAATCCAGAAAATCTTTACTGGTTTGGCTACCGCTATTAGCAGGCTTAACCAAATTGTCAAAAATGGCGAGTGGATCATCGATCAAGGCTGGCCCTCGCTGGCGGTGTTACACTTTCGCTTTTTCCTTTGTGCCTTGCTGACTGCCCGGCTTATGTTTGATGTCGCCACCTTGACTCCGACTGTGTTTACACTCTCCGCGGGGTCCCCACCTGGCTGAGCCCCTATTTCGTTAGTTGCTAGGCGGGGGGTCGCGTTGGTTTGCGAGTTGACGCAATTTTATATTTACACCGGGTTTAAACAAAGATGAGAAGCACAGTTGACAATTTGTTAACTTCCTAAAGGTGGGTGTCCACTTTCCCTGCAATCGCTTGTATCCGCGCGCCCTACAGGAAAACTGATTTTTTTTCAGAATCTTAAACTAAAAAGAGGGAAAGGTTCGTAAACAACCAAGCGGCGTTGTCAGTGCTTTGGCAGCTGACGAAGGCAATGAATGGCATATAGGCACAGCCAACAAGCACAGTTCTCTTGGCAACAGAAGGGAGATATCATTGTTTGAACGGGAGAGAACGAAAGAGAATGGGAGAGAACGAAAGAGAACGGGAGAGAGGGAGAGAGAGAGAGCGGGAGAAAGGAAAGAGAACGAAAGAGAACGAGAGAGAACGGGAGAGAACGGGAGAGAACGGGAGCGAGAGAGAACGGAAGAGAACGGGAGCGAGAGAGAACGGGAGAGAGAGAGAACGGGAGCGAGAGAGAACGGGAGCGAGAGAGAACGGGAGCGAGAGAGAACGGGAGAGAGAGAGAACGGGAGCGAGAGAGAACGGGAGAGAGAGAGCGGGAGAAAGGAAAGAGAACGAAAGAGAACGAGAGAGAACGGGAGAGAACGGGAGAGAACGGGAGCGAGAGAGAACGGAAGAGAACGGGAGCGAGAGAGAACGGGAGCGAGAGAGAACGTGAGCGAGAGAGAACGGAAGAGAACGGGAGCGAGAGAGAACGGGAGCGAGAGAGAACGTGAGCGAGAGAGAACGGAAGAGAACGGGAGCGAGAGAGAACGGGAGCGAGAGAGAACGGGAGCGAGAGAGAACGGGAGAGAGAGAGAACGGGAGAGAGAGAGAACGGGAGCGAGAGAGAACGGGAGCGGGAGAGAACGGGAGAG
The DNA here is from genome assembly GCA_950097015.1 of Macrostomum hystrix. Classification (NCBI taxonomy): domain Eukaryota; kingdom Metazoa; phylum Platyhelminthes; family Macrostomidae; genus Macrostomum; species Macrostomum hystrix. Next base: position 233,609 of record CATNEN010000008.1, read on the forward strand.
AACGGGAGAGAATTTTTCGAACAGGGATTCGATAAATTGTTGGTCCTATAGCATTGGTTCTACTTCTATCACCAATTTAGTCTAATTAGTCGTATTAGTCTAAAAATATTTTTCTACCTATAAACGAAAGATAATTTGACAGATTAGCATAAAACAAGATCAGATAAATAATGAGTAGTGAAGTTTCAAAACTTGCAAACCGAATTATAGTTACATTTGCTTGAGCACATCGTGAGACCTCGAATATTTTGCATTTTTATGTAAACTTTTGGATGCCAGATATTTCTAGACTTTAAATTGTTGTTTACTATGTGTTTGTAACAGCAGCAGCAGCAGCAGCAGCAGCAGCAGCAGCAGCAGCAGCAGCAGCTTTCGCATACTGACCAGCGCAACATCACTGGCCATTTTAATTCGATTGCGAATGCCACATTTTACTTCCTAACCCACGCCATGTACTTTTTTATAGTTTTCCCATATTAGATTTAGCAGCAGTAGATTCGCTTTCATGTTCTGAATAGTTGTTTGCATCAGAAAAGCAGGAAAAATTACATCTAGCCGCAGCTATTGTACGGCACATCCAAAGATTGTGTACAGCTGTTCAGTCCATGGACTGGGGAGGTCGTCACACCCAGTTTAATAAATATGCAATATATCTATGGCTGTGATCGAATAATAAAGCATTGGAAAATGAGAAACTAATGAGTTCATATCGAAAGGGATGATATTTAACGGGAAAGAAATCCCATACAGATGGGGATCAGGGATAAGCTGTCAGGTGTGGGCCCACACTGAAATCACAGTGCCCCAAATTCTCTCTCCGGCGACCTTCTCAAATTGACTGAGTCAACTTTCGCTCTCAAGAACGGGCCCCCCATCTCCTCATCCTTGGAATAGCCAGTACAAGTGCGTGGACAAACACTGCCATGTACACACTCCGTCTGCTCTCAGTTCCGAGCTCATATATGCATAAGGAGGGAGAATTGAGAATTGAGGCCAAACTGATTAATTCTGAAGGATCTGCTGATCCCCCAGCTCCACAGTTCCCTGAGAAATAAGCAATTGTCTGATCCTAATCCTCAATACTTTCTGCTGGAGGGGGCACCTGAGGCAGCAGATTTCCCGCCGGGCAAACAGAACCGCTCAACTTCCACCCAACCCAGGCTCACTCTGCTCATGCAGGTAAGGAGGCCAAACACTAGAAATGGGATCTAAAGCTTTTGCGGTGGGGATATTTTATCGGGGATTTTTCCAGAAATTTTCTTCTATCCTACAGTCCAACTGCCAACATTTGTTTCTTAATTTAGCTGTGAGATTGCGACAACGGCTTAGGATTTCGACATTTCTAATATTACAAAGGTCACCTTACGGTCTCGGCCATACATATAAGAATTTCTATTTACGTTTGTTATTAAATTTTTATAACTGTGTTACGATTGGGGGTCGGTGGCAGAGCGGTCAACGCGTTTGCCTTTCGCACCGAGGTCCCTGAGCTCGATTCCGCGGCGAGGCCACATTCATTTGGGGCGCAGCCGCGGAGAGAAGGCATTGGGGGCTTGTCGTGCAATTTACGCCCTTGAGGGCCAACCTCCAAGGCACAGTGAGAGTGTACTCTGCCTGACGATGAGAAAGTCAGGGCAGATGTACACACCTGTACGTGTGGGTATTTGTGTGTGTGCGCGTGTGCTCAGGAGTCAGCGAAATGGGCAGAATAGCCTCCTAGCTGGCTGTGGGTCTAGTGCAGGGGTAGGCAAACTTATTTGCTGGCGGGCCAAAGAGAGAACCTAAAAGACGACAGTGGGCCGCATTGACTGTATAAATATGAGATAGGGGAGAGATGAGACACGGGAGAGATTAGACACGGGAGAGATAAGACACGAGAGCGATGAGACACGGGAGAGATTAGACACGAGAGCGATGAGACACAGGAGAGATTAGACACGGGAGAGATAAGACACGGGAGAGATGAGACACGAGAGCGATGAGACACAGGAGAGATGAGACACGGGAGAGATTAGACAGGAGAGAGATGAAACAGGACACTGTAGATGTCAGAAGGGGCAACGGGCCGGATTTGGGAGCTTCAAGGGCCGCATCTTGCCCGCGGGCCGGAGTTTGCCGACCCCTGGTCTAGTGTCACTAAATTCTATACCATTGTCCACAGCGCTCCTGCAGTTATTATTAATATGATTAATATTTTTATTGTTCACTTACGATTCTGTCTGGCTGACTGGTACCATTTTACTATGCTACTAGCACTTACCAGTTTCTCTTGTTGATTAAGAACTGCAGAAAAGCTAATTTATTGCTTCTATTTACAGCCCAATCAAATTGGTTTCCCATAGCAGACCTGAAAACTCAGATTCCGATGCTGTTGTCCACCTGTCTGATGTCCTTATCACCCCGCTCCATAATTTATTGGCGCCATTATTAACATACACCTGATATACAAGAGAGTCTTTGTTCCCACCCACCTCCACTTATCTATGGCTTACAGCTGATTAATTTGGTGCCACACCGGTAAAATGCATTTTATTATAACAAAGGAACATTTTCCTGAACAGCTATATGCGCAGTTTTTATAACACTTGGAACACTGCTGATGACCAACAGGAAGTGGAAGGAGACATTTCTTCAAAAGATTTATAGCCGCGCGATTGTACAAGATTGTAAAACTTGCTTGAAATTGTTTCGCGGCCTGTATATTTATATGAAAACTGCAAGCATAGGGCCAATTCTAGTCTGCATATTTTCTTACCAAGAACTGCAGAATAAGATGCCAAAGCAAGACAGAATGTTTCTAAACTGCCTCATGATCCCATATCCCATATATTAGTTAGCCTTATCAAATAGCTAACACCTGTCAGTGGGCTATAAATCAAAACTTGCGAATATTATAACGGCGGAAGGAACGCGGAGAAGGGCAGAATAATTACAGTGGGATCATTCTTTTACTTCTTCCCTCACCTATATTCCGAAGTCAAGAGAATCTGTTCCCACAATTATCTAAAATTCTCTGAAACCGTTAAAACAGGTAATAATTACTTGGGGAGCCGATATTAAAAAATCGGGAATATTTTATGCCAGCCATTCGCATTGTCTGTTCTGACCATTGATCATCGCACAAAATTTCACTAATAAGTTATTAGGCTTGGTGCCGGGATGAAAATCCCAATTGAGCAGTTGGTTTCTGTTGAGTTCTGTTCTATAATACGAGTCGTGCCGAATTTTTCGTTACCCGCGTGACAACTGCTAAGTTTACCCTCGGTGTGTGATTTAGAAATGATGAATTATGCCAATCAAATTGGGATTTTAGTTTTGCGAATAACCCTAAAATATCCCCTGTAAATAGAAAGGGAGTTGCGAGTTTTGGCTAGTGGGGGAAATTAAATTTTTTTGCCTAAGGATAATTTCTGTCACTCTGGTTTGTGTCATATTGGTCCATTTTGAGTTCGGAGCTCGGCATGTTTGAGCAGCTGGTTTTGCGTGAGTTTTGGTTTGAGTCTAAAGTCTTTTGTCCCACTCAAATGCAGGGCCAGAACTAATTGAAAAAACAAAGGAATGAATGAAAAATGCAACGAGAATCAGCTGATCAAAGGGAATCCGCCCAAGGAATCAGCTAATATAACAAAGGGAATCCGCCCAAGGAATCAGCTGATATAACAAAGGGAATCCGCCCAAGGAATCAGCTGATATAACAAAGGGAATCCGCCCAAGGAATCAGCTGATATAACAAATGGAATCCGCCTAAGGAATCAGCTAATATAACAAAGGGAATCCGCCCAAGGAATCAGCTGATATAACAAAGGGAATCCGCCCAAGGAATCAGCTAATATAACAAAGGGAATCCGCCCAAGGAATCAGCTGATATAACAAAGGGAATCCGCCCAAGGAATCAGTTGATATAGCAAAGGGAATCCGCCCAAGGAATCAGCTAATATAACAAAGGGAATCCGCCCAAGGAATCAGCTGATATAACAAAGGGAATCCGCCAAAACAATTAAAGGCTTAGGAACGGAAAAATGAACAAGTTCAGAAGAAAAACTTGTTAAGGAATGCAAAAAAGTAATGTTCTAATTGGCTGTTCGTAATTCTTAGTTTTAGGCCTACTACAAACAGTTTGGCTTCTGCAGTGCTAGTGGCTGGTATCCGTGTATCTGTCCGAAGTCTTGTCCGTTCGTCCTGCAGACTTAGGCAATACTGTGAAGTGTTCTAAAATACAATTAGGCTATGACCGCCACTTATAGAATTCCTGTAGTAAGGATCAATTTGGTGGTTGCCATGGCCAGACACGAAGAAGAGGGGCTTCGCTCGAATTTCGGACAATCGAAAATGTTTAGTCGCAAGTGCACAATGAATAATGAATGGGATGTTAATTGCAAATTCCATTTTCTGTGCGCACGGGTGAAACTGTTTTTTCGACATTTTTGGGATAATAACTTTTGGGTAACTGCCAGAGATATGTATATATAGATAAATTAACCCGCTGTGTGTGTGTATCTAGCTGTGTTTACAACATACTGCATAACCCCTCCAATCTTGAGAAATCAGCAATATAGGAAATTTATTTTTCTATTGCTTATTAAGCTTCCATTTGTGTATTTATCGTCATGTCCAAAACGGTCAATAGATAGCTAATAGCCTAAGACATGGTAGGTCCACTCGCCTAGTGACTAACCATCAGCTATACATATCGGCCATTCGCTTTGTAGGCTGACCAGTGTGTATACACACTATACTATAGATAATTGTTATACAATATACAAACCTGCCTAGTTCAAGCTTTTTAGGGTTTGTCAAAGATGACGCAATCTTAGAAATCTGCAGTTTCCATGCGCGGCCCTTAATTGTCGGACGAAACGATACGAGAAGTTTTTTGTTGGTCCGCTGCGCCAGTTTATAACTACCTGCCTGTTCAAAGCCGATATTAGGGGGCCTAGAGACAATATCTGGCGCCTAAGCTACAATTATAACACCTTTCAGGCGTACAGTTTTTCTTATACTAGTCGCTACTTAATTTCGTTTCCATGTTTAGTCTATGGCACCAAATTGTCTTCATTCGTCTATGGTCGGACAGCTCGGTGATTCGGAATTTTCTAAAAAGCACTAATCAATCATTTTTTATTAGTTGCCTTTCTTATCTCAAATGGTTGCACAAGTTAACAAATAAAGAATGAAATAAAAGGGGTAGAGTGAGATGAAGGGGTGGAGTGAGATGAAGGGGTAGAGTGAGATGAAGGGGTAGAGTGAGATGAAGGGGTGGAGTGAGATGAAGGGGTAGAGTGTGATGAAGGGGTAGAGTGAGATGAAGGGGTGGAGTGAGATGAAGGGGTAGAGTGAGATGAAGGGGTAGAGTGAGATGAAGGGGTAGACTGAGATGAAGGGGTAGAGTGAGATGAAGGGGTAGAGTGAGATGAAGGGGTAGAGTGAGATGAAGGGGTAGAGAGAGATGAAGGGGTGGAGTGAGATGAAGGGGTAGACTGAGATGAAGGGGTAGAGTGTGATGAAGGGGTAGAGTGAGATGAAGGGGTAGAGTGAGATGAAGGGGTAGAGTGTGATGAAGGGGTAGAGTGAGATGAAGGGGTAGAGTGAGATGAAGGGGTGGAGTGAGATGAAGGGGTAGAGTGAGATGAAGGGGTAGAGTGAGATGAAGGGGTAGAGTGAGATGAAGGGGTAGACTGAGATGAAGGGGTGGAGTGAGATGAAGGGGTAGAGTGAGATGAAGGGGTAGAGTGAGATGAAGGGGTGGAGTGAGATGAAGGGGTAGACTGAGATGAAGGGGTAGACTGAGATGAAGGGGTAGAGTGAGATGAAGGGGTAGACTGAGATGAAGGGGTGGAGTGAGATGAAGGGGTAGAGTGAGATGAAGGGGTAGAGTGAGATGAAGGGGTGGAGTGAGATGAAGGGGTAGACTGAGATGAAGGGGTAGAGTGAGATGAAGGGGTAGAGTGAAATGAAGGGGTAGAGTCAGATGATGAGAGGCATAGATTGGGATGAATTCAGTGAGAGTGGGATCAGGAGCTAGCGTGAGTAGAGAATCTAAAGCCTGCATCTCCAGATCCCCAGCCTGTCGCATAGCAACCGTGATGCGTCAGTGCACGCGAACCCGAAGATAAGTTCTGCATAGTGAAACTGCATTGTCATATGCCTGTGATATCCTGTGTGCCAAAGCAAGCCAGTGACCGCTCATGGGTAAGTGTGATCTCAGCCAAGCCATTCCCCATGGCTGCTGTATATATTTAGTGCTCAACGAAGCGCAACTCGAACTCCCTACGGAGCAGGAATTAATTGCTGAGCAAACAGTTTTTTAGTTTGAGCTCTCCCGCCAACGGGGGCCTCCTTATCGCCGTGTTTGCATCTGGATTCAATTCCCATAGGGTGAGATGAGGGGGATGTGGCAGCTTTCCCTTGTTTAATCCCGAAAAAAATCTGCACACGAGGTTCAACAATCGGGCTTGAGTTATCCACTTAGCCAGCTTAGATTTCAGCCAGGTTTTTATAGGATGAGATGAGATGAGAATAAAGTAACTGAGTTTGAGTATGGTTCACTGCTCAACCGATTTAATGAGTTCTTAGAGTATTCATAATATTATTCAATACGAGTAAAAAAATCTGAACAGATTTTTTCAATAATTAGGTTCTTTTTAAATTGTGATTATAATGTGAGGGCAAAAGTTGGGTCAATTTTTTTACTTGTGGACGATTTTTTTCGGTATAATTGCTCAAAAAATAAAAAGCTGCACCAAGCAGGACTTCGTGCCAATGTTTTTTCAATTTAATTGCCCTAATATTTTCCACTTTGAGTTGGTTCAGTCCTTGATATAAGTTTCCTGTTATCTGTCTGATATTTAATATGAGAACCATGATAGTTGTATGAGAATGAGAACCATGAGAACTGAATGAGAATGAGAACCATGATTGTTGTATGAGAATGAGAACCATGATAGTTGTATGAGAATGAGAACCATGATTAGTTGTATGAGAATGAGAACCATGATAGTTGTATGAGAATGAGAACCATGATAGTTGTATGAGAATGAGAATCATGATTAGTTGTATGAGAATGAGAACCATGATAGTTGTATGAGAATGAGAACCATGATTAGTTGTATGAGAATGAGAACCATGATTGCTGTATGAGAATGAGAACCATGATAGTTGTATGAGAATGAGAACCATGATTAGTTGAATGAGAATGAGAACCATGATTGCTGTATGAGAATGAGAACCATGATTAGTTGTATGAGAATGAGAACCATGATAGTTGTATGAGAATGAGAACCATGATTAGTTGAATGAGAATGAGAACCATGATTGCTGTATGAGAATGAGAACCATGATTAGTTGTATGAGAATGAGAACCATGATTAGTTGTATGAGAATGAGAACCGTGATTAGTTGTATGAGAATGAGAACCATGATTAGTTGTATGAGAATGAGAACCATTATTAGTTGTATGAGAATGAGAACCATGATAGTTGTATGAGAATGAGAACCATGATAGTTGTATGAGAATGAGAACCATGATTAGTTGTATGAGAATGAGAACCATGATTGCTGTATGAGAATGAGAACCATGATTAGTTGTATGAGAATGAGAACCATGATAGTTGTATGAGAATGAGAACCATGATAGTTGTATGAGAATGAGAACCATGATAGTTGTATGAGAATGAGAACCATGATTAGTTGTATGAGAATGAGAACCATGATAGTTGTATGAGAATGAGAACCATGATTAGTTGTATGAGAATGAGAACCATGATAGTTGTATGAGAATGAGAACCATGATTAGTTGTATGAGAATGAGAACCATGATTAGTTGTATGAGAATGAGAACCATGATTAGTTGTATGAGAATGAGAACCATGATTAGTTGTATGAGAATGAGAACCATGATTAGTTGTATGAGAATGAGAACCATGAGAACTGAATGAGAATGAGAACCATGATTGCTGTATGAGAATGAGAACCATGATTAGTTGTATGAGAATGAGAACCATTATTAGTTGTATGAGAATGAGAACCATGATTAGTTGTATGAGAATGAGAACCATGATTAGTTGTATGAGAATGAGAACCATTATTAGTTGTATGAGAATGAGAACCATGATTAGTTGTATGAGAATGAGAACCATTATTAGTTGTATGAGAATGAGAACCATGATTAGTTGTATGAGAATGAGAACCATGATTAGTTGTATGAGAATGAGAACCATTATTAGTTGTATGAGAATGAGAACCATGATAGTTGTATGAGAATGAGAACCATGATTAGTTGTATGAGAATGAGAACCATGATTAGTTGTATGAGAATGAGAACCATGATTAGTTGTATGAGAATGAGAACCATGATAGTTGTATGAGAATGAAAACCATGATTAGTTGTATGAGAATGAGAACCATGATTAGTTGTATGAGAATGAGAACCATGATTGCTGTATGAGAATGAGAACCATGATTAGTTGTATGAGAATGAGAACCATGAGAACTGAATGAGAATGAGAACCATGATTAGTTGTATGAGAATGAGAACCATGATAGTTGTATGAGAATGAAAACCATGATTAGTTGTATGAGAATGAGAACCATGATTGCTGTATGAGAATGAGAACCATGATTAGTTGTATGAGAATGAGAACCATGAGAACTGAATGAGAATGAGAACCATGATTAGTTGTATGAGAATGAGAACCATGAGAACTGAATGAGAATGAGAACCATTATTAGTTGTATGAGAATGAGAACCATGATTGCTGTATGAGAATGAGAACCATGAGAACTGTATGAGAATGATAATCATGAGACCTGCATGGTTAAAAAATTAAACAATTTTGAATTATGACAGAGAGAACAGAATGAGAAGGAGAAGCGGACGCGGTATACTTCAATACTCCAATGACAACACTGACCTCTAGTTGCAGCCTTGGGCTGGTGTCTCTTGATTTCCATCCATTTGAAAGGCGGCGAGCCACCGTTGCAGGCGCCTTCGAGGCCACCGCCGCCGCCGCCGCCGCTGCCTCCGCCGCCGCCGCTGCTGCTGCTGCTAGTGCTAGTGTTGTTGTTGCTACTGCCACTGCTGCTTGTTGAGGCAAGCGGTGCTGCGGAGCTCACGTTGACGGCGATGGCGTTGGTCGGTGACGGACTGACGCTGAGCTCGCTGCTGCTTCCGCCGCTGGGGCTAATGGGGCACGGATGGAGATGACGGTGCAGTGGCTGCTGCTGCTGCTGCTGTTGCTGATGTCCAATGTAGTCAATCCCGCCGATATCGCCGCCCCACAGGGATGCGGAGGCCAGGGCAGCTGTCGTGCCAGGTGTGGCTTCTTGTTTGATGTACGTGACTGCTGCGGCGGCGGCCGCTACTGCCGCATTTGAGTACTGCTGATGGCACTGGGAATAGTACTGCTGCTGCTGCTGCTGATGATGATGATGCTGCTGATGCAGTTGTTGCTGCTGATGCTGCAGATGATGCTGGTGATGTTGAAGCTGCTGCTCGTGATTCTGAAGGTACAAATCGTACGGCGAGCTGATGTGATGATGCGTCTGCTGCTGCTGCAGCTGATGCTGCTGCTGGGTGGGTAATTGCTGATGATGCTGAAAGGCGGCAGCTGTCTGGTATGACTTCGCAGCCTCCATAAGCGACGGATGCTGCTGATAAGACAGGCCGTCCAGATTGCACAGAGTATAGCCACCGCTACCTGCAGAATTGATCATTCTCAATGCAGCAGTGGCCTTGCCTTCACTGCTACTCAGTAGCCTGTTGTTGTCGTTGTTGTTGTTGTTGTTGTTGTTGTTGTTATTTTGACTGCGACTCAAAACTCCGGCCATTGATTATTTTGAAAGTTTGAGAATCGTTGAAATGTTTGAAGTCTCTCCTTTTCAAACCGAGGATTGCTTTTTAGCTTAGACAATTTTGCTTTGGTCGCCTAGCCTAGCCCCATTGGTGGGCGCAATCCCGGCCAATCAGGGCTGGAAGAAATTTCTAGACAGTCCCCCATCCAATTATTGGGAAACTCTGAGGGATGCGGGAGAGGCAGAGAGGCAGAGAGGTAGAGAGAGTAAAATCAAGAAGAAGAAAAAAAGAATTCGCAACCCCCGCCACCAAAAAAACGGGTGGCGGCCGCGGCTGTGGCGGCTGGCGCGGCGGCGGCGCCCTTTGATTTATGACTCTCCGCTCGCTCCCTCCCGCTGCCTCCAACAACAATGCGATCTAGCCCCAGCCGGTCCATGCAGCGGTGGCTGGGGCGGCGCCTACTGCTGGTGAAAAAGCTTCACTATCAAACTGATTTATGGCGCAGCAGATCCCGCCCCTCTTCAGTACCCACCAGCCAGCTTCTATATATCCTTCCGTATACCTTTGCCGGCTGCCTTATGCTAAACTGATGATAAAAATGTAATAGTAAATTAGCTCCATTGACAATAGCCTCAATAAACAGAAAGGAGAGAGAGTTAACATGCTATTGAACAATAATATTGACTAAATTAAAATAAATCGCTTTGGTCTTTTGCAATAGACGAGCTCATTACTCACTGCTTGCTTGGGCACCGCTAGAATTTTAGAGGCTTGGGTTGCTGTGGGTCATAAATCTATTAGTGCCCGCCTGCCAGTGCTGCTTGTCAGACTTTTTCCATTGGCATTGGCCAAGTGCGAACGCCCGAACTGCACCCATTTAACCGAACTAACTATCTATCCATCTATCTATCTATCTATCTATCTATCTATCTATCTATCTATCTATCTATCTATCTATCTATCTATCTATCTATCTATCTATCTACCTATCTATCTATGAGGAGGCATGGATTGTGCAGCTAGCAGATGACTCTGTGGCCGAGATCAAAGGCCGCCGCCACCGTGTCAATGTCATTGGCGGTGTTTCACACGCAAACTACTCGCGCAGCAGCTTCAACTTCTCATCCGATTGGCCCTGTCTGCCCGGCTTCCTCTTTTTTTGAATTGTTGTTTGCGGCTTAATATCCCCATGGCCGTTGCACACCTCAAAGAGTTAACCCACTCTCCTCTCTCTCTCTCCATGAATTAGCCAGATCAAACTGGGAAGTTTGCCACAATGCCCTAATTCAAGAATTAATCCCTTCATGAGCAATGATGATGGCGCAGATTATACCAGAAAGTCAGGGGGCTGGCGGTATGAAGCAGCGAAATGGCGCCAAAGAGCTGACAGGGGGGTCCGTAGAAGAAAGAGATGAGGAAGGGAATAAATGGTTGTGGGATCAAATCCTCAACCGCATTAGCAGTCAGCGCATCGTTGTTGTATGCCCAGATAAATAATTTTCTATCCACAATGGTATCGATGTACACTGCATTATTTGTTGATCGGATGAGATCCATAGCGGACCTGGGTGGGGTGGGGGGTGAGGCGGCATCTACTGAAGTCAGAAGTCACGCAGTTTTGACGATGCATTGTAGAGGGGTAAGGTTTGAGAGTGACTGTATTTTTCTCACGGCTTAGCGCTAAATAAATAACCTACGATGCGATACATTCACACAAACTGTGATACATCTCAGTTTGTGTATCTATTTTTGTTTTCTAATCAACCTTTCACTACTCTATTAGCACTGCCTTTTTTGCTGCTTGTAGCTGCGGTTCTGTAGTGGCGGATTCTAGACGGGCGGATTCTGGAGGGGCGGATTCTGTAGGGGCGGATTCTAGACGGGCGGATTCTGGAGGGGCGGATTCTGGAGGGCCGGATTCTTGAGCTGCGGTTCTGTAGGGGCGGATTCTGGAGGGGCGGATTCTGGAGGGGCGGATTCTGGAGGGGCGGATTCTGAAGGGCCGGATTCTGTAGGAGCGGATTCTGTAGGGGCGGATTCTTGAGCTGCGGTTCTGTAGGGGCGGATTCTGGAGGGGCGGATTCTGTAGGAGCGGATTCTTGAGCTGCGGTTCTGTAGGGGCGGATTCTGGAAGGGCGGATTCTGTAGGGGCGGATTCTGTAGGGGCGGATTCTGGAGGGGCGGATTCTGGAGGGGCGGATTCTGGAGGGTCGGATTCTGAAGGGCCGGATTCTGTAGGGGCGGATTCTTGAGCTGCGGTTCTGTAGTGGCGGATTCTGTAGGGGCGGATTCTGGAGGGGCGGATTCTGGAGGGGCGGATTCTGGAGGGGCGGATTCTTGAGCTGCGGTTCTGTAGGGGCGGATTCTGGAGGGGCGGATTCTGGAGGGGCGGATTCTGGAGGGCGGATTCTGGAGGGGCGGATTCTGGAGGGGCGGATTCTATAGGGGCGGATTTTGGAGGGCCGGATTCTGGAGGGCCGGATTCTGAAGGGCCGGATTCTGTAGGAGCGGATTCTGTAGGGGCGGATTCTTGAGCTACGGTTCTATAGGGGCGGATTCTGTAGGGGCGGATTCTGTAGGAGCGGATTCTTGAGCTGCGGTTCTGTAGGGGCGGATTCTGGAAGGGCGGATTCTGTAGGGGCGGATTCTGTAGGGGCGGATTCTGGAGGGGCGGATTCTGGAGGGGCGGATTCTGGAGGGTCGGATTCTGAAGGGCCGGATTCTGTAGGAGCGGATTCTGTAGGGGCGGATTCTTGAGCTGCGGTTCTATCGGGGCGGATTCTGTAGGGGCGGATTCTGTAGGGGCGGATTCTTGAGCTGCGGTTCTATAGGGGCGGATTCTGGAGGGGCGGATTCTGTAGGGGCGGATTCTTGAGCTGCGGTTCTGTAGGGGCGGATTCTGGAAGGGCGGATTCTGTAGGGGCGGATTCTGTAGGGGCGGATTCTGGAGGGGCGGATTCTGGAGGGGCGGATTCTGTAGGGGTGGATTCTGGAGGTGCGGATTCTGTAGGGGCGGATTTATCAGTGGCAGGTTTCGGCGCGGAATGCATCGTATCTCCTAGTTTCTTATCTTCTTTTTTTCAAAATGTTTTACATCCATAGTCACGTGACCGGACTTGATTCATAGAAACAGATCAACGACTTAACGCATTGCGATAAGGCCAAAGTCCCCTATAATACATCTATTCGCATCTGCCTGCAGTAAAATAGCTTCTAAATGTTCCTGACTGGTTTCTAAAGCCAAACTTTGGGCAATCAGCCTATTCTAAGAATCGCAGTCACGCATCTCAGTTGTCAGATTTTGCCCTGTTGGATTCTTTGATCCCAATTTCCTGCCGCTGCTTTTTTATCCCAGCAAAAAGGAAGAAGAAGAAGAAGATAGGCTGGGGATCTGCTTATCACCTTCCGGTGTCAAATTGAGCAGCTGGGCCGGTTGAGAAGTCGCTGCTTTCAAAACTAATCTATAATCGGAATCTCGGACGCGAAAAAAAGCAACAACAAAATAGGAAAATCCCTAAATGAGAGGAAAAAATACGTTTAGGAAAGGATTATCCTGTTATCTGCTCAGTCTGAGCGTAAGAAGATACAGACAGGGCAGATACCCAAATAGCTCGTAGTCAAGTCTAGTCAAGTCATCAATCTATTTCGTGTGTAGTTATGAGTGTCTTGCTGGAAGGGCTGTCAGCGAGTGCCGATACCAGCAGAGCTGCAGTAACCCCGCAGTAGCTCTTTAGGGCTGCAACTTTGTCAGGGATCTGTGTCGAGGGCCGGGTCTCGCGTGCGTTCTGCGGCCTTAAATGCTGTGATTTCAAAAAGTGTTGTCACGCGATAGATAGATAGATAGATGGATAGATAGATAGATGGATAGATAGATAGATAGATAGATAGATAGATAGATAGATAGATGGATAGATAGATAGATGGATAGATAGATAGATAGATAGATAGATAGATAGATAGATAGATAGATAGATAGATAGATAGATAGATAGATAGATAGATGGATAGATAGATAGATGGATAGATAGATAGATAGATAGATAGATAGATAGATAGATAGATAGATAGATAGATAGATAGATAGATAGATAGATAGATAGATAGATAGATAGATTTCGCAAAAATGTTGCAACTGGTCACAAACTGCTACTTATTAAATGGCTAGTAGTATCGTTCAGAATTTTTTTCTTTCTCGAGGCTTCTATACATTCTATAGCTTCAAAATAGTAGTAAAACAACTAACGTCTACTTTGAGTAGGATACTATGAAATCTATAGTTTTCATTATGGAGACAGAAGTATCGAAATTGCTGCTTTTAGCTCGCAAGTAACAACATTTTGCTCTTCAGCAATTTTTCTCTGTTTCAATTTTATTATTATGGAAATTCAGCCATTTTCAAATGGCGTGATCATTCCTTCAGAGACCCTGAGTCATGCTTGCTTTGAAAACTGCTTCAGCTAAGGGCACATATTTGCGCGAAGCAGCTATCACCTAAAAAAAGCGAAAATATGGCCGAATCACTGGATCTCAAAACGGCAAAACCCTTTAAAAGTGGGACTACCAAGTCTACAGCGTTTGGCGGTGGCTGATTGGTTGACAGACTAGTCGATGGTGTTCTGTGCTTGAGCTGCTCCTAATATTTAGGCTTGATCAGTGAAATTGGAGAAATTCGCGTCAGGGTGTCCATAGTGGCCTAGTTCCACCTGTTGTAGCCCTTGAAGGTCCAGCAGTCCGTCTAGATAAAAATAGGTGACCACCGAAGACGGAGATGATGCAGGCACATGCGGGTGACATGCTGGTCAATTATGAAGGCCTGGCAAGGCCGCACAGAGGCGCAGTGCTAATTTGTGTATATGGGTGTATGAAATACACTAGCGCTTATGGGAAAAATCTAACCTTCGTCCAGAACCATTGAATATCTCGACGATGGAAAGAGCTGGCGATTTGATTCTTGTTTCAGAAGATGCGCAACAAAAAGTTGGCCCGTGTTCTTGAGTTTCGTGTGCCTGCGTTGCTCCGTTAAGGTGCAGCACAAAAATGGTCAAATCAGGGAAATTCACACTTAGGTCGACAATTCCCAAATTCCAAACATGTGGACGAACCAAAGTTAAATTTCGCCACAATATTCAGCCAGGTCGATCAGTCAAAAAGAACATTTTCAAAGCGGTTCTTTCTCCATTGTAAACTCAATGCGGATGCACTGTAAACAGTGCGATTAGAAAGAAGGGACTTATTTAAACAAGAAATTGTAAGCCATATTTCTTCAATAGGTGACAGATTGCTTTTTAGTCGACTGTTTTGGAAAGGTCGAGGATTACACAAATGCCCTTTGTGCAACAGTTAAGATAAATTGTTCCTAAATTTCTACCCCCTGGCCAATATAAAAGTTTCCCAGGGGGAAAAAGGATGCCGGCAATATTCTCTGTGTTAGACTACTTGGCCTCCTCATCCTTCCCCTAGACTAGACCCCACCCCTCCTCCACTCCAATCTTTCAGCACACGCACATCAGCAGATTCAACAGCCAATGAAATTTGACCAACCAGAAACGCACAGAGAGGTAGGGCTGGACTGAGTTTTAGTGGACGCATTCTCTGCAGTTGATCACAGACCGAAGCCTGATGACAGAGCGCACCGATTTCCACTGCACCACTCAACAGGCGCCGCCAAGCAACATCGCCGATGAACAGTCGTCGTTATCCTTATGCTTCGTCGATATCGTCCGCTGAGTCGCGCGATTATCGGCGACACAGGCGACGCCACACCAGGCAGCCGCATCAGCTGCCGGCGCTGCCACAGCCAGGCTGTCAGCAGCAACAGCCAAGCGGCTGCTCAATCGAAGAAGTGCACGTCAACTTTGGCGATCGATTGTACCGGCTGACTGGCCTGGAACAGGAGGCCACATGCCAGGACCTGATCTTTGCGCTACTCTGGTTTCGCAGCCTGCATCAGCGGCGCCGTCGGGAGCATCGTCAGCAGCAGAAGGAGCACCAGGAAGCCGAGCTGATGTCGGAGGCTGCCAGGCACGAGCTGGTTATCGATTTTCCCGGCCGGGTGAAGCGCGTACGCGGCCACCTGCCCGTGCTGCGGCTGCTCGCCCACCTGCGAAAACGCTCCAACCGAGGTAAGAGCTTCCAGCTGCGCGTGCGACAGCGACGCTCAATCGTCACGAGGACAACAACAGCCGAGGAGGAGGAGAACTCTTTGGAGCTGCGTATCTTCGACTGGGGACCCGGTGATGAGCGCTGCCAGCGCCATCGTCGCCGAGAGGAAGCCGCGGCCGCTGCTGCGATTATCAATGGAACATCAGACTTGACATCGGCGGGCAAGAATTCGTTGTCGAATTGCGCCAACGGCGGGTTGGATCCGGCCGACAAGAACCTCATGCTGGAGTGGATGCGTCGTCTGAACCTCAAAGTCGACACCGACGGCTCGGGCTGCCAGAAGAGCCTGCAGGTCAGCTTCCGACACCAGACAAGGCGGCGAGTGTTCAAAACTTCTCGGGCGGACGACTTTGACGGCGAAGACTACGTTGACGTTATTGAAGCGGATGAAGATGAGATCGATGACGATGAAGGAGATTTTGACGACGATGATGAGCGAGGGCATAGTCGATACCGTTGCACTGTCGGGACGAGTCGCCGGGACGACAGCAGCGATACGGGCGTCGACTGCCTGACACCGTCGGATTTGAACTGTGTCGCCGCAGTCAGCAGCCAGCGTAGCGGGTGTGTCGCGCGGTTCCAGACGCAGTGCCTGCTTGACGCTGATTGGCCAGACTTTGCATACATCGCCACTCTTGTATGACAGTTGCACCACGTGAATGAACCATTGTAAGCTGATTGTAACGAGATCTTTCCTGCTGAATTTTAGTATTATGCCGACTGGTTTTTTTAGCATAGCATTGTTTCTCGTGTGGAAGAGTTGGAAAGTTCGCTCTGACCAGCAATGGAATGCCTGCGCTCATTGCTACATCGCAGGTTAAGCATTTCATGCATGCTTTCTTTCTTTGTGACGCTGATTAATGTGCTCTGGAAATACGTAGAACCGCAGTTTAAGACGCCTCACCATTTCTTTGATCGCACCCTCAGAAACTTTGTTTACCTGTGCCAGATGACAGATAGAATCAATACTAAGTGCTATGAGTTACCTGTACAGGCCATGTCTATGGTCAAACTTATGGATGACTACCATGTTACTACGAGCTATATGGCGAAGTTTCTACCTCCAATAATTAATCTGTGACTGCAAATAGAAATTGATGTCTCTCAACCTGTTTCTCACCCATGCTAATCTACTAATCTGCAAATTTAAATAGATTACCGTCTAGATCAGGGGTAGGCAAACTTATTTGCTGGCGGGCCAAAGAGAGAACCTAAAAGACGACAGCGGGCCGCATTGACTGTATAAATATGAGATAGGGGAGAGATGAGACACGGGAGAGATGAGACACAGAAAGATAATACACGAGAGAGATGAGACGGGAGAGATTAGACACGGGAGAGATAAGACACGGGAGAGATGAGACACGAGAGCGATGAGAGACGGGAGAGATAAGACACGGGAGAGATAAGACACGGGAGAGATGAGACACGGGAGCGATGAGAGACGGGAGAGATTAGACACGAGAGCGATGAGACACAGGAGAGATGAGACACGGGAGAGATGAAACAGGACACTGTAGATGTTAGAAGAGGCAACGGGCCGGATTTGGGAGCTTCGAGGGCCGCATCTGGCCCGCGGGCCGGAGTTTGCCGACCCCTGGTCTAGATGCAAGTGTGACATGCGTTCAAGACTTTTTCAAGCATATGTGAATCGAATTAGAATAATCGCTTCCGAGTGACGAAAAAAGTAACCTGTTTTTTAATTAAAATATTCAAGCATTCGTAATTTCTACCTGCTGCGATTTCTGTCGAGAGTTCGTCGATGAGTCACAAATCGAGATGAGAGCGGCAAGATTTCCACCAAATATCCCCCTAGTTAAGCTGCGCTTCGCAAATCCCATTCCAATATTATAGGTGATCAATCACACCTTCAGGTTGAAGCTGCCGCCAACGCAGAAATGACTGTACCGCAGACCTACAGAAAGAGAGAATCTGACACACAAGATCACGGATCAGGGACACAACCCACTTCATTCTCTCCCCTATCCCAACTCACCCAGCCGCTGACTGTCTCCACTTTTGAGCTAGTGTTATATGAGCGATGACCGTCATAAGTCACCCGGCTGATAGAACAGGACCCCAAATGAGACCGCCTTCATATCGCCCTGGCCCTGTTCTGTTGAGACTGATAAAATGTATGCCGGTGGGAAAATCGCGGTCTTCCTTTTCGTCTCTCGACTCTGGCTGCCCTGTTTGACCGGCCTTCTGACGTATTTGCGGCACCGGAAGCTGGCGTCTTCCGCCTCTCTCCAGATCTTCCAGAGTCACGGACAGAAACTGGACGACTTCAATGGCCACACTGGCCCCAACCCTAATTATAGGCATTTGCCACTGGCCACACTGGACATTGCTTTACTCCTTTGCCAAACTTGCCTACTTGCCTACTGTGGCTACCCTGCCTACTCTGGCTACTCTACCTACCCTGCCTAACTGGTCTACCCAACCTACCCTGCTTAACTTGTCTACCCAGCCTACCCAGCCTACTCTGGCTACCCTGCCTAACTTGTCTACCCAAACTACCTTAGCCTACCCTGCCTACTCTGGCTACCCTGCCTACCCTGCCTAACTTGTTTATCCAACCTACCTTAGCCTACCCTGCCTACTCTGGCTACCCTGGCTACCCTTGCCTAACCAAGGACTACCAAAGTAGATAAAGTAGATGAAGTAGCTAACTACTAGTGGTCCTTGTGCCTAACTTGCCCACCCAGCCTACCCAGTCTCCTCTGCTTACCCTGTCCCCCTTGCATTCCTGCATCCAGCATCATTTCTTATCACTGCGATCCCTCTCGCCCCTGTTTCCACTCTCTGATGATGAGGACATAAAAACTGATTATGATGCAACATTTATCCTCAAGCTGAAAGCCGACGAGTTGCCGACCCATAGAATAGGCGATGGGTCTGGGGCTGCAAATTTTTGTCCCAAAAGCATCGAGCTGTGTTTCAGTTGCTGTTGCATCATTAATGTGGGCAATAGCAGCAGCAGCAGCAGCAGCAACAGCAGGCATCGGCCAAGGAAAAAGATTGGCATAGCATCTCTTGGCTTGCACTAAATGACGCAGTTAAATAAAACTAATTTTGCTTGGCCTTTTTGTCCAACTGAAATGTTTAGTCAGTCACTGCCCTTCCCCCATTCTGCAGATGGGATAATTTCTGCACGCTTGCTAGGGAACACCTGACTGTCTCCCTGTTGGGGATGAATAAACATAATTTTTTCCCTGCATGTTGTTGGTCCGGGCAGCGCAGGAGGTCATGGAAAACAGACCGCACATCCCTATGGGAACTTTTCGCATGCATCCAAAAGAGACAGAGAAGAAACAGTTTCGTGACTTTGCAATTCCTGGAAATCTGTTACCGACACGCGGTTTGACTTTCGAATTGCGACACGGCGATAGTTGAACCGTCATTGCTTTCCCATCTCGACTGTTTCTATGCAGTTGCTATGGCGGTTATGGCCTCTATACGCAGCTTCAGTATGTTTCACTTCAGGGCTAGAATTTTTCAGTTTCTAGCCAAAGGCGATGCACACAAACTTTGTAAACATTGCTTCTAGAAAGCTAGCTAATGCTAGCTAGTTTAGCTAATGCTCTTTTGTACTGTGAAGCTATGTTCACCTGTTAGATGACAATCTACAGTGGTTAGATATTTTTTAATTCAAAACCATTGCAAATCACTTTGTGACTTTCGTTAGATTTAGTTTCTCGGCTGTCGATCAAAGGCTCAGGCTGACTGCTTCATTTCTATATAAGTAATGTTTTTTTCCTTCAATCCGTATTACTAGCTTCTAAGTAGCTAGATTATGTAGCTAGATTAACTGCCAAATGACAGCCAAACAATTTTCACTAGGTTTTAGCAAAAGAAACTAAAAACACGATAATTCCCAAACTTAAAAAACCTAACATCCCAAAACTTCCAAAATCCCAAACTTCCAAAATCCCAAACTTCCAAGATCCCAAACTTCCAAGATCCCAAACTTCCAAGATCCCAAACTTCCAAGATCCCAAACTTCCAAAATCCCAAACTTCCAAGATCCCAAACTTCCAAGATCCCAAACTTCCAAGATACCAAACTTCCAAAATCCCAAACTTCCAAGATCCTAAACTTCCAAGATCCCAAACTTCCAAGATCCCAAACTTCCAAGATCCCAAACTTCCAAAATCCCAAACTTCCAAGATCCCAAACTTCCAAGATCCCAAACTTCCAAGATCCCAAACTTCCAAAATCCCAAACTTCCAAGATCCTAAACTTCCAAGATCCCAAACTTCCAAGATCCCAAACTTCCAAGATCCCAAACTTCCAAGATCCCAAACTTCCAAGATCCCAAACTTCCAAGATCCCAAACCGCCAAAATCCTAAACTTCTAAAATCCCGAAATTCCAAAATCCCAAACTTCCAAGATCGCAAACTTCCAAGATCCCAAACTTCCAAGATCCCAAACTTCCAAGATCGCAAACTTCCAAGATCCCAAACTTCCAAGATCCCAAACTTTCAAGATCGCAATCTTCCAAGATCCCGAGCTTCCAAAATACCACACTTTCAGAATCCCTAACATCCAATATCCCAAACTTCCGAAATTCCAAACCGCCAAAATCCTAAACTTCTAAAATACCGAAATTCCAAAATCCCGAACTTCCAGAATCCCAAACTTACAAAATTTCAATCTTCGCCTATCCAAGATTTAAAAGCCCTAAAAAATTAAGTCCCCCTTCCAATCTCTCTTTCCCCCTAATTTCGGAATCCAAAACTATTCGATTATAATTTTATAATTCCTTAGCTTCCCAAACCTCCCAATAGGCAGTCACGTTTGTCCAAGAAATAGATGAGTGAAGACTTAGCTCGTACTGCGAAAGCATTATTACAAATGTGAAAAGTTTTTCTCGCTCAGATTTCATTCGTCGTAGTCCTAAATGCATACACAGCATATGCTGTATATATGGCCGGTAATAAGTATTATAGATAAGTCACGGACCGTGTCAATCACTTGAAAACATGCGCCAAACGAAGACCTCTTCGCTCTCTCACCCTCTCTCTCATCCTCTCTCACTAACCATACACTCTGGCCAGCCAGGACAAACCATTATTTGACAGCAACAACTGCCAATACCGTGTTCTGGTCAAATCCAAAGCAGTCTTGGATTTCCTAGAAAATTAGTATGTTCTTGAAGACTTTTTCGAGGCATCTGATAATGTCTGGCTCAAGGTGAAACACCGCACCGCCACCCTATCGCAATTCCTAATCCTGACATTTCCCTTTGGAAAGAAAGCAAACTTTTTTGGCTTCACGGAAGTTTGTTGCGCATAATTTGTACCTCTTTAAAGGCTTCTTTTTAAAGAAACATCCCAGCCTGTTGGAATTTTTCTGCCTGTAGCAGCACGACTATTTTTGCGATATTTATTTTAGGTTTTTTCGGATGCAAGTTAAACTTGAAAATAAACGCATGTCTCCTTTTCAGACTCTTCCGGAGCTGCGCAAAAAGAAATCCTGATTGTTGTCTTTAGGTCGGGCAACCAGACAGCATTCCCAAATAATGATTAGGCGAGCAAGGAAAAACTGGAAAATTTGAATTCCTAAAAAATTAGACGAAATGACGAATTCGATGAACTGACCTAATTCGACGAACTGAACTAATTCGACGAACTGAACTAATTCGACGAACTGACCTAATTCATGGAACTGACTAACTCGTATTATAGTTTGTTTTTTTTCTGAAAAACAGTAATTGCTTTACTGTTTTCGAAGCTAAATAGGGATTGTATAAATTTAAGTAAAGTTACAGGGGAATGTCAATATCCGAGGATTTTTTCTTGGCTAGAAAAGCAGACTTTCAGCAAGGTGAAATTGAAATAAACTGACAGAAAATAACAAGTCTACAAAAAGCCTATCTCTGTGTTTTTTTAGTCCTTCAGCTAGTCCATTCCTTTTCGCCAAGTGAAAAACTTGAATAATTGATTAGGCCTGAAGGTATTGCCATAAAATATAGCCTGAGTCTCGGCTGTTGAGTCTGCATCCATATTATATTATTTACGACTTCGACTCGATACTCAGGATGCGTCTCTGGCTTCATTGCACAGTCGAATGTCTCTGACATATCTGGGTCGAATAGGTCCACCGAGTCTTAACGGCAAGTTTTCTGCAGGCTTTTCTAAGAAACCTTCAAGTAAATGATAGGAAATACTATAGATTACGCAAAGTATAAACTTACAAGACACAGGCTTCACTTATCAGATGCTCCACTAATTGTTATACTAATCAATACCTTCAAGAATCTTCAGGAACTGATGGTCTCATTTAGGAACTGATGGTCTCATTTAGGAACTGATGGTCTCATTCAGGAACTGATGGTCTCATTCAGGAACTGATGGTCTGATTCAGGAACTGATGGTCTCATTCAGGAACTGGTGGTCTCATTCAGGAACTGATGGTCTCATTCAGGAACTGATGGTCTGATTCAGGAACTGGTGGTCTGATTCAGGAACTGATGGTCTCATTCAGGAACTGATGGTCTGATTCAGGAACTGATGGTCTCATTCAGGAACTGATGGTCTGATTCAGGAACTGGTGATCTCATTCAGGAATTGATGGTCTCATTCAGGAACTGATGGTCTCATTCAGGAACTGATGGTCTCATTCAGGAACTGATGGTCTCATTCAGGAACTGATGGTCTGATTCAGGAACTGATGGTCTGATTCAGGAACTGATGGTCTGATTCAGGAACTGATGGTCTCATTCAGGAACTGATGGTCTGATTCAGGAACTGATGGTCTGATTCAGGAACTGATGGTCTCATTCAGGAACTGATGGTCTCATTCAGGAACTGATGGTCTGATTCAGGAACTGATGGTCTGATTCAGGAACTGATGGTCTCATTCAGGAACTGATGGTCTGATTCAGGAACTGATGGTCTCATTCAGGAACTGATGGTCTCATTTAGGAACTGATGGTCTCATTCAGGAACTGATGGTCTCATTCAGGAACTGATGGTCTGATTCAGGAACTGATGGTCTGATTCAGGAACTGATGGTCTCATTCAGGAACTGATGGTCTCATTCAGGAACTGATGGTCTCATTCAGGAACTGATGGTCTCATTCAGGAACTGATGGTCTCATTCAGGAACTGATGGTCTGATTCAGGAACTGGTGATCTCATTCAGGAATTGATGGTCTCATTCAGGAACTGATGGTCTCATTCAGGAACTGGTGGTCTCATTCAGGAACTGATGGTCTCATTCAGGAACTGATGGTCTGATTCAGGAACTGGTGGTCTGATTCAGGAACTGATGGTCTCATTCAGGAACTGATGGTCTCATTCAGGAACTGATGGTCTCATTCAGGAACTGATGGTCTCATTCAGGAACTGATGGTCTCATTCAGGAACTGATGGTCTGATTCAGGAACTGATGGTCTGATTCAGGAACTGATGGTCTGATTCAGGAACTGGTGATCTCATTCAGGAATTGATGGTTTCATTCAGGAACTGATGGTCTCATTCAGGAACTGATGGTCTCATTCAGGAACTGATGGTCTCATTCAGGAACTGATGGTCTGATTCAGGAACTGATGGTCTGATTCAGGAACTGATGGTCTCATTCAGGAACTGAAGGTCTCATTCAGGAACTGATGGTCTGATTCAGGAACTGATGGTCTCATTCAGGAACTGATGGTCTCATTCAGGAACTGATGGTCTGATTCAGGAACTGATGGTCTCATTCAGGAACTGATGGTCTCATTCAGGAACTGATGGTCTGATTCAGGAACTGATGGTCTCATTCAGGAACTGATGGTCTCATTCAGGAACTGATGGTCTGATTCAGGAACTGATGGTCTGATTCAGGAACTGATGGTCTGATTCAGGAACTGGTGATCTCATTCAGGAATTGATGGTCTCATTCAGGAACTGATGGTCTCATTCAGGAACTGATGGTCTCATTCAGGAACTGATGGTCTCATTCAGGAACTGATGGTCTGATTCAGGAACTGATGGTCTGATTCAGGAACTGATGGTCTCATTCAGGAACTGAAGGTCTCATTCAGGAACTGATGGTCTGATTCAGGAACTGATGGTCTCATTCAGGAACTGATGGTCTCATTCAGGAACTGATGGTCTGATTCAGGAACTGATGGTCTGATTCAGGAACTGATGGTCTCATTCAGGAACTGATAATCTTGTTCAAGATAATTCCGTATTTAGGATTCGAAAACCACCATTTGAGGAATATAATTTTAAGTCGTTTCATTATTCTTTTATCTCGAAATGCAAATGAAGTAAGTATTGCATTTGCTACATATATACTTATATATTTAATTAATGAATGCAAACATAGCTAAAACGTATCGAAATGTAGAGGAAATTTGGTACCATGAAAAGACAAATCCTTTGCGCGGGTCTTAATTCCCAGAGAAACGACTTACATCACGCTCTAGGCTGATTGAGAAAGCAAATATTGAAAGCCGTACTATACAGCTATGGGATTTCTGTGTATAAAGCTTAATCTTTTCTTCCCTCCTCCCCTAAGTCCGTGCTTGGCGCTGTTTCTATCGAATCAATCGGAGAATTTCACTTCGAATCCAGCGGAATGAGGAGGGGCGCCTTTCGGAAACCGAAGCGAGCTGGTCGCTTGAGCAAACGCGAAGCTATAAGAATTCTGGCGTCATAGTTTATAGTTGACAATTTTCGACAATGAGTCATACAGGATGCAACTCACGGGAACGAATGAAGACAGGACAGAGAGAGAGGAATCGACAGAAAGACCTACGGGCGACTATATGGGCGAATTCGTTGGGTGTAATGTTGGCTACCTACCAGCCGTATATAACGGGGATTTTCTAGCTATATTGCAGATCGGCATTGCGGCCCGTCATTTACTGTTATATAGGTGAGCTTTGCGACCAGCAGAAGGGGAGAAAGGGAAATTAAAGGGAACCCTTCGGCTGGTCATCTTTGCGGACTCCTCGGAAGCTAATAAAAAGAGGATTATGAGGACTCAGGACTGGGAGAATCCTTTGAGAGACCCTCTGTGGGAGTAATATATTTCTGATAATGACCATTATAGCCACTAACTAAGGCGCTGCACAGATTACTTACGGGAGCGAGATAGGCAAGACGGATGGGGATCAAAGGTAGAGGGCTAGAGAAAAGCTCAACTCAAGGATTGATCAGCAAACCGAGCGAAATTCGTTTGGCTATAATGATGGATTCACATCATTATTATTAATTGAGATAGTATAGTCATCGGATATTTAAAGAATTCACGGGAAACATTTATAAAGGATGCTCAAACAGCTAAAACAACTCCCAGTTGCAGTTCTCCATTAGACTAGGACACGACCAATCCATTTCGATTTTATTTAAAATATATGTTTTTCTGATTCATTCGTTTGGGCTCAGTTATTCAATGAAAAATTGCTATACGAGCGTGTACAAATTTCTTTAATTTATATTATTTTATGAACAACAGCTGCACATAAAATGAACTAAAAGTCTTACTTCTAAACTATATAACAGCACTTTTGCAGTACTACGAGGTGAAAAAGTAAAATGGCAATTTCATAACGAAAGTGGAATAATTGTTTTAATTCAGTATAAACAGCGTAAGTTTAAACAATTTTAATGTGAAAAATATTTTAACTATATTAGAAGCCAAGTGCTGATTAACCAACAACTTTGATGTTGCGGCACAAATGTACACAAAGAAAGTAAAAGCAAAAAAATTCTAATTCAAATCACGCAATTCACAATGGAAATATTGTGCCAAAATTAGCATGTATCCTTAATTGTAGTTTCGGAGGGTTAAGCCACGTTGGTTAGTTTATTTTGTTCGCAGAAGAATAAGTTAATAGCAACAATAAGATAAGAAACATTAAAAAATAAACTACTTTAAAGCCGTGGCAACAGTTTTTCTGCATTGGTTAAAACAAAAGTAGTAAAAAGCGAATAAAAATGGAAATCAAAATAATTTTATAATAACAGTAAATACAAACCCTATGTTTTTATAATAAAACTATAAGCAACTTATACTGATATATTTTTTGGTCATATCTTTTTAGTTACATTTCAAAGCATGAAAATATTTGCATTTTATTGTGTGAATTTCTTTTTTTTGATAAGAATTTCACACAGAACATATTTTCGTCCGTCCCTATAATATTTTTTTGTGCGCTTCGAGTAATATTATGACTTTATAAGATAGAAATTATGCATGCGTTTTGGTGCGGCGTGCTGTCCATTAATTTTTATGCTAGACTACTTTCTGCTGCAATTTTCTACAGATAGGCCTATTGATTATTGTACTGACTGTGACATGAAGTCACATGAAATTGTAGGAAAGTTAGATGATAAATATCTCATATGTTTCATGATATATGATGCCATGTCTTTGACAGATATAGTATAGCAAAGTTTTTTTAATTGCTTTGTTTTAAGAATAGATAAGTAATGGCTAACAGTAATTTTATTTTAAAAAGTTTTAACTACTTTCCATTTAACAAGTTAGTTGCCATTCTAACACTTTAGAAGAAAACTTTAGGCACCAATTTTATGTAGTCTTTCTGTTACTATACATTTAATCTACTTAAACCTTTTACATTTTAGCTATTTCTTATATTGTTGTTACTTGGAATTTCTTTTATTTTCTAAGAAAGTGTATGTCAATGCATTTTATAAATTTTAAATAATTGTAGATTTTATAAACTTAAGTCAGTTTTTAATGTTCCATATATAAATATATATGCAATGGAGCTCAGAATCTTTGCTGCCATTCCAACTCGTAAACAAGAGGCATTCAGCCTTCTAATGCTTTATGTTCCACAAATTTGTGTCATAATTGTTGGGGAAATGATTGGCATTAATATGACTTGGCATAAATTTATTTTATTTTTTGGGCTCTCAATGTAACTGTATTGATCTAAATTTTAAATTAATTGCATTGCAGATTTTAGATTTTAGCAATCCTGCTAGCAATTATGGATCACTTAATTGATAAAGTTGATGTATTGGCATTGTTTTCAAATAGTTTGTTAAACCATTTTCATTTTAAATCAATACAAAAACATATTTTTTTAAACAATGAAACAATCAGAAACATTGATATGATGAGTGTCAAATGTTAGTGTTGCTGGGTGGCCTCTTAGTATGGTGTTAATTGTATGACTGTAAGCTTGTGTTAGTTAAAGGTAGAAAATTATAGTAGATCATGTTAGCTGGATGCATAAGATGTGCTAATACTTCCCTTTCCACTAACCAGCTCAATGACCTTTTGCCATTTTGGCTACAGACAAGTTTTGTACCCCAGAAGCAGCCTCAGTTTGTTAAGTGCAAAAAGCAACCTTAAAAATCAAAATTGCAAGTCATCCCATTGATTTGAAAAGAATGCCAATTTGTGATATATGATTGTAAAAATGTTTTCTAAATGCAAATTATTGTCTATATAAACATTTTTTTAAATTTTCCTACATTTGTCTTATTATTTATTACATTTCTTTGAAGTGACAACAATGTTTTCTTACTACTGCTACTTTTTAAGTATAAATTAAGGTATTAGAATGTAAAAATCATTTAGTTTTATAGCATTACCAAGCAATATAACAAAGTTATTTTTTGTGTAAGTGGCAAAATCAGGAGATTTGTCTTGTGTAATCAATGGCACCATCTAGACTATTGTATATAAAGCAATAGAAAAGACAGTCCATTTTTAATAAGAGATTGTCTCTTTTATATGCATTCAAATGATTGTGTCTATAATGTCTATTAAGCAATAATGATAGCCATATATTATGAAATATATAAGAGTAAAGAAAAACAAAAAAGAAACTGTAAGCTAGCAAATAAAATAATGAATAGGGGTATTGCATTATAAAGTAAGAAACCCTATGATTATTGTAAGTAAAAGATTGTAAAAAGAAACAAATATATATGAGTATTGATAATATATAACAATGTAATAACATACTAATTACTTAATGATAGTAGACAAGCAGTCAGCAAGATTCCATTTGATAACACATTCTACTGACTCAATAATACAAGCACATACAAACCATATGTAGGCAACCACTCACTGAGATGTGTACAGGGTTCGCCTGGACTATTTTATAATCAGTCACTTTTTACCCTCACTGTGTCATTAGTAGTTAATAATAATAATAATATCTTAGAATGGGTGCAGTCAAAAGCACATTGGTATTATGTATTATGTTTATAATGATGTTTTCATACTGTTGCCTTTATTCAGCTTCGTGATATCTCAGTGCTATCTCAATGAATGTTTTGCAGGATACTGCAGCAATCAAATTGGATTAAATCTAACCACCCAACTGAACTGGCTGGCTGGTCAGTGCGGCTGCTGCAGTAGGAAAGTGGATCATGCAGACGGCAGCGCATTCCGCTGGTTGGTCCGCAACCATCGCGGTGGCGGCAGCCGTGGCCGCGGCGGCTGCGGCCGCTTCTGGCTCATCTGGCGGAAATGCTTCAGTTGTGATGCGCGACGGTGCCTACAAGAGAGACGAGATCGCAATTGACAGAGTCGAAGAAGACGAAGATGACGAGGCCGAAGAGCGGGATCAACAACAGCAGCAGCAGCAAGATGCAGACGAGGATGCCGAAGGTGTATGGAGTCAGGACATTGAGCAAAGCTTCCAGGAAGCTCTAGCCATGTATCCGCCGTGTGGCAGGAGGAAAATTATCCTGCAGGAGGAAGGAAGAATGTATGGTGAGTGGGGTGGCCTTGCTTAAGGACAAATTGTTCTCTTTCGGTTCAGATTCGAACTCCAGACCTCTCAGTCAGAAGTGCAAATCTCCCTTAGCTTTAGATCGGGAATTGGCGGAATTTCGTGTACCTAGAATTACAAATAGGATAATTTGGGATTTAGGTGGATTTTTATATCTATTCGGGGGTCCCTGAGCTCGATTCCGCGGCATTTGGGCGCAGCCGCGGAGAGAATTCTTGAGGGCTTGTCGTGTAATTCACGAATTCTTGAGGGCTAAACTCCAAGGCACAGTGATAGTGTACACTGCCACACCTGTCTGAGTGTGTGCCTGCATACACGGTATCTGTGTGCGTGTGTGCTCAGGAGTCAGCGAAATGGGCAGAATTGCCTCCTGGTTTGCTGCGGGTCTAGTGTCACCAAATGATGTGCCTTTGCCCGCAACCATCCTGCAGTTATTACTAATATTATAATTATAAATCTATACTTTTTAGTAATGGTAATTTTATATAATTACTAAAAAAATTGTTACTATATTATTCTAAATAGTACTGCATCATTAAAATTATGATAATTTTCACATTCCAATTATATATTGTTATTTTAGACCCAATTAAGATTAGCATTGTATATTTTTGTTGATTTTATGTATAAAAATCAGATTTTCCTACGCGCGAAAGCTTACTAGCTGAGGAAGCAGGGAATGCAAGTTTGCATTGGCGGATGCAATGTGTAGTTGCTCTGTTCAACTGCGTAGAAGTGCTTGTCCCATCTAATCTCTTTGCTTTAGCTGGCTTATGCAGTTTCTAGCTCTGACTTCCTGTCGGATTGCATCAAATGCAGAATTTCGTTTGCCTCTGTTCGTTCTCTTGCACCAAGCACCCGTAGTCTTGTGGGCATATCAGGAAATTAACAACATCGTATTGTATGGAACGAAATTTCTTTGTAATAAGGAAGCTACTGATGATGTCACGGTTAGCGGACTATAATTACAGACTATTAAATCTTAAGTTAAGTTTGAGGGGAATTAATAAATAGGAAATCTAGAGTGCCAGATTAATGATAATTTTTATGCAGACTAGAGGGGCGGAGTAATGACAGACACTAGATTACAGGTGCGGGAGTAATCACAGACACTAGATTACAGGTGCGGGAGTAATGACAGACACTAGATTACAGGTGCAGGAGTAATGACAGACACTAGATTACAGGTGCGGGAGTAATCACAGACACTAGATTACAGGTGCGGGAGTAATGACAGACACTAGATTACAGGTGCGGGAGTAATGACAGACACTAGATTACAGGTGCAGGAGTAATGACAGACTCTAGATTACAGGTGCAGGAGTAATGACAGACACTAGATTACAGGTGCGGGAGTAATCACAGACACTAGATTACAGGTGCGGGAGTAATCACAGACACTAGATTACAGGTGCGGGAGTAATCACAGACACTAGATTACAGGTGCGGGAGTAATCACAGACACTAGATTACAGGTGCGGGAGTAATCACAGACACTAGATTACAGGGGTGAAGTATTACCAAAAGAAATCTATCTACAGAGAATATGATGGTGCTGATGATAGACGAAATCCAATGCCCTATTCATTCTGTCACGCCAGGCCGCAATGAGCTGATCGCCCGGTACATTCGGCTGCGCACGGGCAAGACCCGGACCCGCAAGCAGGTGTCCAGCCACATCCAGGTGCTGGCCAGACGGCGCACCAAGGAAGTCCAGAGCAGCATCCGGGATCCGGCTACTAAGGAGCGGGCAATGCAGACGCTTAGCCAGCTGAGCTCTGCTCAGATTGTTAGCGCCGGCCTCAATAATTCTTCTAGGGGACAACAACAGCAGCAGCAGCAGCAGTCCTCAATAACCGCCCCCGCCTGGTCCTCAACAATAGTTGTTGCCGAGGATTCGGCCGAACCAGAATCTCCCGTTGCTGTCTGCGGTCCGCGCCTGCGTCTGCGCGAACTGAGCGCCTTCGTTGAAGCTCCTTCGTTGGCAACGTCGCCTTCGACAGCAGGCGCCACCGCCGACGAGACCAATCAGCAGCAGCGGCGTTGTCGGCGACACGTGTTCGCCAGCCTGACTGCGGCCTCCGCCTCCGCTGCCCAGCCTCCTTTAGAATGCGTCGACGTCTCCCAGATTGCCGACAAGTTTCCCGAGCGACGCGGCGGCCTGCGCGACTTCCTGGAGGCCGGACCAGAGGGCTCGGCCTACTTGGTGAAGTTCTGGGCGGATATTAACACGCCGTTGCCTGATGAGCCGGAGGCCTTCTATGGATTCGGCACCGCGTTAGTACTGGGCCAATTCTTTAAATCTAGATAGACAGGTAGAATTGGTGGGGCCAGATGTACTTAGATAGTACAGACGCAGCTATTGCGTGGCTCATCTGAAGGCTGCGTACGGCTGTTCAGTCCATGGACTGGGGGGGGACGCCACACCCACCCTTAATTACTCCAGCTGATGCTGGTACCCTTTTAGCAGTTGGGTGAACTGAAACGATGCAGATTTAATTGTCTTGCTAAAGGGCACAAATTGTTCCAGTGGAGTCGGGAATCGAACCCCCGACCTTTAAGTCGTTTTTCCGACGCTCTAACCACTAGGCTAGCCCTACACTACACTACAACCCTCCTCCCCAGGGCAGATGTACACACCTGTGTCATTGCGGTCCTTCGTGCAGTATCAGTGTGCCTGTGGCTGCCACACCTTCAGTGTCTTCCTCAAAAACAATTGTCGTCTAGGAGTTTACTTACGTCCCAAGTTAGTAAAACATTTCTTTGAGCAAATGCTAGCTTTTCAAGCAGAAATTGAGAGTTCTCCCAGTCTGTCAGTTCCCGATCTGCGAATCCCCTCTGCTGCTTGGCAATCTAAAAGAAACTTCTCTCATATTTCCTCTCTACCCCCTGGTCCCCGGGACAAATTTCTTCCCCTACCCCATGCTTCTCCTACTGAAGAAGCTGTGAGCTGGGATGAGTTGAGTTGGCATAAAGTGCAACTGCTTCTGCACGAAAGATCCCATGATCCTCCTTCTTCCCCTCCACTCCAATTCCCCCAAGTTTCGTATTCCCTGTCTGGGCAGGGAATATTTGGTGAGCAGCCGGCAAAGAAGGAACTGGAAGTTAGGCCTATTGTTGGCAAAACAATGCCAATTGATGCGTCGAAGCGGGAAGTAGCCAATATTTTGTTCGACCGCATAGTGCGGATTAAGTGCTAGCAATGAGTCATTCACCTAACTATTAAAAATTTGATATTTTTTTCTATCTTTAATTAACTTCTTCCTAGAAACTTTCTTTGTTTCTCTGCAAAAGAAACTTTTATTTTAAAACGGCAATACTTCAGTCTTGATTATCTCACAGCTGTGTGAGTATGTGCTCAGGAGTCAGCGGAATGGGCAGAGTTGTCTCCTCGCTGGCTGCGGGTCCAGTGTCACCAATGTGCCATTGCCCGCAGCCCTCCTGCAAATTTAAATTATTATATTAGACATTAATTTCTATTTTGCTTCAGTTCAATTTTCCATTTATCTTAAAAATCCCAAAAATGCTGCCTATAATCAATTCTGCCTACTTATGAGTAGTATTATCGTAGTTTATATTTTCGCCGCTCAGATATGAAAGCGCCGAACGGCTAACACTGTCCTGCTCAACCAAGGTGTGCTCGTTTGGCAGGCAAGTTGTTGAAAAAGTTGAGAAGCACATTGGGCCTAGACTGGAGTCTGGTCGCTACGTGTACCAGAGCGACCGGAGTCCTATGTGCGAGTACATGGTCAACTTTATTACTAAACTGCGCCAACTGCCTGAGAAATATATGATGAATACGGTACTGGAGAACTTCACTATTCTGCAGGTGAGCTGGGCTCATGTATTTGTAGGTCGCGAGTTCGAATCTCGTCGGTAGTTTTTTTAATAATTGGGCTTCTAAATCTGGCATTGTCAGGTAATAAATTGCGAAGCCACTGGCGAGCCTCTGCTGTGCATTGCCTACGTATTCGAAGTGTCTACAGGCTCCGCGCAGCATCATGTTTATCGACTTAGTCGAGGCTAACCTCTATCTGCGCTGTAAATAATTTGATTGTGTTTGTTATTTTGTTATTTGAAAGATATTGCAAAACTGCTTGAGTGCATTCGTCTTATTTCGTCCCTTTGTTTCTCTTTGTGCACAGTTTGTCGTTCTTATTTTCTACCATTTTAAAGTCATTTTATGCTTGCTTATTATTTCGCGAATTTACACAGATTTTTGTGCAACTCTGGCGTGTCCAGCTGCCTGCTTGGTTTACATTAGTTGTAATTGCTTACCATTTTCTGCTTACTTCACAGGCATCCCTGTTGCTAAGCGGCCTCCCATTGACGGGAATCCCAGTTGCTAAGCGGCCTTCCATTGACGGGAATCCCCGTTGCTAAGCGACTTCCCATTAACGGGAATCCCCGTTGCTTAGAAGCCTCCCATTGACGGGAATCCCCGTTGCTAAGCGACCTCCCATTCACAGGAATCCCCGTTGCTTAGAAGCCTTCCATTGACGGGAATCCACTTTGCTAAGCGGCCTCCCATTGACGGGAATCCACGTTGCTAAGCGACTTCCCATTCACGGGAATCCCCGTTGCTTAGAAGCCTCCCATTGACGGGAATCCACGTTGCTAAGCAGCCTCCCATTGACGGGAATCCACGTTGCTAAGCGACCTCCCATTCACGGGAATCCCCGTTGCTAAGCGACCTCCCATTCACGGGAATCCCCGTTGCTTAAAAGCCTTCCATTGACGGGAATCCACTTTGCTAAGCGGCCTCCCATTGACGGGAATCCACGTTGCTAAGCGACCTCCCATTCACAGGAGTCCCCGTTGCTAAGCGACCTCCCATTCACGGGAATCCCCGTTGCTTAGAAGCCTCCCATTGACGGGAATCCACGTTGCTAAGCGGCCTCCCATTGACGGGAATCCACGTTACTAAGCTGCCTTTCATTCACAGCAAACCCCGTTGCTAATCGGCCTCCCATTAAAGGGAATCCCAGTTGCTAAGAGGCCTCTTATTCACGGTAATCCTCCACGCTAAGGGGCCTGTTTTTGAGGAAATCTATTTTACGGGAAAGTCTGTTGTTACAGGATTTTACAATTTTCTACCCCAGATTGGATAGAAACCCCGTTGCTTTGCTCGGCATTAGGAATGTTATGTCGCCTCTCTGTCTGTGATTGAGCTGCTTGCAAAAACAGCTCAAGCTCGTGATTGAGCTGTGATTGAGCTGTGATTGAGCTGCGCCTAATATTTAGGCTTGATCAGTGAAATTGGAGAAATTCGCGTTAGAGTGTCGATAGTCGCCTAGTTCCACCTGTTGTAGCCCTTGAAGGTCCAGCAAATCCGTCTAGATAAAGGTCGGTGTTCTTGGCCCGTGTTCTTGAGTTTCGTGTTGGTAGTTCTACTGTTAACAATTATGTAAAGCAATTACTGTCTCTTGTATCCTCACTCATAGGTCTGCGCGCGCTTCCTTATTTTCTTGTTTGTTTGTTTGTTTGTTTCAGTTGTTTATTTTTTAGTTTCATTTTCTGTTTCAATTTTTACCCTCTTAGCTTCCATTTTTTTTATTAAGAAGACGATATTTGAGATTTTGAGATTTGAGATCTATTTACAATAAAATTCAACTTTAGTGCCTTATATCCGTAGTGCTTTGCCATCACAAATCCGTTGCTGGAATTTGGGATCAATTTTATTATTTTGTTTTTTTATCCTCAAACAGTATAGAAACATTTTGCTGCCATCCGAAATTTATTTCTTAAGTGTTCAATTATGTTAGTCATCTAAAGCAGCTATCTATAGTTTTCATCTGCCGTCTTCCAATTGTACCATTTTGTTCACGTAAATTAATCACGATTGTATTGTGTTAGATCTTTATAGGTGCTTCAATTTTTTATTTGCCTATTTTATTATCAATTTTAGTGTGATATAGTGTCAAATCTGTGTCTTAAATGTAGCTTGTCGGATACTTACAAGCTTATTAGGAACTGTCTTATTATCCAAGCAAAACTTTGATGTTTCTTATTATTTGCTTGTTTTATGAAACAATTTTTTAGAACTTTTGTTTATAAATTTATAATTAGTTGTGTATGAATGCAAACGATTTGTTATTACAATTCTACAACCTAATAGAATTTTTCACTTGGCTAAATTAAAATTGCTTTGTTTCAATTATTTGACACGAATTTGTAGTTAGGGTCTCCCGTCTGATCTCTCTCCCTTGTCTGATAACTCCCCTGCCTAAAAACTCCTTTGTCTCATCACGCTTCTTTCGAGTCTCTTTTTCCCTAGGTCTTTGTTCTCCTGTCTCATCTCTATCTCGTCTATTATCTCTCCTGTTTATCTTTAGTTCCATCTCTCTCTAGTCTCTCTACTAGGCAGAGTCTTTCTAGTCTCATCTCTCCCGTCTAATCTCTCTTTTGTCTAATCTCACCACTGTCGCATCTTTTCCCTGTCTCATCTCTCCCCTGTGTTATCTCTCCCCTGTCTCATCTCTCCCCTGCCTCATCTCTCCCCTGCCTAATCTCTCCCCTGTCTCATCTCTCTCCTGTGTTATTTCTCCCCTGTCTCATCTCTCCCTTGTCTCATCTCTCCCCTGTCTCATCTCTCTGGTGTCTCATCTCTCTGGTGTCTCATCTCTCTAACGTGTCTCATCTCTCTGGTGGCTCATCTCTCCCTTGTCTTATCTCTCCACTGTCTCATCTCTCCCCTGTCTCATCTCTCCCCTGTCTCATCTCTCCCCTGTCTCATCTCTCCCCTGTCTCATCTCTCTGGTGTCTCATCTCTCTAACGTGTCTCATCTCTCTGGTGTCTCATCTCTACCCTGTCTCATCTCTCTGGTGTCTCATCTCTCTGGTGGCTCATCTCTCCCGTGTCTCATCTCTCCCCTGTCTCATCTCTCCCCTGTCTCATCTCTCCCCTGTCTCATCTCTCCCCTGTCTAATCCATTTTCCGCAACATCTCACCCCTGCTCTACATCGAGATTCACTAATAAGTCAATCAATAAATGTTACATGGCAATGCGACAGAAAAATTTCCCCCTCCGCAGCGCACCCTGGGCCAGCCGCCAAAGTGTCGCTCTCACGCATAATCGAAGACGTGACGACTCGGGCGGCCGCGGCCGCAGCCGATGCCGCAGCCGCAGCGGCGGGCGATCAGGACGCCGCCCAGTCGCCGACGAAGCCGGCGAAGCCGCGCAAACCTGCCGGCACCGGGCGGCGGTCGCGGCAGGCCCGGCGCGATCCGCAGGAGCCAGTCAATCCCAGATCGGCCTACACCGTATTTGTCAAGGAGAAGATGGAACAGCTGGGCGCTCACATCAAAGACACGCCGGAGCTCAAGTTGAAGGGCCGCGATCAGATCAAAGTGGTTGCCCAACAATGGCGGGATCTCTCGGCGGAGGAGAAACAGCGCTATCAGCAGCTGTACACCAAGGCATTCGCCGCCTACGAGCAGGAACTATCTGCCTACAAGCAGACGGAGGCGCATAGAGCCTTTCAAGAGAAACTGAAGGCGTTGGACGCACAGAGGTCGGCTAGTAATCATCCGTCTACTTCTGCGCCCAGCCCGGCTAAAAGATCGAAAAGCGGCGGAGGCGGCAGCGGCGGCGGGGGCAGCAGCGGCGGCGGAGCCGGAAGCGGAGCCTCAGGCGGCCCCGCCGGTAGCGCAGTTAATCGACCTGCGGTCGGTCAAACTGTGCCAGTTAGAAAGGCTGGAACTGAGGAGAATGTGGTTAATAGTCTGTCGGGTGTTACTACTGTTGGTGTCAATCAGCAGGTGCAGCAGCAGCAGCAGCAGATGCAACAGCAGCAACTGTTGGTGCCAACCACAATGGGTCATCAACAGGTTCTTGTACCGGCTGGTCAGCAACAGATGCTGCTGCCTGCTGGTGCCCAGCAGCAGTTGCTGGTACCTGCTAGCGGTCAGCAACAGGTGCTGGTTTCTGCCGGCGGTCAGCAACAGATGTTGGTGTCTGCTGGCGGTCAGCAGCAGATGCTAGTGTCTGCTAGCGGTCAGCAACAGATGCTAGTACCTGCTAGCAGTCAGCAGCAGATGTTGGTACCTGCTAGCGGTCAGCAACAGATGCTAGTCCCTGCTAGCGGTCAGCAACAGGTGCTAGTAACGGCTGGTGGCCAGCAACAGGTGCTCGTGCCGGCAAGTCAGCTGTCAGGACTCACGGCTGGCCAGCATCAGTTCCTGGTGCCGGCTGGCGGTCAACAACAGGTGAGACGCTTATCGACACTTGAAATTATAGTTAGAGGGTGAGATTCTGAACTAATCACTCTAGCTTTGAGGTGAGATTCTGAACTAGTCACTCCAGTTTGAGGTGAGATTCTGAACTAGTCACTCTAGTTTGAGGTGAGATTCTGAACTAGTCACTCTAGTTTGAGGTGAGATTCTGAACTAGTCACTTTAGTTTGAGGTGAGATTCTGAACTAGTCACTTTAGTTTGAGGTGAGATCCTATCTCATCTACTAACCCAAAGACAGTTTAGGACATGTTCTCATAAACTACTTAAAAAACGCCGCAGATGCTGATGGCAGCGGCTGGTCCTGGCGGTCAGGGCCAGCAGCTACTGCTGCCAGCTGGCCAGCAGCTGATGCAGCTGCAGAACCTGCCCGGCCTGCCACCCGGCACAGTCGCCCTGCTGGCCGTCACCCAGGGTCCTGTCCCCGGGCTGGCACAAGTGGCCTCTGTTGGTGGCCAGTCATTGTCCAGCTTCCAGGAGCTGGTGCAATCCGCGCAGCAGCAGCAGCAGCAGCAACAGCAATTGCAGTCAGCATTGCCTCCTTCACAACATCAGCAGCAGCAGCAACAGCAGCAACAGCAACAGCAACAGCAGCTTCTCCAACAGCAGCAACAGCAGCTTCTTCAGCAACAGCAGCAGCAGCTGGCAAACAGCAAGCCAGTCAGCACAGCGGATCTTGCCGCCAGCATTCAGCGCATAGCCGAGGATTTAAACGCCGGCTCCGATGATCGAATGCGGGCAGCCGAAGAAGCTGTCCGCCTGCTGCGCGCCAGAATGGCCGACGTTCAAAACGCGTACAGGCAGCAGGGCCTCGCCCAGAACTTTGTGCCGGACCTGCAGGCGCAGATTGACCGGGTTCTGCCGGCTCTGAGCACCGTGCGGCCCGATGTACTCTCTAACCTGCAGGATCTGGTGCGCTCGCTAATTGTGCCCACCTGATCAGCCCCTTCCCCTGGACCCCTAGTCTTGGCAGCTTTCCAGCTGTTCCTTAATGGCTTCTAAGTTACTTATAGAAAAAGCCTGTGCTTTTTTCTAACAGATTCTAAGACATTATATTCTAAGAATATCGAATAGTTCTGTTCCTATAGTTTTTGTCTATCCCTAGCAGGTATGGCTGGGGTCGTCAAATTGATCATGACTATCAAATATGTATATCTACCTTCTACTGCCTGCTAATACTCTCCCTTATCTAGACCCCTCCTCTGCCTCCTGCCTACTCTGCCCTCCCCGCCTCTGCCTCCTGTGCCTCCTGTGCCTCCTCTGCCTCCCCGCCTCTGCCTCCTGTGCATCCTCTGCCTCCTGTGCCTACTCTGCCCTCCCCGCCTCTGCCTCCTGTGCCTCCTCTGCCTCGCCGCCTCTGCCTCCTGCCTCCCCTGACTCCTCTGCCTCCTCTGCTTCCTCTGCCTCCTCTGCCTCTGCCTCCCCTGCCTCCCCTGCTTCGCCTCTCTTTCCCTCTCTTTCCCTGTCCATTGTCTCCGTCCATTGTCTATTAGTCCCAGCCAATTTATCTGTTTTATTTAGTTGATTGTGGCTAAATTACCGTTCCATCTCCACCATGGCCGTGTCTGTTATGTTCAGTATCTGTTATCATTTTTTTAATGTATGCAAAATCTTTTAATCATAAATCTTTACTGAATTCGACGATAGCGTGTTCTCACTGCAGTCTTATTTAGCTATAATTTCTGTTCCACTTTGTATTCAACAGCCTCATCAATGTATCGGATCATTGTGAGACAGCGACTGTTAGCTTGGTTAATCTCGCCGCTGACCTCATGTTTAAAAGGAAATTTTTATTAGGAAAAAAACGGTCCATGTTAGCTAATCTGTTATTTAATTCTGCTTTTGTAATTTTCTCCTTATCTGCTAGTCTGAGTCCAATTGGCTGCACTGCTCACTTTCTATATTGCACTTTGTTTCCATCCCTCCCAGTGGTAACAATATCGCGTTTTCAATTAACAATACTAATAAATAAATTCAAATTAGTTCTCTGCTGCATCTCATTCTGTTTGTAATTTATTAAAAACTTTTTCTACGAAATTAAGTAATTTAAATTGGCGCCGAAATAGTATAACGAAAACTCGCATTTTCCTATTTAAAATGGAAAAAGCTGTGAGGCTAGTTTTTTCAGCTTGGTTTTCAAGTAACAGCCTCGAAAATTATATATAATATTTGTTATAAACTTTGGCGCGAATTTAAAATTTGATTGCTATCCATAATAGCTTTTCTGTTTGATCCTGTTACACCAAAGTGTATCGATGCTTTAGCTTAACTATCATCATTTTATACAAATTAAAAAACCTTTTACATTTGAGATGTTTTTTATTATACGAAAAATTGCTTATGAATTCGACTGAAATGTTTTTGTTTTAACCATTCAATCAACTGACAACAACCAATTCTGTTATTCTCTTTGGCTGTCACGCATATTTATACGATGTCCATTGCGTCTGAGCACTTCAATAGTACATTAGGGCATCCTGTGCCTTACATGATCCCCTCTATGCGTATTTCTCCTGCTTTTATAACATTTTTTCTGTCTTATCTTTAAATTTTTTGTGTCGCTCCTGTCTCTCCTTACTAAAGCAGCTATTAGTTTCTGTATTGTGGAGTCTGAAATTTAATGTACATAATTTCATGCATATTATACATACATTCTGTGTGTACACCTTGTGTCTGTCTATATTGTCTGTAGCTATCATACGTTTACATTATTGCGTCTGTCATAGCTTTATGATCGACTCATATCCAAATCTCTTTTTGTTTCAGTAGAAAAACTATTAAATGAAAGTTACATGTCCCGCACATCCTACTAGAAAGTAGTGTTATTGTCTATACTTGTTCATTGTTGAATTTACTTAACTCTGTTTATATTTAATTTAACTAATACCGTGTTTCATTTCATTTCTTCTTTGTTTTCAATTCAAATCACAATAAGTTGGCGTTATTAAAACCAATTTTAGTCGTACTCTCTCGTTCATTGTTGAGCTGAAAATCTTGAGTTCTTGTGTGTTTTTAGATGCATCTGCCGCTTAATCTAGTCTGAATTTCTCTCTCGGTTTTTCCCCATTTTTATTGGCGATCCCAAAGTGAACCGCTCCCTAAAGAATGTTTTTATTGACAACTAATTTATTTGCGCTTAACAATTCGTTTATGAAACTTTGATTCAGAAACTTTGCTTTTGTGTAAAGTAATTTTCTCCTAACTATAAACATGTCATATAGTTCCAGTTTATTAACGCGAAATTAATAAAATGTTCATCAACCAATTATAAGTAGCTTATTAAGACTCCCTGCCAGTTGTGTTATGACACAATTTTATATAGTTAGTTGCTGCTATAATGAAAGTTTTCTTTTTTTAGGCTCTTTTATTTTCGTCAAACACTGAGCCCATTATTTGTGAATTCTAGTCCAGATTCATAACATAATCTGACATTCAAGTCCATATTCATAACATAATCTGACATTCAAGTCCAGATTCATAACATAATCTGACATTCAAGTCCAGATTCATAACATAATCTGTACATTCAAGTCAAGATTCATAACATAATCTGACATTCAAGTCAATATTCATAACATAATCTGACATTCAAGTCCAGATTCATAACATAATCTGACATTCAAGTCAAGATTCATAACATAATCTGACATTCAAGTCAATATTCATAACATAATCTGACATTCAAGTCAATATTCATAACATAATCTGACATTCAAGTCCAGATTCATAACATAATCTGACATTCAAGTCAAGATTCATAACATAATCTGACATTCAAGTCAATATTCATAACATAATCTGACATTCAAGTCCAGATTCATAACATAATCTGACATTCAAGTCCATATTCATAACATAATCTGACATTCAAGTCCATATTCATAACATAATCTGACATTCAAGTCCATATTCATAACATAATCTGACATTCAAGTCCAGATTCATAACATAATCTGACATTCAAGTCCAGATTCATAACATAATCTTACATTCAAGTCCAGATTCATAACATAATCTGTACATTCAAGTCAAGATTCATAACATAATCGGTATATTCTATTTGTCTTAAAAGAAAGCAAAAGTACGAAAGCCTAAAAGAAAACAAAATCATAATAACCCTATAAAAGTAAAATTTCTTTAAAAATATGAAAACATACTTGGTTGGAACTTGTTTTACCATAGACTACGAAAATTCGATACGAAATTTCATTCATTGATATCCAGAAAAGGGACATGTTTCTGACATGTCTATTAATGACAACAGTTTCTCCTGTGAGTTAAAGATGGGACTAGTGCGTGTTTAGTCTATGGCACAGACTCATAAGTTCTCAGCTAGCAGCGGCAAGAGAACAGTACCGTTGGATGCTGGCCGAGCTGTTGGATAATTAGCAATTCTGAGCTAGTTAAGCCGTGTGAAGGAGCCCTATCTGTCAAGATCCATGAGCAGCCAGTGCAAAAGCTTCAAACTGTTCAGCAGCTGCAGAATGAAATGCAACAGTGAAATGCCCAGCGAAAGCCAAGAAGTATGTGGCAACAACAACAGCACTGACGGCAGCGGCGGCGGTGGCGCCGGCGGCAGCGGAGAGGAACGCCGACCATCCGTCGACCTGAGCGCCCTGGAGCGGAAAGCTGTCACGGGCGGCATCACCCGCTTCCACTGCCGATACTTCTTGCGTCAGCGGCACGACGATTCCGAGAAGCAGCGGCCGCAGGTCCAGCAGGACATCGAGGAGGAAGCTGGCAAGCAGGAGGAGGAGGAGGAAGAGACTGAAAAGGCTCCAGTCGCGCATAGCAACTGCCTGCGAAATCTGAAATCGGCTACAAAGAAGAATTGACCATCTGGCACTGACAGGTAAAGCTTGCGAGTGCCTGCACCACTATATTTCAGTTTTCAGTTCGCCAGCTGGCAATGTGCACAGAGACTGATTTTTCGCTATTCGGATTATTTCACTAGCAGGCAACTGCGGGGCTGTTTCAACAGATCAAATACAACTAGAACAGCATTAAACTGCCGCCTGTGCAACTGTGGTTTTGTTGAAGTCTTTGTTCTTTGTATCTATATATATATCTATCCATCTATCCATCTATCTATCTATCTATCTATCTATCTATCTATCTATCTATCTATTTATCTATCTATCTATCTATCTATCTATCTATCTATCTATCTATCTATCCATCTATCTATCTATCTATCTATCCATCTATCTATCTATCTATCCATCTATCTATCTATCTATCTATCTATCTATCTATCTATCTATCTATCTATCTATCTATCTATCTATCTATCTATCTATCTATCTATCTATCTATCTATCTACAAATAGATATGCATTAAGGAAGTCAAAGTCTGTGAAGATGCAGAATGCATTAACGCAATGTACAGATCGCATTTCGAAGGAGCGCTAATGCTTTTCAGCTTTAGTAACAAATTTGGCTTTGATTTCAAAGTCTAAGTTCAATACTTGCTCAATTTAATAATGACAATAAAATAAATAAAAGTATTCAAATACCCTAATTTATTTCGCAAGGCAGTCAGAAAATTCTTAGTAATAAATAATTAGGGAAAATGTATAGAAAAAGTCTTGAAAGCTGTCTTGTAAATTAAGTTAAGGAAAGCTTTTCAAGTGGTAAAATTGTCAGTCTAGAACAAAGACAAATATTTTCTCAGCGCAACAAGCAATAAGCTGAGGCCGGAATGCAGAAGACGAAAATTAAGAAAGATGTCGAAAATTTCGCGACATACAAAATAGCAAGCTAAAAATTAGATTACAACAGAATATATTTAGCATCGCCTTGAAGATTCAACACAATAACTGCCGCAGTCGTAAGTAATGTCCTCTAGAAGTTCAAATCAATCACGTCAGCGTCGGGAGCCAGTCTTGATGTAGGATATGGTTGTCGGCAGGTGCAGCTCCTCGAAGGTGCACAAAAATGCGTCAGCGCTCTGCAATAGTTTAAGCCAGAAACATTTATAGCCGCTGAGGCTTCACCTTCTACTATAAGTAGTCTGTAACGCAATGCATCAGGCGCGAATTTTGTCACCTTCTCGTCCGGCAGGCAGGGTCCCAAAGCCTGCAGCAGCAGCGGCTCCTCAGCCACCATGGCTTTGAACTGGGAGTAGTCTATGGCACCCTTCTTCTGTGTGTCCTGCAAGGTTCGATTGGGATCAATTGATCGATCTCTATTGCCTGTCGCTAGAGTTTTATTGGGGTAAATTAACTCACAAATTTCTTGAAGACAATTTCTACTAGATCTCGGACACCTTCGTCTGGGTCCTCTTCAACGGGTTGCTGCAGTGTCGGTGGGTGTTTCAATTATATATTAA
This sequence comes from Macrostomum hystrix, assembly GCA_950097015.1. Taxonomy (NCBI): domain Eukaryota; kingdom Metazoa; phylum Platyhelminthes; family Macrostomidae; genus Macrostomum; species Macrostomum hystrix. Next base: position 276,848 of record CATNEN010000008.1, read on the forward strand.
GAATATTGGCAGGAGGGCTGTTGGCCCTGGAAAATCATTTGGTGACACTAGACCCGCAGCCAGCGAGGAGGCAATTCTGCTCATTTCACTGACTCCTGAGCACATACTCACACAGAGTGCCCTGACTTTCTCATCGTCAGGTAGTGTACACTCTCACTGTGCTTTGGGCCCTCAGAGGTTGTAGCCTAGTGGTTAGAGCGTCGGACTCACGACTTGAAGGTCGGGGGTTCGATTCCCGACTTCCACTAGAACAATTTGTGTCCTTTAGCAAGACACTTAACTCTGCATTGCTTCAGTTCACCCAGCTGTTAAATGGGTACCAGCATCAGCTGGGATAATTGAAGGTGGGTGTGGCGTCCCCCCAGTCCATGGACTGAAATGCCGTACGCAGCCTTCAGATGCGCCGCGCAATAGCTGCGGCTGTGCTGTTGGCTGCACATCTGGCCTAATTGGGGCAGGTGTAATCAATTATTTTTAATATTATTACTACTTGGGCTTTCACGACACGCCCGCAAGCCTTCTCTACGCGGAATCGAGCTCATGGACCTTCATGCGAGAGGCAAACGTGCTAGATCGCTCTGCCACTTAACCCATTGTGGTGTGCTCCTGGGCTACGCTGAAGTACGCAAACTTCAAACATACAGTTTAAAATCGATAAATAACTGACCTTGATGAGGGTGGCCTTCAGTAACTGGAAGATCTCTTCTCGGCTAATTACTCCATTCGAGTTCAGATCGTAGGCTCGAAAGGCGACTGAAATTTGACAGCAGCGTCTGACCTATTTATTTACTGACCTAAATATCGTGATCGTCTCTCTGATTTTGCAGATGCAAAGTGAATTCTCAAACAGACTCTTACACTGGGTCTTCTCATCCAGGGTGCCTCGTAGGAAGGTTGACATGCCCTTCAGCCACTCCTCCTGGCTGATGTTGGAATCGAAGTCAGTGTCGAAAGCGCGGAAGACTGCGAAATTTTAGGTCGCATGCTTTTTATGCCTAATGATAAATAATAGAATTCTCAGTCGCCAAAAGAGCAGTCGATTTACCATGATCGATCATCATCGCGTCCGTCATGCCGAATGAGCAGTGCAGAATGTCCTTGAACTTGTTTCTGTCCAGCTTAACATCGTCGCCGCCGGCCAGTTCCCGGTACATGTGCAGCAGGTGCTCGCATTCCTTCTTGGTGACTGAGGAGTTAAAATGATGAAGAATATAACTGAACGATGATAATTTATTTTGAGGTTTGATTATATTTCCCTACTTCAATTTATACTATACAAAATTATCTTACACAGACAAACAGAAATTAGAACATATTACTTGCATCACCATTTAGTATATATAAGTATACATTTTAAGTATATTACTATTGCTGGTTTTGTCATCAAACAGATATGAAAATAAATAACTTAATAAGTTTTCATTCAACTATAGCCAGATTTTAGTAAAATTTTGACCTGTTAAGATAATATAAATTGTTAAGCTTTGTGATTGTTATACATATATTGTATGTTTTAATATTAACTAAAGTATGAACGTTTGGTGTAGTTTGATCATTCAATTATAAATAGTAGATGCATTTATTCGCTCATTGGAATTCAAACTGTATGGTTTGAAAATTTCTTGTTCTATGTAAAAATAATTAGTTTTTAATGTCCATGAGCTTTAGACTCTCAAAAGAGGTACAATAAGCATTAGATATCAACCGTGGGATCACATTAAATTTATTTTTATTTTATGTCTTATGTAAAATATGAACAAAGTCGGTGGGCCACTTGAACCAATTTACTTTAACACTTCCTGAATACGAAAATAGTATAAATAAAAAGTACGACAATGTGTTAAGTAAATAAAATGTCCTTTCTTGCTTCTTTCTATGCACAATAATTAATTGTTCTTTTTGTATCATCTTGGCTTAGCTATTTACTTATTTACTTCAAATTCAAATGGTTTCTTTTCAAACCAAAACAGTAAAAAACTTACAATTGGTTTGCTTGTGCAATGTTTCAGCCAACTTTGAAATAGCTGTCTTTGCCGAAACGTCCATGTTGATCGATTCGGATCTTTTTTGCTGCTGAAAAATTATTGACAAATTTGGGAAACTGAAAGATGTTTAATTTTCATAGCGAAGCAAATGCTATAGTTGCAACGATTTTAACAAATCAAATTAACCTCATTTATGTCACAAACGAATGCAGTAATTATATAAACGCAGTAATAAATTTTATGTGCTTTACTATTATTACTATTATTATTATTATTATTTTACTATTACCTTGTAATTTACTAATTTGCGTTTAAAGGCTTTAATAAGCTGCTTTTGTGTTAACTCCGGTTAAAGTAAATCCACCGATGCAGCACACATTGCGTGCCACCACAATAAAGAAAGTTTAGAGAAACAATCCTCGGAGCATTGCACTTCGATAATATACGCTGCAAAACTGTGAGTCATGGTCACGACAGACAGGCTAATGGAGCGGATTGCTATACAAGGGCTGCATGCTACTCTCGACTAGATTATCGGAAGTTTTCCAAATAGGGGCCCTTAAAAGTATTGCCTCCAGCTGAAACTTTTTGATCGCATATTCAATCTAGTTAGATCTAGAGTGTCAGTTGCGTATAATTTTCAGTGGCTTCACTACTTTTGCCCTGCTTCTTTCACTCATCGCTCCGCAACTAGCTGACTGTGTGAGAATACGACAGGTGCGGATTTGGAATCCTATGCGATTCGATAGTATACCTACTGAATACAAGGCATCTAATGCTTCAGGAGAAGGATTATAAGTAAAGCATATCTGTAAAAATCTATTTTGAATCGGTAAAAATCGTATGCTAAGTTGGCCCTGATGCGATACTCTAAAACACTACAATGCTTGATTGACACTAACCTTAGAGTGGCGGTAAAGTCTTGATTGGAACGATCGTCCGCGATCGAAGCAAAACTGGTAGATTGTCACAGGCTTAGATAATGATCGTCATTCATTCTACGAGCTACAGACTGATCGAGGATCCGTGCTTATTGTAAGCATAGTCTCATTCATTCTTTCTTAGGGTACAAAATAAGCACTGCGGTAACGAAAAAACCTTTTAAATATAATATTTATGCGAAAAATCAAGAAACAGCTGTGCTCCAGCATAGCCACCTGCCGCATTTCTTAACGCCTACATCAAAATAATTATCAATGAATGAGAATCACGCCTTTTAGTACTGTGCCTATAAAACATCCTTGCGAGACTTCATAGGTGGCAGCCTTAAGTAATTTAGCTGTGACAAAATATCTATAGCGGTACTTGACAGTCTTGTACAATGAGCCCAGTAGACCTTGATGAACTTCTCCCAGACGCCGCTCATCTCGATGGCGTCGCCCACGCTGGCATCGGCGAAGTCCAGCATGCTGCAGCGAGCCTCGGCCCGGTTGAACAGAGCCGCCCGGCACTCCCAGCGGGCAGCGCACAGGCGAACGCAGAGCAGCCTTCGCTGCACCGACTGCAGCTCCGTGTTGCAGTAGTAGGGCGTGATCTCGACCAGCTGCAAGAAGCTGGCTCTACGAAAGGGGCCGCTGTTCGGCGTCGTCACGGGCTGGCAGACGAAGCCGAACAAAAAGTCCGAGCGGAACTCGCAGAGTCTGCCGGTTTCCAGGCCCAGCATGTCGTCTGAGCTGTCCATGCTGTTGGGTGCGTCTGGCCTCGAATCCTTGCTCGGTACAATGAACTCGCAAAAAGTCCTTGCGACCAATGCGTGTGTATTTTCTGTATATAGCAGTCTCAGGATTTTTTATTTTAAAGCTAAACATGCATATTGAAAGAAAGTAACAATCACTGACGCGTGACACGATATAATTGTATTGTTTGAAATGGGTCGAGGGAGGAAGGCGAGCCAATTTTCAGAAGCGGGTGTATGTATTAGAGAATTTTTCAGTGCTTACTTATACCCTCCTGATGAATCTTTATGAAGTGCCTACTGCAGTTGTGGAATACAGCTTCAAACAAGTTGCGTCTCATTTTCAGCGGCTTCACTAGTCTTATCCTGCTGCCTCCACTCAAATCTACCGCACCTGACTGTGAGAATGCACGACAGATGCGGCTGCGGAATGCACGCAATTAGATAGTATACCTACTGAATGTATCTAATGCTTCTGGAGCATGTCTCTCAGTGAGGCATATCAGCCAAAATCGATGCAGTACAACCAAAATTGGCCCAGATGCGAATTTTCTACAGAAAAAAACTCAAAAATACTGCTCTGGTAGATTGTCACAGGGGTTTTAAGCTTAGAAAATGATCGTCAGAAACTCTTACTAAATCTGACATCCACCTATACTAAATCTCTAATCACTATTGTTGTCTTTGTCTTTGTCTAAAATCCTGTGACACTCGCGTTGTCAATTTGGCTGCCCAGGTTGTTTATTAAGCAACACCCCTGAGCAACGCCTTGATCAACTATAGGTAGACATGGATAAGGACGTAGACATTCGTATGAGGACGAGGACGATAAGGACGAGTAAGGACTCGTATATATGGACTCTCCTAGTGTCACAGACAAAATTGTAGAGTGGTAAAATAAAATATTAGTCAAGATTAAAACAATGAAGGATTGAAAGCTTCACCGTCAGGTGCAACTGTTAACGTATCATTAATATCACGCGGGTTCTCAACTGAAATTATCTGCCTCTAGAAAGTCAGGATTGATTAACTGCATCTGAACTTGACTTTCTAAGTGATCTGAGTTCAACGAATCATAGCATGGCACGGATTCCAACTTACAATTCTTAATTAACTGCCTTTCAAATTCGGACGATCCTGAGGATGCCGTTTGCAAGCGATGCTTAAAGTGACCTAAAATGTAGAATATTCAGCATCTTCTTAGTTTATTTGTTTCATTTCTTAGACAACTTTTTTATTAATTGGACGGCAATTTATGATTCCTGTCAATGAAATTCTACATTCTAATGGGCTATCTGGGCTATCTGGGCTTTTAAGTATCGATGTTGAACACTGACAACAATACCTACCCAATTTTATCGACGTTGCGTAGCATAAAATCCCTACCAAGAGCCACAAGAGAGCAGATGTTTATTTACGGACAACAGTTTCTAGATTCGTGACGCAATATTTTGGGTTCTTTCTGAGCGACAAAGTGCGACTTATATTAGAAACACAATCCCTTCGATCCCTTCCCTTTTTCCATATTGCTTTTTGCTACCAGCATGCATTTTCTAGAACTGTTTCGAATGCGACCAAATTATCATATGCAGTTTTTTCGTTCCGTAATCATTTTATTATGAACTGCAATACACCAGGCTAGGATTTATGACAATGAAAAAATAATCAAAACAAAGGCAATAAATTACTTGTAGTTGTTAATCACATACAAAATATATTAAACTCTTGTCGTAGAACTCTGATGCAAGTACTCAGTGTACAAGATCAGTTATTACAGAAGTTGTAACAAAGAGTGGTCCAATTAAAAAAATAATGCAAACAAGGAGAAAAAGCAACCTCAAGATTGCTTAGGATTGCTCAGAATTGAGATCTGTTTTATTTCTTAACGCCGACTAAATCAAGTAAAGTATGAATGAGAATCACGCGCTATGGTTCCATATCTGACATCCTTCCGAAAGTTCATAGGTTAGGATAGGCGTTAAGTTAGTAAGCGGCGATAAATATTGCAGGATAGCTCTGCATCAGTGAGCGGTATTTGACCGTAATGTAAAATGAGCTCAGTAGACCTTGACGAACTTCTCCCAGCTGCCGCTCTTCTCGATGGCGTCGCCGACGCTGGCATCGGCGAAGTCCAGCATGCGGCAGCGAGCCTCGGCCCGGTTGAACAGAGCCGCCCGGCACTCCCAGCGGGCAGCGCACAGGCGAACGCAGAGCAGCTTGGGCTGCACCGACTGCAGCTCCGTGTAGCAGTAGTAGGGCGTGATGTCGCCCAGCTGCAGGAAGCTGGCTCGACGGAAGGTGCCGCTGTTCGGCGTCGCCACAGGCTGGCAGACGAAGCCGACCAATGAGAGAAATCGCAAATCGTTCAAACCGCCCCCTTGAAGAGCTAGCAGGTCTTCCGAGCTGTCCAAGTTGTTTGGTCTGTTCGTCCACCAGTCCGAGTCAAAGACAACCAACCTGCTGCCGTTGGCCATTTGCCAGCCGACTCTGAGCAGAGGAAATAATTTGTTACTGCGAGTTAGAGCTGGACAAAAGTGTGCGTTCTCATATGCTTTTCAAGAATTTCGATGTACCCTTCGCTTAAACATACTTTATCTGTTGGTGTCACTGTCTGCGTTCATAGCGACACTCGAATTTGTCAACGTACGAACGAAGCTTCTGTTTTCCCAGATTGAAATTGTGTCAGAGCGCAGCAAAAGTCAATCGTTTAATCATCACAATTTCCAGAAGGCTAACCTGCTGCTGCTCCGCTCCTCCAGCATGTCGGTGACGCCGACCCACAGAATCAGCGTTGTGTTAGAGAAGGACGCTGCAGCCCGAATGGCGGCCGGCTCCATCACCAGCTCGCCGCGAGCCTCCAGGCACAGACGGGCTGCCTGGCACCAGTTGACTGTGGCTGTGGTGTTCACGAGCAGGCAGAAGCCGGACACGGACTGGAAGGGCGGCTGGCAGGACTGCAGGCTGTGCGGACAGGCGAGGAGGCTCAGCACCCCCAGGAGGACCGTGATAGTCGTCGACATCTCGACAAAGACACGGGGAGTGCCCGCGCAACGCTCAGGCTATTTGTCCACCGTCACTCTTCTCGCCTCGCTCAGGCTATTTGTCTACCGTCACTCTTCTCGCCTCGCTCAGGCTATTTGTCCACCGTCACTCTTCTCGCCTCGCTCAGGCTATTTGTCCACCGTCACTCTTCTCGCCTCGCTCAGGCTATTTGTCTACCGTCACTCTTCTCGCCTCGCTCAGGCTATTTGTCCACCGTCAATCTTCTCGCCTCGCTCGTGTTATTTATCAGAATCAAAACTGCCTAGCGTCGTCAAGGCAACAGACAGACGCTGAGCGTGAATTTTCATTTGGTTCTTTTCTATTGGCTCATTTTGATGCCAAATAAAATGACACCATTCATTGCTCTAAGCAAATTTGTCGAGAAGACGACGAATTTGGGCAAACAACTTTTTCATAAAATGCATTACTAATCATACTACGAGGGGTGTCAGGAAAGTTCTGATACGTTTTCTGGAGGATGACAATCGTTTCTCGGTTTCAGATATGGCTGACATGCTGCAGATTCCAAGGTCTACGATCTACGATTGCGTGGCGAGCATGGACCTTGTGACGCTGAGTACTCGCTGAGTCCCAAGGCTGCTCACTACGGAGCTGATTTGTCAAGCGTAGTGCAGTTGAGTGATTTAGGAACGTGGCCTATTGGGCCGTATATTTGAGTACTTTTATAGTCGCACCCACACAGTGGCGGGCTGTGGATGAGCGGGCCGGCCGTCCAGAATCGCATTTTTCTGGCTGCGAGTCTACTGTCAGTGATATCAGTGACTCACACATATATAATCACACTTGGTCGTGAATCCATGAAATCCATGAAAAGTCGGAACGAAAAACACTGCTATGCAAGTCCTCATTTACAGCTAATTACTAATTCATCAAATCAGAATCAATAAGATTAGGAAATCAGTGGACCTTGATGATGACACAAATATATAAGAGGCTAGAATTCAATGGGCGGACCAATTAGAACGCGACGGATCAAGGGCAGATGTTAGAAAGAGCCTATTGGAATAGCAAGTCGCTCAATGATCGAATCAACTTAGTTGGTAAAAGTTGTTATGGAAAGAGGTGTTTAAACTCGTTGTTGTCATTTCAAAATCTTCAAGGAAACACGCAGTAAATAGTTATTACTACTCATACTAAGTTGTATTGTATGGCCAATGCCTTCAAGACGAGCGTTTCATTGCTGTTTACTGGCGGTTGGACTGAAAAATATTTGACTAACTGCTCACAATTATTTGGAAAAATTTTCCAGGAAATATTCTTCCTCTGTCTCCAGTTCAGGGGCATCAAGACCAGTTTAATATCCTCAGTCGAAGGCAATGATAGATTGTATGGTATGTGGCTGAGTGGAATAATGGCCAAATCACGAGTGTGCTATGCGCACTCGGCGTAGCATGCTAAGAGTGAAGGTGAGGGAATTCCACAATGCTGGAGGCGCTACCAAGCAATTTGAGGCTATCGAGGAAGCTGATCTAACAAAGTTGCGAGCATATTTCGATGGAAGTACCGCTGAGAAGTTGCAGGATGAGGTATTGTTCACCATTATGTACGTTTTTGGAGAGCGTGGGCAAGAGCACATGCCGGCACTGAAGGCAGCAAGCAGTCTGTTGATGAAGGTGGATGCTGATGGCAGACCCTATATGTCGCTTCCAATACTGCCTACGAAAAATCAAAGTTCCGATCCTACGCGTTGTAAGGACGTCAGCTCGAAGCAAGCTAGGCTGTATGGGAAGCAGCAGGACCTGGTGAATAAATACATTTCGCTTCTCCCATCGGATCGCAAGGACGACTGCTTGTTCCCAAGAGCACTACCGAATGACAAGACGACGGGTTGTCTGCGTTTCTCATCTCAGCAGGTACGTGGCATCAATTGGTTTACCTCACTGATGAAACGGCTTAGCAAGCAGTGTAGTCTATCTCGAGAGTATACAAATCATTGCATACGGGTGACGCGAATCGCGGACTTGCACGAGACTGGCCATGGAATGAACGATATCATGTGCATCACCGGTCAGAAGAGCGAAAGAACGGTGCGCCGATATCTAGCAAGGAAGCGCGACCGCGCAGTTTTTGAAGCGTCGACGGCTGTAAGCGGCGCCTTAGAGCGTCCTATCGAGGTTCCCAAGCAATCGAACGGCGTAAACATGTCGTGCATTGAGACAGGTGTCGACGGTATCTCACCTGTCGAAGTCAAGCCGGCTAATGAAGTGCATCTTTCAAGTGGTAAGTTTATGAGTAATTAAATGAATGTTTATTTATCAGAAAATGGTTTTCGGTGAATAAATGTGCCTTTGGTACCAAAACAGTTTCGCTTTCAATTATTGCAGTGAGGAACACCCAGGCACAAGTGTCTCGTATTTTCGAAAATTGCCGGTTTGAAAACTGCACGTTTAATTTCGGGGTGAGTAAGTAATAGGCGTCTTTGACATGTGCAGTAACGTTGATAGGCAGTGACATTCAATTGCTCCTGTTCTGGTTTTGTGTTCATGGTTATTTAATGCATGGATGAATGTAGCTTTCTGCAAGCTAAAAGAGCCTACGAGCAAGCAAATGAATGCAAAATAGAAAAATGCATGCAATCGGAGCTTCTCTGCTAGTAATCTATGGCAAAAACGGTGTCAAAGCGTCAAGCAAGTGAATCCTTCAAGCACGCATTTCAGTACATGCTTTTCTTGTTTGACGCTTTGACACGGTTTTTGCCATAGACTACTAGCCGTGAGGCCCCGATTCAGTTGGATTCAATTTCTTGCTCGTAGGTTCTACTAGCTCGAAAAATGCAATAATATAAATTATATCGTTTCAGTTATATTTTCATCCATGGTTTATTAGTTAAAATATACTGATGGACTCTTTTGTCTATGGAAAGTTCCAAAAGTGTGGAATAATGGCCTAAATGAAATTTCATTGCGTCTGAGGGAAAGTATACATACAATGCTTGTTGTCTGCTATTGAGCAAGGGGCAGCACGAAAGCCCACCCCACCGACCCCCGGTTTAACCTCCAACCAAGCTACTCTCGGTCGGACCAAACACAACAGAAAGCATAGACGCTGGCCGATGTTAGTCTGTTAGTCTGTCCACTTTTGTCTATGGTAATGAGAGCTGCTGGCTGCGGCGGTCGAAGCCTTGGCCAATGAAAGGCAGTCATTGCAGAGTTTTTTATTCCCATTTAGAGTGTCAAAAGCGATATCGATACTCCTTTGTAGCTCGTCTGGTGGTAAAGACCTAGAGAAAATGTTTTTCATATGCGCTGCGAAATTCAAAATATTGCGCGTCCTTCTTTTTCTGGGTGGTGACTCCATCACGGCATCGATTATATTTTTTTGATAAAAAATACAATGAGCTTCTAGCTGTAGTTTAAAACTGTCGCTTAAGTGCTTTCTAAGTGCTTTTAGAGACTTTCATGACTCTTGGAGAAAACATTTACCAATGAAAAATTTGGATACGTGAATTAGTTCTGGAAAGAGATAATCAGGCTTCGATAAATTGCAGGATATGATAATGGAACTTTACCTGTTGGGTGCCGAGCAAGTTAATGGCGGTCGATCGAGGCGCGTAGCGCCGAGATCGTAATCGCCATTAACTGCGAGGCAGCCAACCGGTAAAAGCATTATAAGGCTTCAGGCCATAGACAAAACAACTCCCCCTATAACGCTATCTGGCGGCTGTCGGTCGACAAGCAACGGCGTTATAGGGGGAGTTGATTTGTCTATGGCCTGAAGCCTTATAATGCTTTTACCGGTTGGTAAAATACTTTAATTGATAATTAAAAGAAACAAATATAAGCGTCCAAATTTTGTCAGCTTCTGGCTCATGGCGGATTGGCGCAGTTTGTGCCATAGACATGCCATTATCGCTGAGTGATCGTTTATACCATAATACGTTGCTGAAGCCTTATAATGGCTTTCACTTTGTCGATTTCCAGTCTGTCTGTGCCAACAATGTCTAGCGTTGCGGGTAATTTGAGCAGGACCAGACAACAATTTAGCACTAGCACTTTTTCTAGCACTCTCACTCAGTAATTGAGAATGAGCTCAGATATAACAGATAAAGAACTGAATGACTAGAAATAGCAGGAAGAATTGTGCGAAAGTTAATAGCAGTTACATCTGAGGAAGCCGTTACATTCCTGCAGAGCAAGGAAGGCAGAACGTGTTGCGAAAAAAGCTTGAAAAAACTATTCAAGTTAATAAGCCAGAGTGACTGGCTAACTAGCCAATAAGAAAGCAATCTACTAACGCTGCCAAATCAATCAGATGGCTTCGCTGAGCGTGATTGGTCTAAAAATTAAAGTGCAGTACGAGTAGATACACAGAGTTGCTGCAAAACTCAAGCAAAAGCGGGTAAAAACGCAGAGATACACTCAGCCACATTGAAAAGTTTCCACCCTAGCGCGCGAAGGGGCAACGTTTTGGTCTGTGGAGATATTCGTGGTTTGAGCCATAGACAAATATATAATCCGGAATCGACCGAAGCAAAGGAACAGCAAAGAAACAAAGTACGCGAGCATGGGTGACAACTCGCCCAGAACAGGGTCAGTAACGCGTATAGCAGCCACGTGAGTGCAGCAGAGCGCTCACTCTCCGGGGCATCCCCAGAACCAGGTGTCGCAGAAAATCTTGCGGTAGTTGTTGCCATGCAGTAGACAGTGATTCGCGCAGTTGGGCAACATTTTGCGGCGGATTGTCGCGCCGAATCGAGCGCTTCAGGTAATCCCAAACGTGCTCTATGGGATTCATGTCCGGTGATCGGGACGGCCAGCGCAAGGTTCGCAGGTGCAGCAGCTCCTTCAGATGCGCCACAGCGGCTGCGCGATGCGGTGGGGCGTTGTCGTCTTGGAGGACGCAGTTCCCCACGCCACCACATGAAACATCAATGAAGGGCAGCAGGCGCGTCTGTAGAAGGTTGGCGTACGACTCGGCAGTCACAGTCGCATCCAGGAACACGAGCTCCGTCTTCGCGTGCATTGTGATGCCTGCCCACACGTGAATAGAAGCTGACTGGCTCTCAGAGTTTTGCACGTGCTGCGGCAGCATCTCCTGGCGCGGCTGGCGCCACACGCGAATGCGGCCGTCGGCACGGAACAATCGAAAGCGGCTCTCATCTGTGAAAATCACTCGCCGCCACTGCTGCTGCCTCCAGTGGACCCTTTGCATTGCCCATTGTTCCCGGCTGGCCACATGGGTTGGGGTCAGGCGTGACCGTTTGCGCATCTTACGGGATCGCAGCCCCGACTCCCGCAATCGTCGTCGGATGGTTTGGGCGCTCAGGACATTCCCTCGCCTGCTTCTTTCAGCCCACATCAGCCGTAGCAGGGTGGCTGGCAATGTGGGGCTTCCCTTTACCATTCGCAGCAATCGCCGGTCCGCCCTCCTAGTTGTACTGCGCATATTGAGCCGCAGGCCGCGCGTGGCGTGCGCCACGCTGCCCGTTTCTCTGCACTTGATCTGCAGTTTGCGGATTGCTGTGTGTGACTGCCCAATTTGGCGAGCAACAGCTCGGATGGACATCCCAGCGTCCAGCATGCCAATGGCGCGCGCTCGTTCCAGGTCGGTCATTTGGCGAACCATTGCGTTCGGTTGCGAACGTGGATTTTAGACTCCTGTAAGATGCTGCTGTCTGCTCCATGTGACTGTTTCCTTCGACTTGTCTGGCATCTATGACCCAAGTTTTTGAATTCTATGGCCCAAGTGCGTGTTGACGAAATCATCAATCGTCTATGGCACAAGTCTGGCGACAAAAACCAGTTTTGAAACTCTAAATATACAACTTGCGCGAGGGTGGAAACTTTTCAATGTTGCTGAGTGTACTCATAGTTAGATATTTAGACATAGACTATGATGAATTGAACGCCATTTATCATATATGCAATTCGATTGCTTATTTTCGGGGGCATCCCATCTGATTGATAGACATATAGGTTTAGACCATTTGATTCCGACCATAGACAAAAAATTAATTTCTCACGAAGCAGCCAGTCAGTCAGTGGTGGCAAAACGTAAAAGCCGAATTCAAAGTTCACTTCAATGTTCCATATATTAATGCTCCTTTTTTCGAGGAGATTATATGATATAATATCCTAGTTTTTGTCAAATAATCTCACCAAAAATTACCATAGACAACACATTCCCGGCTCAGAATAGTACAATTTTTTACCGATTAAATAAGCAATCGTATTTTATCTATATACACTCAGCAACATTGAAAAGTTTCCACCCTAGCGCGCGAAGCGTCAACGTTTTGGTGGGTGGAGATATTAGTGGTTTGAGCCATAGACAAATATAAAATCCGGATTCGAACGAAGCAAACGAACAGCAAAGAAATTACGCGAGCATCTGGTGCCAACTGGCCCAGAACAGGGTCAGTAACGCGTATAGCAGCAGAGCGCACACTCTCCGGGCATACCCACAACCAGGCGTCGCAGAAAATCTTGCGGTAGCTGTTGCCATGCAGTAGACAGTGATTCGCGGTAGACAGTGATTCCGAAGTAGTCAGTCCTTCAGATGCACCACAGCGGCTGCGCGATGCGGTGGGGCGTTGTCGTCTTGGAGGACGCTGTTCCCCACGCTACCACATGAAGCATCAATGAAGGGCAGCAGCGTCTTTAGAAGGTTGGCTTGGCAAAAAAATTGGCAAATACGACTCGGCAGTCACAGTCGCATCCAGGAACACAAGCTCCGTCTTTGCGTGCATTGTGATGCCTGCCCACACGTGAATAGAAGCTGACTGGCTCTCTGAGTTTTGCACGTGCTGCGGCAGCATCTCCTGGCGTGGCTGGCGCCACACGCGAATGCGGCCGTCGGCACGGAACAATCGAAAGCGGCTCTCATCCGAGAAAATCACTCGCCGCCACTGCTGCTGCCTCCACTGGACCCTTTGCATTGCCCATTGTTGCCGGCTGGCCACATGGGTTGGGGTCAGGCGTGGCCGTTTGCGCATCTTACGGGATCACAGCCCCAACTCCCGCTATTGTCGTCGGATGGTTTGGGCGCTCAGAAATCCCCTCGCCTGCTTCTTTCAGCCCACATCAGCCGTAGCAGGGTGGCTGGCAATGTGGGGCTTCCATTCGACATTCGCAGCAATCGCCGGTCCGCCCTCCTAGTTGTACTGCGCAAATTGAGCCGCCGGCCGGCTAGCGCCACGCTGCCAGTTTCTCTGCACTTGATCTGCAGTTTGCGGATTGCTGTGCGAGACCGCCCAATTTGGCGAGTAATAGCTCGGATGGACACCCCAGCGTCCAGCATGCCAACGGCGCGCGCTTGTTCCAGGTCGGTCATTTGGCGAACCATTCCGTTTGGTTGCGAACGTGGATCATAGACTCCTGTAAGCTGACTGCTGTCTGCTACATGCGAATGTTTCCTTCGACTTGTCTGGCGTCTATGGCCCAAGTGCGTGTTGACGAAATCATCAATCGTCTATGGCACAAGTCTGGCGACAAAAACCAGTTTTGAAACTCTAAATATACAACTTGCGCGAGGGTGGAAACTTTTCAATGTTGCTGAGTGTATATAACGACCATCGCTAAAATGAGAGCCAATGCAATTACCTCAAAAATTAAAAATAAAAAAATCATTTAATTTGAAAAATCAGCATATAATGTCGGCCTCCATCACAATATGTCTAGCACTTGGGATGCTGCTCGCCTGTCCGCACAGCCTGCAGTCCTGCCAGACGCCCTTCCAGTCCGTGTCCGGCTTCTGCCTGCTCGTGAACACCACAGCCGCAGTCGGCTGGTGCCAGGCAGCCCGTCTGTGCCAGGAGGCTCGCGGCGAGCTGGGGATGGAGCTGGCCGCCATTCGGGATGCTGCGCCGAATTCAACCGACACCGCATTGTGGGTCGGTATCACTGATCTTTTGGAAGAACAGCTCACCAACAGGTTTATGTTTGTTTTGTTGAAATGATCCGACAATATTTTAGTGTTTTTAAGTAGCGTATTTTTGGTCCGAAAATCTGGGTTTTGTAAGCCGTGAAGACCAATGCTTTCGACACCTCTTTTAATATCTGAAATAATCCTGAAATTACAGGATGGCGCATGGTCAACGGAAGCGAGTTCATTGCACCGAGCACCGATTGGCACCCTAAAACACCCAACAACGTGGACAGCTCAGACGACATGCTGGGTCTGCAAAACGGCAGACTCTGTGACTTCCGCTCGGACTTTTTGTTAAGCTTCGTCTGCCAGCCCGTGGCGACGCCGAACAGCGGCACCTTCCGTCGAGCCAGCTTCCTGCAGCTGGGCGACATCACGCCCTACTACTGCTACACGGAGCTGCAGTCGGTGCAGCGAAGGCTGCTCTGCGTTCGCCTGTGCGCTGCCCGCTGGGAGTGCCGGGCGGCTCTGTTCAACCGGGCCGAGGCTTCGCCGATGCCAGCGTCGGTGACGCCATCGAGAAGAGCGGCGTCTGGGAGAAGTTCGTCAAGGTCTACTGAGTATAGAAAACTGGATGAACTTTTAGTTTTGTGATGTTTGGCCCTCCAAACCTGTACCTTCTCTGTTATTTTTAAATACAGCTAAAGCATCGGTTTTCAATTTGAAATTTTAGAAACTCTAACCTATTCAAGTTTGAGGACGGAACATATGATTATCTATATTTTCTAATTCAATATACACTCGCATTGGATGTCTGGCATAAGGGCATGAGAATAATATCAGTAAAAGGTGATGACGGGCTGTTTCTGGCTAAACATCACAACAAAAAGGCAAATAAAAGACTAAATTTGTCTCAAACCCACTGCAGTCACGCATGAAATTGGTCTGCAGATCTACGAGTACGACAGCCAGTCTAAAATGACATGAAAATGGTACTTTGCCTTTCATGGCATCAAGTCATGGCATCCGGCGGCGCAGAGGACTCGCATGGGCGGCCTACCGTTCGATCCGGGCCGTCCTCCAGTCCACAGCGCTGCCTGAACGCCAGAGGGCTCGGCTGTGGCAGGCGGTGGTCGAGACCGTCCTGCTGTACAACGCCGAGTCGTGGACGCTGACAGCTACGCTAGAGCGGCAGCTGGACTCGGCGCACTCGGGGCTGCTCCGTGCGGCCTTTCCAGCTGACGAGAGTGTCGGGACCGAGGCTCTGTACGAGAGAGCCCAGCTGCAACGCCCGTCCACCATCCTGCGCCAGCGGCGACTTCGGCTAGCGGGCCACGTTATTCGGGCCGAGAGCTACTGCCGCCAGCCTGCCCAGGACGTCCTGCTGCTCACCCTGCAGGGCCCGTTCAGGCGCGGCCAGGCTCGGACCCGCCGCTATTTCGACTGATGCTGAGCGACGCCGGGGCGCCCGACACTGCCACCGGCGCGGACCATGTTCGCGCGCTGGCTCTGCGGCGCGCCATCTGACGCTGCCTCCCTGTCTTTTGGGGCTAGCGTCTCTTGTTGTTGTTGTTGTTGTTGTTTATGGCATCATGGCAAGAAGTGTCTGAAGTGAAGTTCCGATTGTTTGATTTGGTCAAAATTGGAGGTAAGAAAGTGTGCTACTACTCAAACTGAGTACTGCATTAAGAATCCGTAGGGTAAACTCCCGCTGCATCAGCGAGCATCAACCTGCGTTACGACTGCACCTCCGTGCAGCAGTAGTAGTGCAAGATGTTGCCATCTGCAGCAAGCTGGCACGACGGATGGTGGCGCTGTTCGGCGTTCGGCTCGTCAAAGTCAGGCCGCAATGTCTCATGGGGAGTGGATTAATGATAATCGGGATTGGGGTTTTACTTGTGGGTATAGCATTCCGGGAAAATATAGTTTTTGGGGACAGAAACTATTAGGGGAGGTGCAGATGGAAATTGGGCATAGAAATGAGGACAAGTTAACTTCTCAAGGACCGATGAGGCCAAAGTTGGTTTTGGGGATAAAAATCGGACGGCCACACAATTTGCGCAGCAGCCAAGACGCAAAGCCTACGCTGAACCGGCGTTGACCCTGAGTGATGTACAACTGAGCCTGACAGCACTCTGAAAATATTTCTATTTTAGTCGCTCTGTTTATCTGCTCAACCAATAAAGAGGTTCAATATTCACAAGCGAACAAGATAAGTCGAGATTGCTTGGGAGCAGAAATATGCGAGGCCCCTGTTAACCCCTTGTTTGATGGTTGTTGTCATCCACTGCGAAATTAAAGCTAGTGTAGTGTCTGCTTGTTGCTCGCACCGGCGGGACACGCCTGTGAGGTATGAGTCAGACCAGGCCCACGGGCTAAGGTCTGCGATGCCTCACACCTGCAGTCGCTTTTTGAGCAGGCTTGGCAGGAAGGAGCCCTGTGCCTTCGGGTGCAGGAATCCCTCCACGCTGTCCCGTCAGCTGACCCATGGGTACACGTCCCGCGAGTGTTCAAGGCTGACCCTAGGGCAGCCGGACAGAATGGGCAACAGCGCTGGATGACCCATCCAGGGCCTCCGGCCAAACTGGGTACCTCTAGCCCTGGCTGGAGGGAAAGGTGTCACCCTTTGACCTTAACAGGGTATGCGGCCAGTCCGCAGCGTTCGTGCACCTGTGCGTGATCAGGTACCTCTGGCTACGGCTCTGAGGGAAAGGTGTCACCCTTTGACCTTAACAGGGTATGCGGCCAGTCCGCAGCTTTCGTGCACCTGTGCGTGATCAGGTACCTCTGGCTACGGCTCTGAGGGAAAGGTGTCACCCTTTGACCTTAACAGGGTATGCGGCCAGTCCGCAGCTTTCGTGCACCTGTGCGTGATCAGGTACCTCTGGCTACGGCTCTGAGGGAAAGGTGTCACCCTTTGACCTTAACAGGGTATGTGGCCAGTCCGCAGCTTTCGTGCACCTGTGCGTGATCAGGTACCTCTGGCTACGGCTCTGAGGGACAGGTGTCACCCTTCGACCTCAACAGGGTACGCAGCCAGTCTGCGGGCCTGGCACTGCTCTAGGTGTCCTCTTATGCCTGAGGTCTCACCGCGCTGAGGGGCTGAAAGGTCCAGGGAGTCTATCCGGCCATTAGCGGTTTTTATTTTTATTTTTTCTTTCTCTTCTTTCCAGCGACCTATGGAGTCCCACTATAGCTCCAGCACGTCCCAGGACCCTGCTGAAACGCTGACCCCGGCCGGCGACGCAGATCCTCAGGACCAGCGCCAGGGCGACACCGGTTCCACCGGCGCCCAAAATCCATCCTGCTCTTCCGCCACTCAGGAAAACACCAGAGCGGCTGGATCAAAGAGCAAACGCTCCCCTTCCACGCAAGCCCGCAGCTTCGCCCGCCTCCAGGAATTCCGGCGGCGTAAACAGGAAGTACGGTTGGCTGCGAAATCCGCGCCAACCACCGCCTCCGAGGAGGGGGCCGGCAACTCTGCGAACATCGCGGAGGAACCGGCACCCAACAAGGAGGCGGACTCCTCGCGCCGTCCGAGAAACCCGGAAGCGCGGAAAAGTGCCGCCCAGGCCTCTGGGGAGTCCGGTTCCTCTCGCGGCGGAACCTCTCACAGTCATCCGGAAACTCCGACGACTGCTGGGGGCCCGTTGCGGGAGGCGCCGGCCAAACCACAAGGCCAAAGCGCACTTACGCTGCTATGGCAAAGAGGCAGCCGGCCTTGGTTATCCGAGGCCAGGAGACGCCCCTCTCAACAGCGCAACTCGACCAGATCTGGCGCAGATTGGATTCCCATCTGGTCAAACTGGCACTGAGCGGCACTGTGCTGCACGTCCTGAAGACCGACATCCAGGACCAAGCCCTCATTGTCCAGCCTGCCGACAACCAGTCCGGACAGCAACTCCTCGAGATGCTGAAATCCTTCGACTGGGGCACGGAAATGGGCAACCTGTTTATCTACAGGGAGGACGAGCGCCCCCAGACACACCGTCATCGTGTTTGGATCCCAGCTCGCAGCGCCATCACCAACGCCGGAGAACTGCGTCGCCTGCTGTTGGCAATCCACCCGGATCTGCCAGCAAACGGTGTCGTGGTTCATGAAACCATCACCAGATCTGGTGGAGACGGTTTCACGGCCATCCTAGGATTGTCGGACAGCTGGATGCTCCGCTGCCCAGACATGTCCTACATCAGTGCAGGCCTCACTCGAATGCAGATTTTCAGCTTCGAGTCCGATGCCACTCGCCCGCCGCCCCCGGAAAAGCGGAAACGGACGGACCAGAGCTCTGCCGGGCCCCTGCGCCCTGGAACACAGACTCCTGGTCGTCACGACCACTCCGAGGATGCGGACCCTATCAGGGGCAAAGCCGCGCGAGCCGCAACGACAGGCGGACGTGGTAAGGGCCGGAAACCCGCCCGCAACACCATCCGTACTGGCCTGACTCAGCGCGCCAGAGAGCTGTCGGACCCCAACAGTGGACGCCACAGCAGCACCCCCCGGCCCAATGTTTCATCGGAACCCCCGGCGGAAAACCGGGCTGAGGATACGGACGCCGCTGTTGCGGCAGCCCCGGCCTCAGCTCTGGATCCGATTCAGGAGGAACCGATGGAGCTCGGGCAAAACACCGGCGAGGACGAGGAATCGCTCCTGAACAACTCGCCGTAGGCCAGCAGATAGCCGCACGGACCGCCCCTCCTGGGGTGAGCTTCCTGCAGCTGAACCTGCACCACTACATCGCGGCCTCGACCAACCTGGCGCGTGTGGTGGACTTCGAAAAACCGGGCATCATCCTCCTCCAAGAGCTCTGGACGAAGAAAGGTAAGATTCCGAACATTCCTGCAGGTTTTGACTGTTTTTTCATGCCCCAAAACCCCAGGGCTGCTGTGTTCGCGACTACCGATCTCAAAGCTTGGTATAGACCAGACCTCTCTGACAAAGACCTCTGTGTCATCCAAACCAACCACATTCTCCCGAACCGCACCGTCATCATCGCCTCTATCTACATTCCTGGTGACGGTCCTGCGGTTCCGCCCAGTCTCACTTCCCTCGTGGACTACTGCTCAGACCGCGACTTTGAGCTGCTGGTGGCAGGCGACATTAACGCCCACCACACCCACTGTGGCAGTGTTACTTCAAACTGCAGAGGCGAGGATCTCCTTGCCTACATCTGCACCACCGATATTGAGTTCTGCAACTCGGGTGGCACACCCACCTTCGACAATGGGCGATGGACGGAGGTCCTTGACACCAACCTCGCCTCTCAGGGCCTGATCCCTCTGATCAGGAACTGGCAGGTGTGGGACGAAGAGGAATCTCTGTCTGACCATCGCTTCATTCGTTTCCGGCTGCAAAGCTCCTACTCCAAGCCTGGTATTCTGTGGAAAAGGAACACCCGGAATACTGACTGGACGGCCTTTGCGGAATCCGTGAAGCGCCAAACCAACCAGTTAGAACCCGTTGTTCCTGCCACCTGTCAAGAAGTGGACGACCTGGCTGATCTACTCAGCATGACCATCTTGACAGCTCATGAAACCTCTTGCCCCCTTAAAGCCTACAAAGGCAAAAAATCCGCTCCCTGGTGGAACCCAGCGCTTGGAACCCTCCGGCGCAAGGCCAAATCCCTCCAGCGGATTGCGCGAAAAAGCAAGGACCAAGCTGACCTGACCGCCTACCAGAATGCGATTCGCGACTTTAAGCGTGACACCAGGAAAGCGAAGTCCGAAAAGTGGCGCCAATACTGCTCCAAGCTGGAGGGCGCCCGCCCAACTTCTCGCGTTGTAAAAGCGCTCACTCTTGACAAAATGTCGAAGCTCTCAGTGATCAAAAGACCGGACGGCCGGCTTGCTGAGAATCCTGGCGAATCGCTCGACATCATGCTCGCCAGCGCTTTCCCTCAGACTGCGCCGCTTCAGGACCCGCCGGACCACACTCCGGGCGGACACATCCTTGCGACAACTATTATCACTAGAGAACGGACAGCTCGCGCTGCTAATTCCTTCTCGCCTTTTAAGTCGCCTGGACCTGACAACATTTACCCCGCCTTCCTTCATGAAGCGGTGAAAAATGACAGGTTCCTCGGCCTCCTTTGCAACCTGTTCAAGGCCTGTATCACCCTCGGGTACGTACCCAGGTCTTGGCAGGAAGCCACTATCGTCTTCATCCCCAAACCTGGGAAGGGAGACTACCATTCCGCCAAAGCCTTCCGCCCCATCAGCTTAACATCCTTCTTTCTTAAGCTGCTTGAAAGGCTTGTTCTTTGGCGCCTCCTTCACGTTGAGCTGAGGAACTCCCCGCTCTCCGCCAACCAGCACGCTTTTCGATCCGGACGTTCCATCGAAAGTGCTCTGCATGCCATTGTCGACAAGCTGGAGCGCGCCGTGCTTGGCACCGGTTTTGCTCTCGATTCCTCGACATTGATGGTGCCTTCGACAATGTGCTTTTCGGAGCCTTTAGGCGAGCCCTGGAACGCCGGGCTACGCACGAGCACCTCACCCGCTGGATCATGTATATGATCTCTCACCGAACTGCCACCTCGCACCTGCTTGGCCACTCCCGTTCTGTGAATGTCCAGAAGGGAGGCCCGCAGGGTGGCATTCTCAGTCCGATCCTTTGGAACCTTGTCATGGACGAGCTGCTCTGCAGCCCTGACCCGGACCCGGTCCAAAAAATCGGCTATGCTGACGACGTCACCGCCACCGTGGCCGGACCGTCTCCCCCGGTTCTTAGAGACCATTTGCAAGCTTTCATCCACCGTGCCGAGCGCTGGGCCCATAGCTGCGGCCTCAAACTCTCTGAGTCCAAGACCGTCGCCATTATGTTCACCAGCAAACGAAACTGGAGGATTGAGCCTCTCCTTCTCTATGACAAACCCATCGCCATGGAGAAGCAAACCAGATGCTTAGGTGTCATCCTCGACCACAGGTTGAGCTGGACACCTCACGTCAAATTCAAAACCCGCAAAGCTCTTGCGACGCTCGCGCAGATCCGCAGAGCCTTCGGCGCCACCTGGGGCCTCACCCCCCGCCGTCTCTGGTGGATTTACACTACCATTGTAAGACCGGCCATCTCTTTTGCCGGCTTCATCTGGAATAGTGCCCTGGAGACCAAAGGGGTCCTGGAGGCCCTAAACAAGGTGCAGGGCCGTGCTTGTCGAGCCATCATGAGTGCGGCACCCTCCACTCCCTTCGCTGGCATGAATGCCTTCCTGGACCTTCCCCCTTTAGATCTTTTTATCAAGGGGGAAGCGATAAAGACGGCTCGTCGTCTTCTGGACGCGGGCATCTCCATCCGGAAGCAACTTGCCTTCAGCAAGCGGAACCTCCAGCCCCATGGCGACCTCAGCCTACGGGACCTGGACGCAGCAGGAGGTCTCAAAATTCTCTCAGACGGAATCCCGTCGACGCTGTGCCCACCGCTAAAATTCAAAACCAGCATTCCGCCTCGCCAGGAAGTACGTGACCACGGCCAACCCCGTGAAATTCACTGCTTCACCGACGGATCGCAAATCAACTCGGTCTCTGGTTTCGGCTACTGCATTATGTCCGGAGGGAAAACTGTGGCGACCTTCTCCCAGCACACCGGCATAAACTCTACCGTTTTCCAGAACGAAGTTCTCGCCATCAGCTCCTGCGCCCTGGAGCTGATCAACCAAAACGTCCACGGAGCAGAAATCTTCCTCCACTCGGACAGCCAGGCGGCGATCCATGCCCTTGGACGCACGCACACCTGCTCGCGCACAGTCCTCGACTGCGTCGCGCAACTCAACCGCTTAGGGACCCACAACAAGGTGTCCCTAAGGTGGATTCCAGGGCACTCTGGCCACCCTGGTAACGAATTGGCCGACAGCCTCGCCAAGGCCGGTTCGACGGGTTCGCTTTTTGGCCCCGTGCCTGCGGTCTCCACCCCTACCGCCGTCGTCAACACCCGGATTAACCAGTGGGTGACCTCTAAGCACAAGGACAGATGGATCAATACCGCCGATTGTCGGCAGTCTCGCGCTGCTGTCCCTTGTCCCTCCACTGCCCTTCGCAAAGCCTTGCTTGGACTGAACCGCAAGGACATCAGGGCAGTTACCATGGCCCTCTCTGGCCATGGCTGTTTCGCCAGGCACCGCTTCCTGCAGGGCAAAATCCGCAGTGAGGAATGCCCCTTCTGCCTCTCCTATGTTGAGGATGCAGAGCATTTTATTTGCGACTGCCCCGCCTTCACTCAGGACAGGCTCACCTATCTCGGCCCAAACCCGGATCTCCCCGACGTTTTCAGGCCTGAGAACATCTGCCAGCTCGTCCGATACCTGAGGGCCACCGGGCGAGCAACCCTCCACCTCCTGGACTCTCCGGAGGAGGACCGCGCTGCGGACGCCGGCACCACCGGATCCCCCTGCGCGACACCGCAGCTTTAGTTGCCCGTGGTCGCCAGGGGCTAGCGGAATGGGCGGCAACGCCTCCCCGCTGCATCCGGAAGATGCCCCCTGCAGCGAAGTTAAGTTAAGTTAAGTGTCAGCTTGTTTGTCCTTCTATCTCTCCGTGTTGTTTTTCAGTGCTTATTTTGGATTTTTAGACGCGTGTTTTTTAAGCTAAAAGTCAACCCACGCCAAGCCGGGCCGGACCAGCCGGGGGAGCGGACGCCCACCACCCCGCGAGCGCTACCACTTGGCTACAGTCCCGGCCAATCAGCGAACGACCCGGCCTCACTATCTGTCGACCCTCGGCAAGAAGCAACCCCGGCGCTCAGAACGGCGGTCGCGAGTCTACTGTGATTTGTCGCCTTGGCTCAAGCTACAGCCAGGCATCCACCTCGCCGATCGACCTAATTTGGGGTTAACATGACTCTTATATAAAAGGAAGCGTGTTTTTGCAGTGACTTTTTATCGTTCTCCGCAATTCGCCTCACACTGTGAGAAGCACGTGAAAGCTAGTCCACTTTGTTTGTCTCTCCCCGCCCGACCACGCTCCGCTTGTTCAGTTAGGTAGCTTTCGGCGCTACGCGTCTTGAGAGTGCGCCGCTGACAAGGGTGGTCTAGATAGGCGCTTGTTGTCGAAGTGCAGTACGTGCTCTCTTCGGAGACTCCGCCGTCAGGCAGAAGGAGTGCCAACCGATAGGATCTGTCGGGGCAGCGCTGAAAGCAGAGACAACCGGAGCCTCTCGGGAAGAGTAGGGCGCGGATTAGGCCAGTTTAAGTAAAATTGTTATATCCAATTTCCCCGGACCAAAAGTTGCTTTTCACTGTGAGCGCGCTATAATTGCTTTCTGTGCGAATATCCTCATTCTGTCGGTGGAAATTTTTAATCAAGTTGAGCAAGTAAACGAGATTCAAATAAATTCCTATTCTTATCTGGCGTCGGCGAGGCACAAAAAACTGATTAACTCACTCCCAATAAATTTATTCGAGTCTTCGTGTTCATACTGTGTTATTCTTTTTTTAATTGGGAGTTTCGCCGGGCTGGAGGACGACACGACATCGCTTATCTGCAACACCGCTTCGCTCGCTACCCCAGTCTCTTAAGGCTATTTATTTTCAGATTTCCCCTGCTGCTATTGAAACGATTGGTAGAACATTGGTGTTTGACAGGTTGCTTTTGACCTTGGCCCCTTGCAACAGACATGTTCATATGAAAATTGGCCTCAGCATGGCTTAGAAAATGATTGCCAATTGAGCAAATATCGGATTTACTTATTTCACACCCACAAAGTCATGTCAAGTCAATTACTTGCTCAGAGAAATATACCCTTGAAGTTAGTTCACACCCATGCTTTAATTGGATTCTGATTCTGTTCTAGAAAAGAATAATGATCGACAACGAACAATCTAAAACTAACACTAACATTCGGGTGACAACAACTATTCGGCATAGCAAAATATTTTAACTATTTACTTTAAAGCCGAATTTGAGTCGTTCCCCGGGCATTTCACAACGCATGCGGCTCACTCAATCGGTTAGATGTGTTATGCATTGCCAAATACGCTGCTGATGGCTTGGATAATCAAAGAAACAATGTCCGATGCAATCAACGAGCCGTATAGTTCAACAGCCAGTTCAATAGCTAGTTCGCACATGAACTATTCCATATATGTTCTAGAGTTTCATTGTTTATTTTTCATTGGCATTCGTGCCCTAAGATAAGAAAGCTATCGTGTTTTCATTTCTATTTCGCTAAGACACTTGACGGCAGCAAAACAACGGAGCATGCGGAGGCAACATTCCGATTTTGGATCAGTACAGGTTTGGAGGGCCAAACATCACAAAACTAAAAGTTCATCCAGTTTTCTATACTCAGTAGACCTTGACGAACTTCTCCCAGACGCCGCTCTTCTCGATGGCGTCGCCGACGCTGGCATCGGCGAAGTCCAGCATGCGGCAGCGAGCCTCGGCCCGGTTGAACAGAGCCGCCCGGCACTCCCAGCGGGCAGCGCACAGGCGAACGCAGAGCAGCCTTCGCTGCACCGACTGCAGCTCCGTGTAGCAGTAGTAGGGCGTGATGTCGCCCAGCTGCAGGAAGCTGGCTCGACGGAAGGTGCCGCTGTTCGGCGTCGCCACGGGCTGGCAGACGAAGCCTAACAAAAAATTCGAGCGAAAGTCGCAGAGGCGGCCGCTCTGCAGACCCAGCATGTCGTCTGAGCTGTCCACGTTGTTGGGTGTGTCAGGGTGCCAATCGGTGCTCGGTGCAATGAACTCACTTCCGTTCGCCATGCGCCAGCCGGTCCTGGGGTGTAAAAGTCGTATGACAGCCAAATTTCAGTTTGGCATGAAGTTTCAAGACCTGAAATATTATGCATGTGTTTTAATTCTTTCGTATTGTCGGCCGTTCGCCAACGCGGTAGTGGGGGTTCGGGTACGGACCGCCCAAAGCTTGCCGGGGGTAGAGGGGGGGAAGCAGCGACCCTCGAGGCGTCCAGACACTCCGAGGAGAGACGGGATGGACTTGGTGCGTACCGACACTCGCTAAGCCCTGACTGAAGGTTTTGACTGCGAGCGGGTAGCCACTTGACAGCCCAAGAGAGAGGTAGATGATGGTCTGGAAGCGTACCGACACTTCGCAGACTCGAGGAAGACTCTGGAGGAGAAGGATGATGGTGAGTTTTTGGCAGCAGCCGAGGCTGGGCAGAGGAATAAGATTCGATAATAAAGAAATAAATAACGCGTGAAAGCTTTTCTTACCGGGAGGGGTTGAACGTTGAACTCATGCAATAAATTGTGCTTCAGGCTGCGTCGTTTATTATGGATTCTACTTTCTAATGTTGTATTAGCTTCGCCAACGTTCTCGCCCTAGTACTCTGGAGGCGCGGGGGCTGGCTACGGGCACCGCGCGCAAATAAATAACAGCGTGGGGTGGGGCGAGGGCATAGGGCTGGACGGGGTAGGGCTAAGCCACGCAGGGCTGGGGTGGTAGCAAACAGGGCTGGGCTGGGGTCGGCTGCAAGCCGAGAGAGAGAGAAGGAGACCGGCTAGCCAATCAGAAGCCTCCTTGGCGAGAGGCCTGATTGGACTAGCGAGGACGGCACAGGGGACAGCCAATGGGCGAATGACAAACACGCCAACGGAGGGTGGCCTAAGCCGGGGCCGGGCAGAACCGGATTGAGCAGGCGGCCGGGGTGGAGGGGTGGAGACGCAGGGGTCGGGGCAAGGTCGTTATGAGACGCAGCTCACAACACATGTACGTTCTGTTCACTGTGTTTAGAGTATGTCTGCAGTAAATTTCAAACCTGTTGGTAAGTCGCTCCTCCAGCATGTCGGTGACACCGATCCACAGTATGACGGACCTGTTTGAGAAGGGCGCAGCAGCCCGAATGGCCGACGGCTCCATCGCCAGCTCGCCGCGAGCCTCTTGGCACAGACGGGCTGCCTGGCACCAGCCGACTGCGGCTGTGGTGTTCACGAGCAGGCAGAAGCCGGACACGGACTGGAAGGGCGGCTGGCAGGACAGCAGGCTGTGTGTGTGTACAGGCGAGCAGACTCAGCACGAACAAAAGGATCGGAATAGGTAATGACATGCATCCTGGCTTCAGGAGCAAGCCTTTGCTTCTGCCTTGAGTTTTTTTCAGCTTATCAAAACTTTTCTTTCTCAACGTAGTCTTCCTTTTTATAGATAGAATTCTTTTTTGTATTTCTCAGAGATTTTTCCTTCCTTCTTAAGCAAACCCTTAAGGATTTTAACCTAAACCTAAACCTAAGCGTTAAACCTAACGCTCCCACCAATGAATTCGACTGTATTGCACAGGTGCATAGCAGGTATTGCTATCAATTTAATAAAATTACTGAGTTGACAGGCAGGCTTGCTGATAGCTCAAAAAATCCTTCAAAAAACTGAAGGGCTTCTTCATTTTTAAGAGAGACCCATATCACTCGTTAAATCCAGAACTGGATGGCTGGTTTCTACTGCGCGAATCATACCTAAATTGGCAAACAAACCAGCGCCAAAATTAACTGAAGATTCTTCAGCCATGTGTCACCGTTTCAGCAGCAGTCCCTAGTTGCTTCTCCTCTACTTTGCAATGGCTTTTCCTAATTCGACTTGTGCATTGGCTGCAACAACGCTTTGCTGGCGTGAATAACAAGACAGTGTCATAGTTGCGTAGTCTCAATATCAGGGCTGCTTTAGCCAGAGCGGCGGGGGATAAGTAATTATCATCGAAAATGAACCAGGTAGCTGCACTCCACTGTGTTTTGCGATGCCGAATCGCGCAGAAATTAAATTCTGAGCCTCGGTCTCTGACACTGTTTATTTGCTATAGACTAATGGCCCTTACTTGTAGTTACGTTTTTTCGCTTACGTCCAATTATACACAGCAGCCGAGCGAGCTGCGTGCGAGTGCGTCGCCGAAGCTGTTTCGGCGACCGAGAGCCCCGTGAGCCAGTCAGCGTTGCGGCAGCAAGTCTTCACGTTCTTCACGAAAGACGGAGTTCTTCAGGTTCCTCACCGGAAGCGTGGCGTCCATGATGAGATGGTCGCGCGATTGGGACGGCATTAAACACGCAACGGCGAGTTGTTTGGCATGCAGAGTGCAGTGCTGTTTGACGGTAAGAAGCTGCGTCTTGTCATGCAGGTCTGCCTCAGCGCTTGCTGACACGCAGCTAGCAATGGCCCGCAGCGCATTGTTTTGGGCGACTTGGAGCCTGGACCTGCTTGTGTTGGAGATGAGGGTGGAACAGACTGGTGCAGCGTACTCGATAATTGGTCTGATGAGATCCTTAAAAGTGAGAAGCATAGTCTCCTTGTCACAGAGGCACCAGCCAGCGCGCGTAGAATTGAAATGCATGGCGGGCTCTTTGCGCTCCGAGAAGGCAGTGACTTTTAATCTTAAGTTTAGTGTCTAATGTCGAAACCAAGAAATTTGGGGTGGGTCACATGCGGAAGGATGACCCCATTAACACGCACGTCCAGCTGGAGATTGTACTGTTTTTGGTCCAGCGTAAATAGCGTTGATTTGAAGGCCTCCGTAGCGGTAGTCAGCGGTCGAGTGATGGACAGGCAGGCTGTAGAGGTTGGCCAGGTGCAACGGCTTGGTTTGGTCCCTGAACATGCGCATGGAGAGATGCTACAAAGCCGCATTGCCCGGAACCCGCAGCCCCACCTCCACCTCTTCATGGGCCAGGCCGTGCCTGACAAGGGTGAGCAGCCGCCATGGGAGCCGACTCCTCTCCGGTGCACGACCCTGTCGAGGAGATGGACTGTGTAACCGCGGAACTTCGATGTGGACTCACTCTCGGTAAGGTTGGACACTTGCTAGAGGGCAACGTCGATCTTGAGCTCCTCCAGCAGCCGTTCAAGTGCCTGTCGACGCACCTGCAGCCGGCTGAGGTTGCACTGTAGGATGCGGACATCCGCTTGGATAAGACCTGAATTCGGCTCAACGTCCCCCGACTCAAGGAGCCAGCGGCGAGACCAGTCGGAGTTGGCCTGCCACCCGCCCTAAAACCCCCCTGCGGGTGGGGAGGGGCGGACGTCGAGGCGACATCCGCGTTTCCGGAGCATTTAGTGCAGACGAACATCAGCGACACCTTTCCCCACGAGAAGGGAGCTCCGTTTGACAGGCAAAACAATAATTTGTTTGGCCTTCGACTGTGGTGGCCCGCGACTCCGAGTGGACCCAGTTTTTTTCTGTGGCGCTGCTTCGCCAGGGCAACATTGGGTTACAGGGTTACACAACACTGGCAAGAGAATAGGACAGGCCCCTGGGCTCGGACGCAACCTATATGCCTGGAGAACCAACGGTGCCTGGCCTGCCTTCCAGGAAGTGCCTAGGTCCTAATGCTCAAGAAATCGTTGTCAGGACAATCTTGCAAAAATTTCTTCTGCTGAATGCAGGAAGCGTTTGTTTCTGTTAGAACGGAAATTATTTTGGTTATTTATAAAGCCTATTGTTCGTAGCTGAAAGAATGAAGGAACGAACTGAGACAGCCTGGCCTGTTCGCTTTTGCGGAAGTATCAGCCAACAAGCTTCCTGAAATTCATAGCTAAAATACCTGCAAAATACACTTGTATATCTGTGACTTTCTGAAAGTCGGCTAAATCCTTAGAAGAAATACAAGTAAACGAACTTGCAAAAGATTATCAGGTACAAAACTCGCAAAAACTTTGTGGCAAAATGTTCTAGAACATGCACAGACAATTTTGGGCATTAAGAAATACAGTAGTCAACTTTTGACACTGGATACTGTCAAGGATAATCACTTCTTTGAACAACCAATCAAGAGTAGTTACTTTTGAAGGCTGTCTGCAGCCGATCCAACAAGGCCTTGACTTCTCAAAAGGAGATCCGGTTATTTTGCAAATCAAATTTAGATTATTGGTATGTTAAAAAATATAAATTGGAATGCTAAAAGATTTTATTTTTTATTCGCCCTGTTTTTCACAAAGTTTTTTTGCTGACGAAAGTGCTTAAGTTATACTAGCGGATTGAAGCCTTATGCGACTGAGATCCTGCTGACAGAAGATAAAAGCTGCAGTACCAATATGAAAAATTTGTAGACTTTCCGAATCAAAAAGTTTCAACTACGAGCATAGCAGCAGTTTCAGTAGACCTTGACGAACTTCTCCCAGCTGCCGCTCTTCTCGATGGCGTCGCCGACGCTGGCATCGGCGAAGTCTATCATGCGGCAGCGAGCCTCGGCCCGGTTGAACAGAGCCGCCCGGCACTCCCACCGGGCAGCGCACAGGCGAACGCAGAGCAGCCTTCGATGCACCGACTGCAGCTCCGTGTAGCAGTAGTAGGGCGTGATGTCGCCCAGCTGCAGGAAGCTGGCTCGACGGAAGGTGCCGCTGTTCGGCGTCGCTACGGGCTGGCAAACGAAGCCCACAAATGAGTTGTTTCGAAAGTCGCACAGGAAACCGCTCAATAAAGCCAGCATGTCATCCGAGCTGCCCCAGTTATTGGGCATTTCTGCTCCCCAGTCCGACTTCGAGGCGATGAACTCGCTTCCGTTCGCCATGCGCCAGCCGATTCTACAGTGAGTTGCCATGCGGAAATACAGTTTAGTCATCTTTAGGACTACCTTGGTTTGCCCTTGCTTAGCTGTACTTCTTCGAGTCTTGAATTGAATTCACACTTTTTGCAGCTAGGCTCTCAGAACATTGGGTGTCCGACTCATGTCGAAAGTCGGACACCTGGTTGTATGTGTCGCAATGTTGGACCCTGTAAAACGCTTTAAATTTAACTCACCTTTCATGGATTTTTCGGGACGATTGTAACTAAACTTCTAACTAAGCACTCTTACCTGGTACGCTTCAAAGGCTTCCTTAACTTAGAAAATCTAGCGTAGAGCCGCCAAGCAATAGGTTACCGACAAGTATATATAAAAGGCAGCAGTTGCGAATTAGCAAATGAACAGATCAGCCATGTCTGACCTGCTAGTCATCCGCTCCTCCAGCATGTCGGTGACACCGACCCACAGAAAGACGGAGCTTGTTGAATAGGACGCAGCAGCCCGAATGGCGGACGGCTCCATCGCCAGCTCGCCGCGAGCCTCCTGGCACAGTCGGGCTGCCTGGCACCAGCTGACTGCGGCTGTGGCATTCACGAGCAGGCAGAAGCCGGACACGGACTGGAAGGGCGGCTGGCAGGACTGCAGGCTGTGCGGACAGGCGAGCAGCAGCGAAAGTCCGAGAAAGATTCTGATCGGCGCCGACATCCACTGTGTTTGTCTTTACGCTTTGTCCTTTGCCTGTAGAAGCGAAATTTATTGTTCCATCTTTGCCAAGTCTTTCTTCGACGAGATGGAAATTTGATCTGAGTTTTGCTGCTTTATTTTGCATTTGCATTTTATAGTCTTTGTCAGCCAATGAGAGTGCGCTGGCCATCGTGTTTCTTTGGTTTGGACCATCAATCCTTTGTAGACTTTAATGAATATCACATTATTGCCAAGTTGGGCAGTGGCGCAGTGAAGCTAGCCTCCATTATGCGCACAGCCCCGTGAGAAGAACCTAAAGAGAACTCTAAAGTAGTAGACGCCAATGTAAACTGTATTAGATAGGTAACAATACCTGTGACAGAGCATTCCACTCAGCACGAAACACGAAGGCCCCTCAGTCATTTGTATTGAGTCATGCGAATTATGACGAAAGCTAGCCTCTTGAAGGCCTCTTCCTCCAGGGCCAGGTACCTGGGAAGCATCGCAGACGATTGCTCCGATTTGAGCCAAATCAAAGATGGGAATTATCCGCCACTGCATCAATGCTCTTTAGACAACCTTATAGAACTTGTTCTGCAATTTCTGTACTCAGGAATACAAAAATAGGATGCTAAAGCATATATACTACTGGAAATAGTGTGCAACGACGTTGTTTTAGTGTGAATTATTTGATTTTGAAAATTTCTTAAGAAATTGCGACAGGACGACTAAGCGGTTACGGTTGGAAATATAAATCTGAAAACGGAACCCAATGATATTCAGCAAGCACGGCCCAAAACATGACACAATGCATGATACACTATACACAATGCATTCGAAACAGAAATATAACATGTGTTTCGTGAATTCTATTTATCGCTAGCATATTTCTCAAAATTGACAACCCGACCTCAATTGGTGTGAATCCATTAAAACCAAAGGCACAGCAAAAACTACCTGCACAAACGGCCAGCAAATGAAAGGCACAGAGGGGACAGAAGTCATTTCAGTTCTATTGGCTGGCTCAGCAGAGGACTGAAGAGGCTAGGCTAGGCAATCATAAGCATGCAAGTTTCAATAAATTCGACTCATTGCGGGGCCATCAGTTCAAGCACCTGGGATTTGCTGCAGAAAAAATGTCAGCGCCGATGGCCGTCCTCCTGGCGGTGCTGAGCCTCCTCGCTTGTCTGCACAGCCTGCAGTCCTGCCAGCCGCCCTTCCAGTCCGTGTCCGGCCTCTGCCTGCTCGTGAACACCACAGCCGCAGTCAGCTGGTGCCAGGCAGCCCGTCTGTGCCAGGAGGCTCGCGGCGAGCTGGCGATGGAGCCGGCTGCCATTCGGGCTGCTGCGCCCTATTCAACAAGCTCCGTCTTGCTGTGGGTCGGTGTCACCGACATGCTGGAGGAACGGACGACCAGCAGGTTTGACGTCGCTGATCTGTTCTTTGGCTGATTCGCTACTGAAATAGCTGAACCTCAGCGCAGTAAATGTTAATCAGCAGTTTTAATAGCAAATAAAGCTTTTCAATTGTCGCGACTTCCTTGCATTTTGCCCTGGTTCTCCTGATCTCAGTGTGCTGGATCCTTGTTCTGATCAGAATTTCGTGTTGCACCTGCTAATCTTCTCTAGTTTTGTGAGTTGTTAAAAAAGACTCAAAAGCAGCACTATTAGCTATGCTTTTAACTTTCAGAGCATAGAGTCGATACTACATGTTAATGTACTTGAGTACATTATAAACACTCAATTGAATCGTGAGTGTTTTAGTTGTCATTGCTAATTCTCATTTCGCAATTTTATAAGAATGAATGACAGATTTAGAACGCAAACGCTTTTTGCTTGAGTCTGAAGAGTGACTGGCCAAGTTCCCATGGCGGTGTAAATCCACATTCAACACTCCTAACACTGAATTAAGCTTGACTTCAACGTCTACATGTCATCAGGAAAGGCTGGCGCATGACCAACGGGAGCCAGTTCGTGGTCCTGGACACCGACTGGTCAGTGAACTCGCCAAACAATGCGGACAGCTCCGATGACATGCTGGCTTTTAACATCAACGGACTATTAGATTTTAGGAGTATCAGTCTGTGTGGCTTCGTCTGCCAGCCCGTGGCGACGCCGAACAGCGGCACCTTCCGTCGAGCCAGCTTCCTGCAGCTGGGCGACATCACGCCCTACTACTGCTACACGGAGCTGCAGTCGGTGCAGCCCAAGCTGCTCTGCGTTCGCCTGTGCGCTGCCCGCTGGGAGTGCCGGGCGGCTCTGTTCAACCGGGCCGAGGCTCGCTGCCGCATGCTGGACTTCACCGATGCCAGCGTCGGCGACGCCATCGAGAAGAGCGGCGCCTGGGAGAAGTTCGTCAAGGTCTACTGAGCTCATTGTATAGGATAGTCAAATACTGCTAGGAAGCAGCACTGAGCAGTCCTACAATATTTGTCACAGCTTACTAATCAAACGGTACCACCTATGAGCCTATGCCATAAGAATGATAGACACGGTGTTAACTAGTTCGCGTGGAGACGATGACCATGTCTATTTCACTGCACAAATCAGAAGTGTTCGTTTTTTCAAGCAGCATAAAGAAATATAAATTTCAATACCTTTTTGCACATTTTCGCACGCACACAAACTGTTCTTTTTTAGATAGAATGCATTAACAATTGTCTGTCTGGGTAAAAAGGATTGGGGAAGAGTTGTGTTACAGTATGATGGCGTTGTCCTTAGGTCAAAGATTGCCAATCAAAATAATTTTAGAGCGAGCGGGTGCAATCAGTCACTAAGTCAATCAAAACAGTTAATAGCAACTTCTCACGGCCGTCCTGTCGTCATCGCGTTAACAAAAATGATACAGAGCCCTGACAATCCATGCTGAGAGATTTGAGGCTTATAAAACATAAAAAACCCTCTTAATTCGAAACAAGAAACTATTTGATAGTTTTATCATCGGTGCGGGGGGGGTCGGGATGCCGCAGTTCAAAATGTCGGCACCGATCGCGGCTCTAATTTCCGTGCTGAGCCTGCTCGCCTGTCCGCACAGCCTGCAGTCCTGCCAGCCGCCCTTCCAGTCCGTGTCCGGCTTCTGCCTGCTCGTGAACACCACAGCCGCAGTCCACTGGTGCCAGGCAGCCGGTCTGTGCCTGGAGGCTCGCCGCGAGCTGGCGATGGAGCCGGCCGCCATTCGGGCTGCTGCGCCCTTAGCAACAAACACCGCGATCCTGCTTTTAGCGTCATCGTCATGATCGGCGTCACCGACATGCTGGAGGAGCGGAACGTAGACAGGTCAGCTGACAGGTCAGCTGTCAGCTGAAAAACAAATCACGGAAGGGATTGCAGAACTGCTAGAATTTTATTACCTCATTAGGCTTGCATGGAACGTCAATAAAAACATGACATATTCACTTTGGAATTGTGAAGCTGAAGCCTGGGCGTCCAGTTAGTTTTGACTAGTTGTAGCTAGTTATCTTCGCCGTTAAGAGCGAATTAGCTGCTCAAGGCAAGCAAAACACGATATCAAAAAAAGTTAAATTTCTGTTTTCTTCTAGCCGGCGTCAATCAGGAGTTTCAGTGCCTTTTTACAGTGGGACTACGAAGCCATATTTCGCCTGTTTTTATACCAAGGAGGGATTTTTCCCTGTCCGAAAAAATGCGAAACATTTTTGGCAGCGCCTGAATGCCAACAGCGTTTGGGTGGTGACTGATTGGTTGACAGACTAGGCGATGGTGTCCTGTGAGCTGCGCCTAATATTTAGGCTTGGTCAGTGAAATTGGAGAAATTCGCGTCAGGGTGTCCATATTGGCCTAATTTCACCTGTTGTAGCCCTAAAGGTCGGTGACCACCGAAGACGGAGATGATGCAGGCACATTCGGGTGACATGCTGATGAATTTTGAAGGCCTGGCAAGGCCGCACTGAGGCGCAGCGCTAATTCTTGTATAGGGGTGTGCGAAATACACTAGCGCTTAAGGGAAAAATCAGACCTTCGGCCAGAACCATTGAATATCTCGACGGTCTGAAGAGCTGGCGACTTGTTTCTTGAGTTTCGTGAAATGTGTCGAGTTGATGACCGGGCCTTTCAGTTTTATGAGACGAAAAATGACGGATTTAATGATAATCACTGATTGAGCGAATTTTCGCTTTTAAACCATGTTTCATTGTTCGTCCGAGTACGTTAGTATTCAAATATTTTCTAAATTTTACTATTAAATATTGATTAAAATGCAAACGAATTATTCCGCTAACAGGCGTCAAAGCCTCAATCAATCGATTTTTGAGCTTGGAGTAAGGAGGTTTTAGTTTTTAAAATCTTTCCACAAACGACAGAATTCAATTACGCAGACGTCAATAAAAAACAGTTTCAAGTCTTAAAGTGACTCATTCTTTTTTATTAACCTTGAACTAAAAGCAAATTGTTCATTTTGCGACTTACAAACAGAACCGGCTGGCGAATGGCCAACTGAAGCCAGTTCGTGGTCCCTGACACCGACTGGTCAGTGAACTCGCCAAACAATGCGGACAGCTCCGATGACATGCTGGCCTTAGGACGAGGGAAATTATGGGATCTTTGGAATGGCAGTCAGTGCGGCTTCGTCTGCCAGCCCGTGGCGACGCCGAACAGCGGCACCTTCCGTCGAGCCAGCTTCCTGCAGCTGGGCGACATCACGCCCTACTACTGCTACACGGAGCTGCAGTCGGTGCAGCGAAGGCTGCTCTGCGTTCGCCTGTGCGCTGCCCGCTGGGAGTGCCGGGCGGCTCTGTTCAACCGGGCCGAGGCTCGCTGCCGCATGCTGGACTTCGCCGATGCCAGCGTCGGCGACGCCATCGAGAAGAGCGGCGCCTGGGAGAAGTTCGTCAAGGTCTACTGAGACAGCGCGTTGCTACCTGAAGCTGCAAACGAACTGTGCAATGTTTGTGGCTTGCGTCAAAATCTGCGGACTGTTAAACCACTGCCGCTTTTTTCTCTGCATTTTGCAGCCACTGAATCAGTTGCCGAAGGCGTCAATAGTAGTTAATTGCACAGCGCTCTGTGCGTTCAGTAACAAACCGACTGCATCAATAAACGGGAAGCTACGACTATTATCGGCCGACGTCGCCTAGAGTTTTCCCATTGAAGCCCGATAAGCGGATGTACGAGCGTATTTTGGCCTGCTTTATTCACGAATATTGCACAGACGGGTTCAACCAGGTACTCACAAATGCAGCGCAAAATATACCATAGCTAGCTCGTTCGCGTATTTAGATTGCGAGCTACTCTTGAAAATTTGAGGCATGTATTTTCTTTCCTGAGAAAGGGAACCATTAAAACAAGCCTTACCGATCGATTCCCAGACCTCAATCACCATTCCATTCCATTCCACTCCATTCTTCCATTCCATTCCACTTCATTCTTCCATTCCATTCCATTCCACTCCATTCTTCCATTCCATTCTATTCTTCCATTCCATTTTATTCTTCCGTTCCATTCCATTCTTTCATTCCATCCCATTTTTCCATTCCATTCCACTGCATTCTTCCATTCCATTCCACTCCAGTCTTCCATTCCATTCCATTCAATTCTATTCTTCCATTCCATTTTATTCTTCCGTTCCATTCCATTTTATTCTTCCGTTCCATTCCATTTTATTCTTCCGTTCCATTCCATTCTATTCTTCCATTCCATTGCATTCTTTCATTCCATTCCATTCCATTCTTTCATTCCATTCCATTTTTCAATTCCATTCCATTGCATTCTTCCATTCCATTCCATTTTATTCTTCCATTTCATTCCATTCCATTTTTTCATTCCATTCTAATTAACTCTTCCACTCCATTCTTCCATTCCATTCCATTCCATTTTATTCTTCCATTTCATTCCATTCCATTCAAGAACCACGAGCTTCTCAGACTAGAAAAAAAGCTAGAACTCCTTGTACTTCCTTGTTGTGATGCAAAAAGTTGCTTTCGCTGCATCGACTGAAGAATTCACGAGAATAGCCTAATTTGGCGACTGCTTCAGGACGAACTGTCGTGAGCTTTTCATCGGCTTCAAGGTATTAGTGATTCAACACGTTGGCCCAGGCCTCAGGTTAAGATGAATAGACTCATTATTAAACATTGTTCAGTCCAATCGTTTTCGGAAAACTGTTAGCACACTGTTGGTCGCTATATTCATAAGCGCTGATAGGAGACTACGATGAACCCAATGAGTAAATAGAATTGGTCATTCTTCTCAAATTGAACTTTTAATTACACAGAACAGTGAACAATGTTTTCACAAGACGAACAGCTCTATCACCTATCTACAAGTTTAGTGACTAAAAATAGTTTGTTTTAGCTGACAAATGACTCCAACGATAAATTGAAAAAACAAACACTTAAAACATGATGTTAAATTGCTTCTCTTTCTTAGGAAAAATGACAGCCAATAAAGACAATTTAAACATGACCCCGTTCATTCAGCGTTCAGCCAATGGAATAAGAGGCCGTCCAATTCAAACTACTGACATCTTCTGGATCAGAAGCTCTAGCCACTGGGCTACAGATGCAGTGTGTAACTATAAAAATGTATTTTCCATACGTGCCTAGCTACGTGGTTGACGCAGAAGACTTGGATGCCTCCACTATAAGAATAATTGCAATCTTCTCCGCTGGCTAATTTCACACCGCAACATCCCACTGACAGAATGTCTGCTGGCCTTGCGTTCCTCCTGGCGGTGCTGAGCCTCCTCGCCTGTCCGCACAGCCTGCAGTCCTGCCAGCCGCCCTTCCAGTCCGTGTCCGGCTTCTGCCTGCTCGTGAACACCACAGCCGCAGTCAACTGGTGCCAGGCAGCCCGTCTGTGCCAGGAGGCTCGCGGCGAGCTGGTGATGGAGCCAGCCGCCATTCGGGCTGCAGCGTCCTCTAACACAACGCTGATTCTGTGGGTCGGCGTCACCGACATGCTGGAGGAGCGGAGCAGCAGCAGGTTAGCCTTCTGAAAATTGTGATGATTAAAAGGTTGACTTTTGCTGCGCTCTGACACAATTTCAATCTGGGAAAACAGAAGCTTCGTTCGTACGTTGACAAATTCGAGTGTCGCTATGAACGCAGACAGTGACACCAACAGATAAAGTATGTTTAAGCGAAGGGTACATCGAAATTCTTGAAAAGCATATGAGAACGCACACTTTTGTCCAGCTCTAACTCGCAGTAACAAATTATTTCCTCTGCTCAGAGTCGGCTGGCAAATGGCCAACGGCAGCAGGTTGGTTGTCTTTGACTCGGACTGGTGGACGAACAGACCAAACAACCTTGACAGCTCGGATGACCTGCTAGCTCTTCAAGCGGGCGGTTTGAACGATTTGCGATTTCTCTCATTGGTCGGCTTCATCTGCCAGCCTGTGGCGACGCCGAACAGCGGCACCTTCCGTCGAGCCAGCTTCCTGCAGCTGGGCGACATCACGCCCTACTACTGCTACACGGAGCTGCAGTCGGTGCAGCCCAAGCTGCTCTGCGTTCGCCTGTGCGCTGCCCGCTGGGAGTGCCGGGCGGCTCTGTTCAACCGGGCCGAGGCTCGCTGCCGCATGCTGGACTTCGCCGATGCCAGCGTCGGCGACGCCATCGAGAAGAGCGGCAGCTGGGAGAAGTTCGTCAAGGTCTACTGAGTGGAGTCTGGGCCAGTCAGAATCATGCAAAGCAATCCAAAATCCACGTTTTTTACTACAATATAAATTGTCCGTTTGCGTATAGTCTATGGGTTAGCCAGCATGACTTTAGTTAAAAGTATTATATATTCAAAGTCGCATTAGCATAGAAATGCTAAATTCAATAAACAAATTCAATAATAAATTCAATAAAGAAGTCTGAAGAGCTGGCGACTTGTTTCTTGTTTCAGAAGATGCGCAGCAAAAAGTTGGCCCGTGTTCTTGAGTTTCGTGTGCTTGCATTGTTCCGTTCGGGTGCAGCAAAAAATTGTCAGGGGGAATTCCCCCCTTGGTATAAAAACGGGCGGCAAAATGGCTTGGTAGTCCTACTGTTAATTGGTGATTATCGAATTGCAGCAAACGTAGTGAATTTTCTGCCTATTCTGCTGACCCCTGAGCATAGAAGGGACACGGATGAGAAGTGCTCACATCTGCACTGATTTAGTTGTGTTCAGACAGTGTACATTCCTACTGTGTTTGCAGTCGGATACTCAGCCAGTATATGACCACTTTCACCATCTGAATCAAAACTTTTCCACCCCTTACGATGAACTAACTTTCAAAGCCATCCGACGTCAGCATCGTTGAGATATTCAGCGATCGTTGCCCTAGACCCGACAAGGTGACAAGGACAACTAACCTCGTTCATAATTGGTACAAACTCACACGCTTTTAGCCAGGATTGCTAAGTATGCTTCTAGCCTAGGACAATTAATAAAAATTAATAAAACCGTAAACTTTTTTTCAACTTATACTATTATAAATATAGATAAGTTATCATCTGTATTGTTAGAGAACAGTACAGCAGACAAGTAGAACGGAAAACAATGTCTAACAGATATAAACATACAAAACAAGGCGACTTTGCAGATTGGTAATCAGCATCACTAGGAAATCTCCAACTAGTGAAATATTAGCTTAATAGCTATTGCATCGAGTGGGACAATTATCACAAAAATATTTGCTCGCAAGACAGCGCTAAACATAAAAAACATCGGACCCTGGTTTCCGCATTTTTCTATATTTTTTGGTTGACGGAGTGCCACAGTGCACAGCAGGTGAGGCGCCAGCTCATGTTAAAGAGTTTCAACTGAACAATTGTTGCTGACAGCTGTCTGATAAGCTAACAAGAACAAAAGCCACTGTTGCAAAACCCGGTGAAATCCACAAAACACAAAAACTGGAACGAATGCGGCATGCATAGCAACTAAATTGACAAGGTAAAAAACATTTTACAACTGAAAATTTCACAGACAGGAAATTTTTTAACAAAATTTTTAACATTTTTTAACTCTTTCCTAACATTTGCATTATGATATAGCTGATTACGTTAAAGACTTAAGTGCAGTGAGCAGTTGTGAACAAAATAGGTAACAAAAATTCGATAGCAGTTG
This sequence comes from Macrostomum hystrix, assembly GCA_950097015.1. NCBI lineage: Eukaryota > Metazoa > Platyhelminthes > Macrostomidae > Macrostomum > Macrostomum hystrix. The sequence goes on from CATNEN010000008.1 coordinate 316,534, forward strand.
CAAATATATTTGTGCGATACAACGTGGCCTTCCTCAGCGGCGAATGCGACATAAACAATCCCTAGCAACTGGTTACAGACTGTCTGTAACATGCTACACCTGTCTGTAACAGGCTACACACTTGTCTGTAACAGGCTACACCTGTCTGTAACAGGCTACACCTGTCTGTAACAGGCTACACCTGTCTGTAACAGGCTACACACCTGTCTGTAACAGGCTACACCTGTCTGTAACAGGCTACACCTGTATGTAACAGGCTACACACCTGTCTGTAACAGGCTACACCTGTCTGTAACAGGCTACACCTGTCTGTAACAGGCTACACCTGTCTGTAACAGGCTACACCTGTTTGTAACATGCTACACCTGTCTGTAACAGGCTACACACTTGTCTGTAACAGGCTACACCTGTCTGTAACATGCTACACCTGTCTGTAACAGGCTACACCTGTCTGTAACAGGCTACACCTGTCTGTAACAGGCTACACACCTGTCTGTAACAGGCTACACCTGTCTGTAACAGGCTACACCTGTCTGTAACATGCTACACCTGTCTGTAACAGGCTACACACCTGTCTGTAACAGGCTACACCTGTCTGTAACAGGCTACACACCTGTCTGTAACAGGCTACACCTGTCTGCAACATGCTACACCTGTCTGTAACAGGCTACACACCTGTCTGTAACAGGCTACACCTGTCTGTAACAGGCTACACCTGTCTGTAACAGGCTACACACCTGTCTGTAACAGGCTACACACCTGTCTGTAACAGGCTACACCTGTCTGTAACAGGCTACACACCTGTCTGTAACAGGCTACACACCTGTCTGTAACAGGCTACACACCTGTCTGTAACAGGCTGCCAGTAAAGGCAGGTGTTATAAGTTTTTTAACGCTTTATCGTCCGCTAATGCGCTAAATCTGAAACGGTGGAGCACACTTTGACATGGGAAAAATCAAGTATTCATTGGCAGAGAAAGTGGACAAATACAAAACTGATCGCAGAGAAATGTAGAATACAGACTTTCACGAACCGAAAGAGTTGCAACTGGAATAAAGGATGCCATATTGATTATACATGAATTATAGGTAAGATAAAAGTGCATTTCAAGATCAACAATCGATTTGAGACACAAAACACTTAAGCTGAATAAATATGATAAACATCACATAAAAACCCTGCTAACTTGACTCATTTCAAAGTGACAGTACACACAGAATCAGGCGACAAAAATACTGGGAAAATATCCGATGGCACAACAAAAGATCAGAAAACACCAGAATTTCATTCGAACCCAGGCTTAAAATGAAATCCCATGCGGCAGTATTGTGAAATACATAAGTTTCTCACGTACATTAATCCCAAAATTAAATCCTAGTTACAAGAATCAGAAATGTAAAATTCCACAAAAAATACAAAATGTGAAAACCCAGGTACAAAAATCCTAAAGTTTGAAATCCTAAATACAATAATCCCAAAGTTTGAAATCCTAAATACAATAATCCCAAAGGCTAAATCCAAGATACAACAATCTTGAGGATAAAATCAACGATACTTAAAGAAGTACTTAAAATCCTAATAGTTAAATCCAAGATACAAAAATCCCAAAGGTAAATTGCTTCCCACAGATTATTGTTCACAAAGGAGCCACGGCGCTAGGTTCTGCGCTGTACTGGCCGCTAACAATGCGCCGCTTATTAACATCCAGCCGATAACTAGAGCCAACCAGAGCGAAGCTGCAGTCTGAGAAGCTGCTATTGTCCAGCATGAATTGCACTCGGACAGGCCCGGGCACAGTTGGCCCGCCGCTAAGCAGAAACTTGGCCTTTAAAACTGTCCTGTCTGTCGGGCTGGCCGGCACGACTGCCTCCCAGATGGACAGGCGGGTGTCCGGCAGCCAGCGGCCTGCGGGCAGCGACTGCATGTCCAGCACGCCGCCGGACACTTCGGCCTGGGGGAGGGCGGAGCGAAGACGATTTTTAAGCTAGATCCCAAATGGGGATTCTTTAAGATAGATTCCAAATGGGGATTCTTTAAGCTAGATCCCAAATGGGGATTCTTTAAGCTAGATCCCAAATGGGGATACTTTAAGCTAGATCCCAAATGGGGATTCTTTAAGCTAGATTCCAAATGGGCAATTCTTTAAGCTAGATCCCAAATGGGGATTCTTTAAGCTAGATCCCAAATGGGGATTCTTTAAGCTAGATCCCAAATGGGGATTCTTTAAGATAGATCCTAAAATAGGATTTAACGGTTAGAAAAAAATTACTCCCGTGAAACCAAAATTTACCGAGCTCAGAGATCCCATTTTAAACTATTATAAAGGCCAGATCCAATAATGTAATTTTTAAGCCTGGATCCCAAGAATTAATCCTGTGTCTTAATCCCAAACGTGTTGCCACTCGCACCAAGGTCCCTAAGTTCGATTCCACGGCGGGGCCACATTTATTTGGGGCGCAGCCGCGGAGAGAAGGCTTGGGGGCTTGTAATGAGAGCCCAGGGTACAGTGAAGTGTACACTGCCTGATGATGAGAAAGTCAGGGCAGATGTACACACCTGTGTGAGCGTATGCCTGCGTACAGTATCTGGTCGTCTGTGCCCAGGAGTCAGCGAAATGGGCAGCATTGCCTCCTCGCTGGCTGCAGGTCTAGTGTCACTAAATGATGTGCCACTGCCCGCAGTCCTGCAATAAAAAATCCTAAATGGAAATTCTCTAAGCCAGATCCTGATTCTTTAGGCCAGATACACAATGGGGATTATAAAATGTGTGATTTAGGCGTTTTAAGCCGGATCCCCCGCGTAACTCACCGAGACTGACACCTTCTCTACCAGCAGAGCTGAGGTCGGGTGCCGGTTGAGCTCAACCCGCAGGTCAGTGTGCTCCGGCTCGCAGTTCCAGCAGGCGCGCACAAACACAGGCCCGGGCGTGACAATGGGCAGTTGCAGATCGTAGGTCAGGACTTCCATGCTGAGGAACTGAACGCCGGGCCGCTCTCTGGCCAGCCGCTTCAGCTCCTCGGCTAGCGCGGCCGGATCCACAGTCAGCTGCAGACTGTTGGACTCGGCGAATTCCCTGCGAGTGTGACGCAAAAATATTCTCAAGAGTAGAAAGATCTCGGTGGCATTTCAAATAGCCACAGTTCTCTATTTTCTGTATCTCCAAATATATTCAACCGATCGCCATGAAAACCAAGAACACGGGATACAATTTCCCACTCAATCCGATGAAACAACTACAAAACATCGGCATCGTCGAGATGTTCAACAATTCTCGTCCGGGTGTATGCTCACAAAATTTCCTCATGTAACCATTTTGGCCATTATTTTGAGGTATTTTGGATTGATTAAAAGCCTTTTTTCTTCATTAAAAAAACCCAAAATGGATTCACTATAAAAGTTTATACAAGGCCGTGTTAACTGTTCTTGTCACCAGGGTCTTCGACAAAAATCGCAGAATATCTCGATTGTGTTGACTCTGACGGCTTCAAAGGTTAGTTTATTGTAAGCTCCTTTCACTAAAATCGATCATTCTATAGTCCCCTAGCAACTCACTCCTTGACCAATCTGCTTGAGGCTCGGTGCTGGCCAAGAAGGCCGGTGTCGCACAGTCGAAATAGCAGGCCAGGCAAGGGCTGCGACAGTCGGGACAGCAGCTGCGATGCAGGGAACGACAGCGTGAGGCTGCCCTGAACCCGGAACTTGCACTGGTCGCCAGACCAGCGGCAATGGATGGTTTCGGTTAGGAGGGCGTTTAGTGGCGCCGGTTCCCGATCGCTGCGATCCAATGGTCGCGACACTGGCGGCAGAGGCGGCGCAGGCAACGACGGCGGCGGATGCGACGGAGGCGAGGAGGCGGACTGCGCCTGCGGAGGCGGAGGCGGCGGCATCGAAGGCATGGGCGACTGTTCCTGCTGCTGCTGCTGCTGCTGTTTAATATTTTGCTCGAAGCTGTTGCCGTCGAAGGCGCCAAAGTCAAACGGATCGACTGACTGACGTCGCTGACGCTGCTGCTGGAAGGCGCCGGCACCGCCGCGACTCCAGTCTGGCGTCTTTGGGCGTGGCCGAGCTCTCGACGGCGGCCGCTCGATGCCGCCGGATCCGTTGGGGTCGAAGGAAGGGAACACCGAGTTGCCGGAGCTGGCGCCAGTGCGGGACGAGGGCCGGAACATGGCAGCTGACGGGCTGGGGCCGAACAGCTTCATGGAGGTGGTGACGTTGACGATCTCATCCGTGTTGGCCACGGGCTTCTTTTCCTCCTTGATGCGCACCTGAAACACGTTTTCAGGGAATGGCTAATCCCACTCTTTATCTCGAATTTACTCTTCAGCTCATAGTTATAATCTAGCTCATAGTCCCTCTCTAGCTTATAGTCACTCTCCATCGAATAGTCACTCTCCATCTCGTAGTTACTCTCCAGCTCATAGTCATACTCTAGCTCATAGTCACTCTTCAGCTCATAGTCACTCTTTAGCCGATAGTCACTCTCTAGCTGATAGTCACTCTCCAGCTCATAGTCACTCTCCATCTCAGAGTCACTCTTTTCAAAGTCACTCTCCAGCTCATAGTCACTCTTTTCATAGTCACTCTCCAGCTCAAAGTCACTCTCTAGCCACTTTTAGAGACCACAAAACACTCACGTCAATCTTTTTCTCCTGATCCGAATCGGAGTCGGAGTCGGACGAGCTGCTACCGCTTTTAGCTGGCTTTTTACTGCGCCAAGGATTATCTTCATCGTCGCGAATGATGTAGCCTTCGGCGTCCACTCGCTGCTCCGTGGCTGCATTCGACGAACCCGACAGCAGGGTCTCGACAGGAGCGGCCGCGACGCCGCTTCCACTGGCGACGACTGCGCTGCTGGTGTCTGAATGCGAATTGAATTACAATGTTAAAAAACGGGGTCAGTGGCAGAGCAGTTAACGCGTTTACCACTCGCACCAAGGTCCCTGAGCTCGATTCCGCGGCGCAGCAGCGAAAAGAAGGCTTGGTGGCTTGTCGTGCAATTTACGCCCTTCAGGGAGGGTGTAACAGTGAGAGTGTACACTGCCTGTCGGTGAGAAAGTCAGGGCAGATGTGCACACTGTGAGGGTGTGAGTGAGTACGGTATCTGTGTGCGTGTGTGCTCAGGAATCAGCGAAATGGACAGAATTGCCTCCTCGCTGGCTGCGGGTCTACTGCCGCTAAATTGTGTGCCAGTGTCCGCAGTCCTCCTGCAATTATTTAGATATTTTATACAAAGGTAAACGGAGATCACTCAGATTTTTCACCTCGATTTCTCGACCGTCGACCATGATTCAGAATATTCCCAATAATGCCGCCGCGCTTCACCTTGGCGTTGACAGCGTCGTCTCGCTGCTGCTGCTGCTGCTGCTGCTGCTGTTCCGTGCTGCCACTAGAAGATTGCGAGAAGAGCTGAGCGGAGGAAGGCAGCGGCTGGGGCATCGGCGACACGGGATCCATCGACATCAGGTCAGGCTCCAATGACTGCCGAACAGACGAAGCGCCGCCGCCTCCGCCACCGCTAATCGACGCCGAATGATGCGACAATCGATCGATGGACAATTGCGATCCGCTTCCGTAGTCATTATGACTGGCCAGGCCACCCGCTGCGCCGGCACCATCGGGCAGCGGGGAGCTGAAGTCCAGGAATTGCTCGCTGCTATCGCTAACTGGCCTAGGCACAGTGCTGCCAGTGCGAGTACGCTCAACGAACAACACCAGGAGGCGATCCACTGAGTTGGCCTCCAACTGACGCTCAATGTTGCACTGGGCGTCTACTAACTGCCGACCGGCCGATCCAAGCGGCTGAGCGAACCGGCTAACAAAGCTGAGCATGGACTCAAGGTGCTTGATTTCTGTCTCCTCGAAGTAGGCACAAGACTTTCGCATGCCCTCTTCAAATGCGTTTCTCGCGTGATTGTACTTTTCTACGTTGAAGCGAAAGTCTTTGATTGCGGCCTCCAGCTTAGACATTGCTTTCTTCTTCTCCTTCTCTGAGGCTGATTCGCTAGTTATTACCTGTGGGTTGAGCATTGCGGTGAGATCAGTTGGTCAGAGGACAGTCAGGCTGGAGTGATGTGAGGGCAGTCAGGCTGCAGTGAGGTGAGGGCAGTCAGGCTGGAGTGATGTGAGGGCAGTCAGGCTGCAGTAAGGTGAGGGCAGTCAGGCTGCAGTAAGGTGAGGGCAGTCAGGCTGCAGTGAGGGCAGTCAGGCTGCAGTGAGGGCAGTCAGGCTGCAGTGAGGGCAGTCAGGCTGCAGTGAGGGCAGTCAGGCTGCAGTGAGGGCAGTCAGGCTGCAGTGAGGGCAGTCAGGCTGCAGTGAGGGCAGTCAGGCTGCAGTGAGGGCAGTCAGGCTGCAGTGAGGGCAGTCAGGCTGCAGTGAGGGCAGTCAGGCTGCAGTGAGGGCAGTCAGACTGCAGTGAGGGCAGTCAGGCTGCAGTGAGGTGAGGGCATTCAGGCTGCAGTGAGGGCAGTCAGGCTGCAGTGAGGTGAGGGCAGTCAGGCTGCAGTGAGGGCAGTCAGGCTGCAGTGAGGTGAGGGCAGTCAGGCTGCAGTGAGGGCAGTCAGGCTGCAGTGAGGTGAGGGCAGTCAGGCTGCAGTGAGGTGAGGGCAGTCAGGCTGCAGTGAGGTGAGGGCAGTCAGGCTGCAGTGAGGGCAGTCAGGCTGCAGTGAGGGCAGTCAGGCTGCAGTGAGGGCAGTCAGGCTGCAGTGAGGTGAGGGCAGTCAGGCTGCAGTGAGGTGAGGGCAGTCAGGCTGCAGTGAGGGCAGTCAGGCTGCAGTGAGGTGAGGGCAGTCAGGCTGCAGTGAGGGCAGTCAGGCTGCAGTGAGGTGAGGGCAGTCAGGCTGCAGTGAGGGCAGTCAGGCTGCAGTGAGGTGAGGGCAGTCAGGCTGCAGTGAGGTGAGGGCAGTCAGGCTGCAGTGAGGTGAGGGCAGTCAGGCTGCAGTGAGGGCAGTCATGCTGCAGTGAGGTGAGGGCAGTCAGGCTGCAGTGAGGTTAGGGCAGTCAGGCTGCAGTGAGGTCAGGGCAGTCAGGCTGCAGTGAGGGCAGTCAGGCTGCAGTGAGGGCAGTCAGGCTGCAGTGAGGTCAGGGCAGTCAGGCTGCAGTGAGGGCAGTCAGGCTGCAGTGAGGGCAGTCAGACTGCAGTGAGGGCAGTCAGGCTGCAGTGAGGGCAGTCAGGCTGCAGTGAGGGCAATCAGGCTGCACTGATTAGGTACGCATACCTTCCTAGCCTCTAGGTGGCGGGTCTGGCAGGCCTGCCTCTTGTTCTGCACCATGCCAAAGCAGGTCTTGGCTGTGGCGGAGTTATTCATAGTTCGCTGATTGTCGGTATCTTTGAAGCTCTTGACGGCTCGCTGCTGCTCCTCTGAATGCTTCTGAACATCTCGCACCAGCGTCAGGCCGTTGGTGGCCAAATCTGCATGCGCTGAGGCCATTTGTTCAACGGCAGCTAAAAGTACATCCCAGCATGGCGAGAAGCTACCAGTACCGCCAGCCACAGCTTTAGACGCCGCTAATCGCTTGCTGAGCTTGAGCAGGCCCTTGTGATGAGAGTCCTCCAACTGTTGATAGTCGCGCAGGAAGGCTAATAATTCGTTAGTCGCTTGGCAACTGTGCGCATTGAAATTTGAGTACAAAGCATCGAAGCCGTTGTGCTTCTCGCCCCAGTAATTGTTGACAAATAATGCACCGGAGGCGGCGCCGCTGCGCGACATTTTATTTTCACTTTGAAGTTTAGTCCTAAATGCCGTCCAGCTGAAAATCGGGAATTTATTTTTGTTAAAGTTTATCAGTTATTAAAATGCTACTCACACTACTCACAGTAGCTGGAACGCTTACTTCAGTACTTATAATTAATTTTATGCAATCGAGTCACTAGACAAATAAAAAGACAAAGGGATTAACACTGCAAGATTTCAACAATAATTAACAATATTTATATACGAGTTGTAGAACGTAAAACTTGCAATAAGCAGATGGCTGTACACATTGCAAGCATTGCAAATGTCCAGGTAAATCAAATTTATACTACTTGTGTTCACACATTATGGATTTCGCATTAAAGGAATTATTATTCATATGTTTTTATTAGCGTTATGTGCAAGGCATTGACTAATTGATAAATTATAGTTGCGATTTCACTATTTAGCAAACGGTTTACAATAGAATGCTCAAGTGGTATACTACTTACAGTAGCATTATATGAGAAACAGTAGTATATTAATTTGGGTGGAAAAAAGCTTGTCCAATAAAACATTTCTCGGCTACTTCTTGCCGGCGTCTTTGTTGTATTCGGCCAGCACCGAGTCCAGCCCGAATTTCGATCGATACTGGGCAAAGAAATAGCGCACGTGATTCTCCGTCTTGCTGCCAATCAGCTGCGCTATGGAGCGGAAATCTTTGCCGTAACGCCGCACACCCTGCACAGCCAATAGGAGCTCTTCGTCTGTCCACTTGTAGGAGATCTGGCCCTCTGCGTCCGGCTCCTGATAGGCCTGCTTGGCGGATGGGATTGGCCGTGACCATTTCACAACTCTTTCAGATCTAATTAAGAAAACTGCTTTGGGATCTTTATGAAAGGTTGCCTAGGGTCATTAGCCCATAAACCTACATTCCCGAAAGTGGGATAACCATACATTCCCGCTGAATCCTCAAGTAGGATAACCCTACATTCCCGCTAAACTCTCAAGTGGGGTAACCCTACATTCCCGCTAAACCCTCAAGTGGGATAACCCTACATTCCCGCTAAACCCTCAAGTGGGATAACCCTACATTCCCGCTAAACTCTCAAGTGGGATAACCCTACATTCCCGCTGAATCCTCAAGTGGGATAACCCTACATTCCCGCTGAATCCTCAAGTGGGATAACCCTACATTCCCGCTGAATCCTCAAGTGGGATAACCCTACATTCCCGCTAAACTCTCAAGTGGGATAACTCTACATTCCCGCTGAATCCTCAAGTGGGACAACCCTACATTCCCGCTGAATCCTCAAGTGGGATAACCCTACATTCCCGCTAAACTCTCAAGTGGGATAACTCTACATTCCCGCTGAATCCTCAAGTGGGATAACCCTACATTCCGCTGAATCCTCAAGTGGGATAACCCTACATTCCGCTGAATCCTCAAGTGGGATAACCCTACATTCCCGCTGAATCCTCAAGTGGGGTAACTCTACATTCCCGCTGAATCCTCAAGTGGGATAACCCTACATTCCCGCTGAATCCTCAAGTGGGATAACCCTACATTCCCGCTGAATCCTCAAGTGGGATAACCCTACATTCCCGCTGAATCCTCAAGTGGGATAACCCTAGACTAAAAACTGCTCAAACCTGAATCTGGCTGAGCAGCGACTCCCATCTCTGGGTGAGCTGAGCTCGATTCCGCTGCACCCTAGACCTGGCCGAAGCCAGCTGAGCGTCGAGGGCGTCGACAACGGCGGAGACACGACCGCGGCCTTGGCCAGACATAGCCAGCAGGGCTTCATAGTCTAGAAAGATGCCGCGTGGCAGCTTGCGCCTGTGCTGCTGCTGCTGCTGCTGCTGCTTCTGGCGAGAGTCGGAGTCCAAGCCGGATGATTCCTGCTCCTTCTCCTCCGCTATCTTTTGCTGCTGCTGCTGCTGCTGATGCTGAGGCCGCCGCACTCGACGGCAGCCGGGCCGCAGCTCCGGTAGCTCGGTGTCGGACCATTCCGAGCCGCTGTCGTCGCCGCGTTGACCTCGCCGTTCCATTAGAGAGGTCTTGGCTCGAGTCTTCTTCCACTGATAATAGTACTTCACCTGGATTGGGGCAAAGTTTTGTTTTCAAAACAAAAACTTAACAAACTGAACAAATAGTTTCCCACAGGCCAGATTCTAACCGAAAATCTAAACCTACAATCACTGGTCCCTCCGGGAAATCACCCGATAATTTTTGGTCAAACGCGATAACATTGCGTATTTCGAATACGAAAAAACTATCTTGTTTTAATCGAACAGTCGACAACATGTCCGAATTAAATTCGATTATCAGATTCGATAACAAAATCGATTCACTTCCGATTCAGACACGTTTTTTCGATACGATAACCGCTCATTTCGGAATTATTTCGGAATCGGAACTATGTCTGTGTACATACAATACTGAATATTATTTCAGCTAAAAAACACCAGTACTAGCACTGCAGAAAACTAGAATAAAAAGTACAGGTACTGCTGCTTCTTCATCTGCCATGAAAATTGAAAATCTGAAAACTTTAAGAGTTGAGTACACACGATTTGCTATTCGCCGAAAAGCTGTTTTACTTTTAAGCTTCATTAAACAAGACTTCACGTCCTAACAGGTGAAGCGACTTTGCCGATCAGTGATGATTCAGTGTTGATCAGTCCCCAACAGGTGCGAGGCTTTATTGCCCCTCGCTGATTTAGACTCAGTAAGAGTTGATCAGTCCCCAACAGGTGCGAGGCTTTATTGCCCCTCGCTGATTTAGACTCAGTAAGAGTTTATCAGTCCCCAACAGGTGCGAGGCTTTATTGCCCCCCGCTGATTTAGACTCGGTAAGAGTTTATCAGTCCCCAACAGGTGCGAGGCTTTATTGCCCCTCGCTGATTTAGACTCAGTAAGAGTTTATCAGTCCCCAACAGGTGCGAGGCTTTATTGCCCCCCGCTGATTTAGACTCGGTAAGAGTTTATCAGTCCCCAACAGGTGCGAGGCTTTATTGCCCCTCGCTGATTTAGACTCAGTAAGAGTTTATCAGTCCCCAACAGGTGCGAGGCTTTATTGCCCCCCGCTGATTTAGACTCAGTAAGAGTTTATCAGTCCCCAACAGATGCGAGGCTTTATTGCCCCCCGCTGATTTAGACTCAGTAAGAGTTTATCAGTCCCCAACAGGTGCGAGGCTTTATTGCCCCTCGCTGATTTAGACTCAGTAAGAGTTTATCAGTCCCCAACAGGTGCGAGGCTTTATTGCCCCTCGCTGATTTAGACTCAGTAAGAGTTTATCAGTCCCCAACAGGTGCGAGGCTTTATTGCCCCTCGCTGATTTAGACCCAGTTAGAGTTTATCAGTCCCCAACAGGTGCGAGGCATTATTGCCCCTCGCTGATTTAGACCCAGTTAGAGTTTATCAGTCCCCAACAGGTGCGAGGCATTATTGCCCCTCGCTGATTTAGACTACTTGTTTAAAAATCGATTCACGAAAAATTATCGGGTAAGAATCAGAATATTCACAAATACAAATGCTATTGCAAACCCGAAAAACACACAAGTTATCGGAATGTTATCGTTCGCATTATCGTATGAAGTTATCGGGTGAATTGCCCAGAGGGGTGTTTAGCAAAAGCTGAGAATATAGAACAAGCGAAGCAAAACGTACCAGATGTGGCACAGACTTATCCGGCAGGGCGTGTATGATCTTGTGAAACTGTTTGCCCTGGAAGCTGAACGCCTGGTCGAACACCACCTTCTCTTCGTGAGTCCATTCGTCAGGGTAAGGAATGAAATTCGGCAGGTCCGCTGTGGCCAGTTCAATGTTGTGCTTGTGCCAGTAGAGCATGCCAAGAGCCTGCTCAGTTGAGTAGCCGAACTTCTCCCGGGCCAGGTCTACGAAATTCGCCACCTTGGACAGCAATAGTAACAGACATTAATAATCACCGACACCTACCAATCTAATGGACTTCTACACATAAAAATCGAATAACTAAAAACTAGCACAACAAACCTGTAAATCAGTGACAATGTTGGCTGCCTCTGGCACTGGCGTCCAAACGCAGAGAGCCCGATCAGGCGACTGACAGCGACTGCCAGGAGGGCCAACTATGTTCAATGGGGTGGCCTGATACTCGCGTCCAATGCGCATTTTGGCATCTGTTTGTGAGAGGATAGGTTGTATTGATATTGAAAAATAGTTTTAATGGAATGTCTGGCCAAATCAAACAATTCATTTAAGGAAATTATTATGTTGTATTTCAATTAAAAATGTAACTTTGTTTTGCAGACTTTAGAACTGTTTCAAAAAGTTCTTTGAATCTTTGTTTTTATGAAATATTTTTTGTAGATCCAAAAGAAGTCTGGCTATTAAAATGTCCTAAAATGTAATATGCAATATATCACAAATGTGAATGATAAACCTAAAATTCTGTAAATAATATATACATATACAATTATTTTTTATCTAACTCTTTATTACAAATATAACCCTAAAAGCTATTCTTGATTATGATACATAAGAATCTAAACTCATTAGTAAGCAATAAGCTTCTTAAAAAAATTAAGGGATAAAGTGATATTTTTTCTTCAAAAATATTCATAAATAGCCAGCTATAATGCTTTCTTAATTTGTTTACTAATCATTAATAGCAAAAAAAATAAACAAAATATAAAAACATGTGCATATTGGATATAATGCACTAATTATATCATAACTAATAAACATTTGCTTAGACTTACTCATGAATTTTATATGAATTCTATATGAATTCTATTTGAATATGAATTCTATATTACTAATGAATTCATATTAGGTTTATAATGTTATTTATTAGGCCTAGCTATATATACTTTTTTGTTTTATATTAACTTTAATTAAAAAAATTAAAACTATAGGGCATAGGCCTAAGACTAAGTTGCCAAGGCACAATAGTAGTGAATATGTTTTACAGGTAAATGACACAACTATATATTTATATTTCTTTTCATATAGCTAATTGAAAAATAAAGAAGATAATTAAAGTTACAAAATAAAAATAACAAATAGACAAAAACATAATGAGCAATCGCATTGCTAAGTTAAGAGGTGTAAGAGAAAGGTGCTTGTGATTTTTTTATGCTAAAAGTTTTCTGTATGCATGCTTTGAAAATTATTTATTATGCTTAATGGTACATATACAGAAACATTTCCAAGTTAGCAACATTCTAGTTATTTCTTTGCAAGGTCTCTTACCTGCATATGGACCACGTTGCTTGATTTCATCAGAATCAGAGTCATCAGATGTTGAAATTGTTGGAGTATTGCTTTGGTATGCTAATAATCGGTCTATGTCAGACCTGGTTGCAACTGGGACAGCTACCCTAGAAACCTTGGCACTGGAGTTATCTTTCTGAACAGGTAGTGGCACTGTTCGAAAAGGTCTATCTTGTTTTGATAGAGTTGTAAAGGAGAAGCTTTCAGTAGTCGCTGCACCAAAAAGTCCATCTGCTGACTTTAAAAAGTCGTCGATCTGCTGTGTTAAGTTTGAATCACCCTGAGCCGACCTTTTCGTACCACGCGAAGCCATGACTATGAATGATGACTTCAACCAGTAAAGTTAAGTAAAATTTAGCCTTACAATTTAGAGCCGCAATGAAATAATGTATTTGTTAACTTATTAAATTTCCTTTTGCGTCAAGAAAAAGCTAAATAACGCGATTTATTTACCACTGTATATACGACTCGAACCTACGGATCACGGCTCACGGAGACTATAGTTTAGTTTTAAATTTCCAAGAAAATATATCATAAGTTAAATTATTCTTAAAGAAAAGTTGTATTAGCATATCAGGAAGTAAATGTGATTTATACTTCTATTTATAAATTACTCCGTAAGAATCTAGAGTCTTTAAAAAACCTTTATTATATTTGCAAAGATTTATTTGTTATGCTTTCCGGAACAAGTTCAATGCGGATCACCATTTAAAAGTTGCTGTCTCATTATCTTTATCTCAGTAATTGGTATTTACTTCCAACCCTTATGATTCGTTTATGTCTCTAAGATGTTTCTTCCTAACGCCAAGTTTATTGTTGCCATCAGACCCATAACCGATACTGTACGTTTGGTTGTCTCGGGTTCAACTTAACCTTAAGTAGTAAGAAAAGACCAGTGTTGGGCAACTTCCGTTCCTCCGTTCCTCCGTTACTACCGGAAGTTACTTTTTTGTTAGGTAACGGACTTGGTAACGGAATTGACTTTTTGTAAGTCTGTTACTTCTGTTACTATTACAATTTCGTGTTATTTGCTTGTTTTACCCGTTTGTGTAAATTTCCTATTTGTCATCGTTTATCTGTTTTTTACCATCTCTTTAGTCTTTTATTTGTATGTTGTTCTATTTTTTGTGACTTTTTACATTTTAATTGTATTTTTTGTTTATCTGTTGACTGCATTTATTTTTTTTCGTTTTTCGTTCCTTTGAATCCTTTTCTAGCGTCTGACCTCTGTAACTCTGTTTACTGCGAGTCTGCGAATTTGCACACATGGCATCGTCATCGATATCCCCAACGCCAAACCCCTGGGAACATTTGGTTCCCTTTTTTGGGAGATGGAGCCGACGGCAGCAGCCTCTCTAGCGGGAATGGCGATATCGCCATTCCCGCTAGAGAGGCTGCTGCCGTCGGCTGTGACGACCTTCTAAGCCACGTCAGTCAGCCGCAAAAGCTCCACAAGGAGGAGAACTCCAGGATGAAGGCAAAGATATCATAACTTCTCATAAAAAACTCATAACTTCATAAGTCAAAGACTCAAAGTGGATTTCAAATGGCAGCTGAAATGGCAATCCTGCATTCTCATTCGTTAAATTATTTCCCGGAAAGACACTTGTTAAAAGTTAAAACTTAAGTCAAAAGTTCCCGTAACTTTCCTGGAAATTAATTTATTCAAACAACAAATATGCAAGATTGCTACTGATATAATTTCGTTACTGATTAAAAATGAATAGTGAATTAGTGATTATAAGGGTTATAACACATTTTATTTAGCATGTAAAGATATAGTCGATATACTTCGGGTGTCCGGAAAGTCATGAGAATGTGTTATTCTAACTACTTAGACACAAGCTATTGACAAGATACTGTACCATTCTAACACTTGACTTAATTTATGTCTATGGCTGAAAGAGCTAGATTCTAGCTTCAAATTTGGGGGTAACTTAGAAGTCTAGGCCACTGCAACGCAGAGGCAAAGCAAGCATCTATCGTTACTTTTTTCTTCATTGATCCTTGCTGCTGCTTTGAGATGGACGAGTTTCAAGCTTATGCTTATACCAGGTATAAGCTTGGTATATCTGCTCCTGATTGCCATGGAGAACTGCTGAAAGTGCATGGAGATGTGGCGCCTGGTCTGTCGTCAGTGTACCGATGGTACACAAGGTTCCGTGACGAGTCGTACCCACTGGCCCAAGCTGCCCGTACTGGCCGGCCGAGATCGACGAGAACACCAGAGCTGATCGAGACCTGCAGAAATCTCGTGAAAGAAGACCCAAAAGTGTCAGAGATCTTGCTGACTTCATGGAGGTTGGGAAATCAACAGTGCATGAAATATTGACTGAAGACCTGCAACTTCGCAATGTGTCTGCCGTGTGGGTCCCGCATGTTCTCTCCGAGGAGAACAAGGTTGCTCGCGTCAATTGTGCCAAGCAAATACGTCGGATTTTTCATACCGAGGGCATGACCAGCTTCTGCAACAAGTACGTGGTGGAGGACGAGACGTGGGTGTACCTTAAAAACACTGGTACACGGCAGAACAACCGGTGCTGGCTGGGTCAAGGCGACCATCGACCTCAAGTTGTGAGACACTCAGTCGGGGACCCAAAGACAATGCTGGTAGTCGCTTTCACCCCAAGCAAGCGATTCTCTATCATGTCAACGGCGCCAAAGCAGACTGTTGATGCCAATCGCATCGTTGAATTCGTTCGACACACAGGTGACCTATGGCGGAGCCTCAGATCACAGCCAATTCATCTGTCCGAAGTCTTGTGGCAGTGGGACAACGCACGACCTCATGTGGCCCAGCCTGTGCAGCAGTACATGGAGACTCGTGGAGTTCAACTGCTTTTTCAGAGTCCCTACAGCCCTGATTTCAATTTATGCGACCGTTTTTTCTTCAATTGGCTGAAATCGGACTTCTCGAAGCGGGAGTTCAGCAGCCACGATGAGGTCCGCGAGGCCGCGTTGCAGTGGGCGAGGGGTCTGGATGCAAACTGCTTGAAACGCGTGGTTCTACGGCTCGTGGAGCACTGCCAAGCTGTGATTGACTTCAGGGGTAATTACATTACTGATTAGTAAAGTTTCACTGTTCTGCGCGTTTTCATAATTAACCTTTTGTAGTTTTCTCATGACTTTCCGGACACCCGGAATAGTACAAGTAAAATGACGTACAAATAAAAAAGTAACTGACTTAAAGTAACGGAGTACCGGAAGTTACTTTTTGTTAAAGCGTTACAGTAACTTTTAACGGAAGTTACTGTAAAGAAAGTTACTTTTTGTGAGTAACTTGCCCAACACTGGAAAAGACACATCAGACAAGAGCAAATATAAGGACTCACATCGATAAGTTTCGTTGCCGAATAGTAGAGCCAACAAGTGAATGCATTTATTGACCAAAGACGCAATCGATCTTTAGTAGAAAACGAAGTCCATTTTCTCCTAAAGTGTCGCTGGAGTCAATACAGTTCAAGCAGAGAGATTTTTTGCAAGAAATATCGGCCTCTGTGCCAAACTTTGGAAACCTAACTACTGAAGATTACAGAATTTTTTGCTTTCGCTTTTATGCCTTTTCAATTGCGCTTGTTAAGTGCCTACTCGCAGAACCTCCTTTGAGTGCGCACTTTATAAAAATAAAAATAATAAATTATTATTATTTTGTTTCTCACTACATAATTACTCTTTGGAATATATTCGATATGCCAAAAAAACTATACAAAACTAGAGGTTATTTCAGGGAATTCTAAATATTTAGTTCACTATAATATAGTGTTCATAATTGCCCGCCCAACAAAAGCACAAAAATGCCTGGAGCTGTGCATAACCTTCGCGGTCATTGATGGAAATGACCTTGAAAAATGGTTAAACAGTTTTCTATACGCGAACAATTGAAACCTAGCTGAATCTGAATCACAAAGCTGAAACAGAACTTTCTCCAACCGCTTCAGCGTAGACACAGATATGTACTCGATCGTGCATAATCTTATATATGTCAAAAGACGCAACTGGAACACCAGTATTAATTTTCGTAGTAAAAATGGTGGCGAGGAAATTGAGAAGTAGTTTTCAAGCACCTAAAATGCATAAAGCACAACTCATTTTTCTCGTGACAATGTGCACTTGTGAAGCAAGCAGCAATATGAAACCCAAGCAACACAATAGGAGCTGTTTATATGTGAAATTCACGTAGATGATACACGTTGATCTCATTCATGGCTCTTTTCATTGACTCGTCACAAGTGTTTCATGTCGAATAGGACGCAAGACAATAGACAGATCTCGTAAAAGAAGATTCTAAAAGAATCTATCTCGCCAATACAAATACAATAGCACGCATTACCGCGAAGCAGCGTGCCAGATTTGGTACTATCTTCGCAGTTAGAAACAACACGTACAGCCACATGTACAGCTAACCAATAAGATAAAGCGAGTTATGCGCGCAAGAGGCGAGAAAGGAACAGTTGAACTACTCAATAGCGAGAACTGTATGACTCAGAGGGCTCAAGCCGGCAGCGGGCCGTGCTCTTTGAGGTTTTGAGTTGCTCACAGTCGCTCATTCCCTCCGCTCGTCTTCTCGCCAGATCTCATTCCGACCTTCCCAAAATTCCTGTCCCTTCTGCTCCAAGCTGTACAGCCAAGGTAAGGCATTTTCAGGTGAGGCTTGTTAAGACTCAGTCTCAATAGAGCTATTTTCTGCTAGGAATCGGCGAGACTATTCAACTGGAGCAGACCAGTGCTCAAGCAGCAACCCCCGGCCCCCAATCCGACTGCAAGTACAAATAGCAGTACAGGATAGAAGGGAAGCCAAGGGAAAGGAGGAAAGGCTGCGTATATTAAGTCCTGTGCCAGTTTGTCACGCATAACGGAGTGTTAGACAAACTATTTTATAGAACACAGAGAATCTCATAGTTGCACTATTTTGTTTGCCACAAATAATTGCATATTCTTCGAATAGCATTTCGAAATTGCTTTTATCAACCACAGAGATTATAGCTTTCCACAGATTTTATTGTTGCATTGCATAGAAAAATTTAATTGTCAAAGTATTTAGTTCTTAAACAATACCAATTAGATTCTTTCAGCTACAACTGTTGCAGGAAATCTCAAACAAAATCAGTGCAACTACTAAACTAACAGACAAGTTGGAGGTGAGTTAGCAGTTATTTTCAAATAGTAGGAATTCTTAAACTTACAATCGCAATTGTACGATCGTACGAGTGTTAGCGGTCAAGGCCAAGAACTATTTCCGTTGATTTCGAATAGAGCAGTGCATGTACTATTATGTAGGCTACCGCCAAAGTGCACAAATTTGAATTATTAATCGAATTTCAGCCAGTTTAAGCCAGAAAATTCCAGATTTCCAAACTGTTCCAATGGCTGCCGGCTCGCTGAGTGCTAGTTCCATTCTGCACCCATGCGCTAAACCAAACCAAACAATGCCGACCGGGCTAATTTTAGGCTGTACGCTTAGCTCGTATAGTAAAACATTATGCTTGTCATGACCAAAGCCTTGCATGAGCTTAGCTTTTTTACACATTTCCTATAATTCTAAACAAAAATATATGATAAGTTGACTTTTTTCCACTATATACAAACAAACTTACTGCTTTGTCACTATTAGAAACATTTCTCGTGTTTTGTAACGAGCCGAATACTTTTTCCCCATATAGCCTTCAGATATTTAAAAGCTTTCTTTAGTGGCTTGCCCACAATGTGTCACGTTGAGCAAGTGAATTTAGACCCAGTTGTGCTTTTGTGTAAGATAGATAAATAAGAATTTGCACCAAACTCAGTTGGCGAAATGTACAGCCAGCTACTAGGCCTGTCCATGGACTGAGGTGTTGTCACTCAGTCGCCACACCCACTGAAATTTGTACCCTAGCTAATGCTGGCAACCGTTTAACGTTTGAGTGAACTGAAACAATTAGGAATTAAGTGCCTTCTTCAGGGCTCGAATCTCAAAGGAGTATTTTTCTGTCTGATAATAATTGCTCGATATAGAAAGGAACAGCAGCAGCAACGCAAGTCTAATTTAATAGCCACCTGTCTGCCAACCTTCAGAGTCGCCAAGCAGAGGCGCCAGCTCCGAAGATGACCAAGGAGGCGCCGCCGCTCATCATAATGCACGCGAACGAGTCAGTTGCCAGCTCCTCCGGTGGCTCGTCACCGGCTCTGGCACATTCCCCAACGCCGCCAACTCCAACACAGGCGCCGACAGCCTCGGCATTGGCCACATCATCGGCTAAGAGCCGGCTGCTGCTATTCAACATCAGCTTCGCTGGGGGTCGGTGCGTCTTTCGCAGCGGGGACCGGGTCGCCGGCTGGGTGACGGTGGAAACGCGCGGCCCAGTCTACGCGACGTCCTATAAGATTGAGTGCCTCGGCTACTCAGAGGTTCCAGTGGAGACCAGCAGCGGCGGCTCGAAACAGAAGCTGGTGAGTCGGCGTCACCTAACAATAGAGGAGAACCTCCTGCCCGGTAGTCGGCTCGTTGAGAAGCGCAGCTTCGAGTTCCAGCTTCCTCGCTGGCTGCCGCACTCGGTTGAGTGCCAGGAGCTCGGCTGCGTGCGCTACTGCTGCCGCGCTGTCGTCGCCTTCTCAGCTGACGATGCCGACGCCATCGAAGCGATTCAGTACTTCACTCTGATCGAGGACGTTGATCTCAACTCACCGGCAGTCGCTCAGAGATGCACCTTCGATGAGACTTCCTGCACCAGTGTTGATCGTCTCATCAATAAGCTGTTGAAAGATGAGGTTAAAACTTCCATGACGATAAAGAAGGATGCCTACGTGCCTGGCGAAGATGTGAACTGTCAACTCAGCGTGCACTGCAACTCTAGCACGGTGCCTGTCCAGCGAATCGTGCTGAAGTTGGTGCAGCGAGCCACCGCACTGGGCACAAGCCAGCGTCGGCTGGGCAGCCGAAACACCGTTGTGGTGCAAGAACTGGTCGCTTCACTGGGCGCTGGAAAAGAGCCTGAGAAATTCTGGTCGGCTAAGCACAAGCTGCACATTCCCGGAGTGGTTGCAACATCCCTGCCGAACAGCCACTTCCAGCATCCCATAGCAGTGGAGTACGCCATTCAGATGTGCATCACTCTCGGGTTCACTCACGTCCCGTTGAAAGATGTGACCCTCGGCTGCCCTATACTGATCGGCACCGTGCCAAAACTGCAGCCGGGCTGCACCATACCCTATCCTGAGGCTTCGTTTGTCGAGGCCATCTACTGTGCCATTCCGAATGCCCAGCAGTCTCAGAGCCAGCCGCTGCCTCCTCCGGTGCAGCAGCAACAGCAGCAGCAGCTTCAGCAGCAGCAGTCTCAGCAGCAGCGCGAGAGGCGCCTCTCCAAGGGCAGCTTCCTCGCCTCATTCCACTCGAAGCGATCTGACGCGCTTTCGTCTGGCTACCGGTGTCCTCCGCTAAAGTACACGTTGTACTGCGTCTACTACCCGACCATCGCTATCTACCGACAGAAGCCCGCAGGCGCTGACGGAGGTGCCACTCTCAAATCCATCCTGAAGGTGAAGCACAGCTCCATGGACGATCTAGACGGCAAACTAACCGGAAAGCCTCCACAGCAAGACCAGCTAGGGGAGCAGCCACAGAGACAATATCAGCAGAATCAGCCGCAGCAGCATCAGCACCGGCCGCGTCAAAGACGCCATCACGGTGAGACGGAGACGAGAATGAAACGCTCAACTAGCACCGGCTGCTACGAGACCCCGCTGTGATTCAGCTCACGAACTGACCATAGAGAATTGCAAAATGCCTAGCGGGAATGCATAACGCAATAAGTTTGACAAATAGGCTGAGAATGATTGATACATCTCAAAAAGTACATCTCCCCCAGTTGGGCCAGATGTACAGCCAGTGGTTGTGTACAGCTGATTGAGATTCGAACTACGGAACCTCACGGTTACCTAGCAGACCAAATAAATCAGTGAATTGAGTTCCCTTTTTTTAATCGAAATGTCAGCGATGCACACACAGCTTAAGCGCACAGACAACCCCTGAACACGAAATTCGAACTGAATAACACGTTTTTAACCTTTTTATAGCAAACAATTTTCTGCTTGCATAGTCCGGTACTGCCCATATCAGTATCGAATTTTCACAGTGACAAAATAATTATTTCTACTTGTCAATGAGCAGGTCGCTCCTGTTCTGTTTCTTGCTGCCCAACCTGGGAGTCAGTCAACTGTCCTTTTTTATCTGCATCGTTTCCTCGCCGAGTCTGTGATGCCCTGTTTTGCTATCCTTTGAAAACCAAATTCACTTTATATGCAGAAATGAAACATGTTGATATGCTAGATTGCTTGAAAAAGTTTCAGACAAAAATGATAATTTGCTGCCATTTGTGTTACTCGTGCTTTTGACTTCATTTTCACCAATGAGTATTGTGTAAAAAGTTATTAGCTGTAGTATATAGCTGTAAAAGTTCAGTCCATGGACTGGGAGGACGCCACACTCACCATCAATTAACCCAGCTTGCACCTATTAAACAGCTGGGTGAACTGAAGCATCGCAGAGTTGAGTGTCTTGCTAAAGGACCCAAATTTTAACAGTGGAGTCGGGAATCGAACCCACGACCTTTAAGTCCTGATTATGACGATTTAACCATTAGTAGTAACTCAGAACTCAGTACCTAAAAAGGAAGAAATCGTTTCATCTATCACGTGTTCGTTACTAACTTCACCTGACAAACCAGGTCTCAGGTTTGCAGGTCTCAAAAATGAAATAAAAAAACACAAAAGCGATTTTAAATGTTTTGCTGTAAATTCATAGGAAAAGGCGTGCTTAATCAGCAGTATTAAAGATAGAAAAAAGGACATATTTTACTATTATTCTAAAAACATAATTTTATTTCGCAACATTGTTTTGGTCTTTCAATCTGCGAGATTCTACATGATAGCAGACAATATATAGCTTGTTCTACACATAAGGCATCCGATTAACTTCTAAAAAACGCAGCAGTTTAAGAAAGCCAGAATTCTAGAAAACGGCGCATTTAAATCTTGATCTCAAAGCAAAGCACAACCCGGGAAACAGTTTAGGCGCGACGGCTCCAACACAAGAACTAACTGTTGGCTTTATAGAAGTCTTGTAAATAGAGGAAGAATAAGCTTTTCTCTGTGGTGTAAAAATGTTGACTTTAAATCGAAGCGGTGCTAAGCAAACAATCAGCAGTGATTACCAAGCGAGAGATTTTAGAGTAAACTACAGCAATGATAGTTAGCATAGAGACAGCAGCATAGATTTAATTGTTTGTCATGTCTGCGAGACAGCACTGTCCAATAAAACTCTGTATTCTACAAAAGGAGACAATAGTTCGCATGACTGTTTCGCACTTGTTGTCTGTCACGTGACTGTTTTGTACATATTGTTCTGTCTGTCACGTGACTGTTTTGTGCATATTGTTCTGTCTGTCACGTGACTGTTTTGTACATATTGTTCTGTCTGTCACGTGACTGTTTTGTGCATATTGTTCTGTCTGTCACGTGACTGTTTTGTACATATTGTTCTGTCTGTCACGTGACTGTTTTGTACATATTGTTCTGTCTGTCACGTGACTGTTTTGTGCATATTGTTCTGTCTGTCACGTGACTGTTTTGTACATATTGTTCTGTCTGTCACGTGACTGTTTTGTGCATATTGTTCTGTCTGTCACGTGACTGTTTTTTCTGTGGTTTCAGTCAACAATTGAAATTTTGTTTTGGGTGTGAGGCCCAGAGTTTTTATTTAATACTTCAAAAATTACTTTCTTAAAAAGTTGATGAAACAAAATATTTAGAAAATAGACATGCACTTGCGTAACATCTAAAAATAATGTTGAGCAAAGCTTTTTTGGTGAGGCCGTGTGGCCAAATGACAAACCACTTTGTCGGAGGCTTGTGTGCATAGGATAAAACGGTTACCTTCAGATCAGAAACTGCTCACAAAAAAGCAAGACTTTTACAAGCAGCTCTGGGGAAGAAAATTAATGAAGGAGGGACTTCAAGAAAGTAAATTTTAGTTCAATGAGAAATGAAATGTGGTGAAAGCAAAGCGAAACATTTAGAAAAAATGTTCTTCTTTTGTGTTTGCAAGTCTAAATTTAGCAATAAGAGAAAACCCGTGACACAGTAACATATCTTCTTTCAGTACTCTCCATTCTCAAACAAAACAAGAAAGCAAGGGATTTTAAAATAAGATCAAACAAAAGCTAAAGTAGCTACTGAAGCTAGTAGGACGCATCGCTGATCCCCGACTAAAGTTTCTAGAATGGGTTTAGGCCATAGACAAACTCGCGAGATTCCATAGACAAAAAGTTTAGACCTCGATTGGGCCTTGGCAACTTGCAAACACAAGCGACGTTGAGAAAAGTGAGGAAAACATAATCTTCAGAAATTTTCGAGACCGCTTCATCACCAGCGATGGTCCGCCTTCTTTCGTCGATTGCGCAGAGCCGCCAAGTCGACGGAGGCGGCCAACTTTTTGGCTCGGAGATCCTCTTCCAGCCTGCGCTGGGACATCTGCAGCAGGCTTATGTTGCGCCTAGTTGTCAGCAGCGTGTCCTCGTAGTAGTTTCTGGCCTGCGGGAAACGGGTTCAGAATACTCTAGATGAAGAATTATGCCACTCGTGAGCCTGTTAGACCCGAGTGTCCGAACCTGTTAGACCCGAGTGTCCGAACCTGTTAGACCCGAGTGTCCGAACCTGTTAGACCCGAGTGTCCGAACCTGTTAGACCCGAGTGTCCGAACCTGTTAGACCCGAGTGTCCGAACCTGTTAGACCCGAGTGTCCGAACCTGTTAGACCCGAGTGTCCGAACCTGTTAGACCCGAGTGTCCGAACCTGTTAGACCCGAGTGTCCGAACCTGTTAGACCCGAGTGTCCGAACCTGTTAGACCCGAGTGTCCGAACCTGTTAGACCCGAGTGTCCGAACCTGTTAGACCCGAGTATCCGAACCTGTTAGACCCGAGTATCCGAACCTGTTAGACCCGAGTATCCGAACCTGTTAGACATCTCACCTTGATAATCTCCTGCGCCTCCGGCACCTGGTTGCCAGGGTGACGCTGATACACGCGAATTATAGGCCTATCGAGTTTTTCGCGGCCCTGCAAGTCCGTGTACTTCTCCGGACCCTGAACAAATGAAGTGAATAAAAAAAGCCAAGTTAGCGGTCGGGGTTCGAAGCGAAACTATTCATGGCACAAGCCTTGCCAACTCACCAAATTGTAACCCAGCGACTTGGCAGCGAAGCTCTCCCATCGACGCGCCTTGTTGATGGTCCGCCGGGAGTCGGCTGCAGCGAGTTCCAGTTTTTGCTGAAATTTTCAACAATCAAAATTTCATATTCAAGGAGTAGACATTAGTAATTCGATACCCCTATTCTTTCTGTTTCTCCCCAAAATATTTAACCAATCGTAATTAAGCTTTCTGCTTAATCCGATGAAACAACTTCCAGAACCACAAAACATTAGCATCGTCG
Organism: Macrostomum hystrix; assembly: GCA_950097015.1. Lineage (NCBI taxonomy): Eukaryota > Metazoa > Platyhelminthes > Macrostomidae > Macrostomum > Macrostomum hystrix. Next base: position 340,931 of record CATNEN010000008.1, read on the forward strand.
AGATATTCAACGGTTCTTGTCCGGGTGTTTTGTGGCAACAATCACAAAAAAAAATTTTCTGCTCACAAACTTCCATCATGTAACCATGTCGGCTATTATCTTTTAATATTTTTGATTGATTAAATTGTTAATTTCATCATTTCTGAACCAGTATGCATGGACTCTCGAACTGAGCAATTTTAGTTGTCTTGTCACCAGGGTCTTCGACAGGAATCGCTGAATATCTCGACGAGAGTGGTCTTTCTACTATTAAGAGCAGGTTAAGTGATCTGAATTGCTTAAATAATTAATGATTCACTGAGCTCACATCAAAGGTGAGAGTCTCGGAGATTTTCTTCACCAGGCCCTCGTTAACAGACTTGTGCGCCGCTTTCTGCAGCCGCTTCACTTCGTCCAGGGTCTCCGAGACGTCCGCCTCGGCCAGCTTGCACCTGAGCAGATGAGAGTACAAGAGAAATTCCTCCACATCCATGGTAGTTCTCTCCACTTCCATGGTAGTTCCCTCCACTTCCATGGTAGTTCCCTCCACATCCATGGTAGTTCCCTCCACATCCATGGTAGTTCCCTCCACTTCCATGGTAGTTCCCTCCACTTCCATGGTAGTTCCCTCCCAAATCCATGGTAGTTCCCTCCACATCCATGGTAGTTCCCTCCACATCCATGGTAGTTCCCTCCACATCCATGGTAGTTCCCTCCACATCCATAGCAGTTACTGTTCGAAAACAAAGGCCGGAGCAGCAAACCTGCGCATGAGGTCCTCGGCGTCCTTGATGACCATCTCGCATTGCGGCGTGTAAGATCCCAGAGCGTCGATGCCGGTAGCAGTGGTGCTGGGTCGGTTGGCGGCGCCGTTGGCACCTCCCAGGCTGACGGTCGACTCGCGAGCCGTCTGGCGCGAGTAAGCGGGCCGGGTGCTGCCGCAGACAAGGTCGCAGACTCGGCTGCGTTCAGACAGCAGCTTCTGGAGAGCCGAGCGACTTTTGGCCAGCTGCTGGAGCAGCTCCTCGACGCCGCGGTGCTTGGCCTCCAAGGCCTGCTTGAGATTGATGAGGTGCAGACGCTCAGCGTTTAGCAGGTCGTCGGCGCCGTCCGCAATCTGCAGAAGTTGTGAAACAATAAACAATGAATTGTGGTCATCAAAAGTCGAGCCACATGCATAGGCTGTGCTAATTTTGAGAGATAGATATCTTAATTTAAATTAATTGAATTTATATTTATATTTTATCGCAAAATACACAGTGTTTAATTCAGTATCGAAGGTAAAATTGGAAAGAAAATCTTGAGTCAAGACCTAAAAAATTAAACAACATTATTATCACGTAGGAGTAGTTTAAATGGTCTATACAAAAAAGCAATTTTTTATTTAAACAAATATAATACATTATATTTTATGAAAAGTATTGTGGAGTTTTTTTATTTGTTTACATATCAATATATACAAAAAATTATTTTGGTAATATGATATAATATAATAAATGTTTGTAGTCAGAAAAGACGATTCACTTAGAACTTCTTTTAAAAGTAGGTAAATATGAAAATTAATTTTATTTATGTACATATATATTAAGTACTTCAACTAAGTTTCCACTCAGTAATATTGGTGCTAATGTTTTTGCTATTTCTGCAGCAAACATATTTATACGAATAAATCTGCCATAGGAAAACTTACGTCAGTCATTTTCAATTTTTGTTTATTAAGCTTTGTCTTATTTAACACAAAATATAGACAATATACTCATAAATAGTCAGTGACTTTTCAACATAAATTTTGTGCAATAAAAAATTGGATAGCAAGATTTTCATGGTCCTACTTACTTTTTCCTCCCTTGGCCTGAGTGATCTAAGGTATGCTGTTTCGCGGTTTAGCTGTAGGTCTTTACGTATGTTTTCCAGCATAGTCTCCAGGTTCTCTTTGGAGCGCAGCATTGCTTTAGTGGTCTCATTTACAGACAGCAAAGTGTTTCTGAGAAGATTAACGACATCTCGGGTGGTTCGCGCGTACTTATCCGCAACACCATTGCTGAGATCAACAACATAGTCACGAAAAAAGGGAACGGGATCTCTTCTTCTCAGACGCGAACAGTCCGTCTCAGATTGTAGAATTAATCCATTATTCACATCGATGCTCTGGTTCGATGCACTCTTCCAGTTTTGAGTTCCGATCCCCACAATCTCCATGACGGTGTGTCGTCGTCTTCCAAAAAATGAAAATGGATAGATGAAACTAACTTGAATCTAGTGTACTCTAGACAGAAACCAAGTAGCTACTAAAAGCTATACGCCTATCTGCTAGAACGGAAAATGTTATTTTTAAATAAAATATTGTTTTAGTTACATAAAGAATATCAACTGTTCAAAAACAATTATTCTGACAATTCTTTGTTAGTTTAAACAAATCTCCGTAAGTTATTTTACGGAGCGAAATGAGTTAAAAATTCAACTAAAGCTATGTATTAAATAAAAGACGCAATGATTTACTCTGTGGCTTCTCTTTATTTTCTATCCTTGTGCTCTGTGCTTAACTCTGTTAACATTTTTGCTTCCAATTCGTTCATTAAACTCATTGCTTCCGCTTGATTGATCATCGCATGGCTGATACCATATAACCAACACTAAGTACAGCGAAGTTGTAAGTTATAGTAGTTTCTTTCTTACGAGAAAATTCCCAAAAAGAATGATTTTAGATATCCTTTTCTAAAACAAAAGAAACTTTTGTGGTGAGTCAATTCTAAAACAGTAGTTAGCAGTCACATTTAAGTATATGTTTAAAATTGTTTTCTGGGTAGTGCATGATATGCACCATTCTATTACGCCTTAATATTTTGCTCTTCTAGAATAGTTATTTTTAAACAGATAATTATTATTCTTGATTTTCTAGGTTTTTTTTAAGTTAAATACTCCATTTTCTTGCTAAACACAACACAACGCATATTGTGCTTAAACACAAAACACAAAACACGTACATTATCTGATCTATTTTCCGCATAAAATTTCGCTCCTTTAATCGCACCTATTTAAAATAAAATAAATTTTTTATCTACACACTGCAATTTAGCTGATTAAATCTGACAATCTCTAGCAGCAATTATACACATAATGATCCGGTCAAATCTATACTGATACAAACGAGGTAATACCAATCGCTCTGCGTATATATATATATATATATATATATAATACTCGTAGCTACAAAAAGGGCATAAATTTCCTAAATGGGCATTTACCGAGTTTGAGACTATACTGATCCAGCAAGAGTATTGAATTGCACTTTTATCAAAAATTTCTGTGTGCTCCGGGCTTACGCTACAAAGCATTCAAGTACATTCAGATTAAATAAAGTAATGGCTTCAAAGGTAATATGCAGTGATAGAAGCTCACAAACGGATGATACCACAATCTATGTACGGACAAGATTACTCGTATTTGTCTGGAGAAGAGGCAGACTTCGTTGGTACCCGACCCCGCCCCTAATGTCTCTCAGCTGCTTTCTCTATCAATGAATAGTCTACCCTGCGCCTCTAGCTGTGAGGGCCACTCGCCACTGCATCATGAGGCTCGCTCTCTGTCTCCCACTGCTGACCTAAAGACAGGTAATTGTCATTCCTCTTCTTTCATATTATAGAAGATATTATTCGGCAAATTGCTATCCAACTCTCCCACGCCAGACCATGCAGCTCTGCCAGTTTGGAACCCGTTCTCAAGTGCCACTTCTTGTTCGTCAATATATTGCTTCTAGTGAACTTACTCTTGTGCCAATAATATTGCGTATTTCTCTGCATTCCTTAACGTCAGGGGCTACAAAAATACAAAATCCCAGCTGACGCTTCTAGAGAGAGAGAGAGAGAACAGAAATTAGTTTTTTTGCTCCGCGTCGGTTGGTTTCATGATCGAGAAAGAAAAAATTTACGATGTTCTGGTGAAATCTGGTTTCCGTGTGTGTGTAGTGTGTGTCTGTGTGTGTTGCACAGGCCTATAGCATTGAATTCAATTCAACACACGCCTATTTGTTGCTGTTCAATTTTAGCAAGTAAAATCGTATATATTCGTACAGCCTTCAGAAACTGCTCCAATTATCTGCCATTCTAAAAGTATCGACGTTAGATGACAGGGAAACGATAGGGAGATGGGGAGAGAGGAAGGAGACTAGGAGATCAGGATGAGTTCCGACTATAGTCAGTAAGAAAACAAAAATTTGGAGAACCAAATATTTATCATTTACGAAAATTCGCGCATTTACTCAAGTACTCCTGCATGATAGACTGAGTCTTCTAGTTTATTAGTATAATGCTTTTCTATATTGCGCCAATGTGCGCCTAAACACACTATTGGGTGAGACGAACTTGTGTGTGTATGTATGTGTGTGTCTTAATGCCATTGGATATCATAATTTGAGAAAGAGCAGGAGGAAAGTAATACTGCTCAGGTTTAATATGGTCCGACAAAAATTGTGAGAGAATAAAGTGGATAAGCAGACTGTTCAAACAAGAAGAGACTGCAGAGTCTGCAGTTGCTGAATCCGAAGCTGGTGATAAGCCTGTGTGACATAGACAATGTCTGGACCAGTGAACATTGTGATCAACGGCCACAGACAGACAAACAGTGGGGTGCAGATTGCTGCGAATGTTCAAGCCAGACGATCCATCTTTGAGAGACAGCCGCAGCAGCACCAGCAGCAGCACCAGCAGCACCAGCAGCAACACCAGCAGCAGCAGCAGCAGCAGCAGCACCAGCACCAGCAGCACCAGCACCAGCAGCAGCACCAGCACCAGCACCAGCAGCAGCAGCAGCATTCTTCTGGATTGAACGGGACTGCAGTAACATCGCGCCAGATTGTTCCAAAAACTGCCAACTCTGCTGCCCCGGCTGCGAGACCCGCTGTCTCTCCTGCCAACTCCGCTGCCCCGGCTGCGAGACCCGCTGTCTCTCCTGCCAACTCCGCTGCCCCGGCTGCGAGACCCGCTGTCTCTCCTGCCAACTCCGCTGCCCCGGCTGCGAGACCCGCTGTCTCTCCTGCCAACTCCGCTGCCCCGGCTGCGAGACCCGCTGTCTCTCCTGCCAACTCCGCTGCCCCGGCTGCGAGACCCGCTGTCTCTCCTGCCAACTCCGCTGCCCCGGCTGCGAGACCCGCTGTCTCTCCTGCCAACTCCGCTGCCCCGGCTGCGAGACCCGCTGTCTCTCCTGCCAACTCCGCTGCCCCGGCTGCGAGACCCGCTGTCTCTCCTGCCAACTCCGCTGCCCCGGCTGCGAGACCCGCTGTCTCTCCTGCCAACTCCGCTGCCCCGGCTGCGAGACCCGCTGTCTCTCCTGCCAACTCCGCTGCCCCGGCTGCGAGACCCGCTGTCTCTCCTGCCAACTCCGCTGCCCCGGCTGCGAGACCCGCTGTCTCTCCTGCCAACTCCGCTGCCCCGGCTGCGAGACCCGCTGTCTCTCCTGCCAACTCCGCTGCCCCGGCTGCGAGACCCGCTGTCTCTCCTGCCAACTCCGCTGCCCCGGCTGCGAGACCCGCTGTCTCTCCTGCCAACTCCGCTGCCCCGGCTGCGAGACCCGCTGTCTCTCCTGCCAACTCCGCTGCCCCGGCTGCGAGACCCGCTGTCTCTCCTGCCAACTCCGCTGCCCCGGCTGCGAGACCCGCTGTCTCTCCTGCCAACTCCGCTGCCCCGGCTGCGAGACCCGCTGTCTCTCCTGCCAACTCCGCTGCCCCGGCTGCGAGACCCGCTGTCTCTCCTGCCAACTCCGCTGCCCCGGCTGCGAGACCCGCTGTCTCTCCTGCCAACTCCGCTGCCCCGGCTGCGAGACCCGCTGTCTCTCCTGCCAACTCCGCTGCCCCGGCTGCGAGACCCGCTGTCTCTCCTGCCAACTCCGCTGCCCCGGCTGCGAGACCCGCTGTCTCTCCTGCCAACTCCGCTGCCCCGGCTGCGAGACCCGCTGTCTCTCCTGCCAACTCCGCTGCCCCGGCTGCGAGACCCGCTGTCTCTCCTGCCAACTCCGCTGCCCCGGCTGCGAGACCCGCTGTCTCTCCTGCCAACTCCGCTGCCCCGGCTGCGAGACCCGCTGTCTCTCCTGCCAACTCCGCTGCCCCGGCTGCGAGACCCGCTGTCTCTCCTGCCAACTCCGCTGCCCCGGCTGCGAGACCCGCTGTCTCTCCTGCCAACTCCGCTGCCCCGGCTGCGAGACCCGCTGTCTCTCCTGCCAACTCCGCTGCCCCGGCTGCGAGACCCGCTGTCTCTCCTGCCAACTCCGCTGCCCCGGCTGCGAGACCCGCTGTCTCTCCTGCCAACTCCGCTGCCCCGGCTGCGAGACCCGCTGTCTCTCCTGCCAACTCCGCTGCCCCGGCTGCGAGACCCGCTGTCTCTCCTGCCAACTCCGCTGCCCCGGCTGCGAGACCCGCTGTCTCTCCTGCCAACTCCGCTGCCCCGGCTGCGAGACCCGCTGTCTCTTCGTTGAACGCATCCGATGCGCCTTTAAAGCGCGTCAACGTTTCAACCGCCTCGGTTGCCTCATCAATGACCGTGTTTGCCTCTCCTCAGACAACGGCATCTGCCCCAGTTAGGCAGAGATCCGCGCCTTCCAACTCCGCATCGTCGTCCATGTCAGCGTCGCATCGCTCCGTTGGAACTGCAGGCCTCGGAGGTGGTTTCGGGAGTAGTCGGAGCTGGTACTTCGGCACGAAAATTTCCAGCGCCTCCGAGAGCGCCATCGCCGTCCGACTGACGCCAAGTCAGCCAACTGAGATGAGCCCGGAGCGTCGCGCTCAGGCCACGGTGCTGGACCATCTGCGCTCGGAGCGAACGGAATTCGGCGTCGATCCGGCGCTGGAGGCCGAGGCCCGACAACTCCTGGCCGCTGGAGATCCCTCACCTGAGGGTCTGAGAAAGAAGCGGGTGAGTGGAGAGGGTGAGTTTGCGGTCTGCCTTTTGCGCCAAGGTCCCTGAGCTCGATTCCGCGGCGAGGCCACATTAAACTGCGGCAGGAGCAGAGGAGAGATAAATTTGAAGGAAATTTGAAGGGGTCTTGTGAAGGGGTCTTGTGAAGGGGTCTTGTGAAGGGGTCTGCATTTTTACTTTTCGGCGTTGTGAAATTTCGGTCTTGTGAAAGCCACCCTGAAGGCTTGGGGGCTTGTCGTGCAATTTACGCCCTTGAGGGCCAACCTCCAAGACACAGTGAGAGTGTACACTGCCCGACGATGAGAAGTCAGGGCAGATGTACACGCCTGTGTGAGCGTGTGCCTGCGTACAGTATCTGTGTGCGTGTGCTCGAGAGCCAGCGAAATGGTCAGAACTGCCTCCTCGCTGGCTGCGGGTCTAGTGTCACCAAATGATGTGCCATTGCCCGCAGCCCTCCTGCAATTATCATTGTTATTAGCGGGTAATTAGACTATTTCTATCCTAAAGAAATAGAAGCCAAATCAGAAACACTTTCATATTCTTTCCAGCTGTGCTTCGCTCGAGACTCAATCCTAGCTGAGACCTTCGAATACCAGAGTGAGCAAAGCCTCATGGACGAACTGAAGATCACACCGGACTATCCGGTTGAACCGGTTCAAATCGAGGCCACACCCATCCTTCAAAAGCAGCTGCCCGTGTCTTCTCAGCTGATGCAGCAGCAGCGAAAAAGTGCAGAGGAAGCCGCAAAATCAGAACAATTTCATGGTAAATCTTCCCGGTATCACAGGAAAAACCTGTGATAGATCAGGCAGTCCTCATGACCAGAGGAGGACAGTCCTCATGACCAGAGGAGGACAGTCCCCATGACCAGAGGAGGACAGTCCCCATGACCAGAGGAGGACAATTCATATGACCAGAGGAGGACAGTTCATATGACCAGAGGAGGACAGTTCACATGACCAGAGGAGGACAGTTCATATGACCAGAGGAGGACAGTTCATATGACCAGAGGAGGACAGTCCCCATGACCAGAGGAGGACAGTCCCCATGACCAGAGGAGGACAGTCCCCATGACCAGAGGAGGACAGTCCCCATGACCAGAGGAGGACAATTCACATGACCAGAGGAGGACAGTCCCCATGACCAGAGGAGGACAGTCCCCATGACCAGAGGAGGACAGTCCCCATGACCAGAGGAGGACAATTCACATGACCAGAGGAGGACAGTCCCCATGACCAGAGGAGGACAGTCCCCATGACCAGAGGAGGACAGTCCCCATGACCAGAGGAGGACAGTCCCCATGACCAGAGGAGGACAATTCACATGACCAGAGGAGGACAGTTCATATGACCAGAGGAGGACAGTCCCCATGACCAGAGGAGGACAGTCCCCATGACCAGAGGAGGACAATTCACATGACCAGAGGAGGACAGTTCATATGACCAGAGGAGGACAGTCCCCATGACCAGAGGAGGACAATTCACATGACCAGAGGAGGACAGTCCCCATGACCAGAGGAGGACAGTCCCCATGACCAGAGGAGGACAGTCCCCATGACCAGAGGAGGACAGTCCCCATGACCAGAGGAGGACAGTCCCCATGACCAGAGGAGGACAGTCCCCATGACCAGAGGAGGACAGTCCCCATGACCAGAGGAGGACAGTCCCCATGACCAGAGGAGGACAGTCCCCATGACCAGAGGAGGACAGTTCGCTCGCTGCCATAGAACGCGCAGCTTTATCTTGGGTAGATAGGCGATAAAAATGTCAATAACTGGCAGCTTCTAGTTTTTTGCCGGGCTTTGTTCTAATACTAGCTTAATATATCAATTCAGGCCAGGAAGCGGCCGACATAGGCAACTACCGGGCCAAGCTCGCCAACGAAGCGGCTTTCGAATGGGGCACCAGCGGTGACGGCAGGAAAACTGTAAGGCCTGATAGCATTGAAGATACTGACAATGCTTCCCATCAGCAGCAGCAGCAGCAGCAATGGTCTGTATCGACAACGTCTGATATGCTGTTTTAAATGTGTCTAACAACGTATAACTTAAACGATGTCTTCTCTACTATTCGTAGCAAAAAGCGCATAATCTGAAGCACAAATTTCTTAGAAAACGGATTCGAAAATTCCTTGAAATAGAGGGGGGAGCCTGTTCGTGAGTATTCAGCCTGTTTGTCGTTGACTCGAGGCCCTGTGTAGTGCTGTACCTAGGGGCGGACTTAGGGGCCTACGTGTGAGCGATGGAAAGAAACATCATATATCTAATCATAATAATTTTGCTCAACAGAAATATCCCACAACCGGATGATCAAGACTAAAAGATCCAAATTATCCCAAGAGGGAAATATCCTAAGAATGAAATGCCCAAAACTGAAAAATCTAAATATCGAAATATCCCAATATCGAAATATCCCAATATCGAAATATCCCAATATCTAAATATCCCAATATCGAAATATCCCAATATCGAAATATCCCAATATCGAAATATCCCAATATCGAAATATCCCAATATCGAAATATCCCAATATCGAAATATCCCAATATCGAAATATCCCAATATCGAAATATCCCAATATCGAAATATCCCAATATCGAAATATCCCAATATCGAAATATCCCAATATCGAAATATCCCAATATCGAAATATCCCAATATCGAAATATCCCAATATCTAAATATCCCAATATCTAAATATCCCAATATCTAAATATCCCAATATCGAAATATCCCAATATCGAAATATCCCAATATCGAAATATCCCAATATCGAAATATCCCAATATCGAAATATCCCAATATCGAAATATCCCAATATCTAAATATCTCAATATCTAAACATCCCAATATCTAAATATCCCAATATCGAAATATCCCAATATCGGAATATCATAAAACATGTCTTAACACGGAACTATCTCATGAGCGAAGTTATCACTTGACATATATATCCTGTAGGTAAAATACCTGACGACCGGCAGGCTGAGCACACACACATTAGTCTGCATCTGCATCAAAAGTCCCTACCCCACCGCACAAAATTTACCCCAATCTTTCAGCATCAGATTCTAAGAATATATCAAATCCATTATTGTATCCAATTTATTATATATGTAATCTCACTTATTTTATTGAATGTAACATGTAAATTGTTTTCAACAAGCCATCTGTAGTAACATTGTCTTATATTTCCAGACATGTCCTTGCACTCGTAAGAATGATTTTTTTCATTGGATTAAAAACATTGAAAAGGTAGTTAGTGTCCTCAGTGCCGTTCAGCTATTGAGGATTCCAACTTAAAATTTATCACAAGAAAATATACTTAAATTAAAATAAATACTTAATCTGGGATATTATTTTACTTTGTCGTGTAGTTTTTTATTATTTTCAAAATGCAGGAAGTGCGAATTATACTCTTAGCAGTAGTATTGTACATGACATGGGTGCCTGGCTGAGCGGTTAACGCGTCTCCAACCAGGGTCCCTAAGTTCGATTCCGCGGCGAGGCCGCATTAAACTGGGGTGCAGCCGCGGAGAGAAGGCTTGGGGGGCTTGTCGTGCAATTTACGGCCTTTGAGGGCCAACCTCCAAGGCACAGTGAGAGTGTACACTGCCCGACGATGAGAAAGTCAGGGCAGATGTACACGCCTGTGTGAGCGTATGCCTGCGTACAGTATCAGTGTGCGTGTGTGCTCAGGAGTCAGCGAAATGGGCAGAATTGCCTCCTCGCTGGTGCCAATATGTGTCAACAATAAAATAGAGTTTTGTTAGTTACTATTTAACACTTAAAACAACTAGGAATCAAAGTATAGATAGCGGGGCCTAGGCCCCGGCTCGGAAAATCATCACTGCCAGCTGGTTGCACTGGATGTAGCCAAATGAGCCCTTCTCGTGGGTCACGTAGCTGGAATGAATTGTTTATTCAACGAAGTTACATTGTGACAATGTGCGGCATATCGTACTCGGACTGCTTACTGTAAGTAGGGGCTTGGGGCATGTCGTACTGGCCCCTTGAGGGCCAACCCCCCCCCCCAAGACAAAGTGAGAGTGTCACACTGCCTGACAATTGAAAAGTAAACGCTGATAGTTGGCGGGTTAGAGATAGATGATTGTTGATTTAGAATTTCTTGAAACAAATTTCAAAAGCGACTTTCACCTTGAGAATGACTTGCCGACAACCACCTGCCAGGTTGGCGCGAAGATTGCGTCGAGTTGGTTCTTCAGCTCTCTGGTGAGGCTGTCCGCTTCCGGGTGGGTCTCCGCCACCTAGGAAATGAAAAATTTTGACAGCTTTTGTCTTATAAATGCTTAACAATGTGGACAGCGACTATGACTGATTGAGTACAGCGACTATGACTGATTGAGTACAGCAACTATGACTGATTGAGTACAGCGACTATGACTGATTGAGTACAGCGACTATGACTGATTGAGTACAGCGACTATGACAGATTGAGTACAGCGACTATGACTGATTGAGTACAGCGACTATGACCGATTGAGTACAGTGACTATGACTGATTGAGTACAGCGACTATGACTGATTGAGTACAGCGACTATGACTGATTGAGTACAGCGACTATGACTGATTGAGTACAGCGACTATGACTGATTGAGTACAGCGACTATGACTGATTGAGTACAGCGACTATGACCGACTGAGGACAGTGAGTATGACTAACTGTGGACAGTGAGTATAGCTTATTTAGGACAACTTCTATGACCGATTTAGGATAGCGACTATGACCGATTAAGTACAGCGTCTATGACTGATTGAGTACAGCAAATATGACTGATTAAGTACAGCGTCTATGACTGATTGAGTACAGTGACTATGACTGATTGAGTACAGCGACTATGACTGATTGAGTACAGCGACTATGACTGATTGAGTACAGCGACTATGACTGATTGAGTACAGCGACTATGACTGATTGAGTACAGTGACTATGACTGATTGAGTACAGCGACTATGACTGATTGAGTACAGCAACTATGACTGATTGAGTACAGCGACTATGACTGATTGAGTACAGCGACTATGACTGATTGAGTACAGCGACTATGACTGATTGAGTACAGCGACTATGACTGATTGAGTACAGCGACTATGACTGATTGAGTACAGCGACTATGACTGATTGAGTACAGCGAGTATGACTGATTGAGTACAGCGACTATGACTGATTGAGTACAGCGACTATGACTGATTGAGTACAGCGACTATGACTGATTGAGTACAGCGACTATGACTGATTGAGTACAGCGACTATGGCCGATTGAGGTCATCAGCTATATCTATGACCAATAGATCAGCAGTTTTATGATCAGAGCACAGGTAGGTGCGTCACTCACCATAGCAACAGTCTCCAAGATGCCGCTGCGAAACTCCTCAGCAATGTCGCCTCGCTGCCACTGAACCCGCACAGTTGTCATGCCAACGTTGGCAATTTAAAGAATTTCTCGAAAGATTTAAATTAGTCTCGCAGTTTCTGTTGTTAGGTGCTCAAATTAATATAGAAAAAATACATGTCCGAGCAGCGAAGACCCTAGAGTGAGTAGCGAGTGTTTGCTCAGTTATGAACCGTGAGTCGTGCAGATGGCCCTAGATTAGACTCAGCAAAGCAAACTCCGTGTTTGCATTTTCTCCGCTTTCTTTGGCGCCAATCAAATTCTGGCACTGAGCTCGACCCGGTCCGGCAAAAGACTGGGGGCACTCACCACCCAGGTCACACTTTCTCACCGGGGCGAGAGCGTGGTTTGGGATGCGACTAGATTGAAGTAATTATCGATTTAAAGTGTGAATTGGTGAATTGGAGATAGTTTAAATAGTGTCACTTTCGGAATAGCAAATGATCAGCCATTGGTTGTTATCAGATGAATGTTTTACCTTTATTAACCATATTTACCAATAGCCATCAACTTCTCACCTTGCCTGACCCTCCCTCACCCTGACCCTCCCTCACCCTGACCCTCCCTCACCCTGACCCTCCCTCACCCTGACCCTCCCTCACCCTGACCCTCCCTCACCCTGACCCTCCCTCACCCTGACCCTCCCTCACCCTGACCCTCCCTCACCCTGACCCTCCCTCACCCTGACCCTCCCTCACCCTGACCCTCCCTCACCCTGACCCTCCCTCACCCTGACCCTCCCTCACCCTGACCCTTCCTCACCCTGACCCTCCCTCACCCTGACCCTCCCTCACCCTGACCCTCCCTCACCCTGACCCTCCCTCACCCTGACCCTCCCTCACCCTGACCCTCCCTCACCCTGACCCTCCCTCACCCTGACCCTCCCTCACCCTGACCCTCCCTCACCCTGACCCTCTCTCCCTCTCCCCGACCCTCTTACCCTTTCCCTGAACCTCTCTCCCTCTCCCCGACCCGACCCGCTTACCCTTTCCCTGACCTTCTCTCCCTCTCCCTCTCCCCGACCCGCTTACCCTTTCCCTGACCCTCTCTCAATGACCCCCTCTCACTGACCCTGACCCTCCCTCTCCCTGACCCTCTCTCTCAATGACCCCCTCTCACTGACTCTCCCTCACCCTCTCTCCCTGACCCTCTTACCCTTCCCTGACCCTCTTACCCTTCCCTGACACTCTCACCCTCTCCCTGACACTTTGTCTCCCTGACCATCCCTCTCCGACCCTTTCCCCTTGCCTTCCCGCAGAAGTTGTTGTGTTGTTATCAGCAAATTGAAACGAGTCTCAAGTTATCAATCTCAATATTTAGTCTGCTTGCTATTGACAGAAAGCAAATATGTTTAAGGTTCTCTTTGCTCCGGTCATTACTGAACACCCAGTCACCTTACTCACCAGTCAGCTTGCATATCAACTCAGCAGTGAGTTGTGAGTTTGCTGAGTTCGATTCTCTAGTCCACAGCATCTGTGGCGGCTCTCAGATTCATAGCGGAAGTTTTCTTAAACAACTTCTATTTGACTTCGACATTCTCTTTTAGGAGAACCAACACAGTGCCACTGAACTAACTTAAATAATGCTACTTAGCTCTACACAACAAAGCGTGACAAAGGTAGGGTGAGGGATCGGAAGGGCGAGGGATTGGATGGGCGAAGGATTGGAAGGGCGAGAAATTGTAACGGCGAAGGTTTGGAAGGGCGAAGGGTTGGAAGGTGAAGGGTTGGAACGGCGAAGGGTTGGAACGGCGAAGGGTTGGAAGGGCGAAGGGTTGGAAGGGCGAAGGGTTGGAAGGGCGAAGGGTTGGAAGGGCGAAGGGTTGGAAGGGCGAAGGGTTGGAAGGGCGAAGGGTTGGAAGGGCGAAGGTTTGGAAGGGCGAAGGGTTGGAAGGGCGAAGGGTTGGAAGGGCGAAGGTTTGGAAGGGCGAAGGTTTGGAAGGGCGAAGGGTTGGAAGGGCGAAGGGTTGGAAGGGCGAAGGGTTGGAAGGGCGAAGGGTTGGAAGGGCGAAGGGTTGGAAGGGCGAAGGGTTGGAAGGGCGAATAATGAAGGATGGGTTTGAGGCCACTTTGCTGAAGAAAGTATTTTTAAGTATTTTTAAGTTTTCCTTTTTCTGCTTCTATATGAATCATTCGGCAGAAAAAAGACTAATAAATTGTCCAGTTGTTGGGAACATTGTCAGTTTTCTGGGTCAGAAAACTTTTTCAGAAATCTGAAACATTCTGCGTGTAGCTCGTATTTCATGCACTGAGGTTAGCATTTGGTACGCTGATAGCATTTTGACTTCGGCTTGTTACTAAGCTCTCAAATATTTTAACGCGTGAAATACAAAGCAAAGCAAGATTATAAAATAACGATTGGCTGAGATTGGGAGTGACAGAGAGTGACAGAGAGTGACAGAGAGTGACAGAGAGTGACAGAGAGTGACAGAGAGTGACAGAGAGTGACAGAGAGTGACAGAGAGTGACAGAGAGCGACAGAGAGTGACAATGAGTGACAGAGAGTGACAGAGAGTGACAGAGAGCGACAGAGAGTGACAGAGAGTGACAGAGAGTGACAGAGAGTGACAGAGAGTGACAGAGAGTGACAGAGAGTGACAGAGAGCGACAGAGAGTGACAATGAGTGACAGAGAGTGACAGAGAGTGACAGAGAGCGACAGAGAGTGACAGAGAGTGACAGAGAGCGACAGAGAGCGACAGAGAGTGACAATGAGTGACAGAGAGTGACAGAGAGCGACAGAGAGCGACAGAGAGCGACAGAGAGTGACAAAGAGTGACAGAAAATATTTTGTGTGAAGAAAAGCATGCAAGAGGTAGGCTCTGGCGGAGTGACAGATATTTTGGTGAGTACAGGGCAGTAAAAAATAATTTTTTTCTTTTATCAGCGACGTTATGCAAAAAAACAGAAAATATTGCAGCTTTGTCTAGATCTTGTTTTCAAACGTACCCGACTCTGAGAACAAGCCAAACAGGCACGCTAAAAAGAATATCGTGCTCAATGTAGTGTGTGCTCAACCATTCTGTAACCCGTTGAGTAGATTTCATAGTAGTTGTCAATCAATGACCAATCAATGTCAAAGCAATAAAGCCATAGAAACTACGAGCGTAGTTCTATAGGCCGCTGTCAGAACAGGCCGCAGTCCTTCAGGTTGTTCTTAATGATGATGTCGATGACAGCGTCGAACACCACCTTGATGTTGTTGGTGTCTGTGGCGCAAGTGAAATGTGTGTAGATTGTCTTCGTAGCCTTGCGCTTGTTCAAGTCCTCAAACTTCATTCGAATGTACTGGCTGGCCTCTTCGTAATTGTCCGCGCCCGGGTACTCGTCGAAGCAGATGGTCAATGGAGCTCCTCTTGATCTTCTCCTCGAAGAGGTCGCGCTTGTTCAGGAACAAGATGATGGAGGTGTTGACGAACCACTGCGAGTTGCAGATTGACTCAAACAGTCGCATAGACTCAGTGCATCCGGTTCGTAGTCTGGTCTTCAACCAGTTTGAGATCGTACTCAGACATGGCGACTAGGAATAGGATAGCCGTGACGCCTTCGAAGCAGTGCATCCACTTCTTGCGCTCCGAGCGCTGGCCGCCTGCGGATAGGCGAGGGCGAGGTGTGAGAGAGATGGCGAATGCCGAATATCAACGCGAAGGACTGGATGGCTGAGGGGTTGGAATGGTGAAAGGCCAGAGAAGGCAATGGATTTCGATGGCGATGGATTGGAATGGCGAAGGATTGGGAGGGCGAAGGAATAGAAGGGGCGAAGGATTGGGAGGGCGAAGGAATAGAAGGGCGAAGTATTGGAAGGGCGAAGGATTGGTAGGGCGAAGAATTGGAAGGGCGAGGAATTGTGAGGGCGAAGGATTGGGATGGCGAAGGATTGGGAGGGCGAAGGATTGGGAGGGCGAAGGAATAGAAGGGCGAAGTATTGGAAGGGCGAAGGATTGGGAGGGCGAAGAATTTGAAGGGCGAGGAATTGAGAGGGCGAAGGATTGGGAGGGCGAAGAATTTGAAGGGCGAGGAATTGAGAGGGCGAAGGATTGGGAGGGCGAAGGATTGGGAGGGCGAAGGATTGGGAGGGCGAAGGATTGGGAGGGCGAAGGATTGGGAGGGCGAAGGATTGGGAGGGCGAAGGATTGGGAGGGTGAAGGATTGGGAGGGTGAAGGATTGGGAGGGCGAAGGATTGGGAGGGCGAAGGATTGGGAGGGTGAAGGATTGGGAGGGCGAAGGATTGGGAGGGCGAAAGAATAGAAAGGCGAAGTATTGGAAGGGCGAAGGATTGGGAGGGCGAAGAATTGGAAGGGCGAGGAATTGGGAGGGCGAAGGATTGGGATGGCGAAGGATTGGGAGGGCGAAGGATTGGGAGGGCGAAGTATTGGAAGGGCGAAGGATTGGGAGGGCGAAGAATTTGAAGGGCGAGGAATTGAGAGGGAGAAGGATTGGGAGGGCGAAGGATTGGGAGGGCGAAGGATTGGGAGGGCGAAAGATTGGGAGGGCGAAGGATTGGGAGGGCGAAGGATTGGGAGGGCAAAGGATTGGGAGGGTGAAGGATTGGGAGGGTGAAGGATTGGGAGGGCGAAGGATTGGTAGGGCGAAGGATTGGGAGGGCGAAGGATTGGGAGGGCGAAGGATTGAGAGGGTGAAGGATTGGGAGGGTGAAGGATTGGGAGGGCGAAGGATTGGTAGGGTGAAGGATTGGGAGGGCGAAAGAATAGAAAGGCGAAGTATTGGAAGGGCGAAGGATTGAGAGGGCGAAAGAATAGAAAGGCGAAGTATTGGAAGGGCGAAGGATTGGGAGGGCGAAGAATTGGAAGGGCGAGGAATTGGGAGGGCGAAGGATTGGGAGGGCGAAGGATTGAGAGGGCGAAGGAATAGAAGGGCGAAGTATTGGAAGGGCGAAGGATTGGGAGGGTGAAGGATTGGGAGGGCGAAGGAATAGAAGGGCGAAGGATTGGGAGGGCGAAGAATTTGAAGGGCGAAGGATTGGGAGGGCGAAGGATTGGGATGGCGAAGGATTGGGAGGTCGAAGAATTGGAAGGGCGAAGGATTGGGAGGGCGAAGAATTTGAAGGGCGAAGGATTGGGAGGGCGAAGGAATAGAAGGGCGAAGTATTGGAAGGGCGAAGGATTGGGAGGGCGAAGAATTTGAAGGGCGAAGGATTGGGACGGCGAAGGATTGGGACGGCGAAGGACGGCTAAATGTGCTATATTTTGCTCCTGGTTCAATGTTCAAAGCCTTTCATCTCACCGACATCGTAGACTTTAAAGTCCAAATCTTTGAAGTGAAAGTGCGTCTCCACAATGCCGGTGGTCTTAACCCGGCTCCTGAGCACATCCTGCTCAGTTGGCAGGTAGCCCGGAGCGGCCAGGCGGTCGAGCGAGTCCAGGTAGTAACCAGCCGAGTCGTTCAGCTGGTACTCCTTGGCCCTGGCGAAGCACTCCTTCACCGTCGGCTCCTCCCATAGGCGGCGCAGGGCGGCCACCAGCTCGGTCGGGAAGTCGCCCTCCTCAGCAGATTTGATGTATCCACTGACTGTCTTGGCGTCGGATTTGACAGCCTCGCTGGTCTCGATGCCCAGTGTGTCCAGCGCCTGCAGTATAGTTGCCATGCTCTGCACTGTATTGGCGTACACAATGGCCACGTACTCCTTGCGCTCCTCCTCCGAATAGCCTTTGCCGTGAATGATAGTCATCTGCTTCAAGATGGTGCTCTTGCCGCACTCGCCTGCGCCCAGGAGCAACAGTTTCACCTCCTTCATCGACTTCTCGGCGTCGGCTCGCAGCTGGCGCTCAATCTGGCGATTCTTGTTGTCCTGGTTCTTGTCCACCGGGGCACTGTTGGCGCAACCCATTGCTGCTGCTCTCTCTGCTGGCTAAGAAAACTGGGAAGCAAACTGCAGGAATTGGCGCGCTCGGCTGTCGCCTGTTTTCCCATTTTGTTCCCGAGCGTCTCCCCTCTCCACTGCCTCCAAACCTCCTCGGCGACTGCTCTCGGCCAATCAGGCGTCACTCTAAAAATATTGGCTGGCCTTAGCGAGGAGGGAAGAAATGAAAGGAGGGAGAATAACAAGCTTGGTTCTCAGCAATTGTGTGATAGCGTTCCTGGTCTTGAATTAGGAAGGTGTCTGACTGACGGAGACTTGCGTTTTTAATGAAACACCTACGCATTTCTTTGAATAAATTCAAGGTCAACCCACGGACCTTTCTTTGGTCTCGCTATTGATTGGATTTTTTTATTTGGCCATGTATACGAAGTAAAACTTAAATATCGGTGATTAAGTTCCATGAAAGCAAATTTTCTTGCGCTATCAAACGACTTTCTAGAATATACAAAACTTTTTGACAATATTTGATGAGCTTTAATTAGATGAGCCTCTTGATTTTTTACAAGCTTGTGGATAAGTTTGTTCAAAAAACAAGTTCCTCCTCACTACTCCGTACTGTGATTGGCTGTTGGCCGATTCTCTATCTGATAACCCTCACGCCACGCTCTAGCCCTCGTTGACTCTCTGATTGGCTGTTGGCCGATTCTCTATCCGATAACCCTTAAGTCACGCTCTAGCCCTCGTTGACTCTCTGATTGGCTGTTGGCCGATTCTCTATCCGATAACCCTCACGCCACGCTCTAGCCCTCGTTGACTCTCTGATTGGCTGTTGGCCGATTCTCTATCCGATAACCCTTAAGTCACGCTCTAGCCCTCGTTGACTCTCTGATTGGCTGTTGGTCGATTCTCTATCTGATAACCCTCACGCCACGCTCTAGCCCTCGTTGACTCTCTGATTGGCTGTTGGCCGATTCTCTATCCGATAACCCTCAAGTCACGCTCTAGCCCTCGTTGACTCTCTGATTGGCTGTTGGCCGATTCTCTATCTGATAACCCTCACGCCACGCTCTAGCCCTCGTTGACTCTCTGATTGGCTGTTGGCCGATTCTCTATCCGATAACCCTTAAGTCACGCTCTAGCCCTCGTTGACTCTCTGATTGGCTGTTGGCCGATTCTCTATCCGATAACCCTCACGCCACGCTCTAGCCCTCGTTGACTCTCTGATTGGCTGTTGGCCGATTCTCTATCCGATAACCCTGACGCCACGCTCCAGCCCTCGTTGACTCTCTGATTGGCTGTTGGCCGATTCTCTATCCGATAACCCTCACGCCACGCTCTAGCCCTCGTTGACTCTCTGATTGGCTGTTGGCCGATTCTCTATCCGATAACCCTCAAGTCACGCTCTAGCCCTCGTTGACTCTCTGATTGGCTGTTGGCCGATTCTCTATCTGATAACCCTCACGTCACGCTCTAGCCCTCGTTGACTCTCTGATTGGCTGTACAAAATTAAATATATGAAAGTCGAGACAATTTATCAAATCTGCTTTAAAACAAGTCAAGTCCAGGCCTAAAAACCAAGGCCGGAAAACATTGGAAGTATTAGATGTATTCTAGCGATTGCCAGTATTCTGTTCATAATTCGATAGATAAAAGAGATAAAACTTAGACAGTAAATATATGAGCACAGTTCAGTTTATTTACGAGAATATCAGCAGATTGAGTTGATAAGCCACCATATTAAAAGGTTATTACTCGTAGAAGAGATTCTAAACTCAAAAATAGAAATATTGATGAAACTACAGCAAAATAATGGAAGACGCAGTAACAAAAATGGAGAAAGTGATTTCATTTTTAAAAAATTAACGTTGCATAGTTAAATAGTAGTCGTTCAAACCAGTCCAGGGTTTGTTAATATTTGAAGTAAATTCTCAACAGCCGCCGCATCACAGAATGCCAGCTGAAGCAACCGCCCCTGTGCCATCCGAAGTCGTTGACTGATAGCCAAGGACGCGGAAATTTTTCAGACAGGTGTTAAACGATAGATTGACGTGACCCAAACTGCACACCCGGGTCACCTGGCGACCCTGACCCTGACCTAGGATCTTGGGATCTGTGTAATGCGGCTGATCAGACTGTAGGAAGCCCTGGATAGCGCTGAATAGCGAGGAAGACTTTGGCGCAAACAATGGGACCCGCTTGACGCAACGGCCCGGCTGCATCGGCAGGTGGCAGACTGCGTAGCCGCGCACCACCTGCTTGCCCCAGATGTCGGTGCCCAGAGCGGTGATGACCACCTGCGGCCAGCCGTGCGGATTCGTCGCCTTCCAGGTGACGTCGATCGGCATGGCGAAGTGGTGCATGCCGCGGATATCGTCCGACTTGCTGGACAGCTGCGAGACGGCCTCCTCCAAGCCGAGGACCCGCTCCCAGTCCTCGCCGTGCACGAACTGGTACATGAGGAAGATGAAGTCGTAGTGCGGAATCTCCACACTCTCGATCTGGCCGGAGGTGTTCAGTAGGAAGCTGCCGGCTGCTTCCGAGGCGCCCGCGGTGGCTGTCATGCTCTGGTCAGGCAGCCGACGATATCGCTGGAATGTGTGAAGATGGGAAAAGAGTCGAAACGGGAAGGCAGTGTCGAAATGGAAGGAGAAAGTGTCCAAAGAGAAGGAGAAGGCGTCGAAATTGAAAAATAAAGTGTCGAAAAAGAGATTGATGAAGAAGATGACGAAATGGAAGGAGTTGGTGTCCAAAATACGTGGAGAATGTGTCGAAATGGATTGAGAACATGACGAAATGGAAAGACAAGGTGGTGAAATAGATGAAGAAGGTGTCGAAATAGATGGAGAGGTTGTCGAAATAGATGGAGAATGTGTCGAAATAGATGGAGAATGTGTCAAAATGGAAGGAGAAAGTTTCTAAATTAAAGTAGAGTGTCGAAATCGATGGAAACTGTGTCGAAATGGATGGAGGCGTCGAAATGGATGGACAAACTGTTAAAATAGATGGAGAAGCTTTCGAAATTAAAGGAGATTGTGTCGAAATGAAAGGAGATTGTGTCGAAATTAAAGGAGATTGTGTCGAAATGAAAGGAGATTGTGTCGAAATTAAATGGAGATTGTTTCGAAATTAAAGCAGAAACTGTCGAAATTGAACAAGGTATCGAATGGAAGGTGTCGAAATTGAGGATAAAGTGTCGAAATGAAAGGAGAAACTGTGTAGACCACGCTTAGCAAATTTTTAAGAAGCACGAATCGGTTTGCTGAAGTCACTCTTTACTGGCAATAAATATCTTCAAGACTCACAATGGCTCTGAATGCAATACGCCTATTGTGGTATTTGTCAGAATAAAAATAAACAAAACAAAACAAACAGCTGTGTGAAAAACATTAGACTGTAAAAATATGTATTCTGAAATTTCCCCACTCCTAATAACCTCTTTGACATCATTTCGTTTTGCTTGACAACACTTTCAGCTTGTTTTTACACAGAAAAGGACAGCTCATGTTCAGGGAAAAAGATAGTAAAAACATAATTTAGTGAAAAAACGAAATAAATTGTACCTCAATAACAAGTATTGTAGCACAGCAACACAAGTTTTCATGACCAAAGCTACCCATGACCACAGCTACCCATGACCACAGCTACCCATGACCACAGCTACCCATGACCACAGCTACCCATGACCATAGCTACCCATGACCATAGCTACCCATGACCATAGCTACCTATGACCACAGCTACCCATGACCATAGCTACCCATGACCATAGCTACCCATGACCATAGCTACCCATGACCATAGCTACCCATGACCACAGCTACCCATGACCACAGCTACCCATGACCATAGCTACCCATGACCATAGCTACCCATGACCATAGCTACCTATGACCACAGCTACCCATGACCACAGCTACGCATCTGCCCAGCTAGCAGTGACTACAATGGCTGCTACAGCTACCCGCAATCTCTGCAATGGCTTCAAGTTATATCTAGAAGTCTTAAAGTACATTTATAAAATAAAAAAAGTGTTTCAAAAAGCCATCTATAATCACTTGGTCTTCTCTGGCAGCGGTTCACTCAGTTTGGCATAGATCGGCGCGAAATGGTCCTCCAATTCCGATCGCATGGCAATGAAATTCTGCGTGGTTGCGTCATGCGCGCCCTGAAGCCATTGTTCTCGCTCGGTGCAGGCCTGGTCGGCCTGTTTCCTCTCCTCCTTATTCAGCCGGCCCTGCAGTTTCTCGGCGTCGGCGAGTGTTTCTCGCATCGTTCTAATCGTAGCCGCGAATGCGTCTCGGGCCTCGGCCCATTGCAGAAAGTCGACGCACTCAGCGTTGCCGTAGCGTTGAGCAACTTCAAGGGGCCGCTCCCCGTAGATACTGCAGCGCTGAATGTCGCCTCCCTGAGCGTAGAGAATCTTCAACGCGTCGACGTTGCGCCACGCAGCAGCCAGATGCATCGCCGTGTAGCCCTCGGCGTTAGTGGCGTTGACATCGGCGCCGCGGTTTAGCACCAGATCCTTGACGATCTCTTGGCGACACATGAACACCGCAGTGTCTAGGGGACACTTGCCTAGCTCGTTTCGGCCTGACATCAGCTGGCTGATCACCTCCGGCGGATGCGCGTTCGGGTTGTCCAGGGCGTCGATCATCGCCCTGTAGCTTCCGCGGTGGATCAGATCGAACAGCGCCTGCTGCGTCAGCTGAATCGGCTCGCCCTCTTCAATCTCCATGATTTGCCAGCAGCTGGGAAGGAACGAGTGTTGGTTGGGCTAGGTCTCCAGATTCGACATATTTATGGGTGTGTGTCTCTAGATATGGTTGTTCTTCGTGTGTGTGTCTCTAGATATGATTGTTCTGGGTTCGTGTGTCTCTAGATATGATTGTTCTTGGTGTGTGCGTCTCTAGATATGATTGTTCTTGGTGTGTGTGTGTCTCTAGATATGATTGTTATTGGTGTGTGTGTCTCTAGATATGATTGTTATTGGTGTGTGTGTCTCTAGATATGATTGTTATAGGTGTGTGTGTCTCTAGATATGATTGTTATAGGTGTGTGTGTCTCTAGACATTATTAATCTACGCAGTTCGATCCCTAGATACGATTATTCTATGTTGGTACATCTCCAGTTACAATTGTTTCGAGGTATGAAACAATGTATCTGTAGATACGCCTTATCGTTGTTAGTTTCACAATAATTCTGTGACATCGACTGGTTGCTAGTTATATAAAATTGTTTAAATGAAAGGAGAAAAATCCAGAAGGTCACTGTATTTGATCCAGTTATTTGTTAGTCAAATTTATCAGAGTAATAATGTTCTGAAGGCCGCTTTAAAACAAGTTAAAGATTTTAGCTCTAGGCTCTCTTGTGTTTAACATAAGGCACTCATCATTTTAATTTTTTTTGGAAAGAGTAAGATTAAGAAAACGAAAAATGTGAAAAAAAACACCAGGTAAAAAATATTCTACATTGGAATTAGTTTTGAGTTGGTTTGTCTTAATCGGTTGGGGAAAATGTCGAAATCAACGGTCAGTCAGGTGTACAGCTCTCTTGTAGTCCTCGATGGCTTCCTGTCGTTTGCCCAGCTTTCCCAGGCAGTCGGCTCGCGATTTCAGCACAACAGGATCGTCGGGTTGGATTAGCAGCGCTGCGGATGTGGAGATGGTGTGTTCGCGGAAGTAGCGCATTTAAAGTCCGGCAGCTACTGAGGGTGGGCTCCAACATGTCGCATATAGAAGCACGAACTTCTAATTGGGAGGTTCGGAGCTCGAATCTTAGGGAACCCTAAGAGTCTAGGGGTCTCTGAGGGTGGGGTTTGTGAGGAGTCTAGGGGTCAGTGAGGGTGGGGTTTGTGAGGAGTCTAGGGGTCACTGAGGGTGGGGTTTGTGTGGAGTCTAGGGTTCAGTGAGTGTGGGGTTTGTGAGGAGTCTAGGGGTCAGTGAAGGTGGGGTTTGTGAGGTGTCTGTGAGTCACTGAGGGTGGGGTTTGTGTGGAGTCTAGGGGTCAGTGAGGGTGGGGTTTGTGTGGAGTCTAGGGGTCAGTGAGGGTGGGGTTTGTGAGGAGTCTAGGGGTCACTGAGGGTGGGGTTTGTGAGGAGTCTAGGGGTCAGTGAGAGTGGGGTTTGTGAGGAGTCTAGGGGTCAGTGAGGGTGGGGTTTGTGAGGTGTCTGTGAGTCACTGAGGGTGGGGTTTGTGTGGAGTCTAGGGGTCAGTGAGAGTGGGGTTTGTGAGGAGTCTAGGGGTCAGTGAGGGTGGGGTTTGTGAGGAGTCTAGGGGTCAGTGAGGGTGGGGTTTGTGAGGAGTCTAGGGGTCAGTGAGGTTAGGGTTTGTGTGGAGTCTAGGGGTCACTAAGGGTAGAAATAGTTGGCCTAGAAAATAATTTTAAAGTAAAGCTTTCGGAAAGAAAACTGTGGCAGCAGGAGCGAAGACTAAAGTCAATGTTTTGTCAAGCGTCAGCCAGCTAAAAGAGTGCTAAAGTGCTCAGTTTCGCCTGTTACAAATCAGGCTTCACCTGCTCGTCACTCATTAAACTCTTAGTTAGTTGGGTGTCTCCTAGAAGCAGATCGAACAGAATGGCATTTTTCTGAACGCGGAAAAATTGCACGGTGTAATCAACAGGAGCGAAGCGACTGAGAGCTGTCCTAACCCAAGCCTTAATTGGTGCTCGGAGACGGAAAAATTCAATGAGGCAGGCAGGGCGGGCCTGTTATTACAAGGCTCTGCTAGATATGCAGCTGTGGTCTAACACAAAAGCCTGCAGCCTGCCTGCTCTCTTGAGCTCTGGTTGTAATTTTCCCGAATTCCAAGAAAAACGCCCCAATTGCCTCCCGAAGGGTATTATTTTTCTCCCGTTCAACCGAAGCTTCAGGCAGGATGTGGGAGAGCGAAAAAAACACAGCAAAAGAGAAAGCCACATTTGCCTGAAAGTAATGAGTCACGGCTTCAACTCAAAATGCGCCTTCAATCGGGCAGCCTAAACCATCCATTCTCGTACCAAAAACCTCCGAATCCCAAAGCATCCATCCCGAATCCAGAAAAAAACTTCCCACATCCCAACCTCCGAATCCCAAAGCATCCGTCCAACATCCCAACCTCCGAATCCCAAAGCATCCATCCCACATCCCAACCTCCGAATCCCAAAAATAAACTTCCCACATTCTAGAACCCAACAGTGTCAAAGTGGGACTCACCGGCGCTGAAATCAGCTTCAGCCGACTCCAAGTTGCCTGTCCGTACAGCCAGTCTGGCCCTATTAAAATAGGCGTGCGCCATGTGCGGACTGAGCTGGATGGCTCTAGTGGCGTCGGCCAAAGCGCCGTCCAGATCGCCGAGAAGTCCGCGCGTCAGGGCTCGATTATTGTGCGCTCCCTCGTCAGCGGGATCGATGCGGATGCAGGCGTCGTAATAGCGCAACGCCTGCTGACACTGGCGCTGCTGCAGGTAGACATTCGCAGCATTGTAGTAGGCCAGGGAGCAGCTCGGCTCTGCCAGCACGGCTTTCTGATAGTCGCGCATAGCCGAGACTCGATCTCCGGCGCACTGTTGAACAACGCCTCTGGTCACTAGGCTCTCGGCGCTGCTAGGCCGAAGTCGGACAGCTTCGTTGGCGTCCGCCAATGCGCCGTCCAGATTGCGCATCTGGAGCGACACAACAGCGCGGCATTCCCACGGCTTCGGCGCGTCAGGCTGGTAGCGAATCGCAGCGCTCAGCTGGTCCCAGGCAGCTCGCATGCGACCCTCCATCTGCAGGCTGAAGGCCAAGTTGATGCGAGCCGCCAGGTGGCGCGGGTCGCTCATCAGGACTCGCTCGTAGTCGCGTCTGGCGAATTGGATACCGCGCGGACTGCCAAAGTCCAGGTAGCAATTGGCCCGACCGATGTAGGCGTCAAGGAAGCTCGGATTGGAGTCCAGGGCGCGGCTGAACGCGCGCACCGCCTGCGGTAGGCGACGCAGACGGTGGTAGCAGGTGCCGACTGCGTGCAGCAGGCGCTCGTCCTTTGGCCGATCGCGGGCTGCCAACAAGAAGTCGCCAAGAGCGTTCTCTGGATCGCCGCAGGCAGTCAGATAGAGCAGGCCTCGGTTCACCAGGGCCCGATACCGGAGCCGGCGATCGTTGAGCATCAGGACGACGCCGTAGTCGCGTAGGGCCAAGTCCGGCTGGCGACTCTCGCCGTGACAGACGGCCCGGTTGAAGTAGGCCAGCGCGCAGGAGCGATCAATTTCGATGGCTCTGGTCAGGTCGTCCGCGGCTAATCCGTAGGCGCGAATGCGGCACTTGATGGAGCCACGGTACAGCAGGGCGCGTAGGCACTGCGGCTGCAGCCTGAGAGCTTCATTGCAGTTCAGAATGGCTTTGCTGTAGCGGCCCTCGCTGGCGTAATGCGCTGCCCGCGACAGATACACTTGGTACATGGCCGGGTTAATAGCCAGCGCATGGTTCAGGTCCTGCACTCCTTTGGCCTGCTTCATCAGGATGCGACAGAGGCCGCGATGGTAGTAGCCCTGCATTTATGGCATAGGACAATATTTGTCTTGATACAGAAGGCTGAATAATAGTGCCATTCAGGATCTGGGAGTGGCAACTGAACCCTGAGGATCTGACAGTTTCAACTGATCCCTGAGGATCTGAGAGTGTCAACTGATCTGACAGTGTCATTTCCTGAAGATTTGACAGTGTCATTTCCTGAGGATCTGACAGTGTCATTTCCTGAGGTCCTGACAGTGTCATTTCCTGAGGATCTGACAGTGTCATTTCCTGAGGATCTGGCAGTGCCATTTCCTGAAGATTTGACAGTCATTTCCTAAAGATCTGACAGTGTCATTTCCTGAGGTCCTGACAGTGTCATTTCCTGAAGATCTGACAGTGTCATTTCCTGAAGATCTGACAGTGTCATTTTCTGAGGATCTGACAGTGTCATTTCCTGAGGTCCTGACAGTGTCATTTCCTGAAGATCTGACAGTGTCATTTCCTGAAGATCTGACAGTGTCGTTTCCTGAAGATCTGACAGTGTCATTTCCTGAAGATCTGACAGTGTCATTTCCTGAAGATCTGACTGTGTCATTTCCTGAGGATCTGACAGTGTCATTTCCTGAGGATCTGGCAGTGCCATTTCCTGAAGATTTGACAGTGTCATTTCCTAAAGATCTGACAGTGTCATTTCCTGAGGTCCTGACAGTGTCATTTCCTGAAGATCTGACAGTGTCATTTCCTGAAGATCTGACAGTGTCGTTTCCTGAGGGTCTGACAGTGTCATTTCCTGAAGATCTGACAGTGTCATTTCCTGAAGATCTGACAGTGTCATTTCCTGAAGATCTGACAGTGTCATTTCCTGAAGATCTGACAGTGTCATTTCCTGAAGATCTGACAGTGTCATTTCCTGAAGATTTGACAGTGTCATTTCCTGAAGATCTGACAGTGTCATTTCCTGAAGATCTGACAGTGTCATTTCCTGAAGATCTGACAGTGTCATTTCCTGAAGATCTGACAGTGTCATTTCCTGAGGATCTGGCCTCTAGATAAGGAATTTAAACTCGGTAAAACCTGCACAATAACCCCCTATAGATATCAAGCAAAATTGCGTCCAGCAGGTGAATAAGCTTAGTTTTCCGTACGCAAGCACATAACACATAAACACATACGTATACAGAGGGTCGCTGCATATTTTTTCGGGCCCTAGATTTAGAAGACCCGACACGCTGACAAGTGAAAACTAAATCCTTCGAGAAAAACATGACTTGATGTAATCCATGCCACACTTTTAGTATACTGATGAAATTCAATCCCTCATTTCAGTGGTTATTTATCCACAGAATTCACTGGCCCAACAAAGTTTGTGTCTCAGAGGAAAAATTAGTCAGACAAATTTGCTACAAATTTCGTTTCTTTTGCCTAAGAAACAGTAAGGCTCTTTCTAGGAAAGCTGATGCCCGCTTTCCGTGCTCGATACTCGTACATGAAGAGACGACAGAAGCTTCCGGAAATCAACAAAGGACACCTGAGCCTCTAATAATGGCATAAATTTCTGGAGACCGTCTTTTTTAAAAAATTATTCCCGCGAAAGCCAATGGATGAAATAAGACACTTCAGATGAATTCTGAGATACACAAAGCTTGGCTACGGTATTAACGATAATTCTTTGAAAACACTTTGGTTAAATCTGACACGATTCAGTTTCAAGCGCAGCGTAGCCAGCCATCCGTCTGCTAATATGATTGTATGAATATGAGTTTTTCAGTACTTCACAATGTGTCTTATTTAACCGGTTGTAGCCTAATGGTTAGAGAGTCGGACACACGACTTTAAGTTCGGGAGTTCGATTCCCGACTCCACTGGAACAATCTGTGTCCTTTTGCAAGACTTTTAACAGTAGAAAGATGAGGGTGTTTCAAATACCCACACGTGTTTTTCTGTATCTCCCAAATATTCAACCAATAGTCATGAAAAGCCAGAACAAGGGCTAAACTTTCCGCTCTATCCGATGAAACAACTTCCATAAACACCAATCACCAGAATAATCAATTATTTGTGCCTACTATTACTGAATAAAATTTTTGGATAAAGTCCTGTAATTTCGATTTAATTAGCCATAACTGTATAATGAATTTGGGTTCGTACTCACATCGGCGAATCCTGGATCGATAGCCAGAGCGGCAGAGTAGGACTCGAGTCCAGGCCCATAGTTCTGCAGGGCTGTCTGACAGTCGCCAATCAGGTAGTGCACCTGGGCCGCTTCTTTTGGCCAGACCAGCTTCTTGTCACCGCCCCAAGGTTTCTAGATGAAATTAGATTTAAAGTAGCATATTAATAAGGTGAATCAAAGTGTTTGAGTTTTTGTTAGTCATTAACTGCAGTCTACTTGATAGAAATATGTATAAAAGTCAGATCAGTAAGATGTTTTGTTTTGAGTAGAAATCGAAGCTCGTAGTTCTAGAAAGAATAAGTAAAGATTAAATTTCTTCAGAGTTTCATAGCCTTGCACGCTATGTCTAAAGGGTCATTTGCTTTAGTGCTCCTTTTTGGCACTGGTTTAGTGATGATGACGAAACGAAAATATCACTGTTCAAAGCTATTTTTAGCTCTCAAGGACAAGTGGTCACGTGATGTCTGTGAGACGAAAATACCACTGTTCAAAGCTATTTTTAGCTCTCAAGGACAAGTGGTCACGTGTTGTTTGCGAAACAAAAATACCACTGTTCAAAGCTATTTTTAGCTCTCAAGGACAAGTGGTCACGTGATGTTTGCGAAACGAAAATATCACTGTTCAAAGCTACGAGTATTTTTAGCTCTCAAGGGCAAGTGGTCACGTGTTGTTTGCGAAACGAAATACCACTGTCAAAGCTATTTTCAGCTCTCAAGGACAAGTGGTCACTCGATTTTGTCATCTGTATGTCGTCAGTTCAGAAGAGTTACGAAAATCTTTATTTAAGGGCGATGGAAAACCTGATGAGGAACAAGAAATCAGACAATGAGTTTTCGAAATTCAAGCTAACATTTTCAAAGATGATAGACAGAGCCTATCATCGACCTGGTAATAAATAGAAACAGATCATTGTAAATCGATTAGTAGAACTGATTATAAGTCCATTCAGAATCTATATCTATATTTTAATAACGTAGAGGAAATGAAATCTTGGACAAAACGTTACCCGTTCAATTTTAAAGGCGTTTTTCTTCTGAAATCGTTAAAAATTCTTTCGCGTCAGTAAATCTAATCGTACTTCAAAAGTAGATTCAGCTGATTGTCGTTTTTTTTCATTAGCATTAAGAATAAGGATAAAATATTGTCATTAGCGAAATAACAATGAAACTAGATCATGCCTCCGTTGTAGGCCTGGACTTACGAGAATCTCCAGGCACTCCTGGAAGCTGGCCACCGCATCGGCGAACCGCTTGGCCTTCATCTGGGTGCGTCCCAACAGGAACAGGATGTCCTTGCCCGGCCGAACCCGCGCCTCCTCCGCCAGCACCTGGATGGCCTCCTCGAACTGGCCGAGGAAACTCAGCACCAGCGCTCGCTGGGTGGGGCTGGCGCCGTCTTCCGACCGGCGACCCCGGTTCATGGCTGCCGAGTGACTGTCGGAGTGAATAGTGGAGTGACTGTCGGAGTGAATATAAGAGTGACTTTCCGAGTGAATAGAGAAGTGAACAGTGGAGTGAACGTTGGAGTGAACAGTAGAGTGAACAGTTGAGTGAATAGTGGAGTGAATAGTGAAGTGAACAGTAGAGTGAACAGTTGAGTGAATAGTGGAGTGAATAGTGAAGTGAACAGTAGAGTGAACAGGTGAGTAACAGTGGAGTGAATAGTTGAGTCACTGCCAGAGTGAATGTCGAAATGTAACCCAGAGAAAATTAGCTGATGAAATGATAAAGAATTTGTTATCGCTTGAGTGAATGACTGTTATATATGCCCTGATTATCAAGTGAAAAAGTAGCGAATTAATGTAACTAAGAGCTCTGATTCCTCTAAAATAATTGTCACTCGTATTTTATAAATACACATCGTAGATTTGATACTTTCATCCAATTTTGGAAAACTGAAACGGAAAGTTGAAAAGCACAAAATGTAAAATTTTATCATCCACAGGTCGTTGCTGTCGTTGCATTCAGCTAAAGTAGACAAACGCATGCTCAAAGTGTGCTCACCGCACGCAAAAAGCCGCCATGTTGAGGTTGCCCATCTTGAGTAGTATCTCGCCGCGGACCATGTAGCAGGATGGGTCCATTGGGTTCATGTGGATGCAGCGAGTTATGTCCAGCAGAGCATTCTGGTACTGAAGCAGGGGCGCAGGTGGCGGCCAATGCTTTCATTTGTCAATTGGGACATCTGCAACACATTCTAACTCGACACAGAAATTATATTTCCTCGCCTGTTAGACAGGAAGAACTCGCCTGTTAGACAGGAAGAACTCGCCTGTTAGACAGGAAGAACTCGCCTGTTAGACAGGAAGAACTCGCCTGTTAGACAGGAAGAACTCGCCTGTTAGACAGGAAGAACTCGCCTGTTAGACAGGAAGAACTCGCCTGTTAGACAGAGAGCTCTTTTACCGTATGGGCAACATTTCACCCCATAGAAATCCTACGTTAATAATCAGCTCAAATCACCTCTCGCAGGGCCATAAAAGCGTCGGCGCGGCAGCGCACAGCCCTGATGTAGGTCGGGTCGACATTGATGGCGGCGCTGTAGTGTCGGATGGCCCTGCAAATCAACAAAGATGCCGCTCGCGTTTGTAAAACAGTCTACAGAAATTCTAGACACAAAAGAATAAGTCAAAGACTCACAGCGCGTGTCGATCAGTGTGATGGTAAACCAGTCCAAGGTTGACGTGAGCACATGGTATGTCCTGTCTGAGTCGGACCAGGGTCTCAAAGTCCGGTATGGCGTCCTCCGGCCTGAGAGGCAGAGATTGCGTTGAATGTGAAGACAGGGGGGTGAGTGGCAGAGCGGTTAACGCGTTTTCCTCTCGAACTAAGGTCCGTGAGCTCGATTCTGCGGCAAGACCACATTAAGTTAGGGCGCAGCCGCGAAAGAAGGTTGGGGGGCTTGTCGTGCAATTTATTTCGCCCTTGAGGGCTACGTGAGAGTTTACACTGGCCGACGGTGAGAAACTCAGGGCAGATGTACACACCTGAATATGCTGTGTGCATGTGTACAGTATCAGTGTGCGTGTGAACATGGGTAAGATCAGGACCAATCAGAGCGATGCAAACCAGAAAATTCTGGAAGCTCAAATGTTTTGTAAAAAAATGAAGAAGCTTTTGCCACCTGTCCATCTCGCAGTAAAGTATGCCTCGATACATGAAGGCCATGGCATTCTCAACGTCTTCATTAAGCATCACCGAGATTGACAAATCTCGCAGTGCTTTCTCCGGCTGAGCTCGCCTGAGCAGTCGGCCGCGATGATAGAACGCGATCCAGTTGTACGGATTGAGGTGAATAGCCGATGAGAAGGCCTGTACAGCAGGGATCATCTGCTGCAGCTTGGCGTAGCACCGCCCGATGTAGGTGTACGCCCGGGAGTCCTTGGGATCTCGGCTGAGCAGCTCCGTGAAGTCGTTAATGGCGAACTGCCATTGTCTGCGAGGTATGTTCGTGCTTCAATTTCAACTGGCATGAAAGCGATTTCAAGCTTCTCATTATAAGCATTATAGAAAACCCAGCAAGAAGTTTGCGAGAATTTCGCTACAAATTAAAATAACACTTTAAAGGCTCAGCTCGGTTTATCGAAGCGGCCAAAGGGGTTGAGTGGCAGAGTGGTTTAATACGTTTGCCTCACTCGCTCCAAGGTCCCTGAGTTCGATTCCGCGGCGAGGCCACATTCATTTGGGGCGCAGCCCCGGAGAGAAGGCTTGGGGGCTTGTCGTGCAATTTACGCCCTTGAGGGCCAACCTCCAAGGCAAGAGTGTACACTGCCTGACGATGAGAAAGTCAGGACAGATGTACAAACCAGTGCGAGTGTGTGCTCAGGAGGCAGCGGAATAGGCAGAATTTCCTGTTCGCTGGCTGTGGGTCTAGTGTCACCAAATGATGTGCCAGAGCCCTCAGACCTCCAGCAATAATGATTACTAGCATCATGATCGAAGCGGCACCTACTCATTCTGGAAGTAGTACAATCCGTGTTTGAACAGAGCGTCAGTCTTGCCCGGACTCAGCTTGCTGGCCATGGAGTAGTCCTCCAGGGCTAGTCGCATCTCGCCGCGCTGTAATAGACATTTTTGCGGATAGAAACTTTCTTATAGATTCAAATTTCGGTCTGGCACAAGGTCCCTGAGTTCAAATCTGTGGCGAGACCACATTAATTTGGCACCCACTCCCTGCACAGGAGGAATGTGTCTGGGGAAGTGAAAACATCCCACCTTCAAGTCTATCAATCTTACTCACTTTCTCATACAGCCCAGCCCGCTTATAATAGCAGTCAGCGTCGCCAGGGTTGAGCTTGATTGCCTGGCCATAGTTGATGATGGCCATGGTGACGTCATTCTTCTTGCGATAGATTTCAGCGCGAGCTTTGTAAGCGCTGGCATGATCCTTGGCCTGCTTTAGAAGTACATTCAGATCGTCCAGGGCCTCAGAGAGGCGGTTCTCCAGCACCTTGACCAGGTGTCGGTGCCAGTAAGCGTCCAGGAACCTGGGCTCCTGCCGAATGCAGCGGTCCAGATCCTCGCGAGCGCCTCGCAGATAGCCAAGCTGGGGTGGAGGCGAGACAGGGGAGATTTTTGAGTCTAAGGGCTCGAGATGTTAAAAAATTGCCTGCCTAGATTATATAACCAGCAGTTTCAGAAACACATAAATAGCATTCGGAGTAATAAGTCTTCATAGAGAATGTTTCATTGACGTGTTGTATAGCCAAGTGCATTACGATTCTATTTGATAACTTTGCGAGAAGGAAAGCGAAAAAGACATGACTCTGTTTCACTGTCCTGTCCGACAGGATTATAGAGAGGCGGCATCGGAAAAAAAACATGAAGGCGTGAAATATTGAATCACCGCGCCTAGCTTCATCCCTCCATTTAAGGATTTAGTCTTTGCCGAATAGCTGTCCGGAGCGCCTCAAAGCGACGGTGAAAGGCGCGGAGATTACGGGGTGTTAAGAGCATGAGGATTAGCGGATGAACTCGGGACACAGTCGGGACTGCTGCTGCTGCTGCTGCTGCTGTTCGACACGCAAACGGGACTTTGCTCAGATGGCCATCATCCTCATCTTCCTGGAACCTGACTCTGAGCACTTGGGAAAGCCGGGAGCCTTTTTAATTAAGCATTCTGAGTACAGGCCGCGGTGAAAGTGGGGAGGAGATCTCAGCGAAGAGTGAAGGCAGACTGAGAAGCGGCCGTGGAGACAAAGGCGAAACGCCAGAGGCGCTGTGACGAGACAGACAGGCAGGGAGCAAAGGAAAATGCAAGCTTCTAGGAGCGCATTGAATTGCGAATTAGCTTTCTGCAACAAATCGACATTAAAGCTGCTTTTTGCAACAACTGCATTTTCAGATTCCTGTTTGCTTTCAAATTTAGCTGATTTCACGCAAAAATCATTTGAAAAAGGCAATAGGAAATATAGAAGAACACGTTTAGCCTCTGAATTCGGATTGCATCGTACCGTCTTTGCTTCCTCCTTAGTTCCTGATTCCTGATCCGATTCTTTCTGATTCTAGCTTCGATTCCTGATCCGATTCTTTCTGATTCTAGCTTAGATTCCTGATCCGATTCTTTCTGATTCTAGCTTCGATTCCTGATCCGATTCTTTCTGATTCTAGCTTCGATTCCTGATCCGATTCTTTCTGATTCTAGCTTCGATTCCTGATCCGATTCTTTCTGATTCTAGCTTCGATTCCTGATCCGATTCGTTCTGATTCTGATTCCAGTGACGATTCTTCCGCAGTTCTTGCTGCAATTCAATTCAACCTAATACTTTTTCTGCACTTTAACTACGCTCATGACAGGTGGTGCATACCCCAGATTTATCATGCCTCGTCCTCATGCTCACTTGAACTAAAATCTTGTCTTTTACTTGCTCGAAGCTTGAAAAAAACTTTTGTTACAACGAATGTAATCTTATTGCGAGGCATCTTAAATCAAAAAAATATAATGAAGTTGAGCACGACATCATCTGAGATGCTCTCAGCCCTGATCAGAGCCAACCTTTGGTTGCAAGTATAGCTTAAGAATAAAAATTAAATACACAGATTTCGTTTAGATCTTCATCAAACATCAAAAGCACAGAAAACAGCAGTCAGTGCAAGGAAACTGCTCATTGCTCACTTTAGCATTGAGAATAGCTACATTTCATTGAAGTAGGGCAGAGTCTACCACCACTGCTGACACCCTACCATCACTGCTGACACCCTACCATCACTGCTGACACACTAACATCACTGCTGACACACTACCATCACTGCTGACACCCTACCATCACTGCTGACACCCTACCATAACTGCTGACACCCTACCATCACTGCTGACACCCTACCATCACTGCTGACACCCTACCATCACTGCTGACACCCTACCATCACTGCTGACACCCTACCATCACTGCTGACACCCTAACATCACTGCTGACACCCTACCATCACTGCTGACACCCTCATACCATCACTGCTGACACCCTAACATCACTGCTGACACCCTACCATCACTGCTGACACCCTACCATCACTGCTGACACACTACCATAACTGCTGACACCCTCCCTACCATCACTGCTGACACCCTCATACCATCACTGCTGACACCCTAACATCACTGCTGACACCCTACCATCACTGCTGACACCCTACCATCACTGCTGACACACTACCATAACTGCTGACACCCTCCCTACCATCACTGCTGACACCCTACCATCACTGCTGACACCCTAACATCACTGCTGACACCCTACCATCACTGCTGACACCCTCATACCATCACTGCTGACACCCTACCATCACTGCTGACACCCTACCATCACTGCTGACACCCTACCATCACTGCTGACACCCTACCATCACTGCTGACACCCTACCATCACTGCTGACACACTACCATAACTGCTGACACCCTACCATCACTGCTGACACCCTACCATAACTGCTGACACCCTACCATCACTGCTGACACCCTACCATCACTGCTGACACACTACCATCACTGCTGACACACTACCATAACAGCTGACACCCTCCCTACCATCACTGCTGACACCCTACCATCACTGCTGACACCCTACCATCACTGCTGACACACTACCATAACAGCTGACACCCTCCCTACCATCACTGCTGACACCCTACCATCACTGCTGACACCCTACCATCACTGCTGACACCCTACCATCACTGCTGACACACTACCATCACTGCTGACACACTACCATAACTGCTGACACCCTCCCTACCATCACTGCTGACACCCTACCATCACTGCTGACACCCTACCATCACTGCTGACACCCTCATACCATCACTGCTGACACCCTAACATCACTGCTGACACCCTACCATCACTGCTGACACCCTACCATCACTGCTGACACACTACCATCACTGCTGACACCCTACCATAACTGCTGACACCCTATCATCACTGCTGACACCCTATCATCACAGGCAAGGACTTCAAACGACCAAGATTCACGAGGCCACCACTGGGCCCTAGGAAAGCAACTCACTTTCCGTCTAAGAGCACCACGTCTGCATAACAGAAAGGCACTGGGAGTCTTCTGGTCGGCCTCGGCCGCCTCGATCGCCGCCGTGAGCTTTGCTACCTCCTGCTCCAGGATGGCCGCAGCTGTTTCCCGATCAGCCTCGGGAATCTCGTCTAGTGCCGGTGGAATTCGCTCAGGCAGCTCAGCCGGGTGCTCGGACGGTGCTTCCTCGCTGCTGTCTGAATCGCGTCGCACCCGTGCGAACTCCGGGTCTTTCAACAGTGCGCGCTCGTCGGCGTTAATGTCAGACGCGTCCTCGTTGTCTGCCGCGGCTGCTCCCGACGACGTCGCTGCTGCCGCGGCCGCCGCCGCCCCAGCCAAACTACGGCGTGAGTCAGCGCCGACAACAGTGCCGCCAACGTCGACTTCGTCGTCATCGCGCGGAGTCGGCGGGTAGACTTCGTCAAACCAGCGGTCCCAGACGACTGTTACCCAGTCGCGGGGGTCCACATCGCGCCTGCGCAAATATTTTAGATGCGCATTTCGGCTGATTGCATCAGAGCTTGACCGGGAGGAGGGGTGACGCCCTGGTAGGGAAGGGAGGGAGGGAGGGAATGGGACCCGGGAAGGGAGGAGGTGTGGCGCCCTCGTAGACCCGGGGAAGGGAGGCGTGACGCCCTGGTAACCCGGGGAAGGGAAGCGTGACACCCTGGTAACCCGGGGAAGGGAGGCGTGACGCCCTGGTAAC
The DNA here is from genome assembly GCA_950097015.1 of Macrostomum hystrix. NCBI lineage: Eukaryota > Metazoa > Platyhelminthes > Macrostomidae > Macrostomum > Macrostomum hystrix. Next base: position 377,916 of record CATNEN010000008.1, read on the forward strand.
CCGGGGAAGGGAGGCGTGACGCCCTGGTAACCCGGGGAAGGGAGGCGTGACGCCCTGGTAACCCGGGGGAAGGGAGGCGTGACGCCCTAGTAACCCGGATAAGGGAGGAGGCGTAGCGCTCTGGTAGACCTTAGAAAGGGAGGAGGCATAGCGCCCTGGTAGACCCGGGGAAGGGAGAAGGCGTGGCGCCCTGGTAGACCCGGGGAAGGGAGGAGGCGTGGCGCCCTGGTAGACCCGGGGAAGGGAGGAGGCGTGGCGCCCTGGTAGACCCGGGGAAGGGAGGAGGCGTAGCGCCCTGGTAGACCCGGGGAAGGGAGGAGGCGTGGCGCCCTGGTAGACCCGGGGAAGGGAGGAGGCGTGGCGCCCTGGTAGACCCGGGGAAGGGGCGTCTCAGAAGACAGAGCGAAAATGTTCATCTTAGTAACTCGTAAATTAATTACTATAATGATCTCCCAGGAGTCTCAGTAAGGAAGTTAGCGTGACGTATTGGAAAAATAATGGGTGTTATACTTGTTAGGAAGAAATTGTTACCTGTATCCTCGCTCGGCCGCCCAGGCTGGGAAGTCGTCTTTCAGATTCAACGGCAGGCTGCGCCGACGTCGAGACCGAATTCGCCTGAATTCATCGTGAAAATGAACTACTTAAAGTAGCGGATCATGTTATAATTTTATATAAAACATTTTAGTACTGGGAGTTTTAAGAAATTCACGAGCCACTACTTATAGTAGCTATGAACAGAAATTGCATCACAGCTGTGCGAACAGGCCGTCGAGAAATTTGGATCACTCACTTTGGCACTCGCAGCTCCCATTCAGCCGGCTTCTTGATGGCATCGATGGATTCCCGTCGGTGCAGCTGATTGGCTGGCTCCTGAAGGAAGCGCTCGATGGCGTCGATGCGGGCCATGCTGACCAGACCCCGGCGCTGACGCATGAGCTGCTGCCGCTGCTGTGCCTGCTGCTTCCTGAGCGGCCACGGGTGGGAGATGGAGAGAAGAGATAGAGGAGTGGAAAAGGTAGCGGAAACCAGACGAAACAATCAGGCTAAACCTTGGTAAATATTTGTTACTATGGTAAAGCTAATATTTTACCTTTAATTGTATTGCCGATCATTAGGCGCAGTATAAGAGCCGACTATTTTAATCTTATAAGAAACTTATTTTTTTAACGCCCTTGAATGTCATTGAGGGAAACATTACTTTCTATATTGTGTCATATGATTCAATTTTGTATTAAATCATACAGGTAACCGTCTGCTTGTAATTAGTCTCGTTCCTGTAGAACTTATGTAAGAGGTCGAAAGTTCAAAGTTCTATTTGTAAATTAATCGCCAAATAAAGCTTTCCACAATGCTTAATGCATGTATTTGTATCGTGGTTGAACTCCAATTAGCAATGGCACGCAGCCGCGTGATTCTCACGCTTGACCCTGGCTGGTGAAACTCGTATAGTTTCCCAGCGAACAATATTACTCAACATCGCTAAACATGCATCTGTCAATGCGAAATCCTTGAGAAATTAGTTACAATCGATATCCTTGTTGTCTTCTATAAGCTTTGTTTCGCTAACTAGACAGTCCAGAAAAGACCAGCAAATTTCGGTTCTTTCTGACCTTCTTCTTCTAAAGGAGACGAGACTGAGTAAACGAAAAATAGGAAACGGAAAAGTTCCATTGAAAGTTGACAGACCAGAGACTGCGCGATTGAGATAAGACCGACAGTGGAGTGAATCACTAGTGCAATGAGACATAAACATTTAAAGTAGGCCTAGAAATGTGGCCCTGTCCCCATACTGGCTAATCAGTCGAACCATCGCCCTTTGGAACTTTGTAGCTAAGGAAAAATTTTCCAGGTAGATATCACTGTAGACACACATGCGCGTCTCATGCGTCGCAGAGGTGACAATAATTTTCTACAGACGCTTTTATCATTAGGTTGCACTTTTCTTTCATTTGAAATGCCAGACAGTATAATTAAGACTCACTGTTTGGGTAGAATGACGTATCTCCTGCCAGCAGCCAGAGCCAATTCGGCTGGAGTCGGTTTGCGCTCTGAAATATTTAGTCGATGCAGTTTAAGATATTGGTTGCCGAGCAAGCTTGGCAACTGTTACGATAATTTCAACGAACCTTTTATTGATAACTGTCTCATTGTTCTGGATCGTTGTCCATCGGCCTTGTCTCCTGTCTCTCCACCGTCAGGACCCGAGTCGCCCGCCCGTGTGGCATCTTGGCCATGTTGGTCATGCTGTCCAGACTGGTCCAGCTGTTTCTGATGTCCAGTCGACTGATCCAGCTCCTGTAGTTTAGCTCGCTTTTCCTCCTCAGCCATGAGACGAGATTGGGCTTGAAGCTATGGGAGTTTGGTTGATAATACGAGCTAATACATGTATACTGTCAACTTGACGCTAACCAACACCTTAAAAAACTGTTTCTTACGCACCTCCTTTTCTATGGCATTGTAGTCTAGATTTAGCACCAAATTATCTTCTTCGTCCAGATGAACACTGGGCAGTGATCTACTCGGTCTCAGACCTGGAATGAGTAACCATGGGAAAATGTTTTACGGTGAATCTTGGGCTTCTGAGTGATGCGTGATGATAGGGATGAGGTAGCACTTTTGACTGAGGCTAGAAGTGGAAAAGTGTCTGTTCTGACTGGGAGTTGGGGTAAGAAATAGGACCGTGTCACTTCTGAATGGGTTAGGGGTCAGAAGGCGTTGCTTCTGAATGGGTTAGGGGTCAGAAGGCGTTGCTTCTGAATGGGTTAGGGGTCAGAAGGCGTTACTTCTGAATGGGTTAGGGTCAGAAGGTGGCACTTCTGAATGGGTTAGGGGTCAGAAGGCGTTGCTTCTGAATGGGTTAGGGGTCAGAAGGCGTTACTTCTGAATGGGTTAGGGGTCAGAAGGTGGCACTTCTGAATGGGTTAGGGGTCAGAAGGCGTTGCTTCTGAATGGGTTAGGGGTCAGAAGGTGGCACTTCTGAATGGGGTTAGGGGTCAGAAGGCGTTGCTTCTGAATGGGTTAGGGGTCAGAAGGCGTTGCTTCTGAATGGGTTAGGGGTCAGAAGGCGTTACTTATGAATGGGGTTAGGGGTCAGAAGGTGGCACTTCTGAATGGGGTTAGGGGTCAGAAGGTGGCACTTCTGAATGGGGTTAGGGGTCAGAAGGCGTTGCTTCTGAATGGGTTAGGGGTCAGAAGGCGTTGCTTCTGAATGGGTTAGGGGTCAGAAGGCGTTACTTATGAATGGGGTTAGGGGTCAGAAGGTGGCACTTCTGAATGGGGTTAGGGGTCAGAAGGCGTTACTTCTGAATGGGTTAGGGGTCAGAAGGTGGCACTTCTGAATGGGGTTAGGGGTCAGAAGGCGTTACTTCTGAATGGGTTAGGGGTCAGAAGGTGGCACTTCTGAATGGGTTAGGGGTCAGAAGGCGTTGCTTCTGAATGGGTTAGGGGTCAGAAGGCGTTGCTTCTGAATGGGTTAGGGGTCAGAAGGCGTTGCTTCTGAATAGGTTAGGAGTCAGAAGGCGTTACTTATGAATGGGGTTAGGGGTCAGAAGGCGTTACTTCTGAATGGGGTTAGGGGTAGAAGCTACAACTTATGAACGAGGGTAAAGGAGGGAAATTGTCACGACCTCAAGGAATATACTATCACGAACAGCATTAAAACGTTTAATATTCTCACCAAAAAAGCTCTCGACTCCGCCTTCATTTTTGTACTCTAAATTGAGCCTCTCAATGCTGCGACTAAGACGCTTTTGAAGTCTGTGAAAAAATAAAAAGAGGTATAGTTGAATCATGAAATATGATTCTGAACAATATAGCACTGGAAAAGTGTTTTATTTAACTACGAGCTAACTGTCAAAATGTGCAGGTCTCACCGCATCCGGGTCAGCTGCACGCATTCCTCAATCGCAACCGCATCGCCCATTGAGAGGCCACTGTCGGCTGCATCGCCGGTTCCACCAGGCGCAACGCCGGTGATGTCGGTAGAGTCGCGTTGACGCCTTTCACCAACAAAGATACCACCGCCGACGCCGGCACCCCCATTCGAATCTGATGCCATTCGACTCAATCGGACGGCGCTGCCCGACGCAAACTCGTCGAACGGCACGGCACTCTGGTACTGTTTGAACAGAGCTGCGCGCACCTGCTCTGGTCCCGCCTGGGCGCGTGGCGGCGGAGGCTCTAACTGGTCGACACGGCGCGCAGTCTTGCCCAAAAATTCAACTCGAGTGCCGGCAAGCTGCAGCTCGGGCATCCGAATGATTGGCTCGCCAGTCGCAGCAGCTGCGGCCTCTTCGGTCTCGTCTGCCTGCAGCTGACGCAACGCCTCCACGGCTCGCTTCTGCCAGGCCTCGTAGCTCTCGATCTCGCGCATTATCCGATCGACGCCGGCTGTCTCGTCGCTGACAGCTGGCAGAGCTATCGCCGGTGTCGGCTCCGGCTGCAATGGCGCTGCTGGCAGTCGCATCAACAGATGATGCTCCTTCCGAGCCCGACGTTCGGCTGGCTCAGTGCGTCGCCAATTCGTGTCGTCCAACATGCAGAGCGAGTGAATGTCCGGCTTCGAAGTTGGCATCATCGGCTCAGCGATGGTGCCGGAGACTTCGCTCTGACTATCGTCGGCTTTATGGCGACGCTGAGGCGGCTGCGCCTTCTGCAACATCGCCACTTGATGGCCTTGAAGACTAACCACATCCGTGATGGAGACCTCCGCAGGCAGTCGACTTAGCTCAAGAACCTGCGGTGTGCATAATGTTAACTTAGACGTTGTCTGGTATAAATCCATTCAAACGATCTAATCATTGATTATGAATTAAGACTACTATTCTGATTATGAGTGAGTAGTCTTTTTTACTATATAATAAAATGTGACATTGTTTTTTTGGATGTTGAAATTTATTGTGCAATTTACGAGATTAAGTTATGCTCAAGCAAGTCGAAACTTCAAAAGTCTTCCCAAATCCCTCAGGTATTTTATTATCGTGTAAAACTGGAATTAACCACAGCACGACTCGTTCAATTGAGGCCTTTATATGGATAAACATGTTTTCTCCGATTCAATTCAGAAAAAAAAGCGCAATGCTAATCAATGTCATTTGTAAACGATAAATGAAAAAGTTCAAAAACATTTAGATTGAAATTAGAAAGCGATAGAAGTGCATCCAAGTGCGTCGTGGCAGTGGAGGGTGGGCGGGCGCGCTCAGTCAAAACACGCAAACTTTTTAAACAGCCCGCTGCACGGCCCAAAGCCCAGAGTCTATTCAAGGTCTGCCTCTCTCTCATTGGCTGGCTGGGCTTGGCCCACGAGTAGGCGAAATGAAATATAATTTTAAGGCCGGGGCTTGAAGGGGTTTCCCTCCTCGTCACGCGGGAAATCCATGACTAGTGCTCGCCTCCACAGACCAGGCCTTCCGCTCATTCCCTCTCCGACCAACCCAAGCACGTAGGTCACAAATGGAACACACGAGGCCCACGCATGACATAACGTTATAGATAGATAGGAGAAGTGAATGGAACAGGCTTAAGCTTCTACTATAAAAGGCTTCAGTTTTGACCCAGTCCAGGTTTTCTCTTTGTGATCCTCGCGCACAGCAAGCAGTCTACAAATCTGCAACACGCTGATACCTGAGCATCGACTCGAGTTTTAGAAAGCAGGAAATAAGTCATGCTTGAAACACTATTGAATTCGCCGGCACTGACTAATAATGTGCCAACTGTGCCTTCGCCATTCACCGTGTTACATCGTGGCGAGGCTAAAAAACGTAGTAAGACTCTACAGTTAGCAGAAGACGAGTCCAGCAAGCATCAGCAACAGCAGCATCATGAGCATTCTTGCGAGCAAACAAGTAGAAAACGATCAGCTGGCGAGTACAATAATTTGGTCACGGCGGTCTACTCAGTCTGTTGCCTATACCAGTTCATCAGATACTTGCCGCTGCTAATACTCCGGGTCTGCTTTGGAGCGGGTGTAAGTTTTCTACCATTAAATCGATGATTTTAAAGTAAATCACCATTTTAAATCAAACATTAATCTCATTATCTCTTGACCAAATTTTAGCAACAGCAACAGCAGCAGCGGCAACTACAAAGAGCCGGGTGTCAATCTCGCGGCTTGAGGAGCAGCCAATTAATGGCGCAGCAGCAGCAGCAGCAGCAGGACAGTGGACCCAATGTGCGCACAGTAACAGGACTGATGCTTCTCGGCCTGCCACTACTCCTGCTAGCCGGCCTACCCATTGTCGGCCGTCTAGTCGCGTCACCGCCATCTTCCACGTCTAGTCGGGCGTCGTCGCGCAGTCGCGCATCGTCGATTTCGTCGGTCGCATCACAGAGCCGCGCCGGACGAGTCTATTCGAGCTCAATGAGCTCAGTGGAGTCGACTTGAGCTATTTAACCTTTTTTTAATAAGACTCAACTCAGTGCTTTGCAGTACCGCATTTCTCTTGTGCTCATGTTAGCTGCAATTTTCTCTGTAAAATTCTTTGATTATTTGAAACGCGTCAATATTTTTGGTATAAATTTTGGTTTAACCTTTCCATTTGTTAACTATTAGTGTTACTTTAAAAGCCATTGCCACCATTCTTTATTCTCTTATTCAACTATCACATGACATGTGCATCATTGATTACACTGGACTCTTCCAATCATTTGAAAAGCTTTTTCAAGTCTTCCATTGTAATGAATGAAAATAATAATAAACTATTTCTGACTAATTAATTAGCGCGTAGAATAAAATACTTGAAATAATTGAATTTCTTGTGTTGCAAAATAGTCACTCATTTAGTGCGTGAATTCGGCTTGATCACGCAGCAGAGGCGTGGCAGCAGCTCATTATTTCGATAGGGCTCTGTTTATAATGTACTTGGTTATAGATTATAGATAGGTCCCTCATTACTCAGGTCGAGGATTGAGGTCTTGTAAGGACAAAAGGGTTTCTGCTGAATTTCTTAGCTGCACCAGATAGCCCCGTCTGGCTCACTTGCCTTGACACTTGCGGACTGAAATGATTCTTATTTTTAGCACTTGGCGCAGAAGAAAAGTACATTTTCATAAACAGAAAAACACCAAACACCAGCGCTAAACAAAGCGTCAAATGCACTTGACTGTTTTCCTTAACCATACTGACAGATAAGACAGCTATTTCTTAGACAATTTCTGGCTGTGAAAACAGACGGAAATTTCCATAATATTGTTTTTCTAATCAGGATTTTACCTTCAAATCTACCTGACTGTATCACCTAAACACACCCTCGCACGTACCGGACAGTCACTTACCTCTCTGTCGGTCATGAACGGCGTTCGAGCTGACGCCGCAGTGGACCGACCCGACCGCAGGGCCGACCTCGCTGTCGATATCCGCTCCTCCAGACTCTCGAGCTTCAGGTCTGTCAGCTGATCGGCTTGGCGCGACTCCTGCACAATGTTTATTGATTTTGATACTTATTGCGGCATAATTTTTCTGCTCAAAAAATTTCATCATCTGACCATGTCGACTATGTGATAATATTGTTAATTATTACAAGGGGTGCTAGCTGGGATAGTGATCGTTTGGGTACTACTTTCTACAACACCCTCTAAATTGCCTAAAGCAGCAGTTAGCTTATAGAAAAACTATCAATGGTCTAGATGAGTGTGTACTTTTTTCTCTAGCACTTTTATTAGCTGAGTTATGGCCCCTCACGCGGTGATCTCTATGGACATAAATTGCAATTTTCACCAGCTGCTGAAAGAAAATTTTTTAAAGCCACTAGGATTGGAGGGTCAGGGGTCAAACGGGGACACAACCGTTGTTCAAAAATCTCAAGCAAAAGAATGAAATGTCATCACAATCATCGCAATCCTCCTCCTAAAGTACTTGTAATTGTAAAATTGTATTGTGTTTTCTAGATAAAAAAGTCCGAGCATCATCAACTGATTCTATACCATATTATCCTACTCTACTCTCACTCCAACCTCTCATTCTCTACAGATTGGGAGTACCATGTCGTATTTTTTCGATTAAGTACCTCGAGCAACTCGGCGAGCTGCAGTTCCGCCTGCTCCGACTTTGGCCCAGCAGCGGCGGCAGCGGCGGCGGCGAAGGCAGCTACTTCAGCCTCTCTTTCGGCTTCTGCTGCCTCTCGCGCCGCGGCAGCAGCCACCGCCTCAGCAGCCGCCTCCGCAGCCGCAGCATCAGCCTGACTGTCCTCCTCGAAGCCGTGAAACTCTTCGCCGCGTCGTTCGGCAAATCGGCGCATCAGCTGCTCAATTTGACGATCGGCCGCGGTCGGTGGCAACTTGCCGCCAGTCTCCTTCATGCTGCTGAGAATCTGGTTGATGCTGCGTGGTGCCATAGAGTTCGATGGCTGCGGTAACTCAGCGTGCTCTATCGTTATCGCCATCGCTCCTGTCGCTGCAACCGCCGCCGCTTCCTCGGGTGATTGCAACGGAGGCGGTGGATCACGCCTCGTCAGCTGGGCCAACGCGCGAGCTTCATCCAAGAGCGCCTCTTCAGTCCGGCCTTCGACGTCGGTGGTGGCGGCCACCGCATCGACATCCAGTCCAGTAGCTAACGATTTCGACATAATACGGTTCTTCTTTTTGTTCTTCTTCTGCTTGATGACGGGTGGCGGAAGCGGCTGCCGCTCAGTTTTTAATGCAACCGGAGCCTGACGGACCGCGCCTTGGCTGGCGATGATTGCCGGCGGACGCGGCGGTGACGCTGCCAACTGCGGCGACCGCGGCGGAGCTGGCCTTAGTTCAGCGTCGTCTTCGACCTCGTCCTCGTCCTCGTTCTCGCGATCAGCGGTTGTAGGCCGGGTCGTCAGTCGATTCGCATCGGCCAGTGCGGCGATGCTGGCCGCAGCTGAAGGCGGCTGTGGCGCAGCCGGAGCTCTGGGCGAGAGCGCCGCTTTGCCAGCCAGCAGCACCTGCAAGTTGCCAGGTTTCTGCTGTTGCTGATGGGGCTGCAGCACCTGCTTTGGCTTCTTCGGTGGAGCATAGCCGGGGGCGAGTTTGCGCTCGATGTCGGCCATGAGGTCGGCCCTGCGAGCCCGGCCAACCCGGTCGGCCAGGATGGCGCTGCGGCCGCGCCAGTTCACGTCACGCCAGTCCTGATCGATGTCGCGGCGTTGGCGCCGATTTAAATTCATACGCAGACCGCCGCCGCCGGCACCGCTGCCAACACCGCCGACTGTGTCCAAGGGGTCAGCGGACATGGCTGAAAGGTAAAAATATTAAATGCTTAGTTTTTACTCAAAACTTTTGCACTGGCTGCCTGTAGTAGCACCTAAGAATTTTGATCTATAGAATACGCGAGCAAAATTTTTTTTCATTTTGCTTGGCATTCTCTTAAACTCACATTTTGGAAAAATAAATTGGTTCAAAATTACAGTGATAGAAATTTAAGAAAAATGAATAATTGTTCCATTTATTTTCACATGCGAGTTTCAATGTTCATCAGCAACTATTTTACATGCACAAATGTACTTTAAAACAGCTTGTTGCTAGTTATTCTGTTATATTCTCAAAAACTATTTGGAAAAATTCTGAAATGTTTGTGTATACACGCAAGGACACCTTTTGTTTTAAGTACCTAAGATTAGGTTCCAATTTAGTCTATGGCCTAATCATACTATGACCTTCACTCTTGACCTTGACTTCAAACTAAGCCCTTTAAATTTCGGAATCCAGGCCTCGGCTGGCTAGCCAGTGTGAAACTTCAGCTTGTTGCAGGCTGCCGCGAGACGCTGACAGAATCTACTGACGAACGCGCACCGAAACGGACCGTCTCGACGCAGCCGATCGTCTAAGAAGGTCGCCTGCTGAGAGATCTCCGTCAGGTCGAAGATTGGCAGGTACCTTGGCGAGGACAGGTTTATGTGAACTGTGAGTTATTTACAAGTAGGAGAATCACAATTGACGATTTCTTTCAAGTAGGGGAATCCCAATCGACGGTATTTCCAAGTAGGAGAATCCCAATCGACTGTATTTTCAAGTAAGAGGATATTTCTAGACACGATATTTCTAGGTTGGGGAATCCAAGGCCGATATTTCCAGGTAGGGGAATCCAAGGACGATATTTCCAGGTAGGGGAATCCAAGGACGATATTTTTTAAGTTGGGGAATCCAAAGACGATAATTCCAAGTAGGGGAATACCACAGCTATGCTATTTACTAACAGGGGAATCTTTTTACGTCTTATGCAACTAGGGAGATCCCTAGGCGTACTAACGGAAATCCCTTGTTACGAAAGCTCAGCAATAGTCTATGACTTTTGATACATTACAACCAAGCTGGTCCAAAGCTAAGACAAACATAGTTTGGCTCACTCATCACTGGCGTCTAGGCCTCGAATGAGATCTCGCGGCTGTAGCAGCAGGGCAGCGGCCGCGGCTTCAGCTTCAGCAGCCGCAGCAGCGGCCGCCTCGTCCAGCTGCTCGTCCTCCTCTTCTCCTGCCGGCTTGGCCTGCTTGATGGCGCTCCGGACGCAGATGTGGTTAAGTATTCGCAGAGTTTCGTCAATCTTGTGCCGCTTCAGTGTGCACAGATTGGCCAGCGAGTAGATCCACAAAGTGGCTAGTTTTGAATCGGTGCGCAGAAATGCTCCGGGCTGTCAGTTTAGATGGATTCGATTTTAACAAACTCAAGGACACTAGACCCACAGCCAGCAAGGAGGCGATTCTGCCCATTCCGCTGACTCCTGAGCACACAAGCACACCACACTTATACTGCACGCAGGCACACACTCACAGAGGAGACAGGGTGTACATCTGCCATGACTTTTTCATAGTCAGGCAGTGTCCACTCTGCCTTGGAGTTCGGCCCTCAAGGGCGTAAATTTCACGGAAAGCCCCTAAAACTAGCTTCTCTCCGCGGCTGCTCCAAAACGAAGGTGGCCTCACCGCGGAATCGAGCTCAGGCACTTCCCTGTCTTTGGGATCGCCACTTTCCTGTATTTGGGATCGCCACTTTCCTGTATTTGAGATCGCCACTTTCCTGTATTTGGGATCGCCACTTTCCTGTCTTTGGGATCACCACTTTCCTGTCTTTGGGATCGCCCCTTTCCTGTATTTGGGATCGCCACTTTCCTGTCTTTGGGATCGCCACTTTCCTGTATTTGGGATCGCCACTTTCCTGTATTTGAGATCGCCACTTTCCTGTATTTGGGATCGCCACTTCCCTGTCTTTGGGATCGCCACTTTCCTGTCTCTGGGATCGCCACTTCCCTGTCTTCGGGATCGCCACTTTCCTGTCTCTGGGATCGCCAATTCCCTGTCTTTGGGATCGCCACTTTCCTGTATTTGGGATCGCCACTTTCCTGTCTCTGGGATCGCCACTTTCCTATCTTTGGGATCGCCACTTCCCTGTCTTTGGGATCGCGACTTCCCTGTCTTTGGGATCACCACTTCCCTGTCTTTGGGATCGCCACTTTCCTGTCTTTGGGATCGCCACTTTCCTGTCTCTGGGATCGCCACTTCCCTGTCTTTGGGATCACCACTTCCCTGTCTTTGGGATCGCCACTTTCCTGTATTTGGGATCGCCACTTTCCTGTCTCTGGGATCGCCACTTTCCTGTATTTGAGATCGCCACTTTCCTGTATTTGGGATCGCCACTTTCCTGTCTTTGGGATCACCACTTTCCTGTCTTTGGGATCGCCCCTTTCCTGTATTTGGGATCGCCACTTTCCTGTCTTTGGGATCGCCACTTTCCTGTATTTGGGATCGCCACTTTCCTGTATTTGAGATCGCCACTTTCCTGTATTTGGGATCGCCACTTCCCTGTCTTTGGGATCGCCACTTTCCTGTCTCTGGGATCGCCACTTCCCTGTCTTTGGGGTCTCCACTCGTACTGAAGGTATTCAAGCCATACCTGGTCTTCAGTCTCGGTCGAGTCTCTGCTCTCATCAGCCAAGTCCGGACGAGTCACGGGGCAAGCGGCCTCGGCGGAGGCCGGGCGGCCCATCAGGTCGGCCATGTCGGCAGACATTGACCAGACATTGGCAAGAGCTGGGCGACAGCTGTATGCTGGACAAATCAATGCTTCGTGGTCCAGCAGCTGGCGAAGTTTCTTCTCTCTGAAACGAAAATTCTGGACTTTGTCTATTAGATCCGCCACTCCCCGGTCAATTAGATCCGCCACTCCGGTCAATTAGATCCGCCACTCCGGTCAATTAGATCCTCCACTCCTTGGTCAATTAGATCCTCCACTCCTTGGTCAAATAGATCCTCCACTCCTTGGTCAATTAGATCCGCCACTCCTGTCAATTAGATCCTCCACTCCTTGGTCAATTAGATCCTCCACTCCTTGGTCAATTAGATCCGCCACTCCGATCAATTAGATCCGCCACTCCGGTCAATTAGATCCTCCACTCCTTGGTCAATTAGATCCTCCACTCCTTGGTCAATTAGATCCGCCACTCCTGTCAATTAGATCCTCCACTCCTTGGTCAATCAGATCCTTCACTCCTTGGTCAATCAGATCCTCCACTCCTTGGTCAATCAGATCCTTCACTCCTTGGTCAATTAGATCCTCCACTCCTTGGTCAATCAGATCCGCCACTCCCCAGTCAATTAGATCCGCCACTCCCCAGTCAATTAGATCCGCCACTCCGGTCAATTAGATCCGCCACTCCTTGGTCAATTAGATCCTCCACTCCTTGGTCAATTAGATCCTCCACTCCTTGGTCAATTAGATCCTCCACTCCTTGGTCAATTAGATCCGCCACTCCCCAGTCAATTAGATCCGCGAGTCCTCAGTCTCACCTGAACCCAGTCACGAAGGAATATACGATGGTTCTCGGAGACAGGTGATCGCGAATCTCATCCGCCACAGTTGGCAGAGCTGCGGGCGGGCAGCACAGAAACAGCAGGTGTACTGAAGAGGCCACCTTGGCATTGTCGAATACGCAGGTTGCACCCTTGACTGTCAGATCCGCTGAAGTGAATGTGGTGTTTGATAACTAATTAACTTGTACTTTTTCATTTTTCCTACTCCTATGCCCTCTGCAAGAAACACCACCTGTTGCTCTTACAAGCCAGCTCAGGCCTTCGCGTTGAAATCTTTAACTCCTGCGGCAGCAGACCGGAGCCACGAAGCAGAAAATTGGCAAGCCGAGAGCCAAGCCGGCCGAATCCGATGATGCCTACTAGCAGGGGCTCCTTTGCCTGCGATGAGAGCAAGGACTGATTCTATTGGAGAACGCCTCACTCGAACTTGATTTTAATTGGCTGAGTTTAGTCACGTGCTTGGTTTCCAGGATGGCTGAAAAGGGGTTTACCCCCACTAGTTCTTCTAAAAATAGCAACAGTCAGCCATCCCAAATCAGGCCGCTTTGTATAGCTTGATTGTTACGTTCTAAGAGTTTAAGTAGTCCTGTTGTGTACTTTTGCATTTGCTGTCCTACTTATTCTACTTAGCTAAGCATCTAAGTAGCTGCTAAGTAGCTCATATGGATTGGTAAGTCACAAATTCATTGTTTACCTGCAAGTCTTTCAATAGTTTGTTGGACAGCTTCTTGTCATTTGGGTGCAGCACCAGTAGACGGTTCTCTCTACAGGTGGATTTTAAATTATTTTATCAAAAGGTGTCATTTCAGTTCCATCGGTGAAAACTCATTCAATCAGAGGTAGGTATTCGCAATTTGGATAAAATTGATACTCGAATTGAAGCGAGTCAGACCCATTATCAGACCCTTATCAGACCCATTCTGCTGGTCGAAACTCAACTATTGGTAATTGTCTTCGGGTGTCTCATTATAATAATAACAATAATTGCAGGAGCAGTGCGAGCAGTGGCACATCATTTGATGACACTAGACCTGCAGCCAGCGAGGAGGCAGTTCTGCCCATTTCGCTGACTCCTGAGCACACATGCACAAAGATACCGTACGCGGGCACACGCTCACACAGGTGTGTACATCTGCCCTGACTTTCTCATCGTCAGGCATCGTACACTCTCACTGTGCCTTGGAGGTTGGCCCTCAAGGGTGTAAATTGCACGACAAGCCCCCAAGCCTTCTCTCCGCGGCTGCGCCCCAAATAAATGTGGCCTCGCCGTGGAATCGAACTAGAGACCGTGGTGCGAGAGGCAAACTCGTTAACCGCTCTGCCACCGACCCCCTCGGGTGTCCAATAATGGTTGACACTAGTGCTACTATGACAAAACAATAATCGAATAACAAGCAAGGAAAAAAGCGATTTTCAATTTCTGCTTTGCTTCTATTGATGCCATTTTACTACATTGCAGTGTGCTGAAATTTAGTTTGTGTCTTTACCATTCTTTTCTTTGCGACAAAGCCTGGCGCATTAAAATGCTTTAACAATGTGAAAATGTGTTAATGAGGGACTCTAAAAGAAGTATATAGATTTTTTTATTTTACTTGACTGAGAGCAGGGTGACTGATAAATTGCTAAATATAACTTTAATTCCTTAAGTATATCTGAAGAACTTGATCTGCTATCAAAGCCCTATAAAAAACTTTAGGAACACAAAAACTGTTAAGAAGCAAAAAACTGCGATGCACAATAGAAAAAATGCCATATGAGGATTAAAATTAGTTAACCAATAATGTCAGATTAATGATAAAAGCTAAAAAGTTCCTTTTAGACTCGGCTTGATGTGCTACCTAAATAAATTAAGGAATACAAAAACTACTAAATACAAAAAAGCACAAACATACACACCACAAAACAATGCATGTACCCATTCTGGTTACTAAAAATAGCATTTTTAAAAAGAATTTATGACTTCTGTGTATAAGTTAGACTAAGAGTTAGAATCTGCATTACAATCTGCGGATTATTAATAGTCAACCAAAAATGTCATAAATATAGGAAAACATGTTTTAGATTTTGCAGATATATGTTGCTAAAAAAGAAAAAAAATGGTATGACTTGAAAATAGCTAAACACTTAAGTGACGAGAGCAGACAATATTTAGTAAAAGATACTAAAAAAATCATATCAATGAAATCATTTTTTAGATATGCACTTATTGCGATCGGCTTACCGAAATTCATTTAAAGATGTGACGAAATATAAGGACTGAGCACATGCATAGTATAAAAGTGCGTGACATTTATATCGAAGATAATTTTCAGCATATTGTTCTTCTGTTAGTGCACTTTCGAATTGTACAGAGGGCAGATTTGCAGTTATGTCTGTTAAGTCAATGGTAGCCATGGTGAAAAATGAATAAAAAATTATAAGTTAAATTTTCACTAAGCGTTACCCACAACCATTCATGTTAACAAACAATTACAGATTGTTCAGACTACATTTTAAGCGCTAATTCAAACGTGAATGCGCTGTTATTTACTCCAAAGTCGTCAATAAATTTAACGCCGCTCTCTGGATTGAGTAGCTAGGCCAGTTCAGACTACACAAATATTTTATAGTTACAAGTGCTGCGTAATGAATTGCAATATCATTTATAATGACTTGCTGTGTATAAATGTATTCATTCAGTATCGACACCCTTGGTTTGTTGGCTTTGCCAAATTGCCATTGGCATTGGCAGTTTAACTTTGACTAGCAATAGGGAATAGCTAGCTTGCTATGCTAAAACTTATATCATATTCATAGTCATAGCTAAACTCACAGCTAGCAAGTGTTTAGAAATAAATTTTATACAAGTCTTTGTCTGCTTAAAATTAAATAAAATGTTTCTGTACAATATAAATACATAAATTATATGATTTTTTAATGAAGTGAAAAAGCATGGCATATAAAAGTTTTAGTTAAATTAGTGCTTATTTGCCACAGTACTATGCAACGAATTTGCTGACTAGTGCTATGGTACCATAGGCATAGAAATAATAATGCTGGGCATAAAAAACTTGTTGTCATAAATTTACTTTAGTTCGCAAAATTTTTTTCATCCTTTAAAATGGTGCCAATGACAAGGAATGACAAATGGGACTTGTCTATGGCCCATAGTAGCCACATAGAGTTGTTTGGGGCACAAAAATTTGGCTGAGTTTTATTGAGCCCTCACTATAGTTTGGATTTTAGAGACTTTGAGACTCTTCTGATTTGTAAATGGCTGGATGGCCCCCCGTGGATTGTGCCACCAAATGAAGTTCTGCCAGCACAGGCACTGATGGAACTAAATATGAATTCAAGGGATCTGATGGAAGTGACAGCAAGTACTGACCAGACTATATGGTGGCTCGCTTGTCATGGACTATTGGCCAACCAATGGACCTGCTTGTGTGCCGCACTTTTGGCAGCATTCTATACTGGATTTGTCATTATTACCCAGTTTAGGAATATGAGACAGTTGACTGGATTGAACTGAACTGAGCAATGCTCAGTACGTTTAAAAATGTTTCCCACTAGTTGTGTTACCAGTTGATGTTATCTGCTTCATCGTTTAACATTTTAAAAGAAGAAAATACTTTTGCAAACAAAAGCAAATTTACGACAACTTGTCAAATAGGCTTCAGTGTCTTTCTACATTGCCCTTATAAGTACCTAATGACCTAATGTTGCAGTAGTAAGGTCTATTTAACGAAGCACTAAATAGGCTCCAAATACTAGAAACTCTTCAATTTATAAAATGTATTATTAATTAGCTAATGAACAGATATTATCCTTTTTTTAGACATAAATGTTAATTTATACATTATTTCTATTAGAAGCATATGTAACCTTGGATGAAATAGAAACCTTAAAAATATCAACCGTAATGTTCTTGACTTTCCTGAATCTAAGGCCCCCTATTCATATTTGTATAATCTTCTATGTTGATAATTAGGCTTTATTGTCATAATTGCTGTGAATTAATCCATTATAGTGTTGATTGACAATGTCCTAGTTTCTTGCATTATTTTTTACTTTCTATTATAAGCAAACAAACAAAAGCAAGTTTATTAAAAGAGTAAAACTTTGGATCTAGAGAAAACTCGTAGCGGCCTAGCATTTGAGAATCAGTGTTATAGGCCCCTATCCTAAATGTTAATTTTCCCAGTTAGTGCCCCTTAGTACCACTAATGTCCACTTTAACAGGCCCCTCACAATGCCCTCAAGCTTCTCCTTTAAAGTGTCCCTTCATAGTATCCTATTAGCAAAATGTTGATCCTTAGTACATTAGGCTTCCATAGATATGAAAAGCCAGATCTGCCACTGGCTAACTAGTTTACAATCAAAGTGTCATAGAAACTTACTTAAAAAATCATTGCTTCAGTTAAAATTTCTTATGAGTTACTTGTGTTTTTTCTTACTTATCCAAATTTCCTACAAAAAGTTATAGATTTAGTTTTCATATGTACTAAATGCATTATTGCATTTAGTATAGCATTTAAGTATAGCAACCAAAAAGATTAAAATAATCTTAAATCAGTTTTAGTATCAAGTTATTAGACAAATGTTGCCATAACTAAGATAAGGTCATATAAGTTAAAATCTAATCTTAGAACTTAAGCCTGATGTTTATTATTTGTACTTTTTGTGACATGTTTTCTTACTTTTTAGATCTATATTTAGTCTATATTTAGACTTAGTTTATGCAAAAGAATTCCTAAACTTTCCTAAAATATTTGATCTGAGGAATTTTTATAGGAAATCTACATGTGCATTAAAATGCTAATGAAGCAATATAGGAAAATGTAAAAAGTATACATTAACTGTAGTTTATTTTTTGTATTAGCTTAGAAAATAGTTCAAGTGAATAGACAACAGTTTCCATAGAAATAATGTAGAATATTAATAAGTGTATCTGTAAATTATCATATTTTATGCTCACTCTTAGGCTAAAATCTATCTTCTGACCTTTTGCTATGCTAGAATTTTGTAGCATTAGGGTGGTTCTCACAGAGTTGCCACTTTTAGTGTCCAAAGTGTTTTTTTTGCCAATTTTGATTGTTTTTCATCTATTACTGCAGTATATTATATAAGCTACAGTAAAAAGTGGTTTAAAGCAGTTTTTAACACTTCATTGACAAATTCATCATTCTTCATTCAAATTCTTCATTCATCACTCATCGGATCTACACTTTTGAGGGCTGTAGATCCGATGAGTAAAACTGCTATTAAATGCAAATATTAAGGAATCCATTGGGGCTAGAATAAAGTGCCATATGTCATTAGAGACGTCTATGTACCCTTCATAATATGATATAGCATTTGCGGTTTTACAGAATACACATTCTGAGAATTTTACATTTCCCCGACGTAGATCTGATGAGTCAAACTGCTTACTCAAAAAAATCTGTTTTTTTACATTTTAGTTTTTCGGTAGTTGAATAGAGATAGTATGTAGTGTGCCTATAGTTTTATGAAAGCACATAAATATATATTTCGTTTGCAAGAGGATTTAGCACTGAATATGCTACCACTAATTTTTTACTGACGAATTTAGGTCAAGAGGTCTGACGTAGATCCGATGAGTTAAGTTTTGTGAGACACTTATAAAAGCCACAAAGTAAGTAGATATAGCTGAATTATAATAGAAATTATGTTTCCTAATGCTTATTTTAGTTATATATTGCCATATAAAAGAACAACGACGTCTTGAACACAAACGCTTTTGACAAGGGAAAGTCTTAATCTTTGACTAACATGTGTGAGACATGGTGCTTTTACAGACTTTCATGATTTCTAGTGATTTAGAAATATGTAAACAAAAGGAATTTATAACAAAGCTTTAGTGCCCTACATAGGGAAACATCGATAGAACACAAATGGTTCAACAGGACAGCTTCAAATTACATTATAAAATATATTTTTTGAAAAGACACGTTTTTTCAGTACTGTGGCAATCCCGTGAGAATCACCCATTAATGCTAGCTTCCTTACTATATAATGATATCCTTTCCTGTGGGTTAACAATCAATGATGATTTGAAGTTATTAAATCACAAGTTCTTGACATTTCTTAGTCTATCTTTTTTCAAATATGTTCATTTTGTATATAAGTCCATGACATAGCAATTAAACATGTTTTTTATTATTTAAAACTAAAAAGTAAAGTTATAACAACTAAGATTCATAGCTGGAAGAAAGGTGGCTGAACAAGCTCAAACTAAACAATGGCAGTTTGAAATGCTTTTGAAAAGGATTCCTAAGGACCATGCTTGTAAAGTGGCTGCAAAGAAGTAAGAGGCTCAGCTGTAGCAGCAGCAGGATTTAACTAAGTGGCAGCAAGGGTACAATAGTTAAAATGAGGATGAAAGCCCAATAAATTCTGATAGATTAAAAAAGGGAGCTGCTCAATGATTTAAAAATGTCAATTGTCTGCCTATAATTTTCCATCCATTTCTGTACCCAGCCCAATATATTAGTCAGATTCAGAAATGTTGGTGTTTATCTAGGTAAGATAAATCCAGTACATTGTTGGTAAAGCAGTATCTTTCCAAAGGATTTAGTAGTGCTCAGTATGTATTCCTGTTTTGATGCAAGCCATCCTTTTTCTCACCAGCCTACTGCTAGTGTGCTATTAGTCGCTTAAATCTATGCCTTCCTATTCTTTCTTAAGAGCGTAGTACCTGGTCCCTGGTCGTGTCCTGTTGGACTCTAGAAATATATCGTGGGAGAGCCCCCCCCCCCAAAGGCTGAGCCAGAGGTGTTATAGGCAATCCTGTTAATCGCCAATCGTGACATCCTGTATGAAGTCACGCATCCTGTTACTTTTTTGGTAGATGGGTTCGGTTACAGGACTGTGACACTGAGTGGGTGGCTCTCACTTTTCGTTTTGATTTTATTACTTAATATAGACTTTTTGCACTAAATTATTTACTATACGCTGCCCTTTTTTCATCCCAGCACAAAATTTATTTTTGCTTTCCTGCTGCAACCTAGGTTAAGTGTTTACTGTTTACAGGTTTGCACTCGCTTCGCTCATGAGGTGATCACCAATTTTTTGCATTTAGCTCCACCTGTCTGTTGTCTGCTTCATGTGATGTCAAGCTCTCTTGTTGTTTTCGCATCAGCTATTTTTAGAATTGTCACGCCAAATGGAGGTTATCCATATTTTTGTAAGACATTGTTTGCATATATTGTAATTGCCCTCTTGCAGATGCTTTGTATATACAAATGACTGCTTGTGGGATAGTTTTGTAGTTTGCACTCCGAAATAATTACTAGCCCCAGTGTATATTAGCTATCTTCCTGACTATTTCATGTAATTCGATATGTAAAAGACATTTCGGGTTTCAAGTAGTCACGATTGGCGATTTCGGGTTTCGAGTAGTAACTAAAAGGCACTTTCGGGTCATCTATACATGTAATAGCTAGATACGAAAAAAATCTATAAATTTCTTTAAACAGAGAAATGACCTAGTATGGCTTTTTATGTAACACCAATAAGCTAGGCTACATACGGTAGATAAGAGAAGTATCTGCATGAGCCCTAGAGCCCGAATTTTATACTATTAAATGAATTTGTATAAAAAAGTAAAACTCACGGTTTTCAACCTGTGTTTTGAAACCTAGCTAGCTGTCAGTTTTAATTTAGTTGCAGGATTTCGAAAAGTAAAAGCAACATATTTTCTGCTACTACAATGAAAGATATATTGAAATTTATCAAGGTATCTACTTATGTAGAGCTATTCAAATATATTTTTATGAAGCTTTAGCTGTATATTAAGTTGGCTTTTTTGTCATTTTCCTCTTGCCCTTATGTATTGTATTAAACTATTTATATTAGCAAACATTTCTTCGAGTCCACTTGTCTTACAAACATGTCTGATTATGCTATTGAACTGAGTCCATGGACAAAAATTTGGCTGAAACTATATTATTTGTCTGAATTTTCTAACCATTGCAGCAAAATGCGTGCAAAGTGGCGTAAGAAGAGAATGCGCAGGCTAAAGCGTAAGCGCAGGAAGATGAGGGAAAGGAGCAAGTGAGGCTAGAGCTGCGATCTGCTTTCAGAGCAGACCAGCTAGCCAGCTAATGCGTGCATCGGACAAGATTGCTTCATACCGCCTGCTCGGAGTGAGATGCGTCGCTACGTCAAAAGAGAAAGCCATCGACGCGACGATTTTATATTGTACTACATCCTCTACAGATCCCATGTCTGTACAATGTTAGATAATGCGAAATAAATCGTATTCCGTCATTCTGATGGACTTGGATAAAAAGTGGTTACTTTGAGTTTATTATTTTTTGTTATAGAATGTAGTAAGGCTCGAGTATTAGTCTATTAAGATATGCATCGATATTTTTTTATTTTCAGCCCAATTATCAGTTTTTCCCACTTTCAACGGGTGTGTACTTTTACTTCTCTAATATGCAAATAAGGCAATATTATAAGTGTATTTTGTATGTCAAGAAATAAGAGGCAATTTTGTTTTCGGTATATAGTTTATTTCAATAAGTTACATAATAAAGTTCAGGGCATTGTTCGGCTGCCTATAAAAAGCCAGTCTCATATTCGTAGCCTTCTGAATGTGCGAAAACTCTTCCAAAGGTGTGCGTAGCCGCTCTGCGTTTAGTTGCCATCCAAATTGCTAGCCCTGCAGCCAGAAAGAGAATTATCATAACAATGGTGATGCCCGCAACGCCAGTGAATAAAAAATTACGCTTTAATTGCCCTTGTCCATTGTCAACATTTATTATTCCCTTGGCTCTGCACTGACCAAGCGAGTCCAGTAGTTCCTTTGATAGATTGTTGTAGAAGTCTAATCCTTCTGCTAGATTTTTCAATGTTGACTGGCTGGCATCATCTATCGAAGCGAATGTTTGCACCATTAAAATGTACTGTAGTGCAGCACTGTGAAGCTTAATGCAGATCGGTAGAAATAGCCTCGGTTCGCAGCTAGTCCATTGCAATATTTGCTTAAATGTAACATTTTTTACTTGCTGCCTAAAATAGTAGGAAAAGGGTTTAAGTTGAGAGATATATAAATAATTATACGCGTGTCTCTACTGTCAGTAGGAGCGTAGGAACTGCTCTACTCCCACAGAT
The DNA here is from genome assembly GCA_950097015.1 of Macrostomum hystrix. NCBI lineage: Eukaryota > Metazoa > Platyhelminthes > Macrostomidae > Macrostomum > Macrostomum hystrix. Next base: position 399,800 of record CATNEN010000008.1, read on the forward strand.
TCTTTTCATTTCAAACGCTAAGCTCTAAGTAGTTCGTTCATTAGGACTTTTATCTTCTCCTTTGTATTCCACACCATGGTCCTCCACACCATGAAGGAGCCAAATATTCGCTTAGAACTTACCTAACAGTGCCACTGACTCTCTGATCCACTGCCAGACACACAATTTCCATTGCTGTATGTAGTTTTGTTTGTTCATTCCAAAATTCAAACTTGAAGTCGCTACTACCAGTCTGAGGAGTGCCAGCCAAAGCTTTGATATAGTTTTCGAATCGGAAAAAAGTGGATTCAATCTCCCTAACAGCGTCGCTTAGCCGAGGCAGGTGTTGCAGTACCGACCTGCTAGCTGAATTTTGTAGTTGCAGGTTAATAGCGATCAGGTCTCGTAGTGTGTTGGCATTGCAACTGCTAACACTGCAGCGTGAAAAAAAGTTGCTTTTGTTGCCATGCAACAATGCACGTATCTCTGTGAGGCCTTTAGTGACGCAACTGATCTTTTCAAAGTCTGATAAGCCAGGTGCTAGCATTCCGTCGAGTTGTTGCTTTAGTTCAGCAAAGATGCACTTACATAGTGCCTCTAAGCAATTTCCCGTAGTTAGTAGCAGTAATGTTGCACAGAGAACTACTAGCTTCATGCCTGCTAAGGCCGCCTAAAAGCAAAGCTCCAATTCGATTTTCTACCTGTTCTCGGTTCGTAGAAATGGAATGATATTTTATCCATTTTAGCCTGTGCATTTGCCAAGCCCTTAAGGTGTTTATTTAGTTGGTTGCATGTATGATCGGATCTTAGCATAAAGGTGTATTATTTCTGTTGCACAGGAAGAGCTAGTTACAACACCTAGGCAAGCTAGTTACAGAATTTCTCTCTTACACTTGTTCTCCTACCTTAACTTTTGTGTCTTGTTTGCATATACTTTGCCAATAGTTTGTGTGGTTTGGTGTACAATTTGTGCAATAGTTGCTTTCTTATTCTCGTTCAGTTTCGTTCGCAGATATATTAAACAGCAATGAGGCTCACGCACCTTTGTCGTAACCAATAGATTGTGGTGGTCAAAATTTCTAATGCTAATAAGCGAGCAGAAAGTTTTAATGCAGATTTGGCAGTGTCTAGCTTAGTAACATGGAATGATAATGATAGTTTTTGCTTAGCAAAAAATGTATTTGTCATCTATCAAAGAATAGCTTGATATAGTCGGATCATAATACTATATAATATGGGTCAAGGGACCTTGGGAGTGGGTTGATAAGCGTGCACGAAGTGCTGAATCCATTTGTTAAGATTTGTATATCGTACTAGACATTATTTGTTAAAAAATATTTTTACAATTCTACAATTTTACAGGTTTCTTGGTCCAGACGTAAGAGTAAAAAGATCAAATTTCTAAAATGAATAAGATGGTGACAAACCATTGTAAACTTTACATAGCTATTCTTCCAGAAAAATAGCCTCAACAAAATAATGAAAAGCTCAATTAGTTTTCAATAGCAGCATCACTAAAAACAATGCACTTTTATCATTGCGTAGTACGGATCAATAGTTATCTATTCGGGTTTTAGGAATTAAGATATTTTTCGTAGTCTAGGAGTAAATGCTTCTACTATTTCTAACACTTCCTCATTGTCCTTAAGTGTTTAAAATCACGCTTCTTCTGCTTTAAGAAGCTTTTGTTTTTTTACAAAATATAGAATATAGAAAAGAACGTAAGCAGATGCTTTACAGTATGTTACGCCTCAGTCTCGTAATACCGTTTCATTAGTGGATCTTGGCCGTGATGCTCATATGACCTGCCGACGGGCTCTTCACGCATAGTTACAGCCGGCTCCTTCTTAGATCTCCAGGCAAAGAAAGCAGTCAAAGCAATCAGAAAAACTAGAACCAAAATGAAGCAGCTGAATACGATAGCTGAATTGCGTATCGCCGAATCTTTCTCCTTGATTTCCTGCGATCTGATGGCGTGAATCTCTTTGCTGCTGCAGACAACAATCTGCTTGGTCATGCTATCCGACAGCTTTAAGTAGTGCTTCCACTCGATCTCGCTGCTGAACTGGCTGACCGGACTGCTACCCTGTGGCGCATGCAATTCCGAATGTAGCTCCCTCATGAACAGGAATTGCAGCACAACTCCATAGACATTCAAGTAAAATGGCAGCACTTTTGTTGTGTCGCATTTGTAATAGTCAGCGAGTCGCTCAACTATAGACTTCGTTCTGTTGTTGCCTTCCATTGTCAATGCAAATATTGTGTCCAGTGGCTTTCCTCGCTCCATGCGCTTGTAGAATGCAGAAAAATGTGCGATTTCATTCTCAGCCCTTATCTTTCCAGTCTTTAGTGCCGTCATGTATTCAATGAAGGCCCCGGAAAATACGTTGACAACATCGAATGTTGCACTCTGATAGTCATTCAGAAACGTGATGTGCGAGTATGCTGTAAACGATTGTTTTACCTGGCCCTTCAAGGTTTGAACTCCTTTGTCCAGTGTGTCGAAAACTGTTTCTCGGCAGCAGGCGGTGTCTTTCATGCACGAACATTTAACATCGCACTGGGCCACATTGTCCAACCAGTGTCGGACGCACTCGCGAAAGTCAGTGAAGTAACTTGTCAGTTTGAAGTTAAGCGAAATGAGTGTGTGCACAAAGCTGAAAACTTGCTCTGCATGATTGCTATTCGGCTTGTTTAAATCCTGTAGCTCTCTCGCCATCTTGCCAAAGTCGCACCAACATCGCGCGTCGTCAAGCGGTCGCAGTCTATTCTTGCTCTCAGATGTTTGCAATGTTGCTGTAGCGCATAGCAGCCATACAATAATTCGAAGCCACATTGTTTGGTATGCGGCGCTGGTATGAAAGCCTTTCTATTAGATCGGCTAGCAATTTTGCGTGAGTAGAAGGCTCATAGCACCTGATTTTTATCTAAATTGAAAAATCTGTTCTCGACCCTATCCGTCGTTATCTCTACTTAGCACTTAGTCATTATGTGGTGTACATTTTCGCAGGGTGTGCTCACTGCTCACTCGTGCGCTCGTTGGTTCAATCTAGAAAACAGCCAAGCCATTTTCTTCACTTCTTTCGCCTGTCTCCGCCTAGCTATGCATGGCCAATCTGCTTTTAGAATCATTTTTGAAGGAATAGAAGACAGCTAAAATTCGAATGGCCCCTGATTTTGCCCTTGAGACACACACCATTGCTATCTTTATTCTGCGTATAATCTCCCGAATTCTCAGGCAGAGTTTTAGCTGCGTATTTTACTTGCGAATCTACTCACTATTCTTCAAAAATTTCAATTGCTTAGTCTGCTGACGTATCTGTAATGTAGTGCCGTTGTCATTTTCAATTTTCGCAAGTGTGATAGAAATTTTAGCAAATCAGCATATGCGTTTAGACGAGTTATTAGGAGATAAAAGTATAGGTAATAGCTGTTGCGTGCGACATAGAAACCGGTTTAATCCAAGATCCTGCAAAGACGGCAACAATCACCCAAATTTCTACCCCAAGCTAATGCCGGTTTTAATTTTACATCTGGGCGATTTTACATTAGGATGTTAATTACTTTGCTCAAGAACTCGAATTCGAACTCCAGACCTCGTTAGAAGTATGAAAGCTATAACCACTAGACTACAGTCTCCATATGTATTCTGCCTGTGCTAAGTTTTGTAAAGTTTTCGCCACCCACATTCCCTTGACTTGAAATACTCGGAGGTGCGCATCCATTTCGCTGGCTTCCATAAAAAACTAATCACCGGTTCAAGACTTTCGGAGGTATCACGTTTCCCTGAACTTTTTCCCTGCTAACCAGCTTTATATGTTAGTTTTTATATAAAGCTTAGTTTATTCTTGTTTACTAAATGCTCTAAAATTTTAAACAATACTAAATCTATATATAGGTACACAGCAGGTGATAGCGCTTTATGTTACAAATATTGTCTAAATTGCTTTGTTTTCTATCATGAAATTCCAGCACTAAAGCCATGCGAGCCAAGTGGCGTAAGAAGCGAATGAGGCGACTAAAGCGCAAACGCAGGAAGATGAGGGAAAGGAGCAAGTAAAGATAGCGGACTTCACGGCTGGAGGGCGTCCGACAGCTTGCCCTGAACCGGTTCGACCTGACGGCCATCGTCCAGCTGGAATAGTCTGCACTGCTCTACTTGCTAATCGCGCGCTGCTGCTTCGTTTCCAAAGCGGCTTCTAAGCTAGCTTTGATGCTCTAATATGACGCGTTTGCTAAATTTAGTCTTTATTGTTTAGACCTGTGTGCATTTTTTAGGCCAGGGTGTGTGCAAGTCTTCGTGTTTTTAGTGATGGAACGCCTGGGCGTGTGTCATGACCGTCTGGTAAACCGCCCCTAAAGGGCCGTTTTTAGGACAATCTAATTGTTATTGAAACGTGACTCTTGTTACACATTTTGCCTTATCTGAACACTTTAGGATTCTAAACCGAAAAAAAAGATTAAAAAGCGCCGAACCTACTCGAATAGCAGCGCGTGCTTGCTGGTTTCAAGCTGATTGCATCAGTTTTGTTCTATTTTGTTCTTGGAATTGTTGCTTGTTGACTTTCCTATTTTCTTTCCTTTTTATTTTATTAATTTAGCAGTTGTGTTTAGTGTGGGTTTTTTAAACCAACAGACTTGTTTAAAGTTAGAGAAGCCAATTAATTCTACACAAATATTAATCTTCATCCTGAATTCTCCCAATTCCTCGTTCTTGTCACGAACTCCGCGCTAATGATGCCTAATTAGTGTGTTTTCAATCCTAGGTTAGGATTGATTACAAAGCAAAATCATAAGGAAAATGGTTGAATTTGTATTCAGTGAAGTCACTAGCTAACACTGTTGTAGTTTTGTAACAAATGAATCATTGAAAAAACTCACACTGTTAAATTTCGTCATTAGGAAAAGTCAGTATAGCTTAAAATTCAGCATACCTTCAATAGAATTATCAGTTCATTGCATTTTGAATTTGTACTTGCGAGAATGGTTACATTTTTTTATCAAGTCGGATGCTCCAAATCGCATTACTCGCCTCCATTGCACTGGCTACATCGCGACCCATTATTAGTGCCTTATTTTCCGTTTTTAGAACCTTAATAAAAGGTAGATTAGATAGACCTAGCACATTCTCACATGTTGCGAAAACACTGGCACTCAATCAATAGAATATAAAAAAAACTCAGGCTAAATACTGTTCTAGATGGTAATAATACTAATCATATTTGCAGTATGGCTGTAGGCAAAGGCTCATCATTTGGTGACAGGAGGCTCGCAGCCAGCGGGCAGGCAATTCTGTCCATTCCCATGATTTCTGAAAACACGCTCACACAGGTGTGTACATCCGCCTTGCCTTTTTCATCGTCAGGCAGTGTACAATCTCACTGTGCCTTGGAGTTTGGCCTTCAAGGGCGTAAATTGCACGCGTAGAGGCAAACGCGTTAACCGCTCTGCCAAATCCCCATTCTATATGATATATTTATCTAGATTTTCTATAAATTACGCGTTAAGTCAGGGTGTAGCTATTCAGGCATTAATATATATTATTCCCGCCGCAAACCTATTCCGCTGACCCAAAAACTATAGAGCCACCGAGACTCCGTTTTATAAGCTGCAACTGCCGTACCGCAACAGAATCACTCGTATTACACTTGATTTCAGCTATCAACTCTTTCAATTGACACTCTGCCGCCATGTCAGCCACTTGGGATGAGATTCGCGGCTTGGCCGCCGATTTACAGCGGGTGCAGCTGAGTAGCGCCAAGCAGCGCCTAACTGAGCGCAACTGCATTGAAATTGTTCAACGCCTCACCCAAATGGGCCTCATTAAATTAGTTTACACCTGCGATGGCAAGGCTTTCCTAACTGAGGCCGAACTGGCCAAGGAGATCCTCGAAGAGCTGGAGCTGCGCCAGCATCGCGTCAATGTTGTCGCCCTACAGGAGGCTCTGAACATTGATCTGGGTACTGTGGAGCAGCGAGTTCGCGATCTAGTCAAATCTGATCCCGAGCTGCATCTAGTCAATGGCGAATTCATGCACGAAGCCTATTTTCGTCGAGTCGCGCACGAGGTTAACGAGGCCCTATACGAACGCGGTCACGTGACCCTCGGAGAGTTGACCAAAGCGCACGGCCTACCAACCCAGACTCTGCTCTCCATTGTTCGCCAGTATCTGGGCACCGTCATTCAGGGCAGCCTGGAGGAGGACGCTCTGTTCACCGATCGCTACCTGCGTAGGCATCGGGCCAGAGTGCGCGGCTGCTTCAACGCCGCCATAAAGCCAATCACTGTGCAGCAGGCGGCTGGCCAATTGAAAATGCCCGAGAGGCTGTTGCGCAATGTGCTGGACGAATTGCACACCGCCGGCGAGCTGCGGGGCGTCTTTCAGGTTAGCTGAATTTCGTTTGAAAATACTGTAAAGCGTGTAGAAAACGAAAGATAAGCCTTCGCAATCGACTGTCCGAGTATTGGAATTTAGGCATTAGAAAGCATTGGTTTAACACACGAAGTTTGTATGTAAATAGTAGAAATGTACACGATTTTTTTCAATTCCACTGTTGGTAGCACGAAAAAGAAAAACTATTTATTTAGCAAACTATTTAAACTGTTAAATAAAACACTGCAGGGCGGCAAGTCCACCTACGTGCCGGCCTCGTTCAGCGTGGCTCACGACGATTGGATTCGCCAATTCTACGCCCAGAATCAGTACATGGAGCTCGAGGCTGTGCGCCGCTGCGGCCTTGTTGCTGAACCCAAAGCCTATCTGCGGCGCCTGCTAGGCGAGAAAGGCAACGAGCCGCTGGTGCTCAAGACTTGCATAGTTAGTTCCGATGTTGCCGCCGGCTTGGAGGCTGCGCTCGATGGCGTGCGCTGGCTGGACATCAGCCAGGCCCTGACTGTCCCGCTGACAGATGCCGATATTGATGCGCTGCTTAGTCCGATGCTAGGTGAGTGAGCAACTGATTAACAGTAGACAGACCACGCTATTTTCCTCTGGGGAAAGACAACGTGGGTATTTCGAAGGTCCACGATATGGATCAACTAAATTTTTAAGCCTTCCGAAGTCAGCATCGTCGAGATATTCAGCAATTCTTGTCGAAGACCCTACTGACAATGCCAACTTAAATAGCATATATCCATATATCCATAAATTATAAATATAATAAATACAGTATAATCAACAATAATAGCCGAATTGGATACATGATAAAAGCAGAAAAAAATGACTATATATAGTATTGGTGATTTTTGCCACCAGAATTTTTAAATACCTTGACGATGCCGATGTTTTGTCGGAGACTCATAGCCAGAGTCTCCGCTGCTGAATTTATAGACCATCCAACTAGATCAGCATGTGTAATTCAGTTTGAACTCCAGCAGGCTTGAATGATGATTAGGATTAAAGTCCACCCGGTCCGCAGGTTCTCGCCCAGACCTGGCCCAGGTAGCCGGGCACTATTTAATCAGCCGGAAATGGCTAGCCGATCTGTGCCAATCGTTTGATCAGTTTTTAAACGAGCGCGCCGAATCACTAGTTAAAGCCGATCCTAGCCTACTGCAGCAGCATCAGCAGAGGCGTCAGCCGCATCCAGACGTTGGCAGCGCCGACGCCGCCGACGATGACGCTGGGGGCGGCGCTTTTGGCGGCCCAGTTGGCAAGATCAAATCCGGCGGTGGCACGCAGGGACGCGAAATCAAATTAAAAAGCACGAAAAATAAATACGCTGCCGGTAGGTCGGCCAACAAGGCTAACAAAGCCACCGAGTCGGCCAAGGATGTCGACAAAGAAGCTTCTTTGACCTCAATCAGCCTGTCTGACGTGTCTAGCCGACTGCGGGAGGCCCTGGAAAAACAGGAGGAAGCCGCCGGTGGGGTCGGCTGCGGAGAATCGTCGGTCAATGACGATCTAATCGAAGCCGTGTTTGAACTCATGTCGCCTGCCCTCAATGCCAGTCTGCAGAATCGGCTGGGCAGCGCTCTGACAGCCGATTCGGCCAACAAGCGCCAAGCAACTAGCGCCTGTCAGGCCCGCGCCGCCTCTCTTGTCAAACAGATGCGCCTATTTGAACGCGGTGCCGCTGCTTTGGGCGACGCCGATCTGCAGTCTGCGTTAAATAAACACCTGGCTAAATCTTTGGGCGCCTCTCTGATGTGCACCCTGTTGGAATATGCCGCCCTGAGCTGCGGCCTCGACGACTGCGCTAAACTGGCCGCATCGGCTGCCATCACCGGCGGTATGACTGGCGATCAGCGCCAAAGACTCGTTGAACAGCTGCCGCCTGGGCAAGATCGCGACTGGCTAACGCTTATTAATTTGGCTCTGAGTGGCGACTCCATGGAGAAGGTAAATATATGCTTATTCCTAACCCGGTTTTGTTAGACACTTTTGTACTAACTAGGGTGGAGATAACAGCTGATCATTCGAGGATGGGGATAACAGCCAATCATTCCAGTAGGGAAATAACACCCAAGCATTCCCGGGATATGAATAGCAGGTGATCTCTCCAGTAGGGAAATAACACCCAAGCATTCCCGGCATGGGGATAACAGGTGATCTCCTAAATAGGGAAAAACATCCAAGCATTCCCGGGATGGGGATAACAGTGATCTCTCTAATAGGGAAATAACATCCAAGCATTCCCGGGATGGGGATAACAGGTGATCTCTCTAATAGGGAAATAACATCCAAGCATTCCCGGGATATGAATAGCAGGTGATCTCTCCAGTAGGGAAATAACACCCAAGCATTCCCGGCATGGGGATAACAGGTGATCTCTACAATAGGGAAAAACATCCAAGCATTCCCGGGATGGGGATGGCAGGTGATCTCTCCAGTAGGGAAATAACACCCAAGCATTCCCGGCATGGGGATAATAGGTGATCTCTACAATAGGGAAAAAACATCCAAGCATTCCCGGGATGGGGATAACAGCTAATCAACCACAAAGGTATTACAACTGCTGTCATTGATTATTGTGCATCAATCACGTTTAGCGAGCAATCGGTGCGAATGAAATTTCAGATACACTCCCACGTAGACGGCATGTGCAATCGCCTGGGCCTTCTATTAAAGCCAGCCGATAAGAAGGCCGAGAAGGTTCTTTGCGCTGAAACTGCAGCTCGCCTAGTTGACTCCCTGGACTCAGCCGAGCCTGAGCTAGCCCTCCTAGTGACCGTCTCCCTGCTAGTACAGGCCTGCACTGGCATCCCCATTCACGCTCCGGGTCGATCTGTGCCTCAGCTAATCAATTACCTGCGCAATAATCGGCTGCGCGATTCGTCCGCCTGCGAACTGCTGCAATCCGCCCAGGAGCTGGTGGTCCGGCGGGCCAAGCGAGACGAAACCGTTGGCGCCGAGATTGAGGCTGTTTTCCCGTGCATTGTGGAATTAGGCAAATCTTGGAAAGCTGCGGCCGCTAAAAAGTGATTTTGGCTCGTACTCGTATTTATAAGAATTATCATTCCGAAACGCTGTGCGTAGCACTTATTTAATCGTATTTTAATCACTATTTATGCATTATTTGTTTGCAATAGAGGCTAAAAAGAACAGATCGGGGTAAATATTTACTTCTGTGTTATTAAGACTTTTTCGTTTTGGTGACAGTTCTGCTTAGTCTGTTTTTGTTTTTATTTCAACTGTTTACTGTGCTGTTTAAAGTAGTGTATTTTGAATGTTTTTGTTATTGTGATACATAATGTGAAAATCTATATAGCTCTTGATGGACTCTGGAGTAAAAGTTTTGCTGTGTAGAAATGTTTTAACCAAATCATTAATAACTGACCTATCTTGCTGGCTTCTAAACATTATTTCATCTATGATCAGATGAGGGTTTGAAATAGTTCAGTCTAATCTATTGATTAAAATGCCCCCCTAGTTACAATCTTTCCTGCATCTTAGAATAGGATTATGGGATCTTAAAAGCACCAAGTTCTCCTATCATGTGTAATAATTTTATCGCCTCAATCTCTTCAGCTGCAATTCTAACTGACTATTCTACATCCAAGCTAAAGCTAAAGAAAAGTTTTACTAAAGCAAAATCCTAAACTAAAAAGCATCTGCAACAATGCGCGAAATCGTTCACCTGCAAGCTGGCCAGTGCGGCAACCAGATTGGCTCCAAATTCTGGGAGGTGATTTCCGACGAGCACGGCATCGACCCGACCGGATCCTATCACGGCGACTCCGACCTGCAGCTGGAGCGCATCAATGTGTACTTCAACGAAGCCTCTGGCGGCAAGTACGTGCCCAGGGCTGTGCTGGTGGACCTGGAGCCCGGTACAATGGACTCGGTGCGGGCCGGCCCATTCGGCCAGCTGTTCCGGCCGGACAATTTCGTGTTCGGCCAGAGCGGCGCCGGCAACAACTGGGCCAAGGGTCACTACACCGAGGGCGCCGAGCTGGTCGACTCCGTGCTGGACGTTGTGCGCAAGGAGGCCGAAGGCTGCGACTGCCTTCAGGGCTTCCAGCTGACTCACTCGCTTGGCGGCGGCACCGGCTCCGGCATGGGCACCCTGCTGATCTCCAAGATCAGGGAGGAATACCCGGACCGCATCATGAACACTTACAGTGTAGTGCCTTCGCCTAAGGTTAGACCTTGTTTTCAGATTTCTATGTAAATTGCTTACCGTCTCGCACAATGACGCATAGGTACTCTCTGTGCCCTGGGGGTTCGCTCTCATGGCCGTAAATTGCCTGCTAAGTCCTCAAGCCCTTTATACTCGCCTCAAATGAATGTGGCCCCGTCGCAGATTCGAACACGCGGACTAGCGCTCCGCCACTCACCCAGAGCCCTAAAGTCAATACGAAAGGTTTTATATTTCTAGATTATAAAGTTTTCTCCCAAAATCATCTTCGAGGTGTCGGACACTGTTGTTGAGCCCTACAACGCCACCCTGTCTGTGCACCAGCTGGTTGAAAACACCGACGAGACCTTCTGCATCGACAACGAGGCTCTCTACGACATCTGCTTCCGCACCCTGAAGCTCACGACGCCGACCTACGGTGACCTCAACCACCTGGTCAGCGCCACAATGTCCGGCGTCACCACCTGCCTGCGCTTCCCCGGCCAGCTGAACGCCGATCTTCGCAAACTGGCCGTGAACATGGTGCCTTTCCCCCGCCTGCACTTCTTCATGCCCGGCTTCGCCCCGCTGACCAGCCGCGGCTCCCAACAGTACCGCGCCCTGACCGTCCCGGAGCTCACCCAGCAGATGTTCGATGCCAAGAACATGATGGCCGCCTGCGACCCACGCCACGGCCGCTACCTCACCGTGGCCGCCATCTTCCGCGGCCGCATGTCCATGAGGGAGGTTGACGAGCAGATCCTCAATGTGCAGAACAAGAACAGCTCCTACTTCGTGGAGTGGATTCCCAACAATGTCAAGACTGCCGTCTGCGACATCCCGCCCCGCGGCCTGAAGATGTCCGTCACCTTCATCGGCAACTCCACCGCCATCCAGGAGCTGTTCAAGCGCATCTCGGAGCAGTTCACAGCCATGTTCCGTCGCAAGGCCTTCCTTCACTGGTACACCGGCGAGGGCATGGACGAGATGGAGTTCACGGAAGCTGAGAGCAACATGAACGACCTGGTGTCCGAGTACCAGCAGTACCAGGACGCCACCGCCGAGGAGGAGGGCGGCCTGGAGGAAGAAGAAGAGGCCTAGACCAAGAATTGATTGATCTAAATTTTATTAGGCACATTGTGTCCTATTTGTTGAAGCGCCCCTGTGACTCAACCTTCTATTTTTAACATCAATACAAAGTCAAAGAAGTGATTAGGTGAAAATTTAAATTGTTTAGATGAAAATGTATTTCGATAAATAAATCTGGAATCGATCGAGCACTAAACTTTATATAATAAAATTGCAAGACATTTAACAACGACTAGCCACATAGCGCCTTCAAAATACTATTGATCAGTTGGTCCGCTTCTCCTATTATTTGACTATTAAAACTCATCCGCAAAAATCCCCGTCGAGATATATGTATCGGCATGTTTTGCTGACCCAAAATGATATTACTCCTATTACTACTATTACTATTCATGATAAATTTTTACTACAGCAAAGTCGGGCAATATTATACTAGTCCGCAACCAGCAACCGGAAGCTCCGCATAGTTCTAAAGTACAGCAATGAAGTATTCGTTTCTATTGCCATAGTCGCGTGCGCTTCTTCCCGAGTGTTTATTATATTTTTGGCTTTTTATTTTTACTAAGACACTTTTTCGGTTAATGGTATTTTTATTATAATCAATTATTAGTATTCTCCTTTCAGTTGCTTTGCCACTAAGTCAAATTTTTGTTCAGTTATTATTTTGCCACCTTGGATTTTTTTCATGTATTTATTTACAGGTACGAGCAGGTTAATGAAAACTTAAAACTGCGTCTGTGATGCTGAGAAACTGATTTGTTGGTTGCAGCCTAGCAACAAAAGTTTCAATTCGATTAGTAGCTTATACAAGTACAGTGCAGGGGTATCCGATTAATGCTTACGTGCGGCCAGCAAATCTCTAATCCAATATTCTAATATCCAGAGCACTCGCTTGCCCGTCAATTTCCAATGTCTAAGTTTAAGAATTCTCATCTAAATAGTACTAACTAGCTACTGTAAGTAGCAAAACATTTTCTCGCTGTTTTCTATTATTTATATTCTGAACAAAGCAATTAGAAGTCGTAGGCCTAAAGCAATTGTTTTCTCTTAAGTAGAAAGCAAATCGCAAATATAAAATAATGGAATCAATTTTTAATTTACTAAATCCGCTTTTTATATTTCAAAATCGTATGAAATAAAGCAAAATAAATTCGTAGTCGACGGCCGTCGTTAATTATGACATAAACTAACAAGTGTGCAGACATGCCTTGTTTCTTTCAAGTTTTTCCTGCCGTCTATTTATCGATAGCAATGTCCCGGAACCCATTTGGGCCAGATATACATCTAGTGACACATCCACTACAGTTGCTGTTATGCCGCGTACAGCGATTCAGTCCATGGACTGGTGGGGCCGCCTATTAAGGAGTTAAGCGTCTTAGTCAAGGACAAATAATAATTATTTCACATGGACTGAGGTTCGAACCCCAGACGTCTCATTTTGGGAGTCCTAATATCTAACGACTGTGCTACAACCTGTCTGATAGGCATAAAGTGTGCTCTTGGCTTGCATGTGACGCGAATGCCTTTTACCTGAGCTTCGTTGTTTCTTTCAGATTGCTCAACGCAACAGTCCAGATACTTTCAGATGGGCTGAGATTGTACTCACGCTGATTAAGGAAAACGATGTCCGAATCTACTAATAGTTGTTCCACTGTGGCGGCGGCAGATGTCGGCGCTTGTGAAACTCTCGAATACAGCATCGCCGATTGCAGCTCCTTCTCTGAGCAATATCCGCCGGAGAATATTCTCAATAATAGGCCGTCTGATCAGGTATTAATTAATTCTTAAACGATTATTTTCTTGTTTGCTATGATTTGATATTAGTTCTGTACATTCGCTCTGGCTTTCTCATCATCTGACAATGTCTGAAGCCACCAAGCCTTCTCTTCCCGGCTGCCCCCAGTAAGAGTCTGGCCTTGGGGTGTTGCGGATTTCGTGGTCGGGTGGTTTGAGGTTTTCAAACTTAAAATTGCTTCGCCGCCTTTTGAGAAAGTCTCGTTAAATGACGCTTTTAACGAATTTTATCCACGTGGACATATGGATTTGAGTATGGGGAATATACTAAGAAAAATAAGTGACCGTTCAAATCGATAATCAATACCTAGCTACAAGCTTGGAATACATAAATATTTCCAATAAAAAAGTAAGCAGGTAAAATACTCGTATTTACTCGTATAAAGCTCTCAAGAACCTGAAGTCGAATTTTGTTTCCTTCGAAACCTCTCAGTCCAGCCGCTGGTCGTCGGAGACCAACTCGCCGCCCCAGTACTTACTGCTGAAGCTGGCTCGCCCAGCCCTGCTGCGTCGGGTCAGCTTCGGCAAATACGAGAAGCCGCATGTGTGCAATCCCAAGCGATTGCGCATCTCCGCCGGTCTCTGCCCAAGCCGGCTCTACAGCCTGGCCACCTGCCAGCTGGCTAATGACTCCAGCGCTGAGTCATTCTGCTTGAGTCTGCAGCTGCGCGGCCGCGAGATGCCCTGCCTGTTTATCCGCCTGGAGCCACTAATTACCTGGGGCGGCACCTTTAACTTCTCCATCTGGTTTGTGCAGCTAGAGGGTGAGAGTTCTGTTCGACTGTCTGTTTGGAATGGGTGTCTGTCCGTTCGGAATGGGTGTCTGTCTGTTCGGATTGGGTGTCTGTTCGGAATGGGTGTCTGTCTGTTCGGATTGGGTGTCTGTCCGTTCGGAATGGGTGTCTGTCTGTTCGGAATGGGTGTCTGTCCGTTCAGAATGGGTGTATGTCCGATCAGAATGGGTGTATGTCCGTTCGGAATGGGTGTCTGTCCGTTCAGAATGGGTGTATGTCCGATCAGAATGGGTGTATGTCTGTCCGTTCGGAATGGGTGTATGTCCGTTCGGAATGGGTGTCTGTCCGTTTCTGTCTGACTGCTGAAGATTATAATTTAGATTAATCGGAAAATCAGTTCTTCAAATTCCATAAATTCTTCGAAAATCCCCACCCAGGCGTAGCCAATTCGGACATTGTGGGCCAGAGTCTCGACTGGTTGCGCGATTTCCGCGAACGCGAAAGCATTCGATTGTGCATGAAGCACATGCGCCGACGCGGTCACACTGAAGCATTTCGCGCGCTGTCCAGGGAGACTGGCGTCCAACTGGAACATCCGATACTGGCCGAGCTGTACAACTGTCTGGTTGATCTTGGCGACTTCGACCGCTGCGAGGAGCTCATTCAGAGGGCCTACGATGAGCGTTTGTTTGACCAATCTGCTAGGTTTGTCAAGCCAAGTTTGTGTATCTTGGGCATAGCCAATTTGTGTAGTGTGTCACTGTCAGTGGTATCTGAGTAGTGTGTCATTGTCAGCAGTATCTGAGTAGTGTGTCAGCGCCAATTAAAAGCTGTGTTATGTATTTACAGCGCCCAGGCCTGTCGAGCGGTGTGGCAGCCAATCGAGCCTGTGGCGTCGGCTGACAGTCAGTCCACTGGCCAATCGTACAAGCCGGGCATGCGCGGCGGCCATCAGATGGCTATAGACCACTTGGCCAGACAGATCTACCTATTAGGCGGTTGGGATGGCTATCGCGACCTAGCCGACTTCTGGGCCTACGACATCGACGCCAACAGGTGGCGCTGCCTCTCTGCGGACACCAGCGCCGATGGCGGCCCAAGTCCGCGCTCCTGTCACAAGATCTGCTTCGACTACGAACGCAAGCGTCTGTATACGCTTGGCCGCTACGTGGACTCCTCGCTGCGGGACTGTCCAGAGAGTATGCGCAACGATTTCTACGTCTGGGACGCCGAAGCCGGCGCCTGGCTACTGATCTGCGACGACACCGCCTGCCAGCCTGGAGGGCCCTGCCTACTGTTCGATCACCAGATGTGCATTCACGTTGCTAGGCAGGTCAGATATCATTGGGGTCTATTTGTTTTTTATTACACCTGCCACAATTGGGACATATGTGTAGTCTACAGCACAGACGCAGCTACTGCGCGGCGGATCAGAAGGCTGCATACGGCTGTTTAGTCCCCCTAGTGTGTTGGACTAGGGGGACGCCACACACCCCAGCTAATGCCACAACCCCCACTAGGCTACAACCCCCACTAGGCATCAACCCCCACTAGGCTACAACCCCCACTAGGCATCAACCCCCACTAGGCTACAACCCCCACTAGGCATCAACCCCCACTAGGCTACAACCCCCACTAGGCTACAACCCCCACTAGGCTACAACCCCCACTAGGCTACAACCCCCACTAGGCATCAACCCCCACTAGGCTACAACCCCCACTAGGCTACAACCCCCACTAGGCTACAACCCCCACTAGGCTACAACCCCAACTAGGCTACAATCCCCACTAGGCCACAACCCCCACTAGGCTACAACCCCCACTATGCTACAACCCCCACTAGGCTACAACCCCCAATAGGCTACAACCCCCAATAGGCTACAACCCCCACTAGGCTACAACCCCCACTAGGCTACAACCCCCACTAGGCATCAACCCCCACTAGGCTACAACCTCAACTAGGCTACAATCCCCACTAGGCTACAATCCCCACTAGGCTACAACCCCCACTAGGCTACAACCCCCACTAGGCTACAACCCCCACTAGGCATCAACCCCGACCAGGCTACAACCCCCACTAGGCTACAACCCCAACTAGGCTACAATCCCCACTAGGCATCAACCCCCACTAGGCTACAACCCCCACTAGGCTACAACCCCCACTAGGCTACAACCCCCACTAGGCTACAACCCCCACTAGGCATCAACCCCCACTAGGCTACAACCTCAACTAGGCTACAATCCCCACTAGGCTACAATCCCCACTAGGCTACAACCCCCACTAGGCTACAACCCCCACTAGGCTACAACCCCCACTAGGCTACAACCCCCACTAGGCTACAACCCCCACTAGGCTGCAATCCCAATAGGCTACAACCCCCAATAGGCTACAACCCCCACTAGGCTACAACCCCCACTAGGCTGCAATCCCAATAGGCTACAACCCCCAATAGGCTACAACCCCCTAGCCTAGGTTACAGTGGCGTCTGTAATCAGTTGAGTAGTGCTTAAAAGATAATTTGAATAAAATCTAGTAATTAAGTTTTGCTATTACTCTCAGGTTATATACGTGTTCGGTGGTAGAGAGCTGCATCGATCGGATGTTCAACAAGGGGGCGGTAGCGGCAGCAGCGGCGGTGTCGGAGGACCTTCAAACCTGGACAGTGTAATGATGGAGCACTACTACTACTACCAACCGCAGCAAGGTTCTGTCCTGTCCTCGGCATCATCCGCATCATCGCAGCATCACAGTCATCATCATCACAGGCGTCTCCTGCCTGCTCACACCTACTCAGGCCTGCACTCTTATCATATCGGCACTAACACCTGGACTCAGCTGCGCTGCGATGGTCGCATGCTGACACCTCGAATGGGTCACTCAATGCTGCTGCATCCCATTGCTGACTGTCTATACGTTCTGGCTGGTCAGCGAGTCAAAGAGCAGCTGACCGATTTTGTTCGCTTCGATTTGACCGCCAGCCGTGCTGTCTGCCTTGCCGATCACGCCTGCAAGCCATCTGGCTGCGGCCTGACACAGAGGGCCACGCTGGATCCGGAATTGGACGAGATCTACGTGCTCACAGGTACAGACTACTGGCCCACTTTCCCATTAGTGCTATTGCATTTAGCACACCCCTGTGCAGCTTAACTTGACATACATTATTAAAAATACAGGCCCGCATCGAGATCGCACATCGACCGATGAGCACTCTCTGTGGGTGTACTCAATACGGCGCGACAGCTGGACCTGTGTCTACCGTCGGGCCGTCAGCGGGCCACAGCAGCAGCACCAGCAGCACCACCTGCAGCCTCTGCAACCTGCGCCAAGATACGCTCACCAACTGCTGTACGATCCTGCCGAGAAGGTGCACTATCTATTTGGCGGCAAGACCGGTGCTCAGCATCACCAGCAACAGCAGCAGCAACAACAGGCTAGCAGCGGCCGAGCTACACCTGGCTTCGATGGCGGCAGCCGCCTCGACGATTTCTGGTCGCTGCGTCTTGTGCGCGACTCACCTGCCGACCTGGCCAGACGCTGCCGCCTCCTACTGCGCCGCCAGCTCTGCCTGGAGCTGCTGCATTCAGGCCAGCCGGCTCTGGCACTCGGACATCTCCGACAGCGAGTGGCCAAGCTGGCCGATCCAGCTAGTCCCGACGATGCCAGATTGCTGCGACGCCTGGCCGAACAGCTTGTGCGATGCAGCGGCGGCGATGCTGCTGACGTCGACGATGCTGACGACAATGATGTTGGAAGCGCCAGCGATGAGGAGAGCGACGTCGAGTTGTTGACGGGGCCAGCTGGCCGGAGCGCCGTCAGCTCCGACCAGGCCCAGGCTGAGGCGGCCTCGGCTGCTCGTCGACTGCTGCTCAATCGGCGTCGAAAGTCCACTTCAATCGTCGCCGATCAACGCCGTCGTCTATTTGGCCGCCTGTCGCGCCTGTTCCCGGA
Organism: Macrostomum hystrix; assembly: GCA_950097015.1. Lineage (NCBI taxonomy): Eukaryota > Metazoa > Platyhelminthes > Macrostomidae > Macrostomum > Macrostomum hystrix. The sequence goes on from CATNEN010000008.1 coordinate 417,905, forward strand.
GGCCGACTCGCAGCCGCGATCGCATCTGCCCGACCTGCTGGCCTGTCCCTGCTCTGGCGAGGCCGGCGGAAGCTGCGGCCTGCCGCTCTGACGCATCGGATTGCATTTCCAATGTTAACATGTACCAGTATATAGAAAATATCATTAGAGTTGCTGCTTGATCATCTATCACACCTGTTTGACGCCTGACGGCCTGGCTTCTACTTAGCTAATTAATTTTCTTCCTCGGGGTTAAATGCAATGTGAGATTAGTTTTTTTATTGTTACACTTTAGTCTTTCTATACATTCTCAATGCATTGGCAAAGGTCTACTTAATATTAGTAAGCTCTGTGCATTTTTTCTGAAACTTTCTCTGGCTCGATGTGATTCGCTTTAAGTGCGCATTCGCTCCAGCTGTTTAAATGATTGTTGAGATTGATCCTGATATATCAAGCTATAGCTACCAACTGGGTCCAACCTGCTTGTTATATGTATGTGCCACGATAATCTTATATCGATCTGTAAGATTATTACTTGTAACTAGACTGTTCTGATTCGATATTCTCTTTCAATTCAGTACTCAGTATATAGCATGCGCGCATTGCAATTTGTTGATTGCTGATTAGGAATTTATCATTATTTTCCTGTTCATATTTAAGAGATCCTTATTTATTGCTGACCTTCCGTTGTTTGTGTTTAAAACTAATTTATTATCGAGTAATGTAGTACTTAAGGGAGTGTCCAGTCAGGTGCAGTCTAGGGAGTGTCCAGTCAGGTGCAGTCCAGGGAGTGTCCAGTCAGGTGCAGTCCAGGGAGTGACCAGTCAGGTGCAGTCCAGGGAGTGACCAGTCAGGTGCAGTCCAAGGAGTGACCAGTCAGGTGCAGTCCAGGGAGTGACCAGTCAGGTGCAGTTCAGGGAGTGACCAGTCAGGTGCAGTCCAGGGAGTGACCAGTCAGGTGCAGTCCAGGGAGTGACCAGTCAGGTGCAGTCCAGGTGGTGACCAGTCAGGTGCAGTCCAAGGAGTGGCCAGTCAGGTGCAGTCCAGGGAGTGACCAGTCAGGTGCAGTCCAGGTGGTGACCAGTCAGGTGCAGTCCAGGGAGTGACCAGTCATGTGCAGTCCAGGGAGTGACCAGTCAGGTGCAGTCCAGGTGGTGACCAGTCAGGTGCAGTCCAGGTGGTGACCAGTCAGGTGCAGTCCAGGGGGTGACCAGTCAGGTGCAGTCCAGGGAGTGACCAGTCAGGTGCAGTCCAGGGAGTGACCAGTCATGTGCAGTCCAGGGAGTGACCAGTCAGGTGCAGTCCAGGTGGTGACCAGTCAGGTGCAGTCCAGGGAGTGACCAGTCAGGTGCAGTTCAGGGAGTGACCAGTCAGGTGCAGTCCAGGTGGTGACCAGTCAGGTGCAGTCCAGGTGGTGACCAGTCAGGTGCAGTCCAGGGGGTGACCAGTCAGGTGCAGTCCAGGGAGTGACCAGTCAGGTGCAGTCCAGGTGGTGACCAGTCAGGTGCAGTCCAGGTGGTGACCAGTCAGGTGCAGTCCAGGGGGTGACCAGTCAGGTGCAGTCCAGGGAGTGACCAGTCAGGTGCAGTCCAGGGAGTGACCAGTCAGGTGCAGTCCAGGGGGTGACCAGTCAGGTGCAGCCTCATTCGAATTCCGTGTCCCTGCAGTCTCGCCAAGTCATGCGGCCCTCAGCCGGCCTATTCCTGGTGCTGCGCCGGGCTTTCTCCGCCGGAGGGCCGTTGCGCTCGTCCAGCGGCTACTCGCAGACCGGCCCCGTGCGCTGCTACGACGGCACAGCCGGCGCCTACATGGACTGCGGCGCCCTGCACGATCGGCCTCTGCGCATGCGATTCGGCGCCCTGCGCGCCGTCATTGTCATTGTCCCGTCGCTACTCATTGGAGCCACGCTGAGCAAGGAGGGCGCCGCCTTCCTTGAAGAAAACGACATCTTTGTGCCGGACGATGATGACGACTGAAGAATAGCATGTGTTACCTTTGGTCACCTTTTTCATTTCAGATATTGCTTTCGGCGGCTCCCTATTGGCAACAGCAACAACTCTACTATCTTTAATTTGAAGGAAGGACTTCCTTTGGTATTTTTTTAATTGCTCTAGAGACACTGTACAGAACAAGCTCTTCCACACGGCTATTAACAGGCCTGTTTATTGGAATTGTCATGGCAACCTCAATTGTCTCAGCTAGCATGTACTCGTAGGTTTAATCAGATCTCGTCGATTTTTTTAGGTGAAGAAACTACTGGACAAAATTAAAAGTACATCAAAAGTACATTGACTTTTTCGGTCCAAGAAAAATCTAGTTTCTTCTCTTTATGCTTTAAAATATTTGTTTATCTGTTATAATAAAGCTGAGAATTGCACAATTTCATGTCGGCGAGTTTTTGTTTTCTCCAAAAGAAAAGTTTTTGTGATTATTTTGCCCTATTATTTACATAAAGATGGGTACACTTAACTTAGTAGTGCTTTTTGCATCAACGATACTACAAGTAGATGCTCTAGGTATCAATTTTCCTCATTAATTTTGTCTTTTCCTTTTTAACTGCAACGGTAATTACACCTGGCCCAACTCACATTAGTACACAACTGTACTTATTTCTACATCTGTGTCATATCAGACTTTGTTAGTCTTTGTTTTAATATTTATAGTTGCTACCGGCAATTTTTTCGCTCTATAAACATGCTTTTGAATATAGATCACTAACTAACATACAGAGAATAGCGCTCACCCTCTTTTGATTTTATTACCCGTATATTAGAGAAATATACACGAATACCCGTACATATATACATACGTACTTAGTAGCTATAATGCCACTTTCATTTTTCTTTTCTATCGAAATTTACTAATTAATCACAATATTTTCATTTTCAACTTTTTGTTCGTCTTTTTCATTTTAATAAGTTTGAGATTATTCACGCCATCCCCTCCCCTCAGGTTGGTCTAGAGTGACAGTCACCCATCCCCTCAGGTTGGTCCAGTGTGACAGTCACCCATCCCCTCAGGTTGGTCTAGTGTGACAGTCGCACATCCCCTCAGGTTGGTCTAGTGTGACAGTCACACATCCCCTCAGGTTGGTCTAGTGTGACAGTCACACATCCCCTCAGGTTGGTCTAGTGTCACAGTCACACATCCCCTCAGGTTGGTCTAGTGTGACAGTCGCACATCCCCTCAGGTTGGTCTAGTGTGACAGTCACACATCCCCTCAGGTTGGTCTAGAGTGACAGTCACCCCTCCCCTCAGGTTGGTCTAGAGTGACAGTCACCCATCCCCTCAGGTTGGTCTAGTGTGACAGTCACACATCCCCTCAGGTTAGTCTAGTGTGACAGTCACACATCCCCTCAGGTTAGTCTAGTGTGACAGTCACACATCCCCTCAGGTTGGTCTAGTGTGACAGTCACACATCCCCTAAGGTTGGTCTAGAGTGACAGTCACCCATCCCCTCAGGTTGGTCTAGTGTGACAGTCACACATCCCCTCAGGTTAGTCTAGTGTGACAGTCACACATCCCCTCAGGTTGGTCTAGTGTGACAGTTGATTTGAAAGGCTTTTTCCGTCTACCTCCAATTCAGTGTACGATAAGAGATTCAATATATAGCAGGCTGCAGTAATTCAAAATTACAAAACTTAACACCTGCATGCGGCATGGCACCTAGCAACCGCATAGCAACAAGTGGTATCGGTGTAAAAAGGCGCCAACAGCCGCCTACTAGTCATGCACGGGCTAAGAAGCGAGCCGATAATTATTCAGTTTCTGGAGCAGCACAGAGCTCCATTCTCAGCTTCCTGATCCCGAAGGTCAAGGAGGAGAGCAATGAAGAATCTGCGCTGGTTGCTCGATCTCCCGAGATTCCGCGTGTTGTCGTTCTAGACGACGAAGAAGCTGATGATGACGTTGAAGTGACCGGCGTTACACCTGGAATTAGTGCTATGGTAATGAACTGAAAACTTCTACGAGCGTATTTTGAAGCAAAAAATCTCTCAATTTAATTCCGCTTTAAATCTTTTGATCATTGCCGCTTTTGTTCTTTTCATCATTGCCGCTTGGATTATTTTGATCATTGCCGCTTTGATTCTTTTGATCATTGCCGCTTTTGTTCTTTTCATCATTGCCGCTTGGATTATTTTGATCATTGCCGCTTTGATTCCTTTGCTCATTGCCGCTTTTGTTCTTTTGATCATTGCCGTTTTTATTCATTTCCGCTTTCGCCATCCTTTGATCTTGTCGCCAGACTGAACCCGAGAAACATCTTGCATCGCCGCCGCCGCAGTCGTCGCTTTCTCCCCCTATAGCGGCCCCCTCTTCAACTGCTGTAAGACAAGCCAGCCTGTTGAGATTCTTCACTTCCAATGCTGACAAAGACACGAAAAGGCTGAAAGATCAGCCGCAGCAACAGCAGCAGCAATCGATGTCAACGCAGCTGTCTCCCAAGCCAGCCTGCGGCACCTGGCCCAGCGCCAGCGGTCGCACCAGCTGCCCGCCAGTGAAGTGGATCGACGGTACTGACCTGACTGTCGACGCCTTTAACTATGGCGCCCAGGCCCGCTGCCGCGGCTACTTCCTCAGCCACTTCCACTCGGACCACTACTGCGGCCTGGGTCGCAAATTCGACGGCCAATTGCTTGCTAGCAAGCCGACAGCAGAGCTCGTGCGCCTCCGACTGGGCGTGAGGCCTGCCTTTCTACAACCTCTGGAACTTCAGGTTGGGCAATAAAATGTAATTCAGAACAATTCAGGCACTAGATTCAAAACAATCCAGGCAACAGATTCAAAACAATCCAGGCACCAGATTCAAAACAATCCAGGCACCAGATTCAAAACAATCCAGGCACCAGATTCAAAACAATCCAGGCACCAGATTCAGAACAATCCAGGCACCAGATTCAAAACAATCCAGGCACCAGATTCAAAACAATCCAGGCACCAGATTCAAAACAATCCAGGCACCAGATTCAGAACAATCCAGGCACCAGATTCAAAACGATCCAGGCACCAGATTCAAAACAATCTAGACAACAGATTTAGAACAATCCAGGCACCAGATTCAAAACAATCCAGGCACCAGATTCAAAACAATCCAGGCACCAGATTCAGAACAATCCAGGCACCAGATTCAAAACGATCTAGGCACCAGATTCAAAATGATCCAGGCACCAGATTCAGAAAAATCCAGGCACTAAAGTAGTATGAAAGGACTCATGCCATCTCTTCACGCCAAAATGCCGCCGCAGAAGTGGCACGATGTGCCAGGCGCTCAGGTGCTTCTGCTGGACGCCAATCATTGCCCCGGCTCGGTGGTGTTCCTGTTCCGCCTTCGGCCCACCGGTCGGCGCATTCTTCACACCGGCGACTTCCGCGCTTCGCCCGACCTGCTAAGCAGCATTCGCGGCTGGCTTGGCGAATCACCTGAGATTGACAGCCTCTACCTGGACACTACCTACTGCAGTCCGCAGTACGATTTCCCGCCTCAGTCTGACATCATCGAGTCCGTTCTCCGGCTGGTCCGAGAATTCGTGGCCGAGCACCCTCGCAACTATCTGATAGCATGCGGCTCCTACACTCTAGGCAAGGAGCGAATGTACCTCAGCATCGCTCGCCTGCTGGGCTGCCGGGCCGCTGTTGACTCGGCCAAACTGCGCCTCCTCAACGCCCTGTCTGATCCGGAAATTTCCGAATTGATTGTCAAGGACGACGGGCGCAGCCGGCTGCAGGTAATTGTGGGGAGGGCATTCGCTCCTGGAGTTCCTGAGCTCGAATCCGCGGTGAAGCACCTATCATTTCGGTCGCAGCCGCGGAGAGAAGACGTGAGAATGTCAGGGCAGATGAATACCTGTATACGCGTATTTGTGTGCCTGTGTGTGTGCTCTGGGGTATGCGGAACGGGTAGACGCCCATTTGACTGACGCCAGACTAAGGCGTCAGTGACTACTCAGATTCTCACACAGTAGTAATAATAACAATTAGTTGGGCACTGGCACTTAAGATTAAGACCAGGAAATTCTGCCTCCGTTGACTCCTGAGCACACGCACACAGATACACGCATTGGTGTGTACATCTGCCCTGACTTTCTCATCGTCAGGCTGTGCGCACTCACTGTACCTTTTGAGGGTTGACCCTCATCGGTGTAAATTGCACGACAAGTCCCCAAGCCTTCTCTCTGCGGCTGCGCACCCCAAATGAATGTGGCCTCGCCGCGGAATCGAGCTCAGGTAGCTTGGTGCGAGAGGCAAACGCGTTAGACCACTCTGCCGCTCAGCCCAGCCCCTAGATTTTTCACACAGTCTGCGTTATCTGCCCCCGCCGTCCCCAGGTTCTGCCGCTGCACACGGTCAGCCACGCTGGCCTCCGCCGCTTGCTGGAGGCTTGGCGCCGTCGGCCCGACCGGCCGCGCGTGGACGCCTGCCTGGGCATCTCGCCCACCGGCTGGAGTTTGGGCGCCAGAGGCGTCCAAATCGCCCCCGGCGTCAAGCGAATCTTTCCTGGCAAAGCCGACCGACAACGCGACCTGGAACTCGGCGACTGCTGTCCGACAGTCACTGTGTACGCCGCTGCCTACTCTGAGCACAGCAGCTTCGGCGAGTTGCGCGACTTTGTTAGGGGAATTCGGCCTCGCCGAATCCTGCCCACCGTCAACTGGCACAAGCGCGACGCGTGCCGCCTCATGCAGGCACACTTTGACAGCTGGCTGCGAAACTGACAACCTGCTTAGGGTGTTTCCTGGAATCCTTGCGTCCGGGGTTGCCATGGTTTCCTCGAGCTTTTAAGTCCTAGGTCCAGTTTCCAGATGTTGGATGTGCTACGTGAAAGTATTTCTAAACATTAAAATTTTGGGTCTCTACAATTAGGGTAAGATAGGTTGGGTTTCCCCACAGCAAGGTTGGGTTTCCCCACAGCAAGGTTGGGTTTCCCCACAGCAAGGTTGGGTTTCCTCACAGCAAGGTTGGGTTTCCTCACTGCAAGGTTGGGTTTCCTCACAGCAAGGTTGGGTTTCCCACTATTAGGAAGGTTTTGTTAGTAAGTGAAGACGTGGCATTCCGTGTTAAAATCAGGAATTTTGTACAGTAGCTCTAGCCTACAACCGAGTGGTGCTTGCTTTTGTCTTTCCCTTGAAACTAGATAGATTTTTGCTTTAACTCTTAGTTAATGTTAAATACATTTTAGGACGTAAAATAGTAAGCAATTTTCTATTGATTTTATTCTTTAATGTCCTGCTTATAATCTCGCTGCACTCTTAAAGTACATTGTTCTATTGTAACTTTCAACACAATGTTGTTGTATTGCATTTTATTAAACACGCGATTTCTAATGGCAGTAAATAAATTTTATTCTGTCCATGTAATTTCATATATAGTTTGTAAAACTACTGCCTATTTTATTGCAGTAGATATTTATATATCGAATATATAGTACAACTTTTTGAATTACTTATATCTAGTAGCTTACTGCTAGTAGCATATATCGACCAGGAGATAAAATCAGCTGAGTCCGAGGGTACATTAGTGCACATCTGAAGCATATATTTATTTAACCCTCAGAAGCTGATAAATTGTTAGTTATTTATATCCTAAACACAGGTGTGGCAATAATTTAAGTTCCTTTTTACGAGATAAACTTGTTTTTCTGTCTAGAGGCCTAAATAAACTAGCTGAGTAGTTTGTTGAGTAGACTGCTCACAGCTGCGTCTCAGTTGCTGATATTAATTCGATTGTATTCGTAGCTGAAATATTTTAAGCATGCGATTCTACTACGACTTGGCAGGCTTAAAAAATTCATTGTTTTCAATAAAACCCTTGCTAGCTCCTACATATATATACAAATCCTTGACTTGTGTAGCTAGAATCCTCACCCTAAGCACCTGAAACTGAAGCCATAAGCACAGCTGATTCAAGTCTGTTAACGTTCTATTTTTGTCGCAAGTTTTTCATTTTGGGATCAAACTTATTCTTAATATTGCTTTTAGCTTCGTTTTTAACAGTAGAAAGAATACGGGGTCATTTCAAATATCCAAACTATTCAACTAACCAAGCTAGCCGATAAAACTGCTTCCACGTCAGGGTGTCAAAAACCCCCAAGAGGCATCGTTATTCCGCTCACCATGTCGACTCCACAAACAATGTCAATCAGTCGCAGGGACCTTTCCAGTCACCTCGGCCCCCTCATCACCGTCTGGGGCATCGATGTGCAGAAGATTCTTCAATTTCTGCTTTACGAACGCAGCAGTCTTTAAGACGCCGATCAAGTGCGTCTTTGTTGAAGGTCCCGACGTTCGACGCTGATGCTCCAGACGGCGGGACCGATGTGACTTTGATGCTGAGAAAAAACGTCCCTACGACAGATGGACTCAGATTATTGAACCAATATGGATTCAATGTCATTTGTCCTTGTCACCAGGGTCTTCGACTAGAATCGCTGAACGTCTCGACGATACTGACTTGGACGGCTTTGAAAGTGAGTTCATCGTAAAGGGTGGAAACTGTTGATCCATATGGTGGACTTTCACGCAAATCGGTCGTTCGGTTTGGGAGATATCGTGAAGTTAGCAGTGGGGATTTGAAATACCCCAGTGGTCTATTTCCAGATGGGGGAATTGCATGGTCTTTGCACTGTTAAACTTTCCGCTTTAAGTATCCCTATCGACTTCACAGTAAGTGACAGTTGAGTTACAAAAGTTACGGGCGCCTACTTGACCCCATGGTTAATATGTATATTCGTGTTAACCCTAAACTCATCAAAATTATACCGTAGCCTAGCGGCGCTTCGAAAGCCTGTGTACAACTGTTCAGTCCGTGGACTGGGGAGGCCGCCTCACCCACCCAAATGTCTACCCCAGCTAGTGCTGGTGCCTGTTTCACCGCTGGGTGAGCTAGAAAATGTAGTGTCTCGCTCAATGACTCGAATTAATTCCCGTATGTTATTGGACCGATATTTATAATAGAACTGTTTAGGACACAGACTAAAATGGGACAGATAATGTTAAAATGTCTGCTGCATTATCCATTGCACCTACTTACTCTATGCCTATTTTTGGGAGGGCTAGCGGGTCGAGTTGAGAGAAGAGAAAAAAGAGAAAGGAAATAACAGGCGCATACGAAATGAGCCTTGAACAACAACAGTGAGGGAGGGGGCGGGGTTTCAAAGACCCACTGAGTCGCACACGCATTTCATGGCCCGGTAAAAGAAAATAAGTGTTCTCGTTCTTGCCATACGGGCACTGCAGAAAGGCAGTTTTTTGTGCCCGAATCTGGATGGTAGGGGAAGAGAGGACACGGTAGGGGGGAGCTATGGAATTGGTGGGGCTGACTCAGTTAAAAGCTTGTGCAGGGCGTATTAGCGGACCGGAATTAGGCTATTCTGGCACCAAGCACAGAGACAGACAATTCAATGCCAACCAAATTCGACGACGGCCTCTCCGGCCTCGTGTCCAACGAGGTGCCGCCAGACGCTTCATTGCCGGCTTCTTCAACTTCGTCTGCATTTGCCGCGGTTCCCGTTCTCTACTACACCACCTCCGGTGGGCGCGCAGGAGCCGAGGTTGTCATAGTAACCGACCCAGTTGGCGCCCAGCGGGTGCTGACTCCCCGTTCGGCTAGGCCGGATGATTTCAACCCGAAGCTGAGCCCCGTGACACCGGAGCGCCTGCTGCGTCTCCGCTGCCTGACCATTCTGTCGCTGGCGCTGTCGCCCCCAGTCGGCCTGCTGGTGCTGCTGGCCTTCCTGCGCTGCCGCAGTGCCGCCCTGCTCGGCGGCGACGGCGCCGCTGCGGCCGCTCTATGGGCCACCCGGTTGGAGCGACTGTTCGTGCTGGCCCTGCTGTTTGCCGTGCTGGAACTGTTGGCCGTACTCCTGCTGGTGCAGTACTCGCTGAACACCAACGGAGGCCTTTGACTGCGAAGACACTCAGACATAGCTCTCATTCCATCTGAGCACCCTGAAAGACCTCATTTTTATCTGATTAGTGAAAGTACTTTTAAATTTGAGGGTGGGATTTTGAGCCCAGCTGTTAAATCCTCTATCGAATCTAAAGGTGTGATTCTGAGCCCAGCTGTTAAATCCTCTGTGGTATCTAAGGGTGAGATTTTGAGCACAGCTGTTAAATCCTCTGTGGTATCTAAGGGTGAGATTTTGAGCACAGCTGTTAAATCCTCTGTCGAATCTAAAGGTGAGATTTAGAGCACAGCTGTTAAATCCTCTGTCGAATCTAAAGGTGAGATTTTGAGCCCAGCTGTTAAATCCTCTGTCGAATCTAAGGGTGAGATTTAGAGCACAGCTGTTAAATCCTCTGTGGTATCTAAGGGTGAGATTTTGAGCACAGCTGTTAAATCCTCTGTCGAATCTAAAGGTGAGATTTAGAGCACAGCTGTTAAATCCTCTGTCGAATCTAAAGGTGAGATTTTGAGCCCAGCTGTTAAATCCTCTGTCGAATCTAAGGGTGAGATTTAGAGCTGCACAGCTGTTAAATTCTCTGTCGAATCTAAGGGTGAGATTTTGAGCCCAGCTGTTAAATTCTCTGTCGAATCTAAGGGTGAGATTTAGAGCACAGCTGTTAAATCCTCTGTCGAATCTAAGGGTGAGATTTTGAGCCCAGCTGTTAAATTCTCTGTGGTATCTAAGGGTGAGATTTTGAGCACAGCTGTTAAATCCTCTGTCGAATCTAAAGGTGAGATTTAGAGCACAGCTGTTAAATTCTCTGTCGAATCTAAAGGTGAGATTTAGAGCACAGCTGTTAAATTCTCTGTCGAATCTAAGGGTGAGATTTAGAGCACAGCTGTTAAATCCTCTGTCGTATCTAAAGGTGAGATTTTGAGCCTTGGAGGTTCAATTCACACAAGCTATGAGGAGTTACACTCATCCGTCTTTCAGTTTCAAAATATTATCATTTCGTCTCTGCCTCAAAAGTACTATTACAGTGAAGTAAAATTGCTATCATTCTCGAACCAGAATCTCAAAATTTTCGAATTTTTTTAACCAACTGAACTGGTATCTGTGACTATAAATGCTTCATATTGCACATCTGTAACAGTTCGCAGTTGCTTGTTTCTCAGCTAAACGAATTCTTGAAATCATTCAGTCCTTTGTATATAATCTCATTTTAAACAACATCGAACATTGTTTTTAAAACATTTCATGTTTTTAACGATTGATTATGAAACTTTTAACAATATTTTTTATAAAAGGAGTGGTGGACTTAACCAATCGGGTCGTATTTATTTATCACTGAACTTCAAATAAAATGTTGTGCAACAAATGTGAAGATAAAACAGCCTTTACTTTAGTGCTTGCTTGCAAAGCAAGAAAGTAAGATTAATATGCAAGTGAATAGGCATTAAATTAACAAAATGGCGCCGACAAAATGCCAAAATAGCTGGCAAATTGTATCCATCAACCAACGGACACACGTCTAGTAATATATGATCAGCATATGAGATACATTTACAGTAACAGCTAGTTTTTAGTTTTTAACAGCATAGAAAGACCAGGGGGCATTTAAAATACCCATTGGTCTTTCGCCAGGGGGCAAAAATAGCCTTGTCTTTCTTCCGTCAGTGTAAGTCGTCTAGTCGATAAATATGCCTAGCTTCAAATATTTTACTCGCTACTCACAGCCATACCCAGCAGTAGTGCAGTGCGAACATTATCGCTTTAGCATGCCTCAACTCACAAATGAGTGTCCGCGATGCTCATGCGCCAGTTGCGCTGGCTCTGCCGGTCGGACGCCGGGCCGCTGACAACGGTACCGCTGTCTTCGTCGCCGTCATCCCCGCCATCGCCTTCGCTGCTGTCGCCGGCAGTCTCGCTCTTCAACGCGTAGATCAACTCGTCAAAGTCGCCGGCCTCGCCGTCATCTATGTCGCCCTCGTCCTCGTTATCTTCTTCGTCATCAACTTCGTCGCCGTCGATCTCGCCTTCGATGTCCATCTCGTCAACGTCAACGTCGGCTTCGCCCTCTAGATCGTCGGGCAGGTCGATGCGACCATAGCCGGGACTGGAGCGCCAGTCGGCTCCAAGGTTGTCGAAGGTCAGCATCTCGCCGTTAAAATGCGGCTGCTGATCCGACCACTGGTCCTGTACGCGAGGAATGGCAGTCAGTGGATAGAGTTTAGGTTTAGCCATAGACAGTTTTGAAACTTAATGGTTTGATTAATACACATGAGACGCAAAAATTACTTGCTTCAAGTTTTTTAAAGCAAATTTAGACTGAGCAAAAGTTGACTGTAAAATTTGTGGAAGATTCGGATAAGTTTGGTTGAAAATCTGGGTGCGAATTTGGGGTGGTGGGTTTGGTCGGAGGTAGTTTATGGTCGAGTGTACATCGGGGTACATTTGATCTACATTGTTGTTGAGAACAATAGCAATAAGTCAATTGTTATATTTTGTGTTTAAAAGTTAAAAAAAATTAACAGGCGAAATTTAATAACACGAAACATTGAAAATTTCGGGAAGAGAAAACACATTGAAGTTCAATTTGGAAAAAAACATGCCAGATTGTTGGCAACTCGCCTTGAAAGGCAAGCTGGGCAGACCCAGAGCCTGAAATTGTTTATCATTGGCCTTCTGCTCTTCTGCTACTAAACAAGCATGCTTATGATTGCTCTTTTATAAATATCATTTATAAAGCTCATGTGTATATAATCGAAGGTACAGAGTTCGATTCTGACATTTCACTATTCGATTCCCCAGCCTGCAGACCCTCACACCACATTACCTCGTTAATCTCCTTGACCAGCTGCAGGTGGTCCAGTGTCGACTGCCTCCTAGACGAGTCCTCGGCTCCGTTGGCTGCAGCGTCCTTCCCTGTCGGCGACTTCTCTTTGAAGGTGCCCCTCTGGCCGCCGGAGCCCGCGATACCACCCCACTCCTCCTGAATCTCGTAGGTTTGCCCGGCGTTGCCGCCGGCTGCAGCTCGTAGAAGAGCGGCGGGTCCGCGCAGCGCAAAGAATGAAGCGAAAGCGAATGCGGCCTGGGGAGAAAATTGTCACGATCAAAAAGGGCTTTTTTATTGCTAGAAGATACTGTTAATTAGAAAAACGTTTATAGTGCTGAGATATGAAAGGGGGCGTGCTGAATTTCTTAGTAGCCAATTAAAAGTGTTTTAGGGATAGAGATCAGCGAGGGGGCAGGCTGAATGGCTTAGTAGCCAATCAGCGGCGTTTTAGGGATAGAGATTTGAGAAATTTGGCGGAACGGCTTAATAGCCTATCAGCAGTATTTTAGGGACAGAATGACAGAGGGGTAGACTCATGTTATAGCCAATCAATGAAAGCCAATGAAAACTCACCGTGATAATTTCCAGCACGGCGTAGATAATGAGCCACCAGAGGTCCGAGTAGGCCATGTGCAGGCCGCCGAACAGGGTGCAGCCGAGCAGCAGAGCCCAGAAGATGAGCAGGTTGCGCACTTCTGCAAGTGTGAGTTGTTTGCCAGCTAGCTAAACACTGCCATATACTTTGGGTATTGATAAAAAGGCGATTAAATGTTTTATTTCGCTAAGATACTATAAAGCGGCAGTGTTCAAAGCGCAAATCAAAGCGCTCCCTGACCTTTGTGATTGGGTCGGCCCTTGCAGATATCGTCGTACATAGCCCACTGGGGCAGTACTTGGTAGGCGTTAACAAACACGAATAGCAGGCCAACTAAAACTACCAGAATTGGCAGCAAAACTACTATCAGCATCACGTACAGCTGTTTGATGTAGCATCTGCGAGAAGTTGTGGCGGGTAGTTAATTCTTGGAATTGATGTGAAGTTAAATCTGGCTTGTAACAAAGCTAGCAACCACACAGCTAGCAACTACACACCTGTAACACACAGCTAGCAACCTACACACCTGCTACACACAGCGAGCAACCACACACCTGCAACACACAACTAGCAACCACAGACCTGCAACACACAGCTTAGCAACCACACACCTGCAACACACAGCTAGCAACCACACACCTGCAACACACAGCTAGCAACCACAGACCTGTACTATACTGACACAGCTAGCAACCACACACCTGTACTATACTGACACAGCTAGCAACCACACACCTGTACTATACTGACACAGCTAGCAACCACACACCTGTACTATACTGACACAGCTAGCAACCACACACCTGTACAATACTGACACAGCTAGCAACCACACACCTGTACAATACTGACACAGCTAGCAACCACACACCTGTACTATACTGACACAGCTAGCAACCACACACCTGTACTATACTGACACAGCTAGCAACCACACACCTGTACAATACTGACACAGCTAGCAACCACACACCTGTACAATACTGACACAGCTAGCAACCACACACCTGTACAATACTGACACAGCTAGCAACCACACACCTGTACTATACTGACACAGCTAGCAACCACACACCTGTACAATACTGACACAGCTGGCAACCACACACCTGTACTATACTGACACAGCTAGCAACCACACACCTGTACTATACTGACACAGCTAGCAACCACACACCTGTACAATACTGACACAGCTGGCAACCACACACCTGTACTATACTGACACAGCTAGCAACCACACACCTGTACTATACTGACTCAGCTAGCAACCACACACCTGTACAATACTGACACAGCTAGCAACCACACACCTGTACTATACTGACACAGCTAGCAACCACACACCTGTACAATACTGACACAGCTAGCAACCACACACCTGTACAATACTGACACAGCTAGCAACCACACACCTGTACTATACTGACTCAGCTAGCAACCACACACCTGTACTATACTGACACAGCTAGCAACCACACACCTGTACAATACTGACACAGCTAGCAACCACACACCTGTACTATACTGACACAGCTAGCAACCACACACCTGTACTATACTGACACAGCTAGCAACCACACACCTGTACTATACTTACACAGCTAGCAACCACACACCTGTACAATACTGACACAGCTAGCAACCACACACCTGTACCACACAGCTAGCAACCACACACCTGTACTATACTGACTCAGCTAGCAACCACACACCTGTACTATACTGACACAGCTAGCAACCACACACCTGTACAATACTGACACAGCTAGCAACCACACACCTGTACTATACTGACACAGCTAGCAACCACACACCTGTACTATACTGACACAGCTAGCAACCACACACCTGTACAATACTGACACAGCTAGCAACCACACACCTGTACTATACTGACACAGCTAGCAACCACACACCTGTACAATACTGACACAGCTGGCAACCACACACCTGTACTATACTGACACAGCTAGCAACCACACACCTGTACTATACTGACACAGCTAGCAACCACACACCTGTACTATACTGACACAGCTAGCAACCACACACCTGTACCACACAGCTAGCAACCACACACCTGTACTATACTGACACAGCTAGCAACCACACACCTGTACTATACTGACACAGCTAGCAACCACACACCTGTACTATACTGACACAGCTAGCAACCACACACCTGTACCACACAGCTAGCAACCACACACCTGTACTATACTGACACAGCTAGCAACCACACACCTGTACTATACTGACACAGCTAGCAACCACACACCTGTACCACACAGCTAGCAACCACACACCTGAACTATACTGACACAGCTAGCAACCACACACCTGAACAGCTGAAATAAAACCACGAGTCCCTGATTAATGAGTAGGGTCTCACAGGAATCCGTTGTTATTGACGCTACCAACTAGCTGTGCAGGAGCAATATCGGGAAATAAATTTTGAAAGATGGCATAGCTAACAATAGTGCACAGTAGCACCCAAATTGCCGGCACAACCCATCCAATGATGATGAAGATGTGATAGCTGCGGTTCGTGTGCTCATCGTTCATCACTAGGACTTTCCAGTAGTTTACGGCCTGAAATATTGCAAATTGAAAATAGTAGAGCTTGGATAAGTGTCATGAATTGTTCTATGATTGGCTAGCAACTTTGACCAATCATAGAAAACAAGTTCTCCCTCACTTTCCCTGACCAATCAGGGCTTGCGGAGATCTCGCTCCTTCCACTCCCGCTTTTTCCCTCTGTGCATCTACCTGCGAGAGCATCCAGAAGAATTGGCAGAGAAAGAAGTAGGTCTGCAGCACACTGACTGCAATGCAGCGGTCATTGTTCTGCGACATGGAGTTCACCAGAATGCTGGACGGGCTGAGCGCCGCGTTCACTATGTAGATGATCTGGCGGAATCGCATATGAAAAGCACCATGTGTCATTAGAAATTAGAAATTCATTATAATGATTAAGAAATTAAACTATACTTATTAACTGTATAGTACAACTCACATGAAATACAAACACAGCCACTAGCATGTGCAGTTGAAGGTGTGCCGAGAATTGAGATATATTCGACGCGAAGAAACAATTAGCCAATACGACAAATAAGTAGACGCACTGAAATGTAAGCGCGATTATATATAATGTGTTGAAGGGTAGGAATTTGGCTGAATCAGGCCGTGAGGTGGATGTATTTGAGGGGTAGGAATTTGGCCGAGTCAGGGCGTGAGGTGGATCTAGTTGAGGGGTAGGAATTTGGACGAGTCAGGGCGTGAGGTGGATGTCGTTGAGGGGTAGGAATTTGGCCGAGTCAGGGCGTGAGTTGGATGTCGTTGAGGGGTAGGAATTTACCTGAGTCAGGGCGTGAGGTGGATGTCGTTGAGTGGTAGGAATTTATCTGAGCCAGGGCGTGAGGTGGATGTAGTTGAGGGGTAAGAATCTGGCCGAGTCAGGGCGTGAGGTGGATGTCGTTGAAGGGTAGGAATTTGGCCGAGTCAGGGCGTGAGGTGGATGTATTTGAGGGGTAGGAATTTACCTGAGCCAGGGTGTGAGGTGGATGTAGTTGAGGGGTAGGAATTTGGCCGAGTCAGGGCGTGAGGTGGATGTCGTTGAGGGGTAGGAATTTGGACGAGTCAGGGCGTGAGGTGGATGTCGTTGAGGGGTAGGAATTTGGCCGAGTCAGGGCGTGAGGTGGATGTCGTTGAGGGGTAGGAATTTGGACGAGTCAGGGCGTGAGGTGGATGTCGTTGAGGGGTAGGAATTTACCTGAGTCAGGGCGTGAGGTGGATGTCGTTGAGGGGTAGGAATTTACCTGAGTCAGGGCGTGAGGTGGATGTCGTTGAGGGGTAGGAATTTACCTGAGTCAGGGCGTGAGGTGGATGTCGTTGAGGGGTAAGAATTTGGCCGAGTCAGGGCGTGAGGTGGGTGTCGTGGAAGGATAGGAATTTGGCCGAGTCAGGGCGTGAGGTGGGTGTTACGAAAGGGATCGACTCAGACGAAGACTCACAGCCGCAATGCCCATCGGTATATAGAACCACAAATTGTAGCCAACAAGACTGGCCGGATGCTTGTCGATCACTACAGCGTAAGCAGACAGGTGGTTGCAGGAGCAGGACACAAAATCGTCCTGTCCAGCGTCCAGTCCTGCCTGATTGTCCACAGTGCACAGACCCGACTGCCAGTTCGTGCCACTCCAATAGGCGCATCTGGTTTTCATTTGTTTAAAAAAGGCATTTGTAGTTTTTTGCTTTTATTGTCTACTGACAGTAGAAATATAAGAGTAGAATTTTACCGTGCTCGACGATCGACCAACAGACGATTGTTATTGATAACCCTGAACTGAACAGGCGTACTAATCACTTCGTCCAGATTTTTGTTATCCAGGTTGAATGAATAGATCTGCGAATCGTCGTGCCATAGTGTATAGGGATAATAAACAAAATCCTATAAATGAATATTTAAATTTACCGTGTTTGTGAGAATATCCAACGATGAAGCTTCGAACCACTGCGATGACTTGTAGACAGTAAACTGCACCTTCTGGCACTGCAATTTAAATGGGCTAATGAAACTTTATTCTACGAGAGGTTATACGCTAAAATGGTAATACAAATTTTTAGGAAAAATGCTTCGAATCTACTTTAAGTAGTGCACGCGATAACTTACCGCACTGCTGTTGGAACCATCCGGCAGCAGTTTGCTGGGAAGCTTGAAGTAGGGCTCCCGGTTGCTGGCCAAATCGGTGCTAAAAATAGATTTCATCCGACGTGCAAGTTTTGAAGCTATTTTAGAAACGAAGAAAATCTAATTGTTCGTTCAACATTTTGGCAAATCTAGATCTCTCTAATGTTCGGAAAACCCCAGTCATAAAAAATTGATCAATATGGGAATTCTCCGTTCTTCATCATTAATCCCTTCATATTCTATTGTTGATGTTAGTTAAACCCCTTTGCCTCCTAAAATTAGCATCGGGGAATCCCTCCATCTTCTACTATTCATATCGTGGAATCCCTCTGCGTTCTATTATTAACTTTGGGAATTCACTTCTACTCTGAATATCTGGGAATCCCTCAGTATTCTAAAATTAATAGTGGGGAATCCCTCTGCGTTCTATTATTAACTTCGGGAATTCATTTCTACTCTGAATATCTGGGAATCCCTCAGTATTCTAAAATTAATAGTGGGGAATCCCTCTGCGTTCTATTATTAACTTCGGGAATTCACTTCTACTCTGAATATCTGGGAATCCCTCAGTATTCTAAAATTAATATCGGGGAATCCCTCTGCGTTCTATTATTAACTTCGGGAATTCACTTCTACTCTGAATATCTGGGAATCCCTCAGTATTCTAAAATTAATATCGGGGAATTCCTCCGTCTTCTACTCTTGATATCTGGAATCCCTGCGTCTACTATAACTATTTACTATTCGCTTCCGATAATAAGAATGGGAGAATCCCCGTGTCTCATTCAATATATGACAATATGAAGCAAATATTTCAAAGAATGGAGTCAGTGGAACTCACGCAGTGTTGAGATAGACTTTTCCATTGATATTTCTTGGCTGCAGGTTGGCCACGCGGGACACAATCTCAGGACAGACGTTGAACATCCTGGAAATGGAATGCGTAGAACTGAATTTTCGCTTTTTACTCGTAAAGCCTTTAATGCTCCCACTATATTGACTCGATGCTTAATGCTTTAGTTCTGATATTTTTGTTTTTGCTCCTCACTGTTCAGTGAACTCGCAGGCACCGGCTGGCACAATGGCAAAGCTGAAGCCAGCCAGCAGGTCTGCCAGATCCGATCTAGACGTTGTGGCGTCGCTTCGACTCTGCTGCACCAGGCCGCAATAGATTCCGAAGACCGCCGTCTTCTGCTCGGCGCTCAGCGCTCCGCCGATCGTCGCGGTCGACGCTGAGGCAACCGAGTTCACGTTGGCAAGGAAGCTGGACAGCAGGGTCAGGCGGGAGTTGCTAAGGCCATTGGGGTAGGCTGTGGGCGAGGCGAGCTTCTGAGCTTCGGCGAGAGCAGCGCTCAGCTCAGCCGATGTGCTCAGCGGCATGTTGAACAGATCCCAGAGAGCCGCATCCGAGTTGTCCACAATGGTGATGTTGGCTTGGGTTTCGTCAGGCGATAAACTGAACATATGCGGGAGAAAAACACTTGATGAGATGAGCTCAAAGTTGAAGGAATAACTTGCTTTGGAAGTCTAAAAATATTATCATCAGGGTCTGAAAGATGACTTTAAATGGAAAACTAAATTTCACCTGATGATTCACCGCGTAAAGTTGCTTTAAAACGACTGTACAACTGCTGCTTGTGGAAGGGCCAGATGGGAACCACACCCACCCTAAATTAACCTAGATAATTTCATGGCCGGGCCATGAGTTGTTGTAAATCCGACGCTCACACGTCAGCACAGTTTTTTCTGGTTAACCATCCCAATAGTTACCATGGCAACCAGAGATAGCAAAGCTACGCCC
Source organism: Macrostomum hystrix (assembly GCA_950097015.1). Classification (NCBI taxonomy): domain Eukaryota; kingdom Metazoa; phylum Platyhelminthes; family Macrostomidae; genus Macrostomum; species Macrostomum hystrix. Next base: position 437,692 of record CATNEN010000008.1, read on the forward strand.
GAAACTCACGTAGCTCCACCGTCGACAGACAGCAGGCTGAAAAGGAACACTCGCGGCTGGTACGCCGAGTCCGAGTCCCCGCCGCTGCCATAGAGCCCAACCCGAACGATCAGCTGGGTGACGCCCGGTCGGAACAGCGCCACGCCGGCGGTGGCGTTGAAGTCGCGACTGGTGCGAGCGCGCAGCACTTGGATGCCGCCGCGGGTTACGGAGGCCGGGTTAATCTCGCTAGTCGTGTAGACGACAGCTGACAGAACGATCGTTGCCCTTGAATCAGTGGAGTGAAAAGTGAAGATTCATACATTTTTACGGCACGCAATCAAACAAAAATCTGCTTGTTAATTTCTATGTCGAATAATTTTCTATGGATAAATCCTTCGAAAGACCATGGGAAATCCCAGGAAAATCCATCGGAAATCCATGAAAACCCATGGGAAATCCCAGGAAAATCCGCGGAAAATCCCATGATTGCAAGGTTGAAATCACAAAGAAATATTTTACCTGCGCGCGCACTATCTCGATGTCGGCGTACTGGTCCAGCCGACGCACCGTCAGCATAGTCTCTGGCAAACCAATCAAACCATCAGGGTAGTCACTCGGTTCCGATGTGATATTGGCGTAGAAGTACAATCGATCCAGCTCAGCCGACGGACGCGCGTCGATTAGCACAATCAGATAGCGCCGCTGCCTCTCTGGGGCTTCGTCCTGCACCATCGGGATAGTCAGCTCGCAGGCGCCGCCGGGTGCGTCGCCGCGGCAAACAGTCTCGCCTTGCAGCATCCTCAGCTCCGTAGCCAGCTGGGCCGAGTCCTGCGCTGGCGTCGATGTCAGCGACACCTTCGCCTGCCAGGAGACCGTGACATCGGCGGCGAGGCTATCGCTTCGGGCTAGCTGGATGGTCAGCAACGGATCGTCCGAGGCATCCTCGGACACGACTGTCTCGCGCGAAGCCGGAGCCACGCTGATGACGCCGTTGTAGACTCCGTTTCGCATGATGGTCACCATGGCGTAGCTCTAGAAGTGGGTGGGCCGATGGAGAAGGCGACAGTGAGACGGCGAGTAACTACCGGGATGCGAACTCAAGGATTCGAACTCAGGGATCTTGATGCAAGAGAGTTCAGAAACTTCACCCCTTGACAATGTCCTAGAACTCCTGAAGTACTAGTACATCTAGCTGCGTTCATTTCTCTATAATTCAAGCCTCACAGTTTTGAAACCATCCGAAGCGGTACCGTCAGCAAGGCGTGGCATCTGGGCCCCCGGACTGGACGCTGGCAGGCTGATGTACACCAGCGCAGTCTCTTCAAGCTCCGGAATGGCGTCCTTGATGATGTTCAGCTGGACTGTTTTTCTAGTTTCGCCGTCCTTAGGATTTTTTTTTCAGAAACGAGTATTTAAAATCTAATGAAAGACTTCAAAATTCCTGCAAGTATATTCACTGCTCAAAGATTGATAGATTGATTGAGCAGATTCCAAAACTCAAAAAGCTGACTCCTAGACTCGCTGAGCATAGAGCATAGAGCAGATTCCAAGATCTATTAAGCAGATTCCTAGTCTATTGAGCAGATTCCAAGATCTATTGAGCAGATTCCAAGATCTATTGAGCAGATTCCTAGTCTATTGAGCAGATTCCTAGTCTATTGAGCAGATTTCAAGATCTATTGAGCAGATTCCAAGATCTATTAAGCAGATTCCTAGTCTATTGAGCAGATTCCTAGACTTACTCAGCAGATTCCAAGATCTATTGAGCAGATTCCTAGTCGATTGAGCAGATTCCTAGACTTACTCAGCAGATTCCTAGACATACTGAGCAGATTCCTAGATTCACTGAGCATATTCCTTGATTCACTGAGCAGATTCTTAATTCCCTCCAAATATCCTATCGACTTCAGCCAGCAGTCGCAGGCCTCACAGCGAAGGTGACGGCCGTGTCCAGCGGAACATAGTCGGCATTGGCTGTGGCAGCCGCAGCAGCATTCCTATTGGCCAGCACAGCGCCAATGGTGTAGTTGTTAGCCGACGGCTGAACGTTGATCTCACTGATCCAGGTTTCACCGCCGCCAACGGTGCGCAGAATCACCGTAGCCGAGCCGCTGACGCCGGCGTCTCGCTGGATCACTATGGCAACCGATTCGCCCTCCGAGGCATTCATTGGCACCGCGGTGACGCTTAGAAGGCCGAAGGGATCGTTGTTGGCGCGGATGACTATCTTTGAGAGGCCGAATAGTTGGCTAACACGGGGAGTCACGTCTGAAAATTTGGTTGCGAAGTTGGATTTCATGTTGCAATCGTGTAGATATACGTAATGATAAAGGCATGGTTGCTATGGTATTGTTTTGGTTGCTATGAAATGGGGTCAAGTTGCTATGGTATAGGTCTGGTTGTTATGACTGGGTCTAGTTGCGATGGAATAGGTCTGGTTGCTATGACATAGGGTCTAGTTGCTATGGTATACTTCTGGTTGTTATGACAGGGTCTAGTTGCTATGACATAGGGTCTAGTTGCTATGACATAGGGTCTGGTTGCTATGACGTAGGGTCTGGTTGCTATGGTATAGTTTGGTTGCTATAAAATGGCCTATTTCTGGTTGTTTTTTAGTCTCACATGATTGTGAGATCTTGAGGGTGTTAATCTCAGCAAAAGAAAAATCCAACATGGAACTCACAGCCAGCGCTAATGGAAGGCAGTCGCTCAACAGATGTAATATTGATATAAAAATATTCCTCAGTCTCCGGCACCGTGTCAGACACAATCTGCACAATCACTGTGGCCTGTACGGAGCCCTCAGTGAAGGACAGGGCGCTGTTGATTGGCCAGTAGTCCTGATTGGGCTGTTGCTGTGCCAGGAAGTGTTCGATACTGTACAGCCACGTTGCCGCGAGATCCGAATCGACGGATTATCGAAACAGATACCTGGAGAAACAATGTTGGACTTGCGAATAAATTTTCACGAATGCATAGCGTGCAACTTGCGGTTCATTAGTTGTCAGGTGGTTCACCTGTCCGGTCGACTCGTCCACGTAAACCACACGCGAGGCGGGCGCGAACTGCAGCACTCCTCGCGGATCGATCTCGCAGGTGAGACGCGACGAGTCCAGCCGGGCACCGCCAGGCGCGCTGGTTGCCAAAGCGGAGCCGGAGTCCAGGAACACGGCGAATTGTTGCGATGCCCCGTTGACAGGGTTCAACTGCAGAGACAATGTATTCGTTTGCATTTTTAGGGTCGCTTATCTCTACAGTATTTAATGTCCGTATGGGGGCTCTATTTGCTAATCTATATACATTCAAAATGCGTAAACAGATATTTGATAAATACAGTAATTGTGTGACATACAGCAACACTGAAATTAGCCATCGCCTGTCCGTGCACCATGTAGACAGTGCGCCCAACGTCAGTGGCAACGGAGCCGACGGTCGCGCCGGCTGGCAGAGCGGCCGCTGAGCCGGACGGGAAGCCGGGCGACCAGGTGACAGCCACCTGGCCGAATGAGCCAACTCGGTACAAGGTGAGCTGGGCCTTGCTCTGATCTGCAGGAGAGTGTAAGTTGCTTATCTTTAGGGTACTAGCCCCACATATGCTAAAAAGAAGAAAGACCCGGACGTGTTTCAAATAACCATCTTTATTTTTTGTATCTTTTAAATTATTTAATCAATCGCCATGAAATTGGCGAGCACAGGCAAAAATTGTCCGCTCTATCCGATAAAACAACTTCAAGAGTCACAAAACATCGGCATCGACATGATATTCAACGATTCTCGTAGGGTTGTCTTGTGGCGAAAACCAATATAGGCATTTTTTCTGCTCACAAAACTTCTTCATGTATCCATGTCGGCAACCATTTTTGACAATTTCGTACTGAATATACTGTTAATGGTATCATTTTTATCCAATATGGATTGCGATACAGCTAGTTTATACAGAGAAATGTTAGTTGTCCTTCTCACCAGGGTCATCGCAAACTTTATCAGCACGTCACGCGAATGTGCCTGCATAATCTCCGTCTTCGGTGGTCCACCGACCTTGCTGGAGCTGCTGGACCTTCAACAAGTGGTACCAGCCGAATATGGACACCCTGTTGCAACTTTTTCTTATTTCGCTGATCAAGCCTCAATATAGGACGAAGCTCAACCACAGGACCTTCGCTAAGTCTGTCAGCACCGTCAGCAGAGTGCCTCCAGCTGGCTAAGGAGTCCCTAAAGCGAATTTTCCTACTTTCGCTGGATAAAGCCTGGATATTGGCCTAAACTCAACTATTACTTTTTGAAGGTCAAGCAGCTCCGTCTAGATAAATGTGTGATCATAAAAAATATGTGACCACCGAAGTCGGAGACGATGCAGGCACATTCGGGTGACGTGCTGATAAAGTTTGAAGGCCTAGCAAGGCCGCACTGAGGCGCAGTGCTAATTCGTGTATAGGGGTGTATGAAATACACTAGCGCCTATGGGAAAAACCTGACCTTCGGTCAGAACCGTTCAACATCTCGATGTTCTGAACGGCTGGCGACTTAGTTCTTGTTTCAGAAGATGCGCAACAAAAATTTGGCCAGTTTTCTTGAGTTCGTTTGCTTGCTGTTGCTCCGTTCGGACGCAGAAAAAAAATTGTCAAGGGGAATTTCCCCGCCCCCTAGGTTGTTCTACTGTTAAGACAATTTTATCACATAATCAGTACAGGCAATGAGGCAGACCCATTGTAAAAATTGTAAATGAAATTCACAAGACTAATTACTTATTACAGAAGTTTTTTAAGATGTACACCTACAGCGAGAGGTTGAACGGTTAACGCGTTTTCCTCCCGTACCAAGGTCCCTGAGCTCGATTCCACAGCGAGGCCATATTAATTTGGGGTGCAGCCGCGTAGAGAAGGCTTGGGGGCTAGTCACTAGTTTCAATTTGTTAATTTGGTCATTTTTATTTTTGGTCTTTCCTAATTTGGTCTTCCCCTCGTATGTTAGGAAAGTGGGAAGTGGGACTGGGAGCTCGTATCTAGCTGGGCGGGTGCTATTGTTGACTGTCGCCTGGTATGGATCTATCAGTATTCAATGACGAACTTCGCTTCTTTAATATGCGTTATGTTGTTGCAATAGTTTTTTTGGCATACAACATCTTGTTTTAACCTTCAGAGATGTATGATCTGTTACGTAAGCGTGAATCAATATCAAATCGATCAATAAAAGTATTGTGTAATTAAACAAAAAAACTAAGTCTTCATAACTCTAAAATAGTTTTTTTTTCAATCCAGAATGACAAGGATGCCAGAATGCTTTTTAAGACATTAAAAGGCAAAAAAATATTTTAGGAATACGTAGGAGTATATTTGACTAAACACTACTCTGTACTCACAAGCAATCCAGTAACAGCGCCACAGAAAAACCAACAATTGATCATATAGAGCAGAAAATCGAATCAAGTCGAAATTCAATTAAGGTGATTCTTTGTTTGAAAATGCCAAAGCCGACTTCAGTATAACTTCATTTAAACTAACAATCGAACAAATTTCAAGCCTCATTTGAAGTCAAATGGCTTCTCCTCCACAACCAGCTCGTGACAATTGACGGGCTGATCCAGTATAAGAGTTGAGAAGATCTGATCCATGAAGCCGGGTATGTAGGCGCAGGCCCTAGTGAGATCTGGACAGAAGTTCACCTCGCAGGCGAAGCACTGCAGCCCGCTGATGCCCCCGCTAGTAGCAGCGGCCGCGGCGGCGCTGTCCCAGCCCAGGATCAAATCAGCCGCATAGATGGCTCGAGACTGCGGATTGTGCGCGATGCCTTTTGGTGGCGGGTGTCGAACCGCTAGGCGCACAATGTCCAACAAGGTTGGGAGCACCAGTTCAGCTTCAATCTGGCCCCAAGTGAGGCCACGTTCGGCGTATTGCGCGTCGAACAACGGCACAAACTCCTGACAGTCAATATTCTTCAAAGCCTGGTCGGCCTGATAATTCATGACGGTGAAGTGGGTGGCATAGTCGTGCATCAGAGCCGGTTCAAGGCTGTACGGCTTGTTGGAGAAGCGCAGCCAGAATTTGCGATAGACGTAGGCAGTTAGAGGACGCACAGAGCGCAAGATGATCATGTAGCGGAAGTCGAACTTCACTGGCCCACCGGACAGATCCTGACGTTTGAATAACAACGGCCGGTGTACATAACGACTGGCAATGCATGGGGTAGCCTGGCAGCGTTTTAATAGCTCTACAAGGCCCAGGCGGAAGACGTCGCAGACAAAGATGCCAATACCGCGGCCCATGTTCCACGGCTTTACTATCCAATAGCGATCGTCGCTGTCACAGTCAGCATTTTCAGCATTGCCTGCCTTGGCCAGAGCATTTCCAATGTGAGCGCAGAAGCGGTCTAGCTCCAGCTCAAGATTGAAAGTCAGCGGATACCAACTGGCGCCGGCCTCCATTGCCAAACTGGCTAAGAGGTCTTTCACTGTGAGTACATTCTCAAACGGAAACTGGTTTACCAACACACCAGGCCGGGCAATGCTCAAACCGTCGAAGTCTTTAAAATGATCAGTCAGCCAAAGTATGTCTGCGGTATCCGGGTCCTCAGTTAGTTGAAACTTCTCGCCACAAGTCAAATGATTCGACACAAATTCAAGATTGCTAAATACGCGCATTGGCCGACCTAGCGATGCAACCGACGGCGCATTAGCCAGACTTTCCAACGATGGCAACGACTCGTTGATGCGATGACCAGCGAAAAACTCGGCGGCAAACGTGGCCGGATTGTGACCCGTCGGGTGACTGCCCGGAGTCGGATAGAAAGGCAGCTGGCGCCGAAGCCTCGGTCGATCGCACAGGCTCTCATACAGCTGTGCGTGGAAGCGCTCTGCCAAGATTCGGCAGTGGCGCAGAGCAGGCTCACGAGCAAAGCCCTCGACCCAATCTCTTGTTGCCTCATCGTACACTGCCATGCTGCGTAACGGAAACATGACCGAATAAACCGTGCCGCTAGTCAGGTGAATGAAGGGAAACACCTTGACTGATGGCGCATCAGAATGGCGTATGCTAGACCCGAACTCGTCCATCACGTACCAGACGTTTGTGGAGGCGTCATTGGCACCGGGTCTTTGAATGCGATAAAAGTTAGCAACTCGCCAGACGTGCTCACGAACAATGGGTGGCGGCTTATCAGCCTGCAGGCCCGAGTCTTCCTCGCCCAGGCCTGGATAAACAATGTCCTCTAGTCGGCGTCGGGCATTATTATTCGACATCACCTGGGCGAGCTGGGTATCGATTTCCTCCGCCAGAAAGCTAAAGAAATGATCAATTAGGTAGACGTGGCTGGAGTCGTCAAGCAGGATACCTTCCGACGCGATAGCTTGGACTCGGTATTCGTACAGCATCACATCATGCTGATCGTCGGCAAGACTGTGCGGACAATAATCGCGCAACAGTCGGCCAGCTTTGATGCGGACAAAGCTCTCGCCAGCATCATAGATTTCAGAGGAGACCTTCTTATGCAATGTTGGCCAGTAGTGCTTGGGCAGGCCAGACAGGGTCAGTTGGCCACTGTGAAGGCGTTCGAAATCTTCATATGATTCAACAGTTTCTGCTTTTGTAGTTTGCGCTTTCTGCATGCTTTTTGGAAATTTGTTATAGGACTTCTTGAAAGGCTGAAATTTGATATGAGTTTTCAACATATACATACCTTTTTAACTTAGTAGGACTTGATTTACATTTTAGTATTGTCATTTATATTTTGCTATAGCTATTACAATACAAGAGTATAATAGATAAGAATACCAATACCAATGACTAGGCCCTATAGGGTAATGTATCATCAACCGAACAGTGTATCTTCAAAACCGAACAAGAATTTTGACTCCTTCCTTGGTCTCGTGCAAGACAGAAACAAGCTATTGTGTTTCACAGAACAACTAATTTGAAAGTTGAAGAAATTATCTACAAGCTGAGGCATGATGTGCAATGAAGCATTAAGAGGAAAAAAAGATATTGATGTTTCAGTAGAAATTTTTATTGCAAAAGCATACTTTTTAACAACATTTTTTCAGTATGTACTTTAGACGAAAATTGTATGCGGTTGCTTGCCAATTAAATGACCATAAATGTAGTTATTTATAGAGCATGAAAAATGCTTTCAAATGACATAATTCATGATAGATCACTCCTTAAAAATAAGATTAAACCACTCACTCAAATAGTAAAACCAAACATCAAATTCGCTGTTTGGTTTGAAGATACATGAAAATCATTGTTCGGTTTTAGATAAAAAGCAGGAATAACATTTTTTCTATTTGTCAAAATAGCAAAAGCAGATACTTTTTAGAAAGATGTAACTGTTTTCTATAACTTGGCTTTTGATTTATCATCATATCTTAAATAGAAAATCTGTAGCTTAGGTTTGAAGTTAAAAAAATACACATTCTTGTTTGGTTGATGATACATTACCCTATAAAGTCAAATACAAGCATCACAAATATATTTAATAGCAACACAAGCAGGTGGCTAATGAAATTTTAATAGGCTAACTTTGCTATTTAATTATTTTAAATAGCTTGCCAAATCTTCTAGTTCTTGAATATCCAACAAAATGTCCAGTTAGCAATTAGAATTGTCATAATAGTTAGTAGCTAATATTTTAATTGGATATTATGCCCAGCTAGCTAGCTATTGATTACTGGCTGATATCTTAAATTGGCTTAGCTAGGTCTAGCTCGAGAGTGAAGATAAATTTATTATATACAACTAGGGCCTAATGCAAGTTGTTTATCCCTGAGAGTTATGAATATTATATAAAACTAACGGTACAATATTTCTGTGCTCTATCTTTTGTTGTAACTTATAAGTTGCATATACTCTTCCTCATTTATTGTGTAAATACTTGAATTTTGGCACAACGAGCTATTTAAATGCATTCTTAATTTGCAAAGGATACTAGAAACTGGAAATTATTATTATTATTCATTTGAATAGTATAGGACAGGGCCTAGTTTAAAAAAAGCTGAATGGCAAGCTTAAAGGATCTGTAAATAAGTGGTAAGTTCAGTAAAATGTGTAAATTTGTCATTAAATTTTCTTTGACAATTTTATGCAAATTATACAATACAATAAGACTATGCTGAAGCCCAGGTTCGCAATTTTCTGTGTTGGTTTGGCAACGTAGGCATGCATGTTGGCCAGTCTTTGTATGGTCTGAGCATGAAACTAATAAATGCGAAAAAGCAAAAAACATTTAACATTCAATAATGAACTAAATTATGATTTATGCTTTGCTGTATGAGTTTTAGCATGCCTTTTGTTTAAACCGTTTCGGCGATAATTTAAAATTGGTTGGATTATCACGTGGTGGCACCCGAATGGCATCGATATTTAATCGGGAGGAAAGGTAAAACTTTCTTACGATTAGATCGGTCAGATTGCATGCCAAATGCCACGATGGCAGGTCATTCTTCCGATTAAAAGCCAACTCTATTGAAAACCATTGGGCAATTATTTATAACTGTTTATAACAGTATTTATATTTCTATATGTGTTTCTATATGTGTTAAAGTTGTGTTCTTTCGACAGCTATTCCGATAATGTTCTTTGTTTCAGAATATTACCAATGACCAATATTTTATTATTGAATATTATATTCAAACAGTTATAAATACAGCTATAAGCAGTTATAAATAATTGCCCACTGGTTTTCAATAGAGTTAGCTTTTAATCGAAGAATGACCTGCCATCGAGGGCATTTGGCATGCAATCTGACCGATCTAATCGTAAGAAAGTTTTACCTTTTCTTCCGATTAAATCGATGCCATTCGGGTGGGATATCACACTGTAACTGACACTAATAAAAACTCTAATGCACATGGTTTAAAAGAAGGCAACTGCTGCCTTTTAAAAATAATGCTTATTTGCTTTTATTAAGCATGAAATGTGATGAGCGACATGGCTTACGGGCTACAAATCATTTGACCAAGGAAGACTACTAGATCAGTTTAGGAATCATGGTAACGTGTTAATAAACTTATTAATAATGAAGGATTTAGGATAACTAGACTAGTAAAACGATTTTTCTACCGGTTCTTGTATTTGAAAACTTTGGCCATCGAGCGAAATGAAATGGCAAGATGGAATATCAACGAGGTCAAAATTAGAATCAAACAAAAATTACATTAAAAAATCTGCGTAAAACATCTATATTTGATTATTTGCGAGCGGTGTGTCTTTCCCTAACTAAATTTTACTTTAATGCTTTTTCACGTATAACTTTATACCCAAAGCATGCAGACTCATATTTATTGTCTTAGAGATTTATTTTGACAACATGGCCCACACTTATGAAACTTGTTGGAAGCAAAAATCTTGACTTGCGAATTCCTTCTACGATAAAAAATGCCGTCTACTTGCATAAATAATTAGCTTAAGGAACAATTTATACTGTTCGAAAAAGTAGTTTGCAAATCTTACCCTCCTGAACCACAGTAATATCGCTCAGAAATCCAACGTTTGAGTTGGCCGCGTCGCCGGTCACAAAAACCTGCGTGGAGCCCTTCGTGCCGCTGATGATTGGCGGAATCTGGCCTCCGCCAGCACCGTCCACCGGATTTGTAAAGGCCACATCGTCCAAGCTGACTGTAAAGCTGCTGCCGCTAGCAAAGAAATTGTCGCCTACCATCTCGAAGGAGATCAGGCGGCTGCTCTGGCCTTCGGCAAACTGCAATGAGCCGCTGCTCTCGCGCAAATACAACCGGTCAGCCAGCTTCTGATCATAGCTGGCCTTGACAGACACCGTGATGGCATTGAATAGGCCCATCTCTCGGGTAACATTCACCTAAAAAGTTTGTTTGTATATAGTCAATCTGAGTTTAAATCCAATAATTTGTTTTCATGGTCGACTCTTAGCCAGCTAGTTGGCAATTTTACTCATTCCGCTGAGCACACTCGCATACAGGTTTATACACCTTACTTTATCATCGTCAGGTAAGTGTACACTCTCACTGTGCATTGGGGGTAATTTGCACGACAAGCGCTTCAAATGAATGTCGCCTTGCCGTGGATTCGAGCTCAGTGTCTTGTATGGGTGTCCCGGAGTATACAACTTATGGATTATTAGACGGATCTATAATAGTCCAACTTCAGTTAATGTCCATGTATAAGACTGTACACAAAACTCTATTTATCGAATAAGGAAATTAATTGGGCTTCTAAATTTCGCTTGAACTGGATAATGCAATCTTGTATAATACTCGTTTTCAGGTAGATCTAATTATTTACACAGTCTAGCTCCGAAAATTTTCATGTTCGGAATTGCTCAATTTCCTTTAATGTTCAGATTGAGAATGCATTATCAAATTAGATTTATATAATATTTTACTAAAACTCTCTGATGCACAAGCTGGCACTCACCTGTACTCGCCGAACAAACGTGATGGGATCGGCAACCACCTTCTGGTCCGCAGCGTTTAGCGCGAACACTCCGCGCGGATTGTCGTTCTGCGGTATGCGGAAGCTGGCATTGCCGCAGGCGCCGTCAATGTCGGCGCCGCCCTGCACGTCGTACATCTGGACGATGTAGTTCTCATCTAGCTCCGGCTTGTCATCTGGCAAGATGGTCAGCTGGATGCTGATCTCGTTAACACCGTCGGCGAAGTTCAGGATGCCCTCTCTCGGTTTAAAGTCTGGCGTATCGTCGTACGGTCCCAGAACGCGCCATTTCACCTGTGGGGTTTGAATAACGCTGAGAGAGATCAGCAAGTAGCTAAAGCCTGCGGACTTGGGGCGAGAATGGATTATTAAGAAATGGCACTTTATCACAGTTAACCCAGATGTGAAGCCAGTGTCATCCGTAGCCATTGCGCGGCTCATTGAAATACAGCGTACAGCTGTTCAGTCCATAGATTAGCGAGCCGATTTCCACCCCAGCTTATGCTCGCACCATCTCACAGCTAGGTAAACTGAAGCCATAGGAAATTACGAGTCCCATTCGAGGATAAAAATTGTTTCCCTTTGGGCAAAAATCTAACAACTGGACTACAACTTGTGGAAGTTAGCAGTACAATCTACCTACATTACCTACCTAAGCTTCTACGAGTATTTTCGAAACCGATCTCTCGAGAAACAAAAAAGCCTAGAAAACAAGTGACCAAGGGGTAAACATTCAGGCCAGACTAGCCAGGCTACAACAAATAGCTAGTTAACTCACACTGACTGCACCCAAGAAGCCTTGAGTTCTTCGCACCGGGAACAGGACATTGTAGGCGAGACCCATGCTCGGCGTTGGCTCGATCAACTCCCGAACTGAGCCGGTACAGTCCAGGAATCCCAGGATGCCGTTTGGAAAGCCGTACTTTTGCACCTGAGTCAGTTAATTGCGGGTTGGTTGGGATTTTGATTGAAGTGCACGCTTTCCACGCGATATATTTCTGATTAAGATGGACGATCTTCTTAATTCTAGATAGACCCTTTATAAAAGCAAAGGAAATTAAGAACAAATGACTTGCTTCGGTAGCCTTCCCATAAAAATCTACATTTTGCTGTTTCTATGAGCAGCAATGACAAACAATTTGGGAAAATAAAATACATTAAAAGGTTTTTGATTTGACGAGAGCCTAGGTATAGGTTAATTGAGACGGAAGAGTGCTAGGGTACAGGAAATTGAATACTTTAAGACTAATCATTTGCAAGTGATCGCAGGATAAGGCCGTGCACGGATGAAATTAGTTGAAAATACTGAAGATAGAAGCCCATTAAAAAATAACATGGAATGAAGAGCGAGTTGCTGTGTTAAGCTTTTCTTACAACTCATACAGGTGGAGAGTTTGTGATACTCTGCATGCTGCAAGCGGCACGTGTAAGATCTAAAGTCACACACACAATTCGCAAGATATCGCTGATGAGCTCTTGGAAAGTAAAAATAATAATTATTAAGATTCGTTTCTTTGAAAAATCTACTGTGAACCTTCATCAGACTTAATTAACTCTTCACATCTAGTTATCAAATATTAAAGTACATTTGTAGGAGCTAGATTAAACCACTTTTCAACAGAATTCGAAGACGCAAGGTAAAGCATTGACCATACTCACAGTGATTGACACGTTATTAGCGTTGGGATTAATCTCCCCATTTCCAGCGCTAGCAGGGAAGCTTGTCGGATTATAGGTGACGATCCAGAAGGTCTTCTGCACCTCCCACGATTCGCCGCGTTTCTTCACCAGCAGGCGAAGCGACTTTAGACCGGCCTCGTTGTTGGCCCACGTCAGGGAGCCCTGAGTCTTCTCGGTGCCCGAGCTGTCTAGTGCAGCAATGTCCCCGGTATAGCTCAGCAATGTCGTCTGACTGTTGGGGCCTGCAGGTAATTCGGGTCAAAGATCTCAGAATCTTTGTATGAAATATACAATAATCCCACAAATACTTGGGTGTCTCGGATGAGTTCGAAGTTGAGATGTGGGGCGGTAACAGCTTTGACTCTACGCCCTTGACGCTCTTGAGCAAATTTAGCTAGTGCGCCCTTAAGGGTCAACTCCCGAAGGCACAGGAGATTTTATGAGTGTGTGCCTGCGTGCATATTCAAGTGCGCTGTGTGCTCAGGGGTCACTGAGAAGGCAGACCGCCCAGCGGGTACTGACAGCTGTGGGATGAGAGGAATTTAATGTAAAAGTACAAATTAGCTGTCGATTAAAACTAACCGAAGATCTGCCAGTAGATAGTCTGCTGACCAATCAGACCGCCGGTGCGGCTAACGAAAACGTCTATGGTCAAATCTGAGACAGGATTCTCCACAGTGCGGGTCAGAGAACCCGACGTGAAGCCGAACTGGCCGTTAGGGAAGTCGCTCTTCCGAATCACGACCAGGCTGGTGAGCCGGGAGCCGAGAATCGCGCCACCCTCTGCAATGGGATTAAAAAGCTTCAACTTAATATTGCATCAAAACAGAATGAAACCCCAACCTGAAGCCCGGAAATGTCATCAGTTAATTTGTGGTTAACACAAATATGCTCAAAGCTATTGGTTGGATTTATAGGTAAAAACCGAGTGAATCTTTCGAATCGTCTTCAAAAAGCCTGGTTAATTAATCTAGCGAAACCTTACAGAGTGAGGCATGTGATAAGGCTTCTCAGATCAGATGTTCACTAGAATACTGACAAGCTAAAATTTAATTAGATTTCCTGCTAGGCAGTGAGATGATAGTAAATTCCTAAATGAATGGCTTGCTGACATTCAGATATCGAAAATAAATTTCGGCGTAGTGTTCATACTATCGGAATTTTGTTGCTAACCCAGGGTTATTCAATAGATCGACGCTTCACTTGAGAACTCGGTTGGAAAAAAAGAATCCAGCAAGTCTGATTGGTGACTATTTTCCTATTTGCGTCATCAAATGGAACACATTTTTAGAAGTGTTTTGATTCGTCTACCAATAGGCTTTCTCGAGCTCCTCAACACCAGGAGCAGTTTATTTGATGGAGGCATTTTTTCTATGCTTGCTGGCTCGGAAGTGGAACATAATAAAAGAACCAGGTCTCTGTGAATTACTCGATACATTGTTCAGTATACATTTGATTGAAACAGAGACACATGAAGTCCATCAGGATCTCAGGTACGCATGGGTACTCGTATCGGAAATCCTTTTTTTATTCGAAAAAGACGACCAGCAGAAGTTTATGATTATTATTGTACTAATATCATGAGTTGCAATGGAATCCAATGGGTCAGAAACTTAAGGACGAAATTTATCATTCGACAAACTGCTCAGTTCTAAAGTTCTGCTAACGATTAAAAGTACAGCTCAACTTGTCTAAACAGATGTTCCACGAGCAAGCCTACGCGTGGGCAGCTATGAAACCGCAGCAGCCAACGACAACGTCGACGATGCACTCTCAACGTCGCTGGACATTCGCCTTCGCTCGGTGGAGGAGCGCTTGGAGACCGAGCAGCATGACCGCGAGGTGACTGGCGTCTTTGAGTTTCTAGCAACCGAGAGTCGGCGAGGAATTTCGTATTACTACCTGCGGCTGGCTCTGATCCTCCTGCTGCCGGTGTCCCTGGCGGTCGGATTCCTCAGCCAGCAGCTGGCCGACGCCTCGCAGAGTCTCACCGGCCAGCGTGAACTGGCTGCAGCGAGAAGTCGAGTGGCCGCCGCCTCTCAGGCCGCTCTGGCGCTCGGCGCCGAGATGTGGACCGGCACTCGGCTGCTGATGGAGCCCGGCAGAGCCGCCGCTGCTGCTCGGTTCGATCTGGCTCTGGCCTCAACCGCTTCACTGTCAATAACGACGGCTGTGCTGGACTGGCGGGCCATGCTGAGAAATATGACAGCACCTGCCGCTACGTTGGAGCCTCAGACGCAGCAGCAGATTGTGCCAAGGCTAATTTCAGACTATGCTGTGGCCGCCGATGCTGCCTATTTAGGTGCGACCACTGTAGGCCAGCCAGTCAGTAGGGATGAGCAGTGGCAGCAGCTGGCCTCCAATGCCTACCTGACGCAGTACCTGCTGTGCCAGCAGCAGTTTTACTCGCTGGCATTCGCGATGCTACATGGCAACTGTCGAATTTCCTGGGGCGTTCTGCACCGCCTTAACGGACAGGCGGGCGCCGGGGCCCGCGGTGCGTCTCGCTACAATCGCAACGTGGAAAAGTTGTTCTCTTCGTTTCAATCGGCTACTACGCCGGCAGTAGCGGCTCTGACAGCGATGACGCAGCGCCTCTTGCAGACGGAGCGGATTATCAACGTCGCGGCCTGCCAAGCAGGCGGCAACGCCACCACAGATGCGGAAGCGGCTGACTTTGCCTACCTGGCAGATCTCTGGCTAGCAGCTGTTCATAGTCAGCTAGATAATCTAGGCAGTCAGTTGGATTCTGTCCTCTCTAGCGATGCGTCCAACGGTGGCGTCAGGCTGGCCGCAATCTGCGTGGGGCTGCCGATGCTGCTGACGGCATGCGCGGGCATCGCAGTGTTCTATGGCAGGCAGCTAAGGTGCAGCCGCGAGGACCGCATCGGACTGGGCGAGCTCATCATCGACAAGCGGAACGAGATGTTCGCTCAGCAGGTGTGACAGGATCGCAACTATTTTGGTCGTCCCTTTGACGCACAGTTCTGCGTGTCGTCTCAGGCATAGCAACAGAAAGCAAACAGGAGCAAAGAGACCTTGCATAGAGCCGATAGACTAGGTTCTAATTATTTTCTCCGGAATATTTGCCAGCTGCCTCTTCTGTCAGCAAATCTGTTCTGGCTTGAATAACATTTTTCATTAATGAAATTCCTGATGCTACCTTGTCATTTGAGTCAGGATGCCAGATAATTGCATTTGTTCTCATTTGCTCATGAGAAATCTGTAGACAATTAGTGGGGCTAGTCAGATCAAATTGGGCGAAGGCTCCTTATGAGTTCACCTGCCAGATCAAAATGTAGATGATCTATTTATATAGGAAACATTGAACATTTTATTACAATCTAACACCGATCCCTCCCTCCGCCTTCCGTTCCCCAGACGCGAGCCCTCGACCTCATCCACATGATGCTGCCAAAGCAGGTGGCAAAGATTCTGCGCGAAGGTGGCAGTCCGGAGCCGAAGGAGTTCGAGCACGCGACCGTGTACTTTAGCTCTGTGTCCAACTTTAAGTACATTGTGAGCCGGAGCAGACCAATTGAGATTATGGTCTTCCTAAACTACATTTATGGGTGAGTGGACTCTTAAATAAAGTAAATTTAGCCATTCAGTCAAACAAAATGTGCAACCAAGGCAGACTTCACTTGACTGTAGAGTATTATTGATTATATAGCTAATTATTACATTTCTGAACAAATATGGATTAGCCATAGAGGCTTATACAGAACAATGTCAGTTGTCTTCTTTACCAGGGTCTTCGGCAAGATTGGTTTTTGTAGTGTCCAATCGGCGCTCGCTGATTGGGTGTAAACACCCACCCCAGGCACCCACCCCAGGCACCCACCCCAGGCACCCACCCCTCCGCTTTTAGCTGGGTTGTATTTCAGCCGGCACCCGCGTGCTGCCCAGCCTTGTCTCTTCGCGCTGCGTGGTGTGAAATTTTTTCTTTTTCCTTGCTTCCTTTTTTTTCTTGCTTTTGCCTTTTTGTGTGCATTTTGAATACTTCCTTTGAAACAATTTATCTGCAAATATATCGTATGTGGGCCATAGACGGTGCCCTTCCCTCGTTCGCTCTCTGCTGTGTCGCATCTGCTGTCTCTGTCTGCCTTCGTGCCTGGGAGTGTGGTGTTTACTGTTAAACAAAAAAATTTCTTTCAACGTTTCGAAATTTCAACATTTTGATATTTCTGGTTTGCCAAAGCGCCCCCTTTACAGGCCTGTGAATGACCAGCTGTGATCTGTAGATCCCAGAGTCATTTGCTGTCAGATCAATTCAACTGATATACGTGATACACGGAAGAGCCTATACAGAGTTTAAGTTGCTTGACTGCCGCGAAATTTCAGCATTTTCGACGCCAAGATCGACAAGTACCAGGTGTACAAAGTGGAGACAATCACAGACACCTACATGGTGGTGAGCGGCGTGCCGATTGGCAACGGTCTGCTTCACGTCACGGAGATTGCGAAGATGAGCCTGGACCTAATGAACTCAGCCAAGGAGATTTACATTGAGCACCTACCGGAGGAGCAGATCCTGCTCAAGATCGGCATTCACACAGGTGTGACATTTTTCGAGCTCCAGGGATGATTTAGGAAAAGGTGTCATCATAAATTTTTACTTTGAAAGGCGAGCGGATGAGGTCACTGTCTGACAGGTGAGCGGATGAGGTCATTGTCTGACAGGTGAGCGGATGAGGTCACTGTCTGACAGGTGAGCGGATGAGGTCATTGTCTCACAGGTGAGCGGATGAGGTCATTGTCTGACAGGTGAGCGGATGAGGTCATTGTCTGACAGGTGAGCGGATGAGGTCACTGTCTGACTGTTATGTTTTCATCTCCACCACTAGACAATTATCGAATGGGACCTCAGCGTAAAGTTCATCACACCTAAGCAAATGAAATTCATTCTATTGATAGGTCAACGTCTACTTACTTGTTTGCTATCAGAATTTATTCTCTCAGGATATAATTTTTTATTTAGGTAAAAAATAGAATATAAACCTAAACAAGAATTTCATCAAAAAAATTTTCTCTTTTAATATTTTTGCTTTCGGGTGAAGTTAATCCCAGGCCAGCAAGCCCTACTACTGGCTATTGTTCCGCAGACTAAATCCAGCTTAACCCGCAATATCCCATCCCCCAAGGCTCGGTGGTTGCCGGCATCATGGGCCACAAAAATCCGCGCTACTGCCTGTTTGGCGACACGGTCAACACCGCGTCAAGGATGTGCACCCACGGAGAAGGTCAGTGCGCTCTCGCCACCCTTTTGTTAGTTTTTTTGTGAAAATCAATAATAACTTAGTAGTTTTGAACCCAAAAGTACATTCAAAACTTTGAAGCGTTGCTAAAAATAGCTTGACCTATGTACGTGTATTTACAGAATGTTTATACAACTTGAGTGCGTCCATAGACTGGTCTCGCGTGTTGCTCAATTGTGTGTTGTCCTGCACTCCGTAGAGCAGGAAACGCACCTTCAAGGTACCTCTCGCGGCTGAGTTAAGGATGCTCCTGGGAGTTCAGGCCAAAGATCGTTAGAAAAGCTAGACTAACGAAGTTACGAGCTACTATGGTAGAAATAGTATAGTACACACACGCAGGTGTTTCAAAAGTTCACTTCGTTCCGGAATAATCTTATAGTCTCGTGTACTTTATGATTATTAGTCTCAGTTTGTATGGCTATCTGCTACAATAGCAAATTGATTTTGCTTGGTACATTAACAATGCGCGTGTTCAAATCAATAACCAAGTTGAGCAGCTGGGGTTTCTCATTCACCGACACGTTTTCAAGCACGCCTCCTCCCGCCATAACACAGACACGAAGATACACGTGAGCGCCGAGACCGCTGAGCTCTTAATTGCCGAGAAGTTCTACCTCAGACAACGAGGCCAGGTGCACATCAAGGTTGGTTCACAAAGAATGTGCTCTTAGCAAGCTGGATCTCGCATGGTGTTTAACAATTGTTTGCCTCATTCCAGGGCAAAGGCGAGCTCACGACCTACTGGTTGCTAGGCGAATCATTGCCAAAGAAGAAGGCAAATGTGCACATTGTCACAGAGCCTGAATTTATCTAAAACTATTGTCTGACATTGTTGCCTGACAGTACAGTACAAGGAGTGCGTATTTATTTCATTGTCTATAGTATTTTTTATTAATTCTAATGAAAATCTTTATCTTGAAAAAGCCAAGACTTACAAGTTGTTCACTTGTTACGCAATTGACTTTTTCAGATCTACCTTAAATTCTAGTGCCTGTAGCAGCCCTCGTACAATAGCTGCGGCTATTGCACCGCTATGGCACGTCTAATGCACAACAAAAATACACAATTTAAGCCGTTTCAGCCGTCCAAATTACTTGTTTCTGTTCCTTTCCCTCCTTGTTTCGTTGATCACACAGTGCACTGAATGCTAGGTTTTGAATCTGCTTTCTTTTTTATGTTGTATGAAACCGCAATTCATGTGGGGGATGATGGAGGGATGGCTTGGTGTCTTTACGCCCAAGTCACAGTGAGAGTGAACGCTGCCAAAGTCCGGTCAGAGCGTGTGTGTGCTCAGGAGTCGGGCAGATGGGAGCGTGCTGAACGCCATTTCAAGTATTCTACTAGCCGAACGATGAAGAGGATCGGGTTCTGAAGGCCATCCACCTGGCCAGCGGTAATAGGTCTCCTTCCAAATTTGTAAAGCGCAGGTCAATCTGATTGAATTGCCGAATCTACTGCCCATTACACCTAATCCCAGATTAGTGAACAGGGAAATTCACACGCTCAATTAGCGCATTTGCTAATCTCAAATTTATGCTTCAAAGCCCTATGAGCACTTGAAAGGGCATTTTGTTAGATTCTCTTCTCTTTTTTCTGCCTAGGAAAAAGGCCTGAGGTTCGCTAGATTGCCCCCAGAGAGCAGTGCAATTCCCACGTAGCTCTATCCAGCTTCCTCATTCATTCAGGACAGACAAAACATGCTAATGAATTTTGCCATCAGAATTCGAGAATTCCACTGCCTCTAATCAATTTGAAACAAAAAATGTTTGGACTAGCAAGAAAATGCTGGCTGGATTTTCATTGCATTCGGAAATTCAATTAATTGCACATTGTTGATCTCAGGTCTCAGTTAATTAAAGAAGCCTCGGTCTCAGGCTTCAACTCCTTCGCTCACTTCGCACACTCACCTGGCGAGGTCAGGGTTATCTGGAACTGCTCGTCAAACTCGGGAATGTCGTCGTCGACAATCGTGACATTGATGGTCTGGTCCGTCTGACCGTTCTCAAAGACCACAGGCTGGTCCAGCAGCACATAGTCCACAGCAGCGGTGGCCGTGAGGTTCCTGCTGGTGTAGCGGCAGGAGACACGGCCGTAGCTGCCCGGAGCTCGCGTCACGGGAACCCGGGCGATGCCGACAGACTCGTCAACTTCAAAGACTGCCGCCGCCGGTGTGAACTGGATGACGCCCTCCGCTTGGTCGTTCTTGTCGATCACGACCCGCTGCTCAGAGTTGGCGCCCAGAGCCGGAGCTTGGTCTGTCTCAGAGCTGATGTTGCTGAAACCGGAAAGCCGAAGGACTTGAATAATCAATAAAAATGGCACTGTACTGGTTAATAATTAATAGGTAAAGTAAAAACCAGTTCGTATACATTCAATTAGTGAGTTAAAATCAATCAATCAAACAACAAACCAATCAATTAATTTATTAAACAAAAACCTAATTATTGAATCAACCAATCAGTCAACCAATCAACCAACCAGCCAACTAAAATCAATACCAACAATCAATAAATTAATAATTAAATTCATCAATCTTTTAATATAACAATGAGTATAACAATCCATCGAAATTTGAAAAAAATTAACAAAGTACTAAATCAATCACTGTACTATTTAGTTAATGAGCAAAAGAGCATTGAGTTTATTACGAAGTAAATAATAAATAGACCAATAAAGCGATCTATCAGTAAATCTATCATTCAGCCAAAATGAAGCTAATATCGCTTTCTCGCTTTCTCGCTTGTTTGCTCTCACTGTTTTCGGGGTTAAAGAGTACGCTCGTAAAATAGTAAATGGGGTTTAAGAATGTACTTTTTTCGGCTTTCTCAAAGCTTAAAAAACAACTTGGAATAAAAAGGCAGAGAGAACATCAGAGACAGAAAGAGGGAGGCATGGCATTGCGTGCGGCCGCGAACAGCAATAACAAGGTCAGGGAGAATCTCTATTAGACAAATATCCCCGACCTGCTCAATCCTGAGCTTGGTCGTGCCTGAGCACTAATAACCTGGCGCCATAAATGGCCCGTGTTAGACCAGGATTTGAGCGCACAATTTCCCGCATAAGCTGACAACTAAAAAGCTAATGTCTTGCCCTAACCTCAATTAAGTAATCTAAATTAAGGCTTTACAGCCGAATTAAAGGGAAGAAGGGATGAAGGTGGCAGGTTGCACCTTAAGTTGACGAAGAAAAAGGGGACAGTGGTCTGAGCTCGATTCCACAGTGAGGTCCCTGAGCTCGATTCCACAGTGAGGTCACATTTAGGGGCGCAGCCGCGGAAAGAAGGCTTCGGGGCTGCCTGACGATGAGAAAGTCAAGGTACAGTATCTGAGAGCGTGTGTGCTCAGGAGTCAGCGGAACGGGTAGAACTGCCTCCATGATGGCAGCGGGTCTAGTGTCATCAAATGATGTGCCATTGCCTGCAGCCCTCCTGCAACCATTATTTTTGTTAAGGAATATTTATTATTGTTCAGGTGAGCTGAATGAGATTGTGCTGACCTGTTCGGTAGTGGCGGCAATTCGTTCATGGATGCTGAAGTAAATATTGACCTTGATTTATGTACAAAACTATTCTTTATCTACGCCTAATTAACGTGATTTGACTCCTTGTAGTAAGCCATAGCAAGTGTTTGTTAGAAGGTTAACTCACGTTGGATTAATCAATGACACCGAAGTCAGCACCAGGTAGAAGTCCTCCGGTCCCTCTGGTATCGAGTCGTCCAGCAGCTGCACCGACACCGTTGCCCGCGAGTCTCCAGGCCCGAAGGTCAGGAAGCCCATGACTGGCACATAGTCTGAGTCAGCGGACGCTGAGCCATTGCGAGTGGCGTACCTCACCGAGACGGTTCCGAAGGTGCCGCCCAAACGTTGCACAGCGATTTCCACCTGACTGTTCGCTTCGGGCCGCACAATGGGCGCCGAGCTGGCGAACTCGAACAGACCGTAGGGAAAATCGCTGGCTCGCAAGATCACCGTTGCTTGGTTGTTGGTCGGCGACAAAGTGGCCAGGCTTGGTTGTACACCTGTGAGCAGAAGCAGGTAGACCACGGCCAGCTCTGGGATGGAGTCGTCCACAGCTCTCAGCACAATATCCCCAGCGGGCACACCGTCCGGTATCACCAGCGTGCCGTGTGTCTCCACAAAATTGTTGATGTCTCGCGGGATAAGCGTCCAAAATACTTGCACCTGGACGGGCGGATTGCAAATTCGTGTCGGAATTACGCTTTTTGATTCATAAAAAAAACTGTAGTCAGCTGTACACAGCCTGTCAATTAGAACCTGATAAAAAGTAGAAATGTACGCATGTAGGTATTCCAGGTATTCCCAGCCGGTTCACGGATATAGCTAGGCGAGTTCAGTTATATGCCGCAACCAAATTCAGGATTTCAGCTCTCTTTGGTCAGGTAAAAGTGCACAAGATCGGTAATTAGAAAATCATGCTACGGTGCATCGCGTCGGAAATCCGCTTTACACATCAGAAGAGTAAAACTGCAACAACCTATATGAACTCTTTGATCTTTTAATAAGGCCTTCCAACCGCGAATCCTGCCGAAGACTACGAAATGATTAACTTTGGGACTTCCTCTGGCAAGAGGTAATGACTGTTTAAAGCCGTTTTTTAAGGATTATATTCAATTTTAAGAAGTACAGCTGAATAATTCTGAAGTAAAAATCTAATTATCAACTGGCTTTGCATGAGAAAAACGCTGCTAGGCAAGTTTAGAAAGATTTCGTTTAGTTTTCGTTAATTTTAAGTTATAGAAAGAAGATAGAAATGTCACTTAGATGTACAGCTGGAGGCAGAGCCGGAGCAATTGCTCGGCGCTTCCAAAGCTGTGTACAACTGTTTTGTCCATGGATTAAGAAAGTCGCCACACCCACCAATAATTCCACCCGGCGGTCCGACGGACGCAGCGGGGAGGCGGGAGTCGCCCATTCCGCTAAATAATTCCACCCACTTTACGTCGTCTTGCTCCAGGACAAAAAAATTCTGGCCTCTCGTTCAGAAGTCGGAAGTTTAACAACTGGGCTGCAATTCCCCAGTTAACCACAGGTGTAACTGGTCCAATAATTGACACTATGGATCAAAAGTGGATCTAGATCCAGAGGATCTCCATATCTCACCTCTCCATTCGTGCCGCCGCCACGGGTGACCGTCACCCTGGCCTCGCCACTGTCCGTCAAGGCCTGCCTCTCCGCAATGAGCACCCGCTTCGAGCCGGGCGCGATTCCAATCAGCCCGGAACTCCCCGGATCAGCCTGGATGATGATCACAGCGTCGCCGCGAGTTGGCGAGATGTCACCCAGGGTGCCGCTGAGCACCAGGGAGACTCGGTAGCTCCTCTGGCCCTCCGTGACGTTGTCCGGCTTTGTGCGCAAAGTGAAGTTCTTTACTGTCTCGCCCTGCGTAAAGGGAGTAATATTATTATTATTATTATTATTATTATTATTATTATTATGATTACTTTTATTATTATTATTATTTTTATTATTATTATTATTATTAGTAGTAGTAGTAGTAGTAGTAGTAGTAGTAGTAGTAGTAGTAGTAGTAGTAGTAGTAGTAGTAGTAGTAGTAGTAGTAGTAGTAGTAGTGATAGTAGTAGTAGTAGTTGTAGTAGTAGGGCTTGTAATGCAATTTGCGCCCTCGAGGGCCAATCTCAAAGGCACAGTGAGTGTACACTGCCCGACAATTAGGATGTACACACCTGTGTGAGTGTGTGCCAGCACACTCTGAATTTTCTACTATGTATATACAGGCATTTAAGCTACACTAAAGTGCTTCTTAGAAATTAAATGCTTTCAATGGTTAAAGTACTTCGGGACACAAAAAATAATAATGATCAGTACAATGAAGCAGTAGGTTCTACTGCTTCCTGTCATTCCTAGACTGTTAGTCGGCATATTCGCTCTTGTACCGGCGTCTAATTCAAATCTGCTAGCAACCTGCAGGAATTTTATACGAGTAATGCTTACGAGCGTACATCTGGTTTTTAGGCTTTCACTAATTCCCCCACCAAAGTACGTGCGGTCTCTGAATTCGTGTCCTTTTATTTATTCCTCTATTTTGAAGATTAAATGAGCCCGAAGTTGGAAGAAGGCTCAAACACAGGGCCTCTGCTCGCTTGCTTTAATGCTGCGGAAAATCAGGACCGCTGGAACTCCGCTGATTAAGTTGAGTTGTGTCGCTCACTCTCACTTTTCAAAGAATGTTACTGAGTGTACATGTAAGCAACGGTTGGCTTTAGAGGGTCAGTGGCAAAACGGTTAACGCGTTTGCCTCTCGCACCAAGGTCCCTGAGCTGAGTCCCTGAGCGGAGAGAAGGCTTGGGGCTTGTCGTGCAATTTACGCCCTTGATGGCCAACCTCCAAGGTACAGTGAATTTGTACACTGCCTGGCAATGAGATAGTCAGGGCAGATGTACACACCTGTGTGAGTGTGTGCCTGCGTACTATATCTGTGTGCATGTGTGCTCAGGAGTCAACGAAATGGGCAGAATTGCCTCCTCGCTGACTGCGGGTCTAGCGTCTCCAAATAATGTATCACCGCCCCCTGCCCTCACTTATTATTATTATTATTCTTATTATTATTATTATTATTATTATTATTATTATTATTATTATTATTATTATTATTATTATTATTGTTATTATTATAACGGTTAGATTTTTATATCCAGGCCCAAAAATTGAATAAGTAACTGGTCCAAACCTCTTCGAAAACCAGCAGGCCCTGATACGGCTCCAGAAAGTCGCCCCTGGCAGCCGGCTCAAGCTGCCAGGTGAGGCTGACTCGACCCACAGCCGACTGCGCCCGTTGCACCGTCAGCAAGGCCAGACCGTCTGGATCAGCCAAGCTAGTTGATTCCTTCACAGTGACTGGCGAATTGGCAAACTGGAACTGACCGTAGGGCGAATCGTTCGGCGGGATGGCCACGGTGACGGTGTTGTCCGAGCCGATCACTGCACCGCCGTCGACGCGCACCAGCTGCACCAAGAATGTTTCCGTGGTCTCCGGTATCGTATCGTCAACGATATTGATGGCGATGCTTGCCGAAGACATCTGGTCCAGAATGGTCACTTGGCCGCTACTGGGATTGTAATCGTCTGTTGTCGCCGTCTGCGGCTTCGCCTCCCAGGTGATTGTCTGGTTGCCGAAGAAGCCGACAGTGCGGCTGATTCGCAGCAGCAGCTGGTTTATACCTTCGTAGGCTATGACGTAGCCCTCCATGTTCTGTTGGTTGGATAATTTAGAATGTTGAAGATGGAGCGCTGCTCATACGATTTTTGAAATAGAAACAGAACCCTACATACACTTGTACTACTCGTATGTAATAACGCATCTCACATTGCTTCACAAAGGCAAATTTTCTGTGATTGTGTGCTGTCTGAACTCCAACCGTACCTGATGATGTGAAACTCCAACCCAAAGTACATACTCAGCCCACTACATAGGTTTTACCTTGGTGACATTGAAGTGAACGATGCCTCTGGCGTTGTCATTCTCAGCGATGAGTACCTGACAGGAGGCAGCTGTAGTCTTGATCGTAGGCTGTGTACCTGGCGCCGGCACTGCGTCCAGGAGCTGCACGCCGGTGATGTTCACCAGGAAGTATTCAGTAAGCTCGGGAATGTTGTCCTGAAGTTGGATTACAGAGAACGGAGATGTGTTCTTCAGGCAAATTAAAAACTCGGAATGTTTCAAGTAGCTTCCTTTTCCAAAATACGAGTACAAAGTTTCGTAAATATGAGCTTATACGTTGAGCTCTTAAGTACTGTCTCTTACCATTAGAATAATCATGGCCACCTGGACCCTAGTCTGGTTGTTGTCCAAGGTCACTATGCTGAGCGTTGCCAGGTAGTCCTCACCGGCTGTCGCCCGCTGATTCGGCAGCACCGCGAAGTCCGGGTATGTGCTGGAATTCGAATTTCTTACTAGGGTGTTCAATAAAATACATTCTACAACTGCATCAATTCGCTTTCTCTTAGTAGTAAGTCGCTTGATGCACTAGAAACTTGTAGCCCCAGTGGTTAGAGCTTCGGGATTCTGAATTAACGATCGATAGTTAGAATCTTATCCCAAGGGAGGCAATCTGTGTCCATGAGCACGACGATTATAATATTCCCTAGTGGTTTAGTTCATCCAGCTGTAAAATTTGCAGCTGGGATAGAAATTTTAGAGGGTGTTGGGGCCTCCCAAGTCGCTAAAGCTGTAGCTTATTCAGTAATTTCAATTACGTGAATGAAATCCGGATTTTGCCGATCGCTCCCTGGCTCCGAACCATGGTCAGGTAGACGGTGCCATCCATGCCGTCCGGCTCCGTGGTCCGGACCACTGGGTCCTGCCAACCAATGACACCGTGCGGGTTGTCGTTGGCTAGGATGAGCACTGTGCAGTTTGAGAAGTCGCCTATAGTCGGATACTCGTCAGGTGCGGTTGCGACATCCGCTGTCACCTTGGTCAGCATCACAATCGCTCTTTCATCAAGCTCAGGAATGTTGTCATCCTTCACTGTTAAGGTGATGGTGGCCAGCGAAGATCCCTTGGCAAACTCAGCAGTGCCAGACATTGGTGCTAAGTCGCCGCTGGTGACGTCGCCTGGGGCATTTAGATTTTTAGCTCGTAGAAACCTCTTTAAAAATATAATATTTTAAACTATCTAAAACGGCATATTAGAAGCACGAAAACCTACCCACAACAATGAACTGAACCAGCACCCTTGCGAAGGTGCCCCCAGTTCGGGTCAGGCTCACGAGTACCGGATTGTCTCTTCCGTTGAGTTCTTCCACGTCCAGAAAGCGTGAGCTAACGTCAAAGTTGATCTCGCCGTAGGGATTATCGTTGGCTAGAATGACAATAGAAGCAGTCCTCTGCGGCCCGAATTGCACACCGTTCTGAGGACTCGCCAGCACAATGTCAAAGTACTCGTCAGGCTCTGATATATCGTCGTCCAGAACGAATACGCTAGTCGAAATTTCCTTCTGGCCTTCCTCAAGTGTCATTGTCATCGTCGCTGGGACGAAATCGCTAATAGTAGCAATCGTACTTATCATATAGATCTGTGAACTCGCTCCATCTACGTCGAATGTACTGTTGACGTGCGCCAATAAGAGGATACTTGTAGTCGACTGTTTTACAACTATTGGCTGATACTGACTAGCAGGACCGAAAGTGGTAACCTGGACGAACAAAAAACTGCTGCTGTTCCAGCCCATCACAATAGTACTTCCCGTTCTACTAGTGATACCAAAGTAAGCTGAAATTTTATTTGATCGCGGCGTTATTAACTTTGTTCTAAAAAATAAAGAAAACTATACCTAGCAAACAAATACTCTTCTCAAAGTGATGCATGAATGTGCAACTTACTAACGGTGTTTGCACCCTGAAAGGCGAATACGTTCACGGCATTATTTGTGGGCACAGTTTGGTGCTGCACAAAGTTTGAGCCCTGCCAGCGGTAGACGACTGAGTCCACGCTATTCAGTATCGGACCATCGCGATTGTTAGCTATGACCAAAAACATCTGAGAGCCGATGTAGAATATTGTTGCTGCCCTGGCTCCTTTGGTAGGCAGAGTCTGATGCACCACAAATGAAGCCCTGAGAGACTCGTAGCGATATAGAACGGACCCGATTGTGTAAGCATTGCTGCTAGAATCGAAGTAGTTGAGCAGAAGCAGAAAGCAGAGGCCGCCCTGCTGGAAGCTCAAGCTATCCGAGGCTCCTTGAGTATTGATCAGTTGCATGACTGAAGCACCGAACCGCTGGTTGACGTCGTCCCACTTGTAAACACTACTATATACGGTTGTCTCAGCCTTGGCATTTTGATAACTAGCCACAAACAGGTAATTTCCGCCATCAACATTGTAAAATGTGACGCTGGATCCGTAAACTGTTGGAATGTCTTGTGTAACGTTTAACGCTCCCGTGTCCTGGTTGATTCGATATATTCTTGTGACTGTATTTGGTCGGTCACTACTTCCTTGGTTGACAATTGCTAGGTAGTGCTGCGAGTTTATTGTGAAGTGAATAGCATCTGTTGCAAAATCGGTCATCACAGTTTGAACAGGTTCCAGACGTCCTTGCCATCTAAATAAGTGAACACAGAAAAAATGTTTCTCTGTTAAAAAACTTCAGGATCAATGTCGCATCACAGAGCTTACCGGTATAAAACGGATGTTGTAATCCTTCTCTCATCGAATTCGCCATCGGAACCGTCACTTCCTACGGCTCTGGCAGGCAGAGGAGCCACACGATAACTGGAAAGCATCAGCATGTATGTCAGCGAGTCTGCCAGCTCGAAGGTCACCCACCGTTGCAGGCTGGTGGCCGGGAACGTCTGCAGAGAGTTGAGCATCAGGACCGCCCCCGATGTTGCTGATGCTGTTCTGGGCAGGACTTGCAGATCAAAGCTGACCCTGCTCACCAGACCTCGCGACCTGCGCATCTGCACGATTAGGGAGCTATCAGCCTCCTGAACTGTGTAGTAGCTAGCTTTGACTCTAGTTAGCCTGTGGGAGATTTTGTCGTGAATTATCGAACGTATGCATGTTAATCAGGATCAAATTGGGTCAGAGGTCTCACCCGCTCGGCGCACTGATGGAAACTATGTTAATCTCTCCGTACGGACTGTCATTGTCAACAATGGTGACTCTTCTCTGTGTCACGGTGCCAAGAGTGGCCCCATTCTTAGGATTGACCAGCCGGACTAGGTATGTCTTCGCTGTCTCAGGCATGTCGTCAGGCGTTGCGCCCACTTCAAAAGAAGCTGTTGTTTGCAAATTTTCCATTGTGATTGCGCCCGACAGCGGACCAATGTCAGTCAAGTTATCGTTGGTGCCGTCCAATCTAGTGACAATAAACTCGAATGAAATCTGTCCAAACGTTCCAGGGCCTCTGATTACGTTGAAAATTATCTGCACGAATAAATTAAATAAGTACTTTGTAAGGGATTCGGAAACGCTGGATTAGGTCAAAAGAAAATGATATATGATATGAATAATAGTATTAATTAACTAAACCTGCCCTAATCGGACCAGATGTGCAGCCGAGTGCCGACGGCACAGCTATTGCGCGGCGCATCTGAAGGATGCGTACGGCTGTTCAGTCCATGGACTGGGGGGACGCCACACCCACCCTATCTGACCCCCAGCTAATGCTGGTACCCATTCAATAGCTTGGTGGAAAAAAACCCTGCAGAGCTAATTGAATTGCTAAATGGACATAAATTGTTTCAGTGGAGTCGAAAATCGAACCCCCGACCATCAAAGCGAGAGTCCGACGCTCTAACTACTAGGCGGAAACCCCCCACAGTGGCTAGTTAATAAAAATATCTATATTTTTTATCTAATTGAAATCTAAATCATAGATTTCGGTTCGCAAACCTTCGAGGGAGGCGCTGCAACGCCATCTCCAGGTTCACTAAGTTGGACATCGCTGGTAGAATCGAAGTTCAGTACTCCACCAGCACCGTCGTTGCTCAGTATTGTGATTACCGACACTGACGGAGTGCCCAGCAGCAGCCCGTTAGTTGGGTTGCCCAGCACGACTTGAAATGTCTCATCTGGTTCCGGAATATCGTCGTCCAAAATGAGAACTTCGATCGTTTTCGTCGTTTCTCCTGGATTAAAGACTAATGTCTAAAATTGGTTAGGCAGGGAAACTAAAACTCAGTTACCTGTGTGCTTTAAAAATAAATACGAGCTGGCAGGCATGAAATTTATATGAAATATCATACCGAAGGCTGTATATCGAAGTCTGTACTCTGTGCTGTCACCAGCTGGGAATAGTAGAACACGCTTACAGTTCCAAAGGTGCCCATGGTTCGCAAAACTGTCAATAGGATCTTTTGTCTCGTCTCATTGACAGACAGCCTAAGAAATTATTTGCAGTTTTATAATATGCATGTATACGAAGTATTTGGGGTTAGTGGTTTAATGATTAGACTTTGGAACTAATATGGCTTCAGAACTAACCTGTCACTACCAGGCGGGAAAATAACTACACCGGTAGTTCCATCGCTCGCTCTGATGGTTATGTTAGCACTTAGCTCTGTGGTGTTGTCTAGTGCAGGTGGATAGCTTGTCGTCCCTGGTCCTAAGAATTCAACTCTAGTAAGGTCAATTTGAAGTATTTCATCGATTTCTGGTATATTGTCATCAATGATGCTGACATCAATGCTCTTCTGCACTTCCCCATCTTCGAAGTCTATGTAGAAATCATCCACTGTATAGTCTGCTTCGTAGGTAGCCTGTGCAGTAAGACGTGGCAAATCGGTGACATTTGTGGGTTTAAAGTACACCCGAACTTTGCCAATGCTGCCGTACTTCCGAAGCACCAGAATGGGGATTGTTGTGTTGACTTCGTCTGTGGTTTGATTCAAAGTACCCGTAGCCAGCTGGAACAGACCGTGGGGCCTGTTGTGCGCTCGAACAGTCAAAATCATTTCGCGCTTGGTTGGATCTATCTGGGCAGCTCCGGAGCTCTCAACGCCTGTGGTATTCACGCTCACTAGCTGAATTGAGAAACTTTCGTCAACGCTCGGCTTCGAGTCCTCAAGAACGGTCAAGTTGATCGACCCGCTGAGCAAGTGGCGGCCGAACCTGACTCGCCCGTATGTTTGCTCAAATGTCTCATTGGCGTTGTAACCGCCAAGGCCGACGATTCGCCATCTCACCGTGACGTTGCCCTCTCCGGGAAAACTCCTCAGCACATCAATAGATACCATTTGACCTTCGTCAGTGAGAAGAGTATTGCTAGCAAAGCCGATCATTCCAGCCACCAGGTCGTTAGCGTTGATGATCACCGACACGGATGCCTTGTCGGGATCAATTGCCGCTCCGCCGGTTGGATTACTGAGGTCGAGTACAATGCTCTCTGCCAGCTCTGGTATGTTGTCGTCCAGAATGGCTATGGTGAATACTGAAGAGTGAGAAATGGAAGCAGGCGAGTTAAAAAAACTGTAAATAGTTCTTTTCAAAACCGTCAAAAAGATCTACGAGATACCCTTCGTGGACTGCTCTTACCTCTCCTGGTCTCGCTAGGCCCAAATGTCAGAGTTGCGCCATCAGCTCTGAAGTCGACAAAGTTGGTGGCAGTCGACTTTGCTGTGTTGACTCGCCAGTTAACCGAGGCGTAGCCGATTGCACCGCCGGATCTCTCGACAACAAGCTCAACGGCCAAACTGCCCTGCTCAGGAACGTGAATCAGCGAGCCGCCGTTCTCAGCTCGAGTGTCAGGGCTGTACAACCGGAACAGGCCATTGGGATTGTCGTTGGCCCTGATTGTGACATTCGCACTAAGAAGGCTTCCGAGCTTGGGCATGATTTTCGGGTTCAGTGGGTCCGTAGTTATCACCTCCACGGATGTTAGTGTGATCACGAAGGACTCGTCCAGCTCTGGAAGTGAGTCATCCTTGATCACCATTGGGAGCTGTGTTTCACTCAAGCCAGGCGGATAAATGAAGACTCCGTCGTTGTACGGAACGACATCAACTCCAACTTCGGCCAGGTTTTGATACAGTGTTTGCGACTGAAATGTAGGACGCCGATCAAGTTGATTTCAGTAGCGAGCACATGCTCCTATTTCGAAATTAGATGTGATCAACCTTTTTACCAATTGATACTTACCTCTGCCAGATTCTTCACGTAGTACCTCGCCTGACTGTCGGGCACCAGCCTGAGTGCATCCGACGACGAGTACCAGTTGCACTCCGTGGTGCTGACGTAAAAGTACACGGCCTGACAGGCTTTAGCCTCCAAGCAAGCCAGAAGGCAAGCCTGAAATAAACATTTCTAATAGATTGTACTTTAAAAAGTTCCGATTAGGAAAAATATTTTTTTCAAGGTTACCTGTTGCGGGTCGCTTTCGCTCGATACATTAACATGGATTCCTTTGTTACTAGGATAGCCATAGTATGGACTCATGAAATAGTAGTAAACTGTGAGCAACAAACTATCGATGATTGGGAGCAGTGGCGTGTTGCTGAGAACGTAGGTGATTCGTAACTGTTTAAAGAGGCCTCTTCTGGAAAGCATTAGCGTATTTATTGCTGAGTATCATACTTTTACATACCGAACTCCCGTGCCTCAAACTTCAAACAGGTACCTCAAAAATTCCAATCGGCACACGGACTACAAAAGGACAGCCCATCACACCAGCGCCACTTCATTATAGCAACTCAACATTATCCAAGCCATCACATCCACCAACCAGTCACACTGATCCGCGAACCCCGAATCCGAATCCGCGAATCCGAGTATCTATAGCTCGTGATTACGCTCGGTGCGTACTAAATAATATCAATCAGCGCTCACTGTCGGATGATGGTTACGTTCTGCAGACTGTCGCCAATCAGTTCGTTAATCCAGTATGAACCTCTCTGGAATTCAACAATCCCGTATGGATCATCATTGGGCAGGATGCTCAACGTGAATTCACTGTTGTCTCCCAAGCGTCCGCCGTTCGAAGCCTTTGTCAGAACAATCTTAATGTCCTCGCGATCCTCGGAGACGTTGTCAGCTCTCACATTGATAATAAGGCTCTTGCTGCCTTCATTGGACACAAAAATAATTGTGCCCTCTGTGGGCGTTACGTCAGTCTCAATTTTGACGCCTGGAAGTAAGCGGAAAGTCAGTTGTATAACGATTTTGAATGAGGGTGTAGTGGTCTTAGTTTGCCACGTGTGAGATAAATATTTTGGTGGGTTGTATTGATTGATTTCGGGCATTGTATTGTTTATTGTGAGCAATTCTGACAATTCAGAGGCTTTGAAACAAGTAAAGACGGATTTTCGCTTTTATTGTAACCTTTTTTTTCAACCGGTACTTTTTTCAATGGTCTACGATTTACGTATTCCCCCAATGTTCGAAATGAAAATGCAGTCGAGAATATACAAGATGGAGAACACTGTATTCTGTGTTTTCAAAGTCTCAAAAACTTTTACTTATAGAAAAAGGACTTAGCAAATCAGCGCGAGACTCGCAACTTCTTTTTACGAGAATCAAGAGCCAGTTTTCTACTGATTTAGTAGTCCTTACTGAACTTCTAGCCATTACTGGTATCTAGAGTAGCGAAAAGTATACCAATTATGCTGAGTAAAAGCGGTTATGAAAATGTTTCAGCTAATCAGTACTCTTTAGTCTCGGGGCAAACCCTGACTATCTAGCTCCTAGAGCTGGCCATTAATGAAACTCAGTGGGACTTACCATTGAGCCTGGCCTCCCAATCTATGACCACCACGCCTATTCTTCCAGCGAGCCTGCTGACTGTCATCTGAACTGGCAGCAGTCCTGTGTCTGGCTCGTCAACCGTGATACCGAGCGTGCTGAATACTGAAACAGGGGATTCGAACTACTGTTATAATAGTACCGTTCAAGTTAGCTGGAGCTAAAGCTTTTACGAACATGGCATTTATTGGTCATATTAATGAGAGTAGATTATGGCAGGCTTACCAAAAACTCCATTAGGATCGTCGCTGGCTGCAATGGTGACGAGACAGGAAGTGACCGAGCCAAGCACGGCCCCGCCGCTCACCTCCCCGGTGAGGCGAATGCGGAAGTCCTCTTGCAGCTCCGGTATGCTGTCGTCAACGATGAAGACTGGTACGCTCTTGTTGGTCTCACCGTTGCCGAATGTTACCTCGTTACTAGTAACTCTGCAGTTTTAATGAGTTAAGGGACCTCACTAGGCTTTAATTATTTGAACACTGGGTTTAAGTTCGTACATTATATTATAGTGCAGATCATAGACTCTGTGATATCGGTCAGTTAATTGGCTACACACCTGATATCCGTGGCCAGATCAGCCGTGATGGCGATTATTTCAAATACGGCTGTGACAACGCCAAACTGTCCACCTCTGCGTTGCAGAAAAAGAAACGGACCCATGTACTCCTCCGGTACGACGATTTCCGATCTGGAGAAGTCTATTATGCCATTGGCATTGTCGTTCAGGTTGATGATCATCTGGGCGTAGGAACGGAAGTCCAGATCCAGCTGGGGAGGTATTTCTGGGCCGGCAGACGACACATTGAGCAGACGAAGTCCGATGAGAACTATGAAGAAGCTTTCGTCTGGCTCTGGCAACGAGTCGTCGAGTATATTGACACTGAACACTGCGCTGGACTGGCCGGGGGACATGTCCACAAATCCTGTCACAGCAGCGAAGTCCGCATTCTCTGTTGCTCTGTTGGCCACCACGGGTAGGTAAGGAAAGGCTTCCGTCTGTGACAGAGTGCGATAGGAAATCCGAACGGCGCCCATGGTGCCTCCGCTCCTGATAATGCTGATTTTCACGGCTGAAATAGAATATTCAATTCTATATAGTATGTGACTAAATTCTGAACGGAACAACGGGTTATCTTTGAACTCACGCCCGGCCACTTCTTCGACTCGAATCGGTCGGAAGGCGTCCGGAATTGAAAACACGCCGTACGGATTGTCGTTGGCTCGGATTATCAGCGTCGCTTGAGCCTTTTTCGGATCGATTGTGCCCTAGATTTTCCATTTTTATGGAATGTACGCTCGCATGTATAAATAAATGTGATCTTCATAATTTAAAACTATGGATCGTGGACCGTTCTTCTGTAAAGCAATAACAGCAGTTGCGCTTACCATAGTCACATTCAGCAGCATGATGGTGAAACTCTCATCAACCTCTGGCAGCGAGTCGTCGTACACTGTCACGGTAAAGTAGCCGACCGTCTGGCCCGGAGCAAATTCAACGCTACCGCTGTGAGTGCTGAGATCGTTTTCGGGGTCGGAAAGCACCTGCCAGTAGACTGCCACTGAGCGCAGAGTTCCACCGGCTCTGGTTACCTGAAGCGATTTTCAGGAACGTATGTATTTGCTCTTGGTCATAGTACTAACTGACTGCTAAATTAGCCTTCCGAGATCACTTATTAGTCTTTTTACTCACGGTAAACAAAGCAGTCCCATTTGCGACCTCTTCTGTGTAGATAACCATCGACATCGGAGCGAAGCCGAACACACCGAAGGCCGAGTCCGAGTTCTCGATGCTCACCGCGATAGTGGAAGCTGGTCCGATGCCCGCCCCACCCGTCGGGTTCAATAGTTCAACGTAGAAGACTCGAGTATCTTCAGGCACAGCATTGTCGTAGATAGTGACGTTGATTATGACAACCCGGCTGCCAGGCAGAAATTGGATGCGGTTTCCGTCGGCGCGATAGTCTGGGCGATCACCGCTGCTGGTGGCCGTACCGTCTCTGGTGCGCCATTCGCAGGTAATGGGGCCGATCGTGCCTGTTGTTTTTTGGATTTCAGTTTGTTCAGTTATTTCAGCGTAGGCTTTAGGCAATCAAATCAGAGTCTAACCTTGAGCTCGCGCTATAATTAGACTAACAAAGCCGACCTCCTCCCTAACGCTGACATGAGGCTGTGTGAAATCGGCTGCAATGATGCTGGGCAGCGGATCCGGCAGGCTAGTCATGAACTGCAGGTAGCCGTACGGATAGTCGCTCTCGCTGATAGTTACATTGGTCCAACTCTTGTTTGGGTCGATTGATGCGCCTGTAAAGTTGTTATTTTTATCTCTATGATCTCAGTCATTTGAATGTACTTTCAGATTCAAAGCCATTTAATTTAGGCATGGCTAGGTAGAGTTGAATGGTCTACACGCTACGCAAGGCATCACCTGTTTTAGGGTACTATTTATGGTAACTTCAAGGATCGCTAATGAATTTCCGCACTTGTACTTTTCCTGCAACGAAATCTTTGCTAGCTTCTATTTCACATCGATAGTTTCACGCGGAAACACTAATTTCTGATGCCGCGGTGCTGTTTCTATGAATAATATGTGCAATTTTATATAAGCTGTAAACACTCTGTCTGTAATTGTCAAGCACCGGGAAAGTTTCAACTTAGACAGGAGAAGTCTCCGTAGAAAAGCAGCTGACTGACCCGATACGTTCGTGCTGCCAGCCTGTCCGTCGCTTGAAACAGCAGCGGTCAGAACAAAGAACGCCGGTCTAGCCAGCTCTGGAACTTTGTCGTCCACCAACGACGCCGTCAGGGACTTCAGTCGCTCTCCAGGACCAAAGGTAAGTACGCCGGATGAGTTGTCGAATTGGGAGGCAGCTTCTGTCCAGCCGCTGCCGTTGTCCGGAAGGCGAGTCTGCCAGTGCACTATCACAGTGCCGAAGCTCCCACCTGTTTAAGTATTGAAGAGGAACAATTGTAAGTACTTTTGTGAAAAGACTGAAAAGTCGCATTGATAAAGACTATTGATTCTCATCCCAGCATTTCTGCGAACAATGGGATAAATATAAGCTGGAATAGAAATTTGAATCAAAGTCGTGGCTCCTGAGTCAACGGATTGAACAGCCGTAAGCAGCTTTGCGCATTTCTGCGTCTGTGCCACAGGCTGTAACACCTTGTCCAACTCCTTAAGGTGTAATTTGCATTCATTTCTTTTCAACAGAAGAGCATATCAATTTACGAAAATAATTACATACCCAGCCGCTGAACAGAACAGGAGAACGTCGTTGTCTCGTTGTAAGACACGGGCGGCACACAGGATCCAACGAAGCCGAAGATACCGTTCGCGGTGTCGCTCTTCAACACGATAAGGTTGGAGCTCCGGCCAGTAGGTGACAGTCGAGCGCCGCCTTTCACGGACAGAAGGCGTAGCGTGAAGTATTCGTCTGGCTCAGCGATTGTATCCTGCACAGAGGCTACCTCAAAGGAGTTGTTCCAGCGGTCCATTGGGAAGGACAGGTAGCCGGAGGTTGGTGTCACGTCGGAGCTGGCGGGATACGAGCTCACCTCGGCTATTTCGCTGAAGACAGATTCAAACGAGAGAATATTTTTACTTTGAAGTTCTTAACAAAAATGCTTCATAATTTACTACAGGCTCTTAACATTTGATGACTTATAATTAAGTCAAGCCTCACTTATTCTCCAGCTTTCTGGCGTATAGTCTAACGTCCTGCAGGTAGCCAATGTACCGATACAGTTGCCCAGCTGCAGCGCCAACGTACATCTCGCCGTCTGTGTCCAGTATAGTGTCGGACTCGAGAGCAGCTTGATAAAACTTGTTCGAGTCCAGGTAGAAGGAGACCTGACCATCGAATACATTCACTACCAGATAGTGCCACTTGGCGTCCAGTATTGTCGTGGAAGTCCAACCGGTCATTTGAGCTGTCTGGATTAAAAAAAATTTTGCATCTAACTCAGACATTCTGTTGATTGTTAGCGATAATGCATAGAGTAAAAATGATGGAATCATACCCTTCTAAACAGGGACCAATATCGAAAAGTAACACCGACCGATGTCGCATTTGCACTGATGTAAATGCCGTACAAATCGCTGCCATTGTTTGAGAAGAATTTTGAAATCAAGCAGGACCCAGCGATTGACTGTTTGAGTTGCAGAGCTGTGCTGAACGCAAAACCGCTGACTGAATTCATAGTGATAGTTGTGTTGGGCTGATACATGTCTGGGATCGTCACTAGGCTGCCTGAAAAAAATGGCAAAAGAATCTCAGCAAGATGGTTGTTTTTACTTAGCGAAGAATAAAATGTAGGAGTGTACACTAACTATAATCTACGGGGGTCGGTGGGGTTAACGCATTTGCCTCTCCCGCCAAGCTTCCTACACTCGATTCCTTGGCGAGGCCACATTTATTTGGGGCGCAGCCGCGGAGAGAAGGCTTGGGGGCTTGTCTGCAATTTACGCCCCTGAGGGCCAACCTCCAAGGCACAGTGAGAGTGTACACTGCCTGGCAACGAGATAGTCAGGGCAGATGTACACACCTGTGAGAGTATGTGCCTGCGTACCGTACGGTATCTGCGTGTGCTCAGGAGTCAGCGAAATGGGCAGAATTGCCCCCTCGCTGGCTGCGGGTCTAGTGTCACCAGTTGATGTGCCAGTGCTCATAGCCCTCCAGCAATTATAAAAATAAAGAATTAAATGCATAATCGATAAATCAAAATCTACATGGCTGATTCGAGTTTTAGCTATAGATTCCAGATAACCCTATGAACTATTTGCTACTTCGCTCGCGTTTTGTTAAGAATTTCGTATAAAACACACCTGGAGCATTGAAAAACTCAAGCGCTATAGAGCCTGTTCCCGGAATGCGCCTAGCGGCATCGGCTTCCATCACACTCCCATTCTGCAGTCCGAGAAACAGCAGGTCCAGAACGGCTGGCATGCTGGAAGCAGCCTGGGACAATATCGTCCAGGATACGGCGGCATTGCTGTAGCGACCCTGCAGGCGATCCACGAAAACGGTCAGGCGCGTTGAGGCTTCCTGACCTGGATAGAAGTCCTCCGGCACGGAGTAGGTCGACTGGCTAAACGAAATCACGCCGTAGGGGTCGTCATTCTGTGGCACAATTATGTAAACCTCAGCTGGTCCGCTGCCAAGGATGGGTTTCTCTTCAGGAGATGCCCCGCCTGATAAAGACATATTGCAGAACTTAGGACCGGGTAGCCAATTTTCTTATTAAAAAATTCCAGAATAGGCAGAAAATTTTCACCTGTAAGATTGACAATTGTTACAGAAAAATCCTCTTCAAACTCCGGCTCATTGTCGCGTCGAGGCACAAGGATGAGGGGAACACTCGACGATCCATCCGGCATGACCAGTACGCCGCTTCCGAACTCGAAGTCGGTGCCGTTCTCAACGGGTTCATCAGTGCCGTTCAGTGCAATGACCCAGTGAATGTCAACGTCGCCAAAGTGTCCACCCTCGCGTATTACTCTGAAGAATCAAGCATGGGAACTGGTGAAAGCGTAGGAATGACTTGCATATGAGCGTTTCCATATTACGAGCCTAAACACATCTAAGACGAAATGCGTCTCAATCTGCCCCTATTAACTCCTTTGTTCTTTGCACTTGTATTGCTTTGTTCATCCAACTCTTTC
The DNA here is from genome assembly GCA_950097015.1 of Macrostomum hystrix. Lineage (NCBI taxonomy): Eukaryota > Metazoa > Platyhelminthes > Macrostomidae > Macrostomum > Macrostomum hystrix. The sequence goes on from CATNEN010000008.1 coordinate 476,897, forward strand.
TGGCTCCTCCTCTGTGTCTGAATCTGATTGGCATTCTGTATTCTCTATACTCTTCCTGCCTTCTGATTGGTCGCCACATCACGGTCTGTCTCTCTATAGCTCTTTCTCTTGACCTTTTGCACTCGTAATGTACGCAAACACCCAGTTTCTGCCTTCAGCTATTTGAGTTACAAGCGTAAATTTTTAGCAAAGCGCCTTGAACATCAGAAGCGAGAAAGTTTTCTTGCTTTTCGTTCTTCAACTCATTCACTCGCGTTTACCTGCAGTATCAGGCATAATTGCTTACTCAAAGGACACTGACGAACCCTCAATAGCTGTTTTGACTATTGGATAGGCAAACGATATGCTTCCAGAGGCGCCGTCGTTTGCCGCAATAACAACTGTTGCGATGAATTGATAATAGGGCACAATGTCGCCAACCGGGTTATACAGCTCGATGCGGAAGGTCTCGTCACCCTCCGGCACTCTGTCGTCCAGAGTCTGCACGGAGAGTCGCTGCTCGCGTTGGCCGCTGTTGAACACAAGGACGCCACTGGCGCTGATATAATCGTTAAGCGCCGCGTAGGCTGTGACATCAACTGTTCGGTAGCTGATGCTCACTGGCTCCAGGAGGCTGCCATCGCGTACTACTGTAAAACTGGCGCTCTGGCCCTCATTCACGCGAACGGTGCTCGGAGCTAAAAGTTTATAAATTTCGAAGGGCATAGTCACTAGTGCTGTGTGAAACTAACAGTGATCACTGGTCTTACGTGCAAAATAGACAGGGCTGTCATTCTGGTCAATGTAGACAAAGGCCTGTGAGCGGGACCCAAGGCTCGCACCGCCAGTCACATTGAATAGAGTCACTGTGAACTGCTCCTGGTCTTCTGGGATCTGAGAGTTGATCAGTTAGTTAATTATTGTTGATCCGCATACTTGACTAGTAAGTGCGGAAAACTAAATCCAACTTACGTCATCTGGTAGGCTTTGAATTGGTAGAATGACCTGGGCCTGACCATTTTCGAAGATCAGTATCCCACTGACTGGAGTTAGGTCGGATGTGTTGTCTGGTGTGACACGAAACTGAACTGTCACTCGATTGAATGCTCCACGATTTCGAACCACGACCAGGCGAGCGATCTGGATGTCTGCGCCCTTGCTCTCCTTGATGTTGAACAGAAGGCTAGATGCCTGAAACTCAACCACTCCATACGGATCATCATTTGCTGGAACTGTGATGTTGATCCTTGACTTCGAGCCGATTGCGATTGATTCACCATTGTGACCACTCAGGCTGAGGATGTAGTTTGTGTCCAACTGCAATTACGCGTCGATTTTAAGCAGAATTTATTTCGGCTTTTGAAAGGATTTAGGAAGCATTTTAGAAACGCGTAATATTTTAACATGCTATACAATTTTAAAAAGTAAAAGCAAATACGAACGCTTCAATTTAAAACGCATTTAAAATTTCCTCTAAGAAAACTTGATTGCATCGTTATTAGCCAACCTCAGGAATGTTGTCGCCCCTGGCCATAAGTGTGCCGCTAAGTGAATATACACCTGGTTGGAATTGGAGAACATTGTTTCCACCGTAGAACTGCGTGTCTCCACCCGGCTGCACTGAGTAGTCCACGTAGACTGTCATCAGCGCACCACCCGTGCGGATCACAGTGACGTTGATAGGGTCGCCCTCCTCCTTCATTACATAGCTGTCCTTCATAAAGCTTGCAAAACTGAATATTCCACCAGGGTTGTCGTTGGCTTTAATTCGCAGCACAATCTTGGAATAGTTGGTTTTGAGCCGTTGCGATCCAGCTGGTGCCACATCCGTCAGCTGAATGGTGAGATCCTCGTCCAGTTCTGGAATACTGTCTGGCTTCACCTCGAAAATGAGCTCCGACGATGTTTGACCTGAGCGAAATCGGTTTATAAAAATATGATATTATTTGGGCTTAGAGTTCAGATTAAGGCTCGAACTCACCAGCAGCGAAATTGATCTGTCCTGACCTCGGTCCGGTGTCAGAGGCGGTCATGCCAGGCCCGACGCTCGTGACGTTCCAGTAGACCACCGCTGGGCCGCTCATGCCCTCCCGAATTATGCGGATCGGCACGAAACTGCTGGCGGCGCCGTCGCTTGGCTCGTCGGCCAGAATAATGCCGACACTGGCAAAGCCGATCTCGCCATCAGCGTCTCCCGGAGCTACGAGGACGCTGGTTTCCAGGCGAGCGCCGAGACGCGGGCTGTTGTAGGCCGGCAGGCCCTCAGCCGGTCGAATGTAGCTGGTGTTCAACAGTCGAGCGTTAAAGGTTTCGCCCACCTGAAGGAAGGCTCCTTCAGTTAGAGGAATCTGTACGAGAGCTGTTGCTTCGCCAATTCCCATGGGAACGATTGTAGGTAGGCTAGCAGCAAACACACCTATGAAAAAGAAAATAAATAAAAAATAAAGTTATAATATTACCGGATGCGTTACGCTCAAGCGCACTGATTCTCACTGGTGGCGTTGGCGGAGCCCGAGTAGGTGACGTCCACATAAGTTTGAATGGCTCCAAGCGTGCCTCCGATACGGGTGAGTCGAAGCTCAAGCTTCCGCGGTGTTTCTTTCTGCAGAAGGGAGCCAAAAATGTATTTGGCTATAGGTTTGCTGGTGGGTATACGATGATTCACAATACTATCGTGACAGTAGAAGTGCCAAGATTGTTTTTAAATTCCTATAAGAAGTTCCTATAAGCAATAATGCTTCATTACAGCTCTGTACGTCAATCAAAAACGGACTAATTTAATTTGCTTGTTGACCAGTGTCTGCATCATCTCAGCCCACGGTGTCAAGTGAACTTCAACTAATCAGAGCTTTCGGACCTTCAATCTCGCTTATCAAGCCATGGAAAGCACATCTGGTCACGCTGAAAAAAATAAAACAGTGTCGAAAAGGCACTGGTGGTTTTGTCGTCAATGGCGGCGTGGCGTGGCTTATGACGGGCGCAGTCAAATAATCTTCAGGGACGTGAGAGTTATCCCCTTTCCAAAACTGGAGAAAAAAGTACGAGTAGCTTGGTATTCCTACTGTCAAGAGAAGCTATCATCGCAAATTAGGTCACTTTATAATCAATTCATTGACAAATCAGCATAGAATAATTGACATACACTCTTAAGAGCTTGCTGGTCGGGGCTAGCGAATGACACCAAGCCGTAAGCCATGTCGGAGTCCTGCACGATCAGAACGCCAGTCGTGATGCCGCCAAGCTTGGCGCCTCCAGTTAGCGAGGAAGCGACGAGCGAGATTCGAAAGGCCTCAGAAGGCTCAGGCACATTGTCCTGCGTTATGCTAAGGCTAATGCTTGCCTCCTTTACCCGATCGTCGAGTGTCACGGTGCCATCGCTGGGTCCAATGTCGCCGGCTATTGGGTCGGTGTTGTTGATCCTGGTTAGAACCCAGTTCACCGACACAGGGCCGTAGATTCCCCCGGTGCGAACCACCTGTGGTGATTTATTAGGCTTGAGATGTGGCAGCACAGGATATATAAGAGTTGCTATATTAGTTATTAAAGCTTCCTTGCGCTTCAGGTGTGGGGAATCTGACAGACGATCAGGACTTTAACTTGTACTACGAGCTCACCTTAAAATCAGTGAACGTACTCGACGAGTCCTCATCAACTGTGTAAAATCCAGGTTGGCCTGGAACGTTGGTGTACAGCTCCAGTACGCCATTGGGATCGTCATTGGCGTTAATGAGTATTTTGGCTGTTTGCGGCTCCTGAATGACCACGTCACCCGTTGGGTCCACGAGTGATAAACTGAAACAAAGTTATTTTCACGGTCAAGTTCTGAATTTTTCAAATTTTGGCTTACACTTTTTCTCTTATCGAAATATTTTTATATTTCACTTCTGAAATCTGCTCAGGGGTCAAATAAATGGGCAGATCTAATCGACCTAACTAATATAATTTAGACTATTCCCGCAAGTATTCGATTTGATTCCAAATTAGCAGCACGCGATGCTTACGAGAAGTCCTCCACAGGCTCCGGAATGTTGTCAGTCAACACTGTGACCGTGATTTCTTTGCGCGTCTCGCCAGCTGCGAATTCCACGGTCTGGTTCACTGCCCGGTAGTCGCTGTAGAGTGTGGCTAGGCCATTGTTGTCAACTCGAACGGCTACGCTGGCTGCGGAGTCCACGGGGCCAATGCGACTGCCAGTGGATAGGAAGCCGCGCAAAATCACTATGCGATAGTCACTGTCACGGTCGGTTTCGTTTACTCTGTACTGGGCCTGAATGCGATTGAAAATAGCAAGTAAGATTTTTATAGAATCTTTTTAGATCTCCTCCTCTCACATGTAGTTAAAAAGATTAAGAAGCAGTGAGAAGCAGTAAAATGCATGCTTTGGTTCCAGTTTGACTGTCGCCAAACGACGCGTCAGTGCCGGCAGCCCTTCTAAAAAAATTAGAAATAGAATATCGGCAACTTACGAACTCGAACCGGACAGGCGCATCGTTGGCTAGCACAGTAATTTCGTAAGTGCTGGCGCCCGGAGCCAAACTTCCCCTGGTGCCTAGAATGCTCAGCGACACCGTGAATGTCTCATTGTTCTCAGGAATTACGTCGGGCATGATCTGAAAAATACACAAATTGGGCTCTTAAAATCTGAGTAAGCTTATAAGGGATTATGATTCAGAAAGGCGATAGCATTCATTAAGGATGATAAGTCATAGTAGTTTCTACTAGTGATTGAAGAGCAGAAGAATTGCTGCATTTAGCTTGCCTGCAGTTGCAACACCAGGCTGGACACGCCAGCGGTGAACAGCAGCTGTCCCTCAGCCGGCCCTACATCCAAACCCGGTATGGCGTCCGGATTCGATCCTCCGTCCACACGGAAACCAAGCTGGACGCTATTAAAAAGGCCGCGCGCCCGACTGATCTGCAGACTGATCATTGTTGGCACCGCTGTGGCCGGCTCACGAACCAGAGACTGCCGGGGCTGTCAAGTCAGTTTGAGAGTTGATAATGGTTATGACATCTACTAGGAGTTCTAGTCCACATTTTGCTCAGCTTAGATAGTTTTTCATTTTAAACTTACAGCTTGGAATGAGAAAATTCCATAGGCATCGTCATTAGCCAGGATGGTGACGTTTACACTCGTCGGCGCCACCAAAGTTGCGGTGCCTCGCGCCGTCAGACTGATGACGTAGGTCTCATCGTCCTCCGGAATGTCATCATTGACTGTGGTGAAAGTCACGGTTTGAACGTTGGGTGTCACTCCGGCGTAAAACACCACCGGATAGGAGGTTCCGAAGAAGTCAGATGCCGCGGCCTGGTTCGAGATCTAGAAGGTCGATAGGAAACGGTTTTTAGTCGAATAAAAACTCATTGATATTTACTGGAACTTGGACAATCGCTTTCTTCAGCACTATCTATTTATCAACTCAACTCAACTCAAGGCTTGTATACTAATTATAATAATAATAATAATTCGGGCTACGGGTAATAGCACATCATTTTGTGACCTGCGATTCTGCCCATTCCGCTGACTCCTGAGCACATATGCACACAGATACAGTTCGCAGGCCTACGCTCACACAGGTGTATACATCGGCCCTGACTTTCTCGTCGCCAGGCAATGTACACTTTCACTTTGTGCCGTAAAGGTCGGCTATCAAGGGCGTAAATTGCACAACAGGCCCAAATGAATATGGCTTCGCCGTGGAATCGAGCTCATGAACCTCAGTGCGAGAGGCAAACGCGTCAACCGCTCTGCCACTCTGCCACTCTGCCACTCACTCAAAAGGCTTGTAAACGAAGACCCCCGCGTGCTTTTCGAGAGCTTGTCATGCTGTACTCACCTGAACCACAGCGTAGACATCGTCAATCGGTGTGCCAGTGGGCTTCAGGCTGACGCTGAATCTGTCACTCTCGTTCACAAAGATTGGCATCGAAGACATGAAGCTGAGCTCAAACTGGCCCCTGACTGGGCTGGCAGCGAGCCCGATGAAGGCAAGCGCGAGCCAGACGGTTGGCATAGCTACAGGTTCTGTTGATTTTGGCGACATGCTACAAGTCGCCAAAGAGTTTTAATCAAATGCTGATCCTAATTCCTGTTTTGGAATTTTCTTGAGGCCAATATAAAATGAGAGAGTTTCTAAAGCTGCTCTGAACTGATCGCGCTCTCAAAGATCCGACAGGACAGATCCGGATGATGCTCAAGGTCTTAACCGCAGTGCAGCTAGTAAATAATGCAGTGATCGCTGCTTCGTTAATTATGCACGGCCCAGTGATCGGTGGACGGACAAGGGCGAGGCTCAGGGGTCCATTTTGAGCATCTCCATTGTTGTTACCAGGTGCATTCCAACTTTTTTGCCCCTTCTCTTCATCTCCTTATCAGCCTGAGTCTCTTAAAGATTCACTACACAGACAGCCGTACTCGGCCTATTGTCACAGCGGATGAGTCATCGCGTCTCTAACGGATTGCAATGCTATTCGCTTAGCTGTTTATGGGCTTGAAACATGACACTGTTGGTATCAAGCGAAGACTAACCAGAATCGAACCATTTTCGCTATGTTTCTACAATAATTAGATTGAAATTTTATATTTCTACCCTCATATTAAAGATTCTGATTACTAAAAACTAATTTTATCGATATATCGAAAGCGTGGGGACATTGGAAACCATAGAAAAGCTACCCCGCTGAATAATTAATTACTAAGTCTTGGAGAGAGCCTTGTAAGTCAGGCAATGCTTCTATTGCCAGGACTTGATATTATGCATGGCATAAGGTCAGAATAGTATTTGAAAAGGTCTTGATTGCGCACCCTGTGTCAAACAATATTTGCTTACCAGCTTACAGTTTTTTCCCATGGTCTGGACTTTCCATGCACGATGAATAATGAAGATAATAATGCATCATGGCAGCATTGATGGCGGATGTGGAATTCTCACATTCGACTGTTAATTTCTCAGGTCTATTCTCATGCATGAGGGGCCAATGACTCATTTATTACTTGAATTAAAGTCCTCTCGTGAGCTCTCGCGAGTTTCTGGTCTAATTTATGAGCAGAAGAAAATGTAGAAAGTTATCAAATCTTTGACAAGTGTCCTATGCAGCAATTCAGACAAAAATATTCTAAACTTTACAACGAAATCTTTAATTTTTAGATAATAATAAAGTGTAAAGTACAATGCAAAAATGTAGAGAAGTTTTAAACAAAAATAGTTTTTTCTGTCTCATTTCTAAACCAAATCTAGCCATCTTCATTGACGGCCCATATTTCATTGACGACAACAGAAAGACCACACACAGTGGGGATGTTTCGAATTCCCACATTTTTCTGTGTCTCTGAAAATATTCAACCAATCATAACTACCTGCTCTAGCCGATGAAACAACATCCAAAATCACTAAACATCAACATCGTCGAGATATTCAACGATTCTCGTCGGGGTGTCTGTTGGCAAAAGAACCACCAATAAATGGCATACTTTTCTGCTCACAAAATTCAATCATGTAACCATGCCTGCTATCATCTCAATGCCTATATTGTATTGATTATATTGTCAATTTATACATTTTTGAACCAATACGGATTCGCCAAAGAGGCTTATGCATAGCTGTTTTTTATCCTTGCCACCAGGGTCTTCGACAAGAATCGTTGAATATCTCGACGATGCTGGCTCGTATGGTTTGGAAAGTAATTTCATCGTAAAGGGCAGAATATTTACGAGCTAGATCCTACTGCCAGTGGACTTTGACAAAAATCGGTCATTCGGTTTGTGAGCTATTGTGAAGTAGGCAGTGGGTATTTGAAATAGCCACGTGATCTTTCTCCAGGGGGGAATAGCGTGGTTTTTCGGCTGTTAAATGCCGAACAGTTTCTGTATCCAGGCTTCCTTGTGCTGAATGGCGTTCAATGAAGAGTCCACTGGGACATCAGCGGCAGTCGCCGACGCAGCATTTGGTTGCTTTGGAAACAAATCCACGTAGACGGTGCTGAAATTGGTTCGCTCCTTTTCTTTGCACATTTCGGTGCTGGTGCCAAAGGTCCATTGCTGATGCTGGCTGTAGTAGTCCAAATTGTTTGACACTGTTGCTATCTCCGGGGTCAGAACTCGCACATTCGGATGGCCTCTACGCTGTCGCTTCTCCTGACGCAACTGTCGTAAACGTTTCCGTAGCAGCCAGAGTGACAGAGCGACGTATTCGAGAAACTCCACGACTGTGATGACGCTGATGCCAATCCAGAGGCCTCCAATATATTTTTTTGGAAAAAGTTTTTATTACGCGAGAGAAATTTCATTTCAAAAAAGTAAAATTTAATAATAATTGATTACACCTGTCCGTTTGGGCCAGATGTGCAGCCGACAGCACAGACGCAGCTATTGTGCGGCGCATCTGTAGGCTGCATACGGCTGATCAGTCCATGGACTGGGGGGACGCCACACCCACCTTCAATTATCCCAGCTAATGCTGGTACCCATTTAATAGCTGGGTGAACTGAAGCAATGCAGAGATAAGTGTCTTGCTAAAGGACCCAAATTGTTCCAGTGGAGTCAGGAATCGAACCCCAGACCTTTAGGTCGTGAGTCAGACGCTCTAGCCACTAGGCTGCAACCTCATCTCAAAATGGCAAAATGGTATAACTAGAGGATCTTGAGATTAGAAAAATACTAAGTCGAGATGATTTATACCTAACCTTGTAGCTGCGAGCTATATTCTTATTTATAATGCACTTCTAACTAAGGGAGCTTGTTAGCCTAGCTGATCAGAGTCCGGGAGATTAGAACTTTGGACTTCTGACGTTGAAAGACAAAGACCATTTGATTCAGTTCATCCAGCTATAAACTGGGTTGCAGCATCTGACAGAGTAGTCATTTTGTGAAAGTGGCGGCATCCCCAGTCCACGGACTGAACAACTGTACTCAGCCTTTGGAACTGTGGCTGTGCCATTGGCTGCACATTGGGTAGCTGCAATTTCTGTTCTCATGTATCTCGTACTACGAGTACCAGTGTTGCTTACCTAGTATTCCACCAAAGTCACTGAACAGATTCCTCAACGGGAAGGCGAAGTCCTCTTTGTAGACTGAACTGCGAATCGAAGGCGGGTGAATGTCTAGCACGGCGTAGTTTTCGTTGAGCTCCTGATTGAGATTCGTCAGCGCCTTCTGCCAAACTGGCGAGTTATGCTCAGCCAGTCGCTGCATGATGTAGAGCCGCACAGCCTCCAGTGAGGAGCCGGTGGTGCCCGACTTCACAGACTGATTTGAAGGCCAACCGTAGGAGACAGTAGCAAAGGTGTATTTCTTCTGCGCGCACTCCTCATAGCAACTAGACGAGCTGCAGTTGGATAGAACGGATTTTTAAAGGATTTCTACAGTTTTTAAAGTTTATCATGTTTATAAATTTATTATGCGAATAAAGTTTCTCACTCGATTCCGACTGTGTCCTGACGATTCTTAACGACGTAGAAGCAGCGAATGTTGGCCAGCGGTCGCTTGAACTCGGACCAGTGATCGCGGAAGATGTAATCATCCAACCGGACGTACACACCAGATGCGTTTTTAATAGTGTAGTACAGCCAGGTGGAGTCGGCAGATGCAAAGAAGTCTACATAGATGTCTCTGCAGATTATGCGGTAAGAAAATTCGCTAAAAATTTTACTGCCACACCCGCGTGGTAGTACAACGGCTTCTCTTGAATTACTCCATGCTATTTGTTTCACCTTACTACAAATTAACCCCCCAGTGACAAGCCATCACCCGCATTCCTTCTTTAATCTTCAACTTTTGGGATTCAATCGAACAGGAATTTAGCTATCTGTAGTGAGCCACTGCTTAGGGGCCTATTGGTGTCTCACTAGCTGTCAGTGCACCACCTGCTCGGAACGAGCGTAGCTAAGGTAACCTTCGTTGACACTGAGGGACTGTCCGGCCCGCCTACCTCTGGCGCCGTCTGGTCTGTTCCTCTCTGCCCGCCTGTCCCCCTTTGCCTCGCCTGCACTTCGAGTGTGCTTTCTCTCCCCCTGCCACGGATGAGTCATCACCTCTGTGTCCCGCGCTGGGTCTCTTTGTTCTCCCTTCCCCCTTTCTTGTGTGCGTCTGTCTGGCGTCAGCCATCACGGGTTTCGTCTCACGTGACTTGCCTCTCTCTTTGTCTTCTAAAGTGCAGTAAACATATTTACTCAATAATGAGTCAGGGCCTATGTTGGAGAGACGTTTTGAGCGCCACTGACGTCAGTTGCTATTTTTAGATTCAATCACGTGTTTTCTAACTTAGCCCTGGCCCTGCCTATAAAAGAAGCACCGCTTCCCGCTTCTCTTCATGAGTGTCTAGTTTCTGTTCGCCTTTACTCCAAGTTCCGTTGCGTCAAGTGCTATCGTTGTTCGAGTTCCTGCATGTATCGCAGTCAGTGTGTGTGACTGCTCGCAAGCTCTGGCCATCCCCACCCAAGCTACGACAGCCTCTAACTGCGCCTGGAATCTCTGCACGGTGTGCGACTCTCGAGACTTTATGACTTCATCCTTTTCGGACCTTCCTTCATCCTTTCGAATGGCTCTGTAAAAATACTCAGATTTAACCAACCTGAAGAATACTTCCTCAGGCAACTCGTGGCAAGGCTTGTAACGTTCGAAAACACTTTTCGTCACCACAATGTGGTCGGCAAAGCAGCCGCACTGCGATAAGAATTCGGCCTGTCGTAAGTGCTGCAGGCAGTCCTCCTGGATTGTGGCGAATTGCTGCGTCTCAACCGGCCGCCAAGGCTGTGAGTAGTCAGTGACGTAAGTGGCGGGCGGCCTGGATGCGATGCATGGCTGGCTACTGCGATCCACCTGTCAGTGTTTGCGAAGTTAACTATTAGCAATTTCATGACAATTTCATAAAATATTTCAACTCGGATCGCTTGCCTTATGATTGTGCCGCATTCGCAGCTCAGCCACGGTCACGTGACGCAGTGGCGCCAGAAAGGCGGACTTCTCAAAGTCTGCCACCGTTCCAGGCGGATGCACGGCCACCATAAAGCCGGGCAAATGAAACAGCTGCTCCCGTTCAGTCAGGAAGCTGTCAGCTGAGTTGTACAGGACCAGGCTGAGGCCACCACCGGAGCCGCTGCGAACAAGTCGCCTGCTTGACGGTCGAAATGTGAAACAGAGGAAGAGCGTGCTGTCCTTGTACACCGTGAAATTTCGATAGCTGCACGGAATCGAATTGTATCGACAGTAGACTATCATCTCCTGTGGCGAGGTGAACGACTTGTTGCTGTGGATTAATGTGAGGGTCATGGAGGTTAATTAGACGGCCAGCCTACATGCATCACCTGCTTAATAACTCACCGGTAAGCCACCTGTTTAAGTGAAAGCCTTGCGTCCCAGTAGCTGCTGTAGGGATGCAGCGGCATGTCTCGTGTCTCATTCTTTAGCAGATGCCACACTCTGGCTACATCGAACGGGATCTCGTACAGAGTTCGATTCGTTCCAAAGTCGTTGGCTATGTTCACGTTCTGGTCGCAAGAATGTTCGCAGCTCATATGTTATGAATAGAGTCATTGTAGACTGAGTCTTTTTATAGTATGGAGCATGATGAAAGCATGCATTGCAATTAAAGATCAAGGTCTACTAAATAGCACAATGGTCTTGAGTAATGTGAGTACAATGCTCACAATTAAGGAATTGGTAAAAAAAATTGATTGACTTTTAAGTAAACTTTGCATGAGCTAACTTGTTAAGCTAAATTCTATCAGATGCAGTTAATACGATTGCAATCTAGATAGGATGTCGTTAACAGTAGAGGGGAAGACCACGGAGGTATCTCAAATACCAACTAAGAATGCAAATTGGGCACGCCTACTTGACGATAGCTCCCAAACCGAATGACCGATTTTCGCGAAAGTCCAAGATATGGATCAACATTTTCTGCCCTTTGCAATGAGCTAACTTTCAAATCCATCCGACGTCAGCATCGTCGAGATATCGAGCGATTGTTGTCAAAGACGCTGGTGACAAGGACAGCTAACATTGCTTTGTATAAACCTGCATGGCGAATCCATATTAGATAAATAATTACCAATATAGTCAATAAAAGATGATCAACAATGATAGCCGGCATGGTTATATGATAAAGTGAGCAGAATCATGCCTATATAAAGGCTTTTGGCTTCTGGATTCTGGAAGTTGCTTCATCGGATAGAGCAGTAAAAGTTAAGCCCCTGTTCTGGATTTTCGTGGCGATCGGTTTTGGGAGATAAAAAATGTGGGTATTCAAACGTTGGTATTTGAAATACCCCCATGGACTTTCTAGTCTTAAAGAACTTACCATAACGCGAGTACAACGCTCATCTAGTTTATAGTTGGCCCTTTGTAATCTATAAATCCCTGAAATTAATGCTCTACTAAACTCTGAATCGATGCTATTTAGTTAAAATCATGCACAAGCACGTGTCCATTATTGACATTGATGGCTGCTGGGCGTACTCAAAGCTAGCGAACGTCATCACAGTACGAGTGAAACTGAGCTGCTTACGGAATAGTAATGACTGGCGTAGTCGTTCGGGCAGAGCGTCAGGTCGGGCATCTCAAATTCGGCGCCCTCCTCGTCAATCTCGGTGTTGATGGGGCATTGCAGGTAGCGGGAGACCAGCTCGCTGAAGTGCACCAGAAAGCCAGCGGTGGCCATCAGGAGAATGCAGGTCCACACAACGCGCCGAATGCCGCCAGACGCCAAGTGACCAACTCCGTGAGCAGTCGTGTGCCTGGCGAAAGCTTGAAATAGTGCGCGCTGGTTGGTCAGCTGGTGAAACTCAGTAGAATGCTGCTGCTGCTGCTGCTGCTGCTGCTGCTGCTGCTGCTGCTGCTGCTGCTGCTGCTGCTGCTGCTGCTGCTGCTGCTGATTCTGGTAAGATTGTAAAAATCATTGCTTGTGTTGATTCATTCATTGTTAATAATTATTTTGAATGATGTTTCCATGAAAAAATCATGTCTTTAATAACGATTTATTTGAGCACAGAAATGACAGAATAGCTAGCATAAATAATAATTTTAATACTAATTGATTACAGCAGCTTCAACTGGGAATGTGTAGCCGACAGCACAGCCGCAGCTATTGCGCGGTGGATCCGAAGGCTGCGTACGGCTGTTCAGTCCATGGACTGGCGGACGCCACACCCACCGTCAATTATCCCAGCTAATGCTGGTACCCATTTAACAGCTGGGTGAACTGAAGCAATGCAGAGTTAGAGTGCCTTGCTAAAGGGTGCATATTGTTTCAGTGGAGTCGAGAATCGAACCCCGACATTCAAGTCATGAGTCTCACGCACTAACCACTAGTACGTTACCACGCTACTACCCTGATGCCATCGATATTTTAGAATGCCTATTGTAAAGGTATCATTTTTTGACTGTACATAAACCCTTACTTTTAATAATTTTATCTAGAGTCGATTTTCGGAACCAGCTACGAGTACATGCATTTTTGCACTGACAAAATATGCTCGTGATAACTATGCTAACTAAGGCTCACCAGATTTTGCATTGCGTCAGTTGCTGACCGCTTCAGATCTGTCTTCTTTGTCTGCTTGATGGCGTAGCCGCCTCTAGCGGTTGTCAGCTGGTCTGCCGCGACCGCCGCTGCAGCCGCCGCCGCCGCCGCAGATGCAATCGGCCGATGACTGCTCATTGCATAGGAGTGCTTGGGCACAAGTGGACTCAATCAGGACTTAGTCTCAGACAGGTTGGCCGGAGGGGGTTGACTTTAAGTGCTTAGCAACAACGAGCTTGACTACGAGAGGAATGCGAGGATTTTGTCAGCACCACTTTGCATAAGTCTGCAGCGGGACATGCGAACTCGAGATTGATGAGGCTAAGATTTTGTAAGTTATAGCTTTAGCCTGCGCTCATTGGAGCCAGCTCACACGCAATGTCTTCCCCATTCCGATAGGCGGTGCGTGTCACAGGCGAGTCCGCAAACATGCCATAATCCCACTAAGCCAATGAGGCTAAATGCCATGCATAATATGATTTTAATGTAGTCCCTACACTTACATCGGACTCTACTTTTTAAGGTGGACATGCAAAACCTAAATAACTACTCAAAGCATGTTTCTCTACCTGTTGAGAACAGCTGGTTGCACAGCCGCAGCTATGGCGAGGCGCTTCGAAAGGCTGTGTACAGCTGTTCAGTCCATGGACTATTGGAGAACCAACTCAAAATTCTACCCCAGCGAAAGCTGTTACCCACTATAACCCTAACCCACTATATTGGGATCAACTTTGTCTTCTATCACCGTGTGAAAATGTTAGTCCACAAGTCGCATGACAGTTCAAAAGCATGTCTAGTTACTTGACCTTTAAGATGGCTAGCGACGGAGCCACTCCACTGCTCAGAAGTATTTCCTCCTAGAGACAGAAGCAGTGACCAATTTTGTGCACGCGCGCATCGAGCCAGAAAATTCTTCCGCTCAAAACATGTTTTCGTAGGACGTCATGAGAGAAGGATGTGGCTGAGCTCTATTATAATAATTACCACCACAAAAACTCAAAACCAGAAATATATTCTAAACTGCATTCCATCTCTACTTGACTTCGAAAACTTTGTTTGGCAACAATTCAAATAATTCAACAAAAAATGAGCCTTTTAAAAGGCATTCATCGGTAGCTTAATTAGAGGGGCTAGACTACTTACAAAAAGTTCTAAAAACACCTCTAAACTGGCTGTGTGATCTATAAACTGGATGTGTAATCTATAAACTGGCTGTGTGATCTATAAACTGGCTGTGTGATCTATAAACTGGCTGTGTGATCTATAAACTGGCTGCGTGATCTATAAACTGGCTGTGTGATCTATAAACTGGCTGTGTGATCTATAAACTGGCTGTGTGATCTATAAACTGGCTGTGTGATCTATAAACTGGCTGTGTGATCTATAAACTGGCTGCGTGATCTATAAACTGGCTGTGTGATCTATAAACTGGCTGTGTGATCTATAAACTGGCTGTGTAATCTATAAACTGGCTGTGTGATCTATAAACTGGCTGTGTGATCTATAAACTGGCTGTGTGATCTATAAACTGGCTGTGTGATCTATAAACTGGCTGTGTGATCTATAAACTGGCTGTGTGATCTATAAACTGGCTGCGTGATCTATAAACTGGCTGTGTGATCTATAAACTGGCTGTGTGATCTATAAACTGGCTGTGTAATCTATAAACTGGCTGTGTGATCTATAAACTGGCTGTGTGATCTATAAACTGGCTGTGTGATCTATAAACTGGCTGTGTGATCTATAAACTGGCTGTGTGATCTATAAACTGGCTGCGATATCAGTACATTTTTTTTTGGGCAGTTTAGTCTGTGAAATTGCAATTAATTTTTAGAAAAATTGTTCATTTGTCCTAGCTCGCAGAATTTTCGACAAGCCTATTATAAACAAATAAATTTAAGAACTGTATAAAATTATACTGCGCTGAAATATTTGAAATTTCTGCTTTATTAGCTACGAAATGTAAAACATTAATTGGAGACACAAGCACAGAGAAGTTATGGACAAAAAAGTTTTTATGCCAAGCAAGGAGCTCTGATTGTAGCATTCATATTAATTGTAAATCTAGGTGCAATATCCAGTGATCCTTGAATTAAAAATCTAGAACAACTAAATTAAACAATACAGATCAAAGAAATCAGTGATTTGATATAGGATGGTGACTTGGCATTGAATTAGAACTTAGCAGCAGAAGTCAACTCAATAAAACTCAATAAAACATTACAATATACATATGTACAAATTTATGTCGCGAGCTCATATAAAACACACTGACCAACACCTAGCAGTATCTGAATGCATATGGAAGCTTCTAGTCAGATGATTTCATAAGGCATGTCAATCAATAAGCAATAATCGGTTGCTTTAGTGCATTCGACTGGCCATTCGTAGTTTACAATAAAAGTACACGTAAAAATATAAAAAAATACAATTCTAAGTTAAAAAAACAGCGAGCAAGTTCAATGAAGTGCTGTGATTTCAGTCAATGTCATGTATTTAGAATGGATTTCAACTTTGTTTACTAGGAAATATTCTAAAACGAAGTACATACTACTATACTGAGTGGCAATAGACGCGGTCCATGCACAATCCTCTACAAATGATTCACAAAGAAGTGGGTTCTCAGTACCGCTGGCCAGTGCCGTAGGCTCGGCCCAAAGAGCCTCTTCGATTTTCTAATTCGTTTTCGACGGCTTCATCAACCATGGGCGGCGGCGGCAGAGGCGGCAAGTCAGAATCGTCTGTTATGGACTGCGAAACTGACTGCTTTTGTTGCTGCTGCGGCGGCGGAGGCGGCGGAGGCGAAGGTGGAACAGTTTCTGCAGCGGCAACTCTTGATAGCAGATCATAATCGCCAGAGATTGGTGATTGCTGCTGCTGCGGTGCTTGCTGAGGCTGCTTTGCTGCGGCTGCCGAAGATTTGTGGTTGAGCTGCAACTGCGAATCGCGCAGCTGCTGCCTGAGGCTGGCGATCTCGCGTCTCTGCTGCTCCATTTGGCGTCGAAAGTCTTCTCGGGTCATCACGGGATCAACTGCCGCTGCGACCAGGTCGGCAGCTGCCTCCGCTTCAGCGTCTGTCTCTTCGGTGTCTAGTAGCATCTGCTGCGGAATGCTGGGTCTGTGGCGCGCTGCAGGTCTCGCACTCTGAAACGAATGCCGACCGGTTTGGTCGCGAGGAAAGAACGTACTCCTGGGGTTGGTTCCGTATCCACCGCGCGACAGAGGATCGTCAAAGTCCTGCTGTAGCCGATAATAGTCGTCGGATCCGTTCATTCCGCCGCCAGCAAGGACCAGAGGATGGTGCAGCACGCCATCTCCAACATCGGGGCTGTAGTAGCTCATGCCGTCTGGCTCAGAGTACACTTGGCCAGAACTGACCGAGTTCGCCGAAGCCGCTGTTGGATGCGATGACATCGCCGTCAGCCGAACAGCACCTTGTCGTCGTTCCTGCTCGGCAAATTCGCGCAGGCCCCCATTTATAGTCTGCGGACCCCGACGGTACTTCTGCTGCTGCTGCTGCTGGTGCTGCTGGCACAAGCAGAGCACTACGGAACAGCAGCGGGTCGTAGGAGTTCCCGTCTCTGAGCGTGTTTGGAAATCTCAACGTTACAACATGTGAGAAACGATTGTGGTGGGAAGTAGTTAAAATATATCAAAATCTGAATGAAAAGCTTGATTCGCTCGCAAAACTCACTGGTCAGGACCTGGGACCGGATGCAGAAGAAGCCAATCAGCCAAGCAGCCGCTATCATTATCAGCAGGCAGATCAGGATGACGTCAGCGCCAGAGAGCGTACCGACTGAGGCAAACCAATTGTTTGAGCATTAGCATTATTTATTGAACACATTAAATCAAATAAACTTTGAGTAACAAAAATTATAGAATGGAATGAACTATACGTAGCCCAGTTGGGCCAGAAATAGAGTAAGTCGGGGCTATTATGCGGCAGGCTAAGTACATAGTGTACTCAATAGTGTACATAAGAAAATAACATGCTCACCAATTGAAGAGTAGAACCATCCGGCTGAATTCAATGTTAGCTCATCCGAGGTTGTCGGCTCGCCTGGTGCACCAGTTGAGACTGGCTGAGTCTTCGGACCAGGAGGCAGTGTGTAAATCTCTGAAAAGGTGCATGTTTGAGTAAATTTGCGCATCGTTTCTGTGGTTATTAAAGCTTTTTGGTAAATATTTTGATGCACTTTTACTTCACAGACTTCAATTTTCGACGTGATATTCAAAGTTAAAGGCTAATAGTATTAGTTGCAGGAGGGTTGCAGGCAGTATAATCCTGCCACATCACTTGGTGCCACAAGACCTGCAGCCAGCGGGAAGGCGATTCTGCCCATTTCGCTGACTTTTGAGCACACACGCACAAAAATACTGTACGCAGGCACACTTGATAGCAGATTTTGATAGCAGGCTGACTTTCTCATCGTCAGGCAGCGTACACTCTCACTGTGCCTTGTAGGTTGGCCCTCACGGGCGTAAATTGCACGACAAGCCCCCAAGCCTTCTCTCCGCGGCTGCGCCCCAAATGAATGTGGCCTCGCCGCGGAATCGAGCTCAGGGACCTTGGTGCAAGAAGCAAACTCGTTAACCGCTCTGCTACTCACTCGCACTCCTCAAAGTTTGTTGTAGTGTGAAATTGTTGTGTGAAATTCAACCATAATATAACAATGAGACCCACTTTCTGTACTAGAGGACTCGGGGCGTAGTGGCTCCGTCGTTTTCAATGTCGTCTGTGCGGTTGTTTTACTAACTGATGCCGTAGAAACTGTACTCGATGTTTTGGTGGTACTCATTCCAGCCTTGCTGGTAGTTGGAACTGTACTTTTAGTTGTCGTAGGCGCAGTGGTGGTGCTTGAAGTGGTGCTAGTACTTGTTGTAGTAGTCGATGTAGTAGTGCTCATAGTGGTTGTTACAATGGGGTCCACAATGATGTAGGAGCTGCTCCGCAAGTTCTTGAACTGGCACATGTAGCTGCCACTGTGTCTGGGATTCACCAGGTTGAATGTGAACACAATGGAGATCTCCTGCCATGTGGCGGAGGTCTGTTTCACAGATCGGCTGCAGTTGGCAACAAGCAGCTCCGGCAGGGTCTTTGAGCAGTCGTTGAGGTTCGGCTGATCGCACAGCGGCCGGCCGCAGTTCTCGAAGCAGGAGGTGCTGGCCAGACCGCCAGAGGCGTACTCAGCCAAGGGACAGGCGAGTCGAATGGCAAAGTCCTGGCTCGTGAATGACCGGCACTCGATCCGGAAGCTCTGGCCCTGCAGGAACTTATGCCCGTCCAGGGGCTTGTTCTCAATCGTCTCAATTTGTGCAGAAGACATTTGGAGCACGCTGGACAAGAACAATAGAGTTAATAAGGCCTGTTGCACTGGTGCCATGGTGCTGCATTTGCGTGCCGGCAACGAAATTTCCTGCAAAATGTATTCGAAATCGGTTTCAATTTAGGTAGGAACTGCTAAAACTGGTTGAAATGTGGTGGGTGGCTGAGCGGTCTAACGCGCTTGCCTCTCGCAACAAGGTTCCTGAGCTCGATTCCCCGGCGAGGCCACATTCATTTTGGGCGAAGCTGCGGAGGTAATGCTTGGGGGGCGTGTCATGAGGGCCCAGTGCATATTGAGAGTGTACAGTGCCTGACGATGAGAAAGTCAGGACAGACGTACACACCGTTTTGAGTATGATTGTGTACAGTATCGGTGTGTGTGTGCTCCTGAGTCAGCGGAATGGGCAGAATTGCCTCCTCGCTGGCTGCGGGTCTAGTGTCACCTAATGATGTGCCATTGCCCGCAGCCCTTCTGCAAATATGCAAGAAGGTGAATATTTAACCATATCTTTTTTTTCTTTAAATCGAAGACAGGAATACCAAAGCTGCCAAGTGACATAAAATATCATTTAACAGAAACTGAAAGATATTTAAAAGAAATCGAGGTTGAAGCGTTAAGGATTAGTTGTTGACGTTGTCCTAGTTGCAAATGAAACAGCAAGGATAATTGAAACGCTAAATTATTAATTAATTTACCTTCATTATTTCGTCTGCTACAAACTCCAGCTGGTACAGAAGAGCAACAGTAAAATAAGAAAAATGAGCAGAAGAAAAAGCTTGAGTAGATCCAGGTAGAAATAGCTGTGAGCACAGCTCCAAAGCTGAGCATGCCGCCAGAGGGATTGGTAGCAGAAAGAAACGAGTTTCAATGCGACAAGAGAGTTAAGAGGGCCTGGCGGCGGTTTGCAATGAGCATCATGGCTGCTCATTGGCTGACGCTTGGCGCGTGTTAATTTTGCTGCCAGAGGTCAGAGCGCATTGCATGCCCCACTGTCTTTCCTCCACACCTACCGCCCTCCTCTCGTTTATAGTTTTCTCTCCCTGTCGCGGTCCAGTGTGAGTACATTTCTGTACAGGTCAGCGCGGGCCTGTGTTTACCTAAAAAGGCCGGCAAAGTAGCCCTGCTTGTTTAAAAGAGAACTGTACATTACCTCTGCACCCGCACTGCACCTGGGTTGGTTAGCTAGCTTCAAGTGATACTTAGTCATCCGAGGTTGTGGTGATGTACACTTTACGAACGGCACGTTAAGAAAACAATTGAGAATGCCCCTTTGCTAGTCGCCATGCGTTTTAAAGCCTCTAAATGTGTAGCTAAGAAAAGATTAGGTCGCGTCAATAGCCATAAAAAGCTATGAAATACATTTCTATTTTAAGTGTATCTATTCTTATAGTGTAATTTAAATTCTACAATACGAGTAGCAGCAGCAGAATTGTCATTTATAATGATTTTTCTCGTTCTAGCCGTAGTAACCGTAGTATAATAACAATGAATACGCTAACCCAAACAGCCAGTAGAATTATGGGTGGGCGATTATTGACCAAATTTAGGCTTGTTTAGGCAGATAGACAATCGATTTAGCAGATAGAGCGGAAAATTGCGCATAAAAATCTATAGATAAATTAGTAGATAAATCTAAACTTGGTGGTGGCATAATCTACGAGTATGTACTAACAGTATTTAATTTAAACCAGCAATAGATACAGAAATTGTTCTGAATGTTAATGAATAGTAAATTTACTTATCCGTCCTGGTTAATTTGTGGGGTTCTTTAAAAGATCCTATTCCACAGAATGTCCACAGAAGCAATCAGACGAAAAGTGACAATAAATTTCAAACAATTGACGAGTTCTCACTCTGAGTGTGAGGCGATCATTACATAATCCTGCAGCGAATAGCGCCTGGATACACGGCTGAATGGACGCACCGTAGTTTCACACAGAATGTTGTTGTCTTGCCAATATTCCAGCCGAATTAACTCAACCCTAAACTCCTGCAACGAGTATGAAATTAGATTCTGTCTGGAGTGCAAATTTCCGTGCAAACATTTCCCGATGCTGGGCACTTCCTGTCCAACTAAGATATTGCGTCAATTAAAATAGAATCCTTTGTCATGCAGCCTGTTGTGATCCCATTTCGCTTCTGATTGCCATTGCCTGGCTTGAATCTCCTTTTGTGCTGCATCTTTTTATCCTCAAATAGACTTTCTGATAATGACGCAACAGTTTCTCGAATCTGAAAGTGGACAGTAAAGGAACGAAAAATATTTCTAAATGCAAAATTATATAAACAGCAACTAGTCTTATTGTTTCAGACGTCGTTCAAATTGAACATTAATTTGCTACTTACCTGTGGTGGCGGTTCTGTGGGTCTGTGGGTCCGAGGGAAAGGAAGGTGGCGATTCTGTGGGTCCAGGGGAAAGGAAGGTGGCGATTCAGTGGGTCCGAGGGAAAGGAAGGTGGCGATTCTGTGGGTCCAGGGGAAAGGAAGGTAGCGATTCTGTGGGTCCAGGGGAAAGGAAGGTGGCGATTCTGTGGGTCAGAGGGAAGAAAGGTGGCGATTCAGTTGGTCCAGGGGAAAGGAAGGTGGCGATTCAGTGGGTCCGAGGGAAAGGAAGGTGGCGATTCTGTGGGTCCAGGGGAAGGGAAGGTGGCGATTCTGTGGGTTTAGGGGAAAGGAAGGTGGCGATTCTGTGGGTCAGAGGGAAGGAAGGTGGCGATTCTGTGGGTCCAGGGGAAGGGAAGGTGGCGATTCTGTGGGTCCAGGGGAAGGGAAGGTGGCGATTCTGTGGGTTTAGGGGAAAGGAAGGTGGCGATTCAGTGGGTCCAGGCGAAGGGAAGGTGGCGATTCTGTGGGTCCAGGGGAAAGGAAGGTGGGGATTCTGTGGGTCCAGGGGAAAGGAAGGTGGCGATTCTGTGGGTCCAGGGGAAAGGAAGGTGGCGAATCAGTGGGTCCGAGGGAAGGGAAGGTGGCGGTTTTGTGGATCTGTGAGAAGGAACATGGCGTTTATGTGGGAAGGTGAAGATTCTTAACAAGGCATGATTCTCAGGGCAGTCGCATAGTTGACATTTTAACTACTCTCGGGGTGTCACAGAGTGAAATTGCGTCATCCAAAATCAAAATCACTCAGATCAATATGCATAGTGTTTTTTCGTCATTTCCTAACAAACTTCCGAAATTTCGGGCACGTTCTTGTTGATGGCAGGTTGGACTAATTGCCAGAAATCCAAAAGTCAAAGAAAAGCAATGCTCATTATAAAAGAATACTGTGATGCTGTAATTTATACTAGCAGTAGTAGTGATCAATTTTAAACCATTTAAAGAAGATTAAGACCATTCGAACAACGATGATTGGTTATAAATAAGGGAAAGACAGCCCACATAATTTCTCTCTGATGTTTGAGAACGGTAGCCCTGTGCTTAAAAATCTAACAGCAGCTGAAATTCTGAGGTCTGAACGTTCGGTAATTTATTTATCTCAAAGTCGACTTCAATCGGGTCCCGAATCGATGCAGTCCGCGGTCCTCCTGGCGGTGCTGAGCCTCCTTGCCTGTCCGCACAGCCTGCAGTCCTGCCAGCCGCCCTTCCAGTCCGTGTCCGGCTTCTGCCTGCTCGTGAACACCACAGCCGCAGCGAGATGGTGCCAGGCAGCCCGACTGTGCCAGGAGGCTCGCGGCGAGCTGGTGATGGAGCTGGCCGCCATTCGGGCTGCTGCGTCTAATTCGACAAGCTCCGGGGACCTTTGGGTCGGTGTCACCGACATGCTGGAGGAGCAGGGGAGCAGCAGGTAGAAATGATTTTGGCTACTTTTGGATTTTTTGTGTTGCAAAATCTGCTGCGGTAGATCGCAGCAGAATTAAACGAATGTGTACTACCACTTTGCAGAGCCGGCTGGCGCACCGCCAACGGAAGCGTGTTCAACACTCAAAGCTCCAACTGGTCCAGTAACTGTCCAAACAATGGGGACAACTCGGATGACTTTCTGGCATTGTCAGGTGGAAATCTATGCGACTTTTTCGCGAGTCGAGAGAAAGGCTTCGTCTGCCAGCCCGTGGCGACGCCGAACAGCGGCACCTTCCGTCGAGCCAGCTTCCTGCAGCTGGGCGACATCACGCCCTTCTACTGCTACACGGAGCTGCAGTCGGTGCAGCGAAGGCTGCTCTGCGTTCGCCTGTGCGCTGCCCGCTGGGAGTGCCGGGCGGTTCTGTTCAACCGGGCCGAGGCTCGCTGCCGCATGCTGGACTTCGCCGATGCCAGCGTCGGCGACGCCATCGAGAAGAGCGGCGCCTGGGAGAAGTTCCTCAAGGTCTACTGAGCTGCACCTTTTGACAACAGCTGTCACCCCGTTAATTTCCTGATGTTAAAAACTTCTTCTGAAAAAATACGATGCTGCCGTTTCACTTTTTAGATTGCCCACACCTCAGAATAAAAGCATTGCTTTAAGGGCTATTAGAGCTCTGGCGGTATTAAGGAAAAGACAAACGTTGAGGTCCTGTTCACCTGCACTGTGTGAGCCTTTGTCTGAACGCCTAGATTGACAAAGCAACAAAGCAGTATCGAAAGTCAATATTAATTTGTTCCTTAATTTATTCTTTCCGATACAATGGCTCTTCGATAGCTTATACACTCGTACAAGCTGACTAGTCAAGCAATGCGAAAGTATACTTTTAGGGCAGCAATGCATATCGTACAACCAACATCTCGTACAGTTGACGCTGGAAAACGAAGCGAAACAATAATCTGTACTCATTCACAAGACACTGTGACACCGGAAATTGTGCAATGAAATTCTTCCATTGTATAAAGCAGTAAGGAGCTTAGATTTCTCTCTTAAAGAGAGATTCCAAGCAACAATCGGCACTTCCGTGACCTCACACTTCCTGCAAAGCAAATTTAACTTCTCAGAAAGTCTGCTGATCAGAGTTGTCCATGCAATCAATGGATTCTGTCTCTCTACTGCATCAATGCATCTTCGTATTGACTTCCTGACGAGGAAGCAACTACATCTCTGAGCTGAAAGCAGATGATCAGGAAATGTCCCTGAAGACGGAAACGCGAATTTGCTGTTCGATGGCGAAGTTTGTGACTTGCAGTCTGGGCTAAAACTCCCAGTGTGCCTCAAATATTGATTCGGTTTTACAAATAAGACTTACAAATAAGACAAATAGCCCACCTAGTGATGTAATTAGCTTTTGTTAGCAGAAAAATTATACCTATATCGGTGGCTTAGACACCAGAGCGCAGACGATAATCGATGATTATATTGACGATGATGATGTTTTATGATTTCTGGAAGTTGTTACAGCGGATAGAGCGAAAACTTTGCCGGTGTTCCGGATTTTGTGGCGATTCGTTGCATATTTTGGAAGATGCAGAAAACTGGTGGGTATTTGAAATACCCCGTGCTGGTCTTTCTGTTGTGAGCTGCACAGTGAATAGTTTTTTTGTGCCCTTACCCCATCCCGTCTCTAGTGCGCCGTGCCCTTCGTTTTAGTCTGCCGCCCCAATCCGGTTCTTCGACCGGCATGTGCCGGCTAGAGTCTGAACCCTCTGATTGACTGAGGCCCCCCCTCGCGTACCGTCGCCCTGCCGCGGCTCTGCTTAGGCCTGCCCCACTCAGCCCTGCATGGCTTTAGCCCTAGCCCCACCCAATCAGGCAGCAGACACCAACCGGTTCGGGTGGGTGGCTCGGGATCTGATTGGCCAGTTCTGTCCCCCCGTTTTCTCTCTGCCCCGTCGTTGGCGTCACCCTAACCTGGCACCCTCTCCCCAATCTATTATTTTAAGCTTACACTTCGCATCTTTCAGCCCCGCGCCTGGCGTGCTCTGGGCTTGAGAACTATCAGCAGAACAAAAATCAATTTTCTTCCAAGAATCACTAGAAGAAGAAGGACGGGGCACTTCGTTTCATTGAAAAATTACTAAAGCCAGATTTTCACGGAAAATGCACTGGCGAGATAGGGACTTTTCAAGTTTTTTCACATAAAATGCTGAAAACTTTCTATTGGAAGCAGATACAAAGCTGTTCTTTTAAGATATCTTTTAAAACATATTGCTTCACCAAATTTTAGAAAGCTTCTGTCATAAATAATTGATCATCATTTTTTCGTTTATTTATCATGAACGCTATAGTATTCAATCAGGCTTTTAATAAATTTCCAATAAAATGTTCCGTCCTTCTTCTAGTGGTCATTGGTTCTATCCTTGTAAGTTGGACTTTCACTATTTTTGCAATGAAAATCGATGATTAAACAAAAGTTTCAAATAACAGAGAAAGCCATTGTATTTCATTTTCAAACAGAGCTGTTGCACCATTTTCAACTGGTTCCAATAGTTGATTCAAAGCCAATTGGACCTAAGTGTTTATGTATTAACTATGTTACTTACAGATATTGACAGAAATTAGAACCTACGTAATGTAATACAACTAGTGAGATGGTTAAAAGCAGACAAACAAACTAAAATTGTGCTGAAACATTAAAAAGAGTTATATGATTGCAATACAAGGTCAATAGAGGTAACATGCAGTTAAAAGTTTGTCTGTTTTTTTTCGTCTGTCATTTTGGTCGTTGATATCCGGCCTTGAATACTCATGCCTAGGAGCTGCCTAAAATATTGAGAAAGCTCAGAAATAGAGTTGTGTTCGCATAGGTCTAGCAATTCTATATTATATTTATATTTGCAGAAGGGCTGAGCGCAATGGCACATCATTTGGTGACACTAGACCTGCAGCAAGTGAGTAGGCAATTCTGCCCATTTCGCTGACTCCTGAGCACACACGCACGCAGATACCGTACGCAGGCACACGCTCACACAGGTGTGTACATCTGCCCTGAGTTTCACATCGTCAAGCAGTGTACATTCTCACTGTGCCCTGGGCTCTCATTACAAGAATGTGGCCTCGCCGCGGAATCGAGTTTTTGTTTATTAAGTTGATTAACTCACCACATCGCTTCTCAAGCTGGTTGGACATGTACTTTAAGGAGCCAGGCGTGCTGTGATCTCCCGTCAGCTTGGCCATCAGCTTCGCCAGTCGCTCTAGCGACAACGTGAGCGAGTTCTCTAAACTGTCGATTTTCACGTTGACGGCTGAAATAAGAATAGTTACACTTGTAACACCTGTCTAAGTGACACAATAGTTAAATAATCATTATAGGAGGGCAGCTGGCACTCCGACATAATCTGATGATTCCTGACCAAAAACACGCACAGATAAGGTACACACACAGGCACACACAAACGTGTATAAAATAATGAGCTTATTGGCGATTATTTCTACTGTTCTAAGTAGTGACAAATGAAATAACGAAAAGCCTATTCCTGAGACGTACAATGCAGCTGCGAGGGACCGCCACCGAGTAGCTGGTTCAGCGCCACTATCCGCCTTCGCAGGTCGGCTATTCGAGCCTCTCGTGCAGCTGCTTCGCCCTCATGCACCCGGATACCGGCGTTGGCCGCCTCCACCTTGACCGCGTCCGCCGCCTACGGTCAGCGAGCATTAATGAAGCCAAATATGAATATGAGTAATGATGCAACAGCTGGACTAGCTTGAATTACTACAGCAATTTTATCTATGGGAGAATTGTTTCCAAGAAAAATAAAAAAAGTACCCTAGGATCATCAGGAAAGTCTTCCTGCTCCAAAGATACGACAGGGGGTTGTTGTTAAATAACTATGCTCATTGACCAAAAGCTGGGATTATGGACACGCCACACCTACCTTTAACTACCCCAGCTGATGCTGGTACCCATTGAACAGCTGGGTGAAGTGAAGCAATGAAGTAGGGAAACGAACCTCTGACCTTAAATTCATGAGTCCTACGCTCTAAAAGTGGTTCCAGCTTTCTAAAATGAAAGTGTCCCAAAATATAGCTAAAATCCTAAAATAAAAAATAATTGCAGCTCACAGCCAGTGCATTGTTAAGAATCCTCGAAGTCTCCTGTTGTTCCTTCTCCAGCAGGTCGATCTTATAATTCAGTTTGGTGCGCTGGGCTGAAACTGTGTTTAGAATGCCGTCCTGTCGAGCCTTCTTCTCGCTAGCCCTCTGCGTGAGGTTCTCGTAGGTGCGGATTGCGGAGGATAGCTGCACGGGTTTGCGGGTGGAGAGACGACATGGCTATTTATTCAAAATAGTTTTGCATGGGTTGTTCGCTCCCGCAACAGGTGACCCGCAGCCACTGAGGAGGCGATACTCACAGGGGTACGTTTCACAGTCCCGCACTATCGCTTTTTCGTCCTGCAGCGTACAGTATATTGCTACACCTGGCAGGTTTGCCGTCAAGTGGCATAAATTACAAGCTCGGTCATTCGGTTTGGGAGCTATCGGGAAGTAGGCAGTGGGTGGGCATTTGAAATAGCCCGTGGTCTTTCCCCATGCGGAATCGAGTTCAGGGACCGTTGTGCAATCGTTCGAAGCAGGTGAAATAATACCGTGACGCTATACTGCATATACGAGCGTAATAACAGCACCTTCGTATCCGTGACATCTTGAATCTCGTTGAGCAACTGCTCAACCCTGGCTAGCAGGCCTTTGCCGTCGCTATTAGCCTTTTGCGCAATCTGCAGGCGAGCCTCAAGCGCTTCGGACTCCGCTTTGACGCGGCTGGCCTCGGAGGCGGCGGCCTCCGCCTGCAGCAGAAGCTGCGCCACCTCGGCTCGCTGCGCTGCCGCTTCGCTGTTGGCGCTGGCCAGCCCGCCGCTGGAGTTCAGCCGATTTGCCAGATTGCGAATCTCTGCGGCCAAGCTCAGGAGACTGTCCGTCGACACTTGACAAAAATATGATCAGACAGGTGAGAGATGAGACAGTTGAGAAATAAGACTGGGGAGAGATTAGACTGGCGAGAGATGAGGCTGGGGAGAGATGAGACTGGGGAGAGATGAGACAGGGGAGAGATGAGACCGGGGAGAGATGAGACAGGTAAGAGATGAGAAATTTGGAGAGATTAGACGTGGGGATAGATTAACCAAAGATGGCTCAAGAACAAGTAGGCCGTACCTGGCATCCCTGTCAAGTTGACCCAGTTGACCAGCGACTCAATGTCCTGCTTAGTTGTGTGATTGGCCACGAGAAAGTCCCTGATATTCGCCTCCAAATCGACGGCTCGGCTTTTCAAAGCGTCATAGTCAGCCCTGAGCTGGTTCACCAAGTTCTCGGTTGACAGGGCGCTTATCTTCAGCGGGTTCGCTCGGCTGCGGATGGTCACCAATCTCTCGGTTTCCTGTGCGTGGGACATTGCAAAAATGAATATAGACAGACGAGAAGGTGGGGGAGCTCCAGATCACTTGACAGTCAGCACGGCTCACGTTTGTCAAAGACGCTTTGGCCTCGCGCAGCTTGCGTTCCAGACTGTCCAGATTGGCGCCAAGCGCGTGCATCTGGGCGGCGACGGAGTCCAGACAGGCAGAGGCCTCTCCGCACCGACTGGCACCGGCGCCGCAGAAGCCTGGAGGTCCGCCGCACACCGAGGAGCAATAGTTGCCGTTGCGGCTGTAGAATGTCTTGTCGATATCGTTGCCAACGCACATCTGAGAAAGTGAATGAAGAAGTTATTTTTATGAAGCCGAACGCATAGAGACGAGTACAGTTGAATGCAAACAAATTTTGGTAATGGCAAATCCTTTTGGTGACACTTGCGAGGGGCAATTTCGCCCACTTCGCTGACTCCTGAGCACACACTCACAAATACTGTACGTAGGCATCCGCTCACACAGTTGTGTTCTCTGCCCTGACTTTCTCATCGTCAGGCAGTTTACACTTTACTGTGACTTGGAGGTTGGAGGCGTAAATTGCACGACAAGCCCGCAAGCCTTCTCTCGGCGGCTGCGCCCCGAATGAGTGTGGCCTCGCCGCCGAATCGAGCTCAGGGACCTTATTGCAAGAAGCAAACGCGTTTCACCGCACTGCCACTCAATCACCTTTGGCCTTCCATTTCTAAAGAAATGAAACTACGAACCTGCTTGTTGAGAAGCGGAAGCTTGGCCTCCACAGCAGCCAACTTCCTTGTAGCCTCTCTGCTGCCGTTCTTGGCCAAAGTCTCTAACTCGTTGGCCAACTTGGCAACTGAATTGAGATTGTCCTGACCAGCATTAGCAATCATTTCCACGGTTCTCAAATCGTTATCGATCTGTCTGAGCCGATTCTCCTGTGAAGCAAAGTGCTCTTGGTACCGCCTGATCTGGGCGAGAGACTGCGATGGGGGCGTCAGGTCGGCATGCGAAAGGTTGCGGCGCAGGTCGTCCAAGATTAGCTTCAGAGTGCGATACTGGTTCCAGAGCGTGTCCACAGTAATGCGCATCGCTGGCAGATCTTTGTTTTGAATGTCTCTTAGACTCATGCGCAGATTGTACCTTGACTCATCTAGCCTTGGCTTTGCAGCTGCGAATCTGTCCCTAGAAGCATGGATTTGAATTTGATTCGCTGAGCTTAAATTAGAGTTTGACAGGTGACATAAAATAACAAAAGTGGTTAGAAGGTTAGAAGGTATGGGCAAGAGTTACAAAGCCAGAAAACAGAACCATACTCACTCCAGCTGTTTCAGTTGGCTTCTCAACGTGCTAACTTGATTCTCTGGTAGCCGAGTCTCGTTCACGGCTCGCCTCATGGCATCCAGCTGACCTGTTATCCAGCGAATATCGTCCGAGTAGTTGCCAGTCAAGCCTCCAGTTTGCGCTGCTGCTCTCGAGCGGTTCGTCAACAGGTCGGTTCTAAGGGTCAGCTGCTGCACCGCCTTGTCCCAGTTGTACCAACACTCGCCGCAGGTTGTGCAGTTCGGCAGCGATCCAGTTGTACCCCGCTCGCATTGGTCGCATCGGCGTCCCGTGATGGCAGACTTGCACACGCAGTTACCTGGAGTGCAGTAGTACTGAATAGAGTTACCGAATGCTGTTCAATCAACTGCGAGGCGGTGACAGGAGAAATCTCGACGGAATGCATAGCCAGGAAAGCTCTCGGTCAGAAGGCAACTAACTCACCTGTAACCTTGTCGCACCTTGGTGTCATACTGCCCTGCGGATTGCAGTCACACGGCTGGCAGCCCTCTGGACCAACCTTGGCTGGATTGCCATAGTGCAAGTCGAGACACTGGTCGCAACGGCGCCCGCCGCGGCCTAGCCTGCACGAGCAGACGCCCGTCTCCGAGTCGCAAAGCGGGTTGGCAGAGCCCAGCTGATCGCAGGCGCAGGCGGAGCAGCCGCTGCCGCTAGTGAGGTTGTAGTGCAATGCGCGACAGGCAGTGCAGCTTCTGCCCTCAACATTAGACATGCAGTCGCATTCGCCTGCGAAATTCGGAAGGTAAACCACCCCACATGTACAAATCTGTGATGAAAGCTGGTCAAAACTGTTAAATATAAAAATGGGGGACCATGACACATTACAGAAATTATGCAATTCAGCAAGTAGAACCCGACAAAAATGTCGACCTCACAGACACTTTTAATCAAAGTGGACAATAGTTTATTGCAGACTTACCGGTGCGACTGTTGCAGCTGTACAGAATAACTTCGCCGAAGTGGTTGATCGGTGTCTGCAGCAAGGATGACCTGCTGGTTCCCTTAGGGTTGCAGCGACACGGGGTGCAAGTGCCTTTCGTAGCGTCGCCATAAAAGCCGGGACGGCAGACTTCGCAACTGACGCCAGCGGTGTTGTTGAGACATTTTGTACAGGCGCCGGTGAGCGGGTTGCAGGATTCTGGCACAGTTGGGTCGATGTTACCATTGCAGCTGCATGGGTTGCAGGCCCCAGTTGTAGGATGGCCGTAATAGTTGACGGCACACTTGTCGCACCGATCGCCCTTGTATCCTGACTCGCAGTCGCACTTCACTTTCAGAGAGCCATTGCCCGGCTGCAGACTGCATGTGGCTGCGTGCTGAACTGGGCCACCGGGACAGGGGCATCGACTGCGGAAGCACAGAGGAATAAAGATCTCTATTTTTATCTACGTTAGCTGATCTAGTGCTTCGATTGACGATCGTAGATGCGTTTAAGAACTACGCGATTTAAAGTGGACAATGTCCTCATATCACTCGAGAGCCAAAGTATGAGCTACGATAAAAGGCAGATTCTTCACTCATTTTTTAATGCATTTTAAGTTTCCATCGTGCAGCAGCTGCAATAAAAATGCTTACAGACAAGGTATCCGCTGTTTCGGATCGCCATAAAACCTAGTCCGACAATCCTGACATCTCGCGCCGCCGGTGTTATTCCGGCAATCAATGCAGACACCTGTATCTTTGTTGCAATCGTCGGCCATGTTGTTACATTCGCAGGGCAGGCAAATTGGAAACTTCCAGTAGTTAACGTTGCACCGATCGCATTGGAGACCGCCAATGTGCGTCATGCACTGGCACTGGCCATTGTCGTTGCACTGCTGAGAGATGGAACCGTCGCGACTGCAGTTGCAGAAGCGGCAGCCCTGGGGGCCGTAGCGGCCGAAGCCAAAGTAATTCCTGGCGCAAGCGTCGCATCGTCGACCTGCGAGTGACGAAAAAATAGCTCTGAATAGTTAAACTGACAGCTTTTTCATGATCGCTTTCCTGTCATAATTCGAAGGTACAATATACCGGGAACGACTGTCCTGAATAGTCCACTTAAAATACAAGTAAATAAGCGATGACAAATTAACGCTACATTAACAGTGATAACTTTTTGGGTGCTGACTGTCGGTACAATGCACACACAGTTCTACTTGCAATTTGTGCAGGGGAATCAAAACAATTCATCCAGACAACGACAGTCTTTGGGAAACCTTTCTCGCTACGCTCTCAAGCTTCTTGCGATTCTTACCAACAATGTTGGGGTAGCAGTAGCATTTTCCGCCGACTTTTCCGCACACTTCGCTCCTGGAGCCTTGCATGTTGCACTGACAGGCCTCCGCCTCCACAAGCTTGCGCCCGCTGAAACTGAGGATGAAGCTTTTGCACTCGGATGGCATCCTGTCAGACTGCTCGCCGGCCTTCCAGAAGTCGAGGCATGTGTACAGGTCCGTCACCAGGCTGCCGATGTTGCTAATTGGTACTGGTGGTAGAGGGATGGGCTCCGTCTTGCGTAGCAGGTGGCGAATAGGATCGTCCAAGTTCTTTCCGATCACCACCTGAGCGATGAAAAAAAAATACGAAACCCTTATTCTTTTGTGCCCTTTTCAATGCATTCTAAACCAAAATAAACTTTTAAATAAAAATATTGGAGGCATGGTTACAACAATATTTTTGTCGCAGAGATTTGGCCTCACTTACGGCATCAAGCACAACGCTATCGGTGTTGGGAAGCGTGAAGAGCTGCACAGCGATGCTGTCAATGCCTGCTTTATCGATGCAGACTTTTCTGAACACCGGTCGCACCAGAAACGGTCGTACCGGCTTACCCTCGACAGCATCGATATCGAAGTCGCGCGTTGAAGGCAGAGTTAGACTGCCTGAGATTTCAGTGGGCCGGTCCATGCAGTTTAAGGAGTCTGTTCCAGTTGTGAGTTGCACTGGTAGGCTGACCTGGCTGCTTATATTCACGGGATACGCTTTGATGACAATGTCATATTCTCCCGTTGGCAGGCCGCGAGTCTTGTTGCGCAGCAATATAACAATGACAGGCGACGCTGAGCTCGCCAAACGGAGGCCGCAGTCACCAGTGAGGCTTGGAAGTTCCGAGCGCTCAACGCGTGGGAAAGCGACGCGGTTATCAGCTGAGTCCTCAACCTGCATAATCGAGCCCTCTATTTCGAAGTTGTGCACGTAGAAATTGTCCACAACTTCGTTGCACTGGCGTCCTTTGGAGAGTGTATTTGACCAAAAGCGATATACTTATTAACAAAGTTGCAGCTTTTTTTCTTCAACTCCATCACATTTACGTGACTGCATTTGCTATGGCTGCTATCACAGCCATTCACGACGACTTGGAGAAATCGGGTCAAGAATTTTGGCTCCGACTTGTTTTTCCCTCTCCTTCTGTAAACTATTTAGCTAACCTTCACTTCTTTCCCTTGTCTCTGATTGGCTTATCAAGAGATAAGGAGGGACTGAAGGGTTAAGGAAGTGAAGAGGGTAAGAGGCCTGAGGGTAAGAGATGAAAATGATGGGTGAGGAAAGAAAGACGAACAGCTAGCCAATCAGAAACGAGGCGCATGACGATGCACACATTCTTGTCAAAATTCAATACCGTTTGTACGTTTCATGCTTTTAAGATAATTATTACAACGGTTTACTATAAGGAATCGATTTGTCGCAATAAATGCAGATTTAACGGATTGACCCGATTTCAGGCCATATCAGTCGGAAACAGTATAGACGAAAAATCCTATAAAAAAGAGCCTATTAACCAAAAGACGAAGGATGGCCCGAATTCGCTTGAGGCTCTTAAATTCAAGGCTTTAAGGAAGGCTTTTTGTTTATATAAACCAAGAGTGCAAGAGTTGTATGCTCATCTTCATCATGTTAATCAGTTATTGCTGGCTTGTTCAAACCACTTAACGATTTGACATTTTTTTTAGAAATGTGCAAATCGGAAACTTTTAAACCGAGACAGCAAACGCACCTGTGAATCCCTTCTTGCACTCGCACTCTCCGGTGGCATTGTTGCACTTGGCCGAGACACTGCCGCCAATGTTGCAATTGCATGGCGAACAGCCAGAAGCGCTAGCGCTTAAGCCGAAGAAGCCCTCCTTACACCTGCGCAAGAATAGCAAAAACATAAACGCCTGATTGGTAAATGAGGCTTATAGAAAGGTGTAAAAAGCAGAACAAAGTGCGCACTTGTTGCAATTGTCTCCCTCGACGTTCTCCTTGCACTCGCAGGCTCCTGTGTACATGTTGCAGCCCTTGTTGTCCTTGGAGCCAATGACTTGGCAGCCGCACGCCTGGCAACCCACGGGGTTGTTGCTGACCAAATTCCAGAAGCCCGTCTTGCAGCGGTCGCAATTTTTGCCTTCCACATTTTCCTTGCAAAAGCAATGACCTGTGGATTCAAAGCAAGTCTAATCCAATAAAAATATTGATGCGAAAGCGTTTACTGCATAAAAACAATTGAACACATCAACCTGCTCTTCAAGCTGAGGCTTAAAATTTACTTTATTCATTGAAATTCCACATACCGGCAATAAGGCCACCCTTGGTCTTGTCGGTCTCGCCCTGACAATAGTCCAGCGTGCTGCCCAGTTTGTTACACATGCACGGCAGGCAGATCTCCGGGTCGTCCAGCAGCTTCGAGTCGTCCCTGTAGTAGCCCTGACATTTTGAAATTCAAATTTTATGTATGACACGATCGAAATGCCTGGCAAGCTTGAAACAAAACTGATGCGAATCATTAGCTTTAGCGTAGCTTTCCCACATTGATCGCTTACTTTTTAGGACCAATTCGGTCCTTTTCTTCGTAAAAACGATGTAAAACCAAAGAATGGAGGTCTCACCTGAACACAGGTGTCACAGCTGTCCCCAGTGGTGTTATGCATGCATTCTTGACAAATCCCACCGGTTGAGCCACCGCTTTCGTCCCATTTTGTCTGGGAGAATTGGCAGCGGTTCGAGTGGCCGTGACAGTTGCACCGGCGACACTCGTTGGCTTTGCTCATTGTGGCAGGGGCCCAGCGCCTGTCATGGTAGAAGTCGCGGCACTCCTCGCAGTTTGGACCCTGGGTATTGTGCATGCATTCGCAATAGCCATACACCTGGGAAATGCAGAGGAATGCACGTATTTTTCATTTCCTGATGTTTGACAGTTTACACTTGACAGAATGCTATTGTTAAGCGACGTTGTCCATACCGCATTCTTGTCCATCGGGATCATTCCGTCGGCGGGCCGGCAGGTCATGGCGTGGCCGTTGCAGATGCACAAACCGTGAACATTCATTTCATACAGACCAAAGTAGTACTTGTTGATCTCGTGACTGTCCGGTGACAGCTTCTCATCACCTAATGATTTGGTTATGAAATATCGGAAATGCGAAATGTTGGGCTTTTGAAAAAGTGTTTGCTCAAAGAAACGAGGGAATGGGGGAATTCATGTTAAATAAGCTTTTCAAAAAAGTGAAGTCTAATTTTGATTCTGCTTAGAACTTGTTTTCCGCTTCCGCGAACCACACACACAAGTGCATCAAATGCTATAATTGTACATTTGGCCTTTTGACTCACTGAGTGTGTGGTACTTCAGCAGGTGCACCCTCAGGTTGGTGATGTCAGTCTGAGCGTCTCGTTTCTCCTTGGCGTCGACGCTCTTGTCGCTGAAAATGT
This sequence comes from Macrostomum hystrix, assembly GCA_950097015.1. Lineage (NCBI taxonomy): Eukaryota > Metazoa > Platyhelminthes > Macrostomidae > Macrostomum > Macrostomum hystrix. The sequence goes on from CATNEN010000008.1 coordinate 511,932, forward strand.
CCGTCTCTGACAGGTGCTGTGGTATTGCGTTGAAAACTACCTGGCCTTTGTCCGACGGAGTCATCGCAGTGTAGTCGGAGCTGCACTTGACGTCGTCCAGTTTGTTTCTTGGGCCGCGCTCCACCCAGGGGAAGGTTTCTTCGCATTTCTCCGCAAAGTAGGCGTACGGCTTGTAGGTCCGGCCGTAGTCAGCGGAACTTGAAAAAAGTGGATATTCATTAGCAAAGGTTCTGATGAGAAATAGCAGAATGAGCAAAAACCTCTCAATTATTTCTGCTTCTTATTTGTTTAAGTCAGCATGAAAGCAGAACAATCTAGGCAGTCGAAATGGTAAACATGGGTTAGCTTTCTATTGCGCAACTTTTAAATCAATAATCAAGTCGCTACCACTGCTAAACTTTAAGTAAGCTAGCAATTCAACGATTCTGATGAATAAAAGCTGAATTTTTTCCCACAAGCGCTTATTATATTGCACGAGTATAGTACGAGTATTTGCCATCGCCTCTGTGCCTCAGAACGGCTTCGCCAAGCGTTCCAATATCATCAGCGTGTCGGCCAAATGTGTCTGCACCACCACGGCCTTCTGTTTCAAGTGGCCTTCACCAAGGCGGAGCTTCTAAACCTTCTAAGAGTGACGCCAGATGACAAGACGCTGTGGGTTTCGAATGTCTCAAATCTCACTTATCAAGCTCTGGAAATTCGCTTGACCTGTTGAAATACTGATGTCGCGATAGTCGATTGGCTCTATTTAGGCGCAGCAAAAAAATTTGCTGTTAATAATCGCTGTTAAAAATTTGCCGTTAATAAGGTTGTCAGCAGTCAACTCACCGCTCCAGCCACCATGCTTTTGGTCTGTAATTGTGGAAGATCATGATGAGATGCGTGAATGTGAACTTCGTGTCCAAGTCCAGCTGGATGGTGACGTTTTCGACGCCTGGCTCCGACATCCACCAGGAGTCATATGTGGTGTTCGAGTTGCGAATCTTGGCCACAACGTTCCCGATCTGGTGCGAGTACGGGTTCGTGCCCGGATCCCACTCCTTCTCGCTGTTGCACATGCGACAATGGGACAAGCCGATAGGGCAGTACTGTTGTGGCTTTGTTGCTCCACAGGTTGAAGAGGCCGTTAGATGGGATACACGACCGATCAACAGGTCACCCTGAGACGGGAACAGAAAGCCCTGGCCATTGCCTTCTGGAATGTTTAGAAAATGCCGTTTTGCAAGCTTAGTCCATGACCATGAATTCCAACCCCTTAGTGATAGGCTTGAATAGTGCAATTTACAACATTGAGTGTCAAACTCAAAACGAAGTAAGAAAGGGTGTCTAGATGCGCTGAGTGAGTCTTCGTACACATCCTCTTGATGTCGCCATTATGGAATTCTCTAAATTAGTTTTTTATCCTTCCGCGAGATCGTGATCGTAGATTGAATTTGATGAGGTGCTGCAAGCTACTCCTTAGTTCGCATACTTATCCGATTATCTTCTCTGTTTCTGTTACTTGTGTAGTAGAGTATATTTAGAGTTATCTTGAGTCTATAATTGTAGAATTCTCAAAAGAAAGAGCCAAACGTGCTCACCCATTGAGTTGCCGTTGTGCTGGCTCCAGCCCAGCTCTGGCAGCCAGCAGCAGGCCAGCAGCAGGCAGAGTCCAAGCCGACTGCCCATCGCCTTGTTGATCCGCGTTCGCCTCTGTCAATGAACGATGGCAGCTCGAGCTATCGCTAATCAAGAACTAAATTGCAGCTGCTTTTGGGCATGAAGCGGCAGCTTGCAGCGCTTGGTTTGCAAGGGAAAGGAAGGCCGGGAATAAGGAAGGGGTTGAGAAAGCTAACCGAATCGGGTCGGGGGGGGTTTTCTGGGCCAACGAAAATGGAGGTTCGGTTTGTTGAAACCCTGGGAGCGATGACTATAGGATAGACTGGCAAAGGGTTTTGAAGTTCCTAATTCGTTGCCCAATGCAGCATGTACGCGCAGCACCGCCTAAGACGCGCAACATCCTCCAACCTCAATTCCAGATTCTTTGGTCCTCGTTCGGCTCCTTGAATTCCCACTCTGCCCTAGGGGTCTATACAGTTCTCTTTACCTGCAGAAACGAAAGGAACAGAGAAAAAAGAAGCGCTCCCGGCCCCTCATTGAACCCCCTCTCGAAGATGGATCAATAATGTGTCGCGGAGTGGTGCGTGCGTCAGAACCAATTCTGTGCAATGGCGCAGCCGACATGACTAGACAGTTCGCTTTGGCCATGCAGTCTCCCTTCCATTTGCTTTTCGTCAATGTATATGGCTGCTTTTGTGAATCGGCATATTGTATGTAAATGAGCGCACAAACCATGTTCATCTATAATATCATATACAGTATGAATAGGAGGATGCCATGATCAACTGACTGTGCGTTGTATATCAGCCTCGTAATTAGAGAATTTCCTAAGTGTTAAGTATCAAAAAGGTGACATTTTTCTGTTAACACCAGCCTAATTCATAAACATAAAAAATGAATTAAAAAGCCCCGGAACGATACGCGCTAAAAAAAACAAAACCAATATAGAATTTGTCTCTTTTCAACTCACTGGCTTAACCGCGCAGTAGGCTAGCTTCTGTGCATTGGGTGTTCGCATCGAAGAGAAGATCGGGCCATGATTGAAACCGAAATTAGGGGGTCGAATTTCATGCGAATTTCCCTAAACTGCCATAATATGCAAAATTTAATCAATGTCAGCCCTCCGTGAAATATACAGCCGCATGAAAACACATATCGCGCCACTGTTTCATTTCTCGCGCTATTCACTTAACCGCAGCAAGTCGTTATTTTGATTGACCCATGTTAACAAAGTGCTTATGTTCATTTCCCGACAGAATTGACGGGTAACTTAATGCACAGATAGACCACCGACTAATAGGATTCGATAAACAGCGAAGTACACAGATCGAATGAATTTCGTAAACCAATGGACTTCGCAAAAGACCCAACAGTAAAACAGTTAAAACGAGTCTAAAATATTGCAAAGAAATTATTCATGCAGTTTAGAATTTAGAATTATTTATTGCGTATTGTTCTAAATTAATCAATTGCAACAAGTAAACAGTTTTTGACTTGACTTTGTGAGTTCCGGAATTCGTTAAAAAGAAAGGATTTTTTAAGCACGGATTCAGTTTGTTGCTTTATCCGAATATAGTTCACCCGAAGTTGCTAGTGCTTCATTTAAAACGTTTTTGTGTTGTTCCTATACTAGGTCCAGCCTAATGTCAGGGGGTGGAGAATGAGACCGACAGTGCGTAATCAAAATGCATATTATTGGTCTATATTGGATACGTTTCTACTACTTGAAGAAGAATTGTACACTTGCCTGAATTATTTGTTCTAGAGCAAAATTATTCAAATTCTTTGCAAACGCTTGTTAGACCATGGCAGTATAGACAATCGTGCATATTATCTTACTAGCCATAAGCTGTGATAAATAACAGACAATTTTTTTTGGTTTAAACGAATAAAACTGCTAACTGTACCAACTTTTGAATAATATTACTTGTGACTGTTTTCGATTTGTAAATTTAGGTAGGCCTAGTCCTATGCAAAAGCTCATTATTTTTTATGCATGTTTTGCTCTTAGGCCTTGTACTGAAGTGGCTCTCAGACATTTAATAAAGCTAATTATCAATAGCTAATATATAGTGCAGGCCTAAGTATTGAAAACATACATGTGCAACCTCCCAAATCTTAGCTGGCTGTGCGACTTAGTTTTTGCTCTCATTTGTGACTTAGTTTGTTTCATTGCTCTATTTACGACTTAGTTTGCTCTCATTTGCTCTCTTTTTCTCTCCCCTTTTTCCATTTCTTCACGCCTTCCTTTTTTGTCCCTTGGTCCCCCCTTTGATTTTTTTGCGCTTGGTCGATTGGTTTTTGCGACTTACCTTGCTTGGCCCTCGTTTCACCCAGCCGGTTTGGCTGGGTCGGCCAGGTGTTGCGCATGTATGATTGAAAATGAAATTTAAATGAAAGTGATCTAGTTTCTTATTGCTAGGCCACTTTAGTTTAGATATATTTTTGCATTGAGAAGGAATCTTTATGATTTCTTCATAAAGTTGAGCCTTTAGCTATCTGCTTATCAATTTTTTCTGGTTGCTAGATAATTTTTGGCATTGTTTTTGAATCATTCATTAGGCCTAAACAGTTTTTCTTAAAAGTTTCATTTCCAATCAATGCAATGACTTGGAATTTCGATTGTTAAGGTTGCTTTTTGCACCTAATGAACTGGGACTGCTTCTGGGTTCTAGGGAACTTGTCTGTGGCAAATGTTTAGTGCAAGGGGGATAAAAGCAAAATGGTTGACATGCTTGGGAGTGTCTATGGCCAAAAAGGATGAGCTGGTTAGTGGCAGTGGAAGCATTAGCACATTTACTGCATTCTGCTAACACACTCTACTAATTTTCTAATGTTAACTAACACACACTTAAAGTCTATTAACACCATGCTGGGATGCCACCTGGCAGCACCATCATTTATTGTGGGTCCAAACTCCCTTATTATTACCCCTGCTGAATTTTGACATGCAATCCTGCAGAATTTGGACACAACATTTGAGGCTCATCATATCATTGTTTCTGTTTTTTTTAATTGTTTCCCATTGTTTCAAAATGATTTCCAAATGTTTTCGCATAGATTAAAATTTTTTTTCTGAAAAACAGTTTAACAAACAATTAAAAAAAGAATGCCAATTTTTTATATATAATTAAGGCTTGTATGACTACTTAATCACATATATTTATTGAACACATTGGGCATTAGCAAAGTTAAAAAAGGAGGATAGTCCGTTTATTTTGCAAATTTAGGAGAGCAAATCTATAAGACATAACATATTAGACTAGTTATCTAGGTATTAGTTAAAAAATAGTTTCAACAACCCTTAATATTATTGTGTTTATATGCCTATATAAAGCTAGTAATAATGGTCCCAAAGTATCCTGGCTTTGTCTAGCCCAAACCAACTTGCTTTAGAAAACTCAGTAACTCAGTAACTGTGACTCAAACATGAAATTTTTGTCGATGTTTTTAATTTGTTATAATCAATTGTTCTAAATCTTTGTATTATATGTCTCTGTTTCAGCACAATGTACCCAATAAGTGTCATCTAGCTAATTAAAAGACTAATCATTTTTAATCTACCGATAGAGCATCAAGTAGCTGACCAGCCAATTTGAGTTGGACTGCCAAACTACAAGAAACACTAGCTATGAACCCAAATAATCATGATGAGGATAGTATGTCTTTTTTGTTAAACTTATTAACAAGGGATAATCAACAAGATGAGCTTATGACAGATGCAAATGCAGCCGATGTGCAACAGCAGCAGCAGCACAGTGAGCACAGTGAGCACACATCACTGGAAGACATCGAGCCATCGCTCGACTTGTTCGAGTATCCACCAGCTCCAGTTGGCTTTGATGCGCTGCCACCGCCGACGACAGTCTTCAGCATTGACGGAAACAACAGCGGCGGAGCTGCTGCAGTTGGTAGTGTTTCATGGCAGCAAATGCAGCAGCAGGATCCTCAGCAAGCTGGAGCTGCCTTCCAGCAGTACCGCAACCACTCCAGCTGTTCTAGCTATTCTAATTTCTCCAGCTCCGTGCCTTCTGTAGCTTCCACTCCTTCGCTGCTGAGCGGCATCAACACCCCGGCGCATCCGCGCGAATGGTCGCGCGGCGCAGCATACGTCACCGGATCGTCTATATCTGCCTCCGCAGTCGCCGTTGTCAGCGTCGCCGCTGGCTCGAGCGCGTCGGCGATTGATCCGGACGAAAATCGGCGCCGCTTCGCCGACGTCAACAGCCTGTCTCGCCAGGAGCTCTACGACACAATTAGCAGTCGACTTATGCGAGTCGGCAGCGGCTCCACTGTCGGTTTCGGCGGCGACAGTGCCTCGCCGTCGGCCGCCAACTCATCTGAAGCACCAGAGTCGCCTAGATGGCAGCAGCAGCAGCAGCAATCCCATCATCATCATCGGCATCATCACAGCGGCGGTTCAGCTTCTGCATCTTCGGCTACCTCAATTGTCGTAAGCGGCGCTTCTACCGCTTCCGCCGTCGACAGCAGCGACGTCGACCCTGCAACCGTCGGCGGCGAAGCTCATCTGAAAGACGAGCCAGCGACGCCGCCGTCAACTCCGTCGCGTCTGCCGCGGCATCAGCGTGAGCCCCACAAGAAGGCCGAGAAGAAGCGTGTTGAAAAGATTCGCCAGCGACTGGATCAGCTACGCGAGCTATGCGGCAGCGGCGGCGGAGCTGATAGGTCCGAAGCCAAGCTTCTTAGTCGCGTACTGACTTTCCTTCGAGAGCTTCAGGCAGCTAATAGACGGGCTGGAGATGAAGCAGCTCTGCTTCAGGTTCGCATTGTACAAATAACTAATTTGTGTGTACTTGCGTAGGCTGGCGATATGAAAAAGGTTTGCGGCTGTCAAGAAATGGTGGAGAACTTTGGGCGTCATTGGGGCAGGCCTCACTGAGAGTGTGGATGGTGACAGCTCTCACTGAGGGTCTGGATGGTGACAGCTCTCACTTAGGGGCTGGATGGTGACAGCTCTCACTGAGGGTCTGGATGGTGACAGCTCTCACTTAGGGGCTGGATGGGGCTCGCGGCCTGTTAAGTATGGCGGCCATCTAGGATAGCTCGTAGAATCTGGATGGGCCAAATATTTTCTATATTTCATTTGATTGCCGCCCTGTAACTCAATCAAATTCTCTACGAGATGTGCCCTCGTATGTGCCCTCAGGCTAAGCTCACTGAGCTGGAAGCCGAGCAGAAGCAACTCCTTGAAGATCTAAACAATGAAGACGACGTCGACGCAGCCATAGACGAAGGTTTCGGCGCGGTCAAACTCGAATCGGATGGCGCAGACGAAGATGCTGATATGGCCTCGGAGAACACCATAACACATGACTACAGGTAATGTACTGGTTGTGCGCGCAGCTAAGAAGCTTCATCACGTGCCCACTGGTCCTTAGAGTCAATATCCTACCACCCAACTGGTCCTTAGATTCAATATCCTTAACTTCCAACTGGTCCTCAGCTTCAATATCCTTAACCTCCGACTGGTCCTCACATTCAATATCCTTAACCTCCGACTTTTCCTCACATTCAATATCCTTAACCTCCGACTGGTCCTCAGATTCAATATTCTTAACCTCCGACTGGTCCTCAGCTTCAATATCCTTAAGCTCCGACTGTTCCTCAAATTCAATATCCTTAACCTCCCACTGGTCCTCAGATTCAATATCCTACCATCCAACTGGTCCTCAGATTCAATATCCTACCATCCAACTGGTCCTCAGATTCAATATCCTTAACCTCCCACTGGTCCTCAGCTTCAATATCCTTAACCTCCAACTGGTCCTCAGATTCAATATCCTTAACCTCCCACTGGTCCTCAGATTCAATATCCTTAACCTCCAACTGGTCCTCAGATTCAATATCCTTAACCTCCGACCATACATGCGCAACCTCCCAAATCTTAGCCGGCCGTGCGACTTAGTTTTTGCTCTCATTTGCGACTTAGTTCGTTTCATTGCTCTATTTACGACTTAGTTTGCTCTCATTTGCTCTCTTTTTCTCTCCCCTTTTTCCTTTTCTTCACGCCTTCCTTTTTTGTCCCTTGGTCCCCCCTTTGATTTTTTTTGCGCTTGGTTGATTGGTTTTTGCGACTTACCTTGCTTGGCCCTCGTTTCACCCGGCCGGTTCGGCCGGGTCGGCCGGGTGTTGCGCATGTATGCCTCCGACTGGTCCTCACATTCAATATCCTTAACCTCCGACTGTTCCTCAAATTCAATATCCTTTACCTCCCACTGGTCCTCAGCTTCAATATCCTTAACCTCCCACTGGTCCTCAGCTTCAATATCCTTAACCTCCCACTGGTCCTCAGCTTCAATATCCTTAACCTCCAACTGGTCCTCAGATTCAATATCCTACCATCCAACTGGTCCTCAGATTCAATATCCTACCATCCAACTTGTCCTCAGATTCAATATCCTTAACCTCCCACTGGTCCTCAGCTTCAATATCCTTAACCTCCCACTGGTCCTCAGATTCAATATCCTTAACCTCCAACTGGTCCTCAGATTCAATATCCTTAACCTCCCACTTGTCCTCAGCTTCAATATCCTTAACCTCCCACTGGTCCTCAGATTCAATATCCTTAACCTCCCACTGGTCCTCAGCTTCAATATCCTACCATCCAACTGGTTCTCAGATTCAATATCCTACCATCCAACTGGTCCTCAGATTCAATATCCTTAACCTCCGACAGGTCCTCAGATTCAGTATAACAAAATATTTCAGGCATCAGTTGGGCTCTCAAGTGGCTCTCCAGCAGAAGCAGCAGCAGCAGCAGCAGCAGCAGCTTCAGGATCATGCAGTGAGGCATCGCCAATCTGAAGCAGCTAGTCTGTCAGCCGGTCTGTCAGCCTATTGTCAGGACCGTCTGGGCTCAACTGACCGCTCTGTGGTTCTGTTTCACCGTCTGGTTGGCGACCTTCTAGTTGACAGTTTTCGTCAATCGGTTCTTCCGCAGACTCCTGTTGCTAATGGCAACGCCAGCGAAGCCAGTAGCGCTAGTGCTTCCATGCCTGATTTGGCATTTCGTTCCAATGTACAGCGGTGGCTGGCTAGCCTGACCATTAGCCGACTGCGTAGGGATGTGAATCAGAAACTGAACGAAGTGGCTGTGGAGTTTTTGTAGGCCTTATTAACTCCCGTAGCTGAATTTTGGTCACCATACCCTGCCTTAACCTTATTTAACTGCATAATCGGTGCTTTAAAATAACGAAATTCTCAATTGCGGTTTTTTCCCTAACGCCTACTGAATTGAGTAGAATGTTGCGGTTAGCAATCGCTATTTTTGCCTTTTTATAACACATTTTTTTCGTGGGCTTACATACTCTACCGTTGTACCCGTGAAATAGGTTTTTGTTTTATATGAAACCAAAATATTTTATAGTTGTGTGTAATTCTTAATTTAAATTATTATCAGAAACTTTCATGACGATAGATAATTTTGTGTCTTGCTTTAGATGTCCTCATTAAGATTGTGTCTGTTCAATTTTCACTTGGCATTGTTTATTTACCATCGAGATTGTTTCAGAAAAATATCTTTGTGTAATAAGTCCCCATCTATTTTTTGTTCGTTTTCAGTTGTTCTTGCTATTTTTATTGTTCTCGCCATTACGATTCAGAGCAATATGAAAGAATACATAGATTAAAGGACGAACTCGCTCTCTCCGATTGTGGATATTGTGGTCTCGAATTACAATCTTCTCTTACCCCTTCTCTCTGATTGTGCATTCTGCCAACCAACCCCTTCTCTCTGAATGTACATTCTGACAACCAACGCCTTCTCTCTGAATGTACATTCTGACAACCAACGCCTTCTCTCTGAATGTACATTCTGACAACCAACCCCTTCTCTCTGAATGTACATTCTGACAACCAACCCCTTCTCTCTGAATGTACATTCTGACAACCAACCCCTTCTCTCTGAATGTACATTCTGACAACCAAACCCTTCTCTCTGAATGTATATTCTGACAACCAAACCCTTCTCTCTGAATGTACATTCTGACAACCAACCCCTTCTCTCCGTTTCTCTTTTATATCCCTTGTATTTTTGTTGAAAATTTGATGCAGACTAACTCTGCCTTTCTATGCTAGGCCAGCTACATAAAACCATTGTGCTCCCCAGTACTTGCAGCTTGCTTTTGGATATTTGAAAGCAATGAGAACTACTAAATTTCTAACCTGTAAATAAATATTGAGCATCAATTGCACTGAAATTGATTACGATCTTCAGATATTTTTAAGAATATCGATTTATTCAGCTGCTGAAATACGAAATACTTAAATGAGTTCTTAATAGCTGCAAAAAATGTTATCGTTGCAATGCTTGCTATTATTCAGTTTTACAAATTTATCTCGTCTTGTCGATCTCATCGAATATCGGTCGAAAAATTCCTGGTTCACTTTAGATGTTGAAAATGAAAAGTACATTTGGAACTAAGAAATAAAGTCGCTACTCAATGTGAGAGGAGGCGCGGGGACCATTGTTCATTGAAAATCACTGTTCATTCACTTGCTGCTCCTTCGGGGTACAAATAATTTAAATTACACAGTTAATTACACAGCTTTGCTCAACTGTAGCGACAATTTTACAGATCTTCCCTAGCCTAGATGCCTTCTGTGTTAATAATGAGATACTGGTGTCAGTGAAAAGTAGACTTTCCAATCTTGCTGCGATTCTACATAGGGTTCCATGTGTGATTCTACCTGTTTCCTGCTGCGATTCTACATATGGTTCCATGTGTGATTCTACCTGTTTCCTGCTGCGATTCTACATAGGGTTCCATGTGTGATTCTACCTGTTTCCTGCTGCGATTCTACATATGGTTCCATGTGTGATTCTACCTGTTTCCTGCTGCGATTCTACATAGGGTTCCATGTGTGATTCTACCTGTTTCCTGCTGCGATTCTACATAGGGTTCCATGTGTGATTCTACCTGTTTCCTGCTGCGATTCTACATAGGGTTCCATGTGTGATTCTACCTGTTTCCTGCTGCGATTCTACATAGGGTTCCATGTGTGATTCTACCTGTTTCCTGCTGCGATTCTACATATGGTTCCATGTGTGATTCTACCTGTTTCCTGCTGCGATTCTACATAGGGTTCCATGTGTGATTCTACCTGTTTCCTGCTGCGATTCTACATAGGGTTCCATGTGTGATTCTACCTGTTTCCTGCTGCGATTCTACATAGGGTTCCATGTGTGATTCTACCTGTTTCCTGCTGCGATTCTACATAGGGTTCCATGTGTGATTCTACCTGTTTCCTGCTGCGATTCTACATAGGGTTCCATGTGTGATTCTACCTGTTTCCTGCTGCGATTCTACATAGGGTTCCATGTGTGATTCTACCTGTTTCCTGCTGCGATTCTATCTGTGCTTCCTGCTGCGATTCTAGCTATCTTGCTGCGATTGTAAATAGTTACGGTTATTGTTGTGATTTTAGCTACGTTTCCTGCTACGATTCTAGCTATGGTTCCTTCTGAGATTCTATCTGTTTATTTGGTTCTTGCTGCGTTTCTTGCTACGATCTGTGAGCAGCGACCTTCTTGCTACCACCTTAAGCTTCTAAAAGTATCTAGCCTCATCTACCTTATTTAGGTACTATGAGAGGACATCCGGCACATTGAAATGTCGGACCATATTTGCTGCTCTATTCACAGCGCAATCAAGCAGCAATTTCGTTTGCCAGACGCAAAAGGGTTAAGACTTCAGTTAAGGAAATTTACTGCATTGGCGGGCCCGTGAATTCCAGGTCGCAAATGGAATGGAATGCCGCCCCCATTGGCTCAATAGCTGATGGATTGGCATGCGAATTCGCGGGTATGCCACTATTCTTGGCATGGTCAGGGTTTCGCTCCAGGCGTTTAACAACCTGGCATCGCGGATAGCCAGCCACAAGGGGGATGCTGTCCCGAGCTGTCCTCCTACAAGCCTCGTGAAGCTATGTTTGACCTCAGCTGCCAGCCAGCCGTTGATTCTGGCTCAGCATCAATCTCCCACTCTCTCTGTCCTCGATATAGACCAGCACAATTGGCGTCAGCGGTTTTCACTGCTACCGTAGTGACCTCCCACTGCGTCGTATCGTCAGTGTTCATTCGCCTAACAGGTCGTCAAAGATCTAGGCCAAAAAAAGAATTCGACGAAAAATGACCAGCATTTTTAATTGACTAAAATTGCCTTCATTATCTAGCTCTGATTCGTCAGTGCAACTGAATGAGATACTTTCTCGATTGGCTAAAAATGGAACAATGCATATATGTTTATGTCTGTGTGTATCTGTTTATTTAGAATATGGTTGTCTGACTGAAGTAAAAATGGTCACAGACACATTCCTTCGTTTTTTTCTCGCTTCTTTTCGTTTTTTCGCTCAAGAGCTTGCCAGTGATCTGATTCAAGAGTCCTATGATACTAGAGGTTTAAACTCGACTATAATTCACTTTAGATACCTGCGGTTGCGGCTTCGAGGCTATTGCGCACTTCTGCGGCGTAGCAAAATTTTTCTAATTATTTTTTTGCGCCGGTTTCTTTGGTTACATAGCCGCGTAGTCACAACGGTGTGGAGAGACAGAAACATACTGTTGAAGAATCGACAGAAATGCACCCGGCTTGCTTCGAGGTGTGAACTTATTTCCTGCAAATTTGGTCTTTTCCCTTTCTTAGTTTTCCGTTGGCCTCTTGAACATGTTATAATAATCACACTTATTATAACCGTGATTGCTCAAAAACTGACACACGGTCACTAGCTGTTGAGACACTCAACAAACTAGGGAGGTCAGAAGCTGTTGAGACACTCACCAGACTAGGGAGGTCAGAAGCTGTTGAGACACTCACCAGACTAGGGAGGTAAGGAAGCTGTTGAGACACTCACCAGACTAGGGAGGTCAGGAGCTGTTGAGACACTCACCAGACTAGGGAGGTCAGAAGCTGTTGAGACAATCACCAGACTAGGGAGGTCAGAAGCTGTTGAGACACCCACCAGACTAGGGAGCTCAGAAGCTGTTGAGACACCCACCAGACTAGGGAGGTCAGAAGCTGTTGAGACACTCACTTAACTAGGGAGGTCAGAAGTGTTCGTAAAATTGAAAGTCAGAACGGGTTGAGAGCATCGAAGTGCAAGAGTTTCGCTCGGACAATGCTCCTTTAGGCGGCTTACCAAACAGAAATGCAAGTATTTTGACATCGATTTGCTTGATTAGGCCTCTGAAAATGGTAGGTTTTGTGGCATGCTTGAAGAGCGACAACAATCAATCCGTGTCCAGATGAACAAGACGCTAACGGAAGTAAAACCAGTGAGAATTAGACTTTAGACGAAGGTAAAGTCTCCCATGTCCTGCCAGAGCCTTTTGTGGGGTGAAGGAGCCATTTAGAACTGCTGCGTCTGCTAACAGCCGCACAACATAGGGACAAGGATATCGCCATAGGGAGGGGATGACGAGGGAAATTAGCGTGTGCGTGAGTGTGTGTGTACGTGTGTGTGCGTGTGTGTCGATGCAATTATCCTACTAAGGCAGCAAAACCGGGTGCAAACATGTCGTTTAGGCTGTCAGAAAAGATTTCAACCTTCGCGTGCCAAACTGAGTGATTGACGTTCGACTTAAAGACTAAAAAAAGACAGAATCTAGTAATTGTTGTCGCCTTTAGTAATAATAGTTTTCGCACAATGCGCTCCTACAACGTTGGCATCAAAGATAAAGCAGAGACACGGCTTTCGATTTCTAAATCAAACTAATATCAAATGGACAGCGAGTCTAATGAGAGTATTTATACATTTACTCTACTGCTATATACAGAGTCCATGGTGCTATATAAGCAGGATTTATTTCAGTACAATAATTCCTTTCGACACCCATCTATCCCGGCTCAAATTCCATAATCGCTGTGTATTTTAGTAAGAGTCGTAGCTGCAGAATCTGAATTGTTATTCTCTATTTTGGCCCATAGGATCTGGGTCTACTCACTCGTTTGAACGGAAATTGCTTCTTACAAGCCATGCGGATGTGGGCCTGTCGCAACATGGCGTCAGAGAACTCTGCCACTGCGGCATAACTGGATGGACTGAGTTACTCAGTTTTAAATAACAGTACGAATGCACGCAGAACTCAAAGTACTCAACATCCTGAGCTTCAAATGCTTTTATCGACTAAATGCAAACTGCGAAAATTAACAAAAGCCTCGTTTTGAAACTTTTAGATTTGGGTTTCGGCTGGGATACATGGAATTTTGATTGTTAGACACAGGTTTGGACTAGGGGGTCGGTAGCACAGCGGTTAACGCGTTTGCCTCTCGCACCAAGGTCCCTAAGTTCGATTCCACGGCGAGGCCACATTTATTTGGGGCGCAGCCGCGTAGAGAAGGCTTGGGGGCTTGTCGTGCAATTTACGCCCTTGATGGCAACCTCCAAGGCACAGTGAAATGTACACTGCATGACGATGGGAAAGTCAGGGCAGATGTACACATGTGAGCGTGTGCCTGCTCACACAGGCACGTGTGAGTATCTGTGTGAGTGTGTGCTCAGGAGTCAGCGTAATGGGCAGAATTGTCTTCTCGCTGGCTGCGGGTCTAGGGTCACCAAATGATGATTTTGATAATTCACCAAAATTATAATTTTGGTTGGAGACTTGGGATTCCGATTCTGAGACTTGGGATTCCGATGTGGAGACTTGGGATTCCGATTCTGAGACTTGGGATTCCGATTCTGAGACTTGGGATTCCGATTCTGAGACTTGGGATTCCGATTCTGAGACTTGGGATTCCGGTTCTGAGACTTGGGATTCCGATTCTGAGACTTGGGATTCCGATGTGGAGACTTGGTATTCCGATAAGGAGACTTGGGATTTCCGATTCTGAGACTTGGGATTCCGATTCTGAGACTTGGGATTCCGATGTGGAGACTTGGGATTCCGATGTGGAGACTTGGGATTCCGATTCTGAGACTTGGGATTCCGATTCTGAGACTTGGGATTCCGATTCTGAGACTTGGGATTCCGATGTGGAGACTTGTGATTCCGATTCTGAGACTTGGGATTCCGATGTGGAGACTTGGGATTCCGATTCTGAGACTTGGGATTCCGATTCTGAGACTTGGGATTCCGATTCTGAGACTTGGGATTCCGATTCTGAGACTTGGGATTCCGATTCTGAGACTTGGGATTCCGATGTGGAGACTTGGGATTCCGATGTGGAGACTTGGGATTCCGATGTGGAGACTTGGGATTCCGATTCTGAGACTTGGGATTCCGATGTGGAGAATTGGGATTCCGATGTGGAGACTTGGGATTCCGATTCTGAGACTTGGGATTCCGATTCTGAGACTTGGGATTCCGATGTGGAGACTTGGGATTCCGATTCTGAGACTTGGGATTCCGATTCTGAGACTTGGGATTCCGATAAGGAGACTTGGGATTCCGATTCTGAGACTTGGGATTCGGACTGATAACTTGGAATTTGTTTGAATGTGACATTTGAAATCGCATTAGTAGAGACTTTGCCAAATAAAGAGCAACTACACAATAAAAATACCTCAGCGGGACCACTGCAGCTAAAAAGCGCCGCTATTTGGTAACTTCACCATCAAGCTGCACCTGCACTGCCTGCATGGCACTGAAAATTCCTAGCTGCCCTATAGCAATATCGGTAATGGGGTATATTGTTTGCCTCCAGCCCTGGCGGCGCACTGACCATCTGGCGCTTTCATCTATCTACATCGCATCTATAGCCGCATATCCCTGCCTCTCTTACCTGGCTGTGATATCGCCGGCTGACTTTGCCTTGAAACTGTCAGTCACATTCGGTTCGTAGTGTCGTGGGCAGATTTCAGCAATAGCTTATCTGTGTGTTGTGTACTCGTGTGTCTCCTGCCTAGACTGGGGGGTAGGCTCATCAAAATCTGTAAGTCCTCATGAAAGCTCAGTTGGGATGCGGCCTCTATCCCCGTGATTGACACTGTCTATGAAGTACTTTGGACCCATCTTGTAGGTCAGCTTTGCCAGCTCCTTCTGATCTCCTTTGGGTAAAGTTTTTTGTCTTTGATTTAGTTCGAAATCGTTGATAATTTGGGCATAGTCGATCCGCAGTCAGTGAGGAGGCCGTTCTGCCCATTACGGGCATCCGTCGCGTCACAGATGCAATGGGTGGGCTGGATAAAGCCGGGGTACCATTAGAATAAGTGACTATCTATAGATATTTAAGGATAGATTGATAGACATCGCACCTAACCCACTTAGGCAGGTTGTAGTATTTGTAGCCTAGTAGTTCTTACCCCAGGAAGTCTGGTAGTATTTGTAGCCTCGTAGTCTTTGTAGCCTTATAGTCCTTGTAGCCTCGTAGTCTTTATAGCCTGGTAGTTCTTGCAGCCAGGAAGTCCTTGTAGCCTGGTCCTTGTAGCCTGGTCCTTGTAGCCTGGTCCTTGTAGCCTGGTCCTTGTAGCCTGGTAGTCTTTGTAGCCCGGTAGTCCTTGTAGAACAATTGAGGATAGATTACACATATATTTACACAGTATATTCAATTGAGCAGATCAGAGGCAGGCAGTACAGACATGGGCTCAGTAGTGAACTCCGTGTAAGCTTCAAAGCCGAGGCAAGTGAAACTGTTAGCCATGCTTTGACCTCCACATTGCCCTGCCCGCTCTCCTCTCCGCCCCAACATCATGCCCGGCAACTAAACAGCGCCATTCGACCCTCGCGTTTCCGGCCCCGCCGCACGGACGCGCGCCTCTCGCGTGCATTCGTTGCAAAAATTTGCGTCGCGTCATGCAGCAATGCCCGCACCTCTGACCCAGCCCACACAGCATCCCCATCCGTCCTCGATCTATTTTCCCCTTTAAGCCTCGTACGCCAGCTTCCCATCGGTAGCTGGGATTACGAACCTGTACTGCGCCTCTATAACTTCTAGTCGCTCGAAACTCAGAAATATTTTTGTGTTGCTTTTTATTGAATTTAAGAAATTTTTTTATAGCACCGAGTTGGAGTCGTTGAAAATCCTTCAGCAGAGCATCGTCAACACTCGACAGCTCAAGTTAAAATGTGAGTTCATAAATTCGGCCATCATTAATTTTCCTTCAATTCAAGCCCTTCTCGTCTGTCATCAACTCGACCAGACTCTGCCGAGCAGTTTCAAGCTTATCTTTAGCAAGCTGCTCAGCTCATCCTTCATACTATGAGTTCTCCTGCACAGTAGACTTCTGAGCCAGAGAAACTCTAGACAAAGGATTGAGGACTGAGCCTAAGAGTGCTATCGTTAATACCACACTCACCTTTGCAGCTTCAAGCCCACCTGAAATAACCCAGCCGAATAAATCAAGCGCTTAGAATCCCTTTGTTTTAAGCACAATTCTCCGGTGCTGTTTAATCTCACAACTCAACCGAGGCGTTTCGTCACTTTGTCACGCATCAACCTTTAAGTCTGAGAAGAATTTAGGTATTTGTTTGTTCCCCATTGGGGCAAGCTGTGAGCTTTATGGGAGATGATTTATCTATTAATAAGTTTTAGAGGTCTGCGCGGCGAGGCGCAGCCATGGAGCCGAATTAAGCTCGCAGTTTGTTTCGCAATTCATGTCCATGAGGGCCAAACCCCAAGACTAAGACAAGAATACGACGATGAGAAATTCAGGGCAGTTGTACACGCACATATCAATTTTTCTTGTAAATTGCGGTTTAGGGTTAGGGTTAGGGTTAGGGTTATAGGGTTAGGGTTGCTCGTTCGTGTTTCGGTCTTGTAGGTCGAACTTTTCTAGTCACCTGAGAGTCTAAGACAAATATTGTAACGAAATGCACTAAATACCAGAGAAGAAATACCGGACAAGCGGTTTTTCATCGCATACAGCCCCCGCTCCCATACCATTTCTGGTCTGAAAAAATGGGAGAAAATGTGTCAATGGGGGAGATGGGAAATTCTCCATACCAGCTTTGCGGGGTGGGCAATCTAGAAATATTTATTTCCATTTGCCCAGCCGAATTCCACAGTCGGCGTGGCGGATGCTTAATCATGCCGAACAGAGCTCGGGGCGCGCGGTTAGAGAGGCCGAGCAACAGTGGCAGAGAGATCGCGCACGCAGCTCTCACAGGAGGCATTTAAGAATGCCGCCGTATGGAAAGCTGGCCTGCGACAGAGAGGCAAAGAGCGACTCTCGGATGCTGATAAACACAGTCATAAAACTGGCATAATCCCTCAACTCGCTCGCTCGCTCGCTTGCAGGAGCAACCATCCTCTGCCATTTTTCTCCACTGCCTCTTCGTTCGCGAAATTAATGGCGGAAATTTTCAATGCAGTCATTTAACTTACAGTTTCGCTTATTGGCATCGGAATTGAAGACAACGCGATTCACTGAATATCGCTTACAATGCTCGCTTCACTTGTAGAGCACGAAAATTTCCAAAAAAGAGAAAGTGCGGGAGCTGACGTCACACCTAAGGATATTATTTATACGATTTATTAAATATTTCTATGTGTAACTGACAATTAATATGCACTAATGCCGCAAGCTATTTGATCGTGCATGCATCAGTTTAAAAGTACATAGGCGCTCTACACCCCGTTTTCCAGTCCAGACTTCCTGAAACTTTCAACAACTCGGACCTTCATTTAAAGCTTCACTGTTAAGCCATCATTTTAGAAATAAAAAAATTGACCAGCCCAAGTATAGCGGGTCACTTTGGAATTTAAAAGGCCATTCTTTGTTAAACAACTTGAGAACTCACTGAACTGTAGATTAACAAGACATGAATTCAGTTGCTTAAACGTACTTTCTTCGTCAGGGACTCGCCCTTCGATGCCTTTCAATATTTTCATCTTCAAAAAACAGGCAGCATCCAATACATTATCCGTACAATGCATTTCTATTATTTCTAATTGTTTTAAAGCTTTGTTATATTTCGTTATCATTAGTACCTGCTTTCCTTTGGTAATAGGCTGCGCACGTCAGCCTATTCTTTTTCCTTTGTTGCCGCTCTATGCTAATCTATATTTTATTATTTTTTCATTATTTGCAGGAGGGCAGCGGGCAACGGCAAGTGACACTGGACCCGCAGCCAGCGAGAAGGCAATTCTGCCCATTTCGCTGACTCCTGAGCACACTCGCACACAGATACTGTACATAGGCACACGCTCACACAGTTGTGTACATCTGCCCTGACTTTCTCATTGTCGGGCAGTGTACACTCTCACTGTGCCTTGGTGGTTGGCCCTTAAGGGCGTAATTGCACGACAAGCCCCCAAGCCTTCTCTCCGTGACTGTGCCCCAAGGACCATGGTGCATGAGTCAAACGCGTTAACCACTCTGCCACCGACCCCCCGGGCTAATCTATCACTTATTCCTAGTCACTGTCCGATTCTGTCCCTTAATGTACATAGCTGAGTTCCCTAACCCAAATGTACATTACTTTATTATCTTTGTTCTTTGTACAGTTCAGAATTTTCTGCCTATACTGTGCACAGATAGCTATATTTTTTTCCCATACAGGGAACTGTAGTTATATCACTTTATGAACTGCGCCCATATCTCTCGAGAGAGCTTCTTCTGCTTCCTCGAGCTGATCGACCCCGCGTCCGCACCGGGTAGCAAAGCCGCAGCCACCTCCCTACCACCTTGATCGCTCACGCGTCTGCGTGAGAAGCCTACGGGGCGGGGGGTAACTCACAAAGGCCCGCTCGCTGAGTTGACCCGATGCGGCTCGTTCAGTCAGAAAATTTGTTACAATTCCAACTAGAGAAGCGACTAAAGGCGAGAGGGCGAAAAATGAGTATAGGATGAGGAAAGATGAGTCCTTTGTTGGAAAAGGCTCGGCTTTCGAGCGCTCCCTCCCTGTGATACCCCCTTGCCCCTCGTTTGTCTTTAGAAGAAGAAGAAAGCAGGAAGCTACAGCTGGGAGGCATGGCTGCTCATCGGATTTTACGCGCAGTTGGGGAGGAATAAGCGGGGTACAACGTACAAGGCTGCTTCACCGCATTTTCTAAAATATTTTTTCGTAACTCGAAAATTTTAACCCCCCCCAGCAAGCTGGCTGCGCGAGTTTCTCCCGATCCGGTCATAAAAGCGCGGGCAGACTCAAGCTTGGATACTGCCCGGGAAAAAAGGAAGTCAGACTGACAGAGTGACGGTGAGACAGAATGAAAAGAACTGGAATAAGCCCGGAGCCTTCTCAACTAACGCTTCAGTGAATGCCCGCACCCGCCCGCCTGTCACAGCTGGAATTTCTGCGACTAAGCGAACACTGGGAGCATGGGGAGAAATAGAAAGAGAAGGACTTATCTAGCAAATCCCTAATTAATTTGCCTGACAGAGGACTAAGTCTTATCAGCTGCCGTCGGGAGCGGTGCCCCCCCCGCCCCACTACCCAGGCCGGGGTTGAGACGACTACTGAGTTTCAAAGATCTGAAAATATGGCCGGGACTGCGGTTGCGACTCGACCCCAGCTCTCCGTCTTACTCTCTCGCTCGCTCCTATCTCATACTTGTTCGAAACCCCCCGGCCGTGTCCCGTGTCGCCTGGCTAATCTGGGCTGGAATAAGCCGAGAACAAATTCATAGTAAAGGTAGCGAGTAGGCACTTGTGACAGTCCCAGCAGAGGAGTACTTAAGACAGAGCACCAATTGCTTATGGGCCGTATTAGTAGTTTAAAAGATTTGCAACTTTTGTTGTCCGAATCGCAGCAGGAGATTTGGCTGGAATCGGCTTCTTGCCAAATTTCTGCGAAATTTAGGTTGACGACTCGGCAGATTTGGCAAGAATCGCAGCAGATGGTGCAAGAATCGCAGCAGATGAGGCAAGAATCGCAGCAGATGGTGCAAGAATCGCAGCAGATGGTGCAAGAATCGCAGCAGATGGTGCAAGAATCGCAGCAGATGGTGCAAGAATCGCAGCAGATGGTGCAAGAATCGCAGCAGATGGTGCAAGAATCGCAGCAGATGGTGCAAGAATCGCAGCAGATGGTGCAAGAATCGCAGCAGATGGTGCAAGAATCGCAGCAGATGGTGCAAGAATCGCAGCAGATGGTGCAAGAATCGCAGCAGATGGGGCAAGAATCGCAGCAGATAGGGCAAGAATCGACGCAGATGGGGCAAGAATCGCAGCAGATAGGGCAAGAATCGACGCAGATGGGGCAAGAATCGCAGCAGATGGTGCAAGAATCGCAGCAGATGGTGCAAGAATCGCAGCAGATGGGGCAAGAATCACAGCAGATGGTGCAAGAATTGCAGCAGATGGGGCAAGAATCGCAGCAGATAGGGCAAGAATCGCAGCAGATGGTGCAAGAATCGCAGCAGATAGGGCAAGAATCGCAGCAGATGGTGCAAGAATCGCAGCAGATAGGGCAAGAATCGACGCAGATGGGGCAAGAATCGCAGCAGATGAGGCAAGAATCGCAGCAGATGGTGAAAGAATCGCAGCAGTATCAGAGCAAAGCAGTGCAGTATCATAAATAACAGGTTTGGCTGTTCTGTAGGCGCAGCTAGTCTGTGAAGCAAATGTAAGCACTAGCACTTCGAGACAAGCTGTTTGCTGTCTTCAGACGTCGCTGAGATGATGCCAGCATCAATCAAGAGGCTGCCAGCAGCCTGCTGCGAGCTATCCTAGGCCGATGCTCAGCTGAGGGTTTGCTAGTAAGGAAATTGGCCAGATAAGTGAGAGTAAGGCAGGATATGACATTAGAGTGATGCGACAGGATGTTCACGGGGAATCTCTTTGCCTTTGGATGCACGGCCTAATTACACGTTGGGGTGGGGTAATTTTCAGGCAAAGGTAACAGTAACACAAGGCCGTAGCTAGCTGTGTTTGCCAAAGAACTATGAGCTCAAGAACAGACTACTCGAACTCGGGGATCGAGGATGACAGAGGAGGATGAGGAGCGGAGAGAAGAAGACGCACGCAGGCTCATAAAAAGAGATGAAGCTAAATCAAGCCCCCGCAGTCCAGGGATCGGACATAGCAGGGGATCAGGAGGGCCAGTGGAAAGATCGCAGATTAAGGCTCGGCATTATCGCTTGTGGAAAGTCCCGACCATAGGGGATTATTGAGAGCGGAACACACGTGCGTGAGCCGCGGCCTTGTCTTGCGTCCCCGAGACCACCCAGTCAGCTGGGAGGGTCGGGTAGGTTAGGAAGGCTGAGAGTACAGTATGCGGGCCACCTGCTTTTTTATCGTGTCGTCAAATGCCTCCGCTTTGATGTGGGTGAAATTCATTCTTTATTTTTATTTGCAGAATTTTCCTGGTTTACAATTGCATTGGACTAAAGGCGTTTCTATGTCTGCTTATTATTTACTAGGATGTAACTGTAATGGGTTGGGGGGTCGGTGGCAGAGCGATCAACGCGTGCCTCTCGCACCAAGGTCTCTAAGCCTGATTCCGCGGCGAGGCCACATTTTTTTGGGGCTCAGCCACCGGAGAGAAGGCTTGGGGGCTTGGTGCGAGAGGCACGCGTTGATCGCTCTGCCACCGACCCCCCCGTGCAATTTAATACCTTGAGGGCCAACCTCCAAGGCACATTGAGTGTACACTGCCTGACGATGAGAAAGTCAGGGCAGATGTACACACCTGTGTGAGCGCTGCCTGCGTTCGGTATCTGTGTGCGTGTGTGCTCAGGAGTCAGCGAAATGGGCAGAACTGCCTCCTCGCTGGCTGCGGGTCTAGTGTCACCAAATGATGTGCCATTGCCCGCATCCCTCTTGCAATTATAATTTTTGTTAAATTATTTACTGTAATGGGTTCCGAACCTCAGACGTCTTTTAGTGTTTTGAGAAATATCATCTCTCTTATTTTTTCCATCTCAACTGCTTCAAAACGACAACAAACTATTCGATCCAATCCATTCACGCATGCGCGTGTCATACTACTGATAGTTCAAGCAGCTAATTCGCACAGTCCAGGCCCTCCCCAATGGTCACCCTCCACAGTTCAGGTCCCGTTCCAATCCCCGTCGAGAGTCGACGGAGAGGGGACGGGAAGAGAAAAATGAGGCAAAAAGCATTGGGACAGAGGGGGGTACTTAAAGAGCTGCAGTGGGCCACTCACGGGAACAGATTTCAGTCTCTCACCTTTCTCCGCCCCCCGCCTCCCTCTCTTCTATTATCTTCGTATAGAAGCGGCCTTTTGTGTTTCCCAATTGTCTAGCTGCCTGCATAGCTTTTATTACAGTTGTAAAATAATTCGCAGCCAGGCTGACAAATTCTGGCGGAGAAGTACAAAGACATTGCGACCCGTATGTGACGAGACTGTAAACAGAATAACCTGCTCAAAGAGGAACTCTCATACTGAATAGCCGAGTGCTGAGAGCTCTTAGAAACTAATATTGGCTTCTCTATGCCTCAATTAAATCATGCAGCTCGACTTCGGCCTTCGAGTTAAGCTGACAGCTAAACAGACAGCGTCTGTCGCTGCCGGGGCACCGCCTGCAGCACAATGGCTCTCCACATGCTAGTCATCGACAAGTGCCGCTGACGGACTTCATTGGTGAGCTGCTGTGACGGGCAATAGAGTTGGTCATTTTGTTCTGGAGCTTTGTTTGATTGTTATTTAATTGGCCATTCAATTGGTCATTCGATTGGTCATTTGATTGGTCATTTAGCGATTGGTCATTTAGTAGCAAGGAAGCATTGATTAGCGATGAAAGCACTGGCCAGGAATGGGAGCATTGGTAAGGAATGGGAGCATTGGTAAGGAATGGGAGCATTGGTAAGGAATGGGAGCATTGGTGAGGAATGGGAGCATTGGTGAGGAATGGGAGCATTGGTGAGGAATGAGAGCATTGGTGAGGAATGGGGGCATTGGTAAGGAATGGGAGCATTGGTGAGGAATGGGAGCATTGGTGAGGAATGAGAGCATTGGTGAGGAATGGGAGCATTGGTGAGGAATGGGAGCATTGGTGAGGAATGGGAGCATTGGTGAGGAATGAGAGCATTGGTGAGGAATGGGAGCATTGGTAAGGAATGGGAGCATTGGTGAGGAATGGGAGCATTGGTGAGGAATGGGAGCATTGGTGAGGAATGAGAGCATTGGTGAGGAATGGGAGCATTGTTAAGGAATGGGAGCATTGGTGAGGAATGAGAGCATTGGTGAGGAATGGGAGCATTGGTGAGGAATGAGAGCATTGGTAAGGAATGGGAGCATTGGTAAGGAATGGGAGCATTCGTGAGTGAAGGGAGCATTGGTGGGTGAAGGGTGCAGTGGTGGGTGAAGGGAGCATTGGTGGGTGAATGGAGCAGTGGTGGGTGAAGGGAGCAGTGGTGGGTGAAGGGAGCAGTGGTGGGTGAAGGGAGCAGTGGTGGGTGAAGGGAGCAGTGGTGGGTGAAGGGAGCATTGGTGGGTGAATGGAGCAGTGGTGGGTGAAGGGAGCAGTGGTGGGTGAAGGGAGCAGTGGTGGGTGAAGGGAGCAGTGGTGGGTGAAGGGAGCATTGGTGGGTGAAGTGAGCATTGGTGGGTGAAGGGAGCAGTGGTGGGTGAAGTGAGCATTGGTGGGTGAAGTGAGCAGTGGTGGGTGAAGTGAGCAGTGGTGGGTGAAGTGAGCATTGGTGGGTGAAGGGAGCAGTGGTGGGTGAAGGGAGCATTGGTGGGTGAAGTGAGCATTGGTGGGTGAAGGGAGCAGTGGTGGGTGAAGTGAGCATTGGTGGGAGCATTTTAGAGAGCTTGGAGACGGAGCAGGTGGCAGTTTCTATCGAATTTCCAATTTTTAGTTCTGCCTTCTTGCTTTCCTTCTAGAAATTCTAGGAATTAAAATCGAAAATGAGGATCAGCATGCCGCAGTCGTGAGGGGGTGGGCAGGAGAACTAGGAGCCAGGACGACTCAAATTAACATCAGGCCTGGGAACAGCAGCAAATAATGCTAAATCTGGCACGGGTTACAAAAATATAGCCTGAGCCAGAAATTAAATGAATGCGTCTGAGATCGCTGCTTCAAAAGCCATAGGGGATACCCGGGCCATATGGGAAGAAGGGAGAGCACAGCGGAAGTGTCAAGCTGAGAGGCAAGTCCATTAAGAATGAGGACGCAGCAAGGTACTGATTGACTCATTGTTGTTCACTGCCTTCCCTCTCTATTTTCCTCTTTTTTTGCACCGGTAGATTCTCAGATTCTGGCTAGTGAGGTCCCGGCTTGCCGAGAGGGCGGGACAGCAGTGAAGAGAGCAGGTCGCCTGATTCATCTTTCACTCCAGTTGGGCTGGGGAGTGACGGTACAAATCATTCTCACACTTCATCTCTCACTGATCTCATGCGAGGTAAACCTGTGCTCAATGCCTCAAATATAAGCACCAACCATCACATTTTCTGCTCGTAGTTATGCCAAATAGATAAGCCTTAAATCTCACTCTCACCCAGACCTTCCCACTCTAACTCACTCTCACCCACTGTTCCCCGATCGCTTCCACTCTCCTCCACTCTGCCCCACTATCCTCAACTCTCCTCCACCCTGCCTCACTCTCCTCAACTCTCCCCACTCTCAATCACTCACTCTCCCCAGCTCTCACCCAATTTCGTCCCACTCTGCCCCACTCTCCCCACTCACCCATTCTCCCCCCACTCTGCCCCACTCTCCCCACTCACCCACTCTCCCCCCACTCTGCCCCACTCTCAATCACTCACTCTCCCCACTCTCAATCACTCACTCTCCCCAGCTCTCACCCAATTTCGTCCCACTCTGCCCCACTCTCCCCACTCACCCATTCTCCCCCCACTCTGCCCCACTCTCCCAAGCTCTTACCCACTCTCCCCAGCTCTCACCCACTCTCCCCAGCTCTCACCCAATCTCCCCCCACTCTGCCCCACTCTCCCCACTCTCACCCACTCTCCCCCACTCTGCCCCACTCTCCCCAGCTCTCACCCACTCTCCCCCCACTCTGCCTCACTCTCCCCCCACTCTGCCCCACTCTCCCCCCACTCTGCCCCACTCTCCCCAGCTCTCACCCACTCTACCCACTCTCAATCACTCTCCCCCTACTCTCTCATTTCCCCCACACTCACACACTCCCATTCCTCACAAGCTTCACGCCAGTAAAGATTCTATTTTGAGACAATCAAATGCTTGGATCTCCTGAGCAGTGTGCTCAAAAAATGAACTACGAGCATTACATATCGGCTTGTTACTGACCTCTCCTCATTGTCCCATTCAGTCCCATTGTCCCATTCAGTCCCATTGTTTCTCCTACTCGCAGCTTGTCTAGCGAAAGCATATTGAAAAAATCTAAAAATATAGCAAAAATGGGAATGGGACATCAGCAGCAGGCAGCAGCAGCAGCAGCAGCAGCAGCAGCAGCAGCAGCAGCAGCAGCAGCAGCAGCAGCAGCAGCAGCAGCAGCAGCAGACCAAGCACATCGCTCTGTATGGGTTACATGCTCCATGCTGCGTCGCAGGCTGCTTATACAGCCAGAAATGCTTTTTGCTTGTTTTGTTTTTTTCCCCTGTTCAGCCAGAAGTGCATTCAACATCTCCTAACGGCTTAGACTGGGATCGAATATATTTTTCCCCTAGTTGAGGGGGGGAAAGGGGAGATAAATTATAGTAGGAGTCGAAATCGAATCCTTCTCGGAGTAGCACAAAGCTGATATAAAATATAATAGTTTCTGCGCATGGGTCGCGGGATATATTTGAAGCAAATTGTAACTGGCTTGCCCTATATGGGGAAGCGAAATTGCAGGGCGTGCTGGGGGCGGGACTCGAGTTGCGAGACGCACTAATCAAAGTAGGACTCCAGTGAGTATCAGCGAGCCCAGCCCTGTGTCCGGAGTCGCAGTCCAGAGCTTCGTTCGGTCTCTCTCTATAGATGCTGCGCGACTTAATGAGATTCGAAGAGCCGCCCCCGCTAAGGACGCCCCCCCTGACGCGTTATTTTCTATTTCGAGTTCAAGTATGTTGAGAGGGCCAGCCGCTCATCTCCCCGCAGGGCCTGGTCAAGGAGGATTTAAGTCGGGTCTAGCTCTCGTGTTGAATGAAGTTGATCGTGATGGATTAGGGTTCTAAGCGGCTTTGTGATTGCGCTGAGTGCCAACACTTTTTTGCCCGTCACTTGAGGCCATTTACATGCATCTCTTTCCAGCTAATTATTATCCCCTTTCCGGAACTGTGTCCTTTTGGGATGTAGGTTTCATGGGATTCAATTGCCTGATCCCCAGCAAATCACTAATTCTAACTATAAAAATACAAATATGTACTGTACAAATCACCACTGTACCGTGAGGAGACATTTAAACTCTATCAATTCTCAGTCACTCTTTTCCGCTCTCTGTCAATCTACATCACTCCCACACACTCTCCCCACTCTCCCCACTCTCCCGACTCTCCCCACTCACCCCACTCTCCCCACTCTCCCCACTCTCCCTGAATCTCCCCCCTCTCTCAGTCACTCTCCCCCAATCTCAGTCACTCCCCCCCACTCTCACATACTCTCCCCACTCTCCCCACTCTCCCTGAATCTCCCCCCCACTCTCAGTCACTCTCCCCCAATCTCAGTCACTCTCCCCCAATCTCAGTCACTCTCTCCCAATCTCAGTCACTCTCTCCCAATCTCAGTCACTCTCTCCCAATCTCAGTCACTCTCCCCCAATCTCAGTCACTCTACCCCACTATCAGTCACTCTCCCCCAATCTCAGTCACTCTCCCCCAATCTCAGTCACTCTACCCCACTATCAGTCACTCTCCCCCAATCTCAGTCACTCTCCCCCAATCTCAGTCACTCTACCCCACTATCAGTCACTCTTCCCCAATCTCAGTCACTCCCCCCAATCTCAGTCACTCCCCCCACTCTCACACACTCTCCCCCACTCTCACACACTCTACCCCAGTCTCAGTCACTCCCCCCCACTCTCACACACTCTCCCCGACTCTCACACACTCTACCCCACTCTCGCTCACTCTCCCCCAATCTCAGTCACTCTCCCCCAATCTCAGTCACTCTCCCCCACTCTCGCTCACTCTTCCCCAATCTCAGTCACTCCCCCCACTCTCACACACTCTACCCCAGTCTCAGTCACTCCCGCCCACTCTCACACACTCTCCCCGACTCTCACACACTCTACCCCACTCTCGCTCACTCTCCCCCAATCTCAGTCACTCTCCCCCATTCTCAGTCACTCTCCCCCAATCTCAGTCACTCTCCCCCAATCTCAGTCACTCTCCCCCAATCTCAGTCACTCTCCCCCAATCTCAGTCACTCTCCCCCAATCTCAGTCACTCTCCCCCAATGTCAGTCACTCTCCCCCACTCTCACACACTCTTCCCGACTCTCACACACTCTACCCCACTCTCGCTCACTCTTCCCCAATCTCAGTCACTTTCCCCCAATCTCAGTCACTCTCCCCCAATCTCAGTCACTCCCCCCACTCTCACACACTCTACCCCAGTCTCAGTCACCCCCCCACTCTCACACACTCTCCCCGACTCTCACACACTCTACCCCACTCTCAGTCACTCCCACCCACTCTCACACACTCTTCCCGACTCTCACACACTCTACCCCACTCTCAGTCACTCTCCCCCACTCTCGCTCACTCTTCCCGACTCTCACACACTCTACCCCACTCTCAGTCACTCCCCCCACTCTCACACACTCTCCCCGACTCTCACACACTCTACCCCACTCTCAGTCACTCCCCCCACTCTCACACACTCTACCCGACTCTCACACACTCTACCCCACTCTCAGTCACTCCCCCCACTCTCACACACTCTCCCCGACTCTCACACACTCTACCCCACTCTCAGTCACTCCCCCCACTCTCACACACTCTACCCCACTCTCAGTCACTCTCCCCCACTCTCGCTCACTCTTCCCCAATCTCAGTCACTCTCCCCCAATCTCAGTCACTCTCCCCCAATCTCAGTCACCCCCCCACTCTCACACACTCTCCCCGACTCTCACACACTCTACCCCACTCTCGCTCACTCTTCCCCAATCTCAGTCACTCTCCCCCAAACTCAGTCACTCTCCCCCAATCTCAGTCACTCTCCCCCAATCTCAGTCACTCTCCCCCAATCTCAATCACTCTCCCCCACTCTCACACACTCTTCCCGACTCTCACTCACTCTACCCCAATCTCAGTCACTCCCCCCACTCTCACACACTCTACCCGACTCTCACACACTCTACCCCACTCTCAGTCACTCCCCCACACTCTCACACACTCTACCCCACTCTCAGTCACTCCCCCCCACTCTCACACACTCTTCCCGACTCTCACACACTCTACCCCACTCTCAGTCACTCTCCCCCACTCTCGCTCACTCTTCCCCAATCTCAGTCACTCCCCCCAATCTCAGTCACTCTCCCCCACTCTCACACACTCTTCCCGACTCTCACACACTCTCCCCCACTCTCAGTCACTCCCCCCACTCTCACACACTCTCCCCGACTCTCACACACTCTACCCCACTCTCAGTCACTCCCCCCACTCTCACACACTCTCCCCGACTCTCACACACTCTACCCCACTCTCAGTCCACTCCACCCCCCGACTCTCACACACTCTACCCCACTCTCAGTCACTCTCCCCCACTCTCACACACTCTTCCCGACTCTCACACACTCTACCCCACTCTCAGTCACTCTCCCCCACTCTCGCTCACTCTTCCCCAATCTCAGTCACTCTCCCCCAATCTCAGTCACTCTCCCCCAATCTCAGTCACTCCCCCCACTCTCACACACTCTCCCCGACTCTCACACACTCTACCCCACTCTCAGTCACTCCCCCACACTCTCACACACTCTACCCCACTCTCAGTCACTCCCCCCACTCTCACACACTCTCCCCGACTCTCACACACTCTACCCCACTCTCGCTCACTCTTCCCCAATGTCAGTCACTCTCCCCCAATCTCAGTCACTCTCCCCTAATCTCAGTCACTCTCCCCCACTCTCACTCACTCTTCCCCAATCAGGTGTCAGGACGGTTCAGGTGTTTAGTCCATAGACTGAAATGCTCCGAATAATCTGCATGACTAGCAGCCTGGATCCAGTTAAATAGCTCGCAGACAATTTAATTTTAATATTATCGTAGAATTCTCAGAGGGGTCTTCAGCGAATCCCGCACAAAGTCTCACGGGGGCCAGGCTGTGAGTCTAATCTAATGACGATGCGGCTAATCCTATCCAATACAGAAGTGGGAGGAGGAAGTTGGTCTGATCTGGCGGTTGGCCTGGGAGAAATCACCCATTATATACCATATATGGGATACTTGACATACTTGCGGTTGCAAAATCTGATCAGTCCGATCATTGGATATTGTTGGGGGGTGGGGGTTGCGTCGTCGTGAGATCCCAGTGTCCAGCAGTGAGAAATGTTGATGATGAGGAAAGCGATTTCGGCCCTGTCTCACACACACGCTCACACACACTAAATAGCGCTTCGTTTTACAGTCATGCGGTGGTCACGAACGCGCGTGCTTGTATCGAGAGTTCTCAGTCTTGCTGGTTGAGCTATTCATTTTCAGTCTTCTTTTCTCCGCTTCTGTAATTATTTTCGAAAATGCTGCTGCTATTTCTAATTACTCTCCTTCGCTCACTATTCATGATTTTGTGGCGTCTACCAAAATGGATAAAGGGCTAGATGATAGGTTTTAAAAATTTAATTAATGGCTTATCGAAATTAAAGTAAAGTAGATATAAGGACTGGATGATAGTAAAAAGTAGACGGTGAAAGGTAGATAGACATTGGGTAGATAGATGAAATCAGACAGTGCATGTTAGAAAAAATAAGATAGTTGACGAAGGTAGGTAGAAGGTAGCAGCTATACAGTTAGTAGAAAATAGTACATAGAGAGAGGTAGATAGAGGGAGGTAGATGGAGAGTGGTAGATAGAGAGAGGTAGATAGAGAGAGGTAGATGGAGAGTGGTAGATTGAGAGAGGTAGATAGAGAGAGGTAGATGGAGAGTGGTAGATAGAGATTGGAAGATAGAGAGAGGTAGATAGAGAGAGGTAGATGGAGAGTGGTAGATTGAGAGTGGTAGATGGCGAGTGGTATCTCGTAGAATTGAATACTTGTAGAGAGGTTATTAGACGCAATGCACTGAATAGTTACTGAGTCGTGCATTAGATACAAGAGAGACTGTGGTAACATTCAGAGCAGTGGCTAAGGAGCGGCTGAGTTAAGGAGTTAAAGAGGCTGAGAGAGTCTAGTAGAGTGTTGCGTGCGGCTAGCTCGACTAGGGCGTGGTCGGTCATTGCGGACGGCGCATCAGCGGGAATTGGCGGATAATTTGCTCAAATTCCAAAAAGAGAGAGAGAGAGGGAGAGGAAAGTCGCGGAGCAGCTGCGGGCTCTTCTCCCGGCGCTCCCACCCCAGCCTAGGAGCAGCTCCTTGCCCACTCGCTGCAGAGTAAGCGCCTAAAATTAGAATTTCAGGCCACCAAAGTGGCGAGCTGCGGAAAAAATTATCCCGCAGAATTAGTGACTCGCTGTCTCCGCAGCACCCGGAGTCTCTATGCTACATATAGTACAGACACATGGTTGCATTTCAATGTGAGCAGTATGAATTTGCTGGTACCCTGCTCTGATACCAATGCATATAGTCTCCGTTTTTAAGCTGCTTGAATGCAAATTTGGCCCCGCCTCTCCAACCTATCCGTCTTTCGGAGGTGGGTGGGTGAGCGGCCGTCGATTCACTGTCGATTCGGCTTCTGCTGATTGATTGCCGCACAGTGTAATAATGATCAGCACGTAATGCACTTGGATTTCGCCTAGCCCAGTAGAGCCAGATGTGCAGCCGGAAAATTTCTGAATAAAATGGACTTAGAATAATAAGTTAAAATTAGAAAATTGAAATCTAGCGCCTTGTAAAGAGCAAAGCATTCTACAATCTGTTTGTGCTTCAATTGCCAATTTTACCGTCCAAAAACGTGAGCCGCCACCCGCTGACAGTGACTGCCAGTCAAGTGTGCTAAAAGGACACCCAGTTACCTGTAGTTTCTCACCTGTCAGTACAACACAGCGAACACCTTCCGTTTTGTCTACGGGGAGCAAAACTGCCGCCGACTCGCACACAACTTACCGCACCAAGCCTTTCCAAAGTAGCATTTACCCTCGCCTCATAGCCACTCAAGCCGCCACACCCTGTGCGTCTGGCGCGACTGCAAGTCCATGCCGGTCTCATCCGGCTTGCAGCTTTCATCCTACAACTTTTTTGCTTCGTCATATTGCTTAACTGCACACAGTTCAGACCTGCAGTGCAGTACTGTGCTCAAAGTTTTCTTCCCAGCTAAAAACCATGTCCCCTAGGCCAATCTGTCACCTACAACTCAACCCCTGGGATCTAGGCGTCGATTGGCGCACAATGGGGGCACATTTTTAATCCCCTTCTGCCAAGCAGCGATCAGGCAGTCAGTCTGGATGGAACTGGCACATAGAAAAAAAATGTATTTCAAGCTTTAAATGTGCCGCACCAATTCAAACTGCTATAGAATAAACCTTCAGACGTTCAAAAATGCTCGTAAGAAAGAAAGAAGTTAGAAATTACGTAATTGTGTCTCCTAACTTATGACTGTCGAAGTAGGTTGAAATTCTGCGGAAATTTTCACCTAAAATTCCTTTCTCTGCATTTCTGGAAAAGTGACAAGTGACCTCACTTGATGATGGTGACGATTATCGAAGAACACTTTATTTTAATTTTCTTGTGATCATCTCGCGAGTTGTGCAATATTCTGAGCACGCTGCTGAGTTGAGCACAAATCACACAGGTCATTTACCAGACGGTCGGCCCGTACTGTAATTCCGCTAGCTAAAAGTGCAAAACCGACTGTCGCCTCTCGTCAACTGCAAGGGAGTGCCTATGATGGCGGTGGAGAAAGTTCCACATAGCCCATATATAATTATAGGCTTTGAGCGGGTGAAATCGCGGTAACATTCTATTGAGCAACGAGTATATACTAGAGGTGGCTGCCCAGACTTGACTAAATCTTGACTGAAAAAATTACTTCCGAATCCTTCCTTGCCTCGTCATATCGTTGCGTTGCGTATCATTCGTTAATAATTAATTAGACACACAAATATAGGTACCGGCAGCCTTGGAGAAGAAATGCGAGGAATATTATTTGGTCCATTTATTTGTTCTGAACACCGTTGAATATCAACTTCTATATGCGGCTTCTCATTAGGGGCTTTGTAGCTCAGAAAGGAAGTGTTGGTGTTATCAATATCGCCATATCCGGCCAACTGCTCTTCCTCCGTCACCGACTTATCTCTTCTCGACGTTCTCTTTAAGTTTTTTCTCGCAATTTTGAGTTCGTCTCCCCTGCACCGAGCAATCCCAGAGAGAGCTATAGAATTTAAAAATGCTATATTATTGTGTTGCTATGGGCAACGACAATTCAGTGTCTGAATGGTACACCTGGTGCTACCCGATAGCTATTGGCAAAAGTGAGAATGAGAGAGAAAGCCCTTGGTTAATATTAGACAAACACTGCAGCGGACTATGCTGTGCATGCGTCAACTACGTAGTGTGTAGGAGTTGTTTCCCTGCACTGTATGCTTCTCGTGTGGGGCATTTTGAGCTATTGGAGTCAAGAACAGCTGACAATTGAGTTGAATCGCCATTGCGGTTAATGTAATTAGTCAGCTTTCAAACCAGGAGCTTTACCCACTCGTCTTTATTTGATTTGCTGCGAGAAAGAAATAGAGTTTCGGATGTGGAATCTGGGTTAGTTTTGTCACAATTCCTGATTATCTACATCTTTCTACACTTTTTGGTGTTTTACGTTCGTAGCTCGTAATTAAAAAAGTAAAATGGGTTTTCTTTTCGAGGTCATATACTCGTAAAATAGGTACTGTGGCTCTTCGAAGGTCGTTTCCAAGAGGTACTGTGGCTCTTCGAAGGTCGTTTCCAAGAGGTACTGTGGCTCTTCGAAGGTCGTTTCCAAGAGGTACTGTGGCTATTCGAAGGTCGTTTCCAAGAGGTACTGTGGCTATTCGAAGGTCGTTTCCAAGAGGTACTGTGGCTCTTCGAAGGTCATTTCCAAGAGGTACTGTGGCTCTTCGAAGGTCGTTTCCAAGAGGTACTGTGGCTATTCGAAGGTCGTTTCCAAGAGGTACTGTGGCTATTCGAAGGTCGTTTCCAAGAGGTACTGTGGCTCTTCGAAGGTCGTTTCCAAGAGGTACTGTGGCTCTTCGAAGGTCATTTCCAAGAGGTACTGTGGCTCTTCGAAGGTCATTTCCAAGAGGTACTGTGGCTATTCGAAGGTCGTTTCCAAGAGGTACTGTGGCTATTCGAAGGTCGTTTCCAAGACGTACTGTGGCTCTTCGAAGGTCGTTTCCAAGAGGTACTGTGGCTCTTCGAAGGTCGTTTCCAAGAGGTACTGTGGCTATTCGAAGGTCGTTTCCAAGAGGTACTGTGGCTCTTCGAAGGTCGTTTCCAAGAGGTACTGTGGCTCTTCGAAGGTCGTTTCCAAGAGGTACTGTGGCTCTTCGAAGGTCGTTTCCAAGGCCTGGGACTCTTTGTAAGTAATTTACAAGACAATTTGTTACTCTGTAAAGGTATAATAGTTTCCAAGAGTTACTGTCGCAAGATTTTAGCCGACTATCGGAACAAGGTTCTGAGTTCGATTCTGAATCCTCGTCGCCAAATGATGCGTTTTTAAAGGCCCTTTTTGATTAGTCAGAGGTTAGTCAACAATCGCTTTTTCTAGCCAATCGTGGATTTTTTTAATATCTATCTAAATCTTCTGAACTTAATTGTCTTCCTGGTACACGGCCAATTCTGATTTCCAGGCACACGCATTATGAATGATGGCGTATATCTGATGCAGTGCTCAATTCCAATCTATTATTTAATTAGAATGCTGCCTCGCCCCTTAGAAACGGCCTCCGCCCCTTCCCATTCATCACAGACAATCTGTGCCAGTCTGCCTTGTCCATATTTTGAGAATCTACTCGTACTGATCGATTATCAGCGGAGATGCTGAATGCAGTTGGCCCAGCAGAGAGAGCCATCTCTGTAAAACATCTCAATAAATCTCTTACATAGCTAGCATTGTTTTTTGTCGAGTCGGAGAATAAAAGGTAACTGGCAGCAAAAAAATGCAGGACGACACACGATAATCGCACTCAAGCTCCAAAGATTCCAGAGTGCATTGCTCACTATTGTGGTCTGAGTCTGAAAACCAAGAAACTCAATATCAGTGCCCGACAATTAAACTGACAATGTACGCTTCAGTTGTATATATAAAATAGTATAGGTGCAGTGTAGAGAAATTAACAATACTAATAATGTTGTGCAAACTACTTCTCGCTGTGATTTATAATGCGAGTATGACTAGGCTCTAAGCAATACAGACTGGCGCAAAATTACTGGGCCCAGTATATCACTGGTGGGTGGCATACTGAGGCCTCATAAAGTGGAGAATGAAATCGTCTCTGGCATGGCCGGCAAGAAGGAGAGGGAAAGAGAGGGGAGAAAAAAAAGGGAAATCCCGTGCCTCCCATGATGAGATTAGGGCTGGCCTTTATCCCAACTGTTAGGGCATCAATGGGATTGCCAGGATTTAGCGTCTGGCCCCGCCCCAGGCCTTCAAAACATTACTGCCACAGCCTGCCTGTATGCACTCCTGCAACCTATGAGCAATAATCAGTTCCAGATCCCCATAATCCTACTGTTAGTAGACTGCATCGGTTCTGACTCCACAGATATTAGCTTGCCAGAAAAAATTGCCTTGAAACTTAATTAGCGGCCCGTGAGTCACTTGAGACCTTGAATCATGAGGCAGTAGCAAAAGCAAATATTATTTAATTATATTCCGGCTGCCAACCAGCAGGGATTAGGCTTGACCGGCACAGACCGGCTATACTCCAGGCCGCATCTTGTACAGCAGTCAGATTTTGACAACGCCTCACTCAAAAATTGAAACGTACTTTGCAAAACTTAGTTACTCTCATAGACGGATTCACGCGAGCAAGAAAAATTATGGCTTCTATTCTAAGCCAATCTTTCTTAGAAAGCGCATGATTGTCTCGTAATCTTGTTCATATCGAACCACATCAAATGCCACCATTATTCGTTCATAAACACAGCAGTTGCTTCTCTTTGTCGCAGATTTTTTTATCCACTGGAGTCCAGACAGTCACTGACTTATTTCCATATTTGAAAATTATAGCTGTGATACAGCCTCCACATCGCTGAGATGTGAAGTGTTGTGGGGAGATGGTAGCTAACAGAGGCAGATACAGCAATGGCAATCCCACTGGTTGCTCACAAACAACTCCACGCGCGGCCCCCTACCAGTTTCCAACCAGCCGCTATAGCTCCCTGAAAATCCAAATTGTGCGCCAGAATGAAGGCGCGGAACTATTGTAATAGCACTCTATATAGGCTTGAGTTGGGCAGGTCCGAACAGCTAGACTCCATGAATTATTTAGCAGCAGCCAGGGACGCACTGCTGCCCTTCTCTCCCTGTCTCTATATTCCTCTGTAGAGGATGAAAAGTGGGAAGGGAGAATGAGCATTGTGGGTTAGAGACGCTGTGTGCCCACAAACAGACGACGGGGTGGAACCAGTTCTCCCAGTTTGAGACAATCAGGCGGTTGGCAGGGGCCGATGTGAAGGTTACATGCGACGGAATTAAGGGCCTGGTCTGGGAGTCTGGCATCAGGTTTTAGAAAACTGGTGCCAATGTCGATGCTAACGTCGGTGCCATGAGCAGTTGTTATGGCAGCTCCTTAACAGGTCATGCACTCTGCTGGGTGTCTATTCTTACAGAACTGTGTAGACTTTGTTTCAACCTTGGCTTGAGGTTTAGACATTGTATGCATTTCCTTCTAGTCTGGTACACTTTTCTGCGGTTCGCCAAAGCCAGACTGGCTGAGTAATAGAAGGGAAGAGAACGATAGAGAATGGGAGACAGCGGCGCTAGCGTGTGGGCTGGGCGAATACACGGGGCATCACTCGTATTGATTTCGGGGAAACCACACAACACACACACACACACGCAC
Organism: Macrostomum hystrix; assembly: GCA_950097015.1. Taxonomy (NCBI): domain Eukaryota; kingdom Metazoa; phylum Platyhelminthes; family Macrostomidae; genus Macrostomum; species Macrostomum hystrix. The sequence goes on from CATNEN010000008.1 coordinate 548,427, forward strand.
ACACACACACACACGTGGGAAAAGGCTTTCAGTAAAGGAAGAAGGGATTGAAGAGTTGAGGGAGGTTGGAGGTCTCTTGCGAATCCTCTCACGGTTTGGGAGGCTTTGGCTTGGGGAGACGTCTGTCCTGCCAGCTCATTTCTGTTCCTCCTCTTACCCCCAGTCCCGCTCCCTTTCGCTGCTCCCCGGCAGAGGACCAGGGGATTTTCTCTCTTCTTTCTTCCCAGCTTCCAAGCCCCATCTTCTCTTCATTTTCCCATTTCTCCTGGCTTCTCGTCCCCTTTCTCTACTTTTAGTCCTCCTTCTCCTTTCTCGTCGTCTCCTTTGCATGATGGGAAATGTTCCCCGGAATGCTATCGCCACACTGTGTCCACAGCGACAGTTGCTACCCGGTTTCTTCCTGGCTGCACCTGACCTTTAGCCTCAAATCCCAGATCCCAGAGCTTAGTTGATGATTTCTTGACTTGTCTCTTTAGGCTCGAAAGATGGATGCTAAGGCATTGAGGGGTTATTACTGGGCATAGCTGAGTTGATTCAGCGCGAGCAAGTAGATGGGTGGATGAGTAGATGAGTAGATGAGAGGAGATCACAGTCTACATTGTGATGGAGGGGAGATCGCAGTTTCCATTGTGATGGAGGGGAGATCGCAGTTTCCATTGTGATGGAGGGAGATCGCAGTTTCCATTGTGATGGAGGGGAGATCACAGTCTCCATTGTGATGGAGGGGAGATCACAGTCTCCATTTGATGGAGGGGAGATCACAGTCTCCATTGTGATGGAGGGGAGATCACAGTCTCCATTGTGATGGAGGGAGATCACAGTCTCCATTGTGATGGAGGGGAGATCACAGTCTCCATTGTGATGGAGGGAGATCACAGTCTCCATTGTGATGGAGGGGAGATCACAGTCTCCATTGTGATGGAGGGAGATCACAGTCTCCATTGTGATGGAGGGGAGATCACAGTCTCCATTGTGATGGAGGGGAGATCGCAGTTTCCATTGTGATGGAGGGAGATCACAGTCTCCATTGTGATGGAGGGGAGATCACAGTCTCCATTGTGATGGAGGGGAGATCACAGTCTCCATTGTGATGGAGGGGAGATCACAGTCTCCATTGTGATGGAGGGAGATCACAGTCTCCATTGTGATGGAGAAGAGACCACAGTTCATTTTATAAATAATACCCTGAAGTCGCGAGGATCCAAGCGTACTAATAAAACATCCCTGGCTCTATACAGCACGAAGGCTCAGCGCAATGAGCAAGCAGAGGGCAGTGGGTGCCGTCAGATTAGACTGGCACTGGTGCTCAAATCCATACTCGGAGGCGACAGCTGTGCTCATCTGGCCTCATTTGCATCCACTAGCGCAGCCAGGCTCTCTCGCAAACATCGACTAAACTATCATTCTTCCTACTGTCCCATGACTGCCTATTATTTCCCGATCACGGCCTTCACTTTGCCATTTACTGGCTCTTGACGGGGTAGAAATTGGTGACATGAGGACTGCACTGGGCCACAGCTAGAGAAGCCGGTGGGTAGGGAAGGGTAGCCCGAGGTAGGCAGATCACATGTGGGTGTTGTGTGTGGGGCAACGCATAGTTTGGCCAGTGTTTTAGCTGCTTTTGAAGCACTGGTGGCGACTCAGTGGGACCGCGAGAGCGAAGCGGAGGGGAGCCTAAAGGAGGGTTGGGGGGTGGTTAAAACTAAAAGAGGGACAGACACAAGCTGCAGGACTTCAGGTCCGCTATTTTGGCGTAGAGCTGCTGGGGTTGGTAGCAATAAGTGTACTCTGAATTTTTGGCCCAAGAGCCAGCTCACTTTCCCCCTCTGGGCATAGGCAAAATACACGCGCGGACACTAGAGGCAAAGCAAGCTGATTGGCCAATGCGGTCTCCCCGTTTCAGACGCGGCGGAGGTTGGGAGAAGCCTCCGAGCCCAACCCCTCCGCCTCCATCGTTCCGTGGTCGACATGAACAGTCACGGCGGCGGACGCAGCGGCGGCGGTGGCGGAAGTAGCGGCAGCAGAAGCGGCGGTCAGTCAACAGCAGTTCGCAGCGGTTCGCAGCACCAGCTAGTTCAACATCCGCGTCAGCGTTCGAAGGACTCGACAGCGGCCTCTTCTGTTGCAAACTCGGAGCCCGCACCAGCGGACGCGGCTGTTGGCAGCAATAGACAACGTCAGACCGGCGCTGGCAGCGATGCCAGAGGTGCTAATCGTCCCCGCGAAGCACTGCGCCAGCAGCAGTCGCAGCATCAGCCGCAGTCAGCGCAGGAATGCCAGCACCAGCAGCGGGCTGCACTGAGCAGGCCTGGCCAGCAGGTGCACAAACAGGTGCAGATCAACCCGAACCCCTCCTACGCGGCTCAAGATAATGCCCGGCCAACCCCGCAAGGCGGCGTCGCCAGCACCCTAGGATCGCTGAGCGGTCCGGGCCACTCAAACGACCTCATGTCGGTGGCGATGACTGCGCTCCTGGCGCAGAACCAGGCCAAGAAAACTGGCGCCAGGCCGGTGCGCACGGAGCCGAGGGACAAGCGGCCAAACCGGGTGCTGTTCTGCCTGACCATTAACAACCCCATCAGGAAGATTATCATCAAGTTTGTCGACTGGAAGTGAGTCTCGCTTGGTTGTTCAATCTATGAGTATTTTGCGGTGCATTAAAAAAATTACTCAGAGATTCCTAGTTGCTCGACTCCAGAATCTTGCTTTTACTCTCGCATTTACAGGAGCTAAACCTGCTCTTTTGATTTCCAGGCGAGGGAACTAAAAGATAGCTTTTTGTCCAGTGTTTGAATCTGACCATAATTTGGCCCACTGACCCCAGTCAGCAACAGGTAGAAACGAATTTCACACTTGGCCTGCCGCCGCACGCTAGCAAACATTGTAGCCTGGTACAGACAAACTTCAGGGTTGGTAGGCTCTACTTTATTCGATAAATCGACATTCATCAGGCTTCTTCTGCCTGCTTTCATGGCACGCTTGGCTGGGCCAAAATCCTTGCGTGCTGTGAAATTCTCGGAGATAATGATAGTTTGGCTAGGCGAAACCCGCAACCCAACTGAGCAGGTGACACTGCTCAGAGGAGCGAGAGAATGTGGGCCTGTGTGAGCGCATTCCTGTCGATAGAGCAAGACTGAGGAGATGACTGACAAGTCCAACGGAGTCCCGATTGATTAGAATGGTTCGGCTTCACTGCTGGCAGTTACACGAGTTCCGTTTGAGAGCAAAAGTGCATTTCTCGGCAATCTGTGCCAAATGCCTTGCAGATTATTAAATGAGGCGAGAATTCATGTTTCGTGTTGATTTCGTTGTATTTCTTCAGAGACTCCTGAATCATCATTGTGCACCCCTGCTTAGAGCGATTTGCATAGATCGGGCGCAACCCCACGCCATCTAACCGAGTAGTCGCTCCGTGAGCACACTCCACTCAAAACTGCTGAGTGCCTGACATCACGGCGGAATGATTTAATTCGCCAGCAGAGCTACTGGGAGTATCTGCTGCGAGAGTCTTGGCTCCAGCTAGCGGAGCGAGTGCTAGAACCACAAGGGAAAGGGGAGGTTTTGGGGCGGTCGAGCCGGCCCTAACCGAATTTCCGCTCCCAGAATCGCGCCCCCAGCACAATCGGCCAATCTGATGCGCGACCAGACTTTTTGGCAAACAAACGCCCACACGCAGAGGGGTCTCCCGTGAGGCCTCAGCTCCCCCTTATCCATCCCTTTTCTCCTTCTTCTCTGGGCATGCCAATCACTGCTTGCATTCTATCATGGGGGAGCAGTGCTACCCGCCTCAAACTTTCTCTCCCTTCTCTAGATTTCTCTGTGAAACTTGCTCAAATGCAGCCTCTCGAAACTGGCGCACTGCGTTTGTTGTTGCCTCTGTGCCTACACAGGAATTTATTATCGCAGTTGAAAACCAAATGGCACTAATAAAATGTTTCGCCATCCAGGAAAATATTAACTACTCAAGAAAGGGAAGCACATGTTGAGCATTTTCTTGCAATCATAATTGGCAGGAAAAACATGTTTCCCTTGTGCTGAGAGGAGAGCAACGAGTTATTAATGCATTCTGAACGCGACTCAGATTGGGACACAGAAGATTTGGCCCAGAGTCTAATTAACCAGTCGCCGTTGCCACTGTAGGTGAATTCTTATAAACTGAGCTATAGTCCCGCGGTCGGACCAAACAATGGGTGGCCAGACCGCTAAACATTAGCTTAGTCCTGACTAATTGACCTCCGATATGCAAAGGGCGCAGGAATCCGACAGAATGGCGACAGAAATGAGAGGGAAGAAATTAGAGTAATAGGATCCACCAGGGAAAGTTGAGCAAAGCACAATGCTCTTCGGGGGCCGCAACGGCTGTACTCAACACATTGCCGAATTAACAGGGTGGATATACCAGCTTATACCAGTTAAGCTTGTTGAATAGTGTCTAGCCTAGCGGGTAGGTCTTCGGACTCATGACTTTCTCATCGTCAGGCAGTGTACACTCTGACTGTGCCTTGGAGGTTGGCCCTGAAGGACGTAAATTGCACGACAAGCCCCCAAGCCTTCTCTTCGAGGCTAGGCCCCAAATGAATGTGGTCTCACCGTGGAATCGAGCTCAGGGACATTGGTGCGAGAGGCAGACGCGTTAACCGCTCTGCCACTCACCCTCAGCGTAACAGCATCAACAAGGGTTAGAAATTTGGGTGGGTGTGCCATCAGTGCACGGACTGTACAGCCGTTCGAAACCTTTGGAATCTGCGCTGACTTTCTCTTCGTCAGGAAGTCTGCAATCTTACTGCGCCTTGGCGGGTTGTCCGGTCCATTAAACGACCGCTTCAAAGCCTTCATTGAAACCCCATTAGTTCTGAAACTATAGTGTTCTTCCCCGCGGATTCGGACTAAGAGACCTTCACGCCCCCTAAACCCATGGCTTAGCTGGCTTGGTAGCTTTTACAAGTTGCAGCTTGAGCTTCAATACGTCTTACCTAACACTGTGGAGGTCATGGGCTCGCATCAACTCAATTCTGCCGCTATAGCAACTTACAGAATGAAGTACGAGTATAAACAAAAGAAGCAGTATATAATTGCATATTTTCATATACGACTTTGTGGGCCTTTTTCAGACATTTTTTTGGCTACCTTGACATGCCAGTGAGTGGCTATTAGGACGAACTAAAATAATATGTCCACAAAATCTCTTTTCTCGACCTCCCTTCCTGCCTCACTGCACTTCACCTGTTTGATCCCCAGAATAGATTAAGCACTCGATTCTCCCAAGAGCATTCTGCCAATCTAGGAGCATGCCAGACTGCCCGCCTACAGGCTGCTAATGAACCGGATGAGAGCTCTGTCTAAGAAGACCGAGCTCTTTTGTTGTGGTCTCGCAGGCTGAGACATCCGGCTTCCACAGTGTGGGCAGACATCGAATACAGAAATTTATATGGCATTTTGCTAACCTAAAAGCGGATATAGAGCTTAATATGCCATTGTTTCCATGCTAATCTTTCTGCACAAGATGGCCATTGTGAATTCATGAGCTCAGAGAGAGCCATACAACAGGAGCTGCTGAGCTCATAGAGAGCCATACAACAGGAGCTGCTGAGCTCATAGAGAGCCACACAACAGGAGCTGCTGAGCTCATAGAGAGCCACACAACAGGAGCTGCTGAGCTCATAGAGAGCCATACAACAGGAGCTGCTGAGCTCATAGAGAGCCACACAACAGGAGCTGCTGAGCTCATAGAGAGCCATACAACAGGAGCTGCTGAGCTCATAGAGAGCCACACAACAGGAGCTGCTGAGCTCATAGAGAGCCATACAACAGGAGCTGCTAAGCTCATAGAGAGCCACACAACAGGAGCTGCTGAGCTCATAGAGAGCCACACAACAGGAGCTGCTGAGCTCATAGAGAGCCACACAACAGGAGCTGCTGAGCTCATAGAGAGCCATACAACAGGAGCTGCTGAGCTCATAGAGAGCCATACAACAGGAGCTGCTGAGCTCATAGAGAGCCATACAACAGGAGCTGCTGAGCTCATAGAGAGCCACACAACAGGAGCTGCTGAGCTCATAGAGAGCCACACAACAGGAGCTGCTGAGCTCATAGAGAGCCACACAACAGGAGCTGCTGAGCTCATAGAGAGCCACACAACAGGAGCTGCTCAGCTCATAGAGAGCCACACAACAGGAGCTGCTCAGCTCATAGAGAGCCACACAACAGGGGCTGCTGAGATTTTTATGCGCTACAATGAATTTCTCTGCAATGAAATAGATTTTATAAAATTCAACCACTTACTCCTTGAAGCTAGTCAGACCAGTTGTTCGACCTTTTCAGCTAGCTGCTAATAGAACTTCAGCGCTTATCCACATCTTGATGAGTGCGTGTGACTGGCACCCAGGGACAATTAAGTACTAAAGCCATTTCCATCCTGGAAATGATGTGTGCTGTGGCGCGTGAGCTCTTAAGCCAACAAAAAATGCCAAGTTTTATATTTTATTTATCGGCTAACCATGCAGTGAAGTGCTGCAAAAATGGAAGCGACAAATTTGTATTAGTAATCTACTGTGACTGCATTTGACATTGCGGCAGTGTGCACTATTCATTGGTCTATGGGAGCCGAGCCACAATAACTGGGAGCCGTCCTCTCCCATTTCCGCAATCGAACCAGCCTCCGTCTATCGCCAGCCACCAGAAGCAGCCAGTTGTTGAAAAGGGCGTAGGCTTGAGTGGGTGATTATTGAACCAGCCTGGCCCGTTTGAGCTGGGGAAAAGTGGAACTTTAGAAAGCCGGAGAACTTATAAGGGCTGCGCGATGCAGAGCCGGAGAGGGAATAACTAATAGAGCATGTAAAATGTGAGTCGCAATTGACACACTGACCGCCCTAGCTTCCGCGTTGACACGGTTGACTTATTTGGTTTTTCGCGTGTCGTCTTTATTTTGAAATAATCGATCGAGAAATGCGCGAGATTAGCACAGAGATTAGCACAGAGATTAGCACAATCGCTAAAACTTTTAATCCTACGCAGGCTATCCTAGAAATAGCTGAGGAATTAGTGAGAGAAGTTTGCGAAACGCCACATTATCTTTGAGCCTCTTATTAGCCTGTCTCTTTTAGGGTGTTCCGAGATGAGGAATGGCGAAGGCGATGGTTCTCTGGTTTGGTGTTTGTGTGTGGTAATAACTAGTAACCAATTTACTAGTTATTATTTACATAATACTTCATTATGATTGTACCTGCAAGTCGCGGGTATGGGCAGCAAAAAGGCAAATTTTCATACGGGTCTATTGTCACTAATTGACCAGTTAAATGAGCCTTCAGATTCACTTCCAACGAACGAATTCAATTCCTCCAATCAAAAAGTTGTCGTCTGCAGCACAAGCTTAATTTTGAGCAGTTCTCTCTTTAATTCGTTACTTTAGCATTTCGTTCCTTGATTTATTTTGAAATTTAACGTCTCACTCGATGTCGATGGCCCAACCGAATTACCGACCGAAGGGACGAAGGCTTGGTTCCCCCTTTCAGTTGCATAAAATTTTCGCTGTGGGAAGGTTATATTAACTTAGGGAACAAAAATGAAGGCTCCCATTGTGGAGCAGCTGACGAAATGGTCAGAAATAGGATGATTCTTTCGCCAGTCCCATTCTTTGGTCCGAGTCTCATGGGATACTCAGGCTAGTTAGTCTGCTTCAGACAAGAGAGGATGGCAGAGCAGAGCAGAGCAGAAAGCTTAGCTTAGCTTAGCGCCAACCTAAAGTGCATTTCTGTGCATTGACTGTCAAAACAATTAAACAGATACTCTTAGATTGATTGATCGATTATTGGCGTATTGATGTATCATTGATATATCCATTGATAGTAGACAGCTGAAGCTCGTAGATAGACGGGTAGATAGGTAGATTGGCCGTTGTGCCGAGTGTTTGGCATGAACAGAATCTTTAACAAACCTTCCATCAGCCTGGAATCCCCCTGGAGCTCGCCCACTCGCCGCCATCCTCGGCACTCTCAGCACGAATCCATGTGCTCGCTAATTCTCTTCACCAAATTTTCTTTCAGCGCAAGAATTTTAATTTGGCTAATTGTCCACCTACCCCCGCTCCGTGCAGGGCTCACTTCCCAGTGCTTGGTGGAGGCGATATCAGTGAAGGCATGGGTGGGGATTTGTTCGTAAATTATTTATCCTCATTGCAGTGCCCCCGCTGCAGTCCAGATCTCTGTCTATTTTTTATCAAGCAAAAAATTCGTTTAGCAGCAGCGAGTCATGCGGAATAGGGTGCGGGCCGCAGAAAGTTGGATGCTAATTTTTTTGAATCGATTTTTTTCGTCATCATCATTCTCTCCTCATCGACACTGCTCAGCTGAGCACTTCTGCGCGAGATCTCAAACCAGGGCGAGCGGGGCAGAGGACAGCTAGGCTGGTTTGCGAGTTGGGTCATCATTAACGTCCACTGTTTTTTAGGAGAGAAATCGCTGGGTGCATGGCTGGATGAGCAGAGCAGGAAACTTCAGGCATTTATAACTGAACTGACCGGGGTTCGTATAGCTATCTGGCAGCACAGAGCTTGCTATTTGCTTTCTCTGCTTTAAGCGAATGGAATGGCAGAAACCCCCTGAGGCTCGTTCACACCCGGAATTCGAAATGAGGTCAATCTTCTGCTAAAATGCAACTTTGAGAGCCCCATCGCCTCTCACAATTATGAATCTAGCTCACATCTGTCTATCTATCTATCCATCTATATGTCTATATATAAGTCAAGTCAGTCAAGTAACTCCTAGCAGTTGGTGTTTAGACACGGAGCTTTAAAGAACAATGGCCCTTCTAGCTTCCGAGTCCGTCAGTCTCGTGTGTCTCCCAATCGATCTACCAAGTCCTAACCCCATAGCACTATCCCCGCGGCATTCCAAAGTCCACCGCCTCTCGCTGCTGGTCGGGCTGACGGTCACTGGGCTAAGAGGGAGAAATAGAGGCTTCCCAATTTTAGAAGGCCATTAACGGAGTCATTCTGGAGTGTCGGATACTAAACCCACAGCGACCCCCAACAACACACAGGGAGAGTCGTCGTGGCTTTCGCCGAGTTTGCGTGCAAGCAGGCGTTCCTCCAGCTCTCTCTCTCTCTCTATTTCAGGCAGCTTGCCAACCTTGAAATTTGTGCACCTATAAGCCATTGCTGGTGGAGTGGCCAAGGCCAGAAGAAAGCCCCACGGACCCAGCTCAGAGCTCAGAGCTCCGCCTCCCACGTGCGAGTCTCGAGCGCGCTGCTCGATCTCTGGTTTCTCTCCTTCTGCCTAGTCCTCCTCCCTGGTCTCCTGAGTGACGCAGCTCTTCCTCAATCTTGTCCGCCTTGGGGGGCGAATGTGGGAAGTGAAGCCGAGTCTCTAACTGGCTGATTCTCTCCCTCCCTCACCTCGGTTAGCAGACCACATTTTCCTTCGTTTTTCAAGAGGTCAGGGCTAGAGAGAGAGCAGCGAAGCAGGAAGGCTGAACTCAAGCATTCAGATCACTCTCTCTCTCTCCTTCCCTCTCTTCCCCATTTCTCTAAGCCTCAGTAGACTTATCCCAGCATTCGGAGCCGGCCTAAATCCTCAGCTTTCAGTTTTTTGAGGGTCGATTTCGGTCGCCCTCTCACAGTGTGCACTTTTGCATCGATCTGTACTTCTCAGGCTCAATCGCATCTGCATTGGGTTCGGGTTAGGTGCAAATCAGGGATGAAAACAATGAAAAAGCATCCCCAGCTTGAGGTGCATATATTGAGCACATTCAACGTCCTCAACTAAAGTCCTTTAATGTCATTTTAAACAAGTGACACTTTTGTGTTTTAAACAAACAACAACAAAACCTTGCAGACCATTCGAGATAATCATTCTGCTGACCATTTTTGCCAACTGTGTGGCCCTGGCGGCCACTACCCCCTACCCTGAGATGGACTCCAACGATGTCAACCACTTCCTGGTGAGTGATTGGCAACACGCGTACAGATGCGAGTACAATCACTTTCGAGTGAAAAAAGATCCTCAGTTTTGATCGATTTTTTTACGTTTGGACAAACTTTCACAAACTTGCAGGAGAAGCTCGAGCTGGTGTTTACCGGTATTTTCACATTTGAATGCTTCTTCAAGATCATTGCTCAAGGTTTTGTAATGGACCAGAACGCCTATCTGCGAAACTTCTGGAACGCCTTGGACTTTGTCATAGTTGCTATGGGCCTCTTTAGCATTGCCTTGCAAAGTCTGCTGCCCAAATCGCTTGACATCAAAGCACTGCGAGCGTTCCGAGTTCTGAGACCCCTGCGACTCGTGTCGGGCCTGCCCAGCCTCCAGGTCGTGCTGAACTCCATCATGAAGGCCATGCTGCCCCTGCTTCACATCGCCCTGCTAGTCCTGTTTGTGATCCTCATCTACGCCATCATCGGCCTTGAGATGTTCTCCGGCAAGCTGCACGGCGCCTGCTATCGAAAGGACCACGGCACCGGCCTGTGTAAGTTCATGAGCTCTCCTGAATTCGTTCATTTCAGAGTCATTCGATCTTTTGAATTCTTGATTTGATTGATTGATTGATTCAACTATTGTTAGTCGGTTGTTGAACAGTATTAATGCGTTAACTTCACAATCTGTTTGCACTGATTAATCAGTCTGTAGTCTGTTAGGCAGGGAGTTGTACTCGAAGCCTAGTGGTTTGAGTGTCGGACTCACGACTTCAAGGTCGAGGGTTTGATTCCCGACTCCTTAAGAAAAATTAGTGTCCTTAAGTGTCACTTAACTCTGCATTGCTTCAGTTCACCAAGCTATTAAATTGGTATCAGCAATAGGCAGAGCAATTGAGGGCGATTGTGGCATTGTGCCAGTCCATGGACTGAACAGCCGCACGCAGCCTTCAGATGTACCGCCAAATACGCTCATCTAACCCAATCCCGGTCTAATCAATTATTGGGATAATTCATATATTCATTGTTATTACTGTTTATTATTAGTCAGTAAAGTTAAGGAGTGTCAGAGTTTGGCGATTAAAAGGCTGCTGAACATTAACTAACATTCGCGGGAGGGCTGCGGGCAGTGGTACATCCTTTCGTGACAGTGAGCCCGCAGTCAGCGTGGAGGCAATTCTGCCCATTCCGCTGACTCCTGACTCCTGAGCGAATAAGTACACAGGCACACACTCACACTGGTGTGTTCATTAGCCTTGACAGTCTCATTGTCAGGCCGCAGATTTAAGCACCCGGACCTCAGTGCCAGAGGCAAAGCACTTCGCCACTCACTGTTCAATGCTGGACCTTTGGTTGCATTTGCGAAAGGGGATTTTCGAATAGAAAATGAATGAAAGAGATGATAGAGATACAAATGAACAGACTTACAGATGATACAGCCACAACTGAGATCCGAATGGGACTCGAACTTCGGACCTCAGGCTTAGGAGTCCGAGGCTCCAATAATTGTGCAGAAACCTCTTGACGGATGGATATAAATTGGCAAGCTGCCAATGATCAATGTAAGGTGGCGTTGGGACTCCGCGTCAACTCTAAAGCTGATATCAATTTGCATAAAAAAAGAGCTATGAAAAAATCATTTTTACATTCCACAGGTACGAGCGAAAAACTCGTACAAAAACTGTAGCATAGTTTTGCAGAATCTTTGACTTCACAGCCCATGAAGCTGGGTTCTTACTGGTCTCGTGACTCAATCGCCATCTCAGCGAAATCTTACAGTTTCTGATTCTTATCTGAGAGTCTGCAATTCTGTTCAATCCAGAATCCATATTTATAGACTAAGTTTTTGGACCCGATCCCGAATCCCCGATCCTGTTTTCTAGATCTCAGACCACCGTTTTGCTTCCCAATTTGCAGGGGTGATCACGGAGGAACCACGCCCCTGTGACAGCCGGGAGCCGGACGAGCAGAAAGGCTGGAACTGCATGGGCATCGACACTCCTGTCAATGACCAGGAAAACTGGACCTGCTTCGATGCCAACTTTCAGGACAAGGCCTGGCGCGGCAGGCCCGGCATCACGGAGCGCTGGGATGGCCCCAACTCGGGCATCACCAACTTTGACAACATCGGCCTGGCCATGCTGACGGTGTTCCAGTGCATCACCATGGAGGGCTGGACCGATGTGATGTACTATGTTACCGACAGTATCGGGCCGGAGTTTGCCTGGGTCTACTTTGTGAGCCTAATCATTCTCGGCTCCTTCTTCGTCATGAACTTGGTGCTAGGTGTTCTCAGCGGGTGAGTGCGCTCAAGCAGTCTCAAACAGCTGCTAATTGAAGCTGGAAAGGATAAAACAATTGACAATAATTCTCATCTGCAGAGAGTTCTCCAAAGAGCGGGAGCGGCAAAAAAAGAAAGGAAAATTTCACAAGCAGCGCGAACGAATGAAATTTGAAGAGGACTATAACGGCTATATGGACTGGATTCTCAACGCTGGTGCGTATGATTGGGACATTATGTACTCGTACTATAGCTCATCCAAATTATGAATTTGGACTGTGGATCTCCTCGTTTAGGCGAAGGCGATGCTTAAAGCCGGACAGAATAGGGCAGTGCCCCGAGCGGAGCTGGGGCAGGAGGCAACTAGAACGCCCCGGAAGCAGCGCCTCGGAGAGGCGGACTCCTGGCCTGCAATTTAGCTTTGCACAATTAAGGTGTGCTGGGCTCTTCTGGCGCGGTGCAGCTGGCCCAGGAGGAGCCGGCCACGCAACGTAGGATGCTGGAGCGTATGCTAACTTTCTCTGTGACAGCCTTGACATGTCTGGAGAAGGTGAGCTTAGGGTCGAAGGTGACCCCAAGGATCTTAGGCAACTGCGAAGTGGATCCGTCAATGGAGACGTGGAGTTGTGCTCGCGTAGAAGAGGGTGGCGGTGCACTTGTCGGAGATAATGGGGACCGATGTAGAGGAGGATGTGGCGGTCAGGTCGTCGGCGTAGCCGATAAGGTAGTAGGCGAACAGGAGGGGCTGATAGTGCTGTCCTGTAGGACTCCCATGCGGAGTATGCGCCAACGAGACTTGCAGTCGCGGAAGATTGTTCGGGCTTGCCGACCGAGCAGGTAGTTGGAGGTCCAGGCCTTGACGAAGTTCGGAAGTGTGCAGTTATAGATGTCCGCCAGCAGTAGGCGGAGTTCCACGCAGTCAAAGGCCATCTTGAAATCGAGGACGGCCACACCGGTTAGGGCAGGGGGCTTTGGTCGGCAGAAGCCGTCGGCAATTTTGTCAACCTGCAAACACAGAGCCGTAACCGTGAAGTGGTTATGCCAGAAACCGTCAGCATCGTTGTCGATTGTTGTCGAAAAACCTTGTGACAACGATAAATAATATTTCTCTGTATAAACTTCTATTGCGAATCCATATTTAAAAGATTTTGCAATATTTTCAACAATAATGGCCGACATGGTTAAATGATGAAATTTTGAAGGTGAAAAATTATACCTATGTTGGTGGCTGGTGTCGACGATGCCGATTGTCTCGAATTTTAAGCCCGTTTTCTGGTCATTTTTTCTGGATTTTGGGAGATACAGAAAAGATCAGGGTATTTCAAATGGTCTTTCAACTCTTAAAATCAGTAATATTCAATCGTAAAAAGTCCAAACTAAACAATTAACAAAGATTTCATCTATTCTTTCTTCAGAGGACTTATCCGACGACGAAGGAGAAGAGGAGGAGGAGGAAAGTCGAAGTGAGTAAAATTGACTATACTTAGAATGCTTAAAAATAATTATAACTTCTATTATTTAAATTTTTAATGAATGCCGTAAATTAACATGCTTTAAAATTCTAGCATAACGACATGAACTCGAATTTCTAAAATCAACATATTACAAATTGCGAATGCTAATTCCTAGCAGGGAAACGACTTTTACTGACTTTTCCTTTAACAAATGTGCTTTCGCAGTTAGTTGCTATTGATCTGAGTGATATATTCGTGAATTAGTGACAGAAGCTTTAGACATAAAAATATGATTTTATTATGAAAGTGTTTTGTGACTCGCTTATAAATAAAAAACTATTAGATATTCAGCTACTCTATTTAAGAAACAATTTTATTATAATGCTTGACAAAAACTATTGCTATTTTATAATTTTTAGATCGAAGATCTCCAGATATGTCCGGTAGTTAAATAAAAGCAGTTTTTGTTATAATTTCAGAACACATAACACGCTTTATATATTGTAACTGTCATGAAAACCCAATATATTCCACGCTTATTATGCTTATTTTTGGAACACAAACTCGGATAAACCCAGATATTTATACTAAGGCATCTGAGCGTATATGGCTGCAATAAACTATATTAAATAGCTGTGCTCTTTAGTTTTCATTTTTAATGGTTGCACGTCAAAAGAGAGTATGAGAGCTAAAATAGAACCCCACAGGCTCAGTCAGTGTGAATTTAAGCAGTAGTTCGTGCCAAATTGATCATTGCTTAGCTAGTAATTCTTTAAATTTTACAGATCAAACGTTGAATTTTAATATCACAAACAAAAAGATTCAGTTATATAATTACTATTTTTTGATGTCTAAACCATACAATCTACTATGGGTAGTAAAGCTAGATTCTAAGTAACGCATTATTTGTTATTTGTGGCGGTTGCGAAGACATTAGATCGAGTGTTGATTTCATTGTAGAGTCAGTTAAATAGTTTGAAAAGCCTTTTAGCCACCCTGAGCTAACCTGCAACGACACTAATTAAAGCACACCGATCAATCCCCGTAGCTAAATTATAACAGCCCTGTAAAAATCGCACTCACCGTGTTCTGTTTTTACGCACACGTTTAGAAGTTTTCGTAGATTGTTTAAACCAATTCAGTAATTACTGCTGCACAAGGTTCATTTTGACTAGTTAGTATTCTGCTATAACGGGTTGCTACTTAGTACTTATACGTTTGTTGGCAAGTCAATCCGAAAAGGCGTTTGAGACGATGAAAGCTATTATTTGTTATGACACAGCTAGCGGGAGCTTATTTAAATTATTTGCATGCTACTGAGTGCACGGGAAACGATGCTGCCAATTCATAAAAAAATCGCACTGGTTACTTCTACACATTAACGCTCTATACTCGTTCGCCGCTGTGTAACCAAAACCGTAATTTATTTGCTTTATTGATTAAGTTACCCAAAAATGGCTTCACTGTACGTTGTAAAGAACAATTAAATAATCAATCATGGCTATTTATTGAATTAAAAAAGAACTGAATTTGGAGCACAAACTGAAACTCGTTTTTTCGTTAGAATGGTCCATGATTCCTAGAAAATGTAGATTCAAACTGGACCTCTCCCTTGCCCGCACACTCGCTCTAAGGTGACTCATTGGACAGAGTTGACCCGGCCATTTTGGCAATTAGACGTCGGTTCAAGCGGCGGCACAGTGAGCAGAGATTTGATTCATAGCCGTGCCTCACTATGTACTCTTTTGCCTTATTAATATATTAGTCTTTTTGTCTTTCCAATTGTCTGTCACTGAGCCTATCTGCATATACTTTCTACAATACGTCTTTAACAAATTTACTTCTAGGATTTCGTTTCTTAATTGTTTTTTGCTATTGTGCGCGCACATTCGTTTGTTATTTTGATGCCCTGTTGAGTCTTAGTTAACTAAATAGAGGTTTTATCAGGCCTGTTTATTGTCGCTAAGTCGACCAAGGTCTTCACAAAATCAAAACAAGGGCTGCATTCAAAGGGAGAAATGTTGCTGTACTTGATAAATAGTCAATCCCAGTAATTAAAGTTTTGAATGCTTCCACTGAAAAAAATACTTCCTTTGACTTTACCATAGATATTAATTCAATACCAATGCGCAAGTCATTTCTCTCAGCGAACAATGCGCTTCTCAATTTTCCTTCTGCTAACTAACAGACAAATTTAATCGCATTTTTATTCGAAGTTTAATCATCACTAACGAAACTCGTTTGAAATGTTTATAAAGATGACAATTTATTAGAATCAAGCAAGAGAACACTACAGAGAAATGAACTTGGACAGCAAGTCTTTGAAATCATTTTCCAGCATTTTGTTGTTTTGTTGCGAAAAGTACTTCGTTGTTCTGTACTAGAAACTGTACTTTTGGTTAAATCAGTTCAGATGCTGAGAAAGTCCAGCCTATAATATTAGCCATGAAATGCCACATAATACCAATTGAGCACAGGTCCAACTCTAGCTAATTTTCAAGTGTCATAGTTCATATAATCACGTCACTGTGCATGTGTCCGTTTCGTGACCCCTTTGATAGCAGAAGACAATCATTCAGTTGTCAAACTACCGTTATAATTAAGGTTAAAATGTCTCGATATTTTTCTTCAACTATTTGATTAAATCCCATTTAATATCGATCTCTTGGCTAATTGCTTGACACGTGCTTTTTCTCTTGGTTCTACAGAAAATCAGCAAACAGAGGCGGACTCCGCTGCGAAGAGCGAAGAGGACGGCATGGGTTCGAATCCCGATGTAGCCGGGCAGCATGGCTGGTGGCACAGAAACGGGTACGTATTGATGTCACTTTTTTGAGTTGTCACTTCGCAAACCAAAGCTGGGTACTAAGATATAACTGCTATTAACTAATGCAACGGCTTTTAAATTATGAGTAAGCTGCTTAACGCTAAATAATAAATTGCAGCCGCAGCTTTCGCAAGTGGAATCGCCGGTGTCGAAGGTTCTGCCGGCGCTGCGTGAAATCCCAAACCGCTTATTGGATAATTATCCTGCTTGTATTCCTCAACACTGGCGTACTGGCTAGCGAATACTACAACCAGCCGCACTGGCTGGAGGACTTCCAGAATATTGCCAACTACGTCTTCGTGGCCATGTTCACCTTTGAGATGCTACTGAAAATGTACTCACTCGGTGTGCGCACGTACTACAGCTTCCTGTTCAACAAATTCGACTTCTTTGTTGTTGTTGCATCGATATCAGAGCTGCTACTTACTGAGACCAATCTCATGCCAAACCTTGGCATCTCGGTGCTGCGGTGCGCGCGCCTGCTTCGCGTCTTCAAGGTCACGCGCTACTGGAACTCCCTGCGAAACCTGGTTGCCTCCCTCTTGGCCTCCATGAAGAGCATCGCCTCCCTGCTGCTTCTGCTGTTCCTATTCATCGTCATCTTTGCCCTGTTAGGCATGCAATTGTTCGGCGGAAAGTTCAACTTCGACAAGATTGAGAAGCCGAGGAGTAATTTTGACTCCTTCTGGCAGGCGCTGATCACGGTGTTTCAGGCAAGTGCCGCGGCCCGATCTCTGCTTAAATATGAACTTTAGCTGTAGACCAATCAATGGACAATGAATTTAAAAGTTTAAGATCCTTTTATACATTCTACTGACAATTATTTTCGTCAGAATTGTAAAGAATCGGCGAATAAATGCGGATGGAAATTACAGGTCCGACGAAGAGACGCAGCTTTCTGTACACAGTTGTTGAGTCCCACCCACCCAAATTCTGTCCCAGCTGATGCCGCTACTCATTTTACAGCTCATGTTGCTCAAGGGCACATTTTTGCGGATTTAATTTGTAGATTTGAACAACCGACCGATTAAACTCGCGAAGTCTAAGGAGCCACATGAAATAAAAATGATTAGGAGCTAAATCAAAAAGTTTGCGACTCGCAGAAAGCCTGACAAGATGCCACATGTATAACAAAAAAATTGACCGCTTTAATAAATAATTGATGTTTTAGATTCTGACCGGAGAAGACTGGAACATGGTGATGTACCACGGAGTGAACAGCAACGGCGGCCTCAATGACATTGCTGGTGTCTTTGTCAGCTTCTACTTTGTGATACTGTACATCTGCGGTAACTACATCCTGCTAAATGTCTTCCTCGCTATCGCCGTCGACAACCTGGGAGATGTTGACAACTCGACGGAGGAGAAAAAGGAAACAAGCGAGGAGCAGGAAAAGAAAGAGGGCATCGATGCAGACGGAGAGATCAAGGCGATGGACGGGGAGCCCAAGGATGGTGAACTTGGACAAGATGGGATTAAAGGTGAGACTCTCGACCTCCAACATATTTATCAACGCTGAGCGCTATCAGCCCATGATACTCAAGCGCCAGACCCATCACAAAAACCTGATTAATCCCCTAGGCGAGCCTGATCAACGCGTCAAAATCAAATCGGGTGAGGACGATGACGACAAGCCGGCCGGCGACGAGGAGGAGCCGGAAGCCTCCGATGCCGAGGAGACGCCCGTCACCTCCGCCCGGCCTCGACGCATGTCCGAGCTGAACATCAAGCAGAAAATTCAACCGATTCCGGAGGCGTCCTCCTTCTTCGTATTCAGCAACACTAACCCGTTCCGAGTACTGTGCCACAAGGTCTGCAATCACTCCTACTTTGGCAGCATCGTGCTCGTCTGCATTCTTGTCAGCTCCGCCATGTTGGCTGCCGAGGAGCCAGTGAATTCGCAAAATTATCGAAACAAGGTGAGTCTCAAGGGAGCCCAGGTCCCACCTAGACTCCACCTGTTCCCCAATAATAATAATAATTTCAGGTTGGGCTGCGAGCAATGGCACATCATTTTGGTGACACTAGACCCGCAGCCAGCGAGGAGGCAATTCTGCCCATTTCGCTGAGTCCTGAGCACACACAGGTGTGTACATCTGCCCTGACTTTCTCCTCGTCAGGCAGCGTACACTCTCACTGTGCCTTGGAGGTTGGCCCTTAAGGTTGTGAATTGCATGAAAATAACCCAAGCCTTCCCTCCGCGGCTGCACTACAAATGAATGTGGTCTTGCCGCGGAATCGAGCTCAAGGACCTTGGTGCGACCCAGCCCTATCGGTTCCCCATCATCTTGCCAAATGTTTATTAGTGATATTTGGCAAGATGATGGGGCCAAATAACTTTGACTAAAAATACCAGCAAATAGAACTTTTATTCCCGAATCTACAATTACTAATTAACTTCAGATCCTCAACAAGTTTGACCTTTTCTTCACGACGGTGTTTACAATTGAGATTATTCTCAAGGTAAGTTACAAATTGCACTAGAAAATTTTGCTTAAACTTTAAATTTGATTTAACAACAAAATTATGCTTACACACTAATAGCTCTTTCAGATGCATAATTTAGTTCATTTTAAGGTTGCGATTATCTTATGGCTATAACGTGGCGATATGCAATACTGACTTACGGTATGACCATATACAAGTGCATTAATATCATTTGTCCTGAGTGTAGGGTGATTCACTTTTATCCCCCACTTGTCCCGGTCAAATAAGTCTATGGTCTAGTGTTGAAGCATTTATTTGTCCGGGACGAAGAAATATTATTCGTCCCGGACGAGGAAACGGTTTATTTGGAACCGTTTCGATCAGAACCATAGACTGTTGAGCTATAGTTCTTTTTTTCCACAAGACCGAGCCAAGTTGGGGAAAAAAACTTTCTCCCCCGTTTATTCATTTGTCTATGGCCAGAACGACTGAGAACTTGTTTCTCGGCCGAGGCGCAGCCGAGGCCAGAGAAACAAGTTCTCAGTCGTTCTGGCCATAGACAAATGAATAAACGGGAGAGATTATATACTTATCTATGGCATAGGCGAAAAATTATTGCTTCCAATCTGAATTTATTCTACTTGTGCGAACTGCTGCCTAGTTATGATACTAACTAGATTTTTTATTACGTCATGCTACCGCAACGAAAATTTCAAAACAATATATCGGCGATAGAGGGGATTCGATGTTGATGAAGAGGAGAGGGTGGATAAGGAGTTGGGTGTTTGTCTTGTGAGGTTAGCAGTCGGTGGGTGAGAAGGAAGGTGGGTGAGGTGTTAGGCGAGTGCGGAGTGAGGTGGTTCAGGTGTGAGGCGGGTGAGTGTTTGTATGGGTGAGAAGGGAGGTTGAGTGAGGTGTAAGGTGGATGAATATCTGGCGGGTGAGTATTGCATTTAATTTTTTGTTCTGCAAATAAATGGACTTATATGCAGCTAATCACAGTATGCGCAAAACATGCAGTATTTCAATAAAAATTTGACCAGCTTTATTAATCAAATCAATAGTTCGAGCTAGATCTTGTTACATTTTCCCGAAAAAATGCCGCACTTCTTCTTGATTTGCCCAATTTAATTGCAAAAATTATCCTGTACTTACTAACATGATAAAAATAACAGCAGCGACTAGCATAAGCCCTCAAGAAAACAAAGTGAGCAATGTTGATGACACTTTCAGGTCACAGCATATGGAGTAATTCTGCACCAGGGCGCATTCTGTCGAGCGCCATTTAACCTGCTCGATATGCTGGTCGTGTTCACCAGTATTATCTCATTCTGTCTCGAGTATGTCCTCTGATTTCGTACAAAAACTGTTTTTCTGTCATCTCCCCCTGTTCCTTCGCTTCGCATGATCCGCACATAGAGCTCACCTATCACACACTCAATTTAGAATCCTCACCTCTGATTCTGTCTTCCAGCATCACTGAGACTGGCTTGTTTAGTAATTCAAAAGCTTCAGTTTTTATTGCTATTGTTAGTTTAGCAGTTTAACAGTAGAACTACCAAGGGGGGAATCCCCCACTGACAATTATTTGCACTGCTCCCGAATGGAGCAACGCAAGCACACGAAACTCAAGATCATCTTTTGAAATAAGAATCAACTCGCCAGCCCTTTAGACCGTCGAGATATTCATCGGTTCTGGCCGAAAGTCAGATTTTCGCCATAAGAGCTAGTGTATTGCATACACCTGTATGCACAAATACGCAATGCGCCTCACTTTGCCGCGCCTCTAAACTTGGATCAGCATGTCACCCGAATGTGCCTGCATCATCTCCGACTTCAGTGGTCACGCAGCTTTCTTTAGACGGAGCTGCTGCTCCGGAAATACCCCCCCTTGGTATAAAAACGGGTGGCAAAATGGCTTGATAGTCCTACTGTTAAACATTCGTTTTAGTCTAATATCGTGCGCCTGTGTACATATCCACGTGCTCACGGGTCAGCGGAACAGGGAGAGTTGCCTTCTCGTTGGATGCGGGTCGATTGTCGCCAAATGATGCACCAGTGTTCTTAGAGCTATGAGGAACAAAATGTGATGGTTAGATGAGCAACAGTCAATTATTTGTAGAACTGTACTGCTCAGTTCTATTGCTCAGTAATAGCTCAGTAATAGCTCAGTAATAGCTCAGTAATATCTCAGATACTAAATTAATGCGAGTAAGCATAGCGACAGCCTCACTGATGCTGAAATACTTCACGAGGAATCTTAATCACACCACTCGAATTTGCATCGCACGCAAAGTCACTGCGACATCGCCTAAAATATCGCTTGTCGAATCCCCTCTCCTAAAAAGTAGTCAATAACACTGGAACCTTGGATGTTATGTCAGCACAATATTAACCCTCGGAAACTGCATCATCGCATGCATATTACCTGCTATTGCCTGATGCGATTTTCGTTCTCATCGTTACTTAACCTGCATTGTATTGCAACACTAGTAGACAGTAGCCAGTGTAGTGTCCCTTTTTGTTATAATCGTACTATATTATCATTTAAAGCAAGCCAAGCATGTGCCTGTTGTACCAGTCCGGGTCTATTTCTTCTATTTTCTTTTGTCTAGCAAACAGTTAGACTCGAACAAAATTATTCAACAATGATAGAGCACTGCAACTTGGGTTTTGCAATTGTATGCGCCAACATTTTACGTCTTCACTTTTTGTAAGTCGCTCCCTGAGAGTTAAACCATTTTCTTAAATTAAAAACTGGTCAAGTCAGTCAATGTTTTCGATTGCGCAGTGCAGAAGAAATTACATTCACCAGAGCGCATTTAAAAGGTGGGGAAAGAGCATGTGATATTTCTATTTGTATATTGTCTGAATGCCGTTGTGTCGCAAGAGCACGGGACAAAGCAAGCGAAAACTCTTCCAGGTCATTTCATACGGAGTTATTCTGCACGAAGGCTCATTCTGCCGTTCAACTTTTAACTTGTTAGACTTGTTGGTAGTGTTCGTTGCTTTGATGTCATTCTTCATCGAGTGAGTCCAACGATTGCGTTCCTATCAGTTTCCTTCCGGTTGGCTTGGAAAGCATTCTTTAACTGAATTTTCCGACGTCAAGTATTGTTAGGAGTATTCTCGCGGTTTGCTAGACTGATTGTGCTTTGATTATTTACTAATCTATTTTGCTTTTTTCTTCTCTACGCCTTCTGGTGTGAGCACATGTACAACTCGAAAGTTTCGGTTGCCTACAATTCGATGATCAATACTGGCAAGAATATTACTTGACATGTTTATTTGAAGAGTATTATAAACTATATATGTATATATATATATATATATAGAGACTGCATTCATTTTGGGACTAGGTAGGAAACGTTTTGTGGCGAGAGCAATGCCTCCTTGCTGGATGCCAGATGGCAAAGTGCCAGTAAATGGAACTGTGGAAATGCGACTGTAATTTCATTAATTATGAATTATTGACACACGGTTACATAGAACTTAAAACTCTATTTATCCTTTCGATTAATAGCGTGACTCGTTCCATTTTGATTTGTCATTCCGAATCCAACAAAATTCATGGAGTGCCGGCAAGCATCAGTTTAGTTTCAATATTTATTTTTTCTTTATTTTTCTTTCCGATTTTTAGCGATCCTGCAGTTTTCGTTAGCAAACACAATGCCAAGATATATATATTTCAGAGCTTCACATAACTTTCGAAGGTAAAAAAAATCGACAAATGCGAGTAATATTGAGTACTAATTTGTGCCTAGGTTCCAGAGTTTTATTTGATTCCATCGGTTTTTGTGAAGGCAAGTTTTTAAACTATGAATTGGTTGCTGACATTTTCTCTGCTGAAGAATTTCTCTTTTAATAGAAAGTAGCATTTGTATCCTCCATCCATGAAGGAATCTAAGAAGGATTTAAAGCATCATGCGATAAGTACAATTCACAAAAGTTTCGCTTCAATTTCATTCTAGAAATGATACGTTCTCCGTAGTGAAGATTCTGCGCGTACTTCGAGTGCTTCGACCGCTGCGTGCTATCAACAGGGCCAAAGGTTTAAAGGTGAGTTGCAAAGGTTACGTTACATGATTCATTCAAGGAGCTTGTAGCTAAGTGCTACTTCGGGCTTCTGACCGAGAGAGGTCACCTGGCTCAACTACCTTGTATTTCTATTCTATTCAGCACGTCGTCCAATGCGTGATTGTTGCGATAAAGAGCATTGGAAACATCATGCTGGTCACGTTCCTGCTGGAGTTCATGTTTGCCGTCATCGGAGTGCAGCTGTTTAAGGGCAAATTCCAGAGCTGCACTGACCCGTCCAAACCCACTGAGATGGAGTGCAAGGGCTTCTACATCTCATACAAGGGCAACGACATCAACAGTCCGGAGTATCAGCCCCGAGAGTGGAGTAACAACGAACTCAACTTCGACAACGTGCCCCACGCTCTGCTCTCCTTGTTTGCCGTGGCCACTTTCGAGGGCTGGCCGAAGTGAGTCTGGCTATGTCTAGTGCTACTGATTTTTGTTTAACTCTTGCTTAGAATTTTAAAGGTTCAAAAATTCAAAACTCAATATTTAAAATTCTCTACATAAAGCAATAAAAGCATCTGAATCCCCGTTTTCAGGCTGCTCTACAAGTCGATTGATTCAGCACAGGAGAGTCGAATAGGAATCTACAACAACAGGCCACCCGTCGCAGTCTTCTATGTGGCTTTCATCATTGTGATAGCCTTCTTCATGATTAACATCTTTGTCGGCTTTGTCATTGTCACCTTTCAACAGGAGGGTGAACAGGAGTACAGAAACTGCGAGCTGGACAAGAACCAGGTAAGACTCGCTTTATACAGAATACATTAAATCAATGGCATTAATCTTATCGCTACAATTGCATATTTTGTTCTCACTCCGATTCCGCAGCGAAAATGCATAGAATTCGCTTTAAAAGCAAAGCCAGTCAGGCGCTATATACCGGAGAAGAAGTTCCAGTACAAAATCTGGTGGTTCATCACATCGACCCCATTCGAATACGGTATCTTTGTGCTAATCATGTTCAACACGATTGCGCTGGCTATGAAGGTAAGCATTGTTGTTTTATATCGCCTCTTCGTCATCCTAGTTACTCAAAATTGACCACTTTATAAAATGTCGCTTTCAGTTCGAAGGTCAACCGGACACCTACAGCTTGGCGCTTGACTATCTCAACATGATCTTCACTGCAATCTTCACAATAGAATTCATTCTTAAACTCATCGCCTTCAGTTTCCGGGTGAGTTTTTAGAACGACCATGGGATATTTCAAATGCCCACACTTACCTTTTTTCTGTATCTCCCAAAATGTTCAACCAATCACCATGAAAATCCAAAACTTCAGATAATTTTTTTCTTTCTATCTGATAAAACGACTTCCAAAAATTACAAAGCATTGGCATCTTCCAGATATTCAACGATTCACGCCGGGTTGTAGCTTGTGGCAAAAACCACCAATATATAATTTTTGTGCCCACAAAATTTCATCAAGTAACCACGTTAGCTATTATTGTTGATTAGATTGTATTGATTATATTGATAATTATTATTATATTACTGAACCAATTATGGCTTCGCTATAGGGGTTTATACAGATATTTAATGTTAGCTGTCCCTGTCTCTAGGGTCTTCGACAAAAATATGTCTATCACGACGATGTTGACGTCGGACGGTTTTGAAAGTTAGTTCATCGTAAAGGGCGAAGAGTTTCAATTCATATGGCGGACTTTCACGAAAACCGGTGATTTGGTTTGGGAGCTATCGTGGAGTAGGCAGTGAGTATTTGAAGTACACTCGTCGTCTTTCCCTAGGGGGGATAGCGTGGTCTTTCTACTGTTAAAAATACATAGGTGCTGTTTATTGGCTCTGCATCACAGCTGACGCCAAAAAAATAAATTAATGCACGCAGAACTACTTCAGCGACCTTTGGAACGTGTTCGATTTCATCATCGTTCTGGGCTCCTACATTGACATCATCACGGGCAAACTGACGGTAAGTTCTAGCGTTTACGAGGGCTCAACTGGCGTTTTCCCTGAACTGCTGCTATCGCTAGCGTACTCTTATCAGCACTCGATATTGCGTTTGATGAAGACTTTTCAGAATTGCTTCCTTCTGCATCTCTTTACTGCTTTTACTTCTGCTGGATAATGCAGCCCTGGCATTCGTCTCACCTCCATAAACCTTTGCATCACTTATATGCCAATCGATGCGTTTACCTAGTTGCCGACTGGGCGCCAAGCCCTAGAAAGTAGAAACGAAAGTCGGAAAGTGCTTATAGACAGTCGCCAGCCAGCCCATGTGTAATTGTGTGGTGTGCAGTTAGCCCCGAACAACCATATCCTCTCGTATCACTGTGTCATTTTGCGCACTAACCACGATTCGCACCCAGAGAGTTGACCAAAATTAAATTTCTTATAAATTTAGGTCGAAATTTACAATTTCTGAAGAACATCACAATGCTTTTTACGAGCCTAAAATTTAGTAGACTGAAGGTTAGATTTACGTAGAATCATAGATGCACCGAAGCCACACACTGTAGCATTCTGTTTTCTAGTAGACAATTTCTAGCAGTGTTCCACGTGCTAAAGTACCTCGTATAGGAACAACCAATAAGTGCGTATAGGAACAGCAATTAGCCCCCGTGATTACCGTAAGGCACACTCTCAAACTGCATGCTTCACATTATTTTAATTTTTTGTTGCTATTTAACGTACTTAATTTTCATATTTTAACTAAAGTGTTTGAAAAGACAAAATGCCTTACAATTTAGCTTGCGATCTACTATTTAGCATCGCTAGGCCAAGAAGTTTCAAATGCAGGTTCATGATATGTTTAGAGGGCTAGGATATAAAAATTAACTTATTACTGCATGAGAATCCGCCCGCCGTCTGTTTGCACTCTAAGTTTACCATTTCGTTACACTTTATCGACTTTCTTTGAAATTAGGAAGGCAGTCGTGTTTTTAATCATTAGTCCATTCATTAAGTAGTCAATACAGGTAGGCCATGGCCATGTCTTCATGCATTTTTATCATAGACCGCAGAGTCAAACGCCTTCATTGAAACATGGACTTAAGAGCATACAGGATCGTAAATTGCACTGTTCCAACATGATTCACCGCTTGCTCTTTCTCTCTCTTTCGCTGTCAATTTACCGCGCGCCGGCTCTCGCTCTGTTTGTGTAGCCAACTCAGCACGACACCATGCATAGCCCGATCTCGCGCCACGTACGTAAAACACCGTCGGACGAAAAATATTTGGGTGGCACTGTGCCGCTTATTTCGAAGCAATTCAGCTAAGGCTTCCATTACCCGCATTAGCCACGTATTCATATATGAGTTGTAGTGGTTGGCAGTCATTTCGCTTATATCGTCCATAATTTATATTCGTGCATTATATGGCCATGACGCACAGTTTAAACACGATGAGGTTTTTATTTTCTTAACAAAAGCCTGACTTCTGTGTTTAGCACTGGAAATAATTTTCGTTCATTAGTGTCGCAAAGGCGAATATCCCTTCAAACAGCCCGCAAAGACTCATGACAACTATATTATTAATGTTATGGTTATTAAATGTGTGCGGTTTTATTTTTTATGTATGTTGCCTTACTACAAAGTTAGCATAGTTCTTCTCGGCCGGTGCCAATCTGTCTCAGACACAAAATTATTTTTGGTCATTGTTCACACACAGACTTTCCGTCTTTCTGTCTCGAGCTCTGATAGTTGTAAATGCGTGTTAACGAGTGCCACAATCTACCATGTGATCGTCCCATCTGATTTCTTGGCCGTGAAAGTTTCAACTAATTAGGGTTTAGCAGGAGTAGGATATCATTTGGAGATCAATCCATCAATTCATAATACCTTCCTCGTGTACTTTAGATTCAGGATTAAATTCGACTGTATTGCATGGCTTTGGGATGATATCATTACAAATAATTTCATAGTAGACAGTATAGTGATACGAATTTATAAAAGCAAACATTTTTGTTAAGAAGCGATAGCCACGAATGCTAAATATCATACTTTAGTTTTGTTCGAGCTGAAGTTTTATTATTTTTATTTTTTTATATAGAAACTTCAGTCAGGCTGACCAATGACCTATACTCGATTAAGCCAATTGTTACTGAACTTTATTACCGAAGTTCACACACACACACACACACACACACACACACATATTGTTCGTGTCGCAGGTTGCTTTAAGTGAAATATTGTTCAGACAATTTACACAATTTATTTGATACACATCAATGTTCAAATATTAAGTTAGCAGCTTAAAGCGCAATCAAACGTGCAGCATTTGTGCAAAATATTGTCTGTGTTTGTACCTGTTTGTAAGTGTAATAGGTGTGAGTGTTCCTGTGACAATGGTATCTGTCTTTACGAGCAAATTTCACAAGTTAGTATTTTCAGAAATATACTAATTATTCAAATGGAATAGCGCTTGCAAACGTTTAATAATAGTGTTAGCAGTTTTTTCTCCATGGATTAAGCGTTACCTTCTGAGTTGTACCTTGATCTCTTACTCACCTTGCTTCGGTCGTTTAAATAATTGTCTAACAATTAAGAGTCCAAGTGCAGTAGTCAAAGTGTAGATTTCACCTTGATGTTTCAACTCTATCCCTTGTAAAGTTTAGAATCTTAAAGTGTCCCTTATTTATACCTTAAGGTGTGCCTTCGTCTAGTCTTATTTCAAACATGTGAATGTCGGATTTGTACACAATTAAATGAATTTGTTGGTCTATGATATCGCCTTTACAATAAGCACAGCGTAAAGAAAACAATTTTTACACGTTAAATTTCTTTTAAC
Source organism: Macrostomum hystrix (assembly GCA_950097015.1). NCBI lineage: Eukaryota > Metazoa > Platyhelminthes > Macrostomidae > Macrostomum > Macrostomum hystrix. The sequence continues at coordinate 576,155 of CATNEN010000008.1, forward strand.
GGACTTAAAACTCAATATAATAATGTAGAATAAAGAGGTCATGACTTGTTTTTCGTTTAAACGCTTATTTTGTTTTCTATTTCACGATTAAACTAATAACCATGAGCAATTAAATTTTAGTGACAAGTGACACCAAGATAATGTTGTCTAATGACAAAATACAGCGTGTCGTTTTATAAGTCATTCTTAAGCAATGGAAATGCTGTGCAATAACTTATTAGAAACTTGTATGTTTAATTAGTTATAAGTCTGTGAAACATAAGATATACTCCTTTACATTTAAGTCAGACTATTTATCGACAATAAATCACGTGCGATTAAACTAAAGTTACTTAAAATTCATTGGATTGTCGAGTTTTACATAAAAGGTTAAACTTTAATCATTGCATGTGTTAAAAAATAAAAATAGGAACTTACACTTTACCATTGTTTCAGCTGGCTCTGCCAGAAAATGTAAGATCAACATTTCTGATGTCATCGTTCACAGCTTCAGGCCTCGAGATCAAACTGAAATAATTTTTCATCTCAATATATATATATATCGTTTTCCTTAAGATTAACAGTATAAATTGTAAGCGAGTCACGAAAATTACAAAATAGTAGAAGATTCGTCACGCAAAAGGTCATGCAGTCTTTTGTTTTCATTTTGTTTGTATGCTGCTTTGCCACACTCGAACTGTACTCGTTTCTACTTGAGACAGGGGATTGTAAACTTCGGTAATTTACTTTTAAATTTTGAATTTCACATATTAAGGTTTTTATTTTTAAATAGAAGGTAATTCAAGCAGGTAGAGATCATTGGAACTTTTCACATCACACAGCTAGTCAGTTCATGACATTCCAGGACTTTAAGATTTTCGAAGTATCACCAAATACTCTTTCGTTTCGATAGGACTACAGCTTGGCTTTCGAAAATTTGCTTTCCAAAAGAAGCATATGCTTTCAATAACTTTAGCTTGCCAGAAAGCATACATGTATCAATTACTAACAGCACGAGGAGGAAAAATACAGAGGGCGAACTCTCAAAGTTTTTTAAACTTTCTCGTTAAGCAGAGCAATCATAATTAAACGATCAAGCAATCTTTGATCGTTATTTTGCTGACAATGTCAAAATCATACGAATGTTTTTCTGGCTCATTGTCTCGTCGACTTGCTTATGTAAATATATTTACCATCATTTCACATAGTCGCTCAAATGAGACAAAGTGGAATCACACCATTACAATATATGAATATATTTGTTCTGTTTGCTAAAGGCATTTTTATCCAGTTTTCATTGCTTGATCATTCAGTTGTTGCTGAATTAAATTGAAAGGTAAAGACTGCATATGTACAAAGTGACCATTGTTGCCTACCTTTCCAATGAAATTGCAGGCCGGCAAGGCCACCATTTCTATCAATTTCTTCCGACTATTCCGTGCGATGCGACTCGTGAAGCTGCTAAATCGGGGCGAGCACCTGCGAACTCTGCTCTGGACATTCATTAAGTCGTTCCAGGTAAGCCTTGACTTCTGATCGAGTAACCTTCGAAAAATGTGTTTCTAAGTGAAAAAAATTCATGAAGAGATCTAAAGGACAAAATGCAGGCATAATTACAAACGATTCTCTCCAGGCCTTGCCGTATGTCGCGCTGCTCATCCTGATGCTGTTCTTCATCTACGCTGTCATCGGCATGCAGATGTTCGGCAAAATCAGATTAGACGCTCGTACACAGATCAACCGGAACAACAACTTCCGGACCTTCTTTTCAGCCTCTCTGGTGCTATTCCGCTCGGCTACAGGCGAGGCCTGGCAGGAGATTCTGCTGGACTGCATCAGCGGTAAAGCACCTGGATCACCTGGATTGTTAGGGCGATAAACGTAGAAAGTCAATAGCTTGACTTGAAAATCAATCACTTCCTTCTCCCCGTGTTGGTGGGCCTTCACATCCTATGATACAATGATGTCAGATATTGTAGTGTTAAAAGGAATTACGAGTAGGAGCTGAGGCACTTTAGTTATCATGAGCGTTTCAGATTAAAAAAATAGAATACCAATTAGGTAAGCGCCACTTCACTTGTTGAACTTTGGTGAAAAGAAAAGCATGTTTGCTTGATGTTCTAACACTTCTGTTAGTTTCTTTCTACGAGTCACGACCAATTTCTGGCTAAGGAATTTTTCTCTGCGCTTGTTTGCAAACTTTGAATCGCAACCAAACACATTGTGAAATACTATTGTTGTAGACCCGTCTGTTCTGTGTGACAAACAGAGCGACAGCTACAGGGCATTTGAAGAGTCCCTGGTGCAGCACGTCGAGCAGAGCCTAAACGGCACCATTCCGCACGGGAACGTGTTTTATCTGAATCATTCCGTGCTGCAGGAAGGCACCTGCGGCAGTCCTATTGCCTATCCATACTTTATCAGCTTTTACATGGTGTGCTCATTCCTGGTGAGTCGTATTCCAACCAAGCAGTTACTAATTCGCAATGCACCCCCTCCCCTTTTCCTCTTTTACCTTGCTTGGCAATCGAACACCCGTTGTGGTCGATGCGCACGCTGACAGTCAAGAAGGGCTGTGATCACGGCAGCGACACCTACCAGTTCTGGAACGACACGGGGCATAAGAATGGCAGCGAGCCGGGCTGCGGAACCCCGCTCGGCTATCCCTATTTTATCACTTTCTACGTTATCTGCTCGTTCTTGGTGAGACGGCCCAGCCCAAAAAGACCCTAACGACCCAAGCCTGCATCCGCTATCACAAAATTTTCTAGCGTCTGAAGCTCTAGGTGCGGTAATTTGACTTTGCCATGTGTCGCCCAATCGCGTTTGTCGCCATCAGTTGCCGCAGTAATACTAACCGTAAATAAAAGCCTCTTTAAATAGGCAAGCCCCACCACCAAAGTCTCGCGCCAAAATACCGAAAATCGGCCCCACCTCACTCCCTTCCCCACCACCCACAGCCTGTCCTTCAACTGCACAAATCGGCCCACCTCACCCCTTCCCCACCACCCACAGCCTGTCCTTCAACTGCACAAATCGGCCCCACCTCACCCCCTTCCCCACCACCCACAGCCTGTCCTTCAACTGCACGAATCGGCCCACCCCACTCCCTTCCCCACCACCCACAGCCTGTCCTTCAACTGCACGAATCGGCCCACCCCACTCCCTTCCCCACCACCCACAGCCTGTCCTTCAACTGCACGAATCGGCCCACCCCACTCCCTTCCCCACCGCCCACATGCTGCACCTCAAAAACCCAAATTTAATGACGAAACTATCAATCCCAGATGGCCTGTCCAGACGATCTCAAATTCGGCTTGTACAGTGAATTGAAGACTTTGCTTGAAATTATTATTTTTTTAAAGTCTTAAGAATTTAACGAGCCGTTGATGTGCAACAATCCATAGCTTCTCAAATTATTTTTGGTGTATGGTAGCTTCTATCAGCTCGACAGTTGAAATAAATTGCTTTTTAAATGAATAAAAAAGCATGCATCTGCCTGAGACATTTACGCTATTCGTAAATAAGCTAGATTGTTAAAGAACATTATTTTAGGCCACAATTGAAGTACAATGCCGTGTGTATTATTGAAATTCTACGATCGTTGGCTTAACAAAATTTTTATTTTCCTAAAAAAGTGGTAGTTAACCTTACAAAATAATTTTCCCATCTCGCCAGATTATTAATTTATTCGTGGCCGTCATCATGGACAACTTCGACTACCTGACCCGTGATTGGTCGATTCTGGGGCCGCATCACCTGGACGAGTTTGTCCGCCTTTGGTCCGAGTACGACCCGAGTGCGAAGTGAGTTTCTCTGTCTCTGTCACTCTGTCTCTGTCACTCTGTCTCTGTCACTCTGTCTCTGTCACTCTGTCTCTGTCACTATGTCTCTGTCACTCTGTCTCTGTCACTCTGTCTCTGTCACTCTGTCTCTGTCACTCTGTCTCTGTCACTATGTCTCTGTCACTCTGTCTCTGTCACTCTGTCTCTGTCACTCTGTCTCTGTCACTCTGTCTCTGTCACTCTGTCTCTTTCTTCTGGTGACCTAAATAATTATAAAGTTTTCCTAATCCATATTACCTGCCGCAGAGGCCGAATAAAGCACCTGGACGTAGTGACCCTGCTGCGCAAGATCGACCCCCCGCTCGGCTTTGGCAAGCTCTGCCCGCATCGAAAAATCTGCAAGGTTAGTCCGGCTAATTGCGCGCTATTCTCTATCTAGTCTACTTATAGTAGAACAGAAGAAAATGTCGACTTTTATTCGCTCAATTTCAGCGCCTCGTGTCGATGAACATGCCGCTGAACTCAGACGGAACTGTCATGTTCAATGCCACACTGTTTGCTCTTGTTAGGACCAATCTGAAGATAAAAACTGAAGGTAGGACAGCTGGTTTACTTGCCTATAATTATTTTGGGTATAAAAGTTTTATCTCTTTGGCATCATCGCAACTTCAGCAATGGCCATTTTCTGTTACTTGATTTCTTTACTCGCAATACGAGTAGTAGTCAATCAAATCGTTTCATTGATTGAGGCCTTTAGACTTTGAGTGCGAGCTGCATAACCCACTAACCGGAGAGTAATCTAGGAGGTATTACTAGTATTGTTTAATAGTGCCCCAGTTGCGGCCGAACTCAACTCGCCGCATTTTGAGTTGCTTATTTACTCTAGGCATTCACTTTTTGTTTATTTTCAAAAGCAGCATCACGAATGCTGCTTCCCAACACCGAATCCCCATCCTGGATACAGAATCCCCATCCCGGATACAGAGTCCCCATCCCGGATACAGAATCCCCATCCCAGATACATAATCCCCATCCCGGATACAGAGTCCCCATTCCGGATACAGAATACCCATCCCGGATACAGAGTCCCCATCCCGGATACAGAGTCCCCATCCCGGATACAGAGTCCCCATCCCGGATACAGAATCCCCATCCCGGATACAGAGTCCCCATCCTGGATACAGAATCCCCATCCCAGATACAGAATCCCCATCCCAGATACAGAATCCCCATCCTGGATACAGAGTCCCCATCCCAGATACAGAGTCCCCATCCTGGATACAGAGTCCCCATCCCGGATACAGAGTCCCCATCCCAGATACATAATCCCCATCCCGGATACAGAGTCCCCATCCCGGATACAGAGTCCCCATCCCAGGATACAGAGTCCCCATCCCTGGATACAGAGTCCCCATCCCTGGATACAGAGTCCCCATCCTGGATACAGAATACCCATCCCGGATACAGAGTCCCCATCCCAGATACAGAGTCCCCATCCCAGATACAGAATCCCCATCCCAGATACAGAATCCCCATCCCGGATACAGAGTCTCCATCCCGGATACAGAGTCCCCATCCCAGATACAGAATCCCCATCCCGGATACAGAGTCCCCATCCCGGATACAGAGTCCCCATCCCGGATACAGAATCCCCATCCCGGATACAGAGTCCCCATCCTGGATACAGAATCCCCATCCCGGACACAGAATCCCCATCCCGGATACAGAGTCCCCATCCTGGATACAGAATCCCCATCCCAGATACAGAATCCCCATCCCAGATACAGAATCCCCATCCTGGATACAGAATCCCCATCCCAGATACAGAATCCCCATCCTGGATACAGAGTCCCCATCCCGGATACAGAGTCCCCATCCCAGATACATAATCCCCATCCCGGATACAGAGTCCCCATCCCGGATACAGAGTCCCCATCCTGGATACAGAATCCCCATCCCAGATACAGAATCCCCATCCCAGATACAGAATCCCCATCCCAGATACAGAGTCCCCATCCCGGATACAGAGTCCCCATCCTGGATACAGAATCCCCATCCCAGATACAGAATCCCCATCCCGGATACAGAGTCCCCATCCTGGATACAGAATCCCCATCCCAGATACAGAATCCCCATCCCAGATACAGAATCCCCATCCTGGATACAGAATCCCCATCCCAGATACAGAATCCCCATCCTGGATACAGAGTCCCCATCCCGGATACAGAGTCCCCATCCCAGATACATAATCCCCATCCCGGATACAGAGTCCCCATCCCGGATACAGAGTCCCCATCCTGGATACAGAATCCCCATCCCAGATACAGAATCCCCATCCCAGATACAGAATCCCCATCCCAGATACAGAGTCCCCATCCCGGATACAGAGTCCCCATCCTGGATACAAAATCCCCATCCCAGATACAGAATCCCCATCCCAGATACAGAATCCCCATCCCAGATACAGAGTCCCCATCCCAGATACAGAATCCCCATCCCGGATACAGAGTCCCCATCCCGGATACAGAGTCCCCATCCTGGATACAGAATCCCCATCCCGGATACAGAGTCCCCATCCTGGATACAGAATCCCCATCCTGGATACAGAATCCCCATCCCGGATACAGAGTCCCCATCCCGGATACAGAGTCCCCATCCCGGATACAGAGTCCCCATCCCGGATACAGAGTCCCCATCCTGGATACAGAATCCCCATCCCGGATACAGAATACCCATTTCAGATACAGATACAGAATCGGTACAGAAATTGACATTCCACGGTCTTTGTGCAGTCTTGGTTAGAAAAACAATTCCAAGTGACTAAAATATGAGAAACCTTGGCCGTAGTTGACTTAGTTTTTTATTTGCATTTTTAGCTGCTTAGATGAAACGTGTTTAATGCTTTCCTAATGGACCAATAGATCAATTATTTTTTGTTCACTGAGTTTCATCATTAAAGTAAAGTTTCCTTGTACTAAGTAATAATTTGAGTTTATTGACCATTGCATTAATAAAAGTCCACGCAAATGTACCATACTCAGTTTAGTGTTTTCCTAGTAGTTAAACAATTAATTGACCTGCTTGTTTGAAGTAAAGTGCATTGATTTTGTATTTGTAACTTTAACTCACCTGTGCTAAGGTGGCATGCATAACCGAACGTGAAACCTTTCTTAATTCCCAAATGCCGTCGTTTTTAGGCAGAGGTAAAAACCGAATCTAGCCAGGTCACCCCCGGATGCACATTTTTTACTGTCCCGCTTGATGGCAACGCGAACAGCCTTTTTTCCTGTTCAGTGTTTTTTATTTTGCTCAATAACTTAATCGCCAATATTTTTAACGGACATGCGCCGTATAGTTTTATCTGTGCTTTTTGGCATTTTCCAACCGCTTTCCCCTCATTCGCTCCCAAATCCTATCGAAATTAGTCCTCCCTCCTCTGATGTCCATGATCTTGCTTTCATGTGCGACTTTTCGTGAATGTAGAAAATGCCGTTATTTCTACTCACATCAGATGAGTAGTCAGGATAGTTTTTGTCCGGTAGTATAGCCCACGGTGTTACCATGTCAGCGCAGCAATATGCTAGGAGCGTATTTTGTGCACCTGAAGATTTCAGCATCAAGAGCTGAAGTAGGGAAAGCCAATCACAACAAATTACAAGTATATGCCACCAAGACATGCTAGTAGTTGCGTAGTTCTAAAACTATTGCGAACAGTACTTAGTCCCATATCGGTGCACCATTGACTGTGTAGAACGAAATCTCGTACCAGCTACTAACAGTAGAAATATAGCAAAACGTTACAAAGCGAGCATTCCCTTAGTCTGGTTGTTCGCTGTGTTAGTAAGTCACGGAGAGCCTTTGGACAGTCAGCTTGACACTCCAACCTGACTTATACCGACATGCACATTCAGTACTCATTTTATTTTATGTGTCGACAGTTGTGATTACAGCATAACAAAAGAGTCGATTAGCCCTGGCAATTTGTTCGTGTTAATCGTTTATAAACTTTCTTCCACCCGTGTCATTTGTTTCCCTGCTGCAGCATTGGGCTAAATGGCTATATATTAATTTAATTTGCTTATTTAGCATGTGCAATGAATAACAGACACCCCATCCCTGTCTGTGTACTTGCTTGCGTGCTCACAGAGGCCAGCGGAATGGAAAGTGTTCGTAATATTATTAAATTTGCATTAAAAACGTGCCACAGGTAGCTCACAATTCAAGGTTGGTGGCAGAATCGTGCCGCATTATAGAAAGAACAGACGGCATGTTTTTTTTCTGAGAAACTACTTCGAAAAACCAGAAACCTGTTGAAAAACCTTCCAGTTTGTGATTTCGATGTAGTCATGGGAAAATCTAGAGTTTAAATCGATAAAATACTCCTTCATAATGCTCGTAGATAGTTACATATATAAGAAAATTTCTCCATTGTCTGGCTTTGAGACTTCCATTCTCAGCTTGAATGTACACTCTGCGACTGTTCTTGAATGCTAGAGTTCTACGCAAATCGTTGGTGCGACATGTGTTTCATATATGCTTGTGCCGCGTTTAATCATGTCGCTTTAATCCGACTAAGCATACAAGAGACTAAATAAAGAACCTCGTTTTGACAAATCAAAAGCGATCCCCATGTTGCTTATTACCAGAACAAAAATCTAATTTAACCATAGCACGTTTGACATTGATTTTGCTGGCGATCGTATCATTGACCATCATTAAAAATTCACTCTGAATATTTGCCTACAGGTGACTGCAGCATCGACCAACTGAACGAGGAGTTGCGAGCGGTGATCAAGAAAATCTGGAAGAGAACCAGTGTGAAGATGCTCGATCAAGTCGTGCCACCTGCTGGAAGTGAGTTACAAATTTCACTTATAGAGTAGTATTTTCAAGCATTTGACCAAAACCTATATGACCAATACCTACACGACAATAACCTACACGACCATAGCCTACACGACCATAACCTACACGACCAAAACCTACACGACCATAGCCTACACGACCATAAACTACACGACCATAACCTACACGACCATAACCTACACGACCATAACCTACACGACCATAACCTACACGACCATAACCTACACGACCATAGCCTACACGACCATAGCCTACACGACCATAGCCTACACGACCATAACCTACACGACCATAGCCTACACGACCATAAACTACACCACCATAACCTACACGACCATAGCCTACACGACCATAGCCTACACGACCATAGCCTACACGACCATAACCTACACGACCATAACCTACACGACCATAACCTACACGACCATAACCTACACGACCATAACCTACACGACCATAACCTACACGACCATAACCTACACGACCATAACCTACACGACCATAGCCTACACGACCATAACCTACACGACCATAAACTACACGACCATAGACTACACGACCATAACCTACACGACCATAACCTACACGACCATAACCTACACGACCATAGCCTACACGACCATAACCTACACGACCATAAACTACACGACCATAGACTACACGACCATAACCTACACGACCATAAACTACACGACCATAAACTACACGACCATAAACTACACGACCATAACCTACACGACCATAACCTACACGACCATAGCCTACACGACCATAGCCTACACGACCATAGCCTACACGACCATAGCCTACACGACCATAGCCTACACGACCATAACCTACACGACCATAACCTACACCACCATAGCCTACACCACCATAGCCTACACGACCATAGCCCACACGACCATAGCCCACACGACCATAACCTACACGACTAAAAACTACACGACCAAAACCTACACGACCATAACCTACACGACTAAAAACTACACGACTAAAAACTACACGACCATAACCTGGTCTCCCTTAATATCCGTCCTCTGAAATTGAACTAACTTCGTGATTAAATCGCATGATTCGCAGGAGAGGATGACGTCACGGTGGGCAAGTTCTACGCGACGTTCCTCATCCAGGACTACTACAGGCGGTTCAAAAAGCGCAAAGAGAGCCGAGAGAAACAGAAGCAGGGAGTCCAGATAGGACTGGGCAGCGGCTTGATGAAGGACGACGGCTCCAACATTCTCAAAGTGAGTTGCTTCTGGTTCGCAGGGCGAGATTTTGTTCAAGCAAATTTATTTTTTACCGCTGGACTGTCGGTAGTATAACCAGCGATATTTTCATGGTCAAATGTTTACGCTTTACTGTGGGGCTCATGGAATTGTATGAAAAAAAACTCAGAAACTAAAATTTACATTTCCAATGCCCCAATCACTGCCCAATTTTAGACGGAGGTAAAAATCGTTTAATCAGATTTTTATTTCTGATCGTCGAGCTGAGATTTAGTTAAAGTTTATTCTATCGAAATTTCAATTGAATTAGGACGCTTACTTTCGAAATCTCGTTTTTTCTTTTCTGCTTGCTTTTCTGGCCCACACTTCGACTTGTCGCACAGAAGATTTCTATTGCAAAACAAAGTATTATTTGATCTAGTATTTGTCCTTGATTTTTATTTTCCTTTTCATAACTAATTTCGCACCTTTTTTTTAATAAGCAGATATAGTGATATACAGATTTGATATTTTCTGTGTTTGTTAGTAAGCAATATTTGAGTACTGATAGCTTAGTATAAGCGTATTCTTTCATAATTCATTTTAGTTTTGTGCAGACCTTGATTGTAATTCATATTTTTAAAATCACTCCTCCATATCGGCATGCCGTTTATATTCGCGTTTTGTGGAGTTACCTGCACCTAATTATCCAATGAAAGCAAAACTTTGATACTCTCGTAAGTTACAAATATGTATAGAGTTATTGATTTCCTGGAGAAAAATGTGTCACTAAAAGACCAAGCAACTGTCAAAAGTTCCCCTTCTAGCGAGTGTATTTATAATGTTCAATTAGGGTGTTTGCGATATAGCCCTCGACCAGACCACCTGCCCACTTCACGATGGCTCACGAATGACCGATTTTCGTGAAAGTCCACGAAATATGGATCAATATTCTCCACTTATTTAGGATTAACTATAGCTTTCAAAGCCGTCCAGTGTCAGCATCGTCGAGACATTCAGCGGTTCTTGTCGATGACCCTAGTGAATAGGAAAATGGCCATTCCATATTGGTTCAAAACAAAAAATTGACGATATAGTCTAATAATAATAATAATAATAATAACAATAACAATAATTGCAGGAGGGCTGCGGGCAATGGCACATATTTTAGTGACTCTAGACCCGCAGCCAGCGAGGAGGCAATTCTGCCCATTTCGCTGACTCCTGAGCACACACGCACACAGATACTGTACGCAGGTGCACACTCACACAGGGGTGTTCAACTGCCCTGACTTTCTAATCGTCAGGCAGTGTACAGTTCACTGTGCCTTGGAGGTTGGCCCTCAAGGGGCGTAAATTGCACGACAAGCCCCCAAGCCTTCTCTCCGCGGCTGCGCCCCCAAATAAATGTGGCCTCGCCGTGGAATCGAACTTAGGGACCGTGGTGCGAGAGGCAAACGCGTTAACCGCTCTGTCACCGACCCCCTAACGATATAGTCAATAATACACGATTAAATTTTGTGTTACAGAAAAATGATACCCATAGTGGTGCTTTTTGCCACCAGCAACCCCGACTAGAATCGTTGAATGTGACTGTGGAAGTTGTTTCATCGGATAGTGCGCAAAATTTTAGCCAGTGCTCTGGATTTTCTTGTCGATTGGTTAAATTTTTTGGAGATGCAGAAGAAGGAAAAATGTGGCATTTTAAATACCTGTCTTTGTACTGTTAGTTGCGTCACTTGCGGATCGAAGTCACTGAGGTGAGATTTTGCCTCTCGCTGTGGGTACTACTTTAGATTTATACCCCAAATAATAGGGCTTATGCTCAACCAGAGGGGTAGAAATGATAAAAGGAGGCTGTCCTGATTGTAGGTTTATCATTAACCAATCAGTGTCGAGCTGGGAGTGAGGTGGGCGTCATGCACAATCTATTGGACCAAAAATACGACAGTTGATCGACGAATCAAAATCGTCAAATTTGCTACCCGTTTCGTATACTTTAGGGGTGCATGCTTTTCTCTGATACTGGGTAACTGTATTACTGGTCTAAATTCGATCTACTTAAACTGCTCATCATCATCTCGAAGTTCTTTTGCACTTCTTTTAGTTTTCCCTTCTTCATATTTGTGCTTCTTTATTTTCTGAGCATTTTTACAGTCTTCTGAGCACTTGCATGCTTCTTGCTTAATAATTTCGGCATAGATTTTAACAAGACAGTTGTAATCAACTCAGAATTGTTATAGACTTGAACGCAATGAAATCGCCCACAACACCGCAAATGCTTGCTTAATCTGTGATGCACTTTTCAATTGAATCTTAAAGTGATTGTTTTTCAAAATATTTAGGCAACAAAATAGTTTTACTTACTCATTTTGTACTCTTAAATTGCGACGACGCCATTTAGTAAATCGAAATATTTCGTTAAAAAGTAGTTGAGGAGCATTAGTAATGCAAGACTTGACACATTCCAGTAGTGTTACTTCGTATCGATTTAATAGCGAGTGTACTTCGAATCTGGCAATAAAAATTTTCGCACCGAATACTCCATGGCTCGCTAGTGTCATTGTGTGCTCCGAATCCCCATCAACCGCTTAATTAATCCCTAAAAACTTGTGCCAACCAAAACTGTGCACAGCAGCGGCACAGTATTGTGCCGTCACTGTTCAACAAGGACACTCTGGCGGCGTTGAAGACGCTCAAGGATCAGCAGGGCAATCATCACGATCCGCAGCTCGCTCCGCCGACGGGTCACACGCCCGCGATGTCACCGCAGCCACCCAGTGACGGTAGCCATCCGGAGGAGGTATTCACTATCGCTGGATTAGGATCCGGCCCAGTGCCAGTTGAAAGATTAGCCCCAGCTATCTCATAACCAGAGCCCCACCTTGTGCGTCCATGTCTCTCTTTCCCGTGTTTCTCCATTTTTATTTTCGATTTAATTTCACGTCACCATATTTTCGTGTTTATTTTATTTCGCATATGTTTTATTAGTCGAGTTTTCCTTCGCAGCAAAGAAAAAATGACTTATTCACTGTAGTTTTATATAAACGTTTCTTATTTATCAACGAATTTATGTTTCACTTTATTTTTACTAATAGTGACTCTGAGTAGGTCTGTTTGATTTAATAGAGCGTTCCGCACGACAGTGACAAATTAAAAAACAAACGAATAATTTCAGCTGATTGTATGTTCACTGCGGCATACAATATTAGTACAACACTAAGTAGTTTGAATTAGTGCCTTATTAAATTAAAAAAATTACTATTTTTTACTGCGCAACGCGATTGTAGTAGATCGTAATTAGCAAGAAGAAAAAAGATTACCAACTCATTGTGTTAATATATTCACCCATGCATTACGAATCACAATGTCATATATTAACTGTTCAGTGAGCACAGGTTCGTCTCGTCTTTTATGCGAACTATCATATTATCTGAAAAAAAGCTTTTTGAACGCCACGAAAGATTTGTTTAAAAAGAAACAGTGTAGCTAAGCGGACTAACCAACAAGACTTGGCACATCACAACTCCACCGAATCCACCTTGACAACGGTCCAGGCCGGACTCAGGGCTTTCCAGGACCTGGGACCCGAGATTCGGCGAGCCATCTCCGGTGACCTCGAGGTTGACGCGTTCGATCGAGCCGCGGCTGCGGCTGCTGTCGACTTTCCAAATCACAGGGTTAGGATTAGCATGCGGTTGCTGTGACTGACACATTCCTTTTGGTGTCCAGACTACAGGTGTTGGCTTTGCGGTGGCTTGTCAAAACTGATCCGACTCGACCCAACTCGACAACTAAAACCCTTTTAGATAGATAGATAGATAGAGAGAGAGAAACTGAGAATGATTTGCGGTTTTAAGTGTCACAACTAATATCATAACGGTGTTTCCAAAAAGTACTAACACTGTGCCGCATCCATCTGGAATGAATGCCATTTGAATGAGTGCAACATTATTATAAATAAAATATTAAACCCTTGAACCCTCTGTTAAATCCTATTTTCAAACCCATGTACTATTGGTGAATATTTTTATGCCAATGAATGTCTCATAGTTGGCTGCGGGTCGATGCGCGCGTCTTACGGCCTTCTGATTGGCTGATAAAAAATAAAAAACTCGATTTCTTATCTAATTCATCTGTGGGCATGGCCCACCACCCCACTTTCCCTTTCCGTCCGTTGCAGCGCAACCACTCGCTGTTTGGTCACGTGATATCAGCGATCCACCGTGTCGGCTCCGGCCGGCGCAACTCCAACATGCCGCCTGGCGAGTCCGCATCGCCCTCAACGGAGATGCAGCAGCAGCAGCAGCAGCAGCATCAGCAGAGCGGTGGTCTCTTCCCGACGGCTCAGACGCTGAACTCGCAGTCTCCCGCGCTGATGCAGCCGACACAGCCGATGTTCTCAGCGGGACCTCCTCAGCCGCCAGTCCAGGCTGGCGTGATTGGCAAGGTTCCGAAGCAGCTTCCGAAGATACCGCCAGGAAAGGGGCCAGCTGCGGCTGCGGCTGCAGCGGCGGCTGCAGCGGCTGCGGCGGCGGCTGCGTCTCTACAACAGCAGCATCATCAGCAGCAGCAGCAGCAGCAGCAGCATCAGCAGCAGCAGCAGCATCAGCATTTGCTCACCGGTGCTTTAAAGACTTCGCCAACATCGCTGATTGTGCCAAGCGCCACCGCGCCAAAGATCAGTCCGCAGAACTCACTGAATGCGCCTCATCCGGCTTCAGGCGGCATGGGATACTACAACTCGTCTCAGGACGATCCGGCCTACAGTCCGCCGCACATTTCGCCGACATCGCCGAGCAAATCTGCCACCCTGCCGACGGCAGCGAAGATGCGTACCAAGCCAGGCGGGGGTGGGGCCGGTCGCATGGACTACCTGGTGCCGCAGAGGTACGCCAATCGTTCGCCGTCGCCATTCTCTGGCCAGCGTCTGTCGCCGATGTCGCCGCAATTGTCGGCCGATGAAGGATCGTAAGTGCTGCCCCTTGTCAATGTATTGGCGTGGGTTATTTAGGACTTCGCTGAGAGTTTTGGAGATAAAAATGGATAATTTTGATTGGCTAGAAATTTAAATGTCGTTTGATTGCTTGTATTTTATTATTATTTTTTTTAATGAACAGAGGAGCTTTTTGTGTACCTCCACGTGGCAGAAGGGGGTGGGTGGCAGAGCGGTCTAACGCGTTTGTCTCTCGCAACCAAGGTCCTTGAGCTCGATTCCGTGGCGAAGTCACATTCCTTTGGGGCGCAGCCGCGGAGAGAAGGCTTGGGGGCTTGTTGTGCAATTTCACAATGAGACAAGTCTTACTTCCTACAATTTTCTACCCCGAATGTACATCCATATGTACATTGTCCACTGAGCATCAAAACAGCTCCCTACCTGTTGTCAATGTCAATAATGTTGTCGTAGTATGCCCCATAAATTTTTGCTCAACAATAGAAACACCACGGGGAATTTCAAATACCCACACAGCCTACATCACGACAGCTCCCAAACCGAATGACCGGTTTTCGAGAAAGTCCAAAATGTGGATCAAAATTTTCCGGCCTTTACGATGAACAAGCTCTAACGTCCACGTCCAACGTCAGTACGAGTATAATCGTTTTGTATTGTGATTCGGGAAGTTGTTTCATTGGATTCAGCGGAAAATTTTAGCCCGTGTTCTGTCTGGATGTTCATGGCTTTTGGTTAAATATTTTAGGAGGTATATAAAAATGCAATATCCCTGTGGTCTCTCTACTGCTAATTCCCAGTATGAAACGAAGGCACTTAGCTTCGAGCTAAACGTTCAATAACTGACTAAAAATTTATATCTGACAATTTTTCGCTCCTGTAGCTATCCACAGCTCAACGGAAAACGGACCATGTGAACTCAAAGAGTCACTGAATCAACTTTCATTTTCTGCAAACATGTGCCAACAATCTACTTATATTGACTTGTAAATACCCATGCAGTGTTTGAGTATGGGCATGTGAAAGTTGAACATTTATTTGCCGTGTCCTCTAATTCAAAACAGCTGACAGCATGTTCATTAGAAAAAGAAAAACACAAATTTCAGCTTTGCAGTTTGAATAGCAGCTATTGTGTGTCATCAATTAGCTAATTAAATAAATAACAGCAAAATCAATAAAGGTAAATTATATGACCCTGTTTCGCATCCTGTTGATTTTTGCCTTCTTCCGGAAGATGATGATTTCATAGGAATACTTTTTTCTCTACTTTCTTTAATCTCTGGTCAGTTTGATGCCTTTTAACTTGGGTGCTGAATTTTCATACGAGCTACACTTTTAGCAATAAAAAGTTTTACTAATATTTAAAACATTAACTAGTACAAATATTGAATTCGCGTTTATTTTACTGTCGAAGTATCATGATGTACATTGAGTGATTTGAGATAAATATAGGTTTCAAGGATGGACGCTCACCTGTTAGACAGGTGCGCTTACCTGTTAGACAGGTACGCTCGCCTGTTAGACAGGTACGCTCGCCTGTTAGACAGGTACGCTCGCCTGTTAGACAGGTACGCTCACCTGTTAGACAGGTACGCTCACCTGTTAGACAGGTACGCTCACCTGTTAGACAGTGAAAACAGTAGTAAACATTATGGAGCACCGATACGCCGCCTGTGAATCAGTGGGAAGCTGTCCATCAGCTGTCTACAAGCAACATCATTATGATCTCCTTTGCTGCAGCGATGCGACCACGCCGTCTTCGGAAGCTTCTGAAGCCAGGTTAAAGCCAAAAAAATCTGTCATATAACTTTTTTACCCCACGTTCGACAATTTATTACGCCTATAGTCACTCTAATCAGGAATTCTGCGATAGTGAGATCAAATCAGTGCTCTCTGCTCCTCTAGACTCGCGCATAAACTTATCCTCTTTCCCAGTAGTCGTTTAGTCACTCCGATTTAATTGCCTCGCAAAAATATCCTTTAGTTTCTGTAATAATTGCGCACCCGGATAGCACCCTTTTTAGGGTTGCAGCCAGTTTTCTAAGCAAGCCTAACTGTGTTCGAAGAGTTTGTTAGCTGCAGTAAACTACTTATAGTAGACGTTTTGCATGCAAACAGCGTTTTTTACCAACAGTTTTTATCGTTAAACGGAGAGATAAAGCGAAAGATTGGCTAATCAAACCCTTTGGACACAATAGTTTCAAATGCGTATCTATCTTTGTTTCCCGGAATAAATTCGAAGCTGCGCACTTCACGCCGTGTACTCAAACTCATACTTTACCTTGAATTTGTGTGTAACACCGGATTTTTGCTGCGCTGCGCTAACGTTTTATTAGTTTTATTAAAAGTTTTAAAACGAATTTAACCGCTTTAAAATTTATTAATATTTTGGATTCCACAACTATCGGGATTCCCAACAATCGGGATTCCCCAACAATCGGGATTCCCAACTATCGGGATTCCCCAACTTTCGGGATTCCCCCGACTATCGGGATTCCCAACTATCGGGATTCCTCAACTTTCGGGATTCCCCGACTATCAGGATTCCCAACTATCGGGATTCCTCAACTTTCGGGATTCCCCGACTATCGGGATTTTCCAACTATCGGGATTCCCCAAAGTCGATCTAAAACGTTTTCGAGAACTTTTAATCACCAGTTTAGCTCTTTAGCATCTATGCAACTACCCATTCAGTTTTAGTCAGCATATTAGCCGCACTGATTCCATTCGAATCGGTAGTCTAGGCGTTGCATGAAAATAGCTCGTCGAACCGTGTACGAGTAGAATTTCGCTTTTTCGCTACCTAATCAGACAAATGGCTGTTTGCATTGTTTTCAAATAAAAAAATATATAATGAAAAATGAGTGACCTGTGTTCACTCCGATTCGCCTCATTTCCTGAATCACCCATCATCTGCTCAAACTGCAGCATATTCAGCACTGAAGCGAGCTACTCGGACACTCCGGCCTCACCGCAGCTCAGTCGCCAGTTTCCATTCTCCAGTCGCATCGGCCAGGACCCGACTAGTCATCAGCAACAGCAGCAGCAGCAGCGGTCTCGCCTGGCTGTGCCTCGTCCGCTGTCGCCCGAGAACTCATTCGAGAGCGGCGACGACCTCGCCTCGCCGATTGGCATCGATCTAGACTCCTCGGCCGCGGCGGCAGCCGACGAAGACCACATCGCCGAGGTGGCCGCGGCTAAAGAGCGCGCTAGTCGCGGCTCGTTCGGTTCCCGACTGAAGCGCAAACTGTCGCCTAGATGGAAGAAGACTAGACCGAGACAGTCATATGTGTACTCAGAGTGAGTTGCTGGAGTGGTGACTCATACAATCATTATCACATTACACAATCATGTGCGCCTTCACATGAAAAGTTAACTTTTCATGTCAACTTTAAAAGTTAAAAAAAAATAGTATTTCACTGACTCCTGAGCACACACGCACACAGATACTGTACGCAGGCGCACACTCACACAGGGGTGTTCAACTGCCCTGAATTTCTCATCATCAGGCAGTGTACACTCTCACTGTGCCTTGGAGGTTGGCCCTCAAGGGCGTAAATTGCACGACAAGCCCCCAAGCCTTCTCTCCGCGGCTGCGCCCTAATTTAGTGTGGTCTGGCCGCGGAATCGAGCTCAAGGACCTTGGTGCGAGAGGCGGATGCGTTAACCGCTCTGCCACTCAACCCCCAAAAAATGGACTTCAATGCGATTTTAAATTTCTTCACCCATTGAAACCCCCGGACCATTCAGCGTGCCGCAGTACGACAGCGACTTCGAGCCGTTGAATCAGCCGACGCCGACTCAGTCGTGCCGGCCGCAGCACCCGAACGGCTCCATCAAGCAGCGAATCCTGTGCCTGAAAGGCGAGCCATCGAGGGAGGACCTGTTCGCTCAGCGTCGGGCGCAGTACAGCAAGACGCCTTCGTCCAGCGACCTGCAGGCCAGGATGGCCGAACCGCTGCTGTTCGCTCAGTCGCAGGTCAGTCGCAAAACGTTTTTAACCCAGCTGTAAAATGGGTTCCAGCATCAGTTTTGGTAGAAATTTAGGGGTGTGTACTTGCCAGTCCATGGACATCTGGCCTATCTGGCATAGGTGGCTTTCCTATCTATCGATTTATTAATTCATATTGACGTCTTCAACTCAAGAATGGTCTTTAAATTTTCCATCGAGTGTCAAAGTTAACCATCGTTCGCTTATTTTTTTGCTGAGTATCTCTTGAAAATATGTTAGGAGTGTAGCTTGTATATAGCCATAGCTTACCTGTAGATCTTCAATAGAAGCTGATGTTATTTACTTAGTGAATTCTCCATTTGTCTGTTAGTGACGCACACTGATTCAACTGGCACACTGTCCTTGAATTGTAGAGAGAAAACTAACTCACTATTTTTAAAATGTTATTTTGCACTGAATAACACTTAGTTAGCATACACTCATCCATCACCCTATAGCACTGGGGACTCATCTATCTCCCTTGCCTCATCTCTCTCCTGCCTCATCTCTCCCCTGCCTCATCTCTCTCCTGCCTCATCTCTCCCCTGCCTCATCTCCCTTGTCCCATCTCTCTCTTGTCCCATCTCTCCCCTGCCTCATCTCCCCTGCCTCATCTCTCCCCTGTCTCATCTCTCCCCTGCCTCATTTCTCCCCTGCCTCATCCCCTTGTCCCATCTCTCTCTTGTCCCATCTCTCCCCTGCCTCATCTCCCCTGCCTCATCTCTCCCCTGTCCTCATCTCTCCCCTGCCTCATCTCTCCCCTGCCTCATCTCTCCCCTGCCTCATCTCTCCCCTGTCTCATCTCTCCCCTGCCTCATCTCTCCCCTGCCTCATCTCTCCCCTGTCTCATCTCTCCCCTGCCTCATCTCTCCCCTGCCTCATCTCCCCTGTCTCATCTCTTCAGACCATTTCGGCATTTTTTATTTTGCCGCATAGCTCGAACAAATTTGCAGACCCTGACCTAGCTTATGAGTAGTATGTGCAGCATTTTACAGAGGAAATCGAATCTCACGTTTGTTATGCAAAATAAATTGCTTCAATATTTTAGCTATCACGAGCATCCGCAAAGTCACGCCAGAAATCTATCGAAGCCATGCCAGCCATCAGCATGTGGCTGCCACTGCATGTAATTAGTTAGCCATTTCTTCTGCTAATAAAGTCGCCATTAAAGTTTTTTTCATTTTTCAATTTTTACTCGATCGTTTCTGTTGTTTGCCGCTCTCTTCTGAAACATATTAAACAAATCTGGGAAATTGAAATTTAAAACAGTGCCTCATTGTCTTCTTTCTCTGTCATGTGAGCCTAAGTTAAAATTAATTTTTTATTTAGTTTCTCTTGCAACAGTTGCTCGCTTAGGCTATTAGATTGAACTTCCTTTCTTAGAAACACGTCAATTTTAAACAAATCCGGGAAATTGAAATTTAAAACAGTGCCTCATTGTCTTCTTTCTCTGTCTGTGAGCCTAAGTTAAAATTAATTTTTTATTTAGTTTCTCTTGCAACAGTTGCTCGCTTAGGCTATTAGATTGAACTTCCTTTCTTAGAAACACGTCAATTTTAAACAAATCCGGGAAATTGAAATTTAAAACAGTGCCTCATTGTCTTCTTTCTCTGTCTGTGAGTCCTAAGTTAAAATTAATTTTTTATTTAGTTTCTCTTGCAACAGTTGCTCGCTTAGGCTATTAGATTGAACTTCCTTTCTTAGAAACACGTCAATTTTAAACAAATCCGGGAAATTGAACTTTAAAACAGTGTCTCATTGTCTTCTTTCTGTCTGTGAGCCTAAGTTAAAATTAATTTTTTTAGTTTCTCTTGCAACAGTTGCTCGCTTAGGCTATTAGCTTGAACTTCCTTTCTTATTAGAACCAAGTCAATTTTAAACAAATTCCAAGCTAAACAATATAGTTTTAGAAGCTAGTGCAATTAAGTTGCATGAAATCTACAAAAACGGTGACTGACTTAACTAATTTGCTATTTTTCGTCACAAATCTTTCATTTGATTCCGTTGCAACTGCTAATTTACTTATGCGAGCATGAAAAATGCGTATTTTCTGGCGCGAGGCACAGGTTTAAATGTATGAAACTATTTGCAATTTTCAGTGTTTTTTTTCACTTAATTTTTAATTTTTCGATAAAATCTAAACTAGTATGTGGCTGAGAACTGTCTGTATTGAAACTCTTTCGTAATAAAAATTCTTGCCAATATATTTGTTCCCTGCAACTTCCACATCCCTAGTTTGGTCATAGCCAATCGATGGAGGTAAGGACAGATAATGCTCATTGTAGCACTAAACACACACAATTCAACTATATACCAAATACAGCAGCTTTTGTAACACTATCCATGCTTTTGTTTCGGTAACCCACCAACCTACAGAGATTTTCCGTTTACTAACAAAATCAGTTTTTTTAGTTCTAGCCAAAGAATTACCATAGAAGTCGAACTCGAAATGCCTTTACATTCCCATTCTATGGTAGGTTAATTAGAATGACATTGCTGCATTCTTTGTCTAAAGATGGTGTTTCTCAGTAGTGACCCGACTAGTTTTATTTTCTTAATATATCACTTTTAGTATAGGTGTTAATTAAACAGATCTCACAAAAATGAAATCTTACATACAATTTATACGTTGCATTACATTCAATTCAACCAACTTATTTCGAGCGTAGAAGCGCTTTACTTTTTTACTATACTACTCAGCCATGCAGACAAGTAGTGCGTTCTATTATAATATTCAAATACTCATAGTAGTGTGTGCAGTGCATGCAGACTTCGCTCCGCCGATATCAAAAGATAGAATTTGCAGTTTATTTTAAAGCTTTAGGTTTTCTAATGAATCCCTAGGTTTTTTAATGAATCCCATTTTCAAGTTATGCAAAAAATATCAATTGTGAGTTGGTACCCCGTGTGTTCGTTAAAGTACTCAGAAGCTATTAAAATAGTTTTATGTTTATTTAAAGTTGTGAGACTTTATTTTAGTGTTACGGTTTTCATAGTTTAAGAATGATGAACGAAAGGCATAAATATTCAGTCGTCTGTCAAACAGATGATAAGCCCAGTCTAACAGGTGATAAGCCCAGTCTAACAGATGATAAGCCCCGAATGACAGGTGATAAGCCAAGTCTAACAGGTGATAAGCCCTGAATGACAGGTGATAAGCCCAGTCAAACGGGTGATAAGCCCTGAATGACAGGTGATAAGCCCTGAATGACAGGTGATAAGCCCAGTCTAACGGGTGATAAGCCCAGTCTAACAGATGATAAGCCCAGTCTAACAGGTGATAAGCCCTGAATGACAGGTGATAAGCCCAGTCTAACAGGTGATAAGCCCTGAATGACAGGTGATAAGCCCAGTCTAACAGGTGATAAGCCCAGTCTAACAGGTGATAAGCCCCGAATCACAGGTGATAAGCCCTGAATGACAGGTGATAAGCCCAGTCTAACAGGTGATAAGCCCAGTCAAACAGATGATAAGCCCTGAATGACAGGTGATAAGCCCAGTCTAACAGGTGATAAGCCCAGTCTAACAGATGATAAGCCCTGAATGACAGGTGATAAGCCCAGTCTAACAGGTGATAAGCCGTTCAGGGTGACTCCTGATAGAATAAAGTTCAAACAGGTCCTAAGAAGTCATAGATCCGCAAACACGCACTGTTAAGCGACGCATTCTGCTTATCGTAATTTCATTGGTCGGATTCAAACTGGATCCGGAAAGCAGCAAGAAAAACTCACACTCGGATTATGCTTAATTAGCTGTCAAAAATTAGACGGAATTAAGAATAGGAAATCTAAGTCTCAAAGTCCACTATCTTTTAGGCCATGGCAGTCGCCGGCATTCGACGACAACCGCAGCCGGGGCCGCCGTTGTCATCCGGCATTCCACCGATGCCTCCCGCGGAGTCGCCGACGATCATCCCGCCGACGCCACCGCCTGGTGCTGCAGCTTCTCGCTGGCCGACAGCTACAAAGTCCAATTACAGCAGTCCCGGTGGCAAGAGGCGCCAGCTGCCGCCGACGCCGCCAGGAGCGAGGGCGCCGCCCCCGATTTTCATTCCGCAGCCACCGCCGCAGCAGCAGCAGCAGCCAGGTCAGGTGGGTCTGTCGAATGGATTCGCAGGAAACGGCCCTATCAGGAGTCTGCAGCAGAGGGTCATCCAGAGACAAGATAAGGTGAGGAGCATGCATTTGGATGACCTTGGGAATCACCCGGCAGTTTTCATTGGCTACCATTGCAGGTACGTCGCTATTGGCTCAGTGCTGTCACGTGACAGTCCTTTCGTACATGCAATAGCGACAGGCCTGTAAAGGATTTAAATATTTGTGCATGCAATACTAGACTATAAATAGTATCGATGGGGGTCAGTGGCAGAGCGGGTAACGCGTTTGCCTCTCGCACCGAGGTGCCTGAGCTCGATTACGCGGTGAGGCCACATTCATTAAGGGCGCAGCCGCGGAGAGAAGGCTTGGGGGCTTTTCGTGCAATTTACGCCCTTGATGGCCAACCTGCAAGGCACAATGAGAGTGTACGCTGCAATGAGAGTCAGGGCAGATCTGTGTGAGCGTGTGCCTGCGTAGGGTATCTGTGTGGGTGTGTGCTCAGGAGTCAGCGAAATGGGCAGAATTGCCTCCTCGCTGGCTGCGGGTCTAGCGGGTCACCAAATGATGTGCCATTGCCTGCAGCCCTCCTGCAATTATTATTATTATTTTAATATTATCGAATACATGGTTGCCTGATATTTTTATTCCCAGATCGACCTGCCACCGGATGTGCACCAGGACTACTATCCGACAGATTCGTACAGGTTCGCTGCGCCGGAAGCCTATCAGCCGATGCACGCCATGCATCCAGCCTCAGCTCCTGGCCCCGGCGCCAGCTTCGAGCTAGACGAACAGACCGCGTTCGACGATCTGAACGATGAAGACTACTTTGATGGTGAGTCGCTTAACCAAAAAAATTGAGCGAGAGAGGTGAGAGGTGAAAGAGGTGAGATGTTTTCCGAAATCTTAATCCTACATTTTTAATTAATCGGAAGTTGAGTTAAAAAAACTGCAGCCTAGCATTAAACGATGTAGAAATTCAGGTGAGTGTGCCAGCCTCCCCAGTCCATGGACTGAATACAGCTGTACACACTCAATAGTTTGGCTGTGCCACTACATCTGATCAATCTAATTGCTCTAAAACTTCTCTCGGAAAAGTAGTATGGTTAGTAAATGCGTCATCGCGATCCAATAGAAAAACGCCATTTGTTAGTTTACTCACTACTTACAGTAGTGAACATTCAACATTATTACAAATTTTACTAACAAGCTACAAGATTTGCAATTTGAGCACTACGTACACAAAATCTGGCATTTGAGCAGACGAATTCACCGATTGTCAAGCAAACCGACTGGACTATGAGGACTACTTCTGGAGCCACCGCTCGCGTGACCAATATGAGGCAACCTCACCATACGGCGGCTACACCAGCTGCAGCTCGTTCAAGATGGAGAAGATTTCGAATCAGCCTAGGTCGCACAGGCGGCACACGTCGCGATCGTCGACTACACACGCCGGAGCTTCGTATCGACACAGGAGCAGCGGCGGCGGCACCAGTGACAGAGTTCCGAAACGAATTGTATATTCCTATGCCCCAGTATAGCGTACGGAAAACAGAGTCAATGTCAGTCAGATATCGATCTAGTCTATACAATTCTGTGCCATAATGTGTACACAATCAAATAGGTTTTCAATTTCTAGTCACACGCGAGCAATACGTGTTTAAGCCGATTAGACCAATCTATATAAAAACAAGTCGCGTTTAGAAATTGTTGCGTTTAAAAAAGAGTCTTGCAGCAAAAATGTTGCCAATTCTTGTCTAAATGTCTCGTACTTTCTGTGTTAATTTATCTGAAAAGGCTATAAAATGTATAAGATCGTCGCTATACATTGTTTGTTTAATTTAAAGTCCTGAAAATTGCGATAATGCCTCGATTATTTCTTAGAATTTCTAATTCTCACAAAATTCACCATTTCTTATGACAACACAGAAAACTTCATGCTAAAGTACGCTTTAAAAGTGCACATATGTACTTTAAATATTCCTGAATACATAGAAGAGCTTTAAGTACACCCGCCAATGATTAATATAGATATACATGTGTTCTGCACTCTCACTTTGAATATATATTTATTTGTTATAACTGAATTAGTTATGCAGGTTATGCTGTGTGCCCTGGTGCTTGACTAAGTCTATAAATTTTATTAGTCTGCACCTCAATTTTCACACCGAAATTTCCTTTCGCTGCATGCCATAAAATATCTAGATAGAAGAAAGAAGAGTGCTAATACTTTACTTAATATACAATTATCAATAATTTTAAAATGTTTACTATTTTATTATTTTAAATAAAAAAACAAAGCACAAACTCTGTGGGACGATGAAATCAAGGAACACTCGTATCATTTTAGCTCTCTGGATTAAAAATCATAGGTTACCACATGAAAAGAGTAAAACTGAAGTCCTTAGAATTAATTGACTTAACTAGTAGTATTTTGTTGACATTCGTTTAAGTATTAAACAACCTCTCAACATTTTAACACGTTTAAAGCTTTAAATCAAAGTTTGGCCTGAAAATTAATTAACAAACTAGCAATTTTTAGTGTAACATTTTTCGCTTCTATCTTCAGTTTATTGATAAATAAAACTTGTTATTACTAATATGGCACATTTTAAGCACTAAGTAGCAGTGAAAATTGTACATGCATGTGAAGATTTGCGCTATATAGTCAATATACATACGTTGAGACACGTTTTTTCGTTTCAATCTGTTTGCACTTTGAAGACATTGATCGTTTATATATTTCTCTGTCTAAAGTCACTTGTATTGATATGAATAATTAAACTGGCTGCTGCAGAGTTATGCCGATTGACTACGCCCAAAACTTATGTATTTTTTCAACTAAAAATTGAAAAAGCAACTTGTGCACAAAATTCGTCTTTCATGCGAACAGCCTACAAGTTAAAAATGCTACACGTTACTATACTTATTTTCCACTTATCTTCTGAAACTGCATGTGTTTTAAAATCATTTCCTGCTTATTGTTAAGACTCAAAGTCTTTAGTAGCGAAACTCTTGTGTTGCTTTCGATGCACTGTCAACGCCATCTGCGTCGTGACATTAAATTTATACTCTTATGTTTGAAATTTTTAACTGGCAATAAAACGTTAAACAACAACGCCCTTCACCATGAGAACCAATGCTGTATTTGCCTTATACACACCACGTAACGACTGGAAATCGAAATTTTTTATTTGATTCGTTTGTTTTTTTACCTTGGTAAAAGCGCTAGTGCATGGATATAGTCTTGTTGTGATAAGGTTGTGATAGAAATGATATCTAACACAGTCAGTCTAGATGCACAGCAGCAGCTATTGCGCGGAGCATCTAAAGACTGACACACCCAACCATGTCTACTACATGAGTTAATGCTGGTGCATTTTTAAAGTATATATCTTTGAAAATATATCTAAAACAACAATGAAACATACACGGCTAAGTATTGGGCTAAATATTGTTTTCAATCTTGATAGTTCCAATTCTATTTATTAAAAAAAGGGATTTTAGATTCGATATAAAACATTTAAAACTGTATTCTTTTCACAAGTTATTTTTCATTGAAACAAAAACTGGCACAAAATCTACAGAGGAGAAAGCAATTTCTGTCAATCAAATAGAAATCCAATTAAACATTTATTATTTTTTTTATTTAAAGCTTATGGTGGAGTAGAAAATACACAACTAATTTACAAAAGTGTACTACTGTTAGTAGTAATATATAAAATAGGCATTTCTAAAAGATAAACAGAGAGATAAAAGTGTTTAAACGAAAAAACGCACAATAGCGACAGATTGCATTTATGTACAGATGAGCTGCCTACACAGGGCCACTTGAATACGTTTAGAAGCTGTTCAACACTCTGCGATCTCTCAGACTGAGGTCTGCGCCAGCTTGCAACAATAGGAAAGCATGGATCCGATTGGTAAGCTGTCAATCACGATCCTAATAGCTGTCAATCACGATCCTAATAGCTGTCAATAACGATCTTAATAGTTGGCAATCACGATCCTATTAATAGTCAATAACGATCTTAATAGTTGTCAATCACGATCCTAATAATAGTCAATCTTGATGCTATTTGAGTCAATCATGATCCTAATAGCTGTCAATCACTATTCTAATGATGTCAATCACTATCCTAATGATGTCAATCACTATCCTAATGATGTCAATCACTATCCTAATGATGTCAATCACTATCCTAATGATGTCAATCACTATCCTAATGATGTCAATCACTATCCTAATGATGTCAATCACTATCCTAATGATGTCAATCACTATCCTAATGATGTCAATCACTATCCTAATGATGTTAATCACTATCCTAATGATGTCAATCACTATCCTAATGATGTCAATCACTATCCTAATGATGTCAATCACTATCCTAATGATGTCAATCACTATCCTAATGATGTCAATCACTATCCTAATGATGTTAATCACTATCCTAATGATGTCAATGATTACCCTAATAGCCCTCAATCACGATCCTAATAGCTGTCAACAAAATCTTTGAAGCTGTCAATCAAATCCTAATAGTTGTGGATAGCAACCCTGGTAGCTTTCAATTACAACCCTAATAGCTGTCAAACACAATCCTAATAGCTGTCAAACACAATCTTTAATAGCTGTCAGTCAGAATCCATATAGCGGCCAATTCTGAAGCTAAATAGCTGTTAATTTTTACCGAAAGAACTGTCACTCAGAATTGTTATAACTGTCAACAGCAACTAAATTACAATTTCTGCCAATCGCGATAAATTTTCTGCTACAATAGCTGCCAACGTGGACCTTAAAAGCTGTAGATGTTTTCGATCTTATCGAAATTGCAAGCTAATCTAATAAAATATGCAGACACCCCAGTTGAAGACACAGAAAGTAGACAGCTTTTAAGGTACAATTAATACATGGATATCAGGTAAAGCAACAATAATCTGCAGGGTAAAAACAAAGAGCTTTTATCGTATTCTTTTTGTGTGAAAGATTATAAAATTGTAAAAGTCTATAGAAATTTTATAGAATAGTAATTTAGTTATGGCTGACTTATGTGCCACATCTGATATTATACTGTAAGAGAACAAAAATAACAGCTTTACTGGACAAAGTGCAGCAGATAATATCTAAAGAAAGGTTTCCCAACTTAAAAAATCTTAAAAAGTTGTTTTACTTTTAGGACGGCGGCATTGTAAAATAAATAAAGTATGACTTTTTGATGAAACATTTTTCCATTTTTTCAAGAACTAAAAAACACAGAGTAAAAGGGAAACAAACATTTAATATAAACTTTATCAACACTAAGGTTATAAAAAAGAAAATTTTCTTCAAATGTGCTTTTAATTTAAGTGTTAGAAAAACTTGACATAGTAACCCAATGTAGAGAAAAATTAAAAATTCTTAAGTCGAACAAAAAAAGGAAAAACCTAGTAAACCTAGTAACCTAGTAAAGAGATAAAAGTTGCAAAACTGCAAAAATAAATTGATTATATGACTTTGTTCTTTTTATTATGAGCCATTAAATGTTTTCAGACTCCAGCTTAGATATATACAGACAGACACAGTGCAGTCATTTCATGAAGCTTGACCTTTGCGTCAGCATTAGGGCTGAGGCCAGCAAATGCTTGAAATCCTAAAATCTGTTCTGCAAAGCATATCAGTTAATTATATTTACAAAAGCCTCTTAAAAAAGAGAAAAAATATTTGTTAAAAAAAGAAATTTGAACAAGAGAGATGAATAATTACAGTTCAAGTTTATTTAACAGAGAGTAGTTTACTAATTCAAATGTTTCTTTTTAGAGAATTAGCTTTTAGAGCATTGATATATATGTAATAAGTTAAACATTTCAATTAGATATCTCAAATTAAAGTGTTTATGGAATAGTTACTTTAAATAGTGTAAAACTGAAGAAATTATGTTGTAACATCAAGAAAACTTTAGCAATATATAGGTAACCATGTTTTTAATCTTTATAGGGTGCATAAAAGTATAGGCCTAGTCTACATAGATAAGCTGGTATGACAATTGACTACTTGACTTAATTGTCTAAGACAAACACAGAAAATTTTAATGCAAAAAATGTCAAAATTGTAGACAACAATACATATATATTATCTAGAAATGTTATGCTTATCTGTCTTAGAAAAACTAATCATAGGAAAATTTAGTCAATAACAAAACAGATTATTTTGTTTGGCATATTCAAAATATTTCTTACAGACTAGCAAACAAGTGATTTGTAATTGAATAAAGAAGCTATCATAATTGAATTATTATCCATTTAACTATAACTAATTAACTGTCAATCACGATCCTAATAATAGTCAATCTCAATCCTAATAGAGTCAATCACGATCCTTTACTTTAGTTCACTTTACTAACTAGCTTCACATAGCTAGCTACTATAGTAATAATAAATGAAAACATTAATAGATGCCAAGAACTAAGAAACAGCTAACATTGTATACATGGATAGTATAGGAGGCAATTTTAGCTAGTTCTAGAAAATATGAGCACATGAATAGCTAAAGAGAAGAACGGGGTATATATACAATGTTATTCTAAAAATAATTTGTGGCCAACTACCATAAGATAGTATAGATAATTGAAAAAATACAATGTAGAAATCGAAAATACATAAAACGCTGACAATATACTATAAATACTATGTATCTAGCCAAAAGCGATTTACATAACTTTATATAACAAACCTGTGTTCCTATGACTAGCTATGAGTATAACTGTATGAGTAATTCTGTTCAGAATTACCAATTAATTGTAAAGTAGCTGCTAGTACTGCAAATATTGTAGGTAAAAAAAAACAAAGAAAGTTAGTGTGTAATATATAAAAAGTGTTGAATAACCTGTCAGTTCTGAATTGTTGCTGTTTTCCAATTAAAGGCACCTAAAAAATAAATAACTATTTGTTAATCCTCCAAGCGTACCGCGAATTTTTTTTGTTATCATATTCAAAGTTATCACTGTCATAACTTCAAACAAAGTAATTTGTATTAGACTAATCGCCTCAAACTTAATTTGAGTTAATAGCTAGGATCTAAAATATTTTTATGTTCAGCCTACCAGCTTATATATTTTTTTCTTGTCGAATCTATGAAGGTTACTTGAAGTTATTAAGAAAGCCGCTAAACAAAATTAGGTAAAAGTTGGCATTGAAAGTCGTTATTCAATGCCGGCTCGCTGCCGCCGGTCGCTCGCTGCCAGGCGAAATTGAAGTTACTTAGTTTGAAAAATTAGGTTAAAAACCAATAATTACTAGCTGAACTAGGGTTGGGCGCGTTACTCGTTGCTATTGACCAAATTGGTAAATATCGTAACTTTTTTGCAACGTTACTTTTTCTTGTTACCACGGACTGGTAACAAAAGTGCTATAACCAGTCTTTACCAACAGTATGCATTGCCCGTTAGTTGACCATTTTTCGTTACTAATTTTCGAATAAGGTTTTTAAATAAGACATAATATTAAGAAAAATAATTGCAGGAGGGCTGCAGGCAATGACACATCATTTGGTGACACTAGACCGCCAGCCAGCGAGGAGGCAATTCTTGCCCATTTCGCCGGCTTCTGAGCCCACAAGCACAGATACCGGACACAAGCATAAATAAGACGTTAGCAAAACTGTAAATTCTTTCTCTGGCTGCATTTAAAAATGTTTTAAAATGTTCCTTTTTATTGTTTACTTGATACTATAAAATATTGTCATATTTTTATACGAGTAATTAGCAACAATATCTTTCGGTGTCTTAGTTTTACATTGATAAAATTTTGCGTTCATTTTGATTTAAGTTTCTTGTGTTTGTTTGTGTTTGATCATAGATGTAAATCTAATCTGCAATATTCATCTGATCATGGCTACTAAACCCAAGCCAAAATGGGCAAGATCAGTCAAAGGGACAATAAAAACGAGTCTAAAAAATTGATGATGTTGGAAACTACAACATTTGATATGACAGATAAACAAAGCTACACGTGTTTCAAAGCTACATAATTGGTAAAAATGTGAAAAACTGAAACTATTGATTCAAAGTAACGACCGTTTTTCTTTACCTATTTTTGTAATTTATAATAGCAGTTGACGAAATTTTATAACCCTTAGTCTCCAGCTTTTACTAGAATGCCACACTTACTCATAAAAATAATGTGTGGCATGAAAATACGCCCTCTTTAAACTTAATATGTCAATCAAAGATATGATTTTGAGCACAGAAAACAAAATAATTGAAACTCAGCGCTGAAATGCAGTTTAAAAGCAACCTTCTCGCCTTTTTTTTCGTTTGCTGCTTGCTTTTATTAATGCACAATAGTGGCGAGCACTTGTAGAAAAAGTTATTGTTTATTTTTTTTACACACGAGTTGACAATAAAACGAGCTCCAAACTGAAAATTAGCCGCTGGAAAGTGATAGTCACGCTTTGAGTGTCTCACTTCACACTCCATGAACTGAAGATGGTAAATAGTATTGTTTTGCTTGCTAAAATGAACAGATTAGCAATTTACACCCGATCCATCTAAGCCAAACAGACTTCAATAAATAGCTGCAGCATCATGTGGGAACGAACGTGCAAGAAAACACGAAATGCATGGGTAAATTATAATGATTAGTACACTGGACACAGTGAAGTGTGAAATGATTAGACTTATAATTAGGCCTTAATAGAAATATTTAGTATGATACCCGTGAAATTACTGCCTAACAACAGTTTAACTAATAACGACACAGGCGTGATTATTCGTGATTACTACCCCGATAATTACCCCAGTTTAATAAGTAAGCAAAAGAAAATCTATTCGAACAAAGAGTGGAACAATGAGTAGAAAAAACACCGGAAATCCAGATCAGGCTGCGCCATTGTTGTCAGAAGCGGCCGCGGCGGCGCGCTTCGATCGTTTACTGGGCGGCGGCGCGGCGGCAGCAGCCGGAGACGGCGAAAGCGACTGCGACGGCGATTGGCCGCCGGCGCCTCCGCCTGAAGCTACATTCACCTCGAACTGGTAGACCTGATCGCAGCCCAGGTAGGAGTCGCTCATAAAGTACAGCGTGTACTTGTGCACACCGGGACTGGACGGAGCGGCGAATTCTAGGCGCACTTTGGCCTTCTGCTGCAGGCTGGTGCGCTTAATGCTAATCAGCGCATTGGCACCGGGATCGCACACCACTAGCCACCAGCCTTCTTCGCGCTTCTGCGGAAAGTAGGGCGCCGCCACCGGGCCGACGATGTCGTCTTCACGCTCCAGATTAACAGCCAACTGAACGGAGCCGCCGGGTTCAACTTGATCAGAGTCCACAAGCTCGTAGCTGAGCTCGATGTTCGGGTAGCGATTGCAGTAGCGAGCAACGTCGGCCAGCTGCTCCTTGGTGAGGTCGGAGAGCAGCTCCAAGCGGTTGGCGTCCTCCATCTCCATCAGGTCGAAGACGGACTCGACGCCGCGCTCTCTGCAATTGAAAGGGTACAAAGATTGAGATAAAACCAGTGAGCCAATCAGCGAACAGACCAGTGGGCCAATCAGTGAACAGATCAGTGGGCCAATCAGTGAACAGATCAGTGAGCCAATCAGCGAACAGACCAGTGGGCCAATCAGTGAACAGATCAGTGGGCCAATCAGCGAACAGACCAGTGGGCCAATCAGCGAACAGACCATTGGACCAATCAGCGAACAGACCAGTGGGCCAATCAGCGAACAGATAAAATCGAAAATCGGGCATATAAAATCGGGATTGGAACCGGGGAAACTCACTTGCACTTGTCAATTAGAGCCTGATCGAAGTGAGGCAACTGCTTGAGTATGCTATCCTTGCTCCAGACAGCCTGCACAGCCATCTGTGACAGTTCCATAGCAGCCAGAGCAGGCGCTAGCCAGCCGCTGGAGCTGACAACATCCACAGCAGCCTGAATAAGTCGCATAGCTTTCAAGAGTACATCGGCCGTATCGGTCTGCAGTTCAGCTGGCAGGGCTAAGCGACACATGTGGGCCTGAAGCAGAATCTGAGCTTTGACATGCGGGTCATTGTACTTGGCGCTCTGCATCTTGTGGGGCAGCTTGGGCACAATCTTACGCAGCGTGTCCTCTTCGTGATGCCGAATTGGCAGATCTTCGAATTCGGCCGCTGAGCTGACGATTTCAATGAGGCTGCGAATCTTGGTCTTAGGCTTGAGAAAGCCACTGAACAGTTCAATAGTGGTGTAGTGAATGTAGTAATAGGCCGCTATCATGCCCAGATTGAGCGGCGTCAGGTCCATGTCCTCCACAATCTTGATGCACTTCGAGTTCTCAAGATCCTCCAGGGTTTGCTCAACCAGGTCGGACAGTTTCTCGCTAAGGTGCCGGTGAGTCACACCCTGAATTGGGGTGAAACCGATTTTAGAGGCTTATCAAAGTAATCTATTTTTATAAGGATAATCGATACAGCTAAACCTCATGGATTCTGGTGATCGATCCAGTTAATCCTTATTGATTCTGGTGATCGATCCAGCTAATCCTCATTGATTCTGGTGATCGATCCAGCTAATCCTCATTGTTTCTGGTGATCGATCAAGCTAATCCTTATTGACTCTGGTGATCGATCCAGCTAATCCTTACTGATTTTAGTGATCGGGTAAGCTAATCCTCATTGATTCTGGTTATCGATCCAGTTAATCTTTATTGATTCTGGTGATCGATCCAGTTAATCCTTATTGACTCTGGTGATCGATCAAGCTAATCCTCATTGATTCAGGTGTTCAATCAAGCTAATCCTCAATGACTCTGGTGATCGATCAAGCTAATCCTCATTGATTACGATTTTCGATCAATTGATCCAACTAAGATAAGCCAAATGATTACTGATGATGATATTAACATGGTAACAATATTTTTCTCTAGTAATTCGCGCACCTGCAGATTGTAGTAATTAGGATTTTGCGTCATCCTGCGATATAAGAACGTCCAGGTTAGATAATCCACAGCGTCCTGCTTATTCTCAATAGTCTTTGTGACAATCTCAGCGTTGAAATGATCGTGCAGGCAGTGATCCAGGTGAGACTCAACTGGCAGCGGGTCGAATAGGAACTTCTTGAAGAATTCCCGCTTGCTGGATTGACAGAAGACGAACGCTTTGCCAGTGGAGTCCTTGCCTGGGTAGTGAAAATGGGATGGGAAAATAGATCGATCTTCCCAGAACTTTGTGAAATCTAAGATAGCTAGATTTAGGATTCGAAAACTAGACTCCTAGATCTATGTTAAATCTAGACTCCTAGATCTATGTTAAATCTAAGCTTCTTAATTAATGTGAAACCTAGACTCATAAGTCTCTGCAAAATCTCCCACTTACTCGGATGATTCGCTCGGGACACCATCTGGATGACATCAGTGACAGGATAATCCTCATAAGAGTGAGTCTTGCCGTTGTAGCTCTGAGTGTCCATCAGGATGACCAGGCGGGCGCGGACCTCCACAGTCCAAGCGAGCGAGCGGGCAATGACAAGTACGCGAGCTGCGCCGTCTCTGAACAGGCGTTCGATAGACCGGCGATCTTGCGGCGACTGGCCCTCGTGCAGGAAGGCGACACCTTTCGGTACACAGACGGCGAGAGCAGGTTCAGAGTCGGCCAATTGTCTGGCAGTTTCAGCAGCCGCGGCTTCGGCCCGCGAGCCGGGTCTGGGCGCTAACGCATTGCCGTCAGCGCTTTCGGCGTGAGCGTGAGTGAATAAATCGACGGCTACGGATTGGGCGAGACGGCGAGAGGGCACGAAAACGATGGCAGACTGGCCGGAGCGAATCACGGTGGTGTAGAGCGGGCGAAGCATGGCCAGCAGGCGGGTGGCGTTGTGCGTCACGTTGAAGCCCTGGATGGTGAGCTGCAGCGGTTGGACGCTAGGATGAAAATTGAAGGTGTTGCCAGCGTTGACACCCAACCAGCTGGCGGCGTCCTTGGCGTTGCTAAGGGAATGCGACAGGGCCACAATGCGAATGCTGTGCTCAATCTGGCTACTGATGTAGCGCATCCTGGAGCAGATCACCTCCAGTACGGGGCCGACCTCGCTGCGTATCAGTTGAAGGCCGTCAACAATGAACAGCTGAACAGATTGCACATTCTTCCGCTGCTTCCAACGGCGAGATAGAATGTCCCAGTGCTCAGGTGTGCTCACGACAATGTGACCCTTGGCCAGCAGCTTCAAATCTGTGGCCGTCTCGCCAGTTAGCCGAACAACATTTTTGCCTAGTCGTTCGCCAAATTTAGCGGCCAAATTGGCGTGCGTTGATTCGGCCAGTTCTTGCCTGTGTCGATTTTTCGAGGTAAGAAAATTGTTTTGGCATTGACTAACTTTGCGCGCTACTTTTAGTAGGAGATTTAGAAAACGTTAACAGTAGAAATATCAGGCTATTTTTCCCCTGGGCAAAGAACGGTGTATTTTAAATACCCACGATAGCTTTTCGTAAACGTCCACCATTTGGATCTAAATTTTCTGCCCTTTACGGTGAACTAAATTTCAAAGCCAATATCTCGACGATGCGATGTTTTGTGAATCTGCAAGTTGTTTCATCGGAAAGAGCGGAAAATTTTAGCCCGCGTTCTTGATTTTCATGGCGACTGGTTGAATATTTTGGGAGTTACAGAAAAAACGAAAAATGTGGGTATAAAAAGTGTTTAAAACACGCGCGGGTCTTTCGATTGTTACAGTATAAAATTGCAATGCTTCTCTTACCTAGCAACGACATAAACGCAGCGACCATTTTGATTGGCTGAGAAGAGGTGCAACAGAGCAAACTCGGCGCAAACAGATTTGCCGCTGCCTGGCGGAGCCGCTACAAGAACATTCTCGTCGAAGTTGTACAACGAGTTGAACACCTGCGTCTGGATGGCGTTGAAGAATGAAATGCCAGCGTAGAGAGACTCGTACCTGAATAGAAACAAGTTGATTTAGAGTCAATAGGTGAGTAAAAAGCGTTGAGAAGGCTTTAGGTTTAGAGAGATTATATAAAGGGTTACTTAATAGTCTATCGGGTTTGGCTCAATCGGTCATTAAAGTTGACATCTAGTGGACCATTCTAGATGGTATTCATGAAAATAATTGAAAAAGGTAGTTTATGTTTTATGGCCCCTTCAGTGGGTCGTTTTAGTGGATTTACCTCAATGGAACTTGGGTACTAGGCTCTGAATGAACTCACGTACTAGACTATGAGTAGACCAACTCAAAATGTATTAATAGTAGAAGGGGGGAATTCCCCACTCCCCCTGAAATTTATTTGTGCTGCACCCGAACGGAGCAACGCAAGCCCACGAAGCTCAAGAACACGATCCAACTTTTTGTTGCGCATCTTCTGAAACAAGAATCAAGTCGCCAGCCCTTCCCACCGTTGAAAATTTCAATCTGATCTTCGGCATATCTCGACGGTGTGAAGGGTTGGCGACTTGATTATTGTTTCAGAAAATGCGCAACAAAAATTTGGCTCGTCTTCTTGAATTTCGTGCGCTTGCATTGCTTTGGAAATTCCCACTTTGGGATAAAACCTGGAGAAGCTAGTAGTCCCACAGTTAAGTAAGTAATTTACTCACTTCGGATTGCGCAAGGCATTAACCGGCAGCGGCTGCAGGTCCAGCAGTTCAGTGGGCGGCGGATTTCTCTCGGGCAGTATCATGTGACGAAATGACACTGGTAGCACAGTCTCTGAGCCGAGCCAGCGATCTGAGACGGCCCGAATGAAATACATGGGCGCCAGCGGCTCGTACACTGGCACGTAGAATTTCAGCACGTGCTCCTCTTCGCTGAATTTGCGCTTCAACATAAAGTACTCGTGATGAAGAATCATCTCGGAGTCAACGTCTTCAACGAAGATCCAGAAGGCCTGCGATTCGCCGTGCAGATTGGCGTCCCACTGAAAGTCCGGCGTGATGCACAGCTCGGCTCGAAGCGACGATCGAGAGATCGGCTGGACAACAATGCGCAGGTCCAGCCGGGGAATCTGGTGCAGGCATTTGTGCAGCGACTTGCCCATGTTCGGCTTGCGAATCAGTTCGCCGAGTTCGTGCACGCTTAGATCGAAGTAGCGCTCGAATGCGATGTTCTTCTTCTCCAGCTTGCGAATCACCTGCGGGGGTTAGTAAGGGATTAGCGATTAGCGCTGGATCAGGGATCAGGACGGGTACGTGTACTCTAATCAGAATTGGTATTGTGAATGGGATTAGGATTGAGAATAATATTAGGAATACATTTTGGAAACTCGTAGTGATTATCGCGAGATTTGGGATCAATATAGATTTCGGGGTCAAAAATAGGGATTAACATGAGGATCAGGACGGATTTAGGGGTCTAAAATAAGGATTAACGTGAGGATCAGGACGGATTTCGGGGTCAAAAATAGGGATTAACACGAGGATCAGGACGGATTTAGGGGTCTAAAATAAGGATTAACGTGAGGATCAGGACGGATTTCAGAGTCTAAAATAAGGATTAACGTGAGGATCAGGACGGATTTCGGGGTCTAAAATAAGGCTTAGCGTGAGGATCAGGACGGATTTCGAGGTCTAAAATAGGGATTAGCGTGAGGATCAGGACGGATTTCGGGGTCTAAAATAGGGATTAGCGTGAGGATCAGGACGGATTTCGGGGTCTAAAATAAGGCTTAGCGTGAGGATCAGGACGGATTTCGGGGTCTAAAATAAGGCTTAGCGTGAGGATCAGAACGGATTTCGGGGTCTAAAATAGGGATTTTTGAGGATCAGGAGGGATTTCGGGGTCTAAAATAGGGATTAGCGTGAGGATCAGGACGGATTTTGGGGTCTAAAATAAGGATTATGGTGAGGATTAGGATGGATTTTGAATATTAAAATAGGGATTAGCGTGAAGATTAGGATCGATTTCAGACATTCCAATATGAGGATTACGATTAGGATTCCGGAAATTGATTGGGATTAGCGTGTACCTTAATTTTAATAATTGTATCAAACTTACGTCTTCCGGTATCTTCTTAAACTGTCTTAGCGGCGACATTGACTGCCACATTCGTTGGGCGATCATCTTGCTAAGCGACAAAGCCTTCTCAGTTAGCTGGGCCCAGCCCTTGTGTAGAGCAATCTCAAACAGAGCCCGGACAAGCCTAGCAGCCGACTGAGTGACGTAGACCATATCGCTGGCCAATGAGAATCCGTCCAGCTTCAACTGGGATATGTAGGCCTGCAGTAGGCAGTTGAGCTTGGCTGACGACTCCTCGATGCCCTCCTTGATTGGCACCGGCACGCGCTCCAATAGTTTGGTCATCTCCACCTTCTCCTCTTCGCGCACGGCTATGTACCTGCAAGAGTATGACGGAAAATTAATAGAGGAGAGTGGGCTGCTGATTGTTCAGAAGGTAGAAAATTATTTTTGAGGCATAGGAGACAGGGATGAGATAAAATATCGGGGTGAGAATTAGGGTGAGACGAAGAGACAAGGCGAGACAATAAAGACAAGGTGAGACAATTAAAGACAAGGTGGGACAATTAAAGACAGGGTGGGACAATTAAAGACAGGGTGAGTCAATTAGAGACAGGATGAGACAATTAGAGACAGGATGAGTCAATTAGAGACAGGGTGAGACAATTAGAGACAGGGTGAGTCAATTAGAGACAGGGTGAGTCAATTAGAGACAGGGTGAGACAATTAGAGACAGGGTGAGACAATTAGAGAGAGGGTGAGACAATTAAAGACAGGGTGAGACAATTAGAGACAGGATGAGTCAATTAGAGACAGGGTGAGTCAATTAGAGACAGGGTGAGACAATTAAAGACAGGATGAGTCAATTAGAGACAGGGTGAGACAACTAGAGAGAGGGTGAGACAATTAAAGACAGGGTGAGACAATTAAAGACAGGATGAGACAATTAGAGACAGGATGAGTCAATTAGAGACAGGGTGAGACAATTAGAGACAGGGTGAGTCAATTAGAGACAGGGTGAGTCAATTAGAGACAGGGTGAGACAATTAAAGACAGGGTGAGGCAATTAGAGACAGGGTGAGTCAATTAGAGACAGGGTGAGTCAATTAGAGACAGGGTGAGACAATTAAAGACAGGATGAGTCAATTAGAGACAGGGTGAGACAATTAGAGACAGGGTGAGACAACTAGAGAGAGGGTGAGACAATTAAAGACAGGGTGAGACAATTAAAGACAGGATGAGACAATTAGAGACAGGATGAGTCAATTAGAGACAGGGTGAGACAATTAGAGAGAGGGTGAGTCAATTAGAGACAGGGTGAGTCAATTAGAGACAGGGTGAGACAATTAAAGACAGGATGAGTCAATTAGAGACAGGGTGGGACAATTAGAGACAGGGTGAGACAATTAGAGACAGGGTGGGACAATTAAAGACAGGGTGGGACAATTAGAGACAGGGTGAGACAATTAGAGACAGGGTGGGACAATTAGAGACAGGGTGAGACAATTAGAGACAGGGTGGGACAATTAGAGACAGGGTGAGACAATTAGAGACAGGGTGAGACAATTAGAGACAGGGTGAGACAAGAAAGACAGGGTGAGACAATTAGAGACAGGGTGAGACAATTGGAGACAGGGTGAGAAAAGCAAGGAGGTAGGAGAGACAGGGTAGCAAGTAAACTAAAAAACAAATATACATGCTGCAAACTTAATCTACAATATTTATTATGAAGTAGATTATTATATAAAGGTAGTGGGTAAAAGTACTCACTTAAACTCGGAGCTAAGCGAGAAGACGCGGAATAGTTCAATTTCGCTAAGCGTCTTCTTCATCAGCTGATTATAAGTGTGCATAGACTCGTGGGTGCAATAATAGTGCGAGGCGATGCGGCCCAGCTCGGTACTCTGGAGTAGGCCGGAGCGCTTATCGTAGCGAACCAATCCGCTGCGTTCCAGACAGACGGCTGCCGTGTGAGACAGATCGCGCAGACGCTGTTCAAGAGTTTCATCCGGAGACACGCCGTACAATGCGGGATTCTCAGCCATGCGTACGTACAGATAGGTGTACATCAGCCATTGGATAGCGTCCGCGATGCTGCAAACGCTGCCAAGTACTACTTCGGCGTTGAGATTGTCGGCTAAGCGTGAGATCATGTGACTCTCAATTGGCAACTGTTGGTTCATGAGTGACAGGTAATATTGCAGCTCGCTGTGGTTGGTGATGAGGACGCCAACGCCAAGGGTGTCGTATTGAATGCGGCCGGCGCGACCAAGCATCTGCATGATGTCTAGCGGGCTTAACTCGGTCCAGCGGCCCTTCTCGGGACTGTAGATCTGCGTGCCCTTGATGATGACAGTGTGAGCAGGCAGGTTGACACCCCAGGCTAGGGTGGCGGTGGACACAAGCACCTGAACAGTTAGAAAATATGTCAAACGATTACGTCATTTGATAAGTGCACGAATATGAAATCATGTACTTTTGCCAGAAATCTACCAACCTGAATGTGCCTGTCAGCAAACAGATCTTCGACTAGGGTTCGATCTACTCTGGTCATACCGGCGTGATGAATAGCGAAGCCGTAGGGTAGCAGATCCTTCAACTCGAGATTCTTCACCTCGGCTGCTTCGGTTCGCAGCACCTCGGTGGATAGGGAGCCGGCCTTCAGGAATAGGCCTAAGGTGTCCTTTTCTAGACAGAGATCGCGCACGGCCCTGGCTGTTTTGCCTGTCTCCTTGCGACTGTGAACAAAGACTAGCACCTGATTCTTGCCAGCGTGCTCCATTACCTTGTCGTACACAACCTGTTCAGGGCAATTTAGCAAAATAGTTCACATAAGATCATAAAGCAGACAGTTTGAGTTCGGAGTCCTAATTCAGAGTCCTGTATGAGAGTTTAGAGTTTAAGGGCTTGAAGCCAAGCGAT
Source organism: Macrostomum hystrix (assembly GCA_950097015.1). Classification (NCBI taxonomy): domain Eukaryota; kingdom Metazoa; phylum Platyhelminthes; family Macrostomidae; genus Macrostomum; species Macrostomum hystrix. Next base: position 616,868 of record CATNEN010000008.1, read on the forward strand.
TAGAATGTCGGAATCACGACTTGAAGGTCGAGGGTTCGATTCCCGACTCCACTGGAACAGTTTGTACCCTTTAGAGCAAGACACTAAACTCTGCAGTGCCTCAGTTCACCCAGCTGTTAAAAGTTAAATGGGTGCCCGCATTTATTATTCATTGGGGTGCGATTCGAACTCCCGACCTCTCTGTCAGAAGTCCAAAAGCTCTAACTACTGGACTACAATCTCCTTGAATGAAGATCCCCTGAACGGAAGGAAAGGGTAGAAACAGTCCTCATAACAATTTGTAGACAGAAGCGAAAATCCCGAGCCAGATGTCGAGTCGCAAACCTGATTCATAACAGCGAATCTTTTAATAGCCTTCTTCTCCGTAACGCCAATGTACTGCTGCTCCAACGGTACAGGCCTGTAGGTGCTATCGAAATAGTGCAGGCCAGTTTTGACATTGACACGCAGGAAGCTGGCTACGCTAGCATAGTTTGGCAGGGTGGCACTCAGGCCAACAATGCGGACATTCTCCTGGGTGGACTCGGCGTTGCGCAGGATTCTGGCTACCACAGCTTCCAGAACCGGGCCGCGCTCATCGTGCAGCATGTGCACCTCGTCTAGAATGATAAGCTTAACTAGCTGAGTGTAGGTTCTCTCGCCGCCTTTACGAGTGACAATGTCGAACTTTTCCGGAGTGCAAACAATGAGCTGAGTGTTGGCAATCTCCTCTTTGGTTAGCTGATGATCTCCGGTCAGTTCGTCCACTGTGAGGCCGAAACAGGCTAGGCGCTGACGGAAATTGCCCACCATTTCCTGAAGCGGTGTTTTGGGGCTCAGCACATTGATAGACGATCGTTTTATTTTTGTTTATTTTTTAGACCAATTTATCTATATTCAGAACATCTCTACTCTCTATCCTGATCATCTCTACTCTCTATCCTGAACATCTCTACTCTCTATCCTGATCATCTCTACTCTCTATCATGAACATCTCTACTCTCTACCCTGATCATCTCTACTCTCTATTCTGAACATCTCTACTCTCTATCCTGATCATCTGTACTCTCTATCCTGAACATCTCTACTCTCTATCCTGAACATCTCTACTCTCTATCTTGATCATGTCTACTATCTATCCTGAACATTTCTACTCTTTATCCTGATAATCTCTACTCTCTATCCTGAACATCTCTACTCTCTATCCTGATCATCTCTACTCTCTATCCTGAACATCTCTACTCTCTATCTTGATCATGCTCTACTCTCTATCATGAACATCTCTACTTTCTATCCTGAACATCTCTACTTCTATCCTGATCATCTCTACTTTCTATCCTGAACATCTCTACTCTCTATCCTGAACATCTCACTCTCTATCCTGATCATCTCTACTCTCTATCCTGAACATCTCTACTCTCTATCCTGAACATCTCTACTCTCTATCCTGAACATCTCTACTCTCTATCCTGAACATCTCTACTCTCTATCCTGAACATCTCTACTCTCTATCCTGAACATCTCTACTCTCTATCTTGATCATGTCTACTCTCTATCCTGAACATCTCTACTCTCTATCCTGAACATCTCTACTCTCTATCCTGAACATCTCTACTCTCTATCCTGAACATCTCTACTCTCTATCCTGAACATCTCTACTCTCTATCCTGAACATCTCTACTCTCTATCCTGAACATCTCTACTCTCTATCCTGATCATCTCTACTCTCTATCCTGATCATCTCTACTCTCTATCCTGAACATCTCTACTCTCTATCCTGAACATCTCTACTCTCTATCCTGAACATCTCTACTCTCTATCCTGAACATCTCTACTTTCTATCCTGAACATCTCTACTTTCTATCCTGAACATCTCTACTCTCTATCCTGAACATCTCTACTCTCTATCCTGATCATCTCTACTCTCTATCCTGAACATCTCTACTCTCTATCCTGAACATCTCTACTCTATATTCTGAATTTTTTTCATAGATTTCATCTACTAACATTCCAAGCTTCCTTAGCAATATTTTCTGACGAGAGATCCAAAGTAATTTTAGTTATTTTCTCCCTGTCCGATTGTGAACTTGCTCCCTTACCTGAGCCAGCGAGCGCATAGGTGCAATGTAAACAATCTTGAAATCGGCCTTAGCAACCGCATTCTCAGCGTCAGGCGCCGCATCCGGATCCCTGTATTGGCCAATGGTGCGCAGCATAGCTAGCAGGGCGCAGATTGTTTTGCCAGAGCCGGTAGGAGCGCAGAGTAGCATATTTTCATCCGAGTCCATAGCCGTTTTCATAATGCGACTCTGGACCCGATTCAGAGCCGACACGCTGCTAGGAAATGCCGGCTGGCACCACGCTGGCAGGCTGGAAATCTTCACCAGATTTTCGCCTTCTTCAAACGGCTTCGGCTTCGGTGCTGGCACGTGCACCTCCTCGTAGCCGGAGCCCTGCTTGCGAAAACTGCCATCAGGCAGCTGGCAGCGCTTATTAGCCATCAGGTGAGAGCCCTGGGTGAATGCCAGATCTTCCAGGTCCAGATCCTTCGCTTGGACTCCGCCAGCTGGGCCAACGGCTGCCGCGTCTTCGGCTAGCTGCTGCTGCTGCTGCTGCTGCTCTCTGGCAGCCGAAGCAACTGCGGCTGCGGCGGCGGCTGAATTAGACGAAGAGGCATCCGCGACCGCGTCGTCTGTGCTATCGGCGCTGCGCAATTGGCGCAGGATTGGCGCCAATTTAGGATCGGCGCGCATGCGGGCCTCGATGGCCGAACGCTCGGAGCGGGACTGGGCCTGGGCCAGCAGGGTGCAGTGCAGCACCATTTGCCTGCGAGTGGGCGGCCAACAGTCTGCTTAAACAGCTGCTTACCTTACACCAACCTGCGACCCACAATACTCCAACATCCGGTCCTTCTGGCTCCTTTGAACACCTACTCTCCCGTGTCACATTTTTCTGATGTCTTCGTTTCTCCCGCCTCTCATATCTCTAGAGTCTTATCTCTCCAATCTACTATGTCTAATCTCTCCAGTGTCTCATCTCTCACATCTACTATGTCTTATCTCTCCAGTGTCTCATCTCTCCCATCTACTATGTCTTATCTCTCCAGTGTCCTCATCTCTCCATCTACTATGTCTTATCTCTCCAGTGTCTCATCTCTCACATCTACTATGTCTTATCTCTCCAGTGTCTCATCTCTCACATCTACTATGTCTTATCTCTCCAGTGTCTCATCTCTCACATCTACTATGTATTATCTCTCCAGTGTCTCATCTCTCCCATCTACTATGTATTATCTCTCCAGTGTCTCATCTCTCCCATCGACTATGTCTTATCTCTCCAGTGTCTCATCTCTCACATCTACTATGTATTATCTCTCCAGTGTCTCATCTCTCACATCTACTATGTCTTATCTCTCCAGTGTCTCATCTCTCCCATCTACTATGTCTTATCTCTCCAGTGTCTCATCTCTCCCATCTACTATGTCTTATCTCTCCAGTGTCTCATCTCTCCCATCTACTATGTATTATCTCTCCAGTGTCTCATCTCTCACATCTACTATGTCTTATCTCTCCAGTGTCTCATCTCTCACATCTACTATGTCTTATCTCTCCAGTGTCTCATCTCTCACATCTACTATGTCTTATCTCTCCAGTGTCTCATCTCTCACATCTACTATGTCTTATCTCTCCAGTGTCTCATCTCTCACATCTACTATGTCTTATCTCTCCAGTGTCTCATCTCTCCCATCTACTATGTATTATCTCTCCAGTGTCTCATCTCTCACATCTACTATGTCTTATCTCTCCAGTGTCTCATCTCTCACATCTACTATGTCTTATCTCTCCAGTGTCTCATCTCTCACATCTACTATGTCTTATCTCTCCAGTGTCTCATCTCTCACATCTACTATGTCTTATCTCTCCAGTGTCTCATCTCTCCCATCTACTATGTATTATCTCTCCAGTGTCTCATCTCTCCCATCGACTATGTCTTATCTCTCCAGTGTCTCATCTCTCACATCTACTATGTATTATCTCTCCAGTGTCTCATCTCTCACATCTACTATGTCTTATCTCTCCAGTGTCTCATCTCTCCCATCTACTATGTCTTATCTCTCCAGTGTCTCATCTCTCCCATCTACTATGTCTTATCTCTCCAGTGTCTCATCTCTCCCATCTACTATGTATTATCTCTCCAGTGTCTCATCTCTCACATCTACTATGTCTTATCTCTCCAGTGTCTCATCTCTCACATCTACTATGTCTTATCTCTCCAGTGTCTCATCTCTCACATCTACTATGTCTTATCTCTCCAGTGTCTCATCTCTCACATCTACTATGTCTTATCTCTCCAGTGTCTCATCTCTCCCATCTACTATATCAATTTATCTCTCCAGTGTCTCATCTCTCACATCTACTATGTCTTATCTCTCCAGTGTCTCATCTCTCCCATCTACTATGTATTATCTCTCCAGTGTCTTATCTCTCCAATCTACTATGTCTTATCTCTCCAGTGTCTCATCTCTCCCATCTACTATGTATTATCTCTCCAGTGTCTTATCTCTCCAATCTACTATGTCTAATCTCTCCAGTGTCTAATCTCTCCAATCTACTATGTCTAATCTCTCCAGTGTCTCTTCACTCCCATCTACTATGTCTTATCTCTCCAGTGTCTCATCTCTCCCATCTACTATGTATTATCTCTCCAGTGTCTCATCTCTCACATCTACTATGTATTATCTCTCCAGTGTCTTATCTCTCCAATCTACTATGTCTAATCTCTCCAGTGTCTCTTCACTCCCATCTACCATGTCTTATCTCTCCAGTGTCTCATCTCTCCCATCTACTATGTATTATCTCTCCAGTGTCTCATCTCTCACATCTACTATGTCTTATCTCTCCAGTGTCTCATCTCTCCAATCTACTATGTCTTAATCTCTCCAGTGTCTCATCTCTCCAATCTACTATGTCTTATCTCTCCAGTGTCTCATCTCTCACATCTACTATGTATTATCTCTCCAGTGTCTCATCTCTCACATCTACTATGTCTTATCTCTCCAGTGTCTCTTCACTCCAATGGCTTATCTCTCCAGTGTCTCATATCTACCATGTCTCATCTTCTCCGGTGTCTTATATCTACCATGTCTTATCTCTCCTGTGTCTCATCACTCCAATATCAACTTTCTCCCATGCTCCATCTCTCCCCTGCCTCGTGTGTCTCGTTTTGAAATCCTTTTTTCAAATTTAGCAGCCCTAAATTACTCGTAAACAGAGTCCTATTTGTCCCTACTCCAGGAGCATAAGTTTCCCATGAAACTTCAACGCGCATTGGAGCCTTGCAAGCATGCTAGCCTTCGTGCCGTTTATTTATAATCGAACAGTGGAAAAGTGCAATCATAAAACAGCTAGGAAGGGTTATATCAGTGACTCACCGATTCTGTCTGACCAATTTAATCAAATCGAAGGCTTCATAGCCGAGTGATTTAACTAATCGATTCTCCAGATCGCGATCGTCTCCGGCAGATTTTAACAATTGCAGACACTCGGCCGCCTTGGCCTGGGCCGCCACCGGATCAGTGTAGCGCTTGGCCAGCTGACGCTGCAGCCAGAAGGCATCGATGTCGCGCGGATGCAAGCCGCCGCTGCCGGCGCCGCCAGCTCCGTCGGCGTCAGTTTTTCGACGTCGAATAGCGGCTTCGACGGCAACTTTGGACGAAGCGTCCTTGGCTGCGCCGGTGCCATCGTTGTCGGCGTCGCCGCCTTCATTGCTGCTTCTGTCTTCATCGTCGTCCTCTTCTTCGTTGATTTCGCCGTAGTCGCCGGCTTCATCATGGGCCTCCTCATCCGAGTCTTCGAATTGAATGTTGACGCCGTATGTTTCGTCAATTTCGGCGGCTCGCTGATCGACGGACTCCTGGGACTGGCCGCTCCCGCTCCAGTCCGTGGCCTTCTTGGCCAGGTTAACCAACAAAGCGTACCTGTCCTCGGCTAGGTTGCCTAGCAACGATTCTATTTCTCGTTTTCGCTCCTTATCGCGCAGCTTGTCATCCTTCATGGCGGCCAGAACCTGCCGCGTGGGAAAAAGATAAAGGATGTGGGTCAACAGGTAAAGTGTGTGTGTCAACAGGTAAAGTGTGTGTCAACAGGTAAAGTGTGTGTCAACAGGTAAAATGTGTTTGGTCAAAAGGTAAATTGTGTGAGTCAACAGGTAAATTGTGCTTGGTCAAAAGGTAAATTGTGTGGGTCAACAGGTAAAGGATGTGTGTCAACAGGTAAAGGAAGTGGGTCAACAGGTACAGTGTGTGGGTCAACAGGTAAAGTGTGTGTGTCAACAGGAAAAGTATGTGGGTCAACAGGTAAAGTGTGTGTGTCAACAGGTAAAGTGTGTGTGTCAACAGGTAAAGTATGTGGGTCAACAGGTACAGTGTGTGGGTCAACAGGTACAGTGTGTGGGTCAACAGGTACAGTGTGTGGGTCAACAGGTAAAGTGTGTGTGTCAACAGGAAAAGTATGTGGGTCAACAGGTAAAGTGTGTGTGTCAACAGGTAAAGTATGTGGGTCAACAGGTACAGTGTGTGGGTCAACAGGTACAGTGTGTGGGTCAACAGGTACAGTGTGTGTGGGTCAACAGGTACAGTGTGTGGGTCAGCAGGTACAGTGTGTGGGTCAACAGGTACAGTGTCTGGGTCAACAGGTACAGTGTGTGGGTCAACAGGTAGTGTGTGTCAACAGGTAAAGTATGTGGGTCAACAGGTAATTTGTGTTTGGTCAAAAGGTAAATTGTGTGGGTCAACAGGTAAAGTGTGTGTGTCAACAGGTAAAGGATGTGGGTCAACAGGTACAGTGTGTGTGTCAACAGATAAAGTGGTTAGAAGGGCTTACCTCATCAGCGGCGCCGCAGAGTACATCGCGTGGCTCATCGCCCAGACACTCCTGAATGCAATGCAGCAGTGATTCATAGTTGCGCCTAGTCTCAGCAGTCTTTGGCCTATAAAGCAAGCCGGACATGCCGTCATCTTCGGTGGCCAAGACTCCGGCAGCGGCGGCGCCGCGGTGTTTGCCAACCTCGTAGCGAGTATTCTCGTCTCGCTTGCGTCGTTTAGCCTGTTTCTCTTCAACTCCGGTTGGCTTGGAACGCAGAGCACGGTCGCCCATGCGGGTGCCGGTGAGTTTGCCAGATAGAGACTGGACAACTCCAGTGGACTCATCTCTTGGCCGGCGATCTATTAGGCTCTTGTCAGCCTGGGTGACAATGTTGGAATTCACCCGGTATTCGAACTGCAGATTTCTGGCAGCTTCTCCAGCCATGACCCGCTTAACTGGCTGCTGAGGTTAATGTCTGATTTGGAATCCGATTTGACACCTATCCACCTGATGTCAGCTAGAGCTGCAATTAGAAAATTTAGTTTTCAGTTTAATTCATAATTACAGACAGGGACGGCTCTGACACTAATAGACGGCCAAATAATGGTATAAACAAAGGTAGGCTGATTAGAGAGACAAGGGTAGGTGTCTGAGGGAGACAAGGGTAGGCACCTGAGGGAGACTATGGTAGGCACCTGAGGGAGACTATGGTAGGCACCTGAGGGAGACTATGGTAGGCACCTGAGGGAAACTATGGTAGGCTGTTCAGGGAGACAATGGTAGGTGTTTGAGGGAGACTATGGTAGGCACCTGAGGGAGACTATGGTAGGCACCTGAGGGAGACTATGGTAGGCACCTGAGGGAGACTATGGTAGGCACCTGAGGGAGACTATGGTAGGCTCCTGAGGGAGTAAAGGGTAGGTGTCTGAGGGAGACAAGGGTAGGTGTCTGAAGGAGACAAGGGTAGGTGTCTGAAGGAGACAAGGGTGGTGTCTGAGGGAGACTATGGTAGGCACCCGAGGGAGTTAAGGGTAGGTGTCTGAGGGAGAATATCGTAGGCACCTGAGGGAGTTAAGGGTAGGTGTCTGAAGGAGACTATGGTAGGCACCTGAGGGAGTTAAGGGTATATAGGTGTCTGAGGGAGACTATGGTAGGCACCTGAGGGAGTTAAGGGTAGGTGTCTGAGGGAGACTATGGTAGGCACCTGAGGGAGTTAAGGGTAGGTGTCTGAGGGAGACTATGGTAGGCACCTGAGGGAGTTAAGGGTAGGTGTCTGAGGGAGACTATGGTAGGCACCTGAGGGAGTTAAGGGTAGGTGTCTGAGGGAGACTATGGTAGGCACCTGAGGAAGTTAAGGGTAGGTGTCTGAGGGAGACTATGGTAGGCACCTGAGGGAGTAAAGGGTAGGTGTCTGAGGGAGACTTTGGTAGGCACCTGAGGGAGACAAGGGGAGGCTGTTTAGGGAGTCAAGGGTAGGCTGTTTAGGGAGTCAAGGGTAGGCTGTTTAGGGAGTCAAGGGTAGGCTGTTTAGGGAGTCTGAGGGAGCCTATGGTAGGCACCTGAGGGAGACTCGGTAAGGCTGTTTAAGGAGACCAGGCTAGGCTGATAAGTAGCTCGTCAATGAAACAAAAAAGAACGCGGGCCAGAAGTTCGCAAAGTTGTTTTCGTTAGATTTTTTGGGCAGAAAGTGATGTCGCAACAAAAGAGAACAATTAAAATAGATAATTAAATAGAAAAGAAGAAGGCAACATAGACGACAGACTCAGAGATAAGAACTAGTCGTAAATAGTTCATTAAATTACTCCGATATCTTGCTGTCCAGAACTAATAGGCTTGGGCAAGCGGAGAGGAATCGTTTATAGAGGAAATTTAAGCAAGGACTTGTCCGTAGTAACAAACATGCAATCTCATTTCAAGAATAAGCATCAATTATAGCCAACAGAAACAACAGGATTAAATGAAACAACATTATAGAGCTACCAGAAGCGGCTGCAATAAATTAACTCTAACCCCAAACCTTATCAGCATACGAAGCCAGCTTAAACCTGCTAGCCCTATGACAGTTGCTAACTGGAGCGAAATAAAACACATGATTTGGCACAAATCTTTTTATAAGCAGAATAAGTCGAACTTCATAAAATTATGAAATAACACAATAGAAACTAACCCAAGGAGCGTGTAGTATCAATATTGCAAGATGAGAAACAGATCATTTGAGTACAAGCTAGCTTTGCCTTTTCTTCAATCCTACACACAGTGTGTGACCACAAGCTATTTCAAAACTACACTAGAATTGAGTTAGCATGGGTGAAAAATCAAAGTCCATTGTACACTCGCTGCACAGAGTCCTGTTTTAATAGACGCTTCACAGCCTCCTTATCCTCAGGCGGCAGGGTCAGGCCTTTAGGAAAGTCCACATCGAATGTAATGAATAGCGAGCCTTTCACATTGTTATTCTCGTAGTTGGGCATACCCTCGTTGGCTTTCCTGAGCATGGCGCCAGGCCACGTGACCTTTTCGCGAGTCACTCGCACCTTGTGGCCGTCCAGGTGGTCGATGTCCATTGAGAAGCCGTTCAGTGCGTCGACTAGGGAGATGCTCAGATTAGTGTAGAGATCGTCGCCTCGGCGCTGAAAGCGCGGATGCTTCAATTGGCGAATGCGGAAGCGGAGATCGCCCGGTTCGCCATCAATGTGCGGCTCACCCTCGGCTACGAATGGATAAATCTGTTGGGATAATGGGAGGGGGCAGGTGCACTGAACTAATAACTTTTGGCTTCAACTTTGCACGGCGCAACAACCACTTCTCAAATTGTTCCAGTCGAGACGGGAATCGAACCCCCGACCTTCAAGTCATGAGTCTAACGCTCTAAACACTAAGGCTATAACACAGTCTAACAGTCTAAAACTGTCTTACACCTAACAGCAGTTTATTAAAGTGCACAAACACACACCTGTCCATCTCGCATTCCGGGCTCAATTTCCAGTTCGAGCAGTTTCTCCTCGGGCACCAGTACAACATTGTCGCACTCGTCGCAGACCTCCTCCTGGGTCATCTGGAAGCGGCCAGGGCCGAGGGAACGCGTGCGCATCTCGTGACGACAGTTGCACCGACGTTTTCCAGAAGCCTGCCGTTTTACCGGCTTGTTGCGCACAATTTCCACGAAATTGCCATTGTACAGCTCCTCCAAGGTCACCTCAAGGTCAACTACAACGTCGCCGCCGCGCGGTATCTCCCGCTCCTGATTGCCGCCGCCGCCGCCGTGAAATTGGAACATGTCGCCAAAGAAGGAAGAGAACGGATCGCTTCCGCCACGACCGACGCCGTCTTTAAGGCCTTCTTCGCCGTGGGCGTCGTAAATCTTGCGCTTCTCTTCATCGGACAGTACCTGGGGATGTTGGAAGGTGTTTGATCCCCATTTCACCCAATTCTCAATCTCCGATCCCCATCTCACCCAATTCTTAATCTCCGATCCCCATCTCACCCAATTCTTAATCTCCGATCCCCTTTTCACCCAATTCTTAATCTCCGATCCCCATCTCACCCAATTCTTAATCTCCGATCCCCATTTCACCCAATTCTTAATCTCCGATCCCCATCTCACCCAATTCTTAATCTCCGATCCCCATCTCACCCAATTCTTAATCTCCGATCCCCATTTCACCCAATTCTTAATCTCCGATCCCCAATTTCACCCAATTCTCAATCTCCGATCCCCATCTCACCCAATTCTTAATCTCCGATCCCCATCTCACCCAATTCTTAATCTCCGATCCCCAATTTCACCCAATTCTCAATCTCCGATCCCCATCTAACTCGACTCCTAATCTGGGATCCCCATTTTACTAATATGCCAATTCTTTGACTACTATTTTACTATTTTCCTAATATTCGATACTCATTTTTATCATCTACCAATCCTTAATTCCCATTTCACCCGTTACCGAATATTCGATCCCACTTTACTCATTTCCTAAACTTTGATACTCATTACACCTTTTCCTTAACAAGATATGATTTATTTCTTTCTCGATTCAACCACATTTACATATATTTAAATCACCTCATAAGCAGCATTGAGATCCCTGAATCGTTCCTCAGCCTTAGGATCGTCGCGATTACGATCCGGATGCAGCTGTTTGGCTAGGCCGCGATAAGCCTTCTTAACCTGGTTGATAGTGGCCGTGCGCTTCACGCCGAGGATTTTGTAGAAGTCGCGACTGTTTTAAGTTCAAGTGAAATGGGGCTCAATTGTACAAGTCTTGAATCGAAAGAACCAAATTGATGCCCTTCATACAAAACATGTATTCATATTAGCTGACTATTGAAAAAGTTATTGTGTATAATATGCGGGCCTTTATCTGAATCCAGAATAGCAATATAAAATAAATACATATATATAATATTCAATTTGTTCATTTGTATCATTATTACCAAATTGCAATACAGCAATGTTATTTACTTAAAACACACACTATACGAAAATTGATGATCTGTTCACTAAAATAAATTAGCTTAAGTTGTTTCTTAAAGGGTATTTTACCCTACATGCAGGCTGTGCTAGCACTCACTCTGTGTGGGTGTTGGTGGTATTTTGTACTCTCCTCTGCTACCTCTACCATTTTTACTTGTAACAATAACTTATGTACAGGGTGGGGCTTTAGCTTCCACCCTAGCCTAGCTGAGCTGTTAAATATAGTGTAAATAAAATAGCATCAAATAGGTTTTTCTGCACTATTAACAGTTCCTTTACTATACAGACTACTAATATCCAAAAAGTAAAATAATAAGAAATAGGCCTAACCATCTGTAATTTTTTTAATGTATTCAATGTATGCTTCCAATAGTATTACGGATTTAATAGCTTGTCACTACAGAAAAATAGCCTACTTATTAAAAAAATTAATCAAATAGTTAAGCTTATAATGCAAATAGAGAAATAAATGGCTATGGACCAGAATTTTTTTATATATACAGATTGAATTTGTTTCTTTTGCTTTTTATTTTATCTTGACCTATTAGCACTTTCAGTTAAAGATAAACTAGTAAAATGGTCTTTTGTCTTGTAGATATTTATTTTCTTTTTTTAAAGCAATAAACAACAATATAGTGAGTTAATTAAAACTAAGCTCAAGTTTGACCATATTAAAAATATTACATGTAGCTATAGCTAGAGATATAAGGCTAAATTGACCATTTAAGCAAAGCTCAAAAGGAGTTTTAAAATGTAATTTTAAAGTGACACGCAAGTTAGGTCTTGAAAACTTGGTTTAGGCCCTATCAATATATGCAAGGCCTTCATATAGGCCCTTGTTATCCATCAAAGGCAACAAGAGAGCTAGCTATTGTAGTGACTTTTGGTTACGTGATTTGTTTATGATTGTGTGTCTCCTTTCTAAATCGCTGCACCCCCCTGCCCCTGCTACTCTCCACGATTGTACCCCACCCCCTTTTATCTCTTTCCTTTGTCTGCCTATGTACATCTGAGGCGGGGTTTAACCCTATCCCTACTATCAATCACTTCTCTCTAACCGCTAGTGTTTAAGTTCAAATATAATGTCTGTCCCTCTGGGCCTTTGTGAGTCATCCCCCATTGCGCTCTCTATCTCGTTTGAGGTTTGGCTGTAAAGACAGTCTCTTACTACGAAGACTCAATTTATTGCATGGCTTCAACTCGCTTTGCTTTGTAAATCATTATCACTTGAAGTAAGGACAGCTATGAACAGTTAAATAGCCCTTGTTTCATCCTATAATAATTACAGCTCATGAACAGCAAAAATTATACTAGACATGGCATGCAATTCATGATCTGGACTATAGATATCATATAGATAAAAAACAATACATGGATCATGTATGAATTAAATAAAATCTAGTATTTTAATTTTCTGACAATTTGATATTTGTATTGTCTTTCATAAATACACATTTAGTGGCAATGTTCTACTTCCGTTCGTTATATTATTTTTTTGTTTGCAAACGACCGATAATGACAAAAAAACAAGTTTAACGGTAACAAAAAGTCGTAGTTTGGTCAGACAGTTCTGAAAAGTCTTGGTCAGTCTTTCTTCTTTCAAACCGGGTAAGTGCCTAATCCAGTAGAGGAGGCGACCGAAGCTATTCTTGGGGTATAGACAGCACCATAAGAATTCTTCGAGGTGGCTTTCGAATAGAGCAGCACTCGTGCCATGCATTTGACGCAGCTTGGCCTTTCGCAAAATCTTCAGCTGCAGAATTCTGTGCCTTAGCTTCCTGTTTCCCCATATTTGCCAGATTTTGCCATAGACATAGATCCAAGTGTCAAGTCACGGCAAAGCCACGTCAGCACAACTTTTCAAACTAAGAATGCACATGTGGCACGAATTCAAACAAAAAATAATATAACGAACGGAAGTAGAATATTGCCCATTTAGTTTACATAATTTTTTATAAATCAAGTGGCTTTTAAGCATGCATATGTACACAGTTTCATTAAATAAATGCAACAATATGCAAGGCATTTTCTAAATTTTATATACACTAGCTGTAGCTGCATGTTATTAAGGAAATGACCAACTCTCTAGGTCTCCCAGTTGGCTAGATGAAGTGACCAATGACAGTCACACTTTACTCCAGTTGACAAAATGACAGTTGACAATCACATTGATTTCACTATGTTAAGCAAAGCATTTTAGTTAACTTAAGCAAACACTTAATAATTATTATTCAAAAACCTAATAATTTATGGATACTTACTGGCAATAGCAATTAAAAGATAGTAATAGCTCAAAAAGCACCAATTTGAATTATCTTACCCTGCGAGTCCATAATCAGTTAGAAGTACTATAAAAACGATAACAATGCAAATTAAAATGCTTTGTCTAAGCATACCCTTCATTGCAAAGCAACCTACAATATAGTTAAGAGCAATAGAAGCAACAAATGAGTATCATACAAAATAAAACTAATGAAACTCTCTCTATGCTTCTACTTCAATTTTTTGCTGATCGGGTGCTCAAAAAGCTGTTATTATGCCCCTTGCTAATTAATAGCTAAGCTACCTATTACCAAAGTAAAACTGTTATGACTATGTTATGCAATGAAATAAAACGGTATTTTGGCTATGGCTATAGAAATCTTAACAAGAAAAAGTTCAGCAACAATGCTTTGTGCTCGATTTTAAACGAGTTTTAATATTTTTTATAACATAGGACCTAAGGTTGGTTTAAATTAGGACAAGATATCTCTATAAAAATGTGTTCTATAAAATAATTGAACAACTCATAAATTTTAAATCACAAACGCGCGCCAGATCAAGATTAGTAAAACAGAGTTACATTCATGTTTTAAAGAGTCGACAGAGTATTTAGATAAGTATTTTTCAATAATTTTTTAAAAGTTCTATGCCTTTAAAATAAATTTAAATAAAATATCTATTTTTGTAAAACGTTATCTTAAACGTGCGATGGCGCTCATTTGATATACCGAGCCGACATAATCGACGCGGGGCTCAGCCTGGCTAGCCTTCGAATTCGAAAGTACGGCATAAGTACTTCTTATTTCCAGTATTTTTGCTAGATTCTTGTTTAAACTTAACTTCACTAAACTAAACTAAACTTAACTTTAATTGTGCTTCTTTCTTACTTATATAGACCTCACTGTAAATGCAAAACAAATATAATCTTTTTTAGTCGAGACTCTTGCGAAAGGTAGCTTTTGCATAAACTCAGATGCTTGTAATTAAAGGCGAACGCTAAAAAATCTACTAGACAACGTAGACGAAGAAGCAGGAAAGCGAATTACTAATTATTTTACTGTGTTTTTCGAGATTCTATCCTTTGTCATAGTACAAAAGTAGGACCAATTATATTTAAATATATATTTTAATATAGTATAATGCAATATTATTTTCGTCATTTTAATTTAGCATGCAACAGCTTTTTGAGGTATAAACAAAACATAATCATTTTTGTCGTAGAGAATGGAAACTAGCTTTTTCATAAATTGTGACTGACGTTTTCACAGCTACTTAGTATTTTTTAAGTAATTCTAGTGCATTCAAAGTTTTGTTCTTTAAAATTAAAAATCTATCGCACGTACATACATACGATCGCATATACGTATATTTTATAAATATAGATTTTTTTGTTTATCATGTTGTATTCATAATAATTTTTTTGCATACAACAAGCGTATTCAAAATGTATTCTATAGTCATTGGCATATTCTAAGCAAACAAGCTAAGTACTTCACACGTTTAGATGATTTTTAAATACTAACGAGATTTCTTATTCTTTTTAAGCCTCAGTCAACACTTACTGCATTATTGCAGCAATGTTATTTTTCACTTTGCCCTTCAAAATGTCGACGCAAACTTGAAAAACATGTTCTATACTGTAATCATTAATTGTTTTAGCCAATGCGCTTCGAAGGCAAACGGTTTCTCGTCACCGGCTGCAACCGGGGCATCGGCCGCGAGCTCGCAGTCTCCCTGGCAATGCAGGGCGCCGAAGTAGTCGCTCTTTGCCGGTCCGGACTGTCGGATCTGCAGGCGGCTTGCCCGGACGAGGCGGCTCGCTCCCGCTTGAGTCCGGTGCTGTGCGACCTCTCCGACTGGGCGGCCACGCGCAGCCTAGTGCTGAGCCTTGGCCAATTCCACGGTCTGGTCAATAACGCCGGAGTGGCCAAGCTGGAGCCGGTAGGCAGCGTTACGGAGACGGCCCTGTTGGAACAGTTTCGAGTCAATCTGTTCGCAGCCATCAATGTCAGCCAGGCGGCCGCTGAAGCCATGCATCGCGGAGCTAGCATTGTGAACGTCTCTTCCCAGACCAGCTTCGTGACGCTGCCGGGTCACACGGCCTACGCGGCGACGAAGGCTGCGCTGGACTCGGTGACTCGCAGCCTGGCCGCTGAGCTGGGGCCGCGTGGAATTCGGTCCAATTCGGTCAATCCGGGCGTGGTGATGACCGACATGAGCCGGGCGAACTGGTCGGATGAGCGAGTGTCTCGGCCGATGCTAGCCAGAGCGCCACTGGGTCGATTCGCTGAGGTCTCGGAAGTTATTTCAGTTGTGGAGTTTCTGCTGAGCGATCAGGCCGCGATGGTCAACGGAACGGCTTTGCCAGTTGAAGGCGGTGTGGCTATCAATCAGCTTTAACTATCGCAATTGTTATTGATTTTTTTATAAATCTTACGTTAGGTTTCTATTGTTAATCGCTAGATTGTTGCCATAGCAATAGAAACAACCGTAACTTTAGTTGCTTATATCGTGGCTAGAGCTTCAATTGGAATCTTAGCAGGAATCGTACCCGGAATCGTAGCACGTTGAGGGAATCGTATAGCTGGAATCGTAGCTAGAATCGTAACTAATTATTGTAGCTAAGATATTAACAAGAATCGTAGCTGTTGTTGTGATTAAAATCGTAGTACTTGTTAATTAAAAAGGAATCGCAGCTAAAAATGTCGCACGGGTACTTTATAGTCTGAATCGTAACAAATTGATTGATTAACAGTCCATTTTTCTGCAAAATAAACATGTTATATTTTATACATTAACAGTGAGACTACCCAGCCATTTGCCGCCCATTTTTATGCCAAGGGAAATCCCCCCTGACAACAGCGCCTGGATGCTAATAGCTTTAGTTGGTGACTGATTGGTCGGCAGACTAGGCGATGGCGATGGTGCTGTGGTTGAGCTGCGCCTTATATTTACGCTGGATCCGTGAAATAAGAGAAATTCGCGTCAGGGTGTCCATTGTGACCTATTTCCACCTCCGTCTAGATCCAATTTATATGATCGGCAAACTTTTTTGAGAGATGAGACACGGGAGAGATGAGACACGGGAGAGATGAGACACGGGAGAGATGAGACAAGGGAGAGATGAGACACGGGAGAGATGAGACAAGGGAGAGATGAGACAGGGGAGGGAGACAGGGGAGAGACTAGACACAGGAGAGACTAGACACAGGAATGTTGAGACACGGGAGAGAGGACACAGGGGAGAGATGAGACTCGTGAGAGACTAGACACGGGAGAGATGAGACACAGGAGAGTTGAGATCAAAGAGAGATACGACAGGGGAAAGATTAAACAGGATTCTATAGGTGTCTGAAGAGTCAATGGGCCGGATTTGGAAGCTTTGAGGGCCGCATCTGGCCCGCGGGCCGGAGTTTGCCGACCCCTGGCCGACTCAAGATAAAGGTAGGTGACCCCCAAAGACGGAGATGATGCAGGCACATTCGGGTGAGATGCTGATAAATTATGAAGGCCTGGCAAGGCCGCACTGAGGCGCAGTGCTGAATTGTGCATAAGGGGTGTATGTAATACACTAGCGCTTATAGGAAACATCTGACCTTCGGCCAGAAACATTGAAAATCTCGACGGTCTGGAGAGCTGGCGACTTGATTATTGTTTCAGAACTGTTTCAGAATTGTCAAATTGTTTCAGAAGATGCACAAGAAAAAGTTGGCCCCGTGTTCTTGAGTTTCGAGTGCTTGCGTTGCTAAGTTCGGGTGCAGCACAAAAAATTGTCAAGTCCCCCCTTGGTAGATCTACTGTTAATTACATTTATCTTTAATCATTTTGAGACACGTGATTTCCAGTCAGAGGCATGATACAAGCAAACAATATTTGTAAAATTCCTCTTGGTTTAAGTTGCCTAACACCAGTTGTTGTAATGAAACTAGAATATAATTAAGTCCCATCTATAATGGTAAATGAACATTTGTATACTTCATGTGCGAAATGCGCGTCTATGCGTTTCCTAGGAGACACGTTGAAAATCTTCATGCACTGAATATTAATAACAAAATATAAACAAGAGGATTACAAAACTTGTACGCTCGTAAAATATTTTCAGAAAAAAATGATAGCAAGCCTAAATTTGATCAGCAAGTTACGTACTATGTACGCTCGTATGGTACATAATACATAACACCTTAGTACGAAATACTAAGTCTTTAACGATGCCTTTTCCGTGTGCTCTAAGATTTCTCGTAATGTTTTATTTGTGCCATAAGAAGACATCCTAAATTGTTATACTACTACTGACATAAAGTAGTCGTATAACAAGCCCTAAGCAGAGAAGGATGCAGACAAAGGAAATAAATAAAGATCAACTCATAGATCAGGTCATAAATTCATGGGAGAAGGAGATCGCATTGCTTCAAGAGTGTCAGTTTGTAGCGATATGTGAAATCGAGTGCATCCTTAGCATGGCTACAATAAATATGCAGCAATTTTGGTTTCAAATACGCTCTGTGCGAGAAAGCTTTCTATAGCGAATCAATTTAGCGATAATGTTGTCTCGATTAAGTACGTGTGTACTGGATTCAGAGAAATACTGTGCCCTGGATTCAAATGAATCGCAGGTGAAATATATGCTTTGTCACTACTCAGGTTTAAAGCGGTTTAACATTTTGCTCAAAGTGTGTGCCTGCTTACCGTATCTGTGCGCGTGTTGCTCAGGAGTCAGCGAAATGGGCAGAATTGCCTCCTCCTCCTCCGTACAGTTTAGTAAGTAGAGCAATAGAGCTTCACAAGAATCGCTACAAAGGATCTGTAGGGATATAAGTACGTATAGCTGGATGGGATACTGAGCCATCTACAGGCTTATCTTGGCCACGCCAACCGATGCCGTCGTCGTCCCATCGTCTTTGTCGGCACTGGCGGCTCCAGTGGTGACGGCCAGCCCAGCTCGCCGACTCATCTCCTCCATTGAGTAGGTGCTGGTCAGCTGGTTGTAGAGCTCATCCACTGCCACCTCAGGATCGCTGCCAGTGTCGCCGTCGCGACTATCGCTGGAGTCGCGCCTATCAAATGAGTGATTCGGCTCCGACTTAGTCGTCGAGAAGGCCACGGCGTTAGCGACGGCTGCTGCTGCCACAGTTTTATCTGCTTTTAAAGCCCCACGACTAGCTGCCGCCGACACTGCTGATGCTGCTGTTGACGTCGTCGTCGCCACCACCGGGGGAACAACGCGCAACGGTGGCAGCTCGGCGGCCAGCGGGGTCAACGAGCGACGTCTCGGCGGCGGAGGCTGCACAGGCATCGGCGAATGCTTCGGTGGGCCGATTGTCTTTCGAGACTGTATATTCGGCGAGGCCCGACTGCTTCCGCGATCCAGAGGCTTTAGGTGCTGCTGCTGCTGCTGCTGCTGCTGTGTATTGCTCAGTCGACGCCGCTTAACTAGCTTCTCGGCTGCAGTACTAAACAAGGCCACCTCCGGAGTCGTGCAGCCCTGCGCCCTGGCCCATTGCTCAGCGTTGCGGCCGTATCTTTCGTCTGTCTTGGTCACGGACGCGTGGCCCTCAATGGCCAGCAAGGAGGCGCTCTCGGTGAACCCGTGCTTGGCAGCGATCAGCATCGCAGTGAAGCCGTCCCGGTTGCACCGGTCGATGTCCAAGCCCAGCCGGCGGAAGCACTTGATGAGAATGCCGATGCCGGTGTCGTTGCCAACCCGGGCGCAGTGCATCAGAGGTGTGTTACCTGCATGGTGATGAGCATCTGTACTACTTTAAGTAGCCTAAATGCTCTCCCACACGTCTGCTATAAAGAGTTTTAAAATCTTAAGCGACCTAAAGGACACCTAACATAAACTCTGCTGAATTGATTCTACTAATTGTTCCAAATGACACCAAAAAGACTTGATGGAGCGCCAAATCTGTTCTCCTTGAGTCATTTGGTCTCTAATCTAGTCACGCAAACTGAATTTCACACCGAATCGCTTTCTAAGAAAAGAAAAAAATTAACGAGAAAGAAAAGATTGAGATGTGCAAAGAAACTGATTAATCCATGAGCATCATTGCTAGCTTTGGCTGAGAATCGCAGCTTGGAGTGCATGGGAATCGCAGATAGAAATCATAGCTGAGAATGGCTTGGAATCGCAACAAGGAATCGTAGCTTCTAGTGGCTTGGAATCGCAGCTAGGAGTGGTTTAGAATCGCAGCTGGGAGTGGCTGGGAATTGCAGGTAGGAGTGGCTGAGAATCGCAGCTGGGAGTGGCTGGGAATTGCAGGTAGGAGTGGCTGAGAATCGCAGCTAGGAGTGGCTGAGAATCGCAGCTAGGAGTGGCTGAGAATCGCAGCTAGGAGTGGCTGAGAATCGCAGCTGGGAGTGGCTGGGAATCGCAGCTGGGAGAGACTGAGATAAGCTGGGAATTGCAGGTAGGAGTGACTGAGAGAAGCTGGGAATCGCAGATAGAAGAGACTGAGATAAGCAGGAATCGCAGGTAGGAGTGACTGAGATAAGCTGGAATCGCAGGTAGGAGTGACTGAGATAAGCTGGAATCGCAGGTAGGAGTGACTGAGATAAGCTGGAATCGCAGGTAGGAGTGACTGAGATAAGCTGGAATCGCAGGTAGGAGTGACTGAGATAAGCTGGAATCGCAGGTAGGAGTGACTGAAAATAAGCTGGAATCGCAGGTAGGAGTGACTGAGATAACTGGAATCGCAGGTAGGAGTGACTGAGATAAGCTGGAATCGCAGGTAGGAGTGACTGAGATAAGCTGGAATCGCAGGTAGGAGTGACTGAGATAAGCTGGAATCGCAGGTAGGAGTGACTGAGATAAGCTGGAATCGCAGGTAGGAGTGACTGAGATAAGCTGGAATCGCAGGTAGGAGTGACTGAGATAAGCTGGAATCGCAGGTAGGAGTGACTGAGATAAGCTGGAATCGCAGGTAGGAGTGACTGAAATAAGCTGGAATCGCAGGTAGGAGTGACTGAGATAAGCTGGAATCGCAGGTAGGAGTGACTGAGATAAGCTGGAATCGCAGGTAGGAGTGACTGAGATAAGCTGGAATCGCAGGTAGGAGTGACTGAGATAAGCTGGAATCGCAGGTAGGAGTGACTGAGATAAGCTGGAATCGCAGGTAGGAGTGACTGAGATAAGCATGGAATCGCAGGTAGGAGTGACTGAGATAAGCTGGAATCGCAGGTAGGAGGGACTGGATAAGCTGGAATCGCAGGTAGGAGTGACTGAGATAAGCAGGAATCGCATCTAGCACCCACCCTCCTTGTCGGGCAGTTCCGGATCAACACTGTGGCGCACAAGAAGCCGGACCACATCATTGTGTCGCATCTCGCAGGCGTAGCTGAGCGCGGTTCTGCCAGCATCATCCTGGTAGTTAGGCTGAGCTCCGTGGGCCAGCAGCATCTGTAGGATCCGCTGACGGCATTTCTCTTCCTGGAAACGGTCCGTTGGGATCTCGATTTTTTTCAGTAGCTAATAGTTTTTCCTCTAACACAGGGGTCGGCATACTCCGGCCCGCGGGCCAGATGCGGCCCTCAAAGCTCCCAAATCCGGCCCGTTGCCCCTTCCAACACCTATAGTATCCTGTTTCATCTTTCCCCTGTCTCATCTTTCTCCCATCCGGAGAAAGAGTCGCATCTCTCCCGTGTCTCATCTCTCCCGTGTCTCATCTCTCCCGTGTCTCTCGTCTCGTCTCTCCCCTGTCTCATCTCTCCCGTGTCTCCCGTCTCGTCTCTCTCCCGTCTCATCTCTCTCCTGTCTAATCTCTCTCCTGTCACATCTCTCTCCCGTCTCATCTCTCCCGTGTCCCCCGTCTCATCTCTCTCCCGTCTAATCTCTCTCCTGCCACATCTCTCTCCTATCTTATCTCTCTCCTGTCTCATCTCTCCCCTGTATCATCTCTCCTGTGTCTAATCTATCCCCTTTCTCATATTCCTACAGTTAATGCGGCCTGCTGTCGTCATTTAGGTTGTCTCCGTGGCCCGCTCGCTAATAAGTTTGCCGACCCCTGCTCTAACACGAAAGGTTGTACGAGCAGTAGATTTTGGTTTCAAGTGTCTTGTTACTAGGCAAATAGTGACGCCACAAATCAGTGCTTTCAACACATCTGTCTGCTTCTCTGTCGACTGTGGGTGAATGATTTTGCAACAAAAAAATCTCAGGCTTTAGGATAGGATTTCAGATTATTTTCTTTTTTAAAAATACGATCTTTCAGACAGACAGACAGACTCGGAGTAAAATGATGAGTCGGTGAGATGGCTGACGTCAATGGCCCTTCTTAAGCCAGCGAGGCGAATAAATCAGGCATGTTTAGGAATGTGTCTCATTGGATTTCTGTGCTCAAAAACTGAGGTCTGGCCTTATTGACTGAGGCATCGAGTGGGCAGTAAGTTTGAGCAGTGCACTATAGTGGAGTGAAAGAAAATTTCACAATAATTAAACTCACCCCCATTGCAATCATCTGCCGTGCAGTCTTGTTAACTTCTAGGGCTTATTTTCGCAAATGAATTTTACCCCTTTTAGTCCCAGCGTACCAGCTGCCGAATCGGGCGGGGATTAAAGAGGCAGACTCTATCCCCTACTTTTCCCAAATCCTCATGAGTACGATCCCATCCCCAATGGAATGGTTGGGGACAAGGAAGGAGAGAAATGAGCATTTTAGGCTAAACTAAGCAGTCTCGTTTTGATTTTAAGCAAAATTTCTTAATCAATCACTTTTCTTAAACATTGGTGTCTCTATGGCGGGGTCGGCAAACTTATTAGAGAGCGGGCCACGGAGACAACCTAAATGACGACAGCAGCCGCATTAACTGTAGGAATATGAGAAAGGGAGATAGATTAGATACAGGATAGATGAGACACAAGAGAGATGAGACAGATGAGACAGGAGATAGATTAGACACACGAGAGATGAGACACAGCAGAGATGAGACAGGAGAGAGATGAGACAAGAGAGAGATAAGACACAGGAGAGATGAGACAGGAGAGAGATGAGACAAGAGAGAGATGAGACACAGGAGAGAGATGACACAGGAGAGAAATGAGAGATGCAACTCTATCTCCGGATGCGAGAAAGAGGAGACAGGGGAAAGATGAAACAGGATACTATAGCTGTTGGAAGGGGCAACGGGCCGGATTTGGGAGCTTTAAGGGCCGCATCTGGCCCGCGGGCCGGAGTATGCCGACCCCTGCTCTAAGGCGTCTCCATGCCCCTACAAAAAGCGACCCAAAAACCATTCACTTAGCAACCTAGAGACTACTAAATGTCAGGGAGTACTTAGTAGTTCCTGTAAACAACCCTGCCAACCCTATCCCTAGCGACCCTGCAACCCATCACTTAGCGACCCTGCAACCCATCACTTAGCGACCCTGCAACCCATCACTTAGCGACCCTGCAACCCATCACTTAGCGACCCTGCAACCCATCACTTAGCGACCCTGCAACCCATCACTTAGCGAACTTGCAACCTAAGAGCAAAAAATCGTGAGGAGAGAGAAAGGGGAGAATCAGAGGGGAGAGAAAGGGGAGAATCAGAGGGGAGAGAATGGGGAGAATCAGAGGGGAGAGAAAGGGGAGAATCAGAGGGGAGAAAGAGCAAAAATTGTGAGGAGAGAAGAGGGAGAATCGTGGGAGAGAAAGCGGGATATGGGGGGAGAAAGGGGAGGCTCAGGGGGAGAAAAGAGAGACTTAGGCATGTGGACGGGAATTCGGAGAGTGGAGGCTACTTAAATAGAGGCGTATTAAGACTATTGCGGAGAGAATAAAACTGAGAACGAAGAGTTGAATCGAGGGCTGTAACTCCCCATTGTGATGCAAAATGAAGACTAATGGGATGCAAAATGAACCGAAAAGCGGCCAGGTTAATCAATTAGGTGAGTACAATTCGTGCCAACTTAAGCGGAGATCACTGAAGATAGGATAAATATACGGTAGAATGATTAATGAAAAGTAGCTATGGTGCTCGCATCCTTAATGCAAACAATCTAAACGGCAGTCATTCCAATAGAATTGCCAAGTATATTGAAAATCAACCTCGAATATTTTCATAGCAACCAAATCTTCACCTAGCAACCAGGTATATTATTCCCCTGGCAACCACATATATTTAACAAATCTCGGCTCCCAACCACATATCCGCATTCCCAAACTCATTTCACAGCTATTCCCCTTAGCAACCAAATCCGACCCTCCTCACCGTGATGTACACAGCCCTGATTAGCGGCGTTTTGCCTTTGAAGTCGCGAAAATTTGTGGCCAAACGAACATCGCCCTCGCAGGCCTCCAGAATGAATTTCACCAGGTGACTCTTGCCACGGTTGACAGCGTCCAGTAGCGCGTTCGCGGCCGCCTCCATGCCCGGCTGATCGCGGGCAGTCTTCATTGCTAACGCCTGTTGCTGTTGCTGTTGCTGTTGCTGCTGCTGTTGCTGCTGTTGCTGCTGCTGTTGCGAACCAGCTCTGGCCTGCTGACTCTGTGGATAGGAACGGTTCATGAATGAGCTAAACTCCTTTTTAGCCAAGAAATGAAAGATGAAACCTCGGGCGCAATCGATCGAAAATCTTCAGCCCTCATCGAATTTTATCTAGACCCTGCTACAAGAGCCCCGTGTCCAATGTCCATCCAGATAAACTGCAGCCAATCACAGAATAGCTAGGCCTGCTCACAGACACGGAAATTCTTTACCTATAGCTGTTGGCAACTAACTGCTAAAAATCATAGGTAAGAACGCATCCATTATCTCTCTTTCTCCATCTTTAGAAGCTCATATTATAAAAAAAGTTAATCCTCATCTTGAAAGCGAATTTCCTTGATAAAGTTTTCTCTGACCAATTTGCAGTATGCTTGCTGGAGGAATTCGCAATTGAAAATTGTTCTCTTAATTGGCAATTAACTTTGAGTGCTAGTAGAAGAGTCCAATCGGTTGAACAAAAAAAGAAAAAATATTTTTAACGACATTCGTTAAAACCTTTTGAGCTTAATCACTGTACAATAATTGCAAGTAGATTTTATCTAACCATACGTTGAATATTTGCTTTGACTTAATAGTACATACTACTGTTACTTCTTCCATGATAGTATACTTCTAGCACTAATATTACTATTCGAGAAGGGACCAGTCTCAGAAATCTAGAATGAGATCAAGGACCAGTCACAGAATCCAGAATGAGATGAAGGACCAGTCACAGAAATCTAGAATGAGATGAAGGACCAGTCTCAGAATCCAGAATGAGATGAAGGACCAGTCACAGAAATCTAGAATGAGATGAAGGACCAGTCACAGAAATCTAGAATGAGATGAAGGACCAGTCACAGAAATCTAGAATGAGATGAAGGACCAGTCACAGAAATCTAGAATGAGATGAAGGACCAGTCACAGAAATCTAGAATGAGATCAAGGACCAGTCTCAGAATCCAGAATGAGATGAAGGACCAGTCACAGAAATCTAGAATGAGATGAAGGACCAGTCACAGAAATCTAGAATGAGATGAAGGACCAGTCACAGAAATCTAAAATGAGATCAAGGACCAGTCACAGAATCCAGAATGAGATGAAGGACCAGTCACAGAATCCAGAATGAGATGAAGGACCAGTCACAGAAATCTAGAATGAGATGAAGGACCAGTCACAGAAATCTAAAATGAGATCAAGGACCAGTCACAGAATCCAGAATGAGATGAAGGACCAGTCACAGAAATCTAAAATGAGATGAAGGTCCAGTCTCAGAATCCAGAATGAGATGAAGGTCCAGTCACAGAAATCTAAAATGAGATGAAGGTCCAGTCTCAGAATCCAGAATGAGATGAAGGACCAGTCTCAGAAATCTAGAATGAGATGAAGGACCAGTCTCAGAATCCAGAATGAGATCAAGGACCAGTCACAGAAATCTAGAATGAGATGAAGGACCAGTCTCAGAATCCAGAATGAGATCAAGGACCAGTCACAGAATCCAGAATGAGATGAAGGACCAGTCACAGAATCCAGAATGAGATGAAGGACCAGTCTCAGAATCCAGAATGAGATCAAGGACCAGTCACAGAATCCAGAATGAGATGAAGGACCAGTCTCAGAATCCAGAATGAGATGAAGGACCAGTCTCAGAATCCAGAATGAGATGAAGGACCAGTCTCAGAATCCAGAATGAGATCAAGGACCAGTCACAGAATCCAGAATGAGATCAAGGACCAGTCTCAGAATCCAGAATGAGATCAAGGACCAGTCACAGAATCCAGAATGAGATCAAGGACCAGTCTCAGAATCCAGAATGAGATCAAGGACCAGTCACAGAATCCAGAATGAGATGAAGGACCAGTCTCAGAATCCAGAATGAGATGAAGGACCAGTCTCAGAATCCAGAATGAGATGAAGGACCAGTCTCAGAATCCAGAATGAGATCAAGGACCAGTCACAGAATCCAGAATGAGATGAAGGACCAGTCTCAGAATCCAGAATGAGATGAAGGACCAGTCACAGAATCCAGAATGAGATGAAGGACCAGTCACAGAATCCAGAATGAGATGAAGGACCAGTCACAGAATCCAGAATGAGATGAAGGACCAGTCACAGAATCCAGAATGAGATGAAGGACCAGTCACAGAATCCAGAATGAGATGAAGGACCAGTCTCAGAATCCAGAATGAGATCAAGGACCAGTCACAGAAATCTAGAATGAGATGAAGGACCAGTCTCAGAATCCAGAATGAGATCAAGGACCAGTCACAGAATCCAGAATGAGATCAAGGACCAGTCTCAGAATCCAGAATGAGATGAAGGACCAGTCTCAGAATCCAGAATGAGATGAAGGACCAGTCTCAGAATCTAGAATGAGATTGTCGTGTCGTGGCTGGCTAGCCAAACTTGAGCCGCAAATGGGCGAGAGGTTGTTATTTATTATAGTTGGCATTGCACATAGATGTACATGCAGATAAGAGTAAAGCATCAGCTAATAGATTAGACGGTTAGGCATAAGCGTACATTGACAGACAGAGCTGGCGGGGAGAGAGCAAGCAGTCCTAAACTCAGCGCCAATAACAATTGGGGTGCAGCCCCACACTGCGCACTTTAAGTCAAGTCACGATACAACATCCCCTCATCACCAACGAGGAGACAGTCGGTCTGGGGCGACTCCCTTGGTCGACCTGCAGCTTCGTCGGGGCTCCGGTGTAGCTTCAGCGGTCTGCTGCGGTGGTGCCGCTGCGTCTGGCCGCTGGCTATCAGGTTCCGGGTTCCGGCCGCCTTCGTCAGGGTTCCGGCCGCCGTCGTCAGGGCTCCGACCGGCATCGTCAGGATCCCGGCCGCCGTCGTCAGTGTTGTCCGTAACTTCCGCCCGGCTTGGACTCGGACACAAACGCAGCTGATCCCGGTGTGCCAGCACCGGCCTGTCGTCCTTGTCCCGGGTGACCACGGCCGTGTTGTGGCCGGCCTGTACCACAAAGCGGACGGTCTCAGCCGGCATCCCCGGTCGCGACTGGTAGACGAGCGGCGCATCGGTGTCGAATTGGAGGGTCAGCGGACTTCGCAGCTGTCGCCCCATAAGCGCAGACGGACTGCCACGCCCGTCGCCCCGCGGAGTGGCCCGGTAGTTAAGCAGCAGCTTGGCGAGGTACGCGTCGAACCTGCCCTGGTGCACGGCGAAGGCCCGCAGCCCCCTTCTTGACGGTCTGGACCATGCGCTCGGCGCACCCGTTTGACTGCGGATGATACGGCGGCGAGTGCATCGGCGAGCAGCCGATCTTCTTGAGCCACTCGTGCAGCTGCTGGTCACGGAACTCCGGAGCATTGTCCGCCACCAAGGTATGCGGCACACCCAGGCGGGAAAAAATCAAGCGGAGCACCTTGATGACCGTCCTCGCGCTCTTGTCGGCCACAGGCACCGCTTCCGGCCAGCCGGAGAAGGCGTCCACCACAATGAGCAGCAGGCCGAAGCCGGGAACGTGAGCATGGTCCATGTGCACGCGTCTCCAGGGACCATTTTCCGCCGGCCAGGTGTGGCACGTTCTGGCAGGCATTGGACGGATCTCCGCACATCGCTGGCATTGCTTGACGAAGTTTTCGACGTCCTCGCAGTGACCCGGCCACCAGGCTTCCAGCTTGAGTCGATTTCTTGTCGCTAGGGCACCGCAGTGCGAGTCGCCGTGAGCCGCTCGCAGCACGTCTTGCCGCAGCCGGCTAGGCGGGACCACCAGGTCTCTCAGGCAGACGACGCCACTCTCCACTGAGAGCTGCTGGCGGACGGCTTTATACGGTCGCTCCGCTGCCGAGCAGTTGTTCCACGCATTGCTGCGGATCCTGCGCTTGACGCTGGCGAGCACCGGGTCATTGTCAGTGGCGTCTCTGATCTGCTCCAGCTTGAGCACCTCCGTCTCTGTCCAGTGAACGAAGCTTTCCTGGCAGTCGTCTCCATCGCCTTCCTCCTTGAATTCAATTCGAGACAGCGCGTCGACATGCGGGATGCAGCTGCCCTTGATGTACGAGATTTCGTAGTCGAAGGCCGACAGCTGCAAAGCCCAGCGCATGATCCTTGCCGATGTGACCTTTGGAAGCTCCCGAGACGGACTAAAAATGAACTCCAATGGTTGATGATCGCACTGGAGCACAAACTTGCTGCCGAGAAGAAAGTGTCTGGCTCTCTGAGTGGCCCACACTACAGCCAGGGCCTCTCGCTCGATATTCGAGTAATTTCTCTCAGCCGGTGTCAGCCGTCTTGACAGGTACATCACTGGGTGCTCGTCCTGAGAGAGGATTGCTGCTATGGCCTTCTCGCTGGCGTCAGTAGTCAGAGTTGTGCGCTTTCTTGCATCGAAGATTCGGACCACTGGGGAAGCTGCAAGCGCCTGCTTGAGCTCGTCAAACGCTTTCTGCTGCCGAGGTCCCCAATGGAACGCGACTTTCTTGCTCCGCAGCTCGGTCAGCGGCTCGGTCTTCTCCGAGTAGGACTTGATGTAGCGCGAGTAGTACACGTCATTCCTAGAAACGATTCGAGTTCCTTTTTGCTCGCCGGGTTGCTCACGCCGAGGATTTTCTCCACCAGCTTCCGATCAGGGCGCACGCCGTCAGCCGCGATGCGGTAGCCAAGGAAACTGATTTCCGTGCTGCGGAAAACGCATTTTTTTCGCTGATCGACATGCCGGCATCAGAAAGCGCTCTCAGCAGGTCCCGGACTTTGCTGTCCAATTCGTCCGCTGTGGTGGCGCCAACGCACATGTCGTCTTGGTAGATCACCAGGTTGCTGACCGCACCGCCGACCGTTGCCTCCATGGCAGCCTGGAACTGCGCACTGGCCGTCTTCACCCCGAATGGCATGCGCGTCCATCTGAGCAGGCCTAGGGGCGTGTTGATGGTGAGTATTTCTCTGGAGGCCTCGTCTAGCTCAATCTGGTTGTAGGCATTTGTTAAGTCTACAATTGCGAAGTGCTTCATACCTGCCAGGGCACTGAAGGTTTGCTCGATGTTGGGCAGTGGGTAGGCGTCAGAGCAGATCTTCGGGTTCACCCCGACCTTGTAGTCGGAGCAGATTCTCAGGTCTCCGTCGGCCTTGCGCACCACTACAATGGGCGATGCCCAACTGCTGCCGCCTGGCGGCACAGGCTCGAGGATCCCGGCGTCGATCATCGTCCGCAGCTTGGCCACCACCAGCGGCTTGAGATGAATTGGGAGCGGCCGGGCATCGAAGAAGCTGGGCTGAGCATTCTCCCTGAGCAAGACCCGAGCACGGAAACCTTTGAGCTTGCCTAGCGGTTTGCTGCTGCGCTCCACTTGATTGACAGTCGCTGTGTCCAGCTTGAAGTCCAGCACATCTGTTCCGATGAGGCCGTGCTCCTTTGTGCACTCAGTGACCGTCACGTCCGCACAGGCGATTTGTCTCCCGACTTCGATGAGCGCCGTGAAGCATCCTCTAGTTCTGATGACTGTTCCGTCAAATTGTCGCAGTCTCAACTTGGACTTTCGTAGCTTGGGCTCACCGAGGCTCCTCCAGAAGTTTATCGGAATGATGCTCGCACCGGATCCAGAGTCGAGCTGCATTTTGAACGGCTTGCCTTCAATGAGCACAGTTTTTATGCTGCCGCTGCCGCTCTCGTTGCCGACAATGGTGTAGATGCCTGCCTGCTCACACTCGCTCGTGTCGATTTCATGGGCATGTGCAACCGACTTGGACTTGGCGCTGCTCCTGCAGACTGCAGCAAAGTGGTTCCTGCGGTGGCATTTGTTACAAGTCTTCCCGAATGCAGGGCATTTGCCTGGCTGGTGCTGCAGACCACACGACCTGCACTGAGCACCGCTATTGCGGTTCCTGTCGATGCTGGCAACTGGTGTCGAACTCTCAGCCGTCTCGGAGCTTCTGCTAGGCTCTCGGGCTTCAGCAGATCGGTCGCTTGAGCTGTAGCTCTGGATGAGCTCTAACTGCTGGATGTACTGCATGCACGTGTCCAGAGTCACTGGATTCTCAGAGCTCTGAATGTGCTCAAGTGTTTTGGTCCGCTGGCTGCGGTCGCATAAGCCGCTGATCAGCAGTGTTTGGATCAAGTCATCCTCGGCTGACTGTTTGCAGCCTTGTTCGTTGAGCTTGTCAAACTCACAGTGCTTTGCCGCGTCTCTCAAGCGCTCCGCGAACTGCTGGGCCGACTCTGTTGACAGCTGCCGCTGGGAC
Organism: Macrostomum hystrix; assembly: GCA_950097015.1. Taxonomy (NCBI): domain Eukaryota; kingdom Metazoa; phylum Platyhelminthes; family Macrostomidae; genus Macrostomum; species Macrostomum hystrix. The sequence continues at coordinate 647,085 of CATNEN010000008.1, forward strand.
ATGAACCTTGTGCGCTCTGCAATCACCAGTTTCTTTTTGGGCTGGAGTCGCCCGATGATCATTTTCTTGATGTCCTTGAAGGTCATATCCTCAATGTTTTTCGGCTTTGCCATGATAGAGACGGATCGGACTGCATTGATTCCTGCTCGAGCAAGGAAGAGGTCTGTCACCTGCTTCTCTTCGTTTGTATCTTGCAGTTTTTTGTGCCTGCACAGTGCTTCAAAACTTTGCAGCCAGGCCTCAGCCATGGCTGGGTCATTGAGAGGTAATTCACTGGCTGCTTGCGATGCCATTGTCGTGTCGTGGCTGGCTAGCCAAACTTGAGCCGCAAATGGGCGAGAGGTTGTTATTTATTATAGTTGGCATTGCACATAGATGTACATGCAGATAAGAGTAAAGCATCAGCTAATAGATTAGACGGTTAGGCATAAGCGTACATTGACAGACAGAGCTGGCGGGTAGAGAGCAAGCAGTCCTAAACTCAGCGCCAATAACAATTGGGGTGCAGCCCCACACTGCGCACTTTAAGTCAAGTCACGATACAACAGAGATGAAGGACCAGTCTCAGAAATCTAGAATGAGATCAAGGACCAGTCTCAGAATCCAGAATGAGATCAAGGACCAGTCTCAGAAATCTAGAATGAGATGAAGGACCAGTCTCAGAATCCAGAATGAGATGAAGGACCAGTCACAGAAATCTAGAATGAGATGAAGGACCAGTCTCAGAATCCAGAATGAGATGAAGGACCAGTCTCAGAATCCAGAATGAGACGAAGGACCAGTCTCAGAAATCTAGAATGAGATGAAGGACCAGTCACAGAAATCTAGAATGAGATGAAGGACCAGTCTCAGAAATCTAGAATGAGATGAAGGACCAGTCACAGAAATCTAGAATGAGATGAAGGACCAGTCTCAGAAATCTAGAATGAGATGAAGGACCAGTCACAGAAATCTAGAATGAGATGAAGGACCAGTCTCAGAAATCTAGAATGAGATGAAGGACCAGTCACAGAAATCTAGAATGAGATGAAGGACCAGTCTCAGAAATCTAGAATGAGATGAAGGACCAGTCTCAGAATCCAGAATGAGATCAAGGACCAGTCACAGAATCCAGAATGAGATCAAGGACCAGTCTCAGAATCCAGAATGAGATGAAGGACCAGTCTCAGAATCCAGAATGAGATGAAGGACCAGTCTCAGAATCTAGAATGAGATTGTCGTGTCGTGGCTGGCTAGCCAAACTTGAGCCGCAAATGGGCGAGAGGTTGTTATTTATTATAGTTGGCATTGCACATAGATGTACATGCAGATAAGAGTAAAGCATCAGCTAATAGATTAGACGGTTAGGCATAAGCGTACATTGACAGACAGAGCTGGCGGGTAGAGAGCAAGCAGTCCTAAACTCAGCGCCAATAACAATTGGGGTGCAGCCCCACACTGCGCACTTTAAGTCAAGTCACGATACAACAGAGATGAAGGACCAGTCTCAGAAATCTAGAATGAGATCAAGGACCAGTCTCAGAATCCAGAATGAGATCAAGGACCAGTCTCAGAAATCTAGAATGAGATGAAGGACCAGTCTCAGAATCCAGAATGAGATGAAGGACCAGTCACAGAAATCTAGAATGAGATGAAGGACCAGTCTCAGAATCCAGAATGAGATGAAGGACCAGTCTCAGAATCCAGAATGAGACGAAGGACCAGTCTCAGAAATCTAGAATGAGATGAAGGACCAGTCACAGAAATCTAGAATGAGATGAAGGACCAGTCTCAGAAATCTAGAATGAGATGAAGGACCAGTCACAGAAATCTAGAATGAGATGAAGGACCAGTCTCAGAAATCTAGAATGAGATGAAGGACCAGTCACAGAAATCTAGAATGAGATGAAGGACCAGTCTCAGAAATCTAGAATGAGATGAAGGACCAGTCACAGAAATCTAGAATGAGATGAAGGACCAGTCTCAGAAATCTAGAATGAGATGAAGGACCAGTCTCAGAATCCAGAATGAGATCAAGGACCAGTCACAGAATCCAGAATGAGATCAAGGACCAGTCTCAGAATCCAGAATGAGATGAGGGACCAGTCTCAGAATCCAGAATGAGATGAAGGACCAGTCTCAGAATCTAGAATGAGATTGTCGTGTCGTGGCTGGCTAGCCAAACTTGAGCCGCAAATGGGCGAGAGGTTGTTATTTATTATAGTTGGCATTGCACATAGATGTACATGCAGATAAGAGTAAAGCATCAGCTAATAGATTAGACGGTTAGGCATAAGCGTACATTGACAGACAGAGCTGGCGGGTAGAGAGCAAGCAGTCCTAAACTCAGCGCCAATAACAATTGGGGTGCAGCCCCACACTGCGCACTTTAAGTCAAGTCACGATACAACAGAGATGAAGGACCAGTCTCAGAAATCTAGAATGAGATCAAGGACCAGTCTCAGAATCCAGAATGAGATCAAGGACCAGTCTCAGAAATCTAGAATGAGATGAAGGACCAGTCTCAGAATCCAGAATGAGATGAAGGACCAGTCACAGAAATCTAGAATGAGATGAAGGACCAGTCTCAGAATCCAGAATGAGATGAAGGACCAGTCTCAGAATCCAGAATGAGACGAAGGACCAGTCTCAGAAATCTAGAATGAGATGAAGGACCAGTCACAGAAATCTAGAATGAGATGAAGGACCAGTCTCAGAAATCTAGAATGAGATGAAGGACCAGTCACAGAAATCTAGAATGAGATGAAGGACCAAGTCTCAGAAATCTAGAATGAGATGAAGGACCAGTCACAGAAATCTAGAATGAGATGAAGGACCAGTCTCAGAAATCTAGAATGAGATGAAGGACCAGTCACAGAAATCTAGAATGAGATGAAGGACCAGTCTCAGAAATCTAGAATGAGATGAAGGACCAGTCTCAGAATCCAGAATGAGATGAAGGACCAGTCTCAGAATCCAGAATGAGATGAAGGACCAGTCTCAGAATCCAGAATGAGATGAAGGACCAGTCTCAGAATCCAGAATGAGATGAAGGACCAGTCTCAGAATCTAGAATGAGATGAAGGACCAGTCACAGAATCCAGAATGAGATGAAGGACCAGTCTCAGAAATCTAGAATGAGATGAAGGACCAGTCTCAGAAATCTAGAATGAGATCAAGGACCAGTCTCAGAATCCAGAATGAGATGAAGGACCAGTCACAGAAATCTAGAATGAGATGAAGGACCAGTCTCAGAATCCAGAATGAGATCAAGGACCAGTCTCAGAATCCAGAATGAGATGAAGGACCAGTCACAGAAATCTAGAATGAGATGAAGGACCAGTCTCAGAATCCAGAATGAGATGAAGGACCAGTCTCAGAATCCAGAATGAGATGAAGGACCAGTCTCAGAAATCTAGAATGAGATGAAGGACCAGTCACAGAAATCTAGAATGAGATGAAGGACCAGTCTCAGAATCCAGAATGAGATGAAGGACCAGTCTCAGAATCCAGAATGAGATGAAGGACCAGTCTCAGAATCTAGAATGAGATGAAGGACCAATCTAAGTATGAGCAAGCTTGTGAGCTGTACATGTCAGTTGCAATTAAAAATGGTGGAAAAAGTGTCGTATCACACAGCATGTAACTGGCTAGGCCCTGTTCAATACTTATGTTTACTCAAAGCATTTGCAATCTATATTACTGAGCAGCTGAGCTGAGCATATTACTGAGTACACAATCTGTGACAGCAGAAAACAGAGCAAACATTGAAGTCGTCAAAATTAGCATTAAGAGAGCAAATGTACTTCAGCGGCAAAGGAGACTGTGATTGCTCCAGCTGCGATTTTAGTTAGTGCTCAAGCTGCGATTCTAGTTAGTGCTCCAGCTGCGATTCTAGTTAGTGCTCAAGCTGCGATTCTAGTTAGTGCTCAGCTGCGATTCCTAGTTAGTGCTCAAGCTGCGATTCTAGTTAGTGCTCCAGCTGCGATTCTAGTTAGTGCTCAAGCTGCGATTCTAGTTAGTGCTCAAGCTGCGATTCTAGTTAGTGCTCAAGCTGCGATTCTAGTTAGTGCTTCAGCTGCGATTCTAGTTAGTGCTCAAGCTGCGATTCTAGTTAGTGCTTCAGCTGCGATTCTAGTTAGTGCTCAAGCTGCGATTCTAGTTAGTGCTCAGCTGCGATTCTAGTTAGTGCTTCAGCTGCGATTCTAGTTAGTGCTCCAAGCTGCGATTCTAGTTAGTGCTTCAAGCTGCGATTCTAGTTAGTGCTCAAGCTGCGATTCTAGTTAGTGCTCAGCTGCGATTCTAGTTAGTGCTCCAGCTGCAGATTCTAGTTAGTGCTCAAGCTGCGATTCTAGTTAGTGCTCAGCTGCGATTCTAGTTAGTGCTTCAGCTGCGATTCTAGTTAGTGCTCAAGCTGCGATTCTAGTTAGTGCTTCAGCTGCGATTCTAGTTAGTGCTCAAGCTGCGATTCTAGTTAGTGCTCAAGCTGCGATTCTAGTTAGTGCTCCAGCTGCGATTCTAGTTAGTGCTCAAGCTGCGATTCTAGTTAGTGCTCCAGCTGCGATTCTAGTTAGTGCTCAGCTGCGATTCTAGTTAGTGCTCAAGCTGCGATTCTAGTTAGTGCTCAAGCTGCGATTCTAGTTAGTGCTCAAGCTGCGATTCTAGTTAGTGCTCAAAGCTGCGATTCTAGTTAGTGCTCAAGCTGCGATTCTAGTTAGTGCTCAAGCTGCGATTCTAGTTAGTGCTCAAGCTGCGATTCTAGTTAGTGCTCAAGCTGCGATTCTAGTTAGTGCTCAAGCTGCGATTCTAGTTAGTGCTCAAGCTGCGATTCTAGTTAGTGCTTCAGCTGCGATTCTAGTTAGTGCTTCAGCTGCGATTCTAGTTAGTGCTCAGCTGCGATTCTAGTTAGTGCTCAAGCTGCGATTCTAGTTAGTGCTCAGCTGCGATTCTAGTTAGTGCTCAAGCTGCGATTCTAGTTAGTGCTCCAGCTGCGATTCTAGTTAGTGCTCAAGCTGCGATTCTAGTTAGTGCTCCAGCTGCGATTCTAGTTAGTGCTCAAGCTGCGATTCTAGTTAGTGCTCAAGCTGCGATTCTAGTTAGTGCTCAGCTGCGATTCTAGTTAGTGCTCAAGCTGCGATTCTAGTTAGTGCTCAAGCTGCGATTCTAGTTAGTGCTCAAGCTGCGATTCTAGTTAGTGCTCCAGCTGCGATTCTAGTTAGTGCTCAAGCTGCGATTCTAGTTAGTGCTCAAGCTGCGATTCTAGTTAGTGCTCAAGCTGCGATTCTAGTTAGTGCTCAAGCTGCGATTCTAGTTAGTGCTTCAGCTGCGATTCTAGTTAGTGCTTCAGCTGCGATTCTAGTTAGTGCTCCAGCTGCGATTCTAGTTAGTGCTCAAGCTGCGATTCTAGTTAGTGCTCCAGCTGCGATTCTAGTTAGTGCTCCAGCTCAGATTCTAGTTAGTGCTCCAGCTCAGATTCTAGTTAGTGCTTCAGCTGCGATTCTAGTTAGTGCTCCAGCTGCGATTCTGAATTAATTGTTGATAATAATAAAAACACTTCTGCTGCAGCCATTTTATAGATTACTAATTCGTAGTACAATTTTGAAGATGAGGAAATGTATTTTCTTATTTTAAAATATATATTTTAATTAATGGAATAATCCCAGGTTATTTGAAATCTCATAGCTTAATACTGCATTTACTATTGCCTGTTATAACTATATAACTGGACGCAAAAATAGGCTCTGAAGTATATAGCTGAAGAGATAAAAGATATGTAGGGAACAGAGACAAAGTTTGTACCAAAATATATCTTAAATGTTCCTTCCGCGGGTAGCAAAGCATTAAGCAAACAAAACACGTCTAGATTTGAGGCATATCAGGCGAAAAAGTCTGTGAAACAAAAGTCACAACCAATGAAAATGAAAGCAAAAAATCATTTTCCCCCGAAGAAGAAATGAAAGGAAATACGGAATCACAAAAGAAGACTCCCTTCCACATTCAACTAAAGCTTGAAGGCATGATACAGACATGATTAGAGAAGGGGCGAAAATCGATTTATCCTACTAATAGTAGAAGTGCGAAAAGTATCCGTGTACAAAATTTTCTTCAATGATAAAAATAACAATCTTAAAATTAAGGCCACAATTTTTTACACACGATAGTAAATCAAAATAATGGGTGCCGACAGTCAGAAGTTAGAAAAGTATTTTCTGTACTAAATAAAGAAACACTAACAGCGAAATAAAATGGAAGAAACGTTACATAACAAGTGGAACACAAAGAAACTAAGAGCGCGAGGTGCTCAAACACAATGTAACAGCAACTTGCAGATGAGAACACACTGGGAAACTGTCTACAGGTGAGACTACATAGTCTAACAGGTGTAAGACCATTCTGTAACTGAGAATACCTGGTCTAACAGGTGTAAGACCATTCTGTAACTGAGACTACCTGGTCTAACAGGTGTAAGACCATTCTGTAACTGAGAATACCTGGTCTAACAGGTGTAAGACCATTCTGTAACTGAGAATACCTGGTCTAACAGGTGTAAGACCACTCTGTAACTGAGACTACCTGGTCTAACAGGTGTAAGACCACTCTGTAACTGAGAATACCTGGTCTAACAGGTGTAAGACCACTCTGTAACTGAGAATACCTGGTCTAACAGGTGTAAGACCACTCTGTAACTGAGACTACCTGGTCTAACAGGTGTAAGACCACTCTGTAACTGAGACTACCTGGTCTAACAGGTGTAAGACCACTCTGTAACTGAGAATACCTGGTCTAACAGGTGTAAGACCACTCTGTAACTGAGACTACCTGGTCTAACAGGTGTAAGACCACTCTGTAACTGAGACTACCTGGTCTAACAGGTGTAAGACCACTCTGTAACTGAGACTACCTGGTCTAACAGGTGTAAGACCACTCTGTAACTGAGACTACCTGGTCTAACAGGTGTAAGTAAGACCATTCTGTAGCTGAGACTACCTAGTCTGTCGTGTCTAACAGGTGTTAAACTACTATGTAACTGAGTCTGTCGTGTCTAACAGGTCAGGAAGCCTTCTGTTACCAAGCCTGCTGTGTCCAACAGGCGTAAGACAATACTGTTGCTGGGCCTGTCGTGTCTAACAAGTGAGGAAGCCTTTTGTAACTGAGCATTTTGTGTCCAAGACAATGCGACCTACAATTAATTGGGCAGGTGGACCAGGTACAAATTAAATATACTCTTTTTAAAAAGCACACTACTCAAAGTAAGCTCAGTGCCCGACAGTCGCCGACCCATCGGCAGACACAAGCGCCATAGCGGCGGTGTAAACGCTAGTAAAACAATAGCCCTCAGCGCCCAGCATGTGACTGTCGTCTAGAAAGTACTCGATATACTTCAGATGACAGAGCAGAGCGGGCTGGCCGGCAGTGGCCACAACGAATGCCAGCACAGGGACTAGATCGTCGGCGCCAATTTCGCCACTAAATTTGGCACCGGCGCGCATTGCGGCTAGGACGCTGTTGAGTGTATCCTGCAGCAATTGACACTTGCCCAATGGTGTGCCTGGGGTTGTACACAGACGGCGAAGCAGAGCACGCGATTCCAATAACAGATTGGACGATGAAACTGTTAGATTGGCGAATCTATCGCTAACAGCGCACAGCTTAGTCAGGACCTCCAGCTGTTCTACCGGCTGCAGGTTAGGCAAACTGCAGTCGTATTCGACAACAATGCCAGCTAGCCTGGCTATGAGGGGCCGCAGAGCGATGGCTAGGCGGGCCAGGGCTCGCGACTCAAGCTGCGGGTTGAGCAGCCGGCCAGCTAGGAGGGCGGAGCAAGCGGCTACCTCGTGACTGGCTAGACTGCCGCTGCCGCTGCTGCCCCCACCGCAGAGTAGACAGGCTGCGGGCGCGAGTCGACTCAGCAAACGGCAAGCCAATCGACCGGCGCCGGCAGTTGAATCGTCGCAGTCGACATCGATGCCACAGTCGGATTCAGTGTCGGATTCGTTGCTAACAGTAGCCGAGTCGGCGGCATCGTCAATAGTTGGCGGAGTGCCCGGCGGTGTCGTGATCGACAAACGGCTGGCTAATCGGTCGGAGAATGCGGCTAAAAAGGCCGTGAGCGGATGGTCTGGAATGGAGAGCATGTACTGCAGCCTGGCTGCTGGCTGGCCTGCAGACTTCTGATACAGCTGATCCCGGTACAGCACCAGGTAGTCGAATTCGCTACAGCGGCAGTACAGCGTGCGCAGCTCGGCTGCGTCGATGCCCCTGTCCTGATTGGGGCGAGTTCGGGTGGCAACTGTGAGAAATTGACTGTTTCATTATCAGAGGTGGACTAACTTTATGAATAGATTGATGCTTGCCTCTCGCACCAAGGTCCTGAGCTCGATTCCGCGGCGAGGTCACATTCATTTCGGGCGCAGCCACTGAGACACTTACGCCCTTGATGGCCAACCTGCAAGGCACAGTGAAAGTGGACACTGCCTGACGATGAGAAAGTCAGGGCAGATGTACACACCTGTATGAGCGTGTGCCTGCGTACGGTATCTGTGTGCTTGTGTGCTCAGGAGTCAGCAAAATGGGCAGAATTGCCTCCTCGCTCGCGGCAGGCCTAGTGTCACCGTGCCATTGCCTGCAGCCCTCCTATAATTATAATATAGGGTAGATTGATAATAGGAGTAAATTAATAAGGTCCGGAGCTCTATCTTAGCAATGAGAAACTATTTTTTCGTGTCCTTAAGTAAGACATTTTCCTGTCCCCTGTCCATGGACAGATAATTATTACAGAACCCACCTCGGCTAGTCTAGCGGAGTCATCATAGTTGAACACGCCGGCGTGCAGTTGAAACAGCCGACTGCAGTCAGTCCGCTTAGCCAGCAGGTCGTCCTGCAGCGCCTGCTCGTAAGCGGCCTGTTTTGGCTTAGCCAATTGCAGATTCTCCTCTATGCGGCGCTGCAAGGCCAGGTGCAAATTGACTCGCCTTGGATCGCCCGGTGCAAGCGAGCTGGTCCTAGCTAGGTGAGCGCTGTACAATCGCCTGTTCATCTCCATGGCCTCCTGCATTGGCGACTTGCGCGGCCCGAGATGAGCGGGCGGAGGCGGCGGCAGGGGCGGCTGTTGCTGCGGTGGCAGGCTAAGCTGAGAAGGCGGTCGGAACGACGAGGGCTGCTGCATTGCCGCTGCCTTGCCTGCGATGCAGTTTTAACAGCTTCTACTGTGGAACAATATGTACCATTTAGTTGCTAGGTGCACCGCGCCTACTTCTCTTCTCTGCATCAGCACTTCAGGAGACCTATATCCCTGCCCCTTCAGCACTTCAGGAAACCTATATCCCTGCCCCTTCAGCACTTCAGGAGGCCACTATGCTATCTCGTGATGATTCTGCGACGAATATCTACTCCGATTTATCAAGCAGCAACTAAACTCTCTTCTGAACCTCATGTTACTGACCACAATTACTTTTTAAAGTAGAGAACTGAAGCGTACAGTCTCACCCAGCAGTTCTCCGCTGCGCTCCAGGCACAGCTTCATCAGCCGCATCAGCCGGCGCTGCTCCTCTAGCTGCTGCTGTGACAGCTGTTCCACCGGAGCCGACGTAGCCGCGGCGGCAGCAGCTGAAGCCGTGGCAGCGGCCAGCACCTGCTGCATGCAGGCCAGGTATGGAAAGTAACACCTATCGCTCTGGCCCTGCTCGTCTCGACGTAGAACGTCGAGAACTGCCGACACGGCTGCCTGTGCCTGCTGCTGCTGGTGGCGCTGATCGGCCATTTGCGCTGAACACAGATCGACGGTCGATTGTTGTGAGATATTAGACATATGCACCTGAGCCGCTGACACCCTTAACAACTGACACCCTTAACACCTGACAGCCTTAACAAATGACATCCTTAACACCTGACACCCTTAACACCTGAGAGCCTTAACACCTGACACCCTTAACACCTGAGAGCCTTAACACCTGACAACCTTAACACCTGACACCCTTAACACCTGACACCCTTAACACCTGACAGCCTTAACAAATGACATCCTTAACACCTGACACCCTAAACACCTGACATCCTTAACACCTGACACCCTTAACACCTGACACCCTTAACACCTGACAGCCTGAACACCTGACACCCTTAACACCTGACACCCTTAACACCTGACACCCTTAACACCTGACACCCTTAACACCTGACACCCTTAACACCTGACACCCTTAACACCTGACAGCCTTAACAAATGACACCCTTAACACCTGACACCCTTAACACCTGACAGCCTTAACAAATGACATCCTTAACACCTGACACCCTTAACACCTGACACCCTTAACACCTGACAGCCTTAACAAATGACATCCTTAACACCTGACACCCTTAACAAATGACACCCTTAACACCTGACAGCCTTAACAAATGACATCCTTAACACCTGACACCATTAATATATGACACCTTTTACACCTGACCCCCTTAACAGCTGCCGCTAAGTGTACTTTTAAATAAGTACAAGCACTAACTGAGGTATAAATTTGCTGTCGATGCAGTACATAAACAGCAGCACGCAACCTTTCAAAGGGCCGCGCAATCAAAGGTTGTTTAACTACATCAATACTTAATAAACATCTAGAACCTCAGAGCCTAAAATAAATAACTATGGATAAAATAAAAAAGCAAAAACAACGAATAAACTAAACGTTTTTTAATCCATCAAACAATCAATTTAACAAACAAGCGCCAATGTCGTATATTTTAACTCCGTTTTTCATCAGTCGTCTAATGCGCCACCTGCACCCATTACAGTCCATTAAGAGCAGCGGCTCATTTCTCTCCCTTGTCGTCGCCGCCCTGGGCTGCCTTCTTCTTGCGAATGCCGGCCAAGCGCTTGTTGGCCCGCGCCTGCCTGATGGCGTGGAAGGCGTGGAACTTCTTGTCGTCCTCGGACTGGACGCGAGCCTTCACTCGGCGCAGACGGCGTCCGGGCGCCACAGCCGGCGGCAACGGGCGTTGGACGACGGAGCGCAGCTCTTCCTCGGACGCTTCGCCAGCCTTCGGCGACTTAGGATTCTTCGGGAACAGAATCAGCTTGCCGCGGTAAGCTTTTAATCGTTGGGCGTTGCGTTGGAGTCCCTCAGCTGAGCGATTCCTGCGGCGATGATCAACGGCGATGCCGATGGTGCGAGCGAAACGGCGATTGATGCCGGCCGCTTTGAGTTCGTCCAGGCTGAAGCCGCGGCCGGCACGGACCCGCATGTTGTAGCGAATGGTCTGGCAGCGGACAACGGGGCGCAGCGGCCCATTGACTGGCCGTGGAGCAACCAGGCGAGCCTTTTCAACGCGGGCCTTTCTACGTCGCTCCTTGCGCGCGGGCTGGTTGAACCAGGTGCGCACATAGCGCTGCCAGTCCTTGTGAAAGTGGGCATTCGGGATGACGTTGTTGCGCTTCACCATGGCGACAGTGGCTGGAATGGGGGGCAGGTAAAAAATGTTCTAGCACTGCTCTAAAGTTATGAAGAAACGAATAGAACTAAAATCTGAAACTTACAGTGTATAAAATTCCATGGCATACACAAAAAAATTATAAAAACATTAACATCTCAATGCCATAATAAATATTATTGATCTATACGTCAAGTCTATATGTCCCCTATAATGATACCAATGTTTGTACATATTAACCATAACCACATTTGACAATTTAGCTGGGTCATTATTTTTTAGATGGAAATATAGACAATTTTTTTTGACGGAATAGCCATTTTGATTGCAATTGGTCTTAATGTGTCCAGCTATAGATAATTATTGTTCATAAATAGCAAACTATATTTTTTCATGAATACCAGGCCATGTGAGTAATATGAGGGGTGTCCCAAAACTCCATGAACTTTTTAATTTCAACTGTTTCTGGCCGATCTGAAATATTCAGAATGAAGCAGTTTAAAAGAAAATTATTTGCTATGAAAATGACTTGCTTTCATATGTCTATTGGTATTGTCGAGATATTTTAATTCTAGTCCCCCCTGCACTACTTCTACAAAGTGCCATAGACAACAGCTTTAAAGCTGACATCTACTTGAAAAGTCTATAATGATTTAAAACATAAAAAATAACAGTAAAAAAATTATTCATCAACATTGTCCTGAGGCTTCTCTACATAGTTGCCACCACCCTGCACACACTTTCTGTCATTGGGTGTATATGTCATCAATGGCATTGGCAAAATCTGAGTGAGGCAGCCTCAAGTTCCCCGTGACAATCAAAGATTCATCCATGCAGAAGCTTCATTTTCGGGATGATGGTGAAGTCAGGATGGTGACAAATCTGGAGAGTAAGGTGGGTGTGAGAGCAGCTTGAAGTTGGTCTGCTCAATCATCTCCACTGTCTTTCTGGCCATGTAGGGGCAATATTGTCATGGTTAGGAAGGTATGGCTTAAGTTTCTATACTGTGACGCAATTGTGTTGCCCTTCTTCCAAGAACTTGATTGCAAGTGATCATTATCAAAAAAAGTACATGCTGAAAATATGTAAGATGACAAAGTGTCCAGGTACCTTCCACCTATTATTGTTCTGGCTAAAAAGAAATTCAACTGAATGAAAGAATTAAATAAGACTGATATTAATTTATGAGTGTATAGCTAAAGCTATCTACATAAAACATATATTAGAGCCACTTAAGCTACAATAATGCAACAGTCAACATTTGCTGAGTTTAAGTCAACAAGCTTAACACCAAACATCCACTTTGTCATGGACACTTAAATAATTTTTTTTTCTTATCTGATCTATAAATCATAATACAGATAGTCTAGTCCAGTCTTAAGGACAAAGGATATAACAAAGCAATTGTTACTAAATGGGTCACTACTTGTTAACATAGTGGAAAAGTTACATAAGTTAAGTGGCTTTTACCAAAGTAGATTATTGACTTATTCAGTCCCAGTCAAAAAATGAGATTATATAATATAGGACCCTAGCTAAACAATGCCTTTTAAATAGGAGAACCAAAGACCTACCAAAAGAAACATATTCTACACTTCTGCTTTCATCAAAAAAGTTAGCTACTGAATTAAAAGTCTTAAAAAGAATAATAGTTTCCCTATAATAATAAAAAATAATATTTTAGTTTTTTATTCTTATGTCTAGTTACCTAATTCCAATATTGGTCTACGGCATAGGCATAAATAGCTAACTTTTTTAAAGATGTGCAGTTCAGCTTCATACAGGAAATTATAGACCCGAAAGAAGTTATCGTTTGAGTGCGCGCGCACCACGGCCGCGCGCGAATTGAGAGGAATAGAGGATTTTAAATTATAAAAGTGATAAGCCAAACAAAATCGCATCGCATTTTTATTCCCTATTTATTCTTAGCATAAATGTGGCTTTTTAGACATATATATATATATATATATATGTACAAAATCGTACTTTAGATTACCATTGATAATAAGTTAAAGATGTGTAAAAGTTTTGAAAACTCCCTTGATATTAACACCTTACCACACCACAGACCACAGTAGTCACTAAGCTAGGCCTACTACAAAAAGGAGAAGTCGGAGGACTAATTTTATTAAAGCATTTTGTTATTCAATTAAAAATGTGCCTTTTTAAATAACATGTGCCTGCACATGTTACCTTTTATTCTTTAAGGCTCTAATATTTTTAAATATTTTTTTTACTTGTAGGCCACTATTATTGTTATAACAAATAGGCCTGCCTAAAATAGAAAACAATTAAACTAAGTCAGAAAGCTTCAGTTGACTTAAAGGATAGTGCTCAACTATATAGCATAGGAACCACCTAGCAATATATTAAGATTTTTACTTTATCTGTAGCCAAGGTCTGAACTACACCAAACATGCACCTTTCTTAAAAAATTAGACATGCAATATCCCATATCAGATATCCTTTCCCAAAGGTCTGAAAAAGTGGACTAATAAAATGATAAGTCATTTGTCTATCTAAATAGAGGGCTCATAGTTTCATCTGCTGCTTACCCAGTTGCATTGAAGTAAAAACTGTAAAACATTTGCTTGCCAAGTCAGTTTTCCAAACTCTGCCTGCTGAATTTTGTTTGCCAAACCTTGCTTGCAGAATTATTCCTAGCAGATGAAGACATATGTACAGACTGCAAAATGCATTTAAAACACAAGGAAACATAAAAATTAACAACATTACATAGTAAACATAACACAGTACTTGATCAAAGATTTTTCACATTATATATCAACCTTGGTCTCTGCCATGAGATATTTAAGTGCTCCTGATCTATTTAATGCAGAAAGACAATGATAAAAAGAACATACAGTCACTTTTTTGTGTTGCTGTACTAAAATATTGCATCCATTTTTTTCATTTACTAGGCCCCCCCTATGAAGTGGAATATATTAAACATTTTGATTTAGACTAGCAACTAGGGGCCTATACTTTGTAATATAATTGAAGCTCTTGTCTGTCTGTCTAAAGGAATTATGCTTGTAGATTTTCTCAAAGTTGCTTAACTAATTCAATATATATACATTTATATTTGCACTATTTTTATAGAATTAAGTAACCAAATTTATTTAAGTAGCTTGTATTTGCTCTAAAATTGTGCTATTTTGCCAACAATGGCTGTATATATAATGCTACTTGCCTGCTTTTGAACTATTAGAATATGAATAGCATGTATTGACCAATAGTATATTGACCACAATTAGCAATTAATTTATATGCTTTTAAGCCCTGAAATTGACAAATACTAATTAATAAGCAATTGGAGTGCATCATGCCTAAGGGTTGCAAAATGGGGAGTGACGCCTCCCTGCAGAGGATAGGGCCTACCCCCTGAAGCTAAGTGAAGCAAGAAGAAAGGCATCATGAATGTCATCATTAATCCAATTTTTTCAATATGCTATGATCTCATCTCAATCTCTGTTTAATTGAAGCTCTCAAATAACATGGCAATATTTGCAATGACATCATCAACAAATTAATTGCAATTTACCATTGTCTCATTTTACATCATTTTATAAGCACTGATAGATAACAATATAACATTGCAATGATCTTATTGCAGATTAGCAGTATTAGTAACACAAATGTATTGTTGTCTTATCAAATATTGGCATCAACCATAATATTCTTTATAAGAACATCAGGAGTTGGCAATAATGTCATATCTGCTTTGTGATAATGTTTTGGTGATTATATAATCATCTTATGTCACTTTCTAAATGTAATAAACTCATATCATATTTTCAAAAAAGATAACAGTCCTGTATTAGCTACTAACAGTCTTATTACAATACAACAATCACAAGACATTGTGATCAATGACACATTCAATGATCTTTTCTTTGCATGCATGATCTCATCTTATTCGGTTGTTCGGTTGGAACAACAATACTAACTGTATATCAAAACTGAAAGAAATGAGGGCACAGGGCTCACAGATATCAATGACAGCACTGAAATAATATGGCCTAAAACTAAGATTGAAAAATATCTATGAATATTTGATTAAAATACCCCCTTGGGCACAATGTAACAACTAATGCTACTAAAGAAATGTTAGTTTTAGCTATTTAGCGATCATGTATATAGAAAATATAAAAAAGTTCTTTGGTCAACTTAGGTAAGAAATTAAGCATACTGTCCATTGATTAAGTAATAATTGAAATATTAAGTAGGTCCTTAAACAATAAAAATAGCTAGTGACCAATGATCAAGTGTGAAAAATTCCATTTTAAAGCTATTTTAATTTTAATTTTAACATCTCTGGGCTGGCTGGCTGCCTCCAGACTGCCTTATGGCTTCATAACAACAGCCTCACCCCTTTGCACATCTCTGTTAGCATTATTCTCTTTCAGAGATTATCTGCACTTTAACCCGCTCCAACTGACAACTTTGCAGCCCAACAATCAAATGGCGCCAGCCTATGAGATCTGCGTCGGCCTCAAGAAGGGCCACCGCGTGACTGCCAACACGCCTCGCGTCAAGCCAGCCAATCGGCGCGGCAAGTCGACCAAGAATAACAAATTTGTACGCTCGGTGATTCGCGAAATTGTGGGCTACGCGCCATACGAGAGGCGCATTGTTGAATTGTTGAAAATCTCCAAGGATAAGCGGGCGTTGAAGTTTGCCAAGCGGCGCCTCGGCTCGCACCTGCGCGCCAAGCGCAAGCGTGAAGAGATGGTGCGTGTTGTTCAGGCGCAGCACCGCAAGAAGGACCCCCAGCAATAAGCAGTTGCTGCCTTGAAGGAATTTTATGCTAGTTGAACACTCAAGCCGTATTTCGCATTATTTTTCATCGAGAAATACATTGGCGCATGCAGGAAAATCCTAACTGTTAAACCTTGACAAGCTGTTTCAGCTTTGGATGCAAAAATTCATTTGCTGTTTCTTTACAGTTGGTTTTCACTTGTCTCGGGGGTGAGTGGCAAAGCGATAAACGCGTCTCGATTCTTCGACGAGGCCACATTCATTTGGGGAGCAGCCGCGGAGACAAGACTTGGGGGCCTGACATGCAATTTACGCCCTTGAGGGCTAACCCCTTTTAAGGCACAAAGAGAGTGTACGCTGATGACGATAAGAAAGTCAGGGCAGATGTGCACACCTGTGTGAGTGTGTGCCTGCATAAAGTATCTGTGAGCGTGTGTGCTCAGGAGTTAGCGAAATGGGCAGAATTGCCTCCTCGCTTGCTACGGGTCTAGTGTCACCAAATGATGTGCCATTCCCTGCAGCCCCTGCAATTTTTATTTTATTTATTTACGAACGATCATGTCTGATGAGTTACATTATCCGCCACAGCAATCTGAGCATGCAGATACGGCATGCAATTTTTACTGAGCTTAATTGAAGCATAAGGCAAATTTTATTTAGCTGCATTCGTGCTTTTCTCAACCCAATTGGCTAAGGTAGAAAGGCGAATGATTGCCCTTCGAATGAAGGCAAAGGTATCTCGAATAATAATCCTAAAACTTACCAATCACCCAACCAATACTCACAACACCTCATCAATCCACATTGTCAATCCACCAAGCTGCACATCAATTTACATAGTCAATCTTCCAAGCTGCACATCAATTTACATAGTCAATCTTCCAAGCTCCACATCAATTTACATAGTCAATCTTCCAAGCTGCACATCAATTTACATAGTCAATCTTCCAAGCTCCACATCAATTTACATAGTCAATCTTCCAAGCTGCACATCAATTTACATAGTCAATCTTCCAAGCTGCACATCAATTTACATAGTCAATCTTCCAAGCTGCACATCAATTTACATAGTCAATCTTCCAAGCTGCACATCAATTTACATAGTCAATCTTCCAAGCTGCACATCAATTTACATAGTCAATCTTCCAAGCTGCACATCAATTTACATAGTCAATCTTCCAAGCTCCACATCAATTTACATAGTCAATCTTCCAAGCTGCACATCAATTTACATAGTCAATCTTCCAAGCTCCACATCAATTTACATAGTCAATCTTCCAAGCTGCACATCAATTTACATAGTCAATCTTCCAAGCTGCACATCAATTTACATAGTCAATCTTCCAAGCTGCACATCAATTTACATAGTCAATCTTCCAAGCTGCACATCAATTTACATAGTCAATCTTCCAAGCTCCACATCAATTTACATAGTCAATCTTCCAAGCTCCACATCAATTTACATAGTCAATCTTCCAAGCTGCACATCAATTTACATAGTCAATCTTCCAAGCTCCACATCAATTTACATAGTCAATCTTCCAAGCTGCACATCAATTTACATAGTCAATCTTCCAAGCTGCACATCAATTTACATAGTCAATCTTCCAAGCTGCACATCAATTTACATAGTCAATCTTCCAAGCTGCACATCAATTTACATAGTCAATCTTCCAAGCTGCACATCAATTTACATAGTCAATCTTCCAAGCTGCACATCAATTTACATAGTCAATCTTCCAAGCTGCACATCAATTTACATAGTCAATCTTCCAAGCTGCACATCAATTTACATAGTCAATCTTCCAAGCTGCACATCAATTTACATAGTCAATCTTCCAAGCTGCACATCAATTTACATAGTCAATCTTCCAAGCTGCACATCAATTTACATAGTCAATCTTCCAAGTTGCACATCAATTTACATAGTCAATCTTCCAAGCTGCACATCAATTTACATAGTCAATCTTCCAAGCTGCACATCAATTTACATAGTCAATCTTCCAAGCTGCACATCAATTTACATAGTCAATCTTCCAATCTCCACATCAATTTACATAGTCAATCTTCCAAGCTGCACATCAATTTACATAGTCAATCTTCCAAGCTGCACATCAATTTACATAGTCAATCTTCCAAGCTCCACATCAATCCATATTGTCAATCCACTAATCACACTATCAATCCACAATGTCAATCCACCAAGCACCCCATCAATCCACAATGTCAATCCACCAAGCACACCATCAATCCACATTACTAACCCACTATCACTACTATATATTATCAGTACATTTGCAGATTGCCAACAATTTTTTTTCAGTAGTTCCATAATAAAGAAGGCCTTTGAACACTGAAATCGAATCGCTTGCTAGCGGAAAGATAAGGCAAAATGAGCTGCACAAAAACAGATTGGAAAGTGCGCGAAACAACTAGCAGTGTAATTGCCAAACCTTAGCCTACACATTACGCTGTGCCAATGTACAAACGTGCGGTGGAATAGCAAATTGAGCATTGAGCATTGGGCAACATTTTGCTTCAAAACGGGAATAAAAAAGCGGATAACAAACGGAACCACACATAAAGCGCTATTTTATAAAAATAAATAAGCCAAATAAATTTTGCAATTAAATGCAATTTGAAAATTCTACATTTTTATAGTATGTGACCTTGGTAACTTAAAAAGTACAGGTGGTATAAGTAGCGACGTTTTCGGAAATAAAATTAGCTTATTAGATTTGTTAAATAAAATCAGAGCTGCGTTTTAGTGTTTAACTGATTTAAAAGTGTTAAAAAGCCTACTAAACTACTCTTTAGAGTAGTAAAAAATGCACGCCGACTTTGCAATAACCATTGTTGTTACAAATTCGCTAAAAAGAATTTTATATTTGTAAAAAAATAAAACTGAAAACGGACTAAACAAAATATAAAAGCATAAAGAATGACTTAAAAAAATAGACGACAAAAATTTATAAACAATTAGCACCAGGTAGAGAATGCAGGCAGCAGGCATGCTACACAGAGCGGGACGAAACCGAAACACTGAGAGATGCACTGTAGAAACCAAAGCAAATAGAATGAAGGAACAATGCAACAGAAAAAATTAACGTAGGGCTTAGGGAGGCTGAAGATTGTTATTTTAATCAATTTTTCATAGTTTTTCTCAAACAAACAAACCAAGCGACGGATTAAAAAGCTCCAATAGATAGAGAGACAGCTCTAGTCAGTCGCCAAGCACCAACTTTCTAACGGTGCGACTGCCACCGCTGCCGCCGCCACCGCTGCTGCCAGCTCCACTGCTGCCAGCACCGCTGCTGCCAGCACCGCCGGCGGGTCGTCGAGGTCCCTGACGGCCCTGATTGACTTCGATGCTGTAAACTACGGGCTTCTTAGCTGGAACAGCCTCGGAGCTGGACGATGCCGATGGCATGACCGGCTCGTTATAATAAATGTTGCCACTGTAGCCGGCTGATTGATTCTCGCGCTCCGAGCCTCCGCTGGGCCAACGCTGGTGCTGCTGCTGCTGCTGCTGCTGATACTGCTGTAGCATCTTAGCAGACGGCTTTGGTTTGGTAGTGGCAGAAGCCGATGCAGCAGACGCTGCAGTCGTGGCTCTAGGCGCAGTTTTCTTTGGCGATTTAAACAGACGGTGACGCTGCATGGCAACGGTTTGAGGAGCTGTGTGAGCAGGCTGCTGCTGCTGCTGCACGGAAGTTCCAGCCGATAGTCGATTCCTATCGCTCAGAACCATATTTGTCGAACTGAGGCTAGCTGACAACGAAGATGCCGCGGTGTCGATCGCAGCAGAAGCAGCAGCAGCGGTGATGGTGGAAGCCGAGCGGGTGGCGCCTAAAAATGATTCAATATAGTCGACTTTATAGATGTCAAGAATTAGTGACTAGGTATTATTGCAGTCCATCGACTTGGAAATAAAATACATTCTAGAATATCTATTACTTAGGGATAATTGACTGTTCAAGAATATCTATTATTTAGGGATAATTGACTGTTCAAGAATATCTATTATTTAGGGATAATTGACCATTCTAGAATATCTATTTACTTTGGGATAATTGACTATTCTAGAATATCTATTATTTAGGGATAATTGACCATTCTAGAATATCTATTATTCAGGGATAAATGACCATTCTAGAATATCTATTATTCAGGGATAAATGACCATTCTAGAATATCTATTATTCAGGGATAAATGACCATTCTAGAATATCTATTATTTTGGGATAATTGACCATTCTAGAATATCTATTTACTTTGGGATAATTGACTATTCTAGAATATCTATTATTTAGGGATAATTGACCATTCTAGAATATCTATTATTCAGGGATAAATGACCATTCTAGAATATCTATTATTCAGGGATAAATGACCATTCTAGAATATCTATTATTCAGGGATAAATGACCATTCTAGAATATCTATTATTTAGGGATAAATGACCATTCTAGAATATCTATTATTTAGGGATAAATGACCATTCTAGAATATCTATTATTCAGGGATAAATGACCATTCTAGAATATCTATTATTCAGGGATAAATGACCATTCTAGAATATCTATTATTCAGGGATAATTGACCATTCTAGAATATCTATTTATTTAGGGATAATTGACCATTCTAGAATATCGAGTAATTAAGGAATGAGTTGAAAATTATAGAATATCGATCCTTTTTTGGCACTCACCGGAGGCCACAAAGGATCTAGGTGTCACACTGGCAGCCTGAGTCTCGACCGGGTAGGAGCTGCGCATGTGCATAGGCTGGCGCTCATTGCGTTGCTGCAGTTCAGCAATGCGCTTCCACTCCAACAGGTTGGCGTCCTCATCTTCACAGGACAGCTCATTGCCACCGCGTCGCTTGCCGCCGCCGCCGAGTTTGCCAGCGGCCCCGCCGTCGCCAGCATTGCTATTTACAAACGGACGGCGATCAAATATTGGTGAGGCCAATAAGTCCAGATCGGAGCTGGTCCGGCGAAGCCGACGCTGTGCTGCAGAGATCGGCGCCGACTGCGGCGGCGTTGTCGACTGGGAGCCGTCCGGCGAGTTAACGATGCCGCCATTCCGGCGCTGCTGGCCTCGCTGCTGCTGCTGCTGCTGCTGAAGTTCAGCCACAGCCTCTTCGAGCTGTTGGCAGCGAGCCAGTAGGCGCTCCTTCATCTCCGACTCTTCATCGCGCTCTTCGATGGCCTTCTTTAGAGCAGCTTTGCGCCTGTCGCCAGATTCAACTAGGCTGGCCTGTTCCATTTCGCGCTGGCGCAGACTGGCCCGCAGTTGCTGGGCCTGCGAGATTGGCAGGTCAGTGGGTTTAGCAGAGCCTTGTTCACTATCAATGCTAGTGGGTTTAGCAGAGCCTTGTTCACTATCAATGCTAGTGGGTTTAGCAGAGCCTTGTTCACTATCAATGCTAGTGGGTTTAGCAGAGCCTTGTTCACTATCAATGCTAGTTTAGCAGTGCCTTGTTCACTATCAATGCTAGTGGGTTTAGCAGTGCCTTGTTCACTATCAATGCTAGTGGGTTTAGCAGAGCCCTGTTCACTATCAATGCTAGTGGGTTTAGCAGAGCCTTGTTCACTATCAATGCTAGTGGGTTTAGCAGAGCCTTGTTCACTATCAATGCTAGTGGGTTTAGCAGAGCCTTGTTCACTATCAATGCTAGTGGGTTTAGCAGTGCCTTGTTCACTATCAATGCTAGTGGGTTTAGCAGTGCCTTGTTCACTATCAATGCTAGTGGGTTTAGCAGTGCCTTGTTCACTATCAATGCTAGTGGGTTTAGCAGTGCCTTGTTCACTATCAATGCTAGTGGGTTTAGCAGTGCCTTGTTCACTATCAATGCTAGTGGGTTTAGCAGTGCCTTGTTCACTATCAATGCTAGTGGGTTTAGCAGAGCCCTGTTCACTATCAATGCTAGTGGGTTTAGCAGAGCCTTGTTCACTATCAATGCTAGTGGGTTTAGCAGTGCCTTGTTCACTATCAATGCTAGTGGGTTTAGCAGTGCCTTGTTCACTATCAATGCTAGTGGGTTTAGCAGTGCCTTGTTCACTATCAATGCTAGTGGGTTTAGCAGTGCCTTGTTCACTATCAATGCTAGTGGGTTTAGCAGTGCCTTGTTCACTATCAATGCTAGTGGGTTTAGCAGTGCCTTGTTCACTATCAATGCTAGTGGGTTTAGCAGTGCCTTGTTCACTATCAATGCTAGTGGGCTTTATTATGTAGGTTTAGCAGCGTTTTTATTAATACAAATGGATTAATGGACTAACGGTCCCTAATCTGTCCCTAACCTCTGCTTTAGAGGCCTCCAGTGCCGCCTCGGTCGCCTCCAACTGGCTGGCCAACCGGTCGGTCACGGCCTTGGCCTCGCGCTGAGCCTCTTCGCGCGCCGCCGCCGAGGCTCTCAGCTCCGCCCCGCTGCGCTGTCTACTGTTCCGATACTGCAACTCCTGCAGCTGGTCCTGCAGCTCAGCCAGCTGCAGCTCGACTTTGGCGCGCGCCTCCCGCTGTCTGGCAGCTTCGTCCGACTCGGTCAGCAGTCGCTCGCCGGCAGCAATCAATTCGCGACGCAATCTGGCGGTCTCGCGTTGCAGCTCCTCCAGCTGGCAGGAGGTCAGCGTCAACCGGTTGGAGATTCGGTCTAGCTCCGCTTCGCGATTCAGCAATTCGTCCTCTCGATCTGCCAGCCTTCGCTGCAGACTGTCGGCTTTGCGCTGGACTCGTTCCCGCTCGGCGGCGGCCGACTCGGTGGCCGCCTCAGCCGCCTGACGGGCCTTTGTTTCAGCGATTCAGAAGCAGTTTTGTGTTGATAAAACAATGGGCTTAAGACAAAAAAATGCCAAAAAAGCAACACATTTTCGTCCCTAAAATTTTTTTTGACTTTGTCAAGTTAGTTCTTTTCTAAGCTCCCCCTGTAAGTCTTGTGCTCTTTTAACTCTAGTTTCTCGAGCCCTATGCCATTATCCTCTACCCACTCTGCCTCCAGAATTCTCTACACTTATATTATCCTCCAACGCCTCTCATACAATGATTTATAACTGTCTACCATATTTATATTACACTCTCATATCCTACACTCTCTCATATCCTACACACTCTCATATCCTACACTCTAACACCCTACACTCTCTCATATTCTAGTCTCTCATATCCTACTCTCTCATATCCTACACTCTCTTGTCCTACTCTCTCATATCCTACACTCTCTCATATCCTAAACTCTCTCAAATCCTACACTCTCATGTCCTACACTCTCATGTCCTACACTCTCTCATGTTCTAGTCTCTCATATCCTACACTCTCATATCCAACACTCTCTCATATTCTAGTCTCTCATATCCTACACTCTCTCATATCCTAAACTCTCTCATATCCTACACTCTCTCATATCCTACACTCTATCATATCCTACACTCTCTCATATCCTAAACTCTCTCATATCCTACACTCTCTCATATCCTACACTCTCATATCCTACACTCTAACACCCTACACTCTCTCATATTCTAGTCTCTCATATCCTAAACTCTCTTCTGTCCTACACTCTCTTGTCCTACTCTCTCATATCCTACACTCTCATATCCTACACTCTCATATCCTACACTCTCATATCCTACACTCTCATATCCTACACTCTTTCATATCCTACACTCTTTCATATCCTAAACTCTCTCATATCCTAAACTCTCTCATATCCTACACTCTCATATCCTACACTCTTTCATATCCTACACTCTTTCATATCCTAAACTCTCTCATATCCTAAACTCTCTCATATCCTACACTCTCTCATATCCTACACTCTCTCATATCCTACACTCTCATATCCTACACTCTCATATCCTACACTCTCATATCCTACACTCTCATATCCTACACTCTTTCATATCCTACACTCTTTCATATCCTAAACTCTCTCATATCCTACACTCTCTCATATCCTACACTCTCATATCCTACACTCTCATATCCTACACTCTCTCATATCCTACACTCTATCATATCCTACACTCTCTCATATCCTACACTCTCATATCCTACACTCTTCATATCCTACACTCTTCATATCCTAAACTCTCTCATATCCTAAACTCTCTCATATCCTACACTCTCTCATATCCTACACTCTCTCATATCCTACACTCTCATATCCTACACTCTTTCATATCCTACTCTCTCATATCCTACACTCTCATATCCTACACTCTCATATCCTACACTCTCATATCCTACACTCTCTCATATCCTACACTCTCATATCCTACACTCTCTCATATCCTACACTCTCATATCCTACACTCTCTCATATCCTACACTCCTCATAT
Organism: Macrostomum hystrix; assembly: GCA_950097015.1. Classification (NCBI taxonomy): domain Eukaryota; kingdom Metazoa; phylum Platyhelminthes; family Macrostomidae; genus Macrostomum; species Macrostomum hystrix. The sequence goes on from CATNEN010000008.1 coordinate 671,584, forward strand.
CCTACACTCTCTCATATCCTACACTCTCTCATATCCTACACTCTCATATCCTACACTCTCTCATATCCTACACTCTCTCATATCCTACACTCTCATATCCTACACTCTCATATCCTACACTCTCATATCCTACACTCTCATATCCTACACTCTCATATCCTACACTCTCTCATATCCTACACTCTCATATCCTACACTCTCATATCCTACACTCTCTCATATCCTACACTCTCTCATATCCTACACTCTCATATCCTACACTCTCATATCCTACACTCTCATATCCTACACTCTCATATCCTACACTCTCTCATATCCTACACTCTCATATCCTACACTCTCTCATATCCTACACTCTCATATCCTACACTCTCTCATATCCTACACTCTCATATCCTACACTCTCTCATATCCTACACTCTCATATCTACACTCTCTCATATCCTACACTCTCTCATATCCTACACTCTCTCATATCCTACACTCTCTCATATCCTACACTCTCTCATATCCTACACTCTCATATCTACACTCTCTCATATCCTACACTCTCATATCCTACACTCTCTCATATCCTACACTCTCTCATATCCTACACTCTCTCATATCCTACACTCTCATATCCTACACTCTCATATCCTACACTCTCTCATATCCTACACTCTCTCATATCTATCCTCCACACTCTCGCATGTTTTCATTCACCGTCTTTCACATTATTCGCCGTCACTCCCACTAAAAAGATTTTCTACAGCATTTTTCTCTCATTTAAACGCACAGCTACAATACAAAGCAATTAAGAGCCCAAACCTTGGCCAGCTCGGTATCCATCTTGGATTTCTCGCCCTGAGCAGCCTCTAGTTGGGCCTCTCGATCAGCCAGCTGTTTATCCTTATCCATCAGGCTGTCGCGCATTAGGCGCAGCTCCTCCTGCAGATCTTTGCAACGGCGATCCAGACCTTCGGCTTGGCGACGCGCGTCCAATAGCTCAGCTGATGGCTCAGCGTTGACCGCGGCGGCGGCCGCAGCGGCAACCTCACATTCAAGCTTGGCTAGACGCTCTTTAGCGGAGTCCAGCTCCAATTGAGTAGCGGTTAGTTCACCCTCGAGACGTAGATGAGCGTCAGCCGCAATGGCCTGTTGAGCCTCCAGCTGCTCGTGCAGATCAGCTACCCTGCGTTCGTTTGCCTTGTAAAATGGAATGAAATAGAATGAAATGGAATGAATTGTATGGGATTATAAATGTACCCTCGTAATGATGACAACATTGGTCTAATGCTTCTGCTCCCCTAAGGGAGGTTAAAATTGCTAGTCTAATGCACTAAATTTAGGTGCTAAAAAGATGACGGAGCCCAAAAATTATCATAGTTACTCGCGCCATTTATCATAATTTCCAATGGCTTACCTTGGCTGCCGAGTCGAAGGCGGTCTTCAATTCGGCGATTTCGACCAGCGCCTGATCCCTGGCTGAGCGCAGACCCTGCACTAATTGGCGCTTCTCGTTCAGCGCCGCCTCGGCTTCGGAGCGAGCCTCGGCTAGACGCCTGTCGGCTTCTTCCAGCGCCGCCGAGCACTTCTCCCTGGTGGTGTGAACCTCCTGGCTGCTAGCTTGCCGGGCCTGCTGAAGCTCCTCATTAGCCTGGGCTAGCTCGGCTGATAACTGCTCATAATCCTTTGAATACTTCAGCTTGGTGTCCTCCAGCTGACGACTGGCAGATTGCAGCTGGTTGCGCAACGACTCAGACTCAGCATGGGCGGTCATCAGATCTTTGATCGTGGCCTCTAGTTTAGCCTCAGTCTCTTCAAGGTTATCGGATAGGCAGTGAATGCCAGCGTTGTGCTGTGCTACTAACTGCTCGGATTTCTCCAGTGCCTGATCGAGGGTACGGAGGGGTAATCTGGCTTGTATAGAAATACTGATCAATAAAGGAAATCGATACTAATCACTTCAGGAAATCGATAGTGATCACTTCAGGAAATCGATAACTGATCACTTCAGGAAATTGATACTAATTGCTTCTGGAAATCGATGCTGATCGTTTTACTAAATCTATTCCTAGACTGATCGCCTTAGGAAATCGATACTTATTGCTTCAGGAATTAAATACTAATTGCTTCTGAAAATCAATACTAATTGCTTCTGGAAATCGATGCTGATAGTTTTACTAAATCTATTCCTAGACTGATCGCTTTAGGAAATCGATACTGATTGCTTCAGGAAATCAATACTGATTGCTTCAGGAAATCAATACTGATTGCTTCAGGAAATCGATACTGATTGCTTCAAGAAATCTATATTGATCGCCGTTTTGAAACCGATGCTGATTGCTTCAGGAAATCGATACTGATCACTTTAGGAAATCAAAACTAATTGCTTCTGGAAATCAATACTAATTGCTTCTGGAAATCAATACTAATTGCTTCAGGAAATCAATACTAATTGCTTCCGGAAATCGATGCTAATCGCTTTAGGAATTCGATACTAATTGACTCAGGAAATCGATAACTATCACTTCATAAATGGATAGTAATGAATATTTTAAACAATCAGTAAGTAGTGACTTACATTTTTTAGCTGCTCGAGCAGTTCTAGCATGCTCAATAGCTCAGCATCTTTTTCTTCAACTTCCTTTTGCTTGTCGGCCACTTCAACTTCCAGACGGCAGACTGATTCGCGCAGCTTGTCATCTTCGGCCTGGACTTCAGCAGCGCGATCCCTGGAGTCGGCAACTTCAAGCTGTAGCGCCTCTATACTCAAATCCTTCTCGGCTAGTTCGCGTTTGAGTCTATTGACGCTGGCCTCATAAGAGGCGGCCGATTCTTTGGCGGCCAAGATACTTGACTTGGCCTCGGCTAAAGCGGTCTCCTTGGCTGCGACCTCCTCCGCGGAGGCTTCGGCATTCAGGCGAGCTTCCAGACGCTCCATCTGAGCAACGCCTAACTCGGCTTCGAATCGAGTCCGCTCCTCCGTGACTCGCTTGAGCTCGGCTCTAGCCGACTCTAACTCCTGCTCAAGGTAATAGATCTTCTTCTCGGTGACTCCGAACAGCGTCTCGGAGGCTGCCGCGTCGGCGGCGGCTTCAGCGACCGTGGACGAGTCGTCCAGACGGGAACTCATCTCGGCCAGCTGTTGACGCATCTCGGCGCAGCGACGTTCGGCTGCCTGAGCAGCGTCCTGAGCCTCTTTCTTGGCTTGCAGCAGGCGGTTGATTTCCCTGAGTGTGGCCATTGTTTGATCATGAAAGATCGACCACTAGCATCTGGCTCATTGTACCAGATTCTGGCCTGCTAATCTATGGCTCATTGTACCAGATTCTGGCCTGCTAATCTATGGCTCATTGTACCAGATTCTGGCCTGCTAATCTATGGCTCATTGTACCAGATTCTGGCCTGCTAATCTGTGGCTCACTGTACCAGATTCTGGCCTGCTAATCTATGGCTCATTGTACCAGATTCTGGCCTGCTAATCTATGGCTCATTGTACCAGATTCTGGCCTGCTAATCTGTGGCTCACTGTACCAGATTCTGGCCTGCTAATCTATGGCTCATTGTACCAGATTCTGGCATGCTAGTCTATGGCTCACTGTACCAGATTCTGGCCTGCTAATCTGTGGCTCACTGTACCAGATTCTGGCCTGCTAGTCTATGGCTCATTGTACCAGATTCTGGCCTGCTAATCTATGGCTCATTGTACCAGATTCTGGCCTGCTAATCTATGGCTCACTGTACCAGATTCTGGCCTGCTAATCTGTGGCTCACTGTACCAGATTCTGGCCTGCTAATCTGTGGCTCACTGTACCAGATTCTGGCCTGCTAATCTGTGGCTCACTGTACCAGATTCTGGCCTGCTAATCTATGGCTCACTGTACCAGATTCTAGCCTGCTAATCTATGGCTCACTGTACCAGATTCTGGCCTGCTAATCTATGGCTCACTGTACCAGATTCTAGCCTGCTAATCTGTGGCTCACTGTACCAGATTCTGGCCTGCTAATCTATGGCTCACTGTACCAGATTCTGGCCTGCTAATCTGTGGCTCACTGTACCAGATTCTGGCCTGCTAATCTATGGCTCATTGTACCAGATTCTGGCATGCTAATCTATGGCTCACTGTACCAGATTCTGGCCTGCTAATCTATGGCTCATTGTACCAGATTCTGGCATGCTAGTCTATGGCTAATTGTACCAGATTCTGGCATGCTAGTCTATGGCTAATTGTACCAGATTCTGGCCTGCTAATCTGTGGCTCATTGTACCAGATTCTGGCATGCTAATCTATGGCTCATTGTACCAGATTCTGGCATGCTAGTCTATGGCTAATTGTACCAGATTCTGGCCTGCTAATCTGTGGCTCACTGTACCAGATTCTGGCCTGCTAATCTATGGCTCATTGTACCAGATTCTGGCCTGCTAGTCTATGGCTAATTGTACCAGATTCTGGCATGCTAATCTATGGCTCATTGTACCAGATTCTGGCCTCCTAATATATGCTTTGTTGCAGCAGATTTAGGCCAGTAATTCTTTGTTTTGTTTAATAAAGATTCAGATTTTATTTTTAAAAAAGTTTTTGTAGGAGGGCTTTGGGAACTGGCACATTTTTTGGGTACAGTAGACCCTCTGACTTTCCCATATTCATGCTATAGTCTATTTATGGTGACCATTGCACGACAAGTCCCCCAAGCCCTCTCTAGTGCCCGATAATCGATCGATGCAGGAATGTTAAGAAGATGAATAGAAGCAAACAGCCTACCTATTAGCTTCAGTGAGTTCATGATTGAGCTGCTCAAAGTGTTCCTGAGCCTCACGCAGAGTGCAACTGCCCTGACGATTAGCTTGCATCTGTTCGATCGCAGCGCGCATCCTGTCCCGATCCTGCTGCAGCCGGACAAACTCGTGCTCAAGCGTGCTGTATCGATCTGCGTAGACGCTCATCTCGTTCAACATCCCGTTGACATTGTCCAACTGGTCGGCCAGGCCAGATAGGCGTTGGTTTTCTTCGCGTAGCTCGGCCAGTTCCTCATTCTGATGGGACAGTTCAGATCGGCAGCGGCGCAGCTTCTCCTCCTGTTCGGCGAAGTCCTGCTCGCGTTTAGCTAGCTGGCTCTGATGGCGCGGAGGATCGACGATTGTGAGGACGAGGGGGCTGAGGATAAATGACTAAATTCAAAAGCTTACACTAATATTAATAATAATAACTGCAGGTGGGCTGCGGGCAATGGCACATAGTTTGGTGACACTAGACCCGCTGCCAGCGAGGAGGCAATTCTGCCCATTTCGCTGACTCCTGAGCACACACGCACACAGGTGTGTACATCTGCCCCAACTTTCTCATCGTCAAGCAGTGTACACTCTCTTTGTGCCTTGGAGGTTGGCCCTCAAGGGCTTAAATTGCACGACAAGCCACCAAGCCTTCTCTCCGCGGCTGCGCGGAATCGAGCTTAGGGACTTAACCGCTCAACCACCAAATCCCAAAGCTTCACGAAGCTAACCTGCATATCCATCAGCTGCTGTTCCAGCATGTCTTTCAAAGCAATTTCCGACTGCAATCTTTGGTTCAATTGGTTATAGTCATCTAGAGTCGATGCTGTAGCGGCCAATGACGAACCAGCCGCTGCCAACGGAGGCCTCTGACGGCATCGTCGACTGGCTAGCGGCGAGGCAGCGAGAAATCGTTTCAAAGGCGACGCGGCGATGTCACCGGCGGCTATGTCGGCCGAATTTGAGCCCGACACGGCGGCGGATGACGCTGCAGCAGCCGCCGCGGCAGCAGCAGCGGCCGACGCAGCCGATGGAAACAAAACCCGGGCCAGATGCGGAGCCAGATGCGGGCTAGTTGATGGTCCGGAGAGGCCGCCGTTTGCGCCGCTAACCGATGGCGAGCTGGAATTGTCGATGTGCAGGGCGCGCAGGCTCTCTAACGATAGGCAGCCATCGTCGGTTTCCAACAATTGCCGAGTTAGAGACATCACCGTCCGCTGACTATTCGGTCCGAGACGATCGGCGGCTGCGGCGACGCGGGCCTGCGAGCTGCCAGTCTGAAGCCAGGCGCCAAGAAGCAGCAGGCAGAGGCGGAGGGCCTGCCGGGATGTTTGAGATGGGGGTAAATGGTTGACGATACTTGAGGATAATCAGACTCTTGGGGAACAGTTATGGCTGAGAACTCCTCTACTCTAGTGGAGGGTGAGTGGCCCCTGAGCTCGATTCCGCGGCAAGCCCACATTTATTTGGGGCGCAGCCGCAGAGAGAAGGCTTGGTGGCTTGTCGTGCAATTTCAGCCTTTGAGGGCCAACCCCCAAGGCACAGTGAAGTGTACACTGCCTGACGATGAGAAATTCAGCGCAGTTGAACACCCCTGTGTGAGTGTGTGCCTGCGTACAGTATCTGTGTGCGTGTGTGCTCAGGAAGCAGCGAGATGGGCATTGCCTCCTCGCTGGCTGCTATGAATCATAATAGCCTGATAATTTCAAATTAGTGATGCTTCATAAATAAAGCTACAAAAAGGTTGTCTGTCGGCTCACCTGCAGCTCAAATCCGTGATCCTGGGCCATCAGACATTCCCAGTTAACAAATTTTACTACTCGCACCCTGTAAAAGTCGTCTAGAAACTCTTCTATGGCAGCGAAACGGGCCATCGGCGAATCGGCCACGGACGATGCTGTGGCGGTTGTTGTCGCAGTGGGACGACAGCAGCCGAGGCTGACGCAGAGGTCGCGCAGCTGGCGACCGTCTGACAGGCTGGCCTCGCTTGGCGGCCTGCCACCGGGGTCAGGGAGCAGCTGGCCAATCCAAGACAGCAAGCAAGCTCGCCTGGCCGGGTCAATGGGTGCAATAATGTCTTCGTCCTGTAATTTTTAAGTGGATTGCTGTGATTATGTGAATACATTATTAGTTAATTAATGTCTGGTAGGCCTCATACATTTAAATAGATATTACATTAATGTAAAGAGGAAGAACTTGTATAGATATAATGTGTGGTAGCAAATAGAACTTGATGAGTATTATGTTAACTGAAAATCAACTGCCATATTTTTTATATACTTCTAACATGTGTCTTCCTAGTATTTAAATGGACAAGACAAAGTAGGATATATTAATAAAATATTGTTAAGCACAAAATAAATAGAATTATTCCAATTTTGCAAAAAAGTACACATGATAAGAAAGGCTTTATGTGCTACTAATGTAAATCATTACACTTATTTCAATACACACTGAATATAGCTAACAAGTGTTTTGATAGCTATTTAACAGTTTTAGTTAAACCTGTTATAAATAAGCTATTTACTATACTAGCAATTTACTATTTTCTAGTTTTTGGATGGTCTCTTGTGCTCATTTAGAAATTAAAATAGTAAAAAGCCACAAAAGAATGCATAATAGATGTTCAAGTAAAAATGTATTACAAAAAAATTCACAGGATCTTAGTTACCAGTTAGCTAAGTCAGCAACATGATATATAATGAAGTATATTAAGCCAGCTAGGCCTATCAGCAAATTATTTGACCATTGCTTCATTAACAAGTCACTTTTTTTGCTCCCATGTCTAGAGGATTTGGCCTGACTCAATTATTTATGCAGATGCTTATCTCTGGCATTCACATTATGTAACATTTTCTGAGCAAACTTTCTTATCTCATCAATGACCTACTGCTCAGTAGCTACACTAGCATCATTTTGTTTTTGCTTTTCTAGCTAAGCTACTCAGCAGCTTTGGCCCACTGTTTCTCAAGTTCTTTTTTTGTCTTGATCTCTGTTCTATTGCCCTAGGTCTAGCACAGCTACATAGCATATTCTTTAACTTTTGCAAGGGCAACAAAGGATAAAGGATGAAACTATTTGTCAAAGCTATATTTAAATCAATATTTACCTTTTGAATTACTCTTGCTCCCTCTCCCCTAGCCAAGCTCATGCTACACCTTTCAACATTACTTTCTATATAGCCTAACTTATAATTACATACATGCCTAAATAATGCTATTCAGATAAATTTGTCACTCAATGTTTTTAAATAACCACTACACAAAATATTATTCTATCTACTTTGTCACACAAGGACTAGCAAGGATTACTAATTTCAAAATTGCCTGGTCTTATGTCACTTGCATTTAGCCAGGACTTTATTGTTAAGAGGTTGTCTTATTTATATATTATATTTTTTAAGTTCCTTAAATTATTTCTTATTGTAACCATTTTTATTATAGCTATGCTAGCTAAATAATAGTAGCCTAGCTATAGATAGCTAGCTGCCTAGCTAGGCCCTACTAGCTAGGCTATGCCTAACTCCTACTATGATGTAGGCTAAAAATTTAAAATGTATTAAATGAAGTTGGACCTTAAAAATCTATTGTCTAAAGCCATATAGAACTTATTTAATGCGAAATAATTATTTAATAACATATTTAGATTATTTGACGTCCGAACATCATTGGCCACGACGCTACGTTTAAAGCCGTTTGGTCAACTTAAGGCCCTCAAGAGTACAGAAGCTTATGATCTGCGCCTGGGCCCTAACTGAAAGCTTGTTCATTAATTTTGGTTAGGCGAATTTGAAAATAATGATGTTCGGTAAAGCAAAAACTAGAAGCGATCAATCGATCAAGTAGAGGGACGGGCGGCAGACTCACAACTTACGAGTCGCGCGATAAATAAAAAAGCAACGTGCAACCATGGCGTGGCCATTTTTACATATCTGAAGATTAACTGACCAAAAGCTAGCCGCACCTCAGCCGCATCGATTTTGAAAGCAGCTTGGGCCAGCAATAAAACCTATCAAATTTTATTAAACTAATCAAAATTTTTCTGGGCCACACATTTCCAATTAAGCCGGACATGTATGAAAAAAAAATGAGGTGATTAAACTCAGACCATATGCGGCTGGCATGCGGCTGACATGCGGCTGAGCTCTAGTGCTCTTGGTTTAAAAGGGAATCCTGGGCCATTTCATTTTCCTAAAACTGCAATAGAAATCTCATCTTTTAAGACAATGAGGCACATTTAATATTCTGTAATAAGCTTTTTACAACTCTTCAAAGTTTCAAAAAATGCAACAGGGATCTACTTCGTGGCAGTTCTCACACAAAAGACGAAGGAAATCCTGGGCCAAGTTTTGGGCCAGAAAGCAAAGTCTTATAACTGGTGCATAATAAAAAACTGGCTCGATTCAATTTGTTGTTGCAAAGATATTCCGCTTTTAGTTTCCACCTTCCATAGTTTCTAAGCGGTTGTTTACGTTACGTAAAAGTGCGGTTTTTTAAGCCAGTGTCCTGCACGTGTATTAACAGAAAAGATCTATCGCTTCCTTCAAGCTAGTGAATGCATTATGGAATAAAATGTATATTTATTGATTTAGTTAGTCTAAAATTCTGATTCTCAGAAACCATGATGCACTGCAGTAATGACTAGAACTAGTTATCAGAACATAATTCATAATATATGTCAACTATCTAAATATTTAATTGAGTTCATTGACTTGACTTTAATTTAGTTCATTGAGTTTGAGTCTAATATTTAATTTTTAAGAAACAGTCTCGTAGTAATACCAACGGATATTACTAAAATTAAAGAAAATACTTTTTTGAAAGTTCATTCCTTCTTCTCATCATTGTCAAATTAAACAATTATAAATATAGGCCTACTTTAGCTATGAAAATCTGTTTGATTTGCACTATCAATATTTACATATTGCATGCAATTAAGCCCATGCACTTATTTCCCAAGCTTGTACATTACAATACAAACAAGCTGGTGTGTACAAAAAGTGCATATGTAAATAATAAATGTTGTTACTTTTTATTTAGCCTATGATAGGTCATAGCTGACTATTGGGAAACTCAGGCTTGATCCGTGACATTATTAGGCAAGAAACTTCAAAAGTTGCTAGGCCTAGTCCTAGAAGGTTTTGGGTTGGCTGTCAAGCTAGAAACTATTCTATTCTATTAATTCTTGTAGAACCAATCAATAAATTAAAGAAAGTTTACTATTTTTACATAGGATTTCTACAAGTATTTTAATTTTTGAATCTGTCTCATCTATTATGTTTAGCTTCCATTTCTGTGCACAAATTACTGACTTTTAATTTTACTGTCAATATTTAGTGCCAATTATAGATATTAGGATATATAAATTAGGCAAATACTATACCAAATAGTCATATACTAGCTATTTTCAAGTTGTTATATATATTAAACTGTGTTTGATATGTTCACCTTTATTTACTTAATAGTCAATTGTATACTCAATCACTCATACCCAAAGGCTTGATTGCAAAGAATAACAAACATTCTTAAATTTCTTAACAAGAAACCACTTCTCTGTGTCCCTTTGTTTAGTCAGATAATGACAATTAGCTAAACACAAAAAACACATAATTTCGTGTTTTTGTGTTTCTACCTAATAAGCATCCTTGTCATTTGTATGCACAATCACAAGTAACTGAATGCTTGGCTTGATGCTCTCTTAATAAAAAATCATCCTCCTGAATCACTTTGTCGATGAGTTAAGGACAAATTAGCTAAACACAAAAAACACATAATTTCGTGTTTTTGTGTTTCTACCTAATAAGCATCCTTGTCATTTGTATGCACAATCACAAGTAACTGAATGCTTGGCTTGATGCTCTCTTAATAAAAAATCATCCTCCTGAATCACTTTGTCGATGAGTTAAGGACAAATTAGCTAAACACAAAAAACACATAATTTCGTGTTTTTGTGTTTCTACCTAATAAGCATCCTTGTCATTTGTATGCACAATCACAAGTAACTGAATGCTTGGCTTGATGCTCTCTTAATAAAAAATCATCCTCCTGAATCACTTTGTCGTTGAGTTAAGGACAAATTAGCTAAACACAAAAAACACATAATTTCGTGTTTTTGTGTTTCTACCTAATAAGCATCCTTGTCATTTGTATGCACAATCACAAGTAACTGAATGCTTGGCTTGATGCTCTCTTAATAAAAAATCATCCTCCTGAATCACTTTGTCCATGAGTTAAGGACAAATTAGCTAAACACAAAAACACGAAATTATGTGTTTTTTGTGTTTAGCTAATTTGTCCTTAACTCATCGACAAAGTGATTCAGGAGGATGATTTTTTATTAAGAGAGCATCAAGCCAAGCATTCAGTTACTTGTGATTGTGCATACAAATGACAAGGATGCTTATTAGGTAGAAAACACAAAAACACGAAATTATGTGTTTTATGTGTTTAGCTAATTTGTCCTTAACTCAACGACAAAGTGATTCAGGAGGATGATTTTTTATTAAGAGAGCATCAAGCCAAGCATTCAGTTACTTGTGATTGTGCATACAAATGACAAGGATGCTTATTAGGTAGAAACACAAAAACACGAAATTATGTGTTTTTTGTGTTTAGCTAATTTGTCCTTAACTCAACGACAAAGTGATTCAGGAGGATGATTTTTTATTAAGAGAGCATCAAGCCAAGCATTCAGTTACTTGTGATTGTGCATACAAATGACAAGGATGCTTATTAGGTAGAAACACAAAAACACGAAATTATGTGTTTTTTGTGTTTAGCTAATTTGTCCTTAACTCAACGACAAAGTGATTCAGGAGGATGATTTTTTATTAAGAGAGCATCAAGCCAAGCATTCAGTTACTTGTGATTGTGCATACAAATGACAAGGATGCTTATTAGGTAGAAACACAAAAACACGAAATTATGTGTTTTTTGTGTTTAGCTAATTTGTCCTTAACTCAACGACAAAGTGATTCAGGAGGATGATTTTTTATTAAGAGAGCATCAAGCCAAGCATTCAGTTACTTGTGATTGTGCATACAAATGACAAGGATGCTTATTAGGTAGAAACACAAAAACACGAAATTATGTGTTTTTTGTGTTTAGCTAATTTGTCCTTAACTCATGGACAAAGTGATTCAGGAGGATGATTTTTTATTAAGAGAGCATCAAGCCAAGCATTCAGTTACTTGTGATTGTGCATACAAATGACAAGGATGCTTATTAGGTAGAAACACAAAAACACGAAATTATGTGTTTTTTGTGTTTAGCTAATTTGTCCTTAACTCAACGACAAAGTGATTCAGGAGGATGATTTTTTATTAAGAGAGCATCAAGCCAAGCATTCAGTTACTTGTGATTGTGCATACAAATGACAAGGATGCTTATTAGGTAGAAACACAAAAACACGAAATTATGTGTTTTTTGTGTTTAGCTAATTTGTCCTTAACTCATGGACAAAGTGATTCAGGAGGATGATTTTTTATTAAGAGAGCATCAAGCCAAGCATTCAGTTACTTGTGATTGTGCATACAAATGACAAGGATGCTTATTAGGTAGAAACACAAAAACACGAAATTATGTGTTTTTGTGTTTAGCTAATTTGTCCTTAACTCAACGACAAAGTGATTCAGGAGGATGATTTTTTATTAAGAGAGCATCAAGCCAAGCATTCAGTTACTTGTGATTGTGCATACAAATGACAAGGATGCTTATTAGGTAGAAACACAAAAACACGAAATTATGTGTTTTATGTGTTTAGCTAATTTGTCCTTAACTCATGGACAAAGTGATTCAGGAGGATGATTTTTTATTAAGAGAGCATCAAGCCAAGCATTCAGTTACTTGTGATTGTGCATACAAATGACAAGGATGCTTATTAGGTAGAAACACAAAAACACGAAATTATGTGTTTTTTGTGTTTAGCTAATTTGTCCTTAACTCAACGACAAAGTGATTCAGGAGGATGATTTTTTATTAAGAGAGCATCAAGCCAAGCATTCAGTTACTTGTGATTGTGCATACAAATGACAAGGATGCTTATTAGGTAGAAACACAAAAACACGAAATTATGTGTTTTTATGTGTTTAGCTAATTTGTCCTTAACTCATCGACAAAGTGATTCAGGAGGATGATTTTTTATTAAGAGAGCATCAAGCCAAGCATTCAGTTACTTGTGATTGTGCATACAAATGACAAGGATGCTTATTAGGTAGAAACACAAAAACACGAAATTATGTGTTTTTTGTGTTTAGCTAATTTGTCCTTAACTCATGGACAAAGTGATTCAGGAGGATGATTTTTTATTAAGAGAGCATCAAGCCAAGCATTCAGTTACTTGTGATTGATGCATACAAATGACAAGGATGCTTATTAGGTAGAAACACAAAAACACGAAATTATGTGTTTTTTGTGTTTAGCTAATTTGTCCTTAACTCAACGACAAAGTGATTCAGGAGGATGATTTTTTATTAAGAGAGCATCAAGCCAAGCATTCAGTTACTTGTGATTGATGCATACAAATGACAAGGATGCTTATTAGGTAGAAACACAAAAACACGAAATTATGTGTTTTTTGTGTTTAGCTAATTTGTCCTTAACTCATCGACAAAGTGATTCAGGAGGATGATTTTTTATTAAGAGAGCATCAAGCCAAGCATTCAGTTACTTGTGATTGTGCATACAAATGACAAGGATGCTTATTAGGTAGAAACACAAAAACACGAAATTATGTGTTTTTTGTGTTTAGCTAATTTGTCCTTAACTCATCGACAAAGTGATTCAGGAGGATGATTTTTTATTAAGAGAGCATCAAGCCAAGCATTCAGTTACTTGTGATTGTGCATACAAATGACAAGGATGCTTATTAGGTAGAAACACAAAAACACGAAATTATGTGTTTTTTGTGTTTAGCTAATTTGTCCTTAACTCAACGACAAAGTGATTCAGGAGGATGATTTTTTATTAAGAGAGCATCAAGCCAAGCATTCAGTTACTTGTGATTGTGCATACAAATGACAAGGATGCTTATTAGGTAGAAACACAAAAACACGAAATTATGTGTTTTTTGTGTTTAGCTAATTTGTCCTTAACTCATGGACAAAGTGATTCAGGAGGATGATTTTTTATTAAGAGAGCATCAAGTCAAGCATTCAGTTACTTGTGATTGTGCATACAAATGACAAGGATGCTTATTAGGTAGAAACACAAAAACACGAAATTATGTGTTTTTTGTGTTTAGCTAATTTGTCCTTAACTCAACGACAAAGTGATTCAGGAGGATGATTTTTTATTAAGAGAGCATCAAGCCAAGCATTCAGTTACTTGTGATTGTGCATACAAATGACAAGGATGCTTATTAGGTAGAAACACAAAAACACGAAATTATGTGTTTTTTGTGTTTAGCTAATTTGTCCTTAACTCATCGACAAAGTGATTCAGGAGGATGATTTTTTATTAAGAGAGCATCAAGCCAAGCATTCAGTTACTTGTGATTGTGCATACAAATGACAAGGATGCTTATTAGGTAGAAACACAAAAACACGAAATTATGTGTTTTTTGTGTTTAGCTAATTGTCATTATCTGACTAAACAAAGGGACACAGAGAAGTGGTTTCTTGTTAAGAAATTTAAGAATGTTTGTTATTCTTTGCAATCAAGCCTTTGGGTATGAGTGATTGAGTATACAATTGACTATTAAGTAAATAAAGGTGAACATATCAAACACAGTTTAATATATATAACAACTTGAAAATAGCTAGTATATGACTATTTGGTATAGTATTTGCCTAATTTATATATCCTAATATCTATAATTGGCACTAAATATTGACAGTAAAATTAAAAGTCAGTAATTTGTGCACAGAAATGGAAGCTAAACATAATAGATGAGACAGATTCAAAAATTAAAATACTTGTAGAAATCCTATGTAAAAATAGTAAACTTTCTTTAATTTATTGATTGGTTCTACAAGAATTAATAGAATAGAATAGTTCTAGCTTGACAGCCAACCCAAAACCTTCTAGGACTAGGCCTAGCAACTTTTGAATGTTTCTTGCCTAATAATGTCACGGATCAAGCCTGAGTTTCCCAATAGTCAGCTATGACCTATCATAGGCTAAATAAAAAGTAACTACATTTATTATTTACATATGCACTTTTTGTACACACCAGCTTGTTTGTATTGTAATGTACAAGCTTGGGAAATAAGTGCATGGGCTTAATTGCATGCAATATGTAAATATTGATAGTGCAAATCAAACAGATTTTCATAGCTAAAGTAGGCCTATATTTATAATTGTTTAATTTGACAATGATGAGAAGAAGGAATGAACTTTCAAAAAAGTATTTTCTTTAATTTTAGTAATATCCGTTGGTATTACTACGAGACTGTTTCTTAAAAATTAAATATTAGACTCAAACTCAATGAACTAAATTAAAGTCAAGTCAATGAACTCAATTAAATATTTAGATAGTTGACATATATTATGAATTATGTTCTGATAACTAGTTCTAGTCATTACTGCAGTGCATCATGGTTTCTGAGAATCAGAATTTTAGACTAACTAAATCAATAAATATACATTTTATTCCATAATGCATTCACTAGCTTGAAGGAAGCGATAGATCTTTTCTGTTAATACACGTGCAGGACACTGGCTTAAAAAACCGCACTTTTACGTAACGTAAACAACCGCTTAGAAACTATGGAAGGTGGAAACTAAAAGCGGAATATCTTTGCAACAACAAATTGAATCGAGCCAGTTTTTTATTATGCACCAGTTATAAGACTTTGCTTTCTGGCCCAAAACTTGGCCCAGGATTTCCTTCGTCTTTTGTGTGAGAACTGCCACGAAGTAGATCCCTGTTGCATTTTTTGAAACTTTGAAGAGTTGTAAAAAGCTTATTACAGAATATTAAATGTGCCTCATTGTCTTAAAAGATGAGATTTCTATTGCAGTTTTAGGAAAATGAAATGGCCCAGGATTCCCTTTTAAACCAAGAGCACTAGAGCTCAGCCGCATGTCAGCCGCATGCCAGCCGCATATGGTCTGAGTTTAATCACCTCATTTTTTTTTCATCCATGTCCGGCTTAATTG
This sequence comes from Macrostomum hystrix, assembly GCA_950097015.1. Lineage (NCBI taxonomy): Eukaryota > Metazoa > Platyhelminthes > Macrostomidae > Macrostomum > Macrostomum hystrix. Next base: position 687,439 of record CATNEN010000008.1, read on the forward strand.
GAAATGTGTGGCCCAGAGAAATTTTGATTAGTTTAATAAAATTTGATAGGTTTTATTGCTGGCCCAAGCTGCTTTCAAAATCGATGCGGCTGAGGTGCGGCTAGCTTTTGGTCAGTGAAGATTAGCCATAAATTAAAAAAATGTTTGTGCCTTTAAGCAAGTAACAAAAACACTTAAAGAACGAGAAGCATTTTCAACCAATAGTTTTATTAATCAATAGATTTTTATTTTAAGGTTTAATATTAGTGTGATCAAATGACCAAGATTTGTTATGCAAATTAACTTTCCGGATTTAAAATTCACCCGCTTTTAATGGAGTGCATCGAAAAATATGTGCAGTAAATATTTACATATTTACTGCACATATTTACACTGCGTAAATTGCATTAAATTACATAAATAAAAGCTGCTAAAATAATTAGCAGCCTAATTTGGCCTTCCGACATAAATTGTCTGCCTTTAATGTTGTATCAGGGCTGCGGCATCTTATGTATTCTAGATCCTACTGGAAGTCAATGTAAAATTACATTTATTGAAGTTTGTAAAAAATGTTCCTCTTAGTAATTCCTTTAGGTCGGGTTAGCCCCTGCAGCTAATTTAAGTCAGTCAATTTTAAAGATTAATTAAGGGCTAGCAAAACGAACCTAATAGTGATTTATATTAGTCCGGCGCGATAAGTTGACTTTCGCTTGTCCATGGTAATTAATAAGTATTGGAAATTCATCTCTAGAATAAAAAAGTTATAACCAAATTTTATTTTTTAGAAACCAACGTAACACAAAAAATCGCTATAACCAGGTTCTGAAGCCAGCAAAAACATATGCAACGGTAAATAAAAATAAATTACTGCATAGATTAAGAAACATAGATCGAATGTTTATTTTGACCTTGGCATATTCAGAACGATGCATGCTATTGGGGAGCAGAAACATTACATGTTAAAAATGTTGGAATGCATCGGCTGCATTTGAATGAAATATATTAAGCAGAGCTAAATGTAGACAGTCTTTTATGAATGTAAGTCTGAATGCTTTATTTAAACTCAGAAATATATGTTTCCTTAATCGATGAGGCGCGGTCTTGGATCTCGGTTTCCAGTCGGTCGGTTGCTGAAATAGTCGTACAAAGCGCTCTCAAGCGGCATTCCACCGAACGCTTTGGCCTGTTGATTCTCCTGTCCGTGTTCATCTCCAGATGAATCGTAATCGTCTTCGCTGCTCATGTCGTACTCTTCTTTTCTCAGCGATCGACCCTTTGCCAGGCTTACCTGATGACTTAGCAGGACTATTACGAGAATTCCTACCGACTTTGTGTAAGAACCACGCATATCTATTCAGATGTGAACAAGCTGCCAAAGTATAGGCTCTCTACAGAAAAGATAACCAAATATAGCTTAAGAGCTCAATGCAGGAGAGTTAATTTATATATTTTAAATAGTGAACGCATAAATCCATGATGTACTGGCTTGGCCATGCAGAACGGCGTACTTATTTCTCCAAAGCTGCTTTACGATGCGTGTGGTGAATTTGAGATCCGTCATTTCTATATTTTTATAGACGCCAACACCATGCAAGCACATCATTGCATTTTGCTTTCTTATAAACTGAGCCTATATAACCGTGGGAGACTTTTGAGCAGAAGACAAATGACTGCTGTGCAATTAATTGGCTAGTTTTATTATGCTCAAGCTCTGCTTTCTGCCGAGGCATATGATGAGCACATAATAACACAATATAGCTAGTCGAAGCCTGATCACTATATAATTAACTTTCGAAAATCTTTACAGAATCTTTACAGCATAATAAATACCCTTTAAACCCAGGAGAGATAAGATCTGTCGTGTAAACCTTTTCGGTTGCGAAAACACGTTTAATTTGGCAGTAGAGCTTCTGAAGAGCTAAAGACTTCTAAGCCTATTGAATCCCCCTTACACGAGATGGAATGTCAGACAACTCTCTGTTGGTTGATGGTGCAAGAATAAATGCTCACTTTGCTTGCAAGGCGGGACTAAAAAGCTGCATGGGCTCTAGTACTGAGGGGCGGCCATAGACTATTGTGTGTTTTTTAGTCTCCTCGGGGCGTTGGAACCATTCAACGGTATAAAGCTATATGTATATACTCCAAACTATATTAAAATCATACAATCAATTCACATCATATCTTTCAAAGCAATGTCCTCCAAAGCAGACAGAAAAGTTGTTGAAGTTGACTTGGCCAACTCGATAAAAGATCTGTCACGGCTGATCACTGAAGAAAGCACCTCGGAAGAGGAGGACAATGACGACGAAAAAGAGCCGCGAGAGAGCCACTCATCGCAGCCAGAGATCGACAAAAAATTTGTCGATGCTGAGAGAGGCCTATTTGGCTTCAAGCGATGGTTGGTCCACACGCATCAGCTTGGCAGGCGCGCCAACCGACTGCTTCAGGCGGTGAAATCGATGCAGGTGTCACGAGAGCACCGTGATCGCCTATCCGATATGGTGCGACTGAATCTTCTACTTGAGTGCAACAATTCCATTGGATTGAACGCCGATGGAAGTCTGCGCAAATCGGATGTGGAGACTATTACCACCCGATCTGACTGGAACAGCGAGTTCAATGCCGATGAAGAAGATGCGATGCAGGACGACGCCGAGATTCTCATGATAAAGGAGAGCATGCTGAAGGGTTCATCGCGCAGTCACAGCCTGCTATATTTCACGCTGCTCCTGCTAGCCGCTTCCGTTGTAGCTTCGGTGATGGCGCCGTTGTGGCTCAAATGGCACGCCGATTGGCTGATCCTGGTCACGTCGACGACTGCGAGCCTGATGATCTCCGTGGCGGTGTTTGTTCGAGCTGGTCGCAGACGATGCTCCTTAGCGGCCTATCGCGAGATGGGCAAAGAGCTGCAGAGCAATCGCATCATGATCAGCACGATTCGCCACGGCTGAGCATGCAACGACCGATTGCAGATAAACAAACTTATTATGAAAGCCAAGCTTATTTAATAAACTGCAGATTTCACAAGATCTTTAATTCTTCTGCTGTAAAATAAATTACATTTTTTAAGTATTCAGAAGTATTTTTGAAGTATTTTTGCTCACGCAGGTAGACTTCGAAGGGACCTTAGGAAACGAGGTTGAATTTTCGCTTCCCAGAAATTTCAAATTCAAAGCCACCCAATTTCATAAATCCCAACACTTCATGTAGGGGGCTGAATGGCAGAGCGGTTAACGCGTTTGCCTATCGCACCAAGGTACCTGAGCTCGATTCCGCGGCGAGGCCACACTAAATTGGCTTGGAAGCTTGGAGGCTTGATGTACAATTTGCGTCCTTAACAACTAAGAACCTCAAAGGCACAATGAGAGTGTACACTGCCTGACGATGAGAAAGTCAGGGTAGATGTACACACCTGTGCGCGTGTGTGCTCAGGAGTCAGTGAAATGGGCAGAATTGCCTCCTCGCTGGCTGCAGGTCTAGTATAGTGTCACCAAAAGATGTGCCGTCCTGCAATTACGAGCGTATAATTAACATTAACACTTCATGTAATAAATTTCAGCCTCCCAGAATCCAGAATTACGCCCTTCAATAATGGAAAATACGTATTTATCAAGGATACCAAGGACATCACGGTCGGTAATTAAACCTCTGACTAAAAGCTATCATAAACAGATTAAGGCTATAAAATCTTAATTTTACATTCATGAAATTCATTCATTCATAGTATTAGAAGCTATTTGATAGTTAAACTAGTGTTAAGCCAGATCCGAAAAATGAATGTAATTTAATTTAAAATCTATACAATATAAAAAAGCAAAACGAAAAAGCTTGTAACTTCCATGGAATAATGTATTTGCCTTTGATAAATAAAATTACAGGTAACAGAATTTTAATTATTGCTACTTTAAGTACAGTAATTATAACTGGAGTAATTATAACTGGAGCTATCGGCAGGCATAGAATAAAAAATGATAAATTCAAGATGTGAGCTTACATAAAGTGACTCATCTTGAAAGAGCTAATTTATAGGAATAGTAGAACTATATCCGGAAAAAATTCCGGAATTATTCGCATTACAGATTCTACAACTAGAGCCAGTTAATTGATTGTTTCGTTTTTTAATGCTATCAGTCGGGGTTCTGGCTGTGGCTGCTTGAATCGTTTAAAATTATATTTTCGATACAATTAGATTTTAGATTTTTCAAATATGTTGAGAAGAAATTGAATGCAATAATTAATATGCAATAAAACAAGACGCAATAACTAGATAACCCGGAGTACTTTTTGTTAGTTTTAAGGATTTTCTATCTTTTTTGTTGTAGAATAGATGGAAATGGAAGCCAAATTTATACTCAAGTATTTCTACCCTAATTTATATTCCCCGATTCGACTTCCGACCACTTAGTCAAAAGTCTAAATCTTTAATCACTGGGTTGATTAAACCAGTTGAACTAGCAGCTGTGCTATATAATTCAAGCACAATCCTAACACTCGAATTAAAGTCTCAATAATTAATATCGGGTAATACTTCTGAAGTAGTAAAATTAGTAATACAGGTTGTAGCCTAGTGCTTATAGCGCGTCGGACTCACGACTTGAAGGTCGGGGGTTCGAGTCCCGACTGAAATGGAACAATTTGTGTCCTTTAAAGCAAGACACTTAACTCTGCATTGCTTCAGTTCACCAAGCTCTTAATTTGGTACCAGCATTAGCTGGGGCTGTGCTGTCTGCCGTACATCTGGCCCGATCGGGCAGGTGTAATAAATATATTCTTTTATCATTCCTATTTTTTTACTATAATTAGGTCTTCCCAATCGGCCATCACCATCACATCATCGGCACACCTGCACTGGCCTCACAATGCCTTTCTCAACCAGACTGGAATAGTAGGTCGGATTGTTAGCAGCGATGAAGGACTGCACGCTGGGATTCTCCAGGTTAAAGGCGAAGTGGACCCGCTTGTGAGCCTGGCCCCTGCCGTCGCGCAGCATAACTCCGTAATATCTGTTAGCTGGCCTAGTGAAATAGTCCCGAATGCAGCGACTCATCTTCTCGTAGCTCATGTTCCGATTGCGCTTATAACCGCCCCATAGTCGGGCAACCTCGTTGGTGTCGTTGAATCGGAACACGCCCGAGTGAGTCCACTGGTCGGCGGACCAGGCCAGGCCGGAGTGGCCGCGGAGCAGCAGCAGCAGCAGAAACTGCCACAGCAGCATCGGTCGCTGCTTCTTTGGCCTGCTGGGGATCGACTTCTGCTGTTTGGCTTCCGCTACTGCTGCTGCTGCTACTGCTGCTGCTGCTGCTGCTCCCGACTGCTGGTCGGTATAAATCATGTTAGCGTCTAGGTAGCATGGCGACTCTGAAAGCAATTTGATGGGCGGTTGTTTGATTAACGAAGATTACGAGCGTATTGTCTCATTTTGCTTTGTACAGAACAGGGCGTCTATTAGTTGTGCGAAATCTATTTTTAAAAACAGCTTTTGCACCCCCTGCATGTACTGAAAAAACCGGATCCGTTTTTTTTAAACTCGCCTGCGACCGATGTACAATGCTATCTTTTAACAACCTTCGTAAGGAGCTATTGTACTCGACAGTTTTTTGCACCTAATAACACTCACACGTACTCAATGAAGAATACAGCAGTCACAGGGTATATTCAAGTTTACAGCAGTAGAAAGGCCTAATTTAAGTTTTGAAAAATCTTTCAAAGCCGTTGTTTCATCGGATAGACCGGAAAATGTTGGCTCGTGTTCTGGATTTTCAAATGTGGCTATTTGAAATACCCCCGCTGAAATACTGCTAGCACTTTGAGGACATAATGGCAAGCAAAGCTCACCAAACTCAGCGAGCCAATCATGCTCGCTAAACATCGCAGGCTCATGCCTCTTACAATCCGGCTGCAGCATTAGGTTGTCTTGGCGCCACTGGTGCTGGTTTGTTGCTTCTCCACTACATGATGGGACTGACGTGTAATCCCCTCTGGGATCTGAAACCGTGCATACCGAGTGAATTTTCAATACATCATTCTCTCGGATTGCATTTATGGGATTGATAAATTAAATGGATTTAATGGGTTAATGGATTAGTCGGGAGGACTAAGATGGTCGGGGATGGATTCAGATGGTCGGGGATGGATTCAGATGGTCGGGGATGGATTCAGATGGTCGGGGATGGATTCAGATGGTCGGGATGGATTAAGATGATAAAGAAGAATTAAGATGGTCGGGACGGATTAAGATGGTCGGGGATGGATTCAGATGGTCGGGATGGATTAAGATGGTCGGGATGGATTTAGATGGTCGGGATGGATTAAGATGGTCGGGGATGGATTCAGATGGTCGGGATGGATTCAGATGGTCGGGATGGATTAAGATGGTCGGGGATGGATTAAGATGATAAAGAAGAATTAAGATGGTCGGGAAGGATTAAGATGGTCGGGATGGATGAAGATGGTCGGGGATGGATTTAGATGGTCGGGGATGGATTCAGATGGTCGGGATGGATTAAGATGATAAAGAAGAATTAAGATGGTCGGGATGGATTTAGATGGTCGGGGATGGATTCAGATGGTCGGGATGGATTAAGATGATAAAGAAGAATTAAGATGGTCGGGACGGATTAAGATGGTCGGGGATGGATTCAGATGGTCGGGATGGATTAAGATGGTCGGGATGGATTTAGATGGTCGGGATGGATTAAGATGGTCGGGGATGGATTCAGATGGTCGGGATGGATTCAGATGGTCGGGATGGATTAAGATGGTCGGGGATGGATTAAGATGATAAAGAAGAATTAAGATGGTCGGGAAGGATTAAGATGGTCGGGATGGATGAAGATGGTCGGGATGGATTAAGATGGTCGGGGATGGATTAAGATGATAAAGAAGAATTAAGATGGTCGGGAAGGATTAAGATGGTCGGGATGGATGAAGATGGTCGGGGATGGATTAAGATGGTCGGGGATGGATTAAGATGATAAAGAAGGATTAAGATGGTCGGGAAGGATTAAGATGGTCGGGATGGATGAAGATGGTCGGGGATGGATTAAGATAGTCAGAGATGGATTAAGATGGCTGAGATGGATTAAGAAAGTCAGAGATGGATTAAGATGGTCGGGAAGGATTAAGATGGTCGGGGATGGATTAAGATGGTCGGGGATGGATTAAGATGATCGGGGATGGATTCAGATGATCGGGGATGGATTAAGATGGTCGGGGATGGATTAAGATGATCAAGAAGGATTAAGATGGTCGGGAAGGATTAAGATGGTCGGGCATGGATTCAGATGGTCTGGGATGGATTCTGATGGTCAGGGATGGATTAAGATGATCAAGAAGGATTAAGATGGTCGGGAAGGATTAAGATGGTCGGGGATGGATTAAGATGGTTGGGGATGGATTAGGATGGTTGGGGATGGATTAAGATGGTCGGGGATGGATTAAGATAGTCGGGGATGGATTAAGATGTTCGGGATGGATTAAGATCCGTGCTGTTAACTATATTGCGGATGTGTTTATGATGGCCGATACATATAACAGTGGTGGGTCAGACAAGACTGGAAGGATACTGGTAAGGACTTCAAATTTGAAGTCAATTTCAAACTCTGACTGACCGTGCTCGTAGGTAGCTGTGGCATAGTACTTGCGAGAACAGATGCTTTGGTCCATCACACCGAAGTCGCCGCCCAGCTGACTGTCCATGTTTGAAATAAACACAGCGCTGTGAATCTCCATGCACCAGGCTGCAGTTTTTTGCGCTGTTCTGTTTCTAAGCTTGGAGAACGATAATAAAGCTACGTAATTTTACTTTTACTACTATCAAACCAATGGCCTTTCAACTTGAACCTGGCGATTACTCAGACTAATATTTATACAGTTTGGCAGCGTTATACTAATATTTTATGCTCCGTAGCCAGCCAACCACAATTGTCTTTACTAACTTGCCACTTAGCGCATATAAGCAATCATAGCGCGACATCCAGTTTGGAGGCCTAACTGCATCTCCCAGATGTGAAGTTGCGCATCCATACTCTAACTAGGCGCTCAAGAATCCTAGAATTGCAGGCGGATGCATTTAAAAAAAAAAGGCACGGACAATGCAAAAGAGACTGTCTTTTAATTAATTTGCTCCCTCGGTTCATTGTCATTAACGTTCGTTGCTGTGCAGAACAATTTTAGTTATATTTTGCCCCCTAGGTCATTTTGTGAAGACTATTGGTTTAGGGGTTTCATTGACAGCTGAGAGACTGTGAGGTGTCTTCAAGGACTGTGAGGTGTCTTCAAGGACTCTTCTTCAAGGACTGTGAGGTGTCTTCAAGGACTCTTCTTTAAGGACTGTGAGGTGTCTTCAAGGACTCTTCTTCAAGGACTGTGAGGTGTCTTCAAGGACTCTTCTTCGAGGACTGTGAGGTGTCTTCAAGGACTCTTCTTCGAGGACTGTGAGGTGTCTTCAAGGACTCTTCTTCGAGCACTGCTAGGTGTATTCGAGGACTGCTAGGTGTCTTCGAGAACTGTGAGGTGTCTTCGAGCACTGCTAGGTGTCTTCGAGGACTGCTAGGTGTCTTCGAGCACTGCTAGGTGTCTTCGAGGACTGCTAGGTGTCTTCGAGGACTGTGAGGTGTCTTCGAGAACTGTGAGGTGTCTTCGAGCACTGCTAGGTGTCTTCGAGGACTGCTAGGTGTCTTCGAGCACTGCTAGGTGTCTTCGAGGACTGCTAGGTGTCTTCGAGGACTGTGAGGTGTCTTCGAGAACTGTGAGGTGTCTTCGAGCACTGCTAGGTGTATTCGAGGACTGCTAGGTGTCTTCGAGAACTGTGAGGTGTCTTCGAGCACTGCTAGGTGTCTTCGAGGACTGCTAGGTGTCTTCGAGCACTGCTAGGTGTCTTCGAGGACTGCTAGGTGTCTTCGAGCACTGCTAGGTGTCTTCGAGGACTGCTAGGTGTCTTCGAGGACTGTGAGGTGTCTTCGAGAACTGTGAGGTGTCTTCGAGCACTGCTAGGTGTATTCGAGGACTGCTAGGTGTCTTCGAGAACTGTGAGGTGTCTTCGAGCACTGCTAGGTGTCTTCGAGGACTGCTAGGTGTCTTCGAGCACTGCTAGGTGTCTTCGAGGACTGCTAGGTGTCTTCGAGCACTGCTAGGTGTCTTCGAGGACTGTGAGGTTTCTTCGAGGACTGTGAGATGTCTTTGATGGACTGTGAGGCTTCATCTTCGAGGACTGTGAGATGTCTTCGTGCACTGCTAGGTGTCTTCGAGGACTGCTAGGTGTCTTCGAGCACTGCTAGGTGTCTTCGAGGACTGCTAGGTGTCTTCGAGGACTGTGAGGTTTCTTCGAGGACTGTGAGATGTCTTTGATGGACTGTGAGGCTTCATCTTCGAGAACTGTGAGATGTCTTCGAGGACTGTGAATTGTCTTCGAGGACTGTGAGGTGTCTTCGAGGACTGTGAGGTGTCTACGAGGACAGTGAGGTTTCTTCAAGGACTGTGAGGTGTCTTCGAGGACTGTGAGGTGTCTTCAAGGACTGTAAGGCTTCGTATTCAAGGAATGTGAGGCTTCGTATTCAAGGAATGTGAGGCTTCGTATTTGAGGACTGTGATGTGTCTTCGTGGACTGTGAGGTGTCTTCGTGGACTGTAAGATGTCTTCAAGGACGAGCTGTAGCATCATATGGATTATTTCAAAAATAGTTCTTTTAATTGAGCTAGCACTTGATCGGACAGTACGCAACGATATAGATATGGAGGAAGGCTGGCTTTAGTAGGTTGGTGTTTAGAAAGTTAGAACTGTCAAACTTAGTTTTAATGAACTGCAGGATCTAATATTATCTCTGGCACGATCAACTCTAAATAGTGTTTTGGTTTGTTCTCTTATTAGAATATTGTTTAAGTCGTCCCTTAACGCTAAAGCCATACAATACTATTGTGTGTTACTCCAAGCTATAGTCCATAATTACTCTACCAAGAGACAAAGAGCGTATTGTTAAGTAAGCTAACGATAGCGTACTAGTTCAAACTAGTATTTTGACAGTCCGAGCAGGCCTTAGAAGCCTACTCGGACAACAGAGTCTATCTTGTTGTTTTCTAACCAATGCACTTCAATGCCATTCTAATTGTTAGTTTTAATAATTTTTTGCATCTCAGATTGTATATTAGCAAAGGCAGTCTGAGAATAGGCAAGCAGGATGTCTTTTGTTAGAAAAAAATTGTCATGAGCAATGCTTTTTCATACATATACATTATACATCATACATTTTTTGAATGAGCAATGCTTTATATGAAGCGAATTCAAAAACAAAAGCTGCAGTAAGACTAGTAGAAAACTAAGCAATGCGTCTTACTATTTTTGACACTTTGAAAGTACATAACTGCAATAATACGTTGAAGTTTAAGCTCTTAAAATGTACGCCTGAATCTCTGCCAGGTATCACATCTCCCGTCTCATCTCTCTCTTGTCTCATCTCTCTCTCCTGTCTCATCTCTCAGCTGTCTCATCTCTCTTGTGTCTCATCTCTACCCTGTCTCATCTCTCCCCTGTCTCATCTCTCCCCTGTCTCATCTCTCCCCTGTGTCATCTCCCCTGTGTCTCATCTCTACCCTGTCTCATCTCTCCCCTGTCTCATCTCTCCCCTGTCTCATCTCTCCTGTGTCTCATCTCTACCCTGTCTCATCTCTCCCCTGTCTCATCTCTCCCCTGTGTCATCTCCCCTGTGTCTCATCTCTCCTGTGTCTCATCTCTCCACTGTCTCATATTTTTAAAAGAATTAAAAATGATCCTAGTGCTATCGGAAAAAACTATTGAATAAAAATGCTAAAGAAAACATAATAATACGATGTTCACTCTATAAGCAGCATTCGTTGAGTGCAACAACACGTCGTAGAATATCCATTTGAACAGTCTTGTCGCAATTGGACAAAACTACTTATTTGAAAGTAGAAATGAAAGCGTTAAGGAAAAGTTATATTTTAACATATTATTTGACTGCATGAGTGCACGCTTTTGTCGAACAACATGGACCTGCGCCGAGAAAGGAATTGTACGTCAACACCAATTTATAAAGACCGATGGACCGATGGGGCGGCGCATATGGGCAGAGTCTTATAATAATTATATGAACTAATTAAAATGAAGAAGCAATCCAACCCTCATAAAAATTTCACGAAAACGTAAGGTAGATTCTGGAGGAAACAGTTCCGACATTTGATCATAGCATATATATGCATGCACTTTTTGTTGAAGGCCGATTGTGCATCATGTAGCTTGCATTTTGCTTCTTGTAAATAATAGCGTTGTTAGCATTGCATAAAAACAAGCATGTAAAAAGACTCCATGGAGTGCTTTGTCAACATCTTTTTGTTCACAGTCTTCTTGTCAACATTCATTTTAACAGTCAAGTTGTCGCAGTCAAATTGGTCACAATCATTTTCCCACTGTCGTTTTGTCAACAGTCGAATAGCTCAGCAGTCTATTTTACCTAGCAAAAATAGGCGCCAGTCAATCGTAGCAATCACGCAACTCACAATTCATTCTATTCAACGGGGGCGCTAGCATAACCGATTTGCTTTATTTCAGAAAGACCAATCATAACAAACAGACGCTTATTCACTTAAACTGCTTAGAAAAGTTTTAATTACTTTATAATTAATATCATATTCGTATTTTTATATTGTAATGTGTAGTGATATGTAATTCAAAACCAACAGAATATTATTTATTATTCGATTTATAGTCGTTGATTTTATGTAAATCGATTACTCAGTATTATCTGATCTATTATACATCGAGTTAAGAGGTTTGGATATAATTGTGCATGGATAACATTTTTAATTATTTTATCCCATGTTTGTAAAGTTAGGCCTAGTGCTGAACTAAAAACTATTATATTATTATTCAATGGCTCGGTCAGCATCGTCACTTATTTCCTGATCGAAAGCAAACATGGTCTTGTTTATCAAGAATTTGCATGCTACGACACTAACAACAGCATTTCACAAACTGCGGATTGATGAAGCCTTAACTTATCCAGTACATGGATGCTCTTTTTTTAAGAATTAAAATGAAAATAAAGAACGCACGGTGCTTTAGACTTAGTTAAGTGTATTTTATCCGCCTTTTAGCTGATCCAGCCTTTGATTACAGCTAACTGACAAATTGGGGGCCTATGGCTATGCATTAATTATTGCTGTTTAAATTGTATAAGTATATATTATATTTATGCCTTATAAACTTAATCTAATCTAGTGACTTACTAGTGTCTTTTGACTTGGTCCTATATTGTATGTTCATTTCTTTCTCATTTTCTGCATGAGTTTTAATTTTAGGGGTCCTAATCATAGGATCCTGAGATCTTATGTTATTTCAATGTTGAGGATCTGATAAAAATGGGATTAAACTTGGAAGTTAGAACTCATGCTTTGCAGAGCAGAAGTGACATTTTTGTCATACAGATTGCACTTTAGCAATTATTAGCAACTATAGTTAGCAAATAGTCAGTAAGAGCTCACTCTTCAAGTCTAAGTGTCATAAGTTAAGTAACTATCTAAGTGATTCAATCCCTCAACCTCAGTGCCTCCTTGGCAATAGGCAATGGCCTGGGTAGATATTACAGCATTTAGAACTAATATGTACAACATAGGTATTCAATGGACATTTATTCATGTTGAACATTGAACAAGTAGCAACAATAGAACCAATACTTCTATTATTATTAATTTGGCTATAATTAAATTTTTATAATCACACTTGTTTATATGATAAGCTAAATAAGATTTAAAATTGAATACAGAATTAAATAAGTTGTTAACCAATATCAAGCATTTGTATTTACCCAACTTTCAGATAATTAGTTTTTTTCACTTGTTGCAAGCAAAAAACTGCAAAAGTAATAGTAAAAGTATAAAGTAAAAGTGTTGTATAGCATCACACTAAAGGACTATATTTTTATGATTTTAGGATAGTGTTTTGTACCTGTGCTACATATGTAAGTTTTTTGAAAATTATTCCAACAGGGCTTTAATATGTATATCAAGTTTATATATATATATATATGGCTCTAGATTTAGGAACATTTTACATTAACTAGCTACAAATATTGACTGTTGCAGATTTTTTCACTACTATAAAAAACTAAAAACATAGAAATCTACTGAGAGCATGTTAGTCCAGAAAAATGTTTTCATTGCAGACAACAGAAAAATATAGATTTGTTAGATCAATCCTGGGATAGAAAAATATCAGGGATTTCAGACCAATAATTTGTCTATATCATATCATATAGAAAAAGTCTAGACATTTAGTTACCTATGTTTGAAATTGTTTCTCAATCTCCAATTTGTCTACTTTGATGGTGATTACTTTTCCATAAATGTTTACAAATTTGAATAAAGCTAATGTTAACTTCAATTATACAGTTAATAAAGTGTAAAATAAAGTGTATTTTTAGTTATTATGTATCTAAACTAAAAGTGTCTATAAATAGTTTAAAATGTTGGATCAAAATGCAATAATAAACTCTATTTTCATTCCATGACTTAACACAAATATCCAATAGCCATGCAGACAGCGCGACAGTGCCAGTTTAAGCTTGTGCTTCTAGGCGAGTCGGCCGTGGGCAAGTCGTCCTTAGTGTTGAGATTTGTCAAAGGCCAGTTTCACGAATACCAAGAGTCCACTATTGGTGCGGCCTTCCTAACACAGACAGTTGTTGTTGACGATGTCACAGTTAAATTCGAAATCTGGGACACAGCCGGACAAGTAAGTTTACATGTAGTCTGTTCAGTTTTAGGACCATCATTCTCCCCAGAATCTGTTCAGTTTTAGGACCATCATTCTCCCTCAGAATCTGTTCAGTTTTAGGACCATCATTCTCCCCAGAATCTGTTCAGTTTTATGGCTCTTTTTCTCCCCAGAATCTGTTCAGTTTTAGGACCATCATTCTCCCCAGAATCTGTTCAGTTTTAGGACCATCATTCTCCCCAGAATCTGTTCAGTTTTAGGGACCATCACATACATTCTCCCCAGAATCTGTTCAGTTTGAGGTCCATCATTCTCCCCAGAATCTGTTCAGTTTTAGGTCCATCATTCTCTCCAGAATCTATTCAGTTTTAGGACCATCATTCTCCCCAGAATCTGTTCAGTTTTAGGGCCATCATTCTCCCCAGAATCTAGTTCAGTTTTAGGGACCATCATTCTCCCCAGAATCTGTTCAGTTTTAGGACATCATTCTCCCAGAATCTGTTCAGTTTTAGGACCATCATTCTCCCCAGAATCTGTTCAGTTTTAGGACCATCATTCTCCTCAGAATCTGTTCAGTTTTAGGACCATCATTCTCCCAGAATCTGTTCAGTTTTATGGACCACATTTCTCCCCTAGAATCTGTTCAGTTTTAGGACCATCATTCTCCCCAGAATCTGTTCAGTTTTAGGACCATCATTCTCCCCAGAATCTGTTCAGTTTTAGGACCATCATTCTCCCCAGAATCTGTTCAGTTTTAGGACCATCATTCTCCCCAGAATCTGTTCAGTTTTAGGACCATCATTCTCCCCAGAATCTGTTCAGTTTTAGGACCATCATTCTCCCCAGAATCTGTTCAGTTTTAGGACCATCATTCTCCCCAGAATCTGTTCAGTTTTATGGCCATCATTTCTCCCCAGAATCTGTTCAGTTTTAGGACAATCATTCTCCCCAGAATCTGTTCAGTTTTAGGACCATCATTCTCCCCAGAATCTGTTCAGTTTTAGGTACCATCATTCTCCCCAGAATCTGTTCAGTTTTAGGTCCATCATTCTCCCCAGAATCTGTTCAGTTTTAGGACCATCATTCTCCCCAGAATCTGTTCAGTTTTAGGACCATCATTCTCCCCAGAATATATTCAGTTTTATGGCTCGTTTTCTCCCCAGAATCTGTTCAGTTTTAGGACAATCATTCTCCCCAGAATCTGTTCAGTTTTAGGTCCATCATTCTCCCCAGAATCTGTTCAGTTTTAGGACCATCATTCTCCCCAGAATCTGTTCAGTTTTAGGACCATCATTCTCCCCAGAATCTGTTCAGTTTTAGGACCATCATTCTCCCCAGAATATATTCAGTTTTATGGCTCGTTTTCTCCCCAGAATCTGTTCAGTTTTAGGACCATCATTCTCCCCAGAATCTGTTCAGTTTTAGGTCCATCATTCTCCCCAGAATCTGTTCAGTTTTAGGACAATCATTCTTCCCAGAATCTGTTCAGTTTTAGGACCATCATTCTCCCCAGAATCTGTTCAGTTTTAGGTCCATCATTCTCCCCAGAATCTGTTCAGTTTTAGGACCATCATTCTCCCCAGAATATATTCAGTTTTATGGCTCGTTTTCTCCCCAGAATCTGTTCAGTTTTAGGACAATCATTCTCCCCAGAATCTGTTCAGTTTTAGGTCCATCATTCTCCCCAGAATCTGTTCAGTTTTAGGACCATCATTCTCCCCAGAATCTGTTCAGTTTTATGGCTCTTTTTCTCCCCAGAATCTGTTCAGTTTTAGGACAATCATTCTCCCCAGAATCTGTTCAGTTTTAGGACAATCATTCTCCCCAGAATCTGTTCAGTTTTAGGACCATCATTCTCCCCAGAATGTGTTCAGTTTTAGGTCCATCATTCTCCCCAGAATGTGTTCAGTTTTAGGACCATCATTCTCCCCAGAATATATTCAGTTTTAGGTCCATCATTCTCCCCAGAATGTGTTCAGTTTTAGGACCATCATTCTCCCCAGAATCTGTTCAGTTTTAGGTCCATCATTCTCCCCAGAATGTGTTCAGTTTTAGGACCATCATTCTCCCCAGAATATATTCAGTTTTAGGTCCATCATTCTCCCCAGAATGTGTTCAGTTTTAGGACCATCATTCTCCCCAGAATCTGTTCAGTTTTAGGTCCATCATTCTCCCCAGAATGTGTTCAGTTTTAGGACCATCATTCTCCCCAGAATGTGTTCAGTTTTAGGTCCATCATTCTCCCCAGAATGTGTTCAGTTTTAGGACCATCATTCTCCCCAGAATATATTCAGTTTTAGGTCCATCATTCTCCCCAGAATCTGTTCAGTTTTAGGACCATCATTCTCCCCAGAATATATTCAGTTTTAGGTCCATCATTCTCCCCAGAATGTGTTCAGTTTTAGGACCATCATTCTCCCCAGAATGTGTTCAGTTTTAGGTCCATCATTCTCCCCAGAATCTGTTCAGTTTTAGGACCATCATTCTCCCCAGAATATATTCAGTTTTAGGTCCATCATTCTCCCCAGAATCTATTCAGTTTTAGGACCATCATTCTCCCCAGAATCTGTTCAGTTTTAGGTCCATCATTCTCCCCAGAATCTGTTCAGTTTTAGGTCCATCATTCTCCCCAGAATCTGTTCAGTTTTATGGCTCTTTTTCTCCCCAGAATCTGCTCAGTCTTAGGCCTAGGAAATATAATGTATTCCATCAAATCCTGACTGCTCTGCCAAACAGGAGCGGTATCACTCGCTGGCCCCAATGTACTACCGCGGCGCCCAGGCGGCCATAGTGGTGTACGATGTAACCAGTGCAGATTCGTTTCAACGCGCCAAATCGTGGATTCGCGAACTAAACGAGAAGGCCACCGCAGTTAAAGTCGTGGCCTTAGCTGGCAACAAAGTGGACTTGCAGCAGCAGCGCCTGGTTGATTTGGCTGAGGCGCAACAGTTTGCTGAAGACAAAGGTCTCATCTTCATGGAGACTAGCGCCAAGACCGCTATGAATGTCAACGATTTATTTCTATCCGTTGCTAAGCGACTGGCCCAGCTTGGCGACGCCGCCGGCGGCATCGGCGCCGGAGCTGGCGGGGCCGGCGGCCAACGGCTTCAACAGGGCGCCGGCGGCTCTGGGGACTCCAGCCGCAGCGGATCCTGCTGCAAGTAGAACTCCGTACCACTGACACTGCCGCCATGCCGCCTAAGCTCTGCCTCTGCAACTTCGCTTATTTGATTCTGCTGTTTGTTGTTTGTGGGTAACACGTCTGCTGGATCTGAGAAAGCTTGAACGACTTTTGGGATGGGAGAAGCTAACATTTGATCAATTTGGGATTAGGATTTGGAATATTGAGATCAAAATAGATTGTGATTTTGAAATTTTAGGAAAAAAATATATTAGGATTTACAATTTAGGGATCAAAATCGATCGATTAGGATTTAGAATTTTGGGATCAAAATTGATTAGGATTTAGAATTTTGGGATCAAAATCGTTTAGGATTAGAATTTTGGGATCAAAATCGATCAGGATTTAGATTGTTAGGGATCAAAATAGATTGGGATTTAGAATTTTGGGATCATAATAGCTTGGGATTTTGAACTCAGGATCACAATCGATCGGGTCTTGTGAGACGGTGAGATATCTTTTTACAGGTTTTCTGGTGAGATTAGAGTTTTTGGATCATTATAGATAGGTATGAATTAGTATTTTGGAATCATATTAAACTGCTTTTTAGTTTTAGGATAATCATAATAGATTCAGGATTTTCAATTTATGGGTTTTGGGATTAAAAAATTCTTATTCTGTCACTGAAAACATGTTACTTACATGTTTAATAACTCTATTATTGCTGTCGGATTCGATAACCAGCGCATTGTCGTTTGACCCGCTTTTCCCCAAGCTGTTTGTTATTTTTCTTGTCGATTTAAGTTTTTTGTGTCATTTAGTTAGTAATTCATCATTCAGAATATTGTTAATTAACTATTCTTAAAATACCCAACTTTTCTATATCTTCAAGAGCTACAAGTAAAATTTGTTGTGACCATAAAATGAAGGAAATACTGTTTTTGCTATTAGCTTTTATGATTGTTCCGGTTTTTTAAACATATTTCACTCTCCAAATATATATGAAGGCTAACAGAGTTACAAAAATGTGCATGAACTTATATTAAGCTTTGATTTCAGTAAATTGTAATAGTAATTGAGTTCTATAAGCAAGAAAACCTGCGTGCACTTTTACTGCCTGTTAGAAGCAAGCAGTGAGCAGTGAGCTTCGGTAAAAACAATTGTTTGTTCATTTTTGCTCTCAAATTTTTCTTTTTAAAATATGTCTCTTTTACTACTTCTATTACTATCTTGTCATCTCCACACAATCAGTATCAAAACAATATATTTTTGGTTATATTTTAGTAAGTTCACTAAAAAAGGAAAAATTTCATTAAGGACTACTTAGGCAGTTTTAAACATAATATATTCTTTGCGTACTACTCGAAAGTAGACTGATTAGCGCATTATTTCCAGCCAGTTATTTGTTATTACCTCTGATGCTGACCCAACTTCAAACAAGTAAATTATACTGTGCTTATATTCTGCTATACTGTAGTGTGTATATGCGTGTTCTGTTGTGTTTATTCCGAATTTGTGTTCAAATTTTCTCTAACTGTAAGTCACTCTTATTTTCGATGTTTTGTTACTCCAGAGAATATCTTTGTTCGTCTTAATTTGCTCTTTATTGTTCCTAAATCTGATGGCTACAATATTATATAGATTATGTACAAATAATATGAAGCACTAATATTTGCTTTTATATTAGGCCTATTGTTAACTAGTAAGCTAATCAACAAAAAGCTTGGTTTCTTGATGCCAGTAAAATATGTTTAGTTTTTGTTCTTTTTTTGCATCTTTACTTAAGCTTCTTAGATTCTGATTATATTGTTTGTACACCAATAATTAAGTCCCCTTCGCGTTAACCCATTGACCTAATTATGTTGATTTCTATTATATATATATATATATATATATATATGCGTACAATTTTATTGAACAGAAATCTGATGTGTTACAGTTATTAAAACAGGCAATCTTAATAAATTAATGCCACATATAGGATAACAAGACAGGCAATGGGTGTGCATATATTCTATTCGCCTATTCTATTCCTTTATCGTTTAACAAAAATGCCTTCATTAAAAAATAACTACTTTGTTTTTCTTCCTTTAAACATTTTGTAGCTTGTTTGAGTTCATGTTAATGAGTGTTTGAGTTCATGTTAATGATTGTTTGAGTTCATGTTAATGATTGTTTGAGTTCATGTTAATGAGTGTTTGAGTTCATGTTAATGATTGTTTGAGTTCATGTTAATGATTGTTTGAGTTCATGTTAATGATTGTTTGAGTTCATGTTAATGATTGTTTGAGTTCATGTTAATGATTGTTTGAGTTCATGTTAATGATTGTTTGAGTTCATGTTAATGATTGTTTGAGTTCATGTTCATGAGTGTTTGAGTTCATGTTAATGATTGTTTGAGTTCATGTTAATGATTGTTTGAGTTCATGTTAATGATTGTTTGAGTTCATGCTCATGGGTGTTTGAGTTCATGTTAATGATTGTTTGAGTTCATGTTAATGATTGTTTGAGTTCATGCTCATGGGTGTTTGAGTTTATGTTAATGATTGTTTGAGTTCATGCTCATGGGTGTTTGAGTTTATGTTCATGATTGTTTGAGTTCATGTTCATGAGTGTTTGAGTTTATGTTAATGATTGTTTGAGTTCATGTTAATGATTGTTTGAGTTCATGCTGGGAGTCTTTGAGCTCATGCTCATGAGTGTTTGAGTTCATGTTAATGATTGTTTGAGTTCATGTTCATGAGTGTTTGAGTTCATGCTCAGGATTGTGGTGTCCTAATCGAGCTGACAGTGCCAGTATTTGAGTTCATTTCGCTCGACTAAGCAATGATGCGCCCAAGACCCTATCAGACCCTGAAATCGCAGTTGCTCAATCTATAACCCCCCAATATCTGATCTATCACCCATAGTGCACTTTTGTAACAACTGGCTGGCTTGTTTGTTGCAAATAACCCTGGACTATAGGTGCATGTTTCCAAATCATTTTCACCTCGGCTAGAAAATGCATCCTTGTGCACGAGCCGGAGGTTGGGCCTGTTGACGGAGTGCCACGAAGCACTTGACCGCGCCGAGTGGCGATCGAGCGGCTTCCATCCAAAAAAACTGGCTCGGATTATATATAAGACTTCTCAAAGCCTTTCTGCGGGAACTGCGAATCGTCATAGGCATTGCTATGCAAATTTTTTACTTGACCCTTAAATCCTGTTTGCGTGCAAAAGTTTTTGCCGGCAAATCTTTGCTTTTAATGCATTTCCACACATTTTTAGAGAAATGATCGAAAATCGTCTTCTACCCTCTGTGGAGTAGCTTCCATCACAGCCATTAAAACATTCTACTCTCTGTGGAGTAGCTTCCATCACAGCCATTATAACATTCTACCCTCTGTGGAGTAGCTTCCATCACAGCCATTATAACCTTCTACCCTCTGTGGAGTAGCTTCCATCACAGCCATTATAACCTTCTACCCTCTGTGGAGTAGCTTCCATCACAGGCATTATAACCTTCTACCCTCTTGGAGTAGCTTCCATCACAGCCATTATAACCTTCTACCCTCTGTGGAGTAGCTTCCATCACAGCCATTAAACATTCTACTCTCTGTGGAGTAGCTTCCATCACAGCCATTAAAACATTCTACCCTCTGTGGAGTAGCTTCCATCACAGCCATTATAACATTCTACCCTCTGTGGAGTAGCTTCCATCACAGCCATTATAACATTCTACCCTCTGTGGAGTAGCTTCCATCACAGCCATTATAACATTCTACCCTCTGTGGATTAGCTTCCATCACAGCCATTAAAACATTCTACTCTCTGTGGAGTAGCTTCCATCACAGCCATTATAACATTCTACCCTCTGTGGAGTAGCTTCCATCACAGTCATTATAACATTCTACCCTCTGTGGAGTAGCTTCCATCACAGCCATTATAACCTTCTACCCTCTGTGCAGTAGCTTCCATCACAGCCATTATAACACTCTACCCTCTGTGGAGTAGCTTCCATCACAGCCATTATAACATTCTACCCTCTGTGGAGTAGCTTCCATCACAGCCATTATAACCTTCTACCCTCTGTGGAGTAGCTTCCATCACAGCCATTATAACCTTCTACCCTCTGTGGAGTAGCTTCCATCACAGCCATTATAACCTTCTACCCTCTGTGGAGTAGCTTCCATCACAGCCATTATAACCTTCTACCCTCTGTGGAGTAGCTTCCATCACAGCCATTAAAACATTCTACTCTCTGTAGAGTAGCTTCCATCACAGCCATTAAAACATTCTACTCTCTGTGGAGTAGCTTCCATCACAGCCATTATAACATTCTACCCTCTGTGGAGTAGCTTCCATCACAGGCATTATAACATTCTACCCTCTGTGGAGTAGCTTCCATCACAGGCATTATAACATTCTACCCTCTGTGGAGTAGCTTCCATCACAGCCATTATAACATTCTACCCTCTGTGGAGTAGCTTCCATCACAGCCATTAAAACATTCTACCCTCTGTGGAGTAGCTTCCATCACAGCCATTATAACCTTCTACCCTCTGTGCAGTAGCTTCCATCACAGCCATTATAACACTCTACCCTCTGTGGAGTAGCTTCCATCACAGCCATTATAACCTTCTACCCTCTGTGGAGTAGCTTCCATCACAGCCAATATAACCTTCTACCCTCTGTGGAGTAGCTTCCATCACAGCCATTATAACCTTCTACCCTCTGTGGAGTAGCTTCCATCACAGCCATTATAACCTTCTACCCTCTGTGGAGTAGCTTCCATCACAGCCATTAAAACATTCTACTCTCTGTGGAGTAGCTTCCATCACAGCCATTAAAACATTCTACTCTCTGTGGAGTAGCTTCCATCACAGCCATTAAAACATTCTACTCTCTGTGGAGTAGCTTCCATCACAGCCATTAAAACATTCTACCCTCTGTGGAGTAGCTTCCATCACAGCCATTATAACCTTCTACCCTCTGTGGAGTAGCTTCCATCACAGCCATTATAACATTCTACCCTCTGTGGAGTAGCTTCCATCACAGGCATTATAACATTCTACCCTCTGTGGAGTAGCTTCCATCACAGCCATTAAAACATTCTACTCTCTGTGGAGTAGCTTCCATCACAGCCATTAAAACATTCTACTCTCTGTGGAGTAGCTTCCATCACAGCCATTATAACATTCTACCCTCTGTGGAGTAGCTTCCATCACAGCCATTATAACCTTCTACCCTCTGTGGAGTAGCTTCCATCACAGGCATTATAACATTCTACCCTCTGTGGAGTAGCTTCCATCACAGCCATTATAACCTTCTACCCTCTGTGGAGTAGCTTCCATCACAGCCATTATAACATTCTACCCTCTGTGAAGTAGCTTCCATCACAGCCATTATAACCTTCTACCCTCTGTGGAGTAGCTTCCATCACAGCCATTATAACATTCTACCCTCTGTGGAGTAGCTTCCATCACAGTCATTATAACATTCTACCCTCTGTGGAGTAGCTTCCATCACAGCCATTATAACCTTCTACCCTCTGTGCAGTAGCTTCCATCACAGCCATTATAACCTTCTACCCTCTGTGGAGTAGCTTCCATCACAGCCATTATAACCTTCTACCCTCTGTGGAGTAGCTTCCATCACAGCCATTATAACCTTCTACCCTCTGTGGAGTAGCTTCCATCACAGCCATTAAAACATTCTACTCTCTGTGGAGTAGCTTCCATCACAGCCATTATAACCTTCTACCCTCTGTGGAGTAGCTTCCATCACAGCCATTATAAACATTCTACTCTCTGTGGAGTAGCTTCCATCACAGCCATTATAACATTCTACCCTCTGTGGAGTAGCTTCCATCACAGCCATTATAACCTTCTACCCTCTGTGGAGTAGCTTCCATCACAGGCATTATAACATTCTACCCTCTGTGGAGTAGCTTCCATCACAGCCATTATAACCTTCTACCCTCTGTGGAGTAGCTTCCATCACAGGCATTATAACATTCTACCCTCTGTGGAGTAGCTTCCATCACAGCCATTATAACCTTCTACTCTCTGTGGAGTAGCTTCCATCACAGCCATTATAACATTCTACCCTCTGTGAAGTAGCTTCCATCACAGCCATTATAACCTTCTACCCTCTGTGGAGTAGCTTCCATCACAGCCATTATAACCTTCTACCCTCTGTGGAGTAGCTTCCATCACAGGCCATTATAACCTTCTACCCTCTGTGGAGTAGCTTCCATCTCAACCTTGATAATCGCTGTCTACCCTACGTGGAGTAGCTTCCATCACAGCCATTATAACCTTCTACCCTCTGTGGAGTAGCTTCCATCACAGCCATTATAACATTCTACCCTCTGTGGAGTAGCTTCCATCACAGGCATTATAACATTCTACCCTCTGTGGAGTAGCTTCCATCTCAACCTTGATAATCGCTGTCTACCCTACGTGGAGTAGCTTCCATCACAGCCTTGATAATTAGTGTCTACCCTCTGTGGAGTAGCTTCCATCACAGCCTTGATAATTACTGTCTACCCTCTGTGGAGTAGCTTCCATCTACATCCTTGATAATCGCTGTCTACTCCACGGAGAAGCTTTCATGAAACTTTCTACCTAAAGCAATTTCATGCGATCCGATTGAGATCAGATTATATGATTTTGCTTTTTGCCTGCAGCACTGTGGCCCTATATTAACACCTACAGCTTTTAATGTTTCATCTGTAGACTATTGTCAGTAGCAGTCACTCCCGTTAATAAGTGTCACTGAATTCTGTTTCAGCATCCTCCCTGCGCCACTTCCGGCCTCAAATAGACCCGTGTAATGTTTAATAAGCCCAATCAAATACGGATAGAAGTACACAGGTTATAGGTGACTGCTGGCTGTGTGAGGTGCGACCGTGCCGAGTTCTGAGAGAGACTGGTAGATGAGATTCGATTCGATAAAGAGAGATAGATTCTGCAAGTATTCTCCAATTGGTCAATTCGCTTAGCCAATAGGAAGTGAGATGTGAGTTCTGTAGTCATGAAGCCAGTAAACTGCACGGATGTTTATATCAAAGATAGTAAATCACAGAAAGTTTTTTTAACTTAGAAAAAGTGAACTGATTACATTTGAAAATATGGCGTTTCTGTTGCCATTTTTATTGTTGCTATGGCAACAGCCTCCAATCTGTCACTGTCTGCTTCATCGGAGCTGCACAGAAGAGCTGAACCTGTACGTGGTAGTTCCCAGATCCACCGCCTATTTCGTGAATGCCGCCCTGATTGAACCGGCTTACAGGTTGGGCTGGCAGGTTGTGAGGCGGAAACGGGCCGATCTGCACCCGTTGCTAACGGGAAACCGGGTCAAGCACACCTTCATATTCGAGGATGTCAAATGGTACGAGAAGGTGCTGGCCGGTCTAGCGAAAGACTGGCCAGCTGAGCTCGAGACCGTGGATCCCTACTATCTCAATTATAGGATGAACGCCTACTTCTACAATGTGTCCGTGGGGTGAGCTGGTTTGGCGCATTGCTTTTACTTGCTTTCTGGCAGAGAGAGGGAAGATAAGAGAGTGAGGGAAGATAAGAGAGTGAGGGTTAGATAAGAGAGTGAGGGAAGATAAGAGAGTGAGGGAAGATAAGAGAGTGAGGGTTGATAAGAGAGTGAGGGAAGATAAGAGAGTGAGGGAAGATAAGAGAGTGAGGGAAGATAAGAGAGTGAGAGAAAGATAAGAGAGTGAGAGAAGATAAGAGAGTGAGGGAAGATAAGAGAGTGAGGGAAGATAAGAGAGTGAGGGAAGATAAGAGAGTGAGGGAAGATAAGAGAGTGAGGGAAGATAAGAGAGTGAGGGAAGATAAGAGAGTGAGGGAAGATAAGAGAGTGAGGGAAGATAAGAGAGTGAGGGAAGATAAGAGAGTGAGAGAAGATAAGAGAGTGAGGGAAGATAAGAGAGTGAGGGAAGATAAGAGAGTGAGGGAAGATATGAGAGTGAGGGTTGATAAGAGAGTGAGGGAAGATAAGAGAGTGAGGGAAGATATGAGAGTGAGGGAAGATAAGAGAGTGAGGGAAGATATGAGAGTGAGGGTTGATAAGAGAGTGAGGGAAGATAAGAGAGTGAGGGAAGATAAGAGAGTGAGGGAAGATAAGAGAGTGAGGGAAGATAAGAGAGTGAGAGAAGATAAGAGAGTGAGGGAAGATAAGAGAGTGAGAGAAGATAAGAGAGTGAGGGAAGATAAGAGAGTGAGGGAAGATAAGAGAGTGAGGGAAGATAAGAGAGTGAGGGAAGGTGTGCAGATAGTGGGGAAGGTGGGAGAGAGTGAGGACAGGTTGCAGAGTGTGAGAGTATTTTTTTGTGCTGGAGAGTAGAGAGTTCAAATTGTTTTAAATCGATTTGTAAATATATATATGGTTACTTTTTTGAAGCACAAAGGCAGTGTATATTTAACAGTGCATACTGTTGTTTTTTAAGTGTACTCGCCGCAATAGTTACTAATGTTACTATGGTGATAAGATACGAGTAACAACAATTAAATTTCTAAACTGGCTGGCTAGCTGAGTTCTGTAGTGAGGGGATTATTTGCCTGATTGGCATTCTGGTGCAGAGACCCCCAGTCACAGGCGGTCCACAGTTGAAATTGGACCGATCTATCAAAGAGACCGATTCGAGCTTGGGTCAGAGGCGCAAACTAAAAGAATTGTAGCTAAATTTGTAGCCATATTTTATTTAACGGTAGGACTACCAAGCCATTTTGCCGCCCGTTTTTATACCAAGGGGGGGATTTCCCCCCTGACAATTTTTTTTGGCAGCGCCCGAATGCCAACAGCGTTGGGTGGTGACTGATTGGTTGACAGACTAGGCGATGGTGTCCTGTGGTTGAGCTGCGCCTAATATTTTGGCTTGAGCATTGAAATTTGAGAAATTCGCGTCAGGGTGTCCATAGTAGCTTAGTTCCACCTGTTGTAGCCCTTGAAGGTCCAGCAGTCTGTCTAGATAAAGGTAGGTGACCACCGAAGACGGAGATGATGCAGGAACACTCGGGTGACATGCTGATAAATTATGAAGGCCTGGCAAGGCCGCACTGAGGCGCAGTGCAAATTCGTGTATAGGGGTGTATGAAATACACTAGCTCTTATGGGAAAAATCTGACCTTCGGCCAGAAACATTGAATATCTCGACGGTCTGAAGAGCTGGCGACTTGTTTCTTGTCTCAGAAGATGCGCAACACAAAGTTGGCCCGTGTTCTTGAGTTTCGTGTGCTTGCATTGTTCCGTTCGGGTGCAGCAAAACAAAATTGTCAGGGGCCCCCCCTTGGTATACTTCTACTGTTAAAGTACAGTTTATCAATGAGCGGCAGAGTTTTATGCAAAGCTTTCATACGACCTTTGCCACAATTAGCATTAGGGCGTATATTACACACATCAAGAAATATTGTTCTAGCAAGATTGGCTGATCGATCTTTTCGTTCAAAAAAGTTTAATATTTTGCTTATACGCTCGTATGTAACGATAAATGTACATCCGGTGAGTGGGAAATAATGGAAGTGATGTACTACGTAGAATTAGAGAAATAAAATTAATTTGCTACTTCTGTTGAATTTAGTTGTTGCTATTTTTAGAACATTCAGTTTAGAAGCCTACTTATCTAACCACCCCAAACCCCAAGCGCGTGACTCGTAAATTCAGCCAATAAAGTTTTTCAGCAAGAACAACCACCTCACTCCATATATCGATCGCAAAGCTAGCTTGCTTAAAAATTGTTACTATCTAGCTTGCTTAGAGCTAAAAGCTTAGCTTAAAGCTAGCTTGCTTAAAAATTTTTACTATCTAAAAGACTCATACTGCTATTAACGAAATTTCATATATGTTTATCGTCTCTAAAAGTCTAAAGAAAAGAACGTCAGTAACATACGGCTGTGATGTATAACTATAATATATTTGTTTGCTTTCGGATTTACGCGCAAGAATGGCGGACGCAGGCAAATAGAGAAAGAAAATGGACGACACTAGGCTGTTATACACGCTCATGGCCATCTGTACACAATCTAAGTCCACTCTCTCTCTTCTATTTTAACTTGACCAAGATTTCTTTGACTGCGTTCCTCTTTAAACAAGCAAATTAGTTGTCTGAGCAGAGCTGGGCCGGAGGCCTGGATATAATCAAATAAATCAGAGCTGCACAAAATGAAGTCGAACCGCTAAACAAGAGGCATGTTGTCTTCCGACTTCCCTTGGCTCCTTCATCGATCGTACGGAAGCGCGAGTTTGTCTCTTGCATCTTTATTCCGAGTCTTCACTCACTGCAGATCGCACTATATATTTTTAGCCCATACTTCTCTCGCCTGCAGTCACTATAATGTCTCGAGGCAGTGTAGGCTGAGGGAGGGGGGCATTGCGTGACTTCCGCGTCAAGAGATCCATGCGATTCCTACCTGAGCAGACTCAAACTAGCTCTAGCAACTGCTAAACAGACAGCTGAGAAAAATCTGCATGTATATATATGCATTACTGATTCTGCGAATGATCAATGAATTCGAGAAATGCTGCCACATCAGAGCTGTTGATCTATTTCTGACACCTTTGATCAGCTGACTTTACTCATTCCATTCGACGCATCGCTCATTCCATTCGACGCATCGCTCATTCCATTCGACGCATCGCTCATTCCATTCGACGCATCGCTCATTCGATTCGACGCATCGCTCATTCCATTCGACGCATCGCTCATTCCATTCGACGCATCGCTCATTCCATTCGACGCATCGCTCATTCCATTCGACGCATCGCTCATTCGATTCGACGCATCGCTCATTCCATTCGACGCATCGCTCATTCCATTCGACGCATCGCTCATTCCATTCGACGCATCGCTCATTCCATTCGACGCATCGCTCATTCCATTCGACGCATCGCTCATTCGATTCGACGCATCGCTCATTCGATTCGACGCATCGCTCATTCGATTCGACGCATCGCTCATTCGATTCGACGCATCGCTCATTCGATTCGACGCATCGCTCATTCCATTCGACGCATCGCTCATTCGATTCGACGCATCGCTCATTCTCATTCCAAAGGAAAGAGATGAGACAGTGGAGAAACGAGACAGGGGAGAGATGAGACAGTGGAGAAACGAGACAGGGGAGAGATGAGGCAGGGGAGAGATGAGACAGTGGAGAAACGAGACAGGGGAGAGATGAGACAGGGGAGAGATGAGACAGGGGAGAGATGAGACAGGGGAGAGATGAGACAAGGGAGAGATGGGACTCTCCATCTCCAGATAAGAGAGGAGACAGGAGAAAGATAAGACAGGATACTGTTTGTGTTGGAAGATGGCAACGGGCCAGATTTGGGAGCTTCGAGGGCCGCATCTGGCCCCCCCGACCCGACCCTTGCCGACCCCAGCTTGGGACAGTTCGTAACGAATGAATTTAGAAGAACATATTGAAAAGTAAAAAAGTGCACAGAGATGATGCTGGTTAGTGCTGAATGATGCTGGTTAGTGCTGGATGATGCTGGTTAGTGCTGGATGATACTGGTTAGTGCTGAATGATGCTGGTTAGTGCTGAATGATGCTGGTTAGTGCTGGATAATGCTGGTTAGTGCTGAATGATGCTGGTTAGTGCTGGATAATGCTGGTTAGTGCTGAATGATGCTGGTTAGTGCTGAATGATGCTGGTTAGTGCTGGATGATGCTGGTTAGTGCTGGATGATGCTGGTTAGTGCTGAATGATGCTGGTTAGTGCTGAATGATGCTGGTTAGTGCTGGATGATGCTGGTTAGTGCTGGATGATGCTGGTTAGTGCTGGATGATGCTGGTTAGTGCTGAATGATGCTGGTTAGTGCTGGATGATGCTGGTTAGTGCTGGATGATGCTGGTTAGTGCTGGAATGATGCTGGTTAGTGCTGGATGATGCTGGTTAGTGCTGGATGATGCTGGTTAGTGCTGGATGATGCTGGTTAGTGCTGAATGATGCTGGTTAGTGCTGGATGATGCTGGTTAGTGCTGAATGATGCTGGTTAGTGCTGAATGATGCTGGTTAGTGCTGGATGATGCTGGTTAGTGCTGGATGATGCTGGTTTAGTGCTGAATGATGCTGGTTAGTGCTGGATGATGCTGGTTAGTGCTGGATGATGCTGGTTAGTGCTGGATGATGCTGGTTAGTGCTGAATGATGCTGGTTAGTGCTGGATGATGATGGTTAGTGCTGGATGATGATGGTTAGTGCTGGATGATGATGGTTAGTGCTGGATGATGCTGGTTAGTGCTGGATGATGCTGGTTAGTGCTGGATGATGATGGTTAGTGCTGGATGATGATGGTTAGTGCTGGATGATGCTGGTTAGTGCTGGATGATGCTGGTAGTGCTGAATGATGCTGGTTAGTGCTGAATGATGCTGGTTAGTGCTGGATGATGCTGGTTAGTGCTGGATGATGCTGGTTAGTGCTGGATGATGCTGGTTAGTGCTGAATGATGCTGGTTAGTGCTGGATGATGATGGTTAGTGCTGGATGATGATGGTTAGTGCTGGATGATGCTGGTTAGTGCTGGATGATGCTGGTTAGTGCTGAATGATGCTGGTTAGTGCTGAATGATGCTGGTTAGTGCTGGATGATGCTGGTTAGTGCTGGATGATGCTGGTTAGTGCTGGATGATGCTGGTTAGTGCTGAATGATGCTGGTTAGTGCTGGATGATGATGGTTAGTGCTGGATGATGCTGGTTAGTGCTGGATGATGCTGGTTAGTGCTGAATGATGCTGGTTAGTGCTGATGATGCTGGTTAGTGCTGGATGATGCTGGTTAGTGCTGGATGATGCTGGTTAGTGCTGGATGATGCTGGTTAGTGCTGAATGATGCTGGTTAGTGCTGAATGATGATGGTTAGTGCTGGATGATGCTGGTTAGTGCTGGATGATGATGGTTAGTGCTGGATGATGCTGGTTAGTGCTGGATGATGCTGGTTAGTGCTGGATGACTGGGTAATCCTGCATGACTGGGTAATGCTGGGTGATTTCGGTTCGTGCTGGAGTGTCTAAATGAATGTAAGATAACTTCAGTGGCATTTTCAGTTAAATTAATGATTATCAGTTATTACAGTCTCATTGTGGCGTTCACATATTTGCATGAGAAGAATTTCTTTCAATAAAGGATTTCTACTCAACTCCACCTCACACACTGCTCAGCAAGAAGCCAAATTACAGCTCCGCGTGTGCTTATGGGGGTTATTAGAGTCATTCCTTTCACCCTCTGAGCTCATTGTCTCACCTGCCTGTAATTATTGACCGCCTCTGACAAAGCCGATAAGAATGAAAGTAGAACACATAGCGATAGTCTATTTTTATAACCTACTTTTTTTCTATTTTTAAAACAAGAATTGAATGCCGAAAAAAGGAAAATTAGTTCAACCCTGTAGTTAAAAATAAGACAGCAAGCAAAAATTCCTGCCATCGATGCACATAAATACACATTGGGTGAGACAGGGAGAGATGGGGTGAGACAGGGAGAGATGGGGAGAGACAGGGAGAAATGGGGAGAGACAGGGAGAGATGGGGAGAGACAGGGAGAGATGGGGAGAGACAGGGAGAAATGGGGGGAAGACAGGGAGAGATGGGGAGAGACAGGGAGAGACAGGGAGAGATGGGGAGAGACAGGGAGAAATGGGGGGAAGACAGGGAGAGACATGGAGAGATGGGGAAGACTGGGAGAGACAGGGATGGACAAGGAGAGATGGGGAGAAACAGGGAGGGACAAGGAGAGATGGGGAGAGACAGGGAGAGATGGGGGAAGACAGGGAGAGATGGGGGAAGACAGGGAGAGATGGGGGAAGACAGGGATAGATGGGGAGAGACAGGGAGAGATGGGGAGAGACAGGGAGAGATGGGGAGAGACAGGGAGAAATGGGGGGAAGACAGGGAGAGACAAGGAGAGATGGGGAAGACTGGGAGAGACAGGGATGGACAAGGAGAGATGGGGAGAAACAGGGAGGGACAAGGAGAGATGGGGAGAGACAGGGAGAGATGGGGGAAGACAGGGAGAGATGGGGGAAGACAGGGAGAGATGGGGGAAGACAGGGAGAGATGGGGGAAGACAGGGAGAGATGGGGGGAAGACAGGGATAGATGGGGAGAGACAGGGAGAGATGGGGTGAGACAGGGAGAGATGGGGAGAGACAGGGAGAGACAAGGAGAGACAGGGAGAGACAAGGAGAGATGGGGAGAGACAGGGAGAGACAAGGAGAGATGGGGAGAGACAGGGAGAGACAAGGAGAGACAGGGAGAGACAGGGAGAGATGGGGAGAGACAGGGAGAGACAAGGAGAGATGGGGAGAGACAGTGAGAGTCTGGGTAATTTGAGAGAGATGCTGATTTAGAAAGCATCTGACAGCAGCCCTTCAGTTTCTGCCACCACCGCACCACCCCCGTCAATGCCACAGGCGCCTGTGCATCCACGCCTTCTTCGGGCCCGTGTCGGACTACTCGGTGACGCAGTTCCTGCCGTTCACCTTCCACAACCAGATCCCGCTGATCACACCGGGCGCCATTCACCGGGCATTCGGCAGCAAGAGTGGAGGCTCCCTGACTCGGGTAGCACCGCTGCTGGTGCAGGATCTCGGCAGCGTCATCGAGTCCCTGATGCTGAAGTACAGCTGGCGCAGGGTTGCTGTGCTCTATAACGAGCCCAACTACCGCCCGAGGGGCGACTTGCCCAGCAGCCCGGCTCCTGGCCAGAAGCTGCTCATCTGGTGCACCGGCGAGTCAAAATTAGCCGGCATCGACTGCGTCTTCGAGGTGGCCGCCTCTGCCACTCTCGTCACCACGCTGAAGCAAAAGATTGGCCTGACTCGGGCCTGTAAGTTTGAGGTAGACAACTGTGGTAGGTTGTGCGGCTCGTGAGGTAGACAACTGTGGTAGGTTATGCGGCTAGTGAGGTAGACAACTGTGGTAGGTTGTGCGGCTCGTGAGGTAGACAACTGTGGTAGGTTATGCGGCTAGTGAGGTAGACAACTGTGGTAGGTTATGCGGCTAGTGAGGTAGACAACTGTGGTAGGTTATGCGGCTAGTGAGGTAGACAACTGTGGTAGGTTGTGCGGCTAGTGAGGTAGACAACTGTGGTAGGTTGTGCGGCTAGGGAGACTGGAACTGTATTGTTTGCGTTTTGGCAGAACATCTAACCTTAATTGTTCAGAATGAACTACTTGAAGTAGAATCTAAAACTGTTATCAAGTGAGACAGAACTCGTACTATTTCCTAGTATTATTCTTCTTTTTTAAGTACTATTTGTTGTATTAATTATTGAAAGAAAATATCAGTATTTCCCTGTATAAGACGTTCGATTTCCCTGGTCTAAAAAGCTCCATTTTCCTGTCTAACACGTCAGACTTCCGTGTCTAACATGCTGACTTTCCCTTCTAACACGCTGGATTGCCCTATCCAACACGTCGGATTTCCCTGTCGAACACGTCGGGTTTTCCTGTCTAACACGTCGGATTTCCCTGTCTAACACGTTGGATTTCCCTGTCTAACACGTCGGATTTTCCTGTCTAACACGTCGGATTTCCCTGTTGAACATATCGGATTTACATGTCTAACACGTCGGATTTCCCTGTCTAACACGTCGGATTTCCCTGTCTAACACGTCGGATTTCCCTGTCGAACACATCGGATTTCCCTGTCTAACACGTCGGATTTCCCTGTCTAACACGTCGGATTTCCCTGTTGAACACATCGGATTTATATGTCTAACTGTAATGAGTTGTTAAAAACACATTAGGGTTTATCATAGATTTCTCATGAACTCATTATTGAATCCTTCAATCATTTCGTATATTAGTATTTAGCTCGCTAGACAAACTCAGTGACTATTAAAAAGTGTGACCAATTGCGCAGAATGCAATATTCGAGATTCGAGAATAAAATCACTAATAAATTAGTAATCAACTTCCACTGAAAAATCCTGCTCACCTGCTCTCTCAGTGCTACGCAGTTTCTATGACCTACTCAAACTCAGTGAGTCTATTTTCTGCAATTTCTCTACAGGACTAATGTAGATTTTTTCGCTTTGCCCTCGATTCCACAGTCGTGTCTGCAGATAACAGCCAGAGTATGGTTGGGTTCATGCTTTGCTATTATTATCTAAATCAAAAAATCAACAAGAGTTATATTCGCACTAAGAGCTGCTCATTTCGACATTGCGAAGCCAACAAAAAGTTATTCAAATTTAAGTTAAAATTTCATTAGAAAAAGTGCTAAAATATGCATTTTGATATGCTTTAGCTAGGCTAAAGTATACTTCACTCGCTTGTCTATCGAATGGTCTACTAATCCATGCTTACTCATTCATCTATGAGATAGATTAGCAATCCATGCTACTCATTCATCGATGAGATAGATTAGCAATCCATGCTACTCATTCATCTATGAGATAGATTAGCAATCCATGCTACTCATTCATCTATGAGATAGATAAGCAATCCATGCTACTCATTCATCTATGAGATAGATTAGCAATCCATGGTACTCATTTATCTATGAGATAGATTAGCAATCCATGGTACTCATTCATCTATGAGATAGATTAGCAATCCATGCTACTCATTTATCTATGAGATAGATTAGCAATCCATGCTACTCATTCATCTATGAGATAGATTAGCAATCCATGCTACTCATTCATCCATGAGACAGATTAGCAATCCATGCTACTCATGCATCTATGAGATAGATTAGCAATCCATGCTACTCATTCATCTATGAGATAGATTAGCAATCCATGCTACTCATTCATCTATGAGATAGATTAGCAATCCATGCTACTCATGCATCTATGAGATAGATTAGCAATCCATGCTACTCATTCATCTATGAGATAGATTAGCAATCCATGCTACTCATTCATCTATGAGATAGATTAACAATCAGATTGGACAGGTGAGACTGGGAGCTGGGGAATATTGGACAGGTGAGATTAGGGAGCTTGGGAATATTTAACAGGTGAGACTTGGGAGTTGGAGAATATTGGACAGGATGAAGGATACTGAGTGGGAACTTGTCCTCACACCTGATTCCCTAAACGCAGACTCCTTTACAAAAGTGCATCAGCTCCGTTAGCGCCAGTATAAAAATGTATTGAGAAACAAGAAAATATCCGAACAAGATATTTTAAGGCAAGACAGAGAGAGAGAAAGACTCGAATCCCACAGAGGTAAAGGAAAAGATTGTCTGTCATGCAGGTGTGGAGCTAGTTGAGTTGGGTAGGCAATACAAGAGAAGTCGAATATAGCTCGTTTATCTTATCAACCGCACCTGTGTGGTATGTGTGTGTGTGCCCCATCCCGCCATATGGCCTCGCCACCTGAATGACTGAGTGCCGACCCTGCTAGCTATTCCTACCCCTCCGGCTGTCCTAATTGGTTGAGCCGTTGCTCAGCTGCTCAACCTCAGAAGGGCCGAGCGAGAGAAAAAAAATCGAGAATCTACGAATTCATTTTGATTTTTTGCGACATTTGACTCGCCACATGCTCGATGTGGAGATTTTCAACATAAAAAAGCAACTCTTGAGTCTATATATTTTCGCCTCATCAATCATGCTGCATCAAGCTTGACACTCCGCATTGACGATTATGAGACACGTCCTGCTGATGCTGCTGCTGCTGCTGCAGTTGCTGTTGCTCCCCACCGCTGAATCTGTTCAAAACCGTTCCAACGTTAGCACACCGGAGGCAACCATTTTTCTTCTGGCGCCAAAGTTTGAACCGCTTCGCGAGCTGGTGAGTCCACTGGAGCTGCTCAGCGCTACTCTAGACATTGCTCTGGACAGCGCTCTGGTTCGATCTGTGCCGGCGCAGCTGACAGCCGAGTCCAACGAGCTCGGCTGCGACTTCAAGGAGTCCATGGAGAGCATTATCGAGCTGCGGTGTCGTCAGCGAATCAGCGACAACAGAGCTCGCCTGCTTGTGGGGCCTCTCTGCTCCTACGCCGTCAACAATCTGTTCCTGTGGTTTAAGTCCCAGTCGGACGTCACCGTGACTGCCGGGGCCAGCTCCGTGGGATTCAACGAAAGGCAATACTCGGACCTCATCCGGATTGGGGCCACCTCCGATCAGGACTCGAACGCCTTCTTGGCCATTTTCAAAGCGCTGTCACCTTCCAAAGGTCGATGGAGACAGGCATTTTACATATTCGAAGGCATGTCAAGGACACTGTCTGAGAAGTCCGACAAGCGACACGACGCTTGGTACTATGTAGACAATATCCAGTGCAAAAACCTCAACAGCGCGCTGAGACAGGCTCTGCGAAACGGCTACGGGTACAAGTGGTTCGACCTGAAGCCAAACGTTAACGAGGACCATCCGCAAACAGAGGAAGAGAAGAGAGGCCTCATTAATAGCACTCTATTGAATCGGGTGGGAAGTGACCATGCCGGTGAGTGTAGGGCTCCGTTATTGTCAAGAACCTGTCATTGCTTGATGAGCTGAGTACAGTCAAACATGGATGAC
The DNA here is from genome assembly GCA_950097015.1 of Macrostomum hystrix. Lineage (NCBI taxonomy): Eukaryota > Metazoa > Platyhelminthes > Macrostomidae > Macrostomum > Macrostomum hystrix. The sequence goes on from CATNEN010000008.1 coordinate 722,729, forward strand.
CACAATGATATTGAAACAATATGGATTCCTGATATTTTTCGCTCAAAAGTGAGGCTCACCTCCCTGAGAATCTTAAGATTGGTGTCCCTTAAGAATCGTGAGATTGATTTCCTTGAGAATCGTGAGATTGACCTCACCCGAGAATCGTGAGATTGACCCGAGAATCGTGAGATTGACCTACATGAGAATCGTGAGATTGACCTACCTGAGAATCGTGAGATTGACCTACCTGAGAATCGTGAGATTGACCTACCTCAGAATCGTGAGATTGACCTACCTGAGAATCGTGAGATTGATCTCTCTAAGAATCGTGAGATTGTTCACCCTGAGAATCGTGAGATTGATCACCCTGAGAATCGTGAGATTGATCACCCTGAGAATCGTGAGATTGATCACCCTGAGAATCAATCCGTGTGATTAATGTCCTTGAGCATCGTGAGATTGATGTCCTTGAGAATCGTTAGATTGATGTCCTTGAGAATCGTTTGATTGATTTCCCTGAGAATCGTTAGATTGATGTCCCTGAGAATCGTTAGATTGATGTCCTTGAGAATCGTTAGATTGATGTCCTTGAGAATCGTTAGATTGATGTCCTTGAGAATCGTTAGATTGATATCCTTGAGAATCGTTTGATTGATTTCCCTGAGAATCTACCCAAGAGTCCTGAGTTTAAATTCGCTGCTCATAGAAAGTCTTGGAGGAGAATAAATACATTTTTGTACTTTAATTCCTAAAAGTTTCATGAAGCGAACTCATGACTGAATCTGAGATCAGGCTCTGGATGCAAAATTCACAAAATCTTATCGTATCCCATTTTGTTTCTCAAACATTTAGTTTTGAAAAGAAGAATACAATAGACTCTATCATCAATGATCGATTTTTCCAGCCTGGCTTCCTTAACTTTTAGCAACTACAACGAGTCCAATAATCTTTTAACACCCTACTGGATTATCCGAGCTGCAATTTTATGTTTACAATTTCTCCTTCTTTTTTAGCTTAGGCAAAGAAAATTGGGAAAAAAACTTTTTTAGTAAGAAGTTTTCAGTTTTTCCCTTATCTTTAAAAGTTGCTAATCTGTCTTTCTCCAAATTTTCTTACTATCGATACTAGTAGTATGTATTGCATTTTCCTGGGCTGCATTCTTCACTTGCAAAACTATAGCGATAATCTGGGAGCTATATGTGAGTTTGTGCTTGTGTGTGCATGTTCTCAACAATGATTCTCATCAGTGTGTTAAATATTATATTTTGGTTCTCTAACTCTATAAATCTATCGATAACTTTGGACTCTAGATCTCACTGTGGGTTTCTCCGTGTTCATATTCGCATTGACACCCTCTACTGACACCCGCTGATGTCATTTTATGACGAACGCTGAATCCTCTTCTGACACCTGCTAACATCTTCTTCTGACACCTACTGACATACTCTTCTGACACCCACTGAATCCTTTTCTGACAACCCTGACATCATCTTCTGACATCCTCTTCTGACACCCACTGACATCAGCTTCTGACACCCACTGAATCCTCTTCTGACACCCCTGACATCATCTTCTGACATCCTCTTCTGACATCCTCTTCTGACATCCTCTTCTGACACCCACTGACATCAGCTTCTGGCACCTACTGATATCCTCTTCTGACATCCTCTTCTGACATCCTCTTCTGACACCCACTGACATCAGCTTCTGGCACCTACTGATATCCTCTTCTGACATCCTCTTCTGACATCCTCTTCTGACACCCACTGACATCAGCTTCTGACACCTACTGACATCCTCTTCTGACACCCACTGACATCAGCTTCTGGCACCTACTGATATCCTCTTCTGACATCTACTGACATCCTCTTTTGACACCCACTGACATCCTCTTTTGACACCCACTGACATCCTCTTCTGACACCTACTGACATCCTCTTTTGACACCCACTGACATCCTCTTTTGACACCCACTGACATCCTCTTTTGACACCCACTGATATCCTCTTCTGACACCTACTGACATCCTCTTCTGACACCTACTGACATCCTCTTCTGACACCCCTGACATCCTCTTCTGACACCTACCGACATCCTCTTTTGACACCCACTGACATCCTCTTCTGACACCTACTGACATCCTCTTTTGACACCCACTGACATCCTCTTCTGACACCCACTGACATCAGCTTCTGGCACCTACTGATATCCTCTTCTGACACCTACTGACATCCTCTTCTGACACCCACTGACATCAGCTTCTGGCACCTACTGATATCCTCTTCTGACACCTACTGACATCCTCTTTTGACACCCACTGACATCCTCTTTTGACACCCACTGACATCCTCTTCTGACACCTACTGACATCCTCTTCTGACACCTACTGACATCCTCTTCTGACACCTACTGACATCCTCTTCTGACACCTACTGACATCCTCTTCTGACACCTACTGACATCCTATTTTGACACCTACCGACATCCTCTTCTGACACCTACCGACATCCTCTTCTGACACCCTCTTCTGGCACCAGCCGAGATGTCTACTGACAACTTGTTTGGAAAAATTGGCTTAGACTCTATACTGCCACTGCCGCTGACCAACGAACATTTGGCACGTGACTTCGCTGACTTCGCTGATTATATTCTTGAAGCATTGGATTTCTGTCTCTTGTTCAATAGATGACATTGTGGGCTTCTTTTACCCGCCCTTCCCACAAATTATCGGTCAGATCCCATTCGCACTCGAAAAGCCCTACTAAAGGTTTAACATTTTAAGGAGTATTTTTACCTCGTGTTTAAAAAAAATAATTCATAACTATTTGCCCGCACACGCTGTGCCGTGGCCTGCGAATCTAAAAGTGAGGTCTTCCCTCTCAAACCCTCTGCTCAAATATTTCCTTTTCTATAAGTCACGGGGAACGGAATTCTAGAACTAGTGCAGGGGATTGTGTTTGGCCAAACGAGTCCCAGTCTCCTCTATGCTTCATCATTCTGTCTAAACCCTATCCCTGGCAAGCAGTGCAAGCAGGAAGGACTCAAGCTGGACCAGTTGATGCTAGAAGCACCTCTTATCTTTGGACTGTGCCATCTCATATCTCAGCTAGCGAATTCACCAGTACTCAGACATACTGGCCTCATGCCGTCCGCTATAGTGCTTTGATTACACTTCTCTGCTCCTCTGACAATTCCCAACTGTCCCTTTGTCAACTGCTCTATCAACCGTTAGTTAGATACACTTCCCTTCTTACATTGTTCCCCCCCTGCTATCTTCCTCCCCTCTGCTATCTTCCTCCCCCTCTGCTATCTTCCTCCCCCTCTGCTATCTTCCTCCCCTCTGCTATCTTCCTTCCCCCTGCTGTCTTCCTCCCCTCTGCTATCTTCCTTCCCCCTGCTGTCTTCCTCCCCCTCTGCTATCTTCCTCCCCCTCTGCTATCTTCCTCCCCCTCTGCTATCTTCCTCCCCCTCTGCTATCTTCCTCCCCCTGCTATCTTCCTCCCCTCTGCTATCTTCCTCCCCTCTGCTATCTTCCTTCCCCCTGCTGTCTTCCTCCCCTCTGCTATCTTCCTCCCCTCTGCTATCTTCCTCCCCTCTGCTATCTTCCTCCCCCCTGCTATCTTCCTCCCCCCTGCTATCTTCCTCCCCTCTGCTATCTTCCTCCCCTCTGCTATCTTCCTCCCCCTCTGCTATCTTCCTCCCCCCTGCTATCTTCCTCCCCTCTGCTATCTTCCTCCCCTCTGCTATCTTCCTCCCCTCTGCTATCTTCCTCCCCTCTGCTATCTTCCTCCCCCTCTTTTCCTCCCCTCTGCTATCTTCCTCCCCTCTGCTATCTTCCTCCCCTCTGCTATCTTCCTCCCCCTCTTTTCCTCCCCCTCTGCTATCTTCCTCCCCTCTGCTATCTTCCTCCCCCTCTTTTCCTCCCCCTCTGCTATCTTCATCCCCCTCTTTTCCTCCCCCTCTGCTATCTTCCTTCCCCTCGGAACTGCCTCTAATCGGCAGTCGAACCCAGCCTCAGTAAACGCCAAGCCGCACGCAGATTCCCCCACCATTTGACAAGGCGCGCACTCTTGACTGAGTGAACTTACTCAGCTGGCCTCTCAAGGCAGCTCGCCAGGGCGGCGGATGCGGAACCCAGCAAGGTTTGCTCTAGGAGGAGAGGAGCATGACGACTCAAATATTGCCAGTGTCAGGGGGGTATCTTGGGTGGCAGCGGCAGTCAGTGTTTGCGCAGACTGGAGGGACAAGGGGAGGGGTCAGTGACGCCCGCACGGGGGCGCAAATCTAAAGGAAGTCACGGGGCAGCAGTCAGCTGGTGACGGACATTTCAGCCTCTCTATCTGGCCGATGAAGGCTTGGCTCTGACGGCCTACGAGAAACTGAATGTACAGTGCAGTGCAGTTTTTTCTGCTTTTGGCTTGCTTGTTGGAGAAACCAGAAGGCTGGTAGCTATCGTGTCATCGATTGAAACCTTATTCTAATTTTTGTTTGTATTCAATAAAAAAATTTTTTTGTTTTCAAAGCGCACTCTAATTTTACATCTCAATGGCAAACCACTTACTTTTACTCTCCTCTCCCTGCCTCTCTCCCTGTCTCCCTCCCTGCCTCTCTCCCTGCCTCTCTCCCTGCCTCTCCGCCTGTCTCGCTCCCTGCCTCTCTCCCTGTCTCCCTCCCTGCCTCTCTCCCTGTCTCCCTGCCTCTCTCCCTGTCTCCCTCCCTGTCTCTCTCCCTGTCTCTCTCCCTGTCTCTCTCCCTGTCTCCCTCCGTGCCTCTCTCCCTCTCTCTCTCTGCCTCTCTCCCTGCCTCTCCCCCTGCCTCTCTATTACTGCCCTCCCTACATCTGAAGCTGTCCAGCTACCTCTAAGAATTTCTTCCAGAGCCTTCATCCGTAATTCTGTGTCAATCCAAAGTGTATGAAACATTTTTGTAAATAACAATCCGAACAGTAAAAAATTTCGTACGCGTGGTGAAGAGAGAGACTGAGAGAGAAAGAGAGAGAGGTTGAGATAAGACTCCAGGAAAATTCACCTGTACTAATAGCTGATTCGAAACGCCGAAATATTCTGAGTTCGGGTGACCTCTCTCTCAGTCTGTCGGCCTACCGGTTCCACCACTCCGAGATAAAGAACTCCGAACAGGCGGGCGCGCGAAGCCCTCCGAGTTCTCCCTTATTCAGCGGCGGAGAGGTGGCCAAGCGTTTATTGCTCAGTTGAGTTTGCTTTAAAAAGAAAAATCGTACAGCCCGCCCCAATCCCTCTCCGGCCCAACTGATAGGCAAACGGGACCGCCTTGGCCCCAACCCCAAAGCCGAGAACAGCGCCAGGCTGATTCTATAAGAACTCCTGCCGGTTGGGGCCCAAGCTTTTTATCCTGCACCCCCAGTCAACCAGAAACACAATTAATACAATCCCACCCACTGCTAACCCACCCCAAATTGCTCAGTGTTCTCAACTACACCCGACACTTCAAGATCGCTGGAATTTAAACACAGCAAAGCCAATCAGACTAAGGAATTTACTTCCTTCGAGTCGGGAACTCATTGGCTGAGCAGAGAAGCCAGATCTCCTTACCGCCCCTAACAGTGTTTCTGTTTTCACACGCTTCATTGAAAAGTCTCAGCCGTCCTTCTTGTCTCGGCGGGAATTATTCGGCGGGAAATCCTATTCCGTAGGGTTTCTTCATTCCGAAATCCTTGCCTCGCATCGGAACTGAACAATCGACATGCGACACTTGTTGCTGCTGCTGCTGCTGCTGCTGCTGCTAGTTCAAAAGTCTGTGAGCCTGTCGGACAGTCGTGACAGTCGGGTGACCTTTCGACTGCTCTGCCTGCTGCCACAGAACAGCCGCTACCAGTTCGATCAAAGTCTTGTGGCTCCGAGCACGGCGCTGGTTGCTGACACACTGACAAGACTTGGCTTCAACCAGCACTTCAGCCTGAACATTAGCTTTGAGAACTCCACCTGCTCAAACAAGGCCGCCCTGCCAGCCATGGAGTATTATTACTCGGGTCAGGTGGACGGATTCGTTGGACTAGCCTGCCCCGAGAGTTGCAGCCAGATTGTACAATACTCTGGGTGAGTAGCTATGATGAAACTGAATCTCTATTTAATAGTTCTCAAATAGCTAGTTCTCAAGAAACACTTTCAATTTCTTGTCAAACGCGTAGAAGTGCTCGATAAAATCTGACAGCAAAATTTTTGTTGAGATTAACAAAATCGAATATAATATAGTGGTTTTTTAATCTATTGACAAATATAGTGGGATTTACAATCAGGGTAGACTTTGCAATGATCAATTTTCGGTGCACATTCAGCCATAGAGTGGGGATGTACATTCGGGGTAGACTTTGCAATCATCAATCATGGGTGCACTTTCAGCCATAGAGTGGGGATGTACATTCGGGGTAGACTTTGCAATCATCAATCATGGGTGCACTTTCAGCCATAGAGTGGGGATGTACATTCGAGGTAGAGAGTGTAAACGGTGAGTCATCCGAGTGTACACCTCAGATGCGAGGATTAGCTATATAATGAGTTATCAAAAGTATGTTACAGGGCTTGCGAAGTTTGACTTAACTAAAAGGTATAATATATAAAAAAATGCACTTTAGTTGCAGACTTTCATGATTTAATTATTATAGCTAATGTTATTAACTAACAGTGCTTGTAGTACTTTCAAATAACAGTTGAAACGCGGTCGTGGTTAATGCAGCTAGTGGGTCGCCTTTTAAATAAAATTGAAAACATACGTATCCAAGCTAATTGGCAGTCTGGCAGTATCTCATTCCCTCACAATCTACTTAACACACTAGCCTATTTACTTCACAGGAAAGTAGCTTGTATCATTTAAGAAACTTTATTGTTGTATGGCTCGTAGTTAGTTTAGTGAAAATGGTGCAAAAATTTATTAAACTCTGCCTCAAAATGAGCCGAGTTAGGGTCGCGTACTACATTAAGTGAAAATCCGAAAAGAAATTAATTTTCTGAATTATAAACTTCATATAGTGTGCACCTTAGCAGTCCTGCTTGAATTTCACGATTGAGAATTCAAGATCTCATGATTTAGCGCCACGTATTTAGTAATTTTATTTACTTTGCGTGCTCAATTGTTGAGCACAGAATAGACAGGCAAGTTTAATTTTCACAACTAGCAGAGTTCCTTTTATAGGAAACAGAAAACAGATCATTGGAGGCTATAATGACAGATAGACAGGGGGCAGTATGAATTAGACAGTAATGAATTTTACAATTCAGTAACCAATCCTTGAACTGAGTCCTTGAATCCTAGTTAGTTAGTTAGTTAGTTAGTTAGTTAGTTGGTTAGTTAGTTAGTTATTTAGTTAGTTAGTTAGTTAGTTAGTTAGTTAGTTAGTTAGTTAGTTAGTTAGTTAGTTAGTTAGTTAGTTAGTTAGTTAGTTAGCTAGCTAGCTAGCTAGCTAGTTAGTTAGTTAGTTAGTTAGTTAGTTTATAATGAGCTCATTAACTTTCTACTGTCAGTAGTATATGCCATAGAATTTAAAGCACATAAGAACATTTCCCAAATACCAGGGAGCGCTGGAACAAGCCCGTGGTGAGCATAGGCGCAGTCGAGACTGGTTTCCGAGACAGCAGCAAGATCCAGTACAGGCACAACATATTCGTTAGGGTAAGCTTCGACAGCGGCCAGCTCATGAGCTCGATCCTGCAGTCAATTTTCCTGTCCAACGGTTGGAGAAATTTCTTCGGCATGTTCACCTGGAGCCACGGCTACGCAAAGGAGGCGTGCGGCCTGCTAATGAACGACCTGAGCAAGATAAGACAGAGGATGAATATGAAGGCCGACTTCTTTGACACCTGGAATCGGACATTCACCCGGGAGGAGATTGCTAGCGCGTTTAGGAAAAAGATTGCCACAGTCTACTCTGGTAAGGCTTCGTCAGCCTCTAACGTCAGGCTGGAAACAAAAGTGCAACACGACATGTCAGAGCAGCTCGACTTTCTGAAACTCCCAACTGCCTTTAGGTCTAAATTCTTATCTACCTCCCAAACTACCGTCTTATCTACTCTCCAACCTACCTTCTTATCTACTCTCCGACCTACCTTCTTATCTACTCTCCAACCTAGCTTCTTATCTACTCTCCAATCTACCTTCTTATCTACTCTCCGACCTAGCTTCTTATCTACTCTCCAACCTAGCTTCTTATCTACTCTCCAACCTAGCTTCTTATCTACTCTCCAACCTACCTTCTTATCTACTCTCCAACCTAGCTTCTTATCTACTCTCCAACCTAGCTTCTTATCTACTCTCCAACCTAGCTTCTTATCTACTCTCCGACCTAGCTTCTTATCTACTCTCCAACCTAGCTTCTTATCTACTCTCCAACCTAGCTTCTTATCTACTCTCCAACCTAGCTTCTTATCTACTCTCCAATCTACCTTCGTATCTACCTTCCCACCTAACTTCCAAGGAGGGGGTGAGTGGCAGAGCGGTTAATGCGTTTGATGCGCAATTGCCCGCGGCCCTATTGCAGTTATTATCATTGTTATAACCTACCTTATAATTTCCCTTCCACTGTACATTTCAAAGTTTAAGGGGTCGATTTTAAACGAAAATCAAATTCGCAGATAAAAGAAACAAACTTTACTAAACACTGTAATAACAGTAGTACTTAGACACTCAAGTAAAAAACTTTGTCTCAGATAAAAAAATGACATCAATCGCTTGTAAGAGTTTTCAAAATAATCTTTCTTATTAAATTGCATCTAAGCAATGCTTCTTAATATTCATCTAGATAAGCACATTTACTAATCTACCCTAGCAACAAAAAACACGGGATTCCACAAAACACCAGAGCTAGCTGCTCTTAATCATGCGGCACCCAGCAACTCAGGGCCAGGCGGAGGGTGGGTGCAAATGGCGACTTAATTAATGGCATAAATAGAACCCAGTGTGTTCCAAGGCATTCTTTGCAAAAACCTGGGGGTGGTAGTATGAGTGCGGGCTATGGGCCCAGTTTTTTTTCTGCGGAGTCGCTTCGCCTCGCTTGCTCACTGCTCACATTACTATATAGGAAATATTTGTGCATATTTCACTCGGGCATTCCACTTTTATTAGATTGGTCATTGCGAGCTGTCAGGCCAAGGGTGACACTGGAGGATTTTGAGTGGGGAAGAGGAATGACTCTAGCTGCTGCTGCTGCTGCTGCTTCTGCTGCTGCTGCTGCTTTATCTGGCTTCACTTCGTCCAGCGCGAGTCTCATTTGTCTCCAAGGCTAACGCGTCGCATAATTTTCATCCATCTGCGTCCCAAATTTTTAATATTTCAACTTCATTAATGCTCCAAAACTCAATGTATCTATCTAGATCCTCAGCCTACAGCCTCTCATTCTGCCACTTTTTCTGCCCCATGCTTCTCCCCATATCCTTCTCCCCTATCTTTCTGCCCGATCATTCAACCCTGTCCTTCTCCCCTATCCATCCCCCTATCTGTCTCTCCCCTATGCTTCTCCCCCTCTCATTCTCCCCTGTCATACTCCCTTATCCTTCTCCCCCAACCCTTCTCCCCAATTCCTCTCCCCTATCCTTCTCCCCTTATCATTCTCCCCTATCACTCTCCCCTATCATTCTCCCCTATCATTCTCCCCTGTCCTTCTCCCCTATCATTCTCCCCTATCATTCTCCCCTGTCCTTCTCCCCTATCATTTTCATATATCCTTCTCCCCTATCATTCTCCCCTTATCCTTCTTCCCAATCATTCTCCCCTGTCCTTCTCCCCTATCATTTTCATCTATCCTTCTCCCCTATCCTTCTCCCTATCATTCTCCCTATCATTATCCCCTTACTCTCCTTCAACTTTTTTCCAGTTTTTTTTCCAGACAGCGCCGGGCTTCTGTTGTGTAGAAAATGATTGGTCCACGCATTAGCCAATCGCAGACCAGCATGACTCGATTTCATATTCTACTCTTTCAAATATAAATCTTTATACTCTGCTGACAAATCTAAGCTAAAACTCTGGGCTCTAAGATAGCAGGGATAGCCAAATATTCTGAATTCATTCTAATGAAATCAGATGGCTAAGAATTTTGCATAGCAGTTTAATCTTGAAAAAAAACTCCTAAATACTGACTGACCCGGAATGGAAGTTGAGCAGTGAGGTGCAGTTGCAGAATCTGCGGGAAGTGGGAATGTGCCATCGTCAGGTGGTGCCGCAGCAGCTGCTGCTACTGCTGCTGCTGGTCGGCTTCAGCGCCCAAGGCGCAGATCGCACGCTGAAGATCTCTGTTCTGCTGCCGGAATCTCGGCACAATATCTCCCAGATGAGTCTGGAGCGCGTTCTCCCCGTAGTGGACGTTGCTGTGGCGACCGCGAAAGCCTCCGGCCTGCTCTCCGGCGTCACTGTGCGGTTGCTTAGCAACGACAGCGAGTGCGACTACTCGGTGGCGCCGGTGATTGGCATGCTGATGCTGAAAGAGGTCGACCTCATGCTGGGTGAGTTTGAAGCTGCTGATGATCTGCATATACCTACTTTGCTTTTTGTGCTAGATGTTGAAGACCCAGGGATGTGAGACTTCAGGGAAGTTGTGAAACTTCAGGGAAGTTGTGAAACTTCAGGGAAGTTGTGAAACTTCAGGGAAGTTGTGAAACTTCAGGGAAGTTGTGAGACTTCAGTGAAGTTGTGAAAATTCAGGGAAGTCGTGAAACTTCAGGGAAGTTGTGAGACTTCAGGGAAGTTGTGAAAATTCAGGGAAGTTGTGAAACTTCAGGGAAGTTGTGAGACTTCAGGGAAGTTGTGAAACTTCAGGGAAGTTGTGAGACTTCAGGGAAGTTGTGAAACTTCAGGGAAGTTGTGTGACTTCAGGGAAGTTGTGAAACTTCAGGGAAGTTGTGAAACTTCAGGGAAGAAAGAAAACTGAAGGAAAGAGGGGAAACTTCAGGGAAGAAATTCCTTCGCTAGTTTGGATGGTCACGTGACACTAGGACTCAGCGGCCAGGCCTCCTGTCTCCTGTTGCTCTCGATTCATCAGCCATTTTGTTAAATTTTGTCTGCTATGCCTTCCTGCCTGACGCGGATGAAATATTTCATGCATAGAAATGTAATTCCTGAATTCAAACACGCTTCCTGAGGCTCGCACCTTCCATATCCTGTCTGTGCCAGGTCGGGGAGCCGGGGCTGGGTAGAATTAATCAGTGCGGTGAAGCCTGGGCAGTCGAAACTACCCGCTAGGAAACTGATGCTGGAAAAGATGGAGCCGCTGTCCAATTCCCCGAGATTGAAATGGCCGCTGCGGAGAAATGTTAGCGCGGATAAGAAGGGGGCATTAGTGACCTGGGCTAGAGGTACTGCAAACCCAATCAATGCCCACAGGATATGCCAGACTATTCCTATTTGAGCCCAGAAAGCTTGCTCAGCTATATAGTAACTCGGGTTGAGACTGGCTTGTCAATCGTCAAACTGGTAATTCGGCCGCTGAATATTAATTGAAGTATGTAAATACGCCAGCTTGATTGATGCCATTCAGCTGCCCTTTTGAGTTGGGGGGGGGGGCAAGTTTTGGCGGCCTTGAACATCTGCGCTACCTGGGCTTTCTTGTGAGCTCAGCGGATATTAATGAATTGACTGGTCCTACATGCATGCCTTCTCTCTCCTTTCTTCTCCTCTCCGTCTTCTCACTCTAATCACTCTTCTTCTGAGCCTCCTCATCCCTCTGAATATTTTACTGCTACAGTGATTTTTGTCACCTTCCCTGTATCCTTCAGAAGTTCTCTCTCCGTCTCTCCGTCTCTCCCTCTCTACCTATCTTGTTCGTTCTCTATCCTTATCTCTCTCCTTATCTCTCTCCTTCTCACTTTCCTTCTCTCCCTCTCTCCCTCTCTCCTTCTCTCCTTCTCCCCCTCTCTCCTTTTCTCCTTTTCTCCTTCTCTGCCTCTCTCCTTCTCTCCTTCTCTCCCTCTCTCTCCTTCTTTCCCTCTCTCCCTCTCTCCTTCTCTCCTTCTCTCCTTCTCTCCCTCTCTCTCCTTCTCTCCTTCTTTCCCTCTCTCCCTCTCTCCTTCTCTCCTTCTTTCCCTCTCTCCCTCTCTCCTTCTCTCCTTCTTTCCCTCTCTCCCTCTCTCCTTCTCTCCTTCTTTCCCTCTCTCCCTCTCTCCTTCTCTCCTTCTTTCCCTCTCTCCCTCTCTCCCTCTCTCTCCTTCTCTCCTTCTCTCCTTCTCTCCCTCTCTCTCCTTCTCTCCTTCTTTCCCTCTCTCCCTCTCTCCTTCTCTCATTCTTTCCCTCTCTCCCTCTCTCCTTCTCTCCTTCTTTCCCTCTCTCGCTCTCTCCTTCTCTCCTTCTTTCCCTCTCTCCCTCTCTCCCTCTCTCTCCTTCTCTCCTTCTCTCCCTCTCTCCCTCTCTCTCCTTCTCTCCTTCTCTCCCTCTCTCCCTTTCTCTCCTTCTCACTTTCCTTCTCTCCCTCTCTCCCTCTCTCCTTCTCTCCTTCTCCCCCTCTCTCCTTTTCTCCTTTTCTCCTTCTCTGCCTCTCTCCCACTCTCGTTTTCTCCCTCTCTCCCTCTCTGCTTCCATCTCCTAAACTTTCTGTCCATCTGTCAGTCAGAGTGAGTTGTCAGTTGCTATGCAAGCGTGGAAACTCCCCCAGTTGATCAGAATGCAGAAAGCATCACTGGTTTCAAATTCGGTGATTTATTAAGCCCCGCGCGACAACTTCAGCCTCGTAGGCTCAACGAGCCCCATCGCGGAAGGTCTCAAAATCGAATCCGCACAAGCCGGTCACTAGGCCGGGCACAATGACACTCAGTGACCGTCATCTCCCTTTTATTGTTTCGCATGACTGGACAAATGAAATGAGAAAATAATTAGGAAATAATCCGGCCCTGAGCAAGCCAGAAAATTGGGATTTCGAAATGGCTGGGATCCTCATCACAGCTGAGTTACAAATCTGATGGCTTACTATTTAGTGTACTATTAAGCTTCTGTAAATCAAGAAATATTAAGATAAGATAAGTTTCACAACTTCCCTGAAGTTTCACTTCCCTGAAGTTTCACTTCCCTGAAGTTTCACTTCCCTGAAGTTTCATAAATTCCCTGAAGTTTCACTTCCCTGAAGTTTCACTTCCCTGAAGTTTCACTTCCCTGAAGTTTCACTTCCCTGAAGTTTCATAACTTCCCTGAAGTTTCACTTCCCTGAAGTTTCATAACTTCCCTGAAGTTTCACTTTCCTGAAGTTTCACTTTCCTGAAGTTTCACTTCCCTGAAGTTTCACAACTTCCCTGAAGTTTCACTTTCCTGAAGTTTCACAACTTCCCTGAAGTTTCACAACTTCCCTGAAGTTTCACTTCCCTGAAGTTTCATAAATTCCCTGAAGTTTCACTTCCCTGAAGTTTCACTTCCCTGAAGTTTCACTTCCCTGAAGTTTCACTTCCCTGAAGTTTCACTTCCCTGAAGTTTCACTTCCCTGAAGTTTCACTTCCCTGAAGTTTCACTTCCCTGAAGTTTCACTTCCCTGAAGTTTCACTTCCCTGAAGTTTCACTTCCCTGAAGTTTCATAACTTCCCTGAAGTTTCACTTTCCTGAAGTTTCACTTTCCTGAAGTTTCACTTCCCTGAAGTTTCACAACTTCCCTGAAGTTTCACTTTCCTGAAGTTTCACAACTTCCCTGAAGTTTCACTTTCCTGAAGTTTCACTTCCCTGAAGTTTCACAACTTCCCTGAAGTTTCACAGCTTCCCTGAAGTTTCACAACCTCCCTGAAGTCTCACAACTTCCCTGAAGTTTCACAACTTCCCTGAAGTTTCACAACTTCCCTGAAGTTTCACAACTTCCCTGAAGTCTCACAACTTTCCTGGAAGTTTCACTTCCCTGAAGTTTCACAACTTCCCTGAAGTTTCACAACTTTCCTGAAGTTTCACTTTCCTGAAGTTTCACTTCCCTGAAGTTTCACAACTTCCCTGAAGTTTCACAACTTCCCTGAAGTTTCACAGCTTCCCTGAAGTTTCACAACCTCCCTGAAGTCTCACAACTTCCCTGAAGTTTCACTTCCCTGAAGTTTCACTTCCCTGAAGTTTCACTTTCCTGAAGTTTCACTTCCCTGAAGTTTCACTTCCCTGAAGTTTCACTTCCCTGAAGTTTCACTTCCCTGAAGTTTCACTTCCCTGAAGTTTCACTTCCCTGAAGTTTCACTTCCCTGAAGTTTCATAACTTCCCTGAAGTTTCACTTTCCTGAAGTTTCACTTTCCTGAAGTTTCACAACTTCCCTGAAGTTTCACAACTTCCCTGAAGTTTCACTTCCCAGAAGTTTCACTTTCCTGAAGTTTCACAACTTCCCTGAAGTTTCACAACTTCCCTGTAGTTTCACTTCCCAGAAGCTTCACTTTCCTGAAGTTTCACTTGCCTGAAGTTTCACTTTCCTGAAGTTTCACTTTCCTGAAGTTTCACTTGACTCAAGTTTCACAACTTCCCTGAAGTTTCACTTTCCTGAAGTTTCACTTTCCTGAAGTTTCACTTCCCCGAAGTTTCACTTTCCTGAAGTTTCACTTCCCTGAAGTTTCACAACCTCCCTGAAGTCTCACAACTTCCCTGAAGTTTCACAACTTCCCTGAAGTTTCACAACTTCCCTGAAGTTTCACTTTCCTGAAGTTTCACTTTCCTGAAGTTTCACTTCCCTGAAGTTTCACTTTCCTGAAGTTTCACTTCCCTGAAGTTTCACAACTTCCCTGAAGTTTCACAACTTTCCTGAAGTTTCACTTTCCTGAAGTTTCACTTCCCTGAAGTTTCACAACTTCCCTGAAGTTTCACAACTTCCCTGAAGTTTCACAGCTTCCCTGAAGTTTCACAACCTCCCTGAAGTCTCACAACTTCCCTGAAGTTTCACAACTTCCCTGAAGTTTCACAACTTCCCTGAAGTTTCACAACTTCCCTGAAGTTTCACAACTTCCCTGAAGTCTCACAACTTTCCTGGAAGTTTCACAACTTCCCTGAAGTTTCACAACTTCCCTGAAGTTTCACAACTTCCCTGAAGTTTCACAACTTCCCTGAAGTTTCACAACTTCCCTGAAGTCTCACAACTTTCCTGGAAGTTTCACTTCCCTGAAGTCTCACAACTTCCCTGAAGTTTCACAACTTCCCTGAAGTTTCACTCTTATCACTTAGCAAACTTCCTTTAGAATATTGAAACACCAGGTTGGGATGTGTTAGTAGCTATCAAATAATTTTTCTAACCTGGGCAGCTTTGCCAAAGTTTTTAGGTGGGAAAAGTACACACACACTGACAAACAATGTAAGTCATGAAAAAGCGACAAAGCCATGCCCCGCTATCTCCGGGTATCACCGCCCATTGCGGGCGCGTGTTGGCGGGTTGGGCTTTTAAATCCCAACACATTTTGGCAGTGTGGGATTCTGGTGACGAGGGAAGACAGGACGGATGGGGTGAGAGTCAATAAGTGGAAAACTTTCAGTCCAGTGAGCCGGGCCGCAGTCATACATAACTTCATCCATCACTTTCTCACTTCTCCCTGTCAGTCAGTCAGTCTGTCTGCATCTCTATTTGCTATTTAGAAAATCAAGAATATGCATTGCAACTCATTTGAAATGCTGTCATTCGAATGTATCACGTGACTTAACTACCAGTCGCATTGTTGCAACTCACAGGTCCGTACTGTTCATTCTGCCTGGGCGCGGTGGCTCGCTACAATCGTTATCACCTGTACCAGCGGCCAATTATCACCTCTGGCGGCGGAGCCAGCGTCCTTAACAACAAGCGCGAGTACTTCAATTTGATTCGAGTTGGCCCAAATCACATGCAAATCGAAGAGATGCTTCTCAAAATATTCGCCTATTACAATTGGAAGCCTAGGCCTGTACAGACTGTGCTCATTGTTGGCCCGGCTGATGAGATGAACTCAAGACGGCAACAGTCTGAGTCTATCAACTCAGAGGCTCTGGTGATGAGTGTCGGTATTGAGCGCATGCTGACACAGCCGAATGTCAGCTATATCGCCCGCCGGCTAACTTACAAGCCGGGTGTGCCACACCTG
Organism: Macrostomum hystrix; assembly: GCA_950097015.1. Taxonomy (NCBI): domain Eukaryota; kingdom Metazoa; phylum Platyhelminthes; family Macrostomidae; genus Macrostomum; species Macrostomum hystrix. The sequence goes on from CATNEN010000008.1 coordinate 738,710, forward strand.
GCCAATCAGCTGTTCAAGGTGCTCAGAGAAGAGGTTCGACGTAAGATTCCGCGAGCATTCACCAGTGGATTGATAACCGTTGATTGAAACTGCAGCTGTTCAGTCTGCGGACTGGGTGGGGACCGCCATGGACATCATGGAGCTCGATTCCGCGGCGAGGCCACATTCATTTAATCGCAGGCTTGGGGCTCGTCGTGCACTTCACGCCCTATAGTTAAATTGTACTCTGCCTGACGATGAGAAAGTCAGGGCAGATGTACACACCTGTGTGAGCGTGTGCTTAGGAGTCAGCGAAATCGGCAGAATTGCCTCCTCGCTGGCTGCGGGTCTGGTGTCACCAAATGATGTGCCACTGCCCGCAGCCCTCCAGCAACTATTATTATGAATAGAATGCTCATACTCGTGCTTCTATTCTGAAAATTCAGTGAAAAATATTATAGCCGAACATTACCACAGGCTGAATCATTGACAGTATCGAACCCGGCTAGCCACCAGATCATCGCTTTGATGGCAACCCGTGGCTGATGCATAATTCAAGGCCTTCTTTGCCAGGGCTTCCTAGCGTTGCCCCGCTTCCAACTACTGCCAGGGGATTAAACTCCGCAGCACACGGAATCCCACCCAATCTTGCCGTGTGTCAGATTTTTCCCAGGGGGATTAATGCCCAGCCGGGGGAGCAATTCGAGACGAATTTGACGGCGAAGAGCTTCAAACGATTGAGGCTCTGGGTTCCTGATCTTGGACTTCCGTGTGTGTGTTCGTGTGAGCGGGGGTTTCATTCGGCGGTCCATCGCATATAAATAGCAAGAATGTTAAATCGAGTGCATCGGCCAGTTCTGTGCCTGTGACTTTTTGAATCTTCCAATGCGCTATTCCTCTCCCTCTCGCTCTCACTCTCACTCTCACTCTCACTCTTACTCTCCTTTTCACTCTCTCACTCTCACTCTCACTCTTACTCTCACTCTCACTCTCCTTCTCACTCTCAATCTCACTCTCCCTCTCACTCTCGCTCTCACTCTCCTTCTCGCTCTCACTCTCCTTCTCGCTCTCACTCTCACTCTCCTTCTCCTTCTCACTCTCACTCTCACTCTCACTCTTACTCTCACTCTCACTCTCCATCTCACTCTCACTCTCCTTCTCCTTCTCACTCTCACTCTCACTCTCACTCTTACTCTCACTCTCACTCTCCATCTCACTCTCACTCTCCTTCTCCTTCTCACTCTCACTCTCCATCTCACTCTCACTCTCACTCTCCTTCTCACTCTCAATCTCACTCTTACTCTCACTCTCACTCTCCTTCTCACTCTCGCTCTCGCTCTCGCTCTCACTCTCACTCTTACTCTTACTCTAAACTCTCAATCTCCCCCTCTCTCTCTCCCTCTCCCTCTCCCTCTCACTCTCACTCTCCTTTTCACTCTCACTCTCACTCTTACTCTCACTCTCACTCTCCTTCTCACTCTCAATCTCGCTCTCACTCTCACTCTTACTCTTTCTCTAAACTCTCAATCTCCCCCCCTCTCTCTCCCTCTCCCTCTCCCTCTCACTCTCACTCTCCTTTTCACTTTCACTCTCACTCTCAGTCTCACTCTCACTCTCCTTCTCCATCTCCCTCTTACTCTCAGTCTCCGTCTCACTAGCACTCTCTTTCTCCCTCTCCCTTTCCCTCAGCCCCGCCTCAAGCAGCAATTCAATTGCGCATACATTAAATTTCCGGCTTAAAATTATAAAACTCCAAATTCGGTTGGGTCTACAAAGGGATACGAAACCTTATATTGATGTTCTATTTATTTAATTGGTCATTTCCGGCTTTGAATTATTACTGAGGAAATTCTTTGGCGATTGAGAGACTTGGGATTCAAAAAAGTCTAGGATAATACGAGAATTGAATTGAAGCCACAACGCAGCGAACTAAATGAGGTTTTCTGGGATTAGACCGATGTGAGAACAGATCCCTCTTCTTCCCTCTCCTTATCTATCCAGTCCTTTCCCTGGTAGTAAAAGCAGCAAACCAAAGCTGAATCTTCCCTGCTCTCATTTCCCACATTTGCCCGGCTGGAATTCCGCCTCCCCGTTTCCTGGGCGGATAAAAAAGCGATAGGCCGTGATTCCCGGGGCGGTAGTTTAGTGGATGGCATTAACCTCGGCATCGCGGCTACTACTGGGCCAGGCCAATTAGTGTGTGGCTCAGGTTTACAAAAATGTTGCTATGTGGTGTGCTTTGCTGCCTGTTGCTTGTAAAATAAAATGCTGTGTGGCGCCCAAGCTTACAGGCTTGGCACTCACTAGTCCCAGTCTCTTCAACGAGCAGCCCAGAGCTCGTAGTTCAGACTCCGATGGGAGGGAAATGGAAATCGATTTCCACAAGAAGATAATCAACCCGGATTTTTATACCGCCTGCCGAGAGCGCAGATGAGGAGGAGGAAGAAGCAAATTTCTTCTTCTTGTGAGCTGCACTGGAGCCGCAGCGCAGATTTCATAGCACTCACCTGAGCTGGACTGGACACTGCTCAGGGTCTTCTGTATGCCCTTAGCTCGTGTTTCTTTTTACTTTATTGCTAAAAAATCGTTCTTTGCCTCATTCCACCGGTCAGGTAATCCCAACTCTAAAAAGAAAACAGTTGCTATGCTTGTCTCGAACAGTCTGCAATCCCGTGTGCCATCGACCGACTAATCTTTCTTCCTGAAAGAATGCCATATTGCTTTTACCGACAGCTGACTCCATTTAATTCCGAATAAAGGCGCAAAGTTAAAAGTGCAAGCGGAAAAGATGCCATTCTTTTAGGGGAGACAATTTCTTGTGAAAGTAGAGAGTAGGAGAACTGGATTATGAAAAAGCGATAATAAGCTATGGTGGAAGATTGTAGCTAATTTAGTGAAAAACGAGAAAACCATTTGTTCCTTTATCTAGCAATAGAAGCTTCCCAGTGATTGTCTCCCATCTGAATTAATTTAGCCGCGCAGGAAGCCACACAAGACGAGCCTAAATCTCAGGATAAGCAACAAAAATCTATTTCAGTTGTGGTTCTGTGCGCCGATCCCGACACGGTGAGGGACATCATGATTCAGGCCGAAGAACTCGGCTTCATCAATGGCGAGTACGTTTTCTTCAACATTGACCTCTTCAGCAGGTGAGCAATTCCGGCCTCGCTCCGGTTTCCATATTGTCTAATTATTACTATGCGGGCTTCGAGGATCACGGAAGCAAGTGCTTTTGGACTTAGAAATTTAGTGCAGCTGCACTGATAAGATATGCACTATACAGCATTAGCACAGTAATGGTATCTAATAATATCTTATCTGCTCTTTGATCCACCACCCCATTCTCCGCCCAGCGATAAGCTGACACTATTCACCCACCACCCCATCCTCCGCCCAGCGATAAGCTGACACTATTCACCCACCACCCCATCCTCCGCCAAGCGATAAGCTGACACTATTCACCCACCCCATCCTCCGCCCAGCGATAAGCTGACACTATTCACCCACCCCATCCTCCGCTCAGCGATAAGATGACACTATTCACCCACCACCTACCCCATCCTCCGCCCAGCGATAAGCTGACACTATTCACCCACCACCCCATTCTCCGCCCAGCGATAAGCTGACACTATTCACCCACCACCCCATCCTCCGCTCAGCGATAAGCTGACACTATTCACCCACCACCCCATCCTCCGCCCAGCGATAAGCTGACACTATTCACCCACCCCATCCTCCGCCCAGCGATAAGCTGACACTATTCACCCACCCCATCCTCCGCTCAGCGATAAGATGACACTATTCACCCACCACCTACCCCATCCTCCGCCCAGCGATAAGCTGACACTATTCACCCACCACCCCATTCTCCGCCCAGCGAGAAGCTGCGACTGCGGCCCTGGAATCGATCTGGCGACACAGCCGAAAGAAACGAGAAGGCCAGGCGGGCCTACCGCTCGCTGATGACAATCACCCTTCGAACTCCAAATTCTGAGGCCTATCGCAACTTTAGTCACCAGGTGAAGGCCCTGGCTGCTCAAAAGTACAATTTCACTTATCCGGAGAACGAAGTGAATAGTTTTGTCGGCGCCTTCCACGACGCCGTGCTGCTGTACGCTTTAGCCATCAACGACACGCTGCGAGACCACGGCAGCGAAGGCATTCGCAACGGCTCCCTCGTCACCGAGAAGATGAAATCGCGGAGCTTCGAGGGCATCACCGGCACCGTAATTATCAACGAGAATGGCGATCGAAATGCCAGCTACTCATTGTTGGACATGAACAAGGACACCGGAGACTTCGAGGTAGTGGCTCACTACAATGGCAATAATCGCACCTACGAGCCAGTCAATGGGCGAGACATCGACTGGAACAACGAGGACAACTTGCCACCGCCGGACATCCCCAAGTGCGGATTCGACTACTCGCGATGCAAGAAGGGTGAGTGGATGGGATAGGCAGTGTGGGAAATACTGTGTGGGGGATGAGTGTACCGTGTGGGATAAGGAGTCTAGGGATGTGGATAGGGAGTGTAGGGATGAGTTTACAGTGTAGGAAACGGAGAGGAGGGATGAGTGTACAGTGTGGGATAGTGAGTGGAAGGATGAGTGTACAGTGTGGGATAGTGAGTGGAAGGATGAGTGTACAGTGTGGGGTAGTGAATGGAGGGATGAGTGTACAGTGTGTGATAGGGAGTGCAGAGATGAGTATACAGTGTGGGATAGGGAGTGCAGAGATGAGTGTACAGTGTGGGATAGGGAGTGCAGAGATGAGTATACAGTGTGGGATAGGGAGTGCAGAGATGAGTGTACAGTGTGGGATAGGGAGTGCAGAGATGAGTGTACAGTGTGGGATAGGGAGTGCAGAGATGAGTATACAGTGTGGGATAGGGAGTGCAGAGATGAGTGTACACAGTATTAAAGGCAGTGCATAGATGATTATACACAGTATTAAAGGCAGTGCATAGATGAGTGTACACAGTATTAAAGGCAGTGCATAGATGATTATACACAGTATTAAAGGCAGTGCATAGATGAGTGTACACAGTATTAAAGGCAGTGCATAGATGATTATACACAGTATTAAAGGCAGTGCATAGATGAGTGTACACAGTATTAAAGGCAGTGCATAGATGAGTGTACACAGTATTAAAGGCAGTGCATAGATGAGTGTACAGTGTGGGATAGGCAGTGCATAGATGAGTGTTCTCGGTTGAGGAAAACAGCACCATTTTTTAATCTATTCTTGGAAAACCTTTTGGCACCAAGAAAATCGCGTAGCTTTTCCCCTCCTCTGCGTCAGACCTGTCCGAGATAACCCTGTACGTGGTGGTGGTCCTGCTAGTCCTTATCTGCTTCATGACAGTCCTGATCTTCGTGATCTATCGGAAGCTGCGGCTAGAGAGCGAGCTGCACGGCATGAACTGGCGCATCTCCTGGGAGGAGCTAGAGCCCACTGAGCGCGTTGCCGCTCGGAGACGCAGCATGGCTCAGCAGCAGCCTGTGCCAACGCGCCAGCAACAGCAGCAGCAGCTACCGCAGCCTCAGACTACAAGCAAGAAGAAACGATCTCAATCCAATGCTAAGAATCAGCAGCAGCAGCAGCAGCAGCATCAGCAGGGTCATCGCAGATCAGATAGCGGCTGCCTGTTCTTTCCGAATCACCGCGCCTCCAGACGGTCGAATCGCGGCGATGACGCCAACGATGCGGCCGCTGAAACCCTGCCGCTGCGAGCATCGTCAGGAGCCGGCGTTGTCGCCGACGACAACCAGAGCGGCGGCCTGGTGGCCATCGGCATGGAACCGGATGGGGCCAGCATGGAATCGGTTGAGACCATCGCTGGAGTCCCGCTTAGCCAGATGTCCACAGCCCAGCTATTCGCCAAGACCGCCTACTACAAGGGCTCGCTGGTGGCCCTGAAGCGGCTGCATTTGAAAAACAAGCGCATTGAAGTCAGCAATCGCCTGCTGATGGAGGTGAAGCGAGTGAAAGATTTGGCGTCGGACAATGTTGTGAGATTCATTGGCGCCTGCTTGGACTCGCCACACGAGTGCCTGGTTACAGAGTACTGCCCCAAGGGTTCGCTGCAGGACATACTGGAGAATGACAACCTCAACTTGGACTGGATGTTCAAGATGTCCCTCATGGCCGACATCTGTCGGGTTGGTTTTTTAATCGAATTTTACTGTTTTTACTGTTCAGTTACTGTGGGAGAAGGGGTGAGAGAAGAGCTGCAATGTGTGGGAGAAGGGGTGAGAGAAGAGCTGCAATGTGTGGGAGAAGGGGTGAGAGAAGAGCTGCAATGTGTGGGAGAAGGGGTGAGAGAAGAGCTGCAATGTGTGGGAGAAGGGGTGAGAGAAGAGCTGCAATGTGTGGGAGAAGGGAAGAGAGAAGAGCTGCAATGTGTGGGAGAAGGGGAAGAGAGAAGAGCTGCAATGTGTGGGAGAAGGGGTGAGATAGGCGTTTTGTGTAATGTACGACTCGTAGAATACTGAATGCAAAACTTCTGCCCCTCTTACTCAGGGCATGATCTATCTGCATCACTCGTTCGGTTCCCATGGCAACCTGAAGTCTTCAAATTGCATGGTGGACTCGCGGTTCAGCCTGAAGATTGCGGACTTCGGCCTGCGCACCCTGCGCAGTCACAAGGTCGACTACAAGGACAAGGAGGACAGCGAATACTCCACCTACAGAAGTGAGTTCCCTAACCCTGTCTAACAGGTCCATAATCCTGCCTAACAGGTCCATAACCCTGTCTAACAGGTCCATAACCCTGTCTAACAGGTCCATAACCCTGTCTAACAGGTCAATAACCCTGTCTAACAGGTCCATAACCCTGTCTAACAGGTCCATAACCCTGTCTAACAGGTCCATAATCCTGCCTAACAGGTCCATAACCCTGTCTAACAGGTCAATAACCCTGTCTAACAGGTCCATAACCCTGTCTAACAGGTCCATAACCCTGTCTAACAGGTCCATAACCCTGTCTAACAGGTCCATAACCCTGTCTAACAGGTCCATAACCCTGTCTAACAGGTCCATAACCTATTTAACAGGTGTATAACCTGTCTAACAGGTCCCTGACCTTGTCTAGTTCTAGACCAGTCACTTGTCTAACAATAAACCGTAGATTTCTATCACGTGATTACCTAATTAAACTTATAAGACGAGTTTTAAATTTTATATTTGCCTAAAATGCGATCGGCTGTGTTTTGAGTTTTGAGTTCGAGCTTGAGGTTTTCATTTCATCTCATAATCGAATGCGTACATTATATACTTTCCGATTTGCAGAAAAATTCTATGGTAAGAACTTGCGAAAAAATCACTTTTTTTATCAGAGATTGAAATAAATTTCTAGAAGTCACATCATGCACGACGCCTCTTTTGCTCCAATTTTAAGTCAGAGCGGAATTAATATTATCCACATTCTAGTAAGACTCCCAACTTTAGGATTTAACTTTTTACTCAGAAAAATCGAAGTCCAATAGAATTTTACACGTCACTAGATTTACTTGCCAATCAAGGCAGAAAATTTATTCTATTTTCTTCAACTTATGCATCATTATAAAATATTCGTTACTTTTACTTCCGTTACATTCAGTGACGTTACTTCTAATAGACTCGGCCTTTGCTTTCAATTTCGTTACTTTCGTCTGCTTCAGATTCATCATCCTTAATTCCACTTGCGTTACTTTTAGTTCCGTTACTTTCCGTCGCTTCTGTGTTCCAAGTATTAGGCGATTTTGTCGTAAAAAAATCTGTCTGCTTTGCATTGCCCCCCACCACTGGCTTCATCATTGTCAGAGTTGAGCACAATTTTGCTTGCGAGAACACTTGGCTGATTTACAAAACAATGAGTTCCGAAAAAATTGAAGTTTTATTTCGAAGTGGTTGTGTAGGAATTTCAATTTTTTTATTTTTTATAGTCACTTTTTGCACTTTTATCTTTGACACCTGGATATATACATGTAGTTTCATTTGATGCAGTCAGCCACACATCAATTGCTTGAATATCGTAGCCAAAATTGTTTTATTATTAAAAATACTAACTACATAAGGTTTGAGAAATAGGGACAATAAGGGATTCAAAATGCTAGATATTGATGCAAACTGTTAGATATTGGTGCAAACTGTTAGATATTGGTGCAAACTGATAGATATTGGTGCAAACTGTTAGATATTGATGCAAACTGTTAGATATTGATGCAAACTGTTAGATATTGATGCAAACTGTTAGATATTGGTGCAAACTGTTAGATATTGATTCAAACTGTTAGATATTGATGCAAACTGTTAGATATTGGTGCAAACTGTTAGATATTGATGCAAACTGTTAGATATTGATGCAAACTGTTAGATATTGGTGCAAACTGTTAGATATTGATGCAAACTGTTAGATATTGGTGCAGACTGTTAGATATTGATGCAAACTGTTAGATATTGATGCAGACTGTTAGATATTGATGCAAACTGTTAGATATTGGTGCAAACTGTTAGATATTGATGCAAACTGTTAGATATTGATGCAAACTGTTAGATATTGGTGCAAACTGTTAGATATTGATGCAAACTGTTAGATATTGGTGCAGACTGTTAGATATTGATGCAAACTGTTAGATATTGATGCAAACTGTTAGATATTGATGCAAACTGTTAGATATTGGTGCAAACTGTTAGATATTGATGCAAACTGTTAGATATTGAATCAAACTGTTAGATATTGATGCAAACTGTTAGATATTGGTGCAAACTGTTAGATATTGATGCAAACTGTTAGATATTGATGCAGACTGTTAGATATTGATGCAAACTGTTAGATATTGATGCAAACTGTTAGATATTGATGCAAACTGTTAAAACTGTTAGATATTGATTCAAACTGTTAGATATTGATGCAAACTGTTAGATATTGGTGCAAACTGTTAGATATTGATGCAAACTGTTAGATATTGATTCAAACTGTTAGATATTGGTGCAGACTGTTAGATATTGGTGCAAACTGTTAGATATTGATTCAAACTGTTAGATATTGGTGCAAACTGTTAGATATTGATGCAAACTGTTAGATATTGATGCAAACTGTTAGATATTGGTGCAAACTGTTAGATATTGATGCAAACTGTTAGATATTGATTCAAACTGTTAGATATTGATGCAAACTGTTAGATATTGATGCAAACTGTTAGATATTGATGCAAACTGTTAGATATTGAGTGCAAACTGTTAGATATTGATGCAAACTGTTAGATATTGATGCAAACTGTTAGATATTGATGCAAACTGTTAGATATTGATGCAAACTGTTAGATATTGATGCAAACTGTTAGATATTGATGCAAACTGTTAGATATTGGTGCAGACTGTTAGATATTGATGCAAACTGGTAGACTTTGGTTCTAACCAATCTTATTCTCAGAAAGCATTCAGCTGTGAGCAATTTTTCGTTAAATTTGTTGCTACCAGTTGCCGAGAACATGTAAGGAGATCCCGAAAATTGACTTTGAGGGATTTGGAGAAGGGGAGACTGAAATATGGGAACAGGGAGGTTGTTGCAAAGAAAACTTCCTGTCTAGCTTCGGTTGGGAATGGGGATTTTCCCCGGCCTCGCAACTTTTCCCCGATCTGCCAACATCCCCGTTACGTGCATAATGGCTAGTAGCTATACGGTTTTTTACTTTCTTTCAGCATCGGTTTGTTTCCTAGAAAATAAAATCGATTGGAAAAGAAGGCCGGATGACTGGCTCAGTGGAGGCTCAGGCTGTGGGTGGACGGCTGTGAAGTCCAGTCAGATTGTTGGTATGGGATAAAACTGCCAGGCAGTTAGTTTTCTCTGCCTACCAAATCTTTGCGTGCTGGAGACTTGACAGCTTTTTGCACTGAGAAGCCAGAATTTTAGCTATCAACAGGACTGGCGGAATAGCTCAGGGTGGGGGAATAGCTCAGGGTGGGGGGAATAGCTCAGGGTGGGGGGAATAGCTCAGGGTGGGGGGAATAGCTCAGGGTGGGGGGGAATAGCTCAGGGTGGGGGGGGAATAGCTCAGGATGAGGGGAATAGCTCAGGATGAGGAGGGGAATAGCTCAGGATGAGGAGGGAATAGCTCAGGATGAGGGGAATAGCTCAGGATGAGGAGGGGAATAGCTCAGGGTGAGGGGAATAGCTCAGGATGAGGAGGGAATAGCTCAGGATGAGGGGAAAAGCTCAGGATGGGGGGAATAGCTCAGGGTGAGGGGAATAGCTCAGCGTGAGGAGGGGAAAAGCTCAGGATGAGGAGGGAATAGCTCAGGATGAGGGGAATAGCTCAGGGTGAGGGGAATAGCTCAGCGTGAGGAGGGGAAAAGCTCAGGATGAGGGGAAAAGCTCAGGATGAGGGGAATAGCTCAGGGTGAGGGGAATAGCTCAGCGTGAGGAGGGGAAAAGCTCAGGATGAGGGGAATAGCTCAGGATGAGGGGAATAGCTCAGGGTGAGGGGAATAGCTCAGGATGAGGGGAATATTTTTGGGCAAGGGGAAATCTGACCCCCCTTAAGGTGAGATAAGGTAAGGTCACATAAGGTTACCATGATATCTTCGTGAAGTATCTCAATTTTAAACATTTTTGAAGCACTTACGCCAATATTTGAATTAAATTTTGAGTTAGCTCTGATGTCAGAGAGTGCCAACTGTGTACTATTCGAACTGAAATCCCAAACCAGGCAAGCTGTGGACAGCCCCGGAGCTGCTCAGAGACCCAGCGCCGCCGTTCGAGGGCACCAAAGAGGGCGACGTGTACAGCTTCGCCATCATCTGCCAGGAGATCATCTACAGGAAGGGCGTGTTTTTCATTAGCGACTCGGACTTCATTGAACCGCAGGGTGAGCTGCTGTGCCAACTGAAGGCTGCGTACGGCTGTTCAGTCCATGGACTGGGGGGACGCCCCACCCACCCTCAGATACCCCAGCTGACGCTGGCACCCATTTAACAGATGATGCTGAGTTAAGCCGAGAATCGAACCCCGGACCTTCAATTCTAGCGAGTCCTAGGCTCTTACCACAGGGTCTATAACCCCTTGGGTATGGAGACAGAGATTTGATGGTAAATGCTGGCCGAAATGAACATATATGCAAATCCCCTAGACTGGGAGAATTTTAAATGACCAAACTGAATAAGAAAGTAAGGCCATATGAGTCTATGTTTATGCTGATAGGATTTAAAGGCCTGGTCCAGTTTGTTCATTTCAGAGCTAAATCTGAATTAAATATTTCATCAGCAGCAAAAGCGATGTTAAATCATTTCCACTCTCATCCAGTGACGATAATATCATACTCGTAAATAAATGCTAATGTCAGGTTTGAGGTCTGAGAATCTTTTTCTAACGGAATCTCAAAAACGAAAAGACCGAATTATATTTGTGCTACTTACAGTAATAAACTAAGAGGTAAAAATCTAGATTTAAAGGTTATTTTCTGTGGGTTTTTTTGCAAGTACACATTGCACTCACATTGCACTCACTTAGTGTGGGAATAGGATAAGAGAGATAGGACCGGGGTTCGATTCCCAACTCACGTGAAACTATTTGTGTCCTTAAGCAAGACACTTAACTCTGCGTTGCTTCAGCTCACCAGCTATTAACAGTATAAAAGGGCACGATATTTTTCTCGAATGACCGAATAACCGATTTTCGTCAAAGTCCCCCATATGGATCTGAATTTTCCGTCCTTGACGATGAACCAACTTTCAAGGCCGTCCGAGGTCAGCATCTTCGAGACAATCAGCGATTCAGGAAGATGTTTGATCGGATAAAGCGTAAAATTTCATTCCGAGTTCTCATGTGGGGATTTAGGAGGTACAGAAAAGAGAAAATGTGGGCATTTGAAATACCACCCGTGATCTACTGTTAATTGGGTCCATGGACTGAACAGCCGTTCGCAGCTTTCAGATGCGTCGGGTTCGGGATTGCCCACTCCACGCCAACCCCAACTGCTCCATATCTGTCCGCAGACATTCTCGAGCTGGTCCGCTCGCACCAGAACCCGCCGTTTCGACCGGCCCTAGTCGAAGAGATGGCGGACCTCGAGGCCGACCGGTCGGCGTCCCTAGCAACCCTCCTGCAGCTCTGTTGGCACGAGGATCCGAGCGCCAGGCCGACATTCAACGCGGCCAAGAGTCGGATTAATCGATTCAACAAGGACGCCGAGTCCAGCAACATCTTGGACAACCTGCTCAAGCGCATGGAGCAGTACTCAAACAATTTGGAGAGCCTGGTTGCCAAGCGAACGGATCAGTACCAGGTGGAGAAGAAGAAGGCGGAGGATCTACTGTACTGCATGCTACCGAAGGCGGTGGCGACTACGCTGATGAGAGGCGAATTGGTCACGGCCGAGTGGTTCGACTCTGTCAGCATCTATTTCTCTGACATTTGCGGCTTCACGGCGCTGTCTAGCGAGAGCACACCTCTGCAGGTAAACTGTAAACTGTAAACTGTAAACTGTAAACTGTAAACTGTAAACTGTAAACAGTAAACTGTAAACAGTAAACTGTAAACAGTAAACTGTAAACTGTAAACTGTAAACTGTAAACTGTAAACTGTAAACTCTAAACTGTAAACTGTAAACTGTAAACTGTAAAATGAGATTCGAACTTTCGACCTCTCTGTCAGAAGTGCGAAGGCCCCTACGCTCACTAAAAAATGAACTCTACTTTACTGTAACCCCAGGTGGTGACTCTGCTGAACGATCTGTACACCCTGTTCGACCGCATCATCGAACAGTACAGCTGCTACAAAGTCGAGACCATCGGTGACGCCTACATGGTGGTGTCCGGCTTGCCGGAAAGAAACGGCAACCGACACGCCGGGGAAATAGCCAGAATGGCGCTAAGCTTTCTTAGCAACATCTTCAGTTTCGAGATTCGGCACATGCCCGGAGTGCAGCTCAAACTGCGCATCGGCATTCACTCCGGTGAGGGGCGAAATTTATCAAAATTGCTTTATTTTCCTAGTTTGATCCCACGACATCTGATATCCCATGAAAACTGTTATCCCATGACAACTGATATCCCATGACAACTGATATCCCATGACAACTGATATCCCATGACAACTGTTATCCCATGACAACTGATTTCCCATGACAACTGATATCCCATGACAACTGTCATCGCACCATGGCTCCTTAGGCCCAGTCTGCGCAGGTGTTGTTGGCCTGAAGATGCCCCGCTACTGCCTGTTCGGCGACACTGTCAACACGGCCTCCCGGATGGAGAGCAACGGCATGCCGCTGAAGATTCACATCAGCGCAGCCACGCACCAACTGCTCAGCGACATTGGCGGCTTTGTCACCACCGTGCGTGGAGAAGTCGAGATGAAGGTGAGATTCGAATGAAGTAACCTTGTCGAACTCGAAATTTAAATTTATAAATCCTCTTTCGTAACTGGTCCAATCAATAACCATCTGAGAAAACACAACTGGCTTTATCTCACACCTGGTCGTATCTCCCACCTGTAATTATCTCACAACTGACCTTATCTCACACCTAGCCTTATCTCACACCTGGCTTTATCACACCTGGCCTTATCTCACACCTAGCCTTATCTCACACCTGGCTTTATCACAACTGGGTTTATCACACCTGGCTTTTCTCACACCTGGCCTTATCTCACACCTAGCCTTATCTCACACCTGGCTTTATCACACCTGGCCTTATCTCACCTGGCCTTATCTCACACCTGGCCTTATCTCACACCTAGCCTTATCTCACACCTGGCTTTATCACAACTGGGTTTATCACACCTGGCTTTTCTCACACCTAGCCTTATCTCACACCGTGGCTTATCTCACACCTAGCCTTATCTCACACCTAGCCTTATCTCACACCTAGCCTTATCTCACACCTGGCTTTATCACACCTGGCCTTATCGAAAGGCTTTATCACACCCGGCCTTATCTCACACCTAGCCTTATCTCACACCTGGCCTTATCTTAAACCTTGCGAACTGCAGGGCAAAGGCAAGCAGCTGACCTACTGGCTACACGGAGAAGGTGACAAGCTCATCGATCCACCCCACTCGGAGAACGGCGCAGCGACACCTTGAAACAAAAGCTTGGCGAAGCGGCGGATGTAGTTTATAGCCCCTTCACTAAGGGATTTCGCCACGAAAACTATCCATTTTAACACGTGACACGTCTCCCTTGGCCATATATACCTTCCCATTCTCTGCCGTGTCTGGCTCAGTTCATGCATACGAGTATATTGTATGACCATACTCGAGTATATTGATCTACTGATATCAACAGCACATTGTATAGCTGGCATTTCATTTCATTTGATAAAAAAGCAAGAGATTAACTTCTATGAGTATTTTTAACCGGCAAGTAAGTAAACACAACTTCACATAGAAATATTTAGCAAACCTTAAAACTAACTTATGTTTCCGTGCTCGAAGATCAGGTCACTGTTTTTGTTTAAAAAATGTTTTCAGCGCATTCAATCGATTGCAAACTATCCGCTTTATTGGTCTTGTCTCCGCGCGTGCAACGAAGTTCCACCATTTCTCTGCCTCGATATTTAATGAGTCGAAATTTTGCTTTCTTGCGCAAAAACGTTTACTTACTAATTTTGTTAGCGAAAATATTGTGTGAATATTTGTAAAAAAATAAGTAAATCCAGATGGGAAAACTTTCACGGGATAAAGGGAAACTTTCCCTTCAGGGAAAAAGGATTTAGGAATATTCCCTGTGGATTTAGGAATGATTCTCTGCGTGATTTAAGAATATTCCCTGGGTGATTTAGGAATGATTCTCTGTGGGATTTAGGAATGGTTCTCTGTGGTATTTAGGAATGGTTCTCTGTGGTATTTAGGAATGGTTCTCTGTGGGATTTAGGAATGGTTCTCTGTGGTATTTAGGAATGGTTCTCTGTGGTATTTAGGAATGGTTCTCTGTGGTATTTAGGAATGATTCTCTGTGGTATTTAGGAATGATTCTCTGTGCGATTTAGGAATGATTCTCTGTGGGATTTAGGAATGATTCTCTGTGCGATTTAGGAATGATTCTCTGTGGGATTTAGGAATGGTTCTCTGTGGGATTTAGGAATGATTCTCTGTGGGATTTAGGAATGATTCTCTGTGCGATTTAGGAGTGATTCCCTCTGGGATTTAGGAATGATTCTCTGTCGGATTTAGGAATGATTCTGTGTCGGATTTAGGAATGATTCTCTGTCGGATTTAGGAATGATTCTCTGTCGGATTTAGGAATGATTCTCTGTCGGATTTAGGAATGATTCTCTGTCGGATTTAGGAATGGTTCTCTGTGGGATTTAGGAATGATTCTCTGTGGGATTTAAGAATCATTCCCTGTAGGATTTTGGAATGATTCCCTGTGGGATTTACGAATGGTTCTCTGTGAATTTAGGAATGATTCTCTGTAGGATTTAGGAATGATTCTGTGTCGGATTAAGGAATGATTCTGTGTCGGATTTAGGAATGATTCTCTGTCGGATTTAGGAATGATTCTCTGTCGGATTTAGGAATGATTCTCTGTCGGATTTAGGAATGGTTCTCTGTGGGATTTAGGAATGATTCTGTGTCGGATTTAGGAATGATTCTCTGTCGGATTTAGGAATGATTCTCTGTCGGATTTAGGAATGATTCTCTGTCGGATTTAGGAATGATTCTCTGTCGGATTTAGGAATGATTCTCTGTCGGATTTAGGAATGATTCTCTGTCGGATTTAGGAATGGTTCTCTGTGGGATTTAGGAATGATTCTGTGTCGGATTTAGGAATGATTCTCTGTCGGATTTAGGAATGATTCTCTGTCGGATTTAGGAATGATTCTCTGTCGGATTTAGGAATGATTCTCTGTCGGATTTAGGAATGGTTCTCTGTGGGATTTAGGAATGATTCTCTGTGGGATTTAAGAATCATTCCCTGTAGGATTTTGGAATGATTCCCTGTGGGATTTACGAATGGTTCTCTGTGAATTTAGGAATGATTCTCTGTAGGATTTAGACTCTGTAGGATCAGACGATTACCTGGTGGAGTCGGAAAGACTCTGTGTATGACTCCGCGACTCTGCGTCAGCTTGACAATCACTTCTAACGATGTTGATGCTCGGAAACAGAAGCAGTTAAGTTGAAGGACAAACAGCAATACCCAGTCGTTCATTCGGCCCTTAAATTGGGCTCTTTTGGATATTTTTATCTCGAATGCTAAATTAAAAGTGCATGCCATTCACTGCGTTCGATTTGATCGAAATATTCTAAATGCAGTTATTTTAAAGTCTAGAGAAATAGTGAAAATTTTGAGTTAATAATACTAACAATACTATTAGTAGTATGTTAATGATGTCTTATCGTTTAAGTTTTCAAATTTCGTTAACTTATCAATTATCCACAGAGAATGCAGAATTGTTAGCTGGTATTGATGCTGTAATAAAATTGTCGAGTAAAGATTGACAGAACTCGCCAGTAACCCGTCCGATCTTCTGAGAATTTTGTTATTATTTGTCATTTGGCGCTAAAGTAAAAGTTCATAAAAAAAGCAGCAAGACAATTACTGTAGTTTGTGCTGTTCATTTTAATCACATTTTATTGTATTCTCAATTGCTCTATTAGTTTAGGCGAATAGCAATTGAAACAAGGAACCACTGGGCAAAGTTGTTAATCAAATATTGCCAAAATGTTATATAAATAATTTTTCTGTTTGAATTCGCGCGAAATACGTAAGTATAAAAATAGTTTTCTCTAACGCTCTAGATAAAAAATATAATCTAAAAGTAGGTTTTGAAAATGTTGATGTTTATACAAGTAGAAAGCAAATCTTTAATTTAAAATAATTATCCTTGATTTCGGCGCGAATTCAAATTCAGCGTACAAATGAATCCCCGAATGCCCGCATAATAACAGCTAATTATAACAAAACGGCGCGTTTTTATAATTAGGAAATCGAGTAAACAGACTACGGAAAAGATGGTGCGTGTTAAAAATATTTATTCGATTGTTGAAATTTGCTTAGAGAAGAAAGCTATAACCAGAAACAAGTGCAGATTCAGATTTCTGGAATCCGAACAAGAAAATTTGAAATAAAAAAATCTATTTTCTTTTTTGATCTTCAACTAAAGACTATTTTGCATTGCAATCTGGAACAGTCTAGTAATCTACATTAAAAAGTTGATTGAAAAAACCAATTGAAAAGCGACTTCAACTGGACTTTACAGCGCCTAGAAAAAGCAAACTAAAAAACTATAAAAACAGAAAACTAAAACAATCAGAAAACAACTGCGTTTGCAACGATCGGCAACTTACAAAGAAATAGAACACTTTTTAAACTTATAGAATCTCACGTTCAAAATGAACGTTGCTGATTCGCTGAAAACAGCCCTAATCGGGGTTGGTTGGGCGGAGGTTGGGTTGGCGGTAGACTTTTCTTACCCGCAATGTCTGCCCAAGGGAATGTACACTCAACAGGCGGAGGGAGATGGGCGTATATAGGGTAGCTTTGCTAGCCAATCAGAGCTGGGAAGAGCTTGTTGAAAAGTTGAAAAACAATAGACTATGGCTGGTTTCTCGTGTGTAGGGGGTGATAAAATCGTAATGGATTTAATTTTATTGATGCACCCGAAGCTCAATTCTCCGTCTTCAATGAGTGCCGCCTGCTGCTCCATGGAGTCTGCAGTTTGACGCGCGTGAATCTGTGCAGGAATAGCTCCAGCTGGCGCAGGGTCAACGAGTTGTGCAGCGTCTCCAGTGGGAAAATCTCCGGCACGCAGGGCGCCGTGTCCAAGCGCGACTGGCCGACTGCTTCCAGTTCGTCGTCATCCGCCAGGCTGTCTTCGGACTCTGCCGCTGCCGCCGCTGAAGCAGTAGCCGCCGCAGCGGCTGCAGCTGCCGCTTCGTCCAGCTCCGCTTCTAAACTAGTCAGCGTCAATTGTTCATTGTTGGTGTCGGACAAAGACGACTCTTGCTGTTGGTCTTGATCCTGCTGCTGCTTATGCCGAGGCGACGGAGACTTCTCGGGCGTGAGCAAATCAGCCGAATTAGACCGAGCACTTGAGTCCGGGTGAGTCTGCTGCAGCTGCGGGTCCGAGCGGCCGGACCGGATCAGATTGGTGGAGAACAGGTGCTGGGCCGAGGGCTTGGCTGCAATTCCAGGCATTTGGTTTCAGGCATTTATAAATTCTGCCCATTCCACTCATCCCTAAGCACACACGCGCACACATGTGTGTAATAAAGTAAAGTATGAGCTAATTTGCGCCTATTTTACTTTAGTACGGATTCGAGCTCGGGTACCTTGGTGGGAGATTTGGATTCGTCAGAGCGGCCACCCAGTCCCAATTATTTTTCTTCTTTGTCTCTTTTTAAAATAATTCATTACACCTGCCCCAATTGGGCCAGATGTGCAGCCGACAGCACAGCCGCAGCTATTGCGCGGCGCATCTGAAGGCTGCGTTCGGCTCTTCAGTCCATGGACTGGGGAGGACGCCACAATCACCCTCAATTAACCCAGCTAACGCAGGTAGCCATTTAACAGCTGGGTCAACTGAAGCAATGCAGAGCTAATTGTCTTGCTAGAAGACATAAATTGTTCCAGTGGAGTCCGGAATCGAACCCTCGAACTTCAAGTCGTGAGTCCGAGGCTAAAACCTCCCATTCTAAAAGCAGCATAGAGAGCAGAGTCGACCCGGACCCACCCGGCATCAGAGCCTTGAAGTTGATGCAGCCAAAGATTCTGCGAAAGTCCTGCGAGCCGTGATAAGTGTCGTAGGCGCTGGGCCCGACTGGGCCGGCCGCGTCAAACTGTTCGGCGCACTCTGCCGGAGTCTCGCAGCCGCTGCGATGATCGGCGGTGGTCGACGCCTCCGACCAGGAGTTCTGGCGCGGCCGGCTGGCCAGATCTGAGTCGCCTGGCAGTGAGAAGAGGGTGAGACGGAGAGGGTGAGGTGTGTGTGTGTGTGAGTGTGTGTGAGTGTGTGTGTGAGTGTGTGGGAGAGTGCGTGTGTGAGTGTGTGGGAGAGTGTGTGGGAGAGTGTGTGGGAGTGTGTGGGAGAGTGTGTGGGAGAGTGTGAATGGAGAGGGTGGGATATAGAGGCTGATGTAGGGGGCAGGCGAAACGGCACTGTCCCGCTTTCCTCACCTGAGTGTTTCGCTGTCTTGGTGCCGCCGCGTCGCCTGCCAGACGTTGAGCGGTCGCGGTCGATCTGCCGCCGTGGGCTGTCCTGGCTGCTGCCGCTGCCTTCCATGCGGCTTGTCGGCGTGGCAGCTTCTCCGTCGCCTCCGCCGCCGATGCCGGCTTCGACAGCCGCCGTCGTTGACGCTGGCGCCGGAGACGACGATGGCTGCTGACGCTGCTCAAAAGACGCTGACGTAGACGCACCAGCCGACGCCGACGATGACGAAGGTGGCAGCGACATCTCGAAGCGCCCAACCATCTGCAGAGGCGCTGAGTTTGTTGCCGCTGTTGGCAGCGCAGCCGATGACGACGATTTCGACGGCGTGGTGGCCGCGGAGGCGTCGGATTGGCCGCCAGCTGGGGACGGCGCGTCTGTAAAGGTGGCGCTGCGTGGTGTGGAACAGACGCTGTGGTCCGTGTCCGACTCGCTGGGTACCTGGGATGGCGGGGGCAGAGCACAATCGCATATTCGGTCTGTCACTCATCAGTGAGATCTGTCAACCTAATCAATCCTTATTTATTTAGCCTTCAAGTCTGGTCTTCAAGTCTTCGGCCAGTCACTCTCCCCGAGTCTGTCACTATCCCCGAGTCTGTCACTCTCCCCGAGTCTGTCACTCTCCCCGAGTCTTTCACTCTCCCCGAGTCCGTCACTCCCCGAGTCTTTCACTATCACCGTGTCTCCTACTTAAGTGTGTCAGTCTCCGGAAAGCAAAATCGACTGCTTTTCATATTCTCACCTGAGAATTTCCAGCACTGGTCTGAGTTTTTCCGCCGCGTTTTCCGCCGCCGCTTCCGTGAGCGCTGCCTGACTTCGGTCGAAATCCACCGCCGAATTTTCCGCTGCCGCTAAGATTTAAGGGTGGCGGCGGCTGATGCTGATGCTGATGCTGATGATGATGATGATTCTGATGCAGATGCTGAAGATGCTGATGCTGATACTGCGGCAAAGGCTCGGGATTGACTGAGCCAGGTGAGAAGTGCAGCTCAACGTGGAACCGATTCTCAGAGCCGAGCTCCTGCTGGGGATTCTCATAGATCATGAAGACAATCTGGGTGAGGTAGTTGAGTTCCGGCACTGAGTCGCAGTACTCCATGGCGCGGGCCCATTGCGAATCCTTAGCCGGATCGATGAGGCCGCCAAATCTGAGCACGGTGAGCAGCGAGTGGATGTGCGACTCCGAGGTGAAGTACAGGCGGGTGCGAACGAATCTTTCGGGCGACGAAACGTCCAGAGAGTAACTGAAGTAAGGAAAGTAAGTGAATGGGGTGAGGCGGTGAATGCTTTGTGCCGCAGCCACAGAACGTGGCTTTTCATGCCTTACAAAAGAGCAAAACTGGCTGGCAATTTTTAATTCAAGCTTTCACGGGCGGAGAAGAACGAAGCTTGGAGATGAAATATAACGATTCCTACAGGAACCTCTACTGTGTACTCTGCGCATGCTAGCTTTTATATTTCATCAGGAAGGGAGAGCATTACAAACATAGGACACATTGTAAACTAAATTACATTCCTAAATCTTTAAAAGTGCGCAAATTAAAAGACATTTCGTTTTAAAAAATGCACTAAATTCACAGCAGATACGTGATCATTAATAAACCCAGTTAATTTGGAGATAATAGCTAGTGGGAACAAAGACTCAGTCCGACTGACTAAAATTATATATAAATGAGAACAAAGATTTATTTGCTGGACTGACAAAGATTGGATATCACTGGGAACAAAGACTCAATTGAAGGACTGACAAAGATTGGATATCACTGGGAACAAAGACTCAATTGAAGGACTGAAAAGATTGGATATCACTGGGAACAAAGACTCAATTGTAGGACTGACAAAGATCGGATATCACTGGAACAAAGACTCAATCGGCAGACATACAAATTTGGGTGTCAATCAAAACAAAGACCTCAGTGTCAGACTGACGAAGCTGTAGCTTGTGGGAACAAAGAGTTGTGAATCTGACACAACTTAGTCGTGTATTAAAAATACAGTTAAATGCAATTAATATAATAAATAGTATTTTAGCGCGGATCAAAACACTCAAAAACTGAATTCTTCTCTTCCAAAAAGACGCATCAATCAATCAACACAGCATGACAGCAATTTTTCGTAAAACTAACACCTTGCAGAAGCGAATTAATTATCTCTGTAATCTACTTACGATAAGTAGTCTAACTCATCTGGGGTCATCAGGTCTTCTGACATACTGTAAATTTGAGAAGTTGTCGGTCAAATGCTATCGGCTATTGAGCATTGCATAATTATTCTCTCCTTATCTCTCTCAAAATAAAAAGCAAATTCCGCCATGCTACAAACAGACTTCAACATCTCTAACACTTTACAAACGAAGACCAAATCTCACCCTCTCAAGAGATCAACTTCAAAATCTCACCCTCTCAAGACATCAACTTCAAAATCTCACCCTCTCAAGAGACCAACTTCGAAATCTCATACTCTCAAGAGACCAACTTCGAAATCTCATACTCTCAAGAGATCAACTTCAAAATCTCATACTCTCAAGAGATCAACTTCAAGATCTCATACTCTCAAGAGATCAACTTCAAAATCTCACCCTCTCAAGAGATCAACTTCAAAATCTCATACTCTCAAGAGATCAACTTCAAAATCTCATACTCTCAAGAGATCAACTTCAAAATCTCACCCTCTCAAGAGATCAACTTCAAAATCTCATACTCTCAAGAGATCAACTTCAAAATCTCATACTCTCAAGAGATCAACTTCGAAATCTCAAACTCTCAAGAGATCAACTTCGAAATCTCAACTCTCAAGAGACCAACTTCAAAATCTCATACTCTCAAGAGATCAACTTCAAAATCTCACCCTCTCAAGAGATCAACTTCAAAATCTCATACTCTCAAGAGATCAACTTCAAGATCTCATACTCTCAAGAGATCAACTGCAAAATCTCATACTCTCAAGAGATCAACTGCAAAATCTCAAACTCTCAAGAGATCAACTTCAAAATCTCACCCTCTCAAGAGATCAACTTTAAAATCTCAAACTCTCAAGAGATCAACTGCAAAATCTCATACTCTCAAGAGATCAACTGCAAAATCTCAAACTCTCAAGAGATCAACTTCAAAATCTCATACTCTCAAGAGATCAACTTCAAAATCTCATACTCTCAAGAGATCAACTTCAAAATCTCATACTCTCAAGAGATCAACTTCGAAATCTCAACTCTCAAGAGATCAACTTCAAAATCTCATACTCTCAAGAGATCAACTTCGAAATCTCATACTCTCAAGAGATCAACTTCAAAATCTCATACTCTCAAGAGATCAACTTCAAAATCTCACCCTCTCAAGACATCAACTTCAAAATCTCACCCTCTCAAGAGATCAACTTCGAAATCTCATACTCTCAAGAGATCAACTTCAAAATCTCATACTCTCAAGAGATCAACTTCAAAATCTCATACTCTCAAGAGATCAACTTCAAAATCTCATACTCTCAAGAGATCAACTTCAAAATCTCATACTCTCAAGAGATCAACTTCAAAATCTCATACTCTCAAGAGATCAACTTCAAAATCTCATACTCTCAAGAGATCAACTTCAAAATCTCATACTCTCAAGAAATAAACTTCGAAATCTTAAACTCTCAAGAAATAAACTTCTAAATCTCATACTCTCAAGAGATCAACTTGAAAATCTCATACTCTCGAGAGATCAACTTCAAAATCTCATACTCTGAAGAGATCAACTTCGAAATCTCAAACTCTCAAGAGATCAACTTCAAAATCTCATACTCTCAAGAGATCAACTACAAAATCTCATACTCTCGAGAGATCTACTACAAAATCTCATACTCTCAAGAGATCAACTTCAAAATCTCATACTCTCAAGAGATCAACTTCAAAATCTCATACTCTCGAGAGATCTACTACAAAATCTCATACTCTCATTGTCTAAAATGTCAAATTGAGAGAATCCAGGAAAGATCAACTGGCAGCAGCATGAGTTAGCATCCAGATTGAAAGCTGGGACTCACGCGGTATTCAGCCGGGTACTGCAGCAGTCGTCCACATCAAGGATGCTAGTGTACTGCGTATCAGCCAGAATCTTCTTTAACAGCGGAGTGCAGATTCTCTGAGCAATGACCAGCTTCTCATCCCGGGTGATGCCGTACTCGCTAGGCACAACAATGTCGGCCATGCTCCGGGCCATCAAGTACAGTCTCCAGGCGTCATCTAGATCCTGCAGCACCCGGTCGTTGTGCATCAAATCGTATTTGATATTATCGTAGATGTCTGGCACCTTTGAGAATACGAATTGGCCGTTATTGTTGCCCAGGCGGAAGTCTTTGACCAGTTTGCGCCACCTCTGCAGCGCCATATCCCAGGTCTCGTCGTGGTACAACTGCTGGCTAGCCCAGTAGGGGTCTTTGGCTCGCTTCTCCAGGCGATCGCAGATGGCGTGCATGCAGGCGTGCATCTTGCAGCAGGTGCGAGCCGGGTTCCCAATCTGGTACATGGCCTGCAGCAGTGAGGCTGTGCGGTCCGGGGCCAGCTGCTTGGCGTCCGACTCCGTCCAGCACCGGTCGACCTCCAGGGAGGCCTGCGTGGCGACGAATCAGAGAGTGATTTTTATGCGGACTTTATCAATCAATCAACAAAATAGAAATACTACGGAGTATTTCAGCTTCAATCACAGTCAATAGTTATAGCCGTGACATAACATGATGAAATTTAGTGAGCAGAAAAATTAGGATTAGTAAAATATTAATTAGAGCATAGGACTTCCGACTGAGAGGTCAGGAGTTCGATGCCCAGATAGAGTGAAAACAATTTGTGTGCTTGTCCTTGTCTATTTTTTAATGCAGAGGATTAGTCTGTGGTTATTAATTTACTGAAGTAAATAGTAAGGGATTAGGAAGATGGGACTTGATAGGCTAATTAAAATTAATCGATCACACCTGCCACGATTAGGGCCAGATGTGCAGCCGACAGCACAGCCGCAGCTATTGTGCGGCGCATCTGAAGGCTGCGTACGGCTGTTCAGTCCATGGACTGGGGGGGACGCCACACGCACCCCAATTACTCCACCTAATGGCGGTACCCATCTAACAGCTGGGTGAACTGAAGTAAGTGCAGAGTTAGTGTCTTGCTAAAGGACACAAATTGTTCCAGTGGAGTCGGGAATCGAACCCCCGACGTTAAAGTCGCGAGTCAGACACTCTAACAACTAGGCTACAACCCCTCGCAACCCCTGCCAAATTAGATTGCCAAAATCAGTCTCACCTTGATTTTCTCCTTCACCACCGCCATGTACTGCGTGGCGTCATTGTCAGAGTCCAATAGGCCATTGGTGTGGGCCGACTTCACCATCTGGACCAATATGGGCGTCAGCGGACCCTCTAGGTCCAAGAAGCCCTTGGCGAAGGCGGCCGCCGTTGTCTGTACCCGACCTTCAGTCGCTGGCGTAGATTTTCAAATCGTGCCGATAGGTGGAGTGCAGCCGCAGCAGGCCCAGGCCGTCCTTCTGCGAGTAGCTCTCGCCGCCCGGGTAGATCACCCTGCGCCGCGAGTGGGGAGGGGACGGCGCTGAGATCGGACTGGACAAGTTAGAGCAATGGCACCACTAACTGGAATATGAGCTCCAAGGGGTGAGGGGGCAGGAGATGGGAGAAGGGAAGAAAGGGGAAATGGGAAGAGGGGAGAAGGGAAAAAAGGGGAGAAGGGAAGAGGGAGAATGGAAGAAAGGGGAGAAGGGAAGAGAGGGAAGAAGGGAAGAGCGGAAAGAAGGGAAGAGCGGGAAGAAGGGAAGAGCGGGAAGAAGGGAAGAAAGGGGAGAAGGGAAAAAAGGGGAGAATGGAAGAAAGGGGAAATGGGAAGAGGGGAGAAGGGAAAAAAGGGGAGAAGGGAAGAGGGAGAATGGAAGAAAGGGGAGAAGGGAAGAGAGGGAGAAGGGAAGAAAGGGGAGAAGGGAAGAGAGGGAGAATGGAAGAAAGGGGAGAAGGGAAGAGAGGGGAGAAGGGAAGAGAGGGGAGAAGGGAAGAGAGGGAAGAAGGGAAGAGAACAGCGTAGAAGAGAAGGAAGGGGGAAAATGAAGAAAAGAGGAGAATCTTCTCCATTTTCCTCTAATCAGGTGAACAGAGACAAAGAAAAAAAACAGTTTTTTCTAAAGTTAAGAATCGAGCTATCGACCTCTCGCTTAGAATTCCGAAGTTCCAACCACTGAGATTCAAGCTCCCCAGACAAAAACAGAGACAATAAATTAACTGTACAATGAAAATTACAAAAAAGTTGCGACATTGCAACATTACATTGATCAGGGTAGGTACACAAAAAACTCCTTTAACCCTCACCTGAACGCCCTGCCGAGCTTCTCCGCCTGAGAGCGACCTTCGTCCGTGAGTTCTCCGCCCCACTTAAGCACAAGCAGCAGGTGGCCGGTGTCCCTAGAGGCCGGCTCAGGCGGGTCTGTCATCGATTCGTGGCCCTTCTTTGGCGTGAACTTTAGCTGCGCTTTCCGGTTGATTCCGCTGAAGTGGCCGTACATCTCCAGAACCTGCCTGACCTGCTTCAGCTTGATGCGATTCTCCTTGATGCCGTGGTGATGAGGACTCTCAGCGATTACCTGCAGCAGGTCGCGAACCACGTTTAGCAGGTCCTGCATCACCGTCGGCTTTTTCAGCTTGGCCTCAGTGGGTGTCACTCGGTGACGGTTGAATAGGCTAAAAAATTGGCCGTGGAACACCTCCACCTTCACCTGCAATCGAAGCCGTCAAAAACAGAGGCAGAGAAGTGTTAAAGTTACTCTTGCAACTTTAAGCTCTAACGTCCATCTCTCAAATCAAATGCGCTACTTTTAGGCTTTTCACACTTACACAGCGAGAGTCTGTCAGTTTTTCATACCCTTGAAACACCCGCCTCCTCAATTTTGTGCCAGCCAGCCAGTCAGTTTTTCACACTCTAGAAACACCCGCCTCCTCAATTTTGTGCCAGCCAGCCAGTCAGTTTTTCACACCCTCGAAACACCCGCCTCCTCAATTTTGTGCCTGCCACAGTCAGTTTTTCACACTCTAGAAACACCCGCCTCCTCAATTTTGTGCCTGCCACAGTCAGTTTTTCACACCCTCGAAACACCCGCCTCCTCAATTTTGTGCCTGCCACAGTCAGTTTTTCACACTCTAGAAACACCCGCCTCCTCAATTTTGTGCCTGCCACAGTCAGTTTTTCACACCCTCGAAACACCCGCCTCCTCAATCCTGCGCCAACCAGTTAGTTTTTCACACCTTTGCAACATCCACCCCCCAATCCCGGGCGACTTTAAGTCACTTCACACCCGAGGAGCAAAAATATAGTTTACCTTTTGCTTCGGCGTCCTGTCTCCGTGTCGAATAACGGCGATAACGCACCGCAATTCCATTACGGTGCCAAACGTGGTTCTTATCAGCGGCGGCTTATCCATCTTCGGGTAGTTAATAGAGAGAGATAGCGAAGGCGCTATAGCCGAAGTGACCATAACGCCTAGCATGAAGGCGCAATCGTCGTAGTACTTCTTTGAGCTTTTGACGAAACTGAATCCATTAACATCGCACACATAAGAGACACCGTTGGCTCTGAGCAAATCAAAGCCGCACACATTCTGATTAAAAGCTTCCACAACCTTCTTGGCTATGATTTTTTCCTTGGCGGACAGGATGATTGGGTAGCGCATCTCCTTGCCCTCCGGATCGCGCTCGACTTTGCCGTCCAGAGCCGGCGATTTGCGCGCTTCAGCGTGGGCGTAGTCCTTGCCGATGGCGTACACCTGCGGGGCGACATAGCTCATGCTAGAGACTATTGACTTTAGACCATAGACCTTAGACCATAGAACTTAGACCATACGTACACCATACATCATAGACTATAAACCATGACCATAGGCTTTTCTCACAATATTTTCTTAACCTAACTTTTAAGCCTTATCTAGCGAGATCCAGTATTTCTCGCACTTCTCTGTTAAATAAGTTCTCATGACATTTATTTCCTGTATATTTTTTTGAAAAAGCAAGATAAGATCAAATCAGAGCTAAAGAAAATGACAGCCGAAACCTGAACTAACCAGATCTCTGAATTTCAAGGCCATATTGTTAGCGGAAACAGCGATTCAAAGCCATGACCTTTTATTTAAGGTCAGAGAACTGAAGCTAATTAAATGTCATTTTATGAAACTTGAGCATTTCATAGCATTATAAGAAGGAGATCAGAGAATTTTGAGAAGGGGATCGGAACATTATGGGGGGCCATAAGGGGCCATATTAAGGGGGCCAGAGCATTATCAGAAAGGCATCAGTGCATTATGAGAAGGGATCAGAAAATAATGAGAAGGGGATCAGTGCACTATGAGAAGGGATCAGTGAATTATGAGAAGGGATCATGGAGCATTATGAGAAGGGGATCATAGGAGCATTATGAGAAGGGGATCATGGAGCATTATGAGAAGGGGATCATGGAGCATTATGAGAAGGGGATCATGGAGCATTATGAGAAGGGGATCATGGAGCAATATAAGAAGGGAATACAGAGCATTATGAGAAAGACCAGAGCAATTAGAGAAGGGATCAGAGTGAAAAACAATGCGGTAGCCAACCTTAACATCCGTTCCATCGGTAGGCATGAAGTCCTCGTACACGTAGCTGCCATGGTTGCGCACCCGACTATCGCTGTGGTAGGTGCTGCTTCTGTCGCCGATTTTTCGAAACAGCCTCACGGAGCCGCCGCCGGCGGAGCTGGGGAAATAAATATGGATGTTGTGGTCCTCGGCGTCTAGCGGCTTCTCCACGAACGGCTTCTGGAAGTTGACGCCGTTGACACAGATGCTGTCGTCCTGTTCAACAAGGCCCGGGATGCCAGACGATGAATCGTCGGCATCCGACGACCAACTGAAGACTGCGTGCCGAACAACGGGAATGTCGCGCTCCTGAAGTACACGGTAGACCTTCTGCCGGTCCATTAGGGTGTACTGGGACCGCAGATCGTTCACTAGATAGGGCTTGTGCAGATCGGCGTATCTGCAGACATTTTGGTGGACAGGATGGAATGAGGTGAGAGACAAGTTCTTGTGACTCTAAGTGAAGGAAAAGTCTGGGGAGTGAGGTGTTAAGGTCAGTGGTGTGAGGTGTTAAGGTCAGGAGTGTGAGGTGCTAAGGTCAGGGGTGTGAGGTGCTAAGGTCAGGGGTGTGAGGTGCTAAGGTCAGGGGTGTGAGGTGCTAAGGTCAGGGGTGTGAGGTGCTAAGGTCAGGGGTGTGAGGTGCTAAGGCCAGTGGTGTGAGGTGCTAAGGTCAGGGGTGTGAGGTGCTAAGGTCAGGGGTGTAAGGTGTTAAGGTCAGTGGTGTGAGGTGTTAAGGTCAGGGGTGTGAGGTGTTAAGGTCAGGGGTGTGAGGTGTTAAGGTCAGTGGTGTGAGGTGTTAAGGTCAGGGGTGTGAGGTGTTAAGATCAGGGGTGTGAGGTGCTAAGGTCAGTGGTGTGAGGTGCTAAGGTCAGTGGTGTGAGGTGTTAAGGTCAGTGGTGTGAGGTGTTAAGGTCAGGGGTGTGAGGTGCTAAGGTCAGGGGTGTGAGGTGTTAAGGTCAGGGGTGTGAGGTGTTAAGGTCAGGGGTGTGAGGTGCTAAGGTCAGGGGTGTGAGGTGCTAAGGTCAGTGGTGTGAGGTGTTAAGGTCAGTGGTGTGAGGTGTTAAGGTCAGTGGTGTGAGGTGTTAAGGTCAGTGGTGTGAGGTGTTAAGGTCAGTGGTGTGAGGTGTTAAGGTCAGTGGTGTGAGGTGTTAAGGTCAGTGGTGTGAGGTGCTAAGGTCAGTGGTGTGAGGTGTTAAGGTCAGTGGTGTGAGGTGTTAAGGTCAGTGGTGTGAGGTGCTAAGGTCAGGGGTGTGAGGTGTTAAGGTCAGGGGTGTGAGGTGTTAAGGTCAGGAGTGTGAGGTGCTAAGGTCAGGGGTGTGAGGTGCTAAGGTCAGTGGTGTGAGGTGTTAAGGTCAGTGGTGTGAGGTGCTAAGGTCAGGGGTGTGAGGTGTTAAGGTCAGGGGTGTGAGGTGTTAAGGTCAGGAGTGTGAGGTGCTAAGGTCAGGGGTGTGAGGTGTTAAGGTCAGGGGTGTGAGGTGCTAAGGTCAGGGGTGTGAGGTGTTAAGGTCAGTGGTGTGAGGTGCTAAGGTCAGGGGTGTGAGGTGTTAAGGTCAGGGGTGTGAGGTGTTAAGGTCAGGAGTGTGAGGTGCTAAGGTCAGGGGTGTGAGGTGTTAAGGTCAGGGGTGTGAGGTGCTAAGGTCAGGGGTGTGAGGTGTTAAGGTCAGGGGTGTGAGGTGTTAAGGTCAGGAGTGTGAGGTGCTAAGGTCAGTGGTGTGAGGTGTTAAGGTCAGTGGTGTGAGGTGTTAAGGTCAGTGGTGTGAGGTGTTAAGGTCAGTGGTGTGAGGTGTTAAGGTCAGTGGTGTGAGGTGTTAAGGTCAGTGGTGTGAGGTGTTAAGGTCAGTGGTGTGAGGTGTTAAGGTCAGTGGTGTGAGGTGTTAAGGTCAGTGGTGTGAGGTGCTAAGGTCAGGGGTGTGAGGTGTTAAGGTCAGGGGTGTGAGGTGTTAAGGTCAGGAGTGTGAGGTGCTAAGGTCAGGGGTGTGAGGTGTTAAGGTCAGGGGTGTGAGGTGCTAAGGTCAGGGGTGTGTGGTGCTAAGGTCAGGAGTGTGAGGCTTGTGTTAAGGTCAGGAGTGTGAGGTCTTATGGTCATGGGTGTGAGGTGTTAGTTTCAAGTAATGATCTGCCCCACCTGATGGCTTTGTCCAGCGGAAAGCCTCGAGAATAGAAAGAGATGAGAGCGTCCACCAGAGGCCAGTCCTCGATCTCCGAGTTGAGTATGATGGACTCCTCGAAGATGATGAGGCGAATGTGGGGAAATCTACGCAGACGAGTGAGAATTTCTGTCATTGGCTTGGACTTGACTTTCTTGGCCATGGCGCAGAGGCCCAGAAGGATTGGTCGGCAGGAACCGGGCATCTTCGGAGGCGGCGGCTGGCTGTTCGAACGGCCGCTGTTGCCGCCGCAACCAATGCTGCTGCTGCTGCTGCTTCGGCCGGACAGAGGCGGCACCGCCGCTGCCGACTTGCTAGACTTTCCTGAAGATTGTCCTGAGGCGGCCGCGTTGCCGCCGCCGCTGCCGCTTCTAGAAGCCGTGAGTTCAATTGAGCTGCCCCTGCGATGATCGCTGCTGTCGACGACTTCTGCAAATTTTTAGATTTAGAAAATATGAAAAAAAGAAAATTCTGCAGAAGCTTGCCCACCACATAGCTCGACGCTTACTTCACTGCTTCAGAATCGAATGAAAAGGGTTGTCTATTTAGAGTACAGTGCTGTTTAAAGTACGCTGAAGCTGGACAGGCTGCGTCATACAAAATGCTAAAACTCGTGATAGATGGAGAAGGAGGGTTAGAGTGGCTGAAATAGGCGGCTAATAGAAATAAGAGAGACAGAGCTTTAAGCTTCGCTTTTTAACCCCAGCTATGTATTTATACGCCACAGTACTGGCTGGCTGACACACCTACCTACCTGCCCTCCCTGGCAACTACTCATTCCTCCTAAAACACCAGCTCCTCCATGAGCATAAATACTTCAGTGCTCAAATCCGAAATTAACTGTTCTTAGCCACTGTGTGGAATTGCTATTTTTAGACTCACTCCTATTTTACCTTGTCCGTTGGGGCAATAGAATACCTCGATAAATCATTAAATAACCTGTGTACATGTAGAATGCTACACTGCCTACACATGGTAGTAAAGGGCAAAGGCGTTGTGAATTCGAGCTTAATGCTTATCCCTAGGCTTACACTGCAAAGATAATAACTCCATTAAGAAAAGGTCACGGATTTAGCAAACAACACGAAATAGAACTCGAAATACTCCACACAAACTTACTAATTTGAAAGCGGGACTGCTTTGCCGGAGACTTTGCTGGCGACGCCGGAACGGCCTGTGCCGTAGGAGTCTCCGTCGATTGAATGTTGTTGCCGCTGTCGCTAACAACAACAGTATTGCAGCTCTGGTGTTGCTGTGGACTTTGCTCAACTGCCAACCCTGCTGAGTCAGCAGGCTCCGTTGCCATCAAATATTGCAAGGTCAGGCTTTTTGGCTCTTCAGAACAATTTAGATCTGAAACCGAAAGCCGATCATTCAAGCAGAAGCGCGTCTGTTAAATGTCTAAAATAAAATATATCTTATATGTAGTCTATAAAGATATATTATCAAATATAGCTATATTATATAGACTTGACAGACTAATTCATTATTCGCTAGAATTTACAGGTCTTAGCGTGAATAGCTGGATATCTGGGTTGGGGCTGGGGGTTAAGATTTTGGAGTGACCAAAAAGCCTAGTCCTGGAAATGGGGTTAAGGCTTTGCAACTGCAGTGAAGTTGTGAGGGAGGCAAGGGAAGGGTTAGGACAGAACGGGCCACATGATCTCACATGCACACCCACTTGTGGGGGGGAGAGATTAGGAGGGGTTTCTATATACATTCAGTGTACGCTTGGCTTGTCCGGGCCGATCGAGGGGTTGGGGTTGCCTCGCTAAGCGTGCGCTTTTTCCTGCTGATTCCTTCCTTTCCTCCGCCTCGCTCATACCCACACGTGGGGGGAAGTCGACCCGTGCGCGCTTATACACATCTTCCTTACCCTCCGTGACAAAACTCTAGACTTGAAAAAATTGGGGCAGAAGTGAGTGCACGGCATTCCGTTTCCTTTACTTGGTAATGTAAAGGGCCGCACATTACAACTGCGCTATTTTTATACTCGTACTTACCTGTGGATGGATTGTACGTTTCATATGCAAATTCAAAATCGGCTTCACCCAAGCGAATCATATTCCCGATTTATCTATTTCATATCTTTATATATGGGGATTTCTTATACACGAGCGTTTACGATATTAAAAGCCCAAACCATCGGGTTTGTGCTTCTAGCAACATAAATGTTGTTTATGTGCTTACTAACAAAATATTTTATTTCCACAATTCATCGACTCATCGTGTCGCATATTTTTGCTAAGTAAATTATATAAGCTGTATAACTACAAAATGTATAATCAGCAACAGCTAAACCCCCCCCCAACTCACGCTGTCACACGGGCACAAAAGTTAAGCAATGTCTTTAATTCTAGTCTCAGTATCGTGTGTAGGAACCACGAGCATGCAAAAGTGCCGTGACTCGTCGTGTCATCCTGATCACCAGCCGGTTGATGAACTCTTGTTGCAGCTGCTGCCAGGCATTCAGCACCGCCAGTCGCAACTGTTCAGCATTCTGTGGGGCATCCTGCTGAACTCTTCGCTTTACAAAGTCCCAGACATGCTCGATGGGGTTCATGTCTGGAGACTTTGACGGCCAGTTCAATGTGCGAATGCCGAGCTACTCCTTCAGCAGCTGCACGTGTGCTGCTCGATGTGGCGCAGCGTTGTCGTCTTGAAGCATGCAGTTCTGCGGGCCGCCAAAGGTTGTCGAAGCAAATGGCAGAAACTGCTGCTGTAGCAGATCTGCATAGGTCTGCCCAGTTACATTCTGCTCCAGAATGACAAGCTCTGTCCCCCATGCCGCACTTTGCGCTCGCGTCTGGCGGCGGCAGCCTTCACACATTTCTGAGTCACCGATGGCATACAAAACTTTTGGGCCGTGTGACAGCGTGAGTTGGTGGGGTTTTAGCTGTTGCTGAGTATATAAAAGCACGCGCCCATATTTTTATTACATTTGCCAACATTACTACTATGCAGTAGTTGATACATCTTTTGATAATTAAGATTAGTTTTTGTTTAATTTGTCTCTGGTTCTCTAATTAGAAATGTAAGGAAAATAGTTTAACTTGCATGAGATTTCTTACTCAGCGCAAAGTAAATTTTAATTATCCATTTGTCAGGAATTCTGATTGTAGGATTTAATAATGTAACAAACTCCTTGTATCAATTTCGCGCGTTTACAAAAAATTCTTAGCTATCTGCGGTTGCCCGGAATCGCGATAATCTTCCCAGATTCTAGCAGTTTTACAAATTCTCCACTACATTTTCCAAGACGATTTTTCGTGTTTTCCTACGGGCGCCAATCGGACTTCCTCTAACTACTAACTACCTTTTTGGCTCCTAATCATTAGCCCACCCCACTAAAAGCTCTTTTAGCGGAAGTCCCAAATCTGCTTTTACTGGCAACAAACCTCAAGCAACGCCGGGTCCAAGTTGCTGCCTCTATTTGCCGACAGTGGCTCCCGCACCATCCGTCCAGTATTTACCGACACTTCCCCATCTCTGCTAGCCGGTTCTCCCCAGCTCGCTAAAATGTTTTTTATGGAGTTGGAAAAATAGCCTATAGGAATCTGTGCGCGCAGGTAAAGCTGGAATAGAGTGCCAGACGGCCCAGACAACCATGAGAGCCCATCTTTCCATTTCTATAAAAAATAGTCCCAACCGACAGCATGGAAGGCAGGAAGAGCTGAAGAATCCGAGTGGAGTGAAATAAGAGAGCTGCGAACTGATCCCAAACTGGGCCAGCGCTGCTCGGGGCGGGTCGGCGATTCTGGGATCTTGGCTTAAAGAAATAGCAAATTGGGATTAAATCGCTAGCAGCTGTCGAGATCTGTATCAATTTTAGGGACAGGAAAATGCGGCAACTCTTCTAATTCAAATCGGGGGCGGAGCAATCTGCAACTGACGTGCCTGGAAGCCACAGATAACTGCAGCTCTAATTAATGAGAACTCGCTCTTCTCACCTCTGCTCGGAGCAGGCCCTTCGTGACCAGGAACCCAGTCTGCAATTATCAAAGAAGGCCTAGCTCTGGCTGCTGCAGAACAAAAGCTCATCGGTGCGCCGGGTTAAGGGCGGGCCGTGAGGTTTTCAAGGGAGGTGCGTTCTTTGTGGAGTCGGGACCACTTGTTCGGTTGGTCTGATGAATCAGCGATGCGTGGATTATTCCGCGAGTCCCAGTTGTAGGGGATTAGACCGAAAGAGGCGTGCACCGTTTCAGACTGGGCAGATTGAAACGAATGAAAAAATATTGAATAAGGTCACGGGCAGTCCTTATACAGCGCTCATCCACCCGAGACCATCTATGTACTGGCCTATTTTGGTCTGCCTGTCATTGTTGTCCACGCATGTTGCCGCCCCTTCCTGCACCCAGTAGAGACCTCAGGTATGAAGACAAAACAGGAATAAAAACTGTTTTGAAAATCCCGTCTGCGATTTTGACAATTTGAACCCGCGGACTACCTAGATGTAGGGCTGTCTTATACTAGAGTATACGAATTATATTTCCGTATCATGACATTGACAGGGCAGAGTATAGAGCGCATTGTGATCGCTTTTACAAGTGGGCTCCACGTTTTTTACTCTTTCTCCGTCTGTATAAACCAGTGAGGAGGAGTTGAGCTGGCATACAATACAGTCTAGTAGAGTAGAACAAACAGCAGAGTCCATTGCAGCTTCGATACTAAAGCGCCGATAATCACAATCGTTCAAGCCTTTTAATTCACTGTTCCACTTTGGAACACTCAACCCTCATGCGCCTTCATGCGCTGCAGCAGTGGGGGGCATTGGGACTAGTCTTACCTTCACTGGCAACCACTTGTGCTTCTTTACTTGCTCTGTTTAAAGGACGGGCCGCGACCTGGTGCAGATGATGCCTCCTCCGCTTATCCCAGAGATCGGAGGATTTTGAGTCCGATATCTGCCTCCACAATCTAGAATATTTACTCTCTTTCTCTGTCTAAAAATGCTCCACTTCAAACTGAAAAGACCACACTTGACCCCTCACTGAAAGCAGGCTGCAGGCTTATCTCTGCAGTGGCATGTTTTCTGTGCTGTGAAATGGAAGTCAAAGCGGCAGTTTTGCTCGGTAAGCCTCAAAATGCACAAAGATCCCAATGCAATGCCAAATAAATAAACGGCGGAGAGTTAGGCAAAGTTGAGCATTTCGTAATTTTTTCACGAGACATCCGACTTCTCAGACATTATATCCGCAGTCCCACCTGCAGAGGTGACAGGCATTGCAAATCACCTGGTTCTGCAACAGTTGCTTCCTCCGTCACCGGCATGGCCCCCCTAATTTATTAGATTTCTCTCTCTCTGCGCTCAGCAATTTGACAGCGGAGCCCTGCTTCCGGTGTGGTTTGATTGCTTTGACTAACTAGTAAATTGCAGCACGCACTGTCTGCTCGTGTAGAGATAGGAAATTACTTTTTTATCAATGCTACTCAGAATGGGACTCAAATCATGGACTGGAGTCCGGGACATCCGGAATCTGAAGCCACTTTTTGGTAGGATTGTCAATAAAAGAGCTGCAGAGGTAGAGGATAATTGATTCAAACGAATGGTCCTAGTGTCATTGGGATCTAAATATTGTAAAAATAGAGCTAGAGGAAAAAACTGTTATCGTCGTTAACGTTAACATTTAAGATAAAAAAGTTTAAAACTCTAAGATTTTTGTAGGTGTTGTGGCCTCGCTAGTCCATGGACTGAACAATTGTACACAGCGCTTTGCAATAGTGTTGGCATTTCGGCTTTGTGCATCTGGACCAACTGGGTTTCGAGTAATTCTATATCTTATCCATCTGTTTGAAAAGGTAGCTTAGAATCTACTCGTAGCGTCAAACACATTTTATAAACAGTGCGTTTTTTATCGACCGTAAATTTAAAGTTTTTTTCTAGCTCGTACAATAACAGAACTACAGTTTGCATCAGTTTACCTTTCATAATCGGGGATACGCGAAATAGGCAACAGAATGTTTGATTGCTAATCCCCTAATCAAAGTCATGAAAGTTTGTATACAAAATTTGCATAAAAATACGTACGTGAAGGATCAGGGCACACTTTCTCTCTTCGATTTTCCCTTTTTTGCCTGTGTAGGGCGTCTGTCTAGAGACGCTAGGGCGGTGGGGTAGCGGCTCAGGAGCAGCAATTGCTCTCCGGCAATAAAAATCGCCATACCCAGTTTATCCCACGACAATAATGGCCACTTTGGTGCTAGAGAGCCGGCCCACAGCCGACCTCCATGCAATGTCGGGTTGAGGGTGTCATTATTCACACTGCAGTTCTGTGTGCGTTGAGTCAGAGAAATATTTCCAATTTTTGAAAGTCACAATCCTCCCTTGGCATGGCATTTGAGCGTGTGACCATGCAAGCAATTTTCAATACAAACTTAAGCGGCTTTCACCACTTCTTCACATTTTTGTGTTTAAAATACGAAATACAAAATACGGACCGACAAAGCGAAACGAAGTCGGAGATAATTAAAATTCGAAAAGACGCCAAGGTTTAAAGCTAATGATTACTTTGCAACAAATTTCCGCTTTCTACCCAACAGGAAATTCCTTGTTTATACGAAAACCCATTTTCTATGAAACTCCACTTTTTGGAAATTCACAAATACTAGAAGACTCACAAATTCGATGAAATTCTCAATTTCTCGGAAATTCTCACTCTATAGGAAACCGCCACTTTCTGCGAGTAGAAAATTCCTGATTTCTAGGAAACTCTATTTTCTGGGATTTCCAGATTTCTATGAAACTCTATTTTCTGGGATTTCCAGATTTCTAAGAAACTCTATTTTCTAGGATTTCCAGATTTCTAGGAAACTATTTTCTGGGATTTCCAGATTTCTAGGAAACTCTATTTTCTGGGATTTCCAGATTTCTATGAAACTCTATTTTCTGGGATTTCCAGATTTCTAAGAAACTCTATTTTCTAGGATTTCCAGATTTCTAGGAAACTATTTTCTGGGATTTCCAGATTTCTAGGAAACTCTATTTTCTGGGATTTCCAGATTTCTATGAAACTCTATTTTCTGGGATTTCCAGATTTCTAAGAAACTCTATTTTCTAGGATTTCCAGATTTCTAGGAAACTATTTTCTGGGATTTCCAGATTTCTAGGAAACTCTATTTTCTGGGATTTCCAGATTTCTAGGAAACTTGTATTTAATAGGAAAATAACAGGTATTTGAAATTGATTCTTTCCACAACT
The DNA here is from genome assembly GCA_950097015.1 of Macrostomum hystrix. Classification (NCBI taxonomy): domain Eukaryota; kingdom Metazoa; phylum Platyhelminthes; family Macrostomidae; genus Macrostomum; species Macrostomum hystrix. Next base: position 775,798 of record CATNEN010000008.1, read on the forward strand.
CATAGTTCCCAAATATCCCACTTTCGTGAAACCCAACTTCATTAATACCCCACTTTTTTAATCCTACGTTACCAAAATCTCCCTCCCTTAAGTCACGCTTTCTTGAGAAATCCTACTACATGGAGACGCGAATTTCCTGAAATCTCAACTTCCCGAACTCCCGAAAAAGTTTTTCCGCTCAGAAAAAGTTTATTTTTAGCTCAAAACTTTTTGCACATCTTCGAAGTTCTAAATTTTCTTATTAAAGTGAGGCATTGATTATATAGTACATTTCTGTGAAGATTGCATGCATAATTTATTACCTTCCATGTTATGTCCAGTCGTCAATATATATATATATATATATATATAAATGCTAATTTCAGCGTCAATCGAAAAGTTGATTGAACTCAGCCACTCGAGAATTGCCAATTCGCGGGCTTGAGAAGCTTTGCTCTCGGCTTATTATTCGAAAAATTATTTCCGAAAGTGAAGGCATTACTTCTTCTTCTTCTTCCCTTAAAATAATCAATTGAAATTCTCAGATAGATAGAAATCTAGAAACCTTCTTGAAGAGGCTGCGTACGGCTGTTCAGTCCATGGACTGGAGGATGCCACCACAAACCAACCCAGGTTCCAAACCCGGTGAACTACTTTGGGCTGAGATTCTAACTCAAGGACGAAAGAAGTATCGTTTATAGTAGTCCTTTATTAAAAAAGTCATCGACTTAAGTAGTCCTTGTTCTAACTCTCGATCTCTTCCCGACCATATATTGATATGGGCTGCAATACCAGTTATAGATGGGGGTGAGTGGCAGAGCGGTCTAACGCGTCTATCTCTCGCACCAAGGTCCTTGAGCTCGATTCCGCTGCGAGGCCACATTCAGTTGGTGTGCAACCACGGAGAGAAGGCTTGGGGGCTTGTCGTGCAATTAACGCCCCTTGAGGGCCAACCTCCAGGGCACAGTGAGAGTGTACACTGCATGACGATGAGAAAGTCAGGGCAGATGTACACACCTGTGTGAGTGTGCGCCTGCGTACAGTGTCTGTGAGCGTGTGTGCTCAGGAGTCAGCAAAATAGGCAGAATTGCCTCCTCACTGGCTGCGGGTCTAGTGTCACCTAATGATGTGCCATTGCCCGCAGCCCTCCTGAAATTATTATATTATAGCATTCAGTAATGAGATAGATATATACGATAGAAATATCTTCAACGAAGTGCTGTGATTGTACGCGTGTCGGCGCTTCAAACATGAAAGTAAGCCTTCTTATCCTTTTAGGATCATTTTAGCCAGCTTGCTCAGAATAGGATAGCTCAAAACCTATGGAACCGCTGACTCAGAGGCTCGATTTTTATCCCCGTTTTCCCAATTTCCCAATTCCCCAAGTGACCTATATAGCCCTCCGTCTGTCTGTCTGTCCGGCCCTTCTTTAGCCTTCATTAATCTCGAGTCTTTTTTCGTACTGGGCAATCGTACTGGTCCGTGTACCTAGAGCATAACCTCAAAGTTTGTAATCGGATTAGCCGCCTTCGCTTTGAGTCTACTTTGTCGGGACCTGGATGAGACAGGCAGACGGGCAGATGAGGAGGAGTAAGGGGGGAGAAATATCCTCTAAATGTTGGATTCTTCGAATAAAACCTTTACCAAATACATGAATCGTAAAGGCCTAGGCGCCGACTCACCGCTGACTCCGTCATCCACCTCAGTGACTTGCCCAACAATTGCTGTTTGTCTTTCTTACGGCTGCTGCTTGTGTTTGCCTAGTCAGCGAAATTTATTCCCCTCAATTTTCCCATAGCAAAATTCGAGTTGTTTGCCATGGATTGAGTCATGGAATTGTGAACCAACTCTGGCTAGTTAGAGGATTACGGAGAGCACGCGTGGACATTGCCGATAATTTATTGATGAAGAAATGATAAGGTCTTTAAATTACGGAATGATGAATTTGATTGTCATTGTGAAGGAAACGTCGGGAGTTCGAATGTCAACTCAAAAAGGGAATTCATTTTCGCTCTTGAGCAAGACTTAACTTAGTTGCTTCAGTTCACCCAGCTTTTAAATGGGCACCAGCTTGGGTAGGAATTCATGTGGACTGTACACAGACATTGGATTTGGACTTATACAATCTGTGAACGAATCAGATTTCTGTGAAAGTAAAAGGATAAAGTTAGCAATGCTATAGCTAAGGACTACTAGGTTATGGTTATAATATTTCCGGCAAGTAAGCGATCATTGTGAGGCATGCCCTCTATCGAACTAAATAAATAAACAAGCGCGTCAAAAATGATACATTGAAGGCGCCACAGCTAGAACTGCAATCAGAAGTTCATTTGATTGATAAGAACTTATGAATCTACTAGCTTATAGTAGGAAGAAGCAGGTTGTCATCAGTCAAGCTGTGGATTCCAATGGTTCAACAGAATACATTCAGCTTAATTAGATGGATAAGAATTTCATATATGATTGAACCAAATGCTAAATGTAAACTACAGGACAGTTGGGGTAACAGCCTACAGACTGCGGGGGTAACAGCCTACAGACTGCGGGGGTTACAGCCTACAGACTGCGGGGGTTACAGCCTACAGACTGCGGGGTAACAGCCTACAGACTGCGGGGGTAACAGCCTACAGACTGCGGGGGTAACAGCCTACAGACTGCGGGGTAACAGCCTACAGACTGCGGGGGTAACAGCCTACAGACTGCGGGGGTAACAGCCTACAGACTGCGGGGTAACAGCCTACAGACAGTGCGGGGTAACAGCCTACAGACTGCGGGGGTAACAGCCTACAGACTGCTGGGGTAACAGCCTACAGACTGTGGGGTAACCGCCTACAGACTGCGGGGTAACAGCCTACAGACAGTTGGGGTAACAGCCTACAGACTGCGGGGGTAACAGCCTACAGACTGTGGGGTAACAGCCTACAGACTGCGGGGTAACAGCCTACAGACTGCGGGGTAACAGCCTACAGACTGCGGTGTAACAGCCTACAGACTGCGGGGGTAACGGCCTACAGACTGCGGGGTAACAGCCTACAGACTGTGGGGGTAACGGCCTACAGACTGCGGGGGTAACAGCCTACAGACTGCGGGGGTAACAGCCTACAGACTGTGGGGGTAACGGCCTACAGACTGCGGGGGTAACAGCCTACAGACTGCGGGGGTAACAGCCTACAGACTGTGGGGGTAACGGCCTACAGACTGCGGGGGTAACAGCCTACAGACTGCGGGGGTAACAGCCTACAGACTGCGGGGGTAACGGCCTACAGACTGCGGGGTAACGGCCTACAGACTGCGGGGGTAACGGCCTACAGACTGCGGGGGTAACAGCCTACAGACTGCGGGGGTAACGGCCTACAGACGGCGGTGATAACAGCCTACAGACTGCGGGGGTAACAGCCTACAGACTCAGGAGTTACAGCATGGTGCTAATAAAGTTACTCGTAAAAGATGCAATTATATAGAAAGTTGCTTTGCTTTGCCCTGTAGTTGGAGCCCCATGACTGCAACTAAACCGGAGTTGATAAAATGATTTCGTGTTATTTTTCTATTTAGCCAAGCCAAACAGTCCCGAATTTCTATTAGCCCAGTTGGACAAGCTACTCTTTTGACGTGGGCCGCACGCAAGCTGTCAGTCATCGCAAGCTCAGGTGCAACGAGACCAATCGCAGTCGACAGTACCAGTCTGCTCAAGGTTGATCACGCGCCAAGCACTGAGGAGTCCAAGGAGTGGCTTTAAAATGTGAAAAGCTCCATATAAAGAAACTCGACTCTGCGTGAGCGACACCTGGGGGTGGGCGAAGAGAGATAAACGGATGCAGCCATGACTCACCTGTGGGCTGTAGTTGCGGTACTGAGACAAATAAATTTTTGCTTGTAACGCACACACCAATATGCGATATGAGCTATGAGTGACTGGCAGCTAGCAGCGGGCAACTCAGGCTCACATGACTGAGTCAATACAATTTACTGAGGTGTGACTTTTAACAACTGGAAATATTCTGGTGCTGTTTCCATCGGGGCACTCGATGCTGCATCGCGAGTGTCTCTCCATTGCAGATATTACCGCCACGCCAAATTGTTGACAATAAATTCGCGAAGCTCATTGGGTTTCATTGGGCTGTGGCTGGCTCATTGCAATTTCACGATTCCACGTTTGGCTCAACTGCGCCTTCTTTTGTGGTGAGCATCTTCTCTTAGCGATGACTAAGAGACCTCGCGGGCGGAGAGATTATGCAGAACGGCAATTATGACTGGAAGCCAATTTCATGGCGTCCCAGAGATGCTATCTTGTATGGGATCATGGACAGAGCGTCCGATTTTAAATTATCCCCTCCCACAGGATGAGCCGGGATCAGAGCTGGCGGGTGGGATCGAAGGATCAGTCGGCAATAATAAATCAACAAGAGTGTACCGCAGATGAGACACACAGCTGTAGCTCTAAAACTATGTTTTATAGGGCAATTCCTTGTCCCTTTCGCTGGGTCCCATTGCACAATGGACTATATTTCACTTCGTTATAAAACAAACCGATGGGTTATAAATCGCGTGAGGATAATTCTAGACCCATCCCCTCTGCTCAGAATTTGCGTTTATTGCTGCTGTTTTCTAGAGACCAAAAACGGTGTAAAATCATCATTCAGGATTTCGAATCGCGCGATCTACGCAAACCTTCGTGTGCCAGGTCACAACGTCATGATAACATTTAGTTCCTAAAAATAGACCTTCGTGCTACCTAAATCAAATGCCTGACAATATACACTCAGTGCTGCTATCTTCTCCTCGAACCAAATTTACCCTGGCCGTGCCGCCTCAGCCAATCAGAATGCGTCCTGCGCTGCCCATTGCCAGTGTGTGTTGCTCTGTCAGAGAGCGACACGAACAGAGAAAAAGGAGGAACAGACGAGAATTCCTTCGGTGAAAAACCAGCCGTAAAAATCTGACTGCTAAACTGTCCCTTCTCAGCCTTGGAGATGTCAGAACAGCGCCGATGCCGCTAGTTACGAGCCAGCGCCGTGCTGGGCGGCACTTCTACGCCGCTGCTCAGCACACGTGCCTACTCTGCCTGCTGCTGGCGGTCGTCATGGCGACAATGTCGACGGCCAAGCCGCCGTGCCCGGCCCAGACGCCATGCCAGTGTACCGACAAGCGACTAAAGTGCGTCCAGCAAGACGTGCAGCCGCCAGAGGATGCGGCAGAGCCGCTGCACTACCTTTCAGCGGTGCCCTACTTTGCCCCGAGCAGCCTTGAGACGCGCTGGTCCTACGCCTTCCACGAGTTACGCATTCGCAACCAGGCCATGACTAACCTTAGCCTGGCATATCCGTGGGGCGCGCTCAGTCTCATCCGGGTTGAGGTCACCAACTCGCTGGTGCGCCGCCTGGCTCTGGGAGCCTTTCGCGGCCTCACAGGAGTTCGAGCGCTAAATCTGTCGCATAACATGCTCTCAGCGGTTGACGAAGATGACCTCAGCGAGCTGCCAGCTCTGGAAGAACTGGTGCTGCATAACAATCTTATCAAGGTGCTCCATCCTGGAGCGTTGAAGCATAACGGCCTGATTGCCAAGCTCTACCTCAGTCACAACCTGCTGACAGAGGTGCCTACTGGCTTAAAACGGCTCACTTACCTGACTCATCTATACCTGCAGTACAATAACATTGCGCTGATTCCCGATCGAGCATTCGACGGACTAACCCGCCTCATCATCCTGGACCTTGGAGCACTGCGCGCCGGCCTGATTATCGGAGACTCGGCATTTTGCGGCCTCCAGGGCGGCCTTGTGGCGCTCTACCTTCGCGACAACATTCTGCGTCGGCTCGACCTGTGCGCGCTGGGCCAAGCTCGCGCTCTTAGCGGTCTCAACCTCACTGGCAGCCTGTTTCCCTGCACCTGCCAGGCCTACAGCTTCGCCAACCTCAGCAACTGGCAGCGACTCTACGGCTTCGCGCCACGCTACGTGTCCTTCGAGGCAAGCTTGCTGTCGCGCGAGTGTGACCTCTACTGCCCTGACAGGCCGTCGCCCTGTCCGGACTACTGCGCCGTCAGGGCTGCGGCAGCGGCTTTGCCGCCGCCCAGGCTGGCCGCGACGGCTGCGGCGGCCGGAAGTTTTGCCATAGACGACGGCAGGGGCGGCGCAGTCTCAGGGCTCTTATCGACTCGCGCAGGCTCTTGTCCCATTGTTTCCTATGCTGACCATCAGCTTACTGTTCACTTGGTAGCCCTTGATGCATAATTAATTAACCAATCTCGTGTCCAACCGCACTACAAATCAATTTTCATCAGCAATTTTTTTATTTGACTTGAACCAATTGTATCTTTGCTTTGTCTAAAACTGCTTTAGCTGTTGTGTTCCAATCTGTTCTGTGTGTTTGTTGCTAAAATAAGGTCCTGTCGGAAGAAATTTGAATCGTTGGCTCCCAGAGCCTCGGAATGCTAGCTTTTTTGCTCTATAGCCGGCATCCATTTTTCCGGGCCCAATTTTCAGATTTGTCTTCTTTCTGTTGCTATACGAAGCGTCATTTCGTTTACTCCACTTTCTGACGTCTCACCTATTGCGTCTTTGGAGGAGAATGAGAAACAGCACAGCACAGGATGGGCCTGGTTTCTGTACACACGATTATTTTTCGCAGTCAGCCAACCAGACACCCGCTCAGCACTCGATGCGAGCCGTTGTAAATAAACGCAAAATCCGTCTGCTGCTTTCATCATTGCCCGCCTGCGAACTAGGACCCATTTGGGTTGGAACTGTTGTGTGTTCTCCTTTTTTATCATCGTTTTGTTTCCACAGAGTGAATGCAACGCTTTGCTTGGCTTGATAATCAGCAGCATGTAGCCATCGAGTGCAGCTTTTCCTGAGAGACCTTCTCTTCCTCTGATCTCATTTTCCTTATACTTTTGCACAGTGAAATTGATACAGCCTTGATAAAGAAGCCAGGCCATTGAGGACCTCTCGATTGCAATGTCGCTTTTAGGGTCAACCCACCCTTCCCCCGCTTGCCTCTTCCAGGAGCTTGCCTAGCCGGATGTCGGCCTTTGTGACTGCCGAAAGAAACCTGCTCACAATTAGGCCCTGCCGTGCGGTTTTCAAGCTCGTGTTTCTGACCTATTACCTAACGTTTCTATCTCAGATATGCAAAAGAATTGCTTAGAAAATGGCAGCATCAGCGAGACTTCTAAGCCAAGCCCCCCAATCCAAAGTCTTCAAAACTTCGTCTTTTGAAGTCGTCGCTTGTTGCAAATTGGAGTTAAACAGGTGGAAAATGCTGTCGAGTACGCGATTGCTGCATTTTATTCGCAGACTCCGTCCAAAACGACAACCTACAACTATTGCACCCTTGTCCAGCGAGTATTATCTTGGAATAGAAATCTTTCTCACTTACCTGGCCCCTTCTCAGTCTCTATACTCAAGACGTCAAGCCCCACCCGTGCACTAGTCTGTCGTCCTTCTATTTGACTTAAACTACTGTCTCACGCAGCCATTATTAAGTAGTTGTTTAGAAGGCGACATACAGTATTATAGTATAAGTAGGGAAGCCATTCAATTTCGCAACTAGCACACGTTCAATAAAAAGCAAACAGGTTTCAACTGTCTGATGGTGTCTGCCGACAAGTGTGTAAGCACAAACTACTTAAACTCGTACTTTGGGCAGAGAGGTGCCTTTCAAAACATAGCAACAAATTAAAAGTTATTTGCACATTTATCTTGAAGGTCTGGGGTTTGCTTCCGGAATTCACAGCAACAAATTGTGTCCTTTAGCAAGACTTATAATTTCTAATTGCAAATTGCAAATGACGTAGGAAAATTCATCAATAAGCCACACTCTCATATGAAAAATAATGCATAAATTTGGTTTATAAAAACTGAAGTTTCACAATCACCTCAACGTATGAGTATATTAGTATCCTTCTAATTTAGTAGTCCTTGAGGCATGTTTCTGTCCTTTTCGACATCATTAAAAAATGTCTTTATCTGGCTTCTTTCTTTTATACTAAAAACTCAATAAGCGTCAGACTAATATCACCCAATTCAATACTACGGCCCGGCCAAAAAATAGGACTGCTCAAATATTGCTTCAGCTATGTGAGCTATGAATCTGAAAATCGATAATAGTATTTTTCAATGTCTATGGTAGATTTATGCTAGGCTTCCGAGTGCGTAAATAGTCTTGGCACGAGTGCGCTGCGCACTAGGAAGCCTAGCATAAGTGCATTGATTTATGACCAAGTGTGTGTGCGCAAGACCAGCTCCTTCGGCCCATAGACAATACCCGTCTGGGATTTACTGCATAGTAGCTCAGAAGAGGGATGGCATAGTCATGTCATTTACCGCACAGTTGCGGAATTTACTGCACACTTCAATCTATTTCTTTGATGGCCTTTGGGCCATAAACTATACACGAGCTTGAGACGTTTACGCACACTTGGTTATATGTCAATGGACATAACTCCTGAAAAAGCTACAGCAGCGCATTTATGGTTTCTTGTCACTGCTGAATGCAAGCTTTTGCCTATCGCTACCCCTATGGCATTTCCTAGCACTTATCTTACCTCTTACGATGGTCAAACAGCGCGAAATCGTTGTTGACTGCTTTAAGGCCGGGAGATCGGCCAAGGAGTACATGCAGCACGTGCAGACCATCTACGGCAGCGAAGCCTTGTCGCGGAGCCAAGTATATTTCATATTTGAACAGCTTCGTGAAGATCACGATGGCTCTGATGGCAGAGGTCACCATCCTGATCCAACTGTTAGGACGCCAGCGAATGTGGCGATGGTTGAGGAGCTGATCAGCGACGACAGGCGCCTCACTGTCAGGGAACTGCACGAATTCACTGGCATCCCGAAGACAACTGTTGACGAGATTCTGACCAAGGATCTGCAGCTCAAGCTTGTGTCAGCAACATGGGTGCCGCACCTTCTGACTGAGGAGAACCGAGCTGAGCGAGTTCGCTGCGCCAAGAACTTCCATCGACTGATGCGCAGCAATCCCGGCTTCCTTGATCGAGTCATTACTGCTGATGAGACATGGCTGCACTATGTGACGCCAGAGACCAAGGTTCAGTCGAAGCAGTGGGTTCCGCGTGCAGCTGCGGCCCCAACGAAAGCGCGGGTGTCGCGCAGTGCCAAGAAGACAATGGCCATTGTGTTCTTCGACTCGAGCGGGCTGGTGTACACGCATTATGTGCTAATGGGCTGACGGTCAACAGCCAGTACTACTGCGAGGTCCTGGACACTCTGCAAGAGCATATCAGCCGCAAAAGGCCGCAGCTGGCGCGAAGAGGCTGGTTCCTCCATCATGACAATGCCCGCCCCCACGTGTCAGCGTTGACCCAGCAGTTCCTGGAGAGGCGAGGCATTCAGACTGTGCCACATCCGCCGTACTCCCCGGACTTGGCCCCATGCGACTTTTGGCTATTTCCGTGGCACCCGTTTTGACTCCCTGCAGGAGGTCAAGAATACTTGGGAGGGGTCACGACCCCTATGCCTGCGTCTAGCTTCGCAGAGGCCTTCGACAAGTGGCTGTTGAGTTGGGAGCGGTGTCTGGAGAAAGGTGGCAATTTTGTTGAGAAGTGACTCAAGTTTCGTCTGGTTTGCATGCATTGTAGCTGAGTTATTAAAGCAGTCCTTTTTTGGCCGGACAACCCTCGTATATCCCTTCTGCCTATTTAGAGTAGGCAAACGAGCATATAAGCACCGTTAAAGAATAATTTTCCAGACATCTCAGAAATATAATAAACATATGCGAAAGACACAATAGTATTAATTTAGATATTTTCTAGAAATGCGATATATCCTCATTAGTGATTTTAAACCTTTTTTTATTTTTTTAATGAACGACCAGTTTTTCAGTTGATAAACAGGAGGATTTCAATAATTTATGCTGCAGCAATCATTCACAATCTGCAGTCAGCTTATGCTAGGCTTAATCTAATACACAGATCAACTGTCTCGCTCAAAAAACAGCGCCATCTTCATCTGTACAGCTGTTTTATTATCTTCAACCCAGTTGAAATATTTGTTTCTACGAGCTACATCGCACTTTTACATTATTGCCCTTGATAGCATTAGAATTGAGTGTGAAGCTAAGCTATGCTCGTTGCTCTAAACACTCAACACTGACTCTCCCCAACTGACTCTCTCCCCACTGACTCTCTCCCCACTGACACTCTCACCCACTCACTCTCTCCCCACTGACTCTCTCCCCACTGACTCTCACCCACTCACTCTCTCCCCACTGACTCTCTCCCTACTGACTCTCTCCCCACTGACTCTCTTCTTACTGACTCTCTCCCTACTGACTCTCTCCCTACTGACTCTCTCCCTACTGACTCTCCCCCACTGACTCTCCCTCACTAACTCTCTCCCCACTGACTCTCCCCCACTGACTCTCCCCCCACTAACTCTCTATCCCCACTGACTTTCTCCCTACTGACTCTCCCCCTACTGACTCTAACCCACTCACTCTCACCCACTCACTCTCTCCCCACTGACACTCTCCCCACTGACTCTCTCCCCACTGACACTCTCCCCACTGACTCTCCCCACTGACGCTCTCCCTACTGACTCTCCCCCCCACTGACTCTCTACCCACTGACTCTCCCCACTGACGCTCTCCCCACTGACTCTCCCCCACTAACTCTCTCCCCACTGACTCTCTCCCCACTGACTCTATCCCTACTGACTTTCTCCCTACTGACTCTCTCCCTACTGACTCTCCCCCACTGACTCTCTCCCTACTGACTCTCTCCCCACTGACTTTCTCCCTGCTGACTCTCCCCTACTGACTCTCCCCCTACTGACTCTAGCCCACTCACTCTCTCCCCACTGACTCTCACCCACTCACTCTCTCCCCACTGACACTCTCCCCACTGACTCTCACCCACTCACTCTCTCCCCACTGACACTCTCCCCACTGACTCTCACCCACTCACTCTCTCCCCACTGACACTCTCCCCACTGACTCTCTCCCCACTGACACTCTCCCCACTGACTTTCTTCCTACTGACTCTCTCCCTACTGACTCTCCCCCACTGACTCTCTCCCTACTGACTCTCTGCCCACTGACTCTCCCCCACTGACTCTCACCCACTCACTCTCTCCCCACTGACACTCTCCCCACTGACTTTCTCCCTACTGACTCTCTCCCTACTGACTCTCCCCCCACTGACTCTCTCCCTACTGACTCTCTCCCCACTGACACTCTCCCCACTGACTCTATACCCACTGACTTTCTCCCTACTGACTTTCTACCTACTGACTCTCCCCTACTGACTCTCCGCCTACTGACTCTCTCCCCACTGACTCTATCCCACACTGAATCTCCCTTTATCTCCGCATATCTTGTCTCTCTCCTCTTTTACTGTATGTTTCAAAGCCCCAATTCCCAATCGCCATAGGTAATATCTCACAGCTTCAGCTCATAAATCGTGCTTCTTCCTCTGCCCTTCTCTCTCCTCGCTACGGACATATACGGGCAATTAAACAATATTTTAGATTATTTCTAACTAATCATATCCCATCCTCTATATCCATAGCTCCATGACAATCCTATTGCATACGGATAAAAAACTTCAACAGGTAGTGGAACTATGGCAGAATTGCTTGTGCGTGTGTGTGCGTGTGTCTGGGCTATTTTACCGAAACCGGTTTGATGCACCAGTTTTTTTATTGCAAAATATCCTGCTCCATTAAGTATAATTTGAAATGGCGCCATATTGAATTTTGCAGTTTTGTTATATTATTGCGTTAAAATTGATGCATGCAAAATTTGATGCAAAAATGTATCAATTATTGATGCGTTAGGGAGGTCCAACTTGATAAATGAAGCCATGAATGCCTGAAAATGGAAAAATGTATCAATCATTGATGCGTTGGGGAGTTCCAACTTGATGAATGAAGCCATGAATGCCTGAAAATGGAAAAATGTATCAATCATTGATGCGTTGGGGAGTTCCAACTTGATAATGAAGCCATGAATGCCTGAAAATGGAAAAATGTATCAATCATTGATGCGTTGGGGAGGTCCAACTTGATAAATAAAGCCATGAATGCCTGAAAATGGAAAAATGTATCAATCATTGATGCGTTGGGGAGGTCCAACTTGATGAATGAAGCCATGAATGCCTGAAAATGGAAAAATGTATCAATCATTGATGCGTTGGGGAGTTCCAACTTGATAAATAAAGCCATGAATGCCTGAAAATGGAAAAATGTATCAATCATTGATGCGTTGGGGAGTTCCAACTTGATAAATAAAGCCATGAATGCCTGAAAATGGAAAAATGTATCAATCATTGATGCGTTGGGGAGGTCCAACTTGATAAATAAAGCCATGAATGCCTGAAAATGGAAAAATGTATCAATCATTGATGCGTTGGGGAGGTCCAACTTGATGAATAAAGCCATGAATGCCTGAAAATGGAAAAATGTATCAATCATTGATGCGTTGGGGAGGTCCAACTTGATGAATAAAGCCATGAATGCCTGAAAATGGAAAAATGTATCAATCATTGATGCGTTGGGGAGGTCCAACTTGATGAATGAAGCCATGAATGCCTGAAAATGGAAGCTAGTTAGATACTTTATTGAAAGCAATTATTAAAAAATGCGGAACACGAAATGTCTAATTGCTGCAATAGTTTTCTTAGTAAACAAATTAAAATCGGTCAACCTTCTTAGACATGTTTATCATTTATTTTCCTTATCATTCTCCCGAATTCTCTGCTCATTTTCTAACGTAAACGGACTCGTGTAACTAACTAGTAAGAAAGTAACGATATACCTTGTGCCAAGTAAAATTAACTACATGTAGTACTGTCCAAATAGTAGAAATGACTCGGTGTGATCAGCGTGAGTAGCCTATCTTTCACAGTGAGATTTACTCGGACCCGAATCAACCTGGTGACTCAGAATAGACCATGATCACTAGACTTTTTGGGCGAGACAAAAACGATTAGATAAAGTGGGCTTTCAATTTCAGTTGCACCTTTACGCTCGTCTGTTCTCATAGAAATTTCGCGGTCTAGCAGTTCGCAATGTTTCAAATGCTAACTTACGATTCACCAAGTTATACTTCTGAATTCGGTGATTCCGAAGTACACAATCCATGTGAATTTGCTACTTAAGCTTTCTTCTCACTGTTTACACCAGGGGTCGGCAAACTCCGGCCCGCGGGCCAGATGCGGCCCTCGAAGCTCCCAAATCCGGCCCGTTGCCCATTCCGACATCTACAGTATCCTGTCTCGTCTCTCCCCTGTAATATCTCTCCCCTGTCTCATCGCTCCCCTGTCCCCTGTGTCCTTTCTCTCCCGTGTCTCATCTCTCCCCTGTCTGAACTCTCCCGCGTCACATCTCTCCCGTGTCTCATCTCTCCCGTGTCTCATCTCTCCCGTCTCATCTCTCCAGTGTCTCGTCTCTTCCCTGTCTCATCTCTCCAGTGTCTCGTCTCTTCCCTGTCTCATCTCACCTGTGTCTCATCTCTCCTGTGTCTCATCTCTCCCGTGTCTCATCTCTCCCCTGTCTGAACTCTCCCGCGTCTCATCTCTCCCGTGTCTCATCTCTCCCCTGTCTCAACTCTCCCGCTTCTTATCTCTCCCGTGTCTCATCTCTACATTGTCTCATATTTTTACAGTCAATGCGGCCCGCTGTCGTCTTTTAGGTTCTCTATTTGGCCCGCTAGCTAATAAGTTTGCCGACCCCTGGTTTACACTAAAGACTTGTTCAAACTGGCCTCAAATAACTAGTTTTGACGTACATTTATAGATGAATCACTCGGTAAATATATTGGTGAATCTCTGCATCTGGATATTTCTTAACTCTAAGTGTGTACCACACAATCTTCTAATATACTAAAAATGAAAATCTTGCTTGTATGTTTGCAATCGACTAGCTCCCAAACGGCTCAACCGATTTTCGCAATTCCTTCGCCAAAAGATCACAAATGGGCCAGAATCGGTACACGTATTTTTATTAAGCTTAATTCCATTGCCAAGGGGATTAAATATTCGAAAAACAGTTTTAAATAGGCTTTTCTAATGCATTCTTGTTTTCAGCTTGTGCACAGTGAGGCTCCAGTGCCAATTTTTATGATTGCATCAGAGCCAGTTTTGATAACGCACGCGCGTACTGATAAGAACTCACAGAGAGGCTACCCAGAGGGTAGCGAAGGCAGCTAGTCTAATATACTAAAAATGAAAATCTTGCTTGCTTGCTTGCTTGCTTGTATGTTTGCAATCGACTAGCTCCCGAACGGCTCAACCGATTTTCAAAATTCCTTCGCCAAAAGATCACAAATGGGCCGGAATCGGTACACGTAATTTTATTAAGCTTAATTCCATTGGCAAGGGGATTAAATATTCGAAAAACAGTTTTAAATAGGCTTTTCTAATGCATTCTTGTTTTCAGCTTGTGCACAGTGAGGCCTCCAGTGCCAATTTTAATGATTGCATCAGAGCCAGTTTTGATAACGCACGCGCGTACTGATAAGAACTCCAGTGAGGCTACCCAGAGGGTAGCGAAGGCAGCTAGTCTAATATACTAAAAATGAAAATCTTGCTTGCTTGTATGTTTGCAATCGACTAGCTCCCGAACGGCTCAACCGATTTTCGCAATTCCTTCGCCAAAAGATCACAAATGGGCCGGAATCGGTACACGTATTTTTATTAAGCTTAATTCCATTGGCAAGGGGATTAAATATTCGAAAAACAGTTTTAAATAGGCTTTTCTAATGCATTCTTGTTTTCAGCTTGTGCACAGTGAGGCCTCCAGTGCCAATTTTAATGATTGCATCAGAGCCAGTTTTGATAACGCACGCGCGTTCTGATAAGAACTCACAGGGAGGCTACCCAGAGGGTAGCGAAGGCAGCTAGTATCTAATATACTAAAAATGAAAATCTTGCTTGCTTGCTTGCTTGCTTGCTTGTTTGCAATCGACTAGCTCCCGAACGGCTCAACCGATTTTCGCAATTCCTTCGCCAAAAGATCACAAATGGGCCGGAATCGGTACACGTAATTTTATTAAGCTTAATTCCATTTGCAAGGGGATTAAATATTCGAAAAACAGTTTTAAATAGGCTTCTAATGCATTCTTGTTTTCAGCTTGTGCACAGTGAGGCTCCAGTGCCAATTTTAATGATTGCATCAGAGCCAGTTTTGTTAGGCGAGCGTACTGATAAGGAATTTCTCACCCAAATGTGCATAGCTGTGTCAACCCCACTGGAGAGATAATTACTGCCCAATGTGCACAGACTGAGCTGGCTTCTGTTATCTGTTCGGCACTGAGATATTTTTTTATTTTTATTTATTGAGTTTTATTCAAACTCATTTAGCAGATATAGCACATTTCAATTATAGCAGATTCATTCACATCACAGCATACTCCAAAGGCAACAGCTGAGAACTGAATTGATTCAAGTGATCGGCCTTTCTTGGCAGCAAGTAACATTTGTTGATTATACTTGCTTACTTACTTGCTTACTTGCTTACTTACTTGCAAAAGCATTGATAGATATCTAGGCTTAGAATTAATATTAATAGATTCCTAGGCTCAGAATCGATCCATATCTAGGCTCAACATTTTTATAGAGATCTAGGCTCAGCATTGATAGTTATCTAGGCTCAGCATTGATAGTTATCTAGGCTCAGAATTTATATTTATCTAGGCTCAGCATTGATAGTTACCTAGGCTCAGCATTGATAGTTATCTAGGCTCAGCATTGATAGTTACCTAGGCTTAGCATTGATAGTTATCTAGGCTTAGGATTGATAGTTATCTAGGCTCAACATTTTTATAGATAACTAGGCTCAGCATTGATAGTTATCTAGGCTCAGCATTGATAGTTATCTTGGCTCAGCATTGATAGTTATCTAGGCTCAGCATTGATAGTTTTCTAGGCTCAGCATTGATAGTTATTTAGGCTCAGCAATGATAGTTATCTAGGCTCAGCATTGATAGTTATCTAGGCTCAACATTGATAGATATCCAAGCTCAGAATTGATAGGTTCCAAGGGTCAGAATCGATAGAAAACTAGGCTCAGCATTGATAGTTATCTAGGCTCAACATTTTTATAGATAACTAGGCTCAGCATTGATAGTATCTAGGCTCAACATTTTTATAGATAACTAGGCACAGCATTGATAGTTATCTAGGCACAGCATTGATAGTTATCTAGGCTCAGCATTGATAGTTACCTAGGCTCAGCATTGATAGTTACCTAGGCTTAGCATTGATAGTTACCTAGGCTCAGCATTGATAGTTACCTAGGCTCAGCATTGATAGTTACCTAGGCTTAGCATTGATAGTTACCTAGGCTCAGCATTGATAGTTACCTAGGCTCAGCATTGATAGTTACCTAGGCTCAGCATTGATAGTTACCTAGGCTGAGCATTGATAGTTATCTAGGCTCAGCATTGATAGTTACCTAGGCTCAGCATTGATAGTTACCTAGGCTTAGCATTGATAGTTACCTAGGCTCAGCATTGATAGTTACCTAGGCTCAGCATTGATAGCTATCAAGGCTCAGCATTGATAGTTATCTAGGCTTAGGATTGATAGTTCTCTAGGCACAGCATTGATAGTTATGTAGGCTCAGCATTGATAGTTATCTAGGCTCAGCATTGATAGTTATCTAGGCTCAGCATTGATAATTATCAAGGCTCAGCATTGATAGTTTTCTAGGCTCAACATTGATAGATATCTAGGCACAGCATCGATAGATATCCAAGCTCAGAATTTATATTTATCTAGGCTCAGCATTGATAGTTATCTAGGCTCAGCATTGATAGTTCTCTAGGCACAGCATTGATAGTTATCTAGGCTCAGCATTGATAGTTATCTAGGCTCAGCATTGATAGTTATCTAGGCTCAGCATTGATAATTATCAAGGCTCAGCATTGATAGTTTTCTAGGCTCAACATTCTTATAGATTTCTAGGCTCAACATTGATAGATATCTAGGCACAGCATCGATAGATATCCAAGCTCAGAATTTATATTTATCTAGGCTCAGCATTGATAGTTATCTAGGCTCAGCATTGATAGTTATCTAGGCTTAGCATTGATAGTTACCTAGGCTTAGCATTGATAGTTATCTAGGCTTAGGATTGATAGTTATCTAGGCTCAACATTTTTATAGATAACTAGGCTCAGCATTGATAGTTATCTAGGCTCAGCATTGATAGTTATCTAGGCTCAGCATTGATAGTTATCTAGGCTCAGCATTGATATTTAACTAGGCTCAGCATTGATAGTTATCTAGGCTCAGCATTGATAGATATCTAGGCTCAGCATTGATAGTTATCTAGGCTCAACATTTTTATAGACATCAAGGCTCAGATTGGATTGATATCCAAGCTCTGAATTGATAGATTCCACGGGTCAGAATCGAAAGAAAACTAGGCTCAGCATTGATATTTAACTAGGCTCAGCATTGATAGTTACCTAGGCTCAGCATTGATAGTTACCTAGGCTTAGCATTGATAGTTACCTAGGCTCAGCATTGATAGTTACCTAGGCTCAGCATTGATAGTTACCTAGGCTTAGCATTGATAGTTACCTAGGCTCAGCATTGATAGTTACCTAGGCTCAGCATTGATAGTTACCTAGGCTCAGCATTGATAGTTACCTAGGCTGAGCATTGATAGTTATCTAGGCTCAGCATTGATAGTTACCTAGGCTCAGCATTGATAGTTACCTAGGCTTAGCATTGATAGTTACCTAGGCTCAGCATTGATAGTTACCTAGGCTCAGCATTGATAGCTATCAAGGCTCAGCATTGATAGTTATCTAGGCTTAGGATTGATAGTTCTCTAGGCACAGCATTGATAGTTATCTAGGCTCAGCATTGATAGTTATCTAGGCTCAGCATTGATAGTTATCTAGGCTCAGCATTGATAATTATCAAGGCTCAGCATTGATAGTTTTCTAGGCTCAACATTCTTATAGATTTCTAGGCTCAACATTTTTATAGAGATCTAGGCTCAACATTGATAGATATCTAGGCACAGCATCGATAGATATCCAAGCTCAGAATTTATATTTATCTAGGCTCAGCATTGATAGTTACCTAGGCTCAGCATTGATAGTTATCTAGGCTTAGCATTGATAGTTACCTAGGCTCAGCATTGATAGTTATCTAGGCTTAGGATTGATAGTTATCTAGGCTCAACATTTTTATAGATAACTAGGCTCAGCATTGATAGTTATCTAGGCTCAGCATTGATAGTTATCTAGGCTCAGCATTGATAGTTATCTAGGCTTAGCATTGATAGTTACCTAGGCTTAGCATTGATAGTTATCTAGGCTTAGGATTGATAGTTATCTAGGCTCAACATTTTTATAGATAACTAGGCTCAGCATTGATAGTTATCTTGGCTCAGCATTGATAGTTATCTAGGCTCAGCATTGATAGTTATCTAGGCTCAGCATTGATATTTAACTAGGCTCAGCATTGATAGTTCTCTAGGCACAGCATTGATAGTTATCTAGGCTCAGCATTGATAGTTATCTAGGCTCAGCATTGATAGTTATCTAGGCTCAGCATTGATAATTATCAAGGCTCAGCATTGATAGTTTTCTAGGCTCAACATTCTTATAGATTTCTAGGCTCAACATTTTTATAGAGATCTAGGCTCAACATTGATAGATATCTAGGCACAGCATCGATAGATATCCAAGCTCAGAATTTATATTTATCTAGGCTCAGCATTGATAGTTACCTAGGCTCAGCATTGATAGTTATCTAGGCTTAGCATTGATAGTTACCTAGGCTTAGCATTGATAGTTATCTAGGCTTAGGATTGATAGTAATCTAGGCTCAACATTTTTATAGATAACTAGGCTCAGCATTGAGAGTTATCTAGGCTCAGCATTGATAGTTATCTAGGCTCAGCATTGATAGTTATCTAGGCTTAGCATTGATAGTTACCTAGGCTTAGCATTGATAGTTATCTAGGCTTAGGATTGATAGTTATCTAGGCTCAACATTTTTATAGATAACTAGGCTCAGCATTGATAGTTATCTAGGCTCAGCATTGATAGTTTTCTAGGCTCAGCATTGATAGTCATTTAGGCTCAGCAATGATAGTTATCTAGGCTCAGCATTGATAGTTATCTAGGCTCAACATTGATAGATATCTAGGCTCAGCATTGATAGATATCCAAGCTCAGAATTGATAGGTTCCAAGGGTCAGAATCGATAGAAAACTAGGCTCAGCATTGATAGTTATCTAGGCTCAACATTTTTATAGATAACTAGGCTCAGCATTGATGGTATCTAGGCTCAACATTTTTATAGATAACTAGGCACAGCATTGATAGTTATCTAGGCACAGCATTGATAGTTATCTAGGCTCAGCATTGATAGTTACCTAGGCTCAGCATTGATAGTTACCTAGGCTTAGCATTGATAGTTACCTCGGCTCAGCATTGATAGTTACCTAGGCTCAGCATTGATAGTTACCTAGGCTTAGCATTGATAGTTACCTAGGCTCAGCATTGATAGTTACCTAGGCTCAGCATTGATAGTTACCTAGGCTCAGCATTGATAGTTACCTAGGCTCAGCATTGATAGTTACCTAGGCTCAGCATTGATAGTTATCTAGGCTCAACATTTTTATAGATAACTAGGCACAGCATTGATAGTTATCTTGGCTCAGCATTAATAGTTATCTAGGCTCAGCATTGATAGTTATCTAGGCTCAGCATTGATAGTTATCAAGGCTCAGCATTGATAGTTTTCTAGGCTCAGCATTGATAGTTATCAAGGCTCAGCATTGATAGTTATCTAGGCTCAGCATTGATAGTTATCAAGGCTCAGCATTGATAGTTATCCAGGCTCAGCATTGATAGTTATCTAGGCTCAGCATTGATAATTATCTAGGCTCAGCATTGATAGTTATCTAGGCTCAGCATTGATAGTTATCTAGGCTCAGGATTGATAGTTAACTAGGCTCAGCATTGATTGTTATCTAGGCTCAACATTTTTATAGATATTAAGGCTCAGCATTGATAGATATCTAGGCTCAGCATTGTTAGTTATCTAGGCTCAGCATTGATAGATATCTAGGCTCAGCATTGATAGTTATCTAGGCTCAACATTTTTATAGATATTAAGGCTCAGCATTGATAGATATCTAGGCTCAGCATTGATAGTTATCTAGGCTCAGCATTGATAGATATCTAGGCTCAGCATTGATAGTTATCTAGGCTCAGCATTGATAGATATCTAGGCTCAGCATTGATAGTTATCTAGGCTCAGCATTGATAGTTATCTAGGCTCAGGATTGATAGTTAACTAGGCTCAGCATTGATAGTTATCTAGGCTCAGCATTGATAGTTATCTAGGCTCAGGATTGATAGTTATCTAGGCTCAACATTTTTTTAGATATTAAGTCTCAGCATTGATAGTTATCTAGGCTCAACATTTTTATAGATATCTAGGCTCAGCATTGATAGTTATCTAGGCTCAGCGTGATAGTTATCTAGGCTCAACATTTTTATAGATATCTAGGCTCAGCATTGATAGTTATCTAGGCTCAGCATTGATATATATCTAGGCTCAGCATTGATAGTTATCTAGGCTCAGCGTGATAGTTATCTAGGCTCAACATTTTTATAGATATCTAGGCTCAGCATTGATAGTTACCTAGGCTCAGCATTGATAGTTACCTAGGCTTAGCATTGATAGTTACCTAGGCTGAGCATTGATAGTTATCTAGGCTTAGCATTGATAGTTACCTAGGCTCAGCATTGATAGTTTTCTAGGCTCAGCATTGATAGTCATTTAGGCTCAGCAATGATAGTTATCTAGGCTCAGCATTGATAGTTATCTAGGCTCAACATTGATAGATATCTAGGCTCAGCATTGATAGATATCCAAGCTCAGAATTGATAGGTTCCAAGGGTCAGAATCGATAGAAAACTAGGCTCAGCATTGATAGTTATCTAGGCTCAACATTTTTATAGATAACTAGGCTCAGCATTGATGGTATCTAGGCTCAACATTTTTATAGATAACTAGGCACAGCATTGATAGTTATCTAGGCACAGCATTGATAGTTATCTAGGCTCAGCATTGATAGTTACCTAGGCTCAGCATTGATAGTTACCTAGGCTTAGCATTGATAGTTACCTCGGCTCAGCATTGATAGTTACCTAGGCTCAGCATTGATAGTTACCTAGGCTTAGCATTGATAGTTACCTAGGCTCAGCATTGATAGTTACCTAGGCTCAGCATTGATAGTTACCTAGGCTCAGCATTGATAGTTACCTAGGCTCAGCATTGATAGTTACCTAGGCTCAGCATTGATAGTTATCTAGGCTCAACATTTTTATAGATAACTAGGCACAGCATTGATAGTTATCTTGGCTCAGCATTAATAGTTATCTAGGCTCAGCATTGATAGTTATCTAGGCTCAGCATTGATAGTTATCAAGGCTCAGCATTGATAGTTTTCTAGGCTCAGCATTGATAGTTATCAAGGCTCAGCATTGATAGTTATCTAGGCTCAGCATTGATAGTTATCAAGGCTCAGCATTGATAGTTATCCAGGCTCAGCATTGATAGTTATCTAGGCTCAGCATTGATAATTATCTAGGCTCAGCATTGATAGTTATCTAGGCTCAGCATTGATAGTTATCTAGGCTCAGGATTGATAGTTAACTAGGCTCAGCATTGATTGTTATCTAGGCTCAACATTTTTATAGATATTAAGGCTCAGCATTGATAGATATCTAGGCTCAGCATTGTTAGTTATCTAGGCTCAGCATTGATAGATATCTAGGCTCAGCATTGATAGTTATCTAGGCTCAACATTTTTATAGATATTAAGGCTCAGCATTGATAGATATCTAGGCTCAGCATTGATAGTTATCTAGGCTCAGCATTGATAGATATCTAGGCTCAGCATTGATAGTTATCTAGGCTCAGCATTGATAGATATCTAGGCTCAGCATTGATAGTTATCTAGGCTCAGCATTGATAGTTATCTAGGCTCAGGATTGATAGTTAACTAGGCTCAGCATTGATAGTTATCTAGGCTCAGCATTGATAGTTATCTAGGCTCAGGATTGATAGTTATCTAGGCTCAACATTTTTTTAGATATTAAGTCTCAGCATTGATAGTTATCTAGGCTCAACATTTTTATAGATATCTAGGCTCAGCATTGATAGTTATCTAGGCTCAGCGTGATAGTTATCTAGGCTCAACATTTTTATAGATATCTAGGCTCAGCATTGATAGTTATCTAGGCTCAGCATTGATATATATCTAGGCTCAGCATTGATAGTTATCTAGGCTCAGCGTGATAGTTATCTAGGCTCAACATTTTTATAGATATCTAGGCTCAGCATTGATAGTTACCTAGGCTCAGCATTGATAGTTACCTAGGCTTAGCATTGATAGTTACCTAGGCTGAGCATTGATAGTTATCTAGGCTTAGCATTGATAGTTACCTAGGCTCAGCATTGATAGTTACCTAGGCTCAGCATTGATAGTTATCTAGGCTCAACATTTTTATAGATAACTAGGCTCAGCATTGATAGTTATCTAGGCTCAGCATTGATAGTTATCTAGGCTCAGCATTGATAGTTATCTAGGCTCAGCATTGATAGTTTTCTAGGCTCAGCATTGATAGTTATTTAGGCTCAGCAATGATAGTTATCTAGGCTCAGCATTGATAGTTATCTAGGCTCAACATTGATAGATATCTAGGCTCAGCATTGATAGATATCCAAGCTCAGAATTGATAGGTTCCAAGGGTCAGAATCGATAGAAAACTAGGCTCAGCATTGATAGTTATCTAGGCTCAACATTTTTATAGATAACTAGGCTCAGCATTGATAGTATCTAGGCTCAACATTTTTATAGATAACTAGGCACAGCATTGATAGTTATCTAGGCACAGCATTGATAGTTATCTAGGCTCAGCATTGATAGTTACCTAGGCTCAGCATTGATAGTTACCTAGGCTTAGCATTGATAGTTACCTAGGCTCAGCATTGATAGTTACCTAGGCTCAGCATTGATAGTTACCTAGGCTTAGCATTGATAGTTACCTTGGCTCAGCATTGATAGTTACCTAGGCTCAGCATTGATAGTTACCTAGGCTCAGCATTGATAGTTACCTAGGCTGAGCATTGATAGTTATCTAGGCTCAGCATTGATAGTTACCTAGGCTCAGCATTGATAGTTACCTAGGCTCAGCATTGATAGTTATCTAGGCTCAACATTTTGATAGATATCTCGGCTCAGCACTGGTAGATATCTAGGCTCAGAATGGATAGATATCGTACTTTAGATTTGATAGATATCTAGATAACTTCATTGGTTAAAAATCTATAGAAATTTAAGCTAAGAATCGATAGATATTGAAGCTCAGAATTTTTAGAAATCTAAGGTCAGAATTGATAGAATTCTAAGCTCAGAATTGATAGAAATCTTGGCTCAGCACGGGTAGATATCTAGGCTCAGTGTTGATAGATATTTAGGCTCAAAGTCGATAGAAAGTTAAGCTCAGAATCAATAGATATTGATAGATATATCAATAGGCTTTTCTAATGCATTCTTGTTTTCAGCTTGTGCACAGTGAGGCTCCAGTGCCAATTTTTATGATTGCATCAGAGCCAGTTTTGATAACGAACTGATAAGAACTCCAGTGAGGCTACCCAGAGGGTAGCGAAGGCAGCTAGTTAATATACTAAAAATGAAAATCTTGTATGTTTGTATGTTTGTATGTATGTTTGCAATCGACTAGCTCCCGAACGGCTCAACCGATTTTCACAATTCCTTCGCCAAAAGATCACAAATGGGCCGGAATCGGTACACGTATTTTTATTAAGCTTAATTTCATTGCCAAGGGGATTAAATATTCGAAAAACTGTTTTAAATAGGCTTTTCTAATGCATTCTTGTTTTCAGCTTGTGCACAGTGAGGCCTCCAGTGCCAAATTTAATGATTGCATCAGAGCCAGTTTTGATAACGCACGCGCGTACTGATAAGAACTCACAGGGAGGCTACCCAGAGGGTAGCGAAGGCAGCTAGTTCTTATCTAAAAGTGTGAACTACACTATCGCGCCGCCAAATGAGCAAGTCAGTGTACATAGTCACTTCTGACCCGCGTTTTTTATCTGACCACTTTGGCAAGAAAGCTACACACCTGGAGACTATCCAAACCTAGATGAACTTTGATTTCACTCCTAGATAGACAGGGGGTTGGCCGTTGTGAGTGTGTCGTATTCCCAACGTTTATATAATATTTGAGGCACAAGCCGACATGACTCGCTAAGGCCTCGTTACTATTCTGTATTCCAGGGCCAGCAAAGCGAAAAACAGACCTGGTAAGCTTCTATTTTGGCTTCTGATGACACGCTGCTTTGATTACAAACTAGTTGTATCGAATAACCCAACAGGTGTTTTGACCCACCTGCATGACTGCCTGACGACATCAGACAAGCTGTGTAATCACTAGGCTGATTACACTAATGGCCCTTGCATTAAGCCTTTACTTATTAAGATGAGATTTTTAGCTTACTCAAATTAGAGCATCGTTTTGCTTATGAGTACTTTTTAATTTTCCAAATGCGCCCCTAAAAGATGAGTTGGCTCAAAAATAAGCACGTAATTTTATTTTGTTTTTGTTTTTATTTCAAAATGCATTCAAAGACAATAGTGAAAGTGCTAGACCGCTAAAAGTACTTTGAAGGACAGCTGTTGAACTATTTAACAACCGAAACCAGGTCATGCCCAAGCTGCAGTCCAGCCTGCTGCCATGGCTAGTGGCTGCCTTCATGGCCTGCCAGGCCGCCCCTGCCGAGGACCAGGTGATCATTCTACCGGGCCTGAAGCAGCAGCCGGCATTCAAGCACTACTCCGGCTACCTGAAGGCCGGCGGAGACCGTCATCTACACTACTGGCTGGTCGAGAGTTCGAACGCCGATCCGACCAAGGCGCCGCTGGTGCTGTGGTTCAACGGCGGGCCCGGCTGCTCCTCGATGGAGGGCATGCTGCGCGAGAACGGCCCGTTCCGCGTTAACGACATGGCCTGGCTGGAGATGAATCCCTATGCCTGGAACCGCGACGCCAACGTCCTGTACATCGAGGCTCCCGCCGGCGTTGGCTTCAGCTACTCTGACAGCAATGTCACCAAGACCAACGACACCCAGGTAGCCGAGGATAACTACCTGGCGTTGAAAAGTTTTCTCGCCAAATTTCCGGAATACAATGCCCGGGAGGTCCACATCTCCGGTGAGAGCTACGCTGGAGTCTATGTGCCCACCCTGGCCGCCAGGTATGAGATCCTGTTTTGCAGCTGGAAGGTTCTGTCTCCCATGACACTGACCTTCGTAGGCTTTGCAGCTGCTTTCCTCACCGTTTCCTCACAGGGTTCTGGCTGATCCGAGCATCAATCTTCGCGGCATTCTGATTGGCAACAGCATCGACTCCTGGCCGCTGAACTCGCTGTCGCTGATTTACTTCGGCTACTACCACGGTCTAATTGGCTACCAGTTCTGGGCGAACCTCACCAGCTCCTGCTGCAGCAGCTGCGTGGGCATTCGCTGCGACTTCTACGCTGGAAAAGCCAAGCCAGCCTGCGCCGACCTATTGGCTCGCGCCGAAAGCATCACCGACGGCCTGAACATCTACAACGTGTACCAGCCCTGCTACGGTGGCATTCAGCAGGGCCAAGGCCGACAGAAACGCGACGCACGAGTTGACCAGATGTTCGACCTGCTGGAAGACCTCAAAGTCGACTCCGGCCTCCTGGTCGGTGCTGATGACTCAGGAGGAGGCGAAGCGGAATTCGCCTCAGCGCCAGAAACGGCAGGAGCCGCTGTCGCCGCAGCAGGTGGCGCGGACCTATCTGCTCAGACGTACGCGCCAAGACCTTCTCGCCTCTATCGGTGAAGATCCGCCCTGCTCGAACACCACCGCGCTCACCACCTACCTGAACCTGCCCGCGGCTCGCTACGCCCTGCATGTAAAGGACGTTGGGCCCTATGCGATTTGCAGCAACCTGGATTATACGATCGAGTACAATGACATGACGCCTGTTTACCAGAAGCTGCTCAAGTCTCGCCGTCTGCGCATCACTCTCTACAATGGCGACGTTGACATGGCCTGCAACTTCCTGCAGACCGAGTGGTTCCTGCAGAATCTCAACCAGACGGTGACCACACCACGCAAGCCGTGGTACTTCCAGGATCCGGTGGACGGTCGCCAAATTGGCGGCTACGTGCGGCAGTGGGCCGGCAACCTCACCTACCTGACTGTGAGGGGCTCCGGTCACATGGTGCCGGAGGACAAGCCGCAGCAGGCCTACGTGCTCTTCAAGAACCACCTGACCGGAAGTGGCTACTGATTAAGGATTAGTCACGATGCAAACTGTGAACTGTGACAAGATTTCCGAGCGCATCTCGTCTTGACCTTCATTAACTATATCTGGCTCCCTCAAACTTATGAGATTTGATGTCGTCACAGTATTTTTCTCTCGTATATATTAGTCTTTGTCCGATGAAATAAGTAATCTTCCTGTTCTTCATTTTTTATCCAGCAAAATTAGGCACTGATAATAAATTCTTTTTATATTGGTCTCTTTTTCGAGACTCAAATTAATAAAGCTTTCGGATCACGCTCTCTATTTTTAGTCTAGCTTGTTCTACACCTACAGCATGGTATTTCTGGCCTTCTCCGTAGCGAGCCGCATTCACTCATTTTGTCATCGAAACACGAGGAACGCTGGTAGGAAAGTATTTCGGTTACATTTTTTTAATTGATTCACTACTATTAATTTTATTACCATTTTGCTTTGGCTAACAGAATAAATAAATACGAAAAAATGAGGAGACTTGCTGAACGAAAACGCGATTAGGTGCAATTTTAAGCCAGCCTTTGGGAACTGAAAGCCATTCGCGATCGGGATTAAATATCAGTGGTGCACCTGGGGCTCAGGGGTGATTCAAATGGATGTGGAAGTAATAGTTACGCAAGTGTCATCGGCCGTGAGTAGCGGACTCTCGTTCAATTTGTATTTTTTACACGTGGATCTCACTGCGTCGAGTAAACACGTCCTCCAACAAGCAAATAAACATTGGCTAACGCTTGACATGAATTCGTTGAGTGTGTGTTTTGAAATAAATATACCTATTCCCATTGTCAGCCTTAACCAATTAAAAAAATTGTGACTGCTTTCTACTCTAAGGCCAGTATCGTAGAATTTGCAGAATTGTCAAAATATTTGGCGACACATCCTGCCTCAAGGTAGGACATTGGGTTGGCATGATAACTTTTTAGATTTATCACATTAGCAGACGACTAACAGGAGTCAGGTAGGGCAGGTAAAGGGCAGGTACCACTTAGACAGTCTATGAGACGGTCTTCAATGATAAGATTTCATTAAAATAAGTTTACCCGAGCCGCAGACGAGTCCAATGGAACTGAAGCACGCGTGTTGCTTACGCATCTATGCATGCGGGAGCCCTGTTAATGCCTATCATATTCATTAGACGGAACCTGACACGAGGCCCGCCCCAGCGTCCCGGGTGGATGATAAGCTCGATAGCTTACCGCGATTAGGCTCGCTTGGATTATCAAAGTCAAAGTTTACTATGGGAAGACGCGACACAGAAGCGATCGACTTTCCATATTGAAATCCGAAAGTGCACGGCTGCGAACTATTCACGCAGCCTCACAAACTCTTCAGTTGGACAATCACTCTGCTGCTTGGGCTGCGGCGCTAATCTCCTTAGAGCCTGCGACTTGAAGAATTCTCGGGAGAATCAACACTGACTGGCTTTGTCCTACCTTATAGTCATTCTGATATCGTGTGCACTTTAAAAAAATGCTGAAATTCTGAGAGCTATCAAAACTAAATTGATGGATACAACGATAAATTTCTAATTAAATGGACAGCAGGTAAAACCACAGCCATTTTCACTAAGTGCTGTCTGGAATGAAGCGAAAATTAAAAAGACAGAAAGAGGAAATTGCAGGTTTCCCAGGCTGTTTACTGCCTGTGCTCAGAAATAAGCTCAAAAGTTAAATATTCTGTTCGCGAGTGCGTAAACAGGTGGGGGGGGTGGGCCGTCACCCGGTGAAAAACACAGCCTGGCAGGAGGACAGCGGGGTACAAAACACTGAGAGATGAAATTTTGGCACGGATGAAGGCTCAGTGGAAACAAGACGGGCCAGTTAGGCAGGGTGAGTGCAGGCGGAGGTCGCGGACATTTGAGCCTTTGAAACACGCCAGAAGCCGACCGGCCTCTCAAGCAAATATGGCCGAATTGTAAATGCGAGAAATGGCGGCATCATGCGATCAATTAGGCAATCGAACGCGAAGGAAGTCGCAGACATCTCAGATACACAGATGTCGTGACGCTGATGGGGTGGCTGACTCGAGAAGATGCGGAAGGATCATCGTTCAACAGACTCGAAGTCACGGATTTAACTATGTTTACTGATCTGTTTTTCTACTTTGAAAATGATATTCCACGTATCCCTCGAATCTAAGAAAAGCATTTCGTAGCAAAAATAAATAAAAGTGCTTCTGATCTACTCAGATGTTTTTTGACCAGGAAAATTTCTAGCCACAGACAATAAGATTTTCGATTTAATTTAGACAAATTGAAAGCTTAATTTCCTACACAAGACTCGAAGAATCCGCCCTGCAGGTCGGGGGGATAGGGATGCAAATGATTTTCTCACGGACGAGGACTGAGAAGCAATGACACTGGGACAAAATCTCTCTGTGAGTTCCGTCAACAAAGCTAAACCCGATTGTCCTCAGGGGTGGGAGAGGCCTTCACTTCAAGGGCAACGTCTAAAACTGGGCCACTTTTCGGGTTTGTTTTTAACACAAAAAATGTTGAGCCATTTTCTTTTCAAAGTCGTCACGCGATAATACCTCATGACTGATTTCTCACAAGCTAGTCCTGGAAATTGCATCCAGCAGGCATGGAACAACGTCGATCGTCAAACCACTTGCACTACTTATGACGCTAGGTTTCTTACAACAGAAAACATAACGCGTCCTTTATTTTTCGCCTAGGGAAAGACCGTGGAAGTATATTTCAAATACCCACTGCCTAGTACTTCACGACCTAACTTTCTAAGCCTAGATATTCTTGTCAAAGACCGTGGTGGCAAGGACAACTGACATTGTTCTGTATAAATAGTCCATGTTGATTGAATAATATAATCATTAGCAATATATAAATACAACTAATGTAATCATGAGCCGACATGATGATTACATGATCAAGTTTTGTAACCAGAAAAATTGTGTTTTGTCATTCTGGGAATTGTTGCATCGGATAGAGCGAAAACTTTTAGCCCGTGTTCTTGATTTTCATGGCGGTTGGTTGAATATTTTGGGAGATACAAAAAAATGTGGGTACTCCCCGTGGTCTTTCTACTGTTCAAAGAAACAGGAAGCTGTGTCGATAGACACTGCTAATGCGGATAGACAGGACTGCTACAATACCTGCCCGGTGCCATGCATCAAAATTATCCGCCTAGTGGCGCTGATTGATCGATTGGTTGCACAATTGCAGCATTCGTCAACGATCTAAAGGTCTAGACACCACAGAATACACACCGGGAGAGATCGGACTAGCTTCGGTGAACTGCGGAGTAATATCCAAAGGCCTCTTTATTGAGAACAGAGGAACTGGGGCGTGAGCTGGAGAGGTTGTAACTGCATGTAATATTATACCATAATCAGTCAACAAGAGGAGCACAATCTAAGTGGATGGATACGCATGAAGTCATTGATCATTGCATTGCAATCTGCACAGCTTCAGATGCAATCACTGCGATTAAAAATATGCAACCCTGCTACAATATATAAAAATTATCATTCCCAAGAGTTAAGTGCACACTACACTAGTGCACACTAAACTGCTTTCAAATATTATGACCATGTACTGCACTTCAAAATAATTTTGCTTTACTCAACGCCTTTTTAGCTAGTAGCCATTTCAAAAAGAGTACATCATGATGTACTTCACGGAAATGACAGCTAGTAGCAAATAAATGCATGGTTGCAAGACGGGTTTTAGCATAGTGTAGATTGGGTTCTGACTTCACTGGAACAATTTGTGCCCATTGGAAAGACTACGTAACTCTGCTTTGCTTCAGTTCACCCAGCTTTAGAGTAGGTATGGCGTCCAGCCAGTCCATGGACTGAACAGCCGCACGCAGCCTCCGGCCCACATCTGGCCCAATCGGGTCAGGTGTAATGAATTATTCAGATTAATTAGTTAATTACATGAGACATACGACTCCGACATCCATAGAATGGTCTGGGAGGGTGAGAAGTTAACGGACAATCTGAGAGGAAAAATCACAAATAAAATAAAAACTAACCCAAATCTAACAATTAGGAGACCACTTCTTTCCTGGAAATCAATCCCACTTCTTTCCTAGAAACCAATCCCAATTCTTACCTGGAAATCAATCCAACTTCTTACCTGGAAAACAATCACACTTCTTTCCTAGATATCCATCCCACTTCTTACCTGAAAACCAAGTCCACTTCTTACCTGGAAATCAATCCTGCTTCTTTCCTGGAAACAATCCCACTTCTTTCCTGGAAACCAATCCCACTTCTTTCCTGGAAACAAATCCCACTTCTTTCCTGGAAACCAATCCCACTTCTTTCCAAGAAATCAATCCCACTTCTTACCTATACCTGGAAATCAATTCCACTTCTTTCCAGGAAATCAATCCCAATTCTATCCTGGAAATCAATTCCACTTCTTTCCAGGAAATCAATCCCAATTCTTTCCTGGAAATCAATTCCACTTCTTTTCAGGAAATCAATCCCAATTCTTTCCTGGAAATCAATTCCACTTCTTTCCAGGAAATCAATCCTACTTCTATCCTGGAATTCAATCCCACTTCTTACCTGGAAACCAATCCCAATTCTTACCTGGAAATCAATCCCACTTCTTTCCTGGAAAACAATCACACTTCTTTCCAAGAAATCAATCCCACTTCTTACCTATACCTGGAAATCTATTCCACTTCTGTCCAGGAAATCGATCCTACTTCTATCCTGGAAATCAATCTTACTTCTTTCCAGGAAATCAATCCTTCTTCTTTCCTGGAATTCAATCCCACTTCTTACCTGGAAATCAATCCCAATTCTTACCTAGAAATTAATTTAACTTCTTACCTGGAAAACAATCACACTTCTTTCCTAGAAATCCATCCCACTTCTTACCTGAAAACCAAGTCCACTTCTTACCTGTAAATCAATCCCGCTTCTTTCCTGGAAATCAATCCCACTTTTTCCTGGAAACCAATCCCACTTCTTTCCTGGAAATCAATCCCACTTGTATCCTGGAAATCAATCTTACTTCTTTCTAGGAAATCAATCCTACTTCTTTCCTGGAATTCGATCACTCTTCTTACCTGGTAATCAATCCAAATTTGTTACCTGGAAATCAATCCCGCTTTTTTCCTGGAAAACAATGCCACTTCGTACCTGGAAATTAATCTTACTTCGTTCCTGGAAATCAATCCCACTTCTTTCCTAGAAAACAATGCCCCTTCTTACCTGAAAACCAACTCCACTTCTTACCTGGAAATTAATCCCACTTGTATCCTGGAAATCAATCCCACTTCTTTCTTGGAAATCAATTCCACTTCTTTCCAGGAAATCAATCCCACTCCTTTCTTGGAAATCAATTCCACTTCTTTCCAGGAAATCAATCCCACTTCTTACCTATACCTGGAAATCAATGCCACTTCTTACCTGGAAATCAATCCCGATTCTTTCCTGGAAAACAACGCCACTTCGTACCTGGAAATTAATCTCACTTCTTTCCTGGAAATCAATCCCAATTCTACCTGGAAACCAATCATACTTCTTACATATTATTCTACAATTCACCTCTAGCCTAGGCACCTGATGAGCAACTCCGATTCTATTTTCAGCTCATTTTGTGTGTGTCACTTGTATCACAAATTAAACGGCTACAAACAGCAAAACTAAAATAGTAATTTTCTACTCATAGCCTCAAAGGCAAAGAAAATAAAAATGTCGGAAACTATTAGGGTTAAACAGATGTTTCAATTTTCTCAGGGCAAGCACAAATTATAACGCATTGAACGAAAAAAAACAGGAAAGGTAGCAGAAACTCAGTCCGAATGTACTAATTCACTGACAACTGTTCGGCTCGATTTTTTTACAATACGATAAATACAGGTGTCGCTGGGATGCATTTTTGTAAAGAAAACCCGTTTAGTCCTAATTGCGTAGCGAAATCCGTCATGTAATAATAGCTTGTTTTGACAGAAGTTGTGCGAAAACATCATCTAGTTTCCACCTCGAGGCCTTACCAAAATATTGCCTCACTATTCAATGCTGAAACAGCTTCGAATGCTTAATCAACGTATTAGGCAGCTAATTATCCTGTCCCAGGTGGTTGGGACAACTTGACAGCATTTGCCCCAATGCCCGTCTATCTTTCAGCTGCCTGCCGCTCTGGTTGGTCGGTCACAGAGGCCAGCCAACCGCATCCTGAGCATCTCTCAGACTCCCCAACTCAGCCGGAAAACACGCTGAGAATTTATTTTTTTGCCGACTGAAAATTAGCAGCCAGACAGAAAAAAACTAAAAAGCCACTCGGCCTCTGTTACTCAGCGGACTGGGGGAACACTCTGAGGAGCCATGATGATGCTGAATGCAACTTCGTCGGCCAGGCTGCAGCAGCAGCAGCAGCAGCCGCCACCGTGCTGCGCCATCTGTCGAACGGTGGGCGCCTCTCAGCACTACGGAGTGCTGACATGCTCCGCCTGCATGAACTTCTTCCGCCGCACGGTGACGGAGAACCTCAAGTATCACTGCCTGGACGGCGGCTCCTGCATCGTGGCCGGCGCCGAGAATCGAACCAAATGCCGACAGTGCCGCTGGGCCCGCTGCCTGCAGATGGGCATGAAGCCGGAGTGCATCGGTGGGCCGCAGCACCATCACGGCTATTCCTCTTCTACTGGGTCGTCTGCGTCGTCCTCTTCTATCTCGCCACATCAGCTCAGCAGTCATCATCACCTTCACCACCATCATCAGCGCCAGCCTCTGCGACGGACGTCCGACTTTCGGTCACTGGCATTCCCGCCAGCGCTGCCGTCGCAGCACCTGCCGCCGCCTCCGCCGATGCTAGCCCTCCCGATGCCGCTTCATTTAAAGCAGCAGCAGCCGCTGCTGTCGCCACCGCCGCCAATGCAGCTCGAGCAGGAGCAGTATCAGACGGATCAACTGTACTCCGATCCGTACCTGTATCACCTGTCCAGCATCGACATTCGCTCTCATCAGCCAGTTTCACCGCATTCGTCATCTTCGTCGATCGCCAACGGCACGGCCTCAGAGAGCCCGACTAGGCTTCACGTCGACACCTGGCTGGGTCTGATCGACGCTTTCGTTGCGGAGCTGATTCGCTGGTGCAAGGACCTCTCCGGCTTCTGCAACCTCCGCTCGGCCGACCAGTCGGCTCTGATCCGAGCTAATGGCACAAAACTTTTGTGCCTGCAGGTGCTGTGCAACTCGCTGCCGTACCAAGGCCGGCTGAGGTTCTGCTCCGGAGTCAGCCTGCAGCAGTTCGACTCGGGCTTCTGCTCCCGGCGCCTGTTCAAGCGCCTGGTTTCTCTGTGCCAGTTCGCGACAGACATGCGACTCGGCTATGCTGAGCTGCTGCTGCTGAGGCCAATTTTCCTGCTCGACCCACCTGGCCACCTGCAGCTGGCGGGTCTGGCTCAGGTTCGCGACCTGCAGACCGGCTTCCTGGCACAGCTCGCGCGCATCTGCCCCAGCCCGCAGCGACGTGAGCAGATGCTCGTGCTCAACAGGGAGCTGGGAGATTGCTGGCACCTCATACTTGAGCACATCGAGGCGCTGATGTCACCCGCCTGAGAGATCAATGCAGAATGCTCTCTAGTTTACTAATTTCGCTTGCGAGTCCTCCGCTTCGAAGGATCATTGTTACGAGACGTTGATTTCCTAATTTTGTACATTAAGTAAAAATCTCGCGAAAAATAACCACTCGACTTGGCCGGGTATCTACCGGCTATCACTGCCCTATCTGTTTTGCTAAATGTTGTCTCTCAAAAACCTTTTCCGATTTTAAATAATCGGAGTTCATAACGCGCCCAATTTGTTGTCAAAATAGCCCATAGCCCGTCGGTCTTGCTTTGTTGTTCGACGCCGCTTATAGTTCTCAGCAGCCCCGAGTTCATCAATGGCTGAGACATCAGTTGTTGATGCCCGAAAATGACGCACTTTGAGGCACGCGTTGTCCGTGACTTGCTTAGAAACCATTCCACGCTTGTTAACAATGCGCTGTCTCTACACCTAATGCTTCATTTCTACTGTTCTGCACATTGTTTTTCTTTCTCGTAAAGCGATAAAATATACTACAAGGCAAGCCGTATTCAATGTCTATGGCCAAATCCCCATTGAACCAGATCTTTCCCACTCTGTTTTATTATTTGACCAGGTAAACTCGCAGAATGAGGAGGACCTGATGAGGCCTTGCTTGCTCAAGCTGGGAACTGAGCGGAGCTGGAATTGCTTGACCTTGTCTCCCAATCCAATCTGCGCTCCTCATCCTCACAGTTCCGATCCCCTTGTTTTTCACCCTCGTCCCCTCGTCTAAGCTGCTCAGTCAACTCGAGGTTGAGGGGGGTAGCACGGGACAGTCGTGTTTATGCTGCTCCAGAGTAGAAAAAAATGCAACACAACTCGGCGCCGCACAGCGTGTTGCCCCAATCTCCCCAGCAAGCCCATCCGAGTTGGAACTCCGAGTGTACGCTTATAACCCCCGACCGTGAGCCCCGATGCTTTTAGGAGAATCAGATCCCCCTTCCTTGGGATTAAAATCCCGAAGAGGATTTTTTCCTTCTTAAAGATTATTTTTTCGTCTCCAACAACAGCTTTTCCCTCGGGTTTTACTATTCCATTTTGAGCCGTTTGTAACAAGCAGTGTTTTCCATTCGTTCTTTGGCTTTTGCAGCTCTCAGCTTGTTAGTTGTGTCTCGCCGAGACTAGACCTCATTAATTAGTCCCTGAGTAAGCTCAAGCATAGTTTCTTGTTTTCTCTACTCAACTCAGTCTCACCTTGCATGGGATTTTTAGCTACAAGACAAAGCTTGGCTTGCATTGGAATTAAACACAAGAAAGAATTAGCTGATTACAAATAAATGAGTCGATTATTCAACTAAGGCCTCCACAAACATTTGGGTCGCCTGTTGAATAAGGTAGTGGCTTCTTGAGAAAATCTGCAAATGCACTTTTCTAGAGTTTGGTACCTTTGTCTTCGTAAATAATAAAGTGACTTTAGCTATTCATTAGCCTCATTGGCGACATCTCCAGTCGCTGCTCTCCTGCGTAGAAAATTCTTCTCACTTGCCAGTTTTGAGTCGCAGCTCATAACAGCCTGGACAGAAAAGTCCTTAGCCAGAGAAATTCATTTTGAAGGTAAAACTGAATGCGTGAAAACACAAAGAAGTGACAGAAAGGGAGACGAGAGCAGTCCAGCAATGTTTAGTTGGAATTCATTTTCACATTTGCGTGTCATAACCAAGCCCAATGCCCTGCTTGCCTCCGCATCCCGCAAATTCACCACTTGTCTCTTCATCTTCTTGACTATTTCTTCCACGTTGCCAAATTTCTGATAATAAATAAGAACTGTCTAGACACATCGGCTTTCTGTTAAAAAGTATAACGAATAACCTGACCATGCTCCGGTACCCATGCAAGACGTAAGGAGTCGGCAATCATTATTTTTTATATCTGACAAAATGGTATGTGAAGTTTGAAGTTTGCCGCCAACTGTTATGCTAGAGATTTCAATCAGCTCTCTTTATTAACTATTCATCACCAAGATTGCATTTTCAATTTTAAATGAAAATGAATTGATAGAAATTTTCCCTAGAACCTGGGAGCAGCAATCAAAACATATTGTCTGAATACAAGTGGCTGAATATTGTCTAACTCGAATTTTGTGAGTTTCAAACATAATCAGCAATTTTTGCCAATTATTAAAATAACGCTGGACAGACCAATCTTTAACGTAGAAAGTAACGAGGATCGTTTATTAGGCCTTTCAAAAAAGATTTGTATTTTAAACACTCCGTCACTTCTTTAACTTCGTTGGCTAAGTGCAAACTAAGTGCGTAACTTTATGACTGCACTGCAGACTGCTGTGTTCAAATCTAGCTTTAACAGGTAACCTGTTACTAGCACTGTGCTGCATAATCCTAGCTTCTAATATGCGTTTGAAAGTGTGCTGCTGCCTTGGAAATTTCTGTGAAATAAAGAGATCCCAGTTTTCTGTTATAACATTTTCCCTCAAGTGGTGCAATGGCCGAGCGGTTTTGCCTCTCGCCCCAAGGTCCCTGAGCTCGATTCCGTGACAAAGCCACATTCATTTGGAGCGCAGCCGCGGAGAGAAGGCTTGGGGGCTTGTGCAAATTACGCCTTGAGGGCCAACCTCCAAGGTACAGTGAAAGTGTACACTGCCTGAGTATGAGAAAGTCAGGGCAGACGTACACACCTGTAAGTGTGCGCCAGAGTACAGTATCTGTGTGCGTGTGTGCTCAGGAGTCAGCAGGAATGGGCAGAACTGCCTCCTCGCTGGCTGCAGGTCTAGTGTCACCAAATGATGTGTCATTGCCCGTAGCCCTCCTGTAAACGGTCTTTGCTATCCTACATTACAAAATGTACTTGTAATTATGATTTACGTATAAAAAGGTGTTCAAAAAAATAAAAAGCTAAAAAAACTTAATGCGAATTGTTTCAGCTCAGTTCGATTTTAAGCTTTGGCCTCGCCATTAGCTTGAAGCTGCTGCTGCTGCTGCTGCTGCTGCTGCTGCTGCTGACCAGGCGTTGGAGTGGCGTTCTCGGACATCCGGGATGTGGCCCTGCTGTTCGCGATCTCGTCCCAGCGCTCGCCAGTGACGGACTGATTGCCCGACACATTGGTGTCCATCTTGCGCCTCTCGCGCTCCAGAGCGCTGACGAACTTCGACACCTGAGGATTGTCGCGCTCTCCGCGGCCCTCGATGAAGTAGGTCTTCACATTGTTGGACTGGACCAATTCGAAATGTTGATTTCTAGTTAATAAATGAATCCCAAAAGATGCAGAGAGGGATACAGATCCCATTCAACTTACACCGGCTTATTAGTGAACATGCACTTACACAGGTGTACGTATGCTCTTGTACGAGTATCATTAGTGAACCGCATTCATGGAAGGAGCCTTTAGCTACTTAGTGAGAGTAGTCCCGAAATGGAATCCGGTATCAAAAAAATGTTTTTTCCTTAATGGCTCAAATGACGCATTACTGAAGATGTCTTTGTCATTTCCTGCCTGCTCTCTCGGCGGTAATCTATTTTAGTCAGCCAGACAAACTGCACTAAAATGTCTCTTAGAGTTCGCTAGTAAACCTGACTGTCTGACTCATTTTCAGTTAATCGCCTTATGACCATTGTTAAAGGTAGTCAATATCAAGAAGAAACCGGGGGTTGCTGCCCCAACCATGCAATAATTTATTAATTAATTAATGCAAGGCCCGACAGCAGGTATGAGCGCACCTTGAACTGAATCTCCTTGCCCTCGGCAAAGTTGTACACAGCGTACTTCTCCAGCTTCTTTCTAGTTGTCTCGCTGATGTGCAGTCGCATTGGCTGAAATGGAGCGAGAGCATGTGTTCCAGCAATCTATCAACTAAACAACTCGCTGTTCAATATTGAGTGCTGATGACCCTGTCTAATAGGACAAGCATCGAGGAGTAGACAGCAATTCAATCATCTGCTTCTTAATTTAGTTTAATGACGTCGCTTCGCTCAGGAGAAGTAACTTAATTATTCACTGTGCAGACAAACTAAATCAATAGGAATATTTCAGCCCGGCTTCTCAGTCAGCATGCTCATTGTCATAAATAATCTTGAAATAATGAATTGAATGCATTCAAACGCTATGCAAAGCAGGTGCACAACCGGTAGTTAGTTATTTAACCCGGATTTTGCTTAAAAACTAGAATTTACGTAATTTTTTATGGAGACGGCACTGTCTGCAGACCAACGTAGACAGGGGGCTGAGTGGTTCAGCGGCTAGCGTCGCTGCCTCGCACTCCAATGGACGCTAGTTCGATTCTCCCTTCAAGTCGCGATTAATTTCGGGACTTGTTGGAGGGTTTGGACAGTAGCGACCGGCGGAGGTGCACCATATTTCGTGCAATCCAAGCTTGAAATAATAGCTTCGCTCCTACCTTCTGTGTGCCTGTTCTGCGTTGTGTGAGTTGTGTGCGTTGGCGCTGGGGCGTGAGGCCTTGCGGGGGGTGGCTGGAGGGCGGGTGTACACCACCGCGCGCTTTCTGGATTTCCGTCAGCGCGATTGGATAAGTGTATACTCATCACCCGGCCCCCCTGAGGACTGATTTCTTATCAGACTTCCGCCCCGGCTTGGTCTGCTCTGTGCATGTGGGGCTGGGGTGGGGGGCACTGCTGCCTATTCTGGGTGCCTCCTGCCCTCCCCGGCTGGTCTGTGCTGCTGTGTGTGGTGCCTGCTCAGGGGAGGCGGCGCGATGGGCGCTAAGCGCCTAGTTCGCCGGTCTGGGGGTGTGCCGCTCCGTCGCTTGTGCAACAAGTGCCCCGGGCCCCCCTGCAAATAGATAGAGACCAACGTAGACAATAACAAATTCAAATCTATACAGAGCTCAGGTCGAATCTCCAACGCTCTCACCGTTCCATCCGACTCCATCCTGGAGGCTGTGTTGACAGTGTCTCCAAACAGGCAGTAGCGGGGCATCTTCAGGCCCACAATACCAGCCACAACCAAGCCAGAGTGAGCGCCTGAAAACATACGGAGTGAAAGTGAGTAACGAGTAACGAGTTTCTTAACAGCAGAGAGACCACGCTCTCTCTCTGATTCAGAGAGAATCAGAATCACCATTATCGTGAAAGTCCACCATGTCAATCAAAATTTTCCGCCCTTTACGATGAGCTAACTTTCAAAGCCGTCGAATCATATTGGTGGTTTATGCCCTCAGACACAACAACGAGAATCGTTATATGTCTCGCCGATGTTTTGTCTTTCTGGAAGTTGTTTCATCGGATTGAGCGGAAAAAATTAGTCCGTGTTCTGGATTTTCATGTTGATTGGTTGAATATTTTAGAAGGTACAGAAAAAAATGTGGGTATTTGAAATGATACGAGTAGCAGGGGATGGCTTTATAAGATATCTGAGTATATAGAATTCAAAACACTCGATCCTCGTTCAAAATCTGTTCTGTAATTTTTATCCCGCCGGTATCCAGTTGAGCAAAAATACAATGTCTTTTTAGTAAAAAATCCTGTCGAAAGCACCAATGTAAAATCACAGTGAATTGTATGTAGGAGAAAACAGTTGGAGCTATTGTGCTGTTGTTGGTTCTCGTTCTACAGAGCTTTGACATGATTTTTGCATACTGATTGCACTGAAGCCCCCAGGACTGAGCTGCTGTCCTTATCCATGACCCGATCAGCCCAGCGCTCAGTGCTTCAAGTGTCTCAGCGCTGAGTTCTAAATCAGTGGCACCGTGATTTGCGTCTGTGAGATTACTCAGATGCTTGGGTGCCGATTAGCTGTTCCGAAAAAACTATCAAGGAACAGTGAATGCCCGCCAGAGAAAAAAATTATATAGGGCCTGTTGGCCCAAACAGCACCCTGTTTGACGCGCGATGAAACAAATGTGAGCTGGTTCCTTCCGGTTTGCTGCTGTTGCGATGGTTGTTCATGCCGTTAACTGGTCGTTCTTTAATACTCGTAGTTTAAGGCAGGCCTGATTTTGTACAGTCCAAATACTGCTTTGCCAGGAAAATATAACTCAAAGAGGACATTCAGTAGCCCAATATTTTTTCATTGCACTCGATTAGTTTAAAAGAGATTGAATATGCCTTTAAGCTAAGCACAGCAGTTGTCTTTCTGCGGATTAGCATAGTCAAATTTCTATTTTTGGTAAACTGATTCCTTGGTCGCTAAAACGGATAAAAAACTGTAGTTTTATTTTTTTGTTGTTTAAATTAAATTAAATATTGTTCTAACAAAAGGAGATTAAGAAAGACAGCAGAATGCAACACGGAAATGTCCGATTTAAACGGGTCAGCTTCAGCTCACCGGCTTTTGTCGCTTTTAAGCTTTCAAGTCGGTTTTGATTCCCAATGGAAAAGGCTGCTTACACTCGAGAATTGTGCTCGTAAGCTTCATTTTTAATGAGTCTCTTTCAAACCAGATAAGCCACGGCTAAATATATCAGACTAGGGTGCGTAAACAGAGCCTTGTTACAAGCCTGGCTCCCTAGGGAACACGCAGCGAACCTGTCATTCATCACTGCTTCTAAGGCATCCTTCTCGACTAAGTAGGCATGGCTGGAGAGCAGCGACACACACACATATTTGTTTTAATGCTTTTGTATCTTTATAACAAATCGAAAAGAAGAAACCTCGTGGCTTACCAACGCGGATTCTCAGGTGCGGCGTCTGGCCAGTAGGGTCCAAGCACTTCACAATGTTCTTGATCATGTCCAGGCCCATTTCAGCCACGAAGGCGGCGTGAAACTTTGTTACCGTCGGACAGCCGGACACAATCATGTAGGCGTCACCAATGGTCTCCACCTTGTACACCTTGTGCTTCTCTGTCAGCTCGTCAAACACCGAGTACATACCATTGAGCATGTCAACAACCTGCAGCGGCTGCAGGCGCGAGCTGATGTTAGTAAAGCCGACAACGTCACTAAACAGCACGGTGACGTCCTCGAAGGTCTCACAGGTGTCGATGGCGCTGACGCCGCTGCGTAGGCGCTCGGCGACGCCCTTCGGTATCATCTGGTAGAGCAGCTCGTCTGTGCGCTTCATCTCTTCGTCCAGCTTGCGCATCGACTCCTCGAGCTGCCGCGACTTTTCCTCTTCCTGGAATCAGGCATGATGGCGCGACTTTGCTCCCACTCAATCGATCCAAAATAGGCTTTTAGTCAGTGATAGCTACTTAAAGAAGCAGCCAAGGCAGACCGCCAACAGAGCTCATCTAAACATTGTTGTCTCTTCAACACAGCGTCAGTAAGGCTGCAGAAAGTCCTCTAGTAGTAGCAATGCTGATAATTAAAGTTCACGCCAAGCTCAGATATTGCCTCTCCCGAAAATCAGAGAGTTTTCATCAAGTGATGCCTACTTGCTTAGCTGATCTCCCTGCCCCAACACGGGGACAACATGGACCAACACAGGTACAGCATTAGTTATTACACCTAGGGCCAGGTGTACATCCAGTTGAACAGCCGCAGCTATTGGGCAGAACTTCCAAAGACTGTGTACAACTGTTCAGTCCATGGACTGGGGACCGCTACAGCCACCAAAATTTAAACCCCCAGCGATGCTGGTACCCATTTCTCAGCTGGGTGCACAGAAGTACTTCGAAATTAAGTGTCTTGCTCAAGGACAACTGTTTCCATTACGCTGCGATTCGAACTCCGGACCTCTCGGTCAGCTCCCTTACCGCTTCAAGAGCCTCTTTGAGCTCGGCTGACTGCTGATCGCCGGCTAGAACGAGGTCGCGGCTCGAGTCGTGCATGCTGAGGTCGTTGATAAACAGCCGAGGTTAGGCCATCACCGAAACGTCGCGCATTCTGTAAAAGTACATTCTCATTTTTGTGCAAGTTTATCGAATGAGAACTTTTCTACGCTTGAACCGTGGATACCCCGCAATAAACTGAAAAAAACACTGTAAAATAACACCGTCACTGACATTGGCGTGCCGAGGAAAACAATGGCGTCCCACTGGTCCATGTACTTCATCTGGCCCCGAAACTTCACCGCGTTCGAGGCAACGCTGGACACGCGCTTGCGACTGCCCTCATCTGCGTCGTTAGGAGCGGTTAAGAAATGTACTTTTCAATCTATCATAGGTCATCTACGTCTGGAATATCTATAAGGATAAAAAGAACAATACTTTCTAGGTGATTTTTCTTCTCTTAGAAATTTTGATTGGCCTTCATCCTGTAAAAATCTAATTAGCGAAGGTGCTGATTCAACTTACCTCGCTTCTTCTTGCCATCCTTCTTTTCAACAACAGCAATCTCGAATACATTGTTTGTGTGCAGCATCACCTGTTTGGACAAATTTAAGGTCATGTAACTCGCGAGGTAACAATTTTAATGCAGCATTTGGGATTTAACACTCGATTTAAAGAAACTGGAAAAATAATCCAAATAAATAGTTTCCAAATAATTATAATAGTCTGTGAATAGAAGAAACTTGGACCAAGTATTAGGCGCTATTGTTTTATAAAGTTCCTGGT
Source organism: Macrostomum hystrix (assembly GCA_950097015.1). Taxonomy (NCBI): domain Eukaryota; kingdom Metazoa; phylum Platyhelminthes; family Macrostomidae; genus Macrostomum; species Macrostomum hystrix. The sequence goes on from CATNEN010000008.1 coordinate 818,095, forward strand.
GATCCAGGTCAACTTACCGCATCCCATGTGAAGTCAATGAGCGGCCGGATCAGCATGAACACCTCGTTCATTAGCGAGCCCTGAATGCCCGGCACCGCCTGCTGCGTGGCCCGACCGCACTTGACCACCTTGAGGCCCCGGTTGAAGACAATGTTGAAGGGAAACACCTCGAAGAAAACTTCCGACGGCACGGGCATGTGGTCGTCGCGTGCGTCGTAGCTCTTGTTATCGAACTGGAGTCGCATCACGTAGTTCCACACGCTCTCCTCGTGGTTCTCGCTAACCATCTCAACGGCCAACTTCGTCGAAAAGTACACTTTAGCAATCTCAATGATCATGCCCTGTACGTAATTGATGAAGCCGACTCGCCGAGTTCGGTACTGCAGAGTGATGCCAGTTCGGCTCTCGTTCACGCAGAAGAATGATGGCGGCTTCAGCTTGGGATAAGTGAAGCGGAGGTACTCGTGAAGGTTGTCGAGGCCGTTGAGGAAGTCGCGCAGGTCTCTGCCCAGAACCTTCAGAACAGCGTCGTAGTTGAACTGGCTGAGGAAGTTCATAAAGTAGCGCCCGTTCTCGGTCATCAGCTCGTCCATTGGAACGTTGACAATTTTGGCGGCTGCCTCAGCCAGGCGAATGATGGTGCCCTCGGTATAAACCTCGTGTGGATCGAAGGTTACCTCTTCAACTTCGGCCGTCTTGAGGATCCGCTCCCACATGTCTTCGCCATAGCGCACGAGGACCATGGATCGGAAGCCTTCTATAAGCAGGCCGTACATTGCTGAATCTTGTACGAAATCTTGAAAGGGATAAACTTAGCAGACTGGTAGAGAAGCAGTTGCTGTCGATCTGCTGAGATGAATCCCTAGGCTCTTAGAACTTTTTACTCAGGGGCAGACAGAGGCCGCAAAGCTGTTTGACGCCGATATAAGCAAGCTCATCTTGCTTTTACAACGCGTTTAGCAACCACGCTACCTACCAATCAGATCTCTAAAATGTTTGTGGTCCATGAGTTTCGTGATTAATTGGCTGGGTATTGTTTAGATTACCTTGAGCTGGAGGATCTGCTAGGAATTAATTAGTAAAAAACATAGGGCGGTAAACCCTAGGCAACAATTTTCTAATGAGCCGCCAGGTTTCCGTTAGCAAACAACAATCGTCATTTCTCCGAATCATTAGTTTCGCCTTTCGCTCATTATAATCTCTTTTTTTTCTTTCATCTAGAAGCAAAAGATCGAATAGAAAATTTGCAAAAGAGTTCCCGATTGTGCATGCAGGTTAGCACAGTTTAAACCGGAGTTTTTGCTATGTGTTCTGTCTGCCTGAGACCTACAGCAAAGTATGTTGAGTCTTTTTAACAGTACAAAGACCAGGCTATTTTTCCCCTGGGGAAAGACCGATTGTCGTCAAAGTCCACCATCTGAATCAAAATTTTCCCCCCTTTACGATGAACTCACTTTCAAAGATATTCAGTGATTCTTGTCGAAGAACCTGGTGACAATGACAACTAACATGGCTCTGTAAGAACCTCTCTGGCGAAAACATATTAGTTTAAAAAATAATAAATTGACTATTTCTAAATCCAAAATAGCCAACAATGATTGCCGACATGGTTACATTATGAAATTTTGTGAGCAGAAATGTTATGCCTATATCGATGGTTTATTGCCTCAGACACCCCAACCAGAATCGTTGAATGACTAGACGATGCCGATGTTTTGTGTTTCTGAAAGTTGTTTCATCTGATTGAGTGGAAAATTTTTGCCTGTGTTCTGGATTTTCATGTTGATTGGTTGAACATTTTAGCGATACAGAAAAAAGAAAATGTAAGTTTTTGAAATATCCCGCTGTCTTTTGTACTGTTAGGAAGGTTATCTGTCAAATAATCGATGGCATCGAAACTTTTTTTGCTTTTCTTGCATGTTCTTGGGTTTTTCCAATAAAATGATGGATTGTTTAGCACTGATTCAAGGCATACATCACTGCAAAATGATCGGCTGTTATTGACTTTGTCTCTCTCTCTCAAACCACATACGCAACTGTTAGGTCAGGGTCATTCTTAATTAAGGTGAGATTTTCAAAAGCATATTTTCTCTGCAGGTGCAAATTATGATGAGCTCAGGTAGCAATTTTTTTTCTATCTGCAAGACACACAGCAGCCTACAATGGCGGGTTAATTTTTTAACAAGCTTCCTAAACAAAGAAAACGTAAAGGAAGGTCGCGAGGCGGAAGTAAAAGAGCGAGCGTACTCGCAGACTGTTTAAAGTAGCCTTTTGGAGGACTAGGCGGCGGTCGGTTACTTTGGAGGGGCATCAGAGAATAAAGATGAAAGGTAGCTGTTAAGGAACAGCTACAGAAGATACGTGATTGCTTTTACGATTTAATTAACAGAAGCAGTGTGAAGGAAAAATAGATTGGAAAAGGTTAGGCATCTAAAGTGTGTCAACAACAGCAGACCTTGTTCTGTAGGTGAAAAAGTAGCTAATTTGCGATGAGAGTACGAAGCCTTTAATTTGAAAGCTGCATCAAAACAGGCTGGTACTTAATTAATGACACCAAGGGGTGTGACTGCCTTTAGGCTAATAAAGGCATTCGCAAGTATCAAGAGGACAGGGAAACATGCGCATCTGTGATTGCGCTTGCAGACGGCTTTGGTTGGCGCTGGAATACCTACAGCAGTCCTGTGCTCTGTATATGAGACTGAGGGCGAGTGTATGTCTATTAAACAGCAGGGGTCGGGCTGGTCTTCCGCCACTAGTCTGAGGGTCTGTCTTCCTTCGGCAGAATGGGCTAGTTTGACTCAGGGAGGAGTGGATAGTTCATTAATCGGCTCAACTTCTTCCTCTGTATATCTTGCAAGCAAGCGGGCCAGTATTTGAGTGAGCAGCAATAGGCTGTGAGGCGCCAAGGGGTGTGACAATGCACCCTGCAGAGAGAGAAGAGAGAGAGGGGCAGCAGACAGAGCGCCTTCAGCAGGCAGACGCTGGATGGCACTGTGCGCTCTCAGTCAGCCCCTCAATCTTCCAAAAAGAATGCTGGACCTTGTGAGCTACGCAGGGGTCTTGGCGTGGTCCGGGGACTGGTTGGCAGACAGCTAAACTATCAAATTGCCGAAGAGAGAAAAGCCGGGGCACACTTATTGTAACTCTTTGGTTGAAGAAGAGAAGAGACGGGAGAGCTGGGTAAGCGACGGGTTAAAGGGAGAGAGAGCAGAGTTCTGTTGCCAAGGCCGCACCGGCGCTCTAGCGAAACAGTGCGAACGACGCAGAAAGGCGCTAGGAAATTTCGGTAAGCTTTGAGTAAACCGCCCCGGTTTTGATTTAAAATCTGTCTGAAAAATCATTGCATGTAAGTGATAGTGATGCTCCGTTGCCACTTTCTTTAGAACTTGAGAACGATAACGTTCAAAAATGGACAAAGGCAGCGTACACTCCGAAGAGGACACTCTGGCTCCGATGCAGACTCTGCAGGCGCCGCGCGGACCTGCGGGTGCCCGACGAGGCACCTTGATGGCGCCGCGGAAGTCCATCGCGGTTGGGCTCCTGGGCCGCTCATCCGTGTGGACGCTGGGCCGGAAGAGCAAGGCGCAGGACGTGAAACTGGAAAACACTTATCGAATGCAGCCCAAGGAAGACGAGCGGGTGGCAAGCTACCGTCTCAGACCAACGCTGCAAGATGCGCTAGACGAATGTTTGAATACCTACACCTACAACAGCGCCACCGCCGGCAAGAAGGCCTGCGAAGTTGCCCAGGTGATTCGCGACCGACTCAAGGACGCAGGCTTTCTGCGCTACAAGCTAGTCGTGCAGGTGCAACTTCTGCAGCGCCGCCAAGACTTGTCAATCACCGTCGGCAGCCGTGCCGTCTGGTCCGTGGATCTTGGTGACACTTGCGTAGAGGTGAAGCACAATACCAAGACTGTGCGAGCGCTGGCCACTGTGCACGCGTTTTACGTTGAGTAAGGAGAAGGTGGGTGGGTGTCAAGCCTTAGACTTGCTTTTTTATTTACTGACTTTTATTATATTTGTATCTTGGCGGGTTACACACGCGTTTTCCTGCTAAACACAAAATGAAACACTTTTCTTATTTGCTAAAATTGCCTAGGTGGAAACTTTGCTTTCCTATTAACCTTTATTTGTCGTCTGTCTGTTGGGCCTGCACTTTGTAATTTATGCAAATTTTTACTTTAAGCCTATGTAAATTAGACCTTTATGCATGATATTCATGTTGTCAGCTTAAAAACATGGTTAGGAAAGAAAATGATAAGAATATTATATTTTTGAGTCGCATGTAATCAAAAGAGAACAGATTTATTTTTACTACGAGCTCGCATTGAACCGACCTGCTTTGTCATTCACAGCCTTATTTACCTTCATTGTGCTGACATTAATCTATTTTCTAATCATAATAAGAAGCCTCTATTGGATAAATTCTTTTGAATGGTTATTATGAGACTGCTGCCTGTTCATTATGTTTACTGCTCATTGACTGGGGTCATTGTGAAGCAGATCGCCTAGATAGGAAGCCAAGTATAAAGTGTTCGTAGGACGACCTTCTCCTCCTCTTTGGCCTCTAGTTGACATTTTATGCAAAAAGCGGCATGCATTAAGGGTCAGGGGATGCGGAGGCTAATCGTGTGACTTCTCGTGAAGCTCCTGATGGAGATGGACTTAGGATATTAAATTAATTTGGTTTTAAGCCCAAGAAAATTGTAAGGCTTCCTTGAAGCGCTTGTCTTTGGAACTGATACTTACCTGAGAGTCTGAGTTCATAGGTTTATTTCAAAAAAGGTTAAAGCAAATTATAAAATTCTCTTTCGAAATTTAATTATACACGCCACATGATTTCAAATGAGCATATTGTCACAGCGTCATGAAATGAACAATCGACAAATTAAATATCATGGACAAATCTTTTTCGCAATTAACGCACAGCACCTTCGTTACTTGAGGAGTCTCCGTCAGAGCTGAGTAGAAATCTTGACTGGGCCGTCTCTGAGGCGTCGCTTGGTCGTCTAGACACAAAGTGCCTCCGACGTTGGCTTCGATCATCTGCCCGCTGCCTAGTCTGCGAGTCATAGATAAGCCAGTCCCGCTCGTTCAATCGAGACGCGCTGCTAAGAGCCGCACAAACGGCGTCGTGATTAGTAAGAAAGATGGCGCGCTTGTCGATGCGACTAATGCCGGCATTGCTGAGCATGGCTCGTATGGCAAACCGGCAGTTGCAAAGATACACAGCGATGCCAGCCTCCTGAAAGTCTCCGATGATTCTGTTAAATGTGGCGAGGCCTGCGGAGTCGATAAAGCTGCAGCAGGACATGTCGATGATGACGTGATGTAGTTCTGTCGGCTGGCGGACTGGGTGGACGGAATTCGCGGTCACAGACGTTACATTCATAGAAACTGTTGCATCGCTCTCGGCGCCTGTTTCGATTGCGGCGGCTGCGTTGGCGGCGGCTGCAGCTGCTGTGCGATTTTGCCTCCCGTTGGGAACAGTCGAAAGAGCTCGCTTGAGATTTCGCAGGCGCTTTTCGTATCGACGCTTTTGGAGAATCAGCTGCCGCGGATTAACGGTAAGTTTGTACAGGCACGACTGAAAGTGGTCTGTTGATGAAAAGAAGAGTGGACCTTCGCAGCGGAACATCTTGATGCCGTCTATTTCCTTCGCATTTGGCGTTAGAGCCAAATTTTTGTAGATGTCTGTGTGCTCGATGCGACCAAGAACGCAGCAGTATGGCCATTGGAAGCGGAATATTACGGTTAGAAGAGAGAAGCCGATGCCTACTAGAACACCGGTGTTAGCGTCAGTCACGATGACAGCGATGAATGCAACTAGCCATAGCGCTGTATCGATGCGACTCGTCTGCCACAGCGCCGGCAGGTCTTTGAACTGCCATAGAACTGAGCGCAGGTTTACCACAATGATAGCTGATAATATACACGATGGTGTGCTCTCGAAAAGATTTCCAAGGAATAGCAAGGTGAATAGCACCAGAGCGGATGCTATTAGATTGGCTACCTGGGTGCGACCGCCAATAGATTCGTGCAGATTCGAGCAAGTCATGGAACTTGTTGACACAAAACATCCGGTGAAAGACCCGAGTACGTTGGACGCTCCATAAGCAAAGAATTCTTGATTGGCGTCGATTTCATTGTCATATTTCAGTGAGAACTTTTTTGCTAATGAAACTGTGATTGCAAATGATACGATTGCTATTATTAATGCATCACGAAGAAGCACAATGTCAATGACAACTGGAGGAGTCAATGCCATCGGTGGAAGGCCAGTTGGAATACGACCAACCATTTCAACGCCCAGCTGATGAAACCCTGTCAGTGCGGAGACCACCGTAGACACCAGTATGACAATGATCTCTGCTGGTACTGTTGCTTTCCAGCGGTGCTTAACGAATCGATTCAGACGTTTAAGTGTGGCCATTATGATCATAGCAACCAATGATATTATCAAGGTGTAAATGTTGGCTCGCGGCAGACTGAGTATTGCGTAATACACTAGTTTAAAGTTATCCATGAAGCCCACCGGCGGCGTGTTCTCCGGTATGTGAACTTCGCAGCCCAGCAGAGCCGAAATCTGGCTAAGAATAATCTCGATAGCGGTGGCCGTCGTGAATCCGTTGACCAGCGGATCGCTTAGGTAGTTGGTGAGCATGCCAAGTCGCAGAATGCTGAAGACCAACTGGAAAATGCCTACTAGAAGGCTGATCATCAACACAACGCCAAGCAGCTGTTGTCTGATTGCTTCGCCAGCTAAATCGCTTGCATTACCGACACTCTGCGTTAGGTTGTCTAGCCTTATGTGGTAGACCCGCTCTAGGTGCTCCTTGGCAACCTGGCCTACCAGTAATGACACGACACCTTGACAAGTGATAACTAGGTGAGGAGAAGTTCCGAGAAGGCAGTAAACCAAGGAAGCGACTAGGGCTGTGTAGAGGCCATGCACCGGAGATACTAGAGCTAGAAGTGCGTACGCCATGCTCTGTGGAATGCGCATTACTCCTGTGGAAAGGCCTGATAGCAAGTCATGAGGCAGGTACTGCCGCCATTGGTATCGATGCAGAGTGACAAGGATGGGTAAATACTGACAAGTTAGATCGATGCAGGTGCGTGCTGGTTTCGGCGGAAGATACACAGTGTCGATGAAGTGCTCCTGCAATGCAGCTTCTTCTGCCTGCTCGGTATAGACGCTCTCGAACTGGTGCTGCGAGTAGACCGGTCGTTTGACGCGCATAACCTCGTCCGTGTTGTGCCCCATCAGTGAGGTTGTTGACGACCGAATATCATCGCCTTCAACGCCCAAGATTCCGTTAGCGAATCTCTTCGCTAATGACGCGGTTGATAAGGGCATAGTCGGCGGCGTCTGGGCCTCTTCTACTGATGCCGCCGAATGGCCAACGATTCCGGCATATGTCTTGCGACGGCTTTTCATGGAGAAGCAAGTTTTACTGAAGTATATAAATCGTCTCAGATTGCGTTTTCGTTTGAGTATCGCATGAGCGTCTTGAAAAATTTAGGTCTCTGTCTCCTTTAACCGATCCTGACTTGCTTCAGTGACCCTGTAGCCACAATCCTAAATTTTAGTTAGCAGAGATTCAGCCGCAGCTGATAAAGCCCGCTTGGTGCGTTTTGCTCAACATAACTTTAAAGTGCAGGTGGGTGTTTTGCTCATGATTCTTATCGTGCAGATAAAGCGAGATTAGTCTCTTTGAGTCACAGCGCTTCGAGTCAAATGTTGCTAATTTTACTAGACCCACGTTTAAGCGTGCTTTTTCCACGACTTGCATGCCCACTGGCACCTTTCCTCTCTTGGCGAGTCACAGGGTATTTTTATGAGCTGTCGGAGTTTTAAATTAGCTTGAAATTGAAAATTACTTGCTATTCTAATGGCATTCTATAGACAACTTTCTACTCAATACGATACGCTATACATACGCTTGAAAGCAATCTAACTTGCCTTTCCTTCAGTCTCCTTTAAAAAATCACTTGTTAAGGATCGAAAAATAATCAGGAGCTATTCATTCGTTGGATATAAATTACGAGTTCCTTGTTTACCAGCAATTGTGCTGCCAGCTTTTCCCAAAATTTATATTTCTTTCGTTGCTTGGGTATACAGACTATAGCATTTTTTATAACAGAAAGTATAGACCCCATTCATAGTCTGTTGATTGTCAAGTCAAGACCCATGCAACACCCAGACCCACCCAGACCAGTAGGCTAACTAGAACTCAAAATAGCAAAAAACGCCGTTTCCAAATAATTTTCATTAAGAAAATGAATTTGTTTATTACTAAGGCCACTCAGCTAAAAAAAATTTTCTGACGATTACATCACAAGGACCACTAGAAGAAGAATATTCGAAGAATATTCGAGGAAGAATATCCTCGCAGAAACCAGCGACACAGTTATTAATTAACTTATTTGTTATTTGTAACAACTTATATGGCATCCCGATCGGTGGAGTCATGAGGGGTCTTTTTCATCTCACCAAGTTATTAATATGTGTGCATTAAATACTTTGAGACCAGTTGTAATAAATTTTCACCATATTTTTGTCACACTTAAGTACCACTTATGCAATGGGACCATAAGTACTAAAATACACAGTGGTTCAATTGGCTTTAAGGAAAAATATAGATAATTTTTGCCGAGAAACTACATGTACTCGTAGGATCACACGTGCAAATAATTGGTTTAATTTATAACGGGAGTACTAAGTACTTTCAGGGTACTGGTACCAGAAAATAGGCAAAGGACAGCGAGAAAAACAAAAGTTTTTGAAATACCTGAATCACGTAAATGGCTAAAAGAGACAATTAAGCACGCCCTTATAATTAATTTGTAGCGTTTGTTCATAAACTAAAAGAATCTAAAACACTTCTATTTATCATAATGTTAATCCAATTAAATGTGAGAATTCATTCGATACATACTTTGTTAATACGCGCTAAAAGTTTACACCATTACATTCGACATAGAAATGTAAGTCAATTTATGAAGATTTTTTATAGTCAAAATTTAAGGCTAGTGCTTAAAAATACATTTTGTCTGATCATTCACTTTCTCATTCATTTTCTGATTCTCAAATATATATTTTTAATAAGCCATGGAAACGAGTGCAGTCTTTAATGTACATCGCGTATTTTAACGTTCAATGTAATCCGTATCGGCACAGGAATTATTTATTAAAATATATTATTGTTATCCAGCTTATCCTCTGATTTCAGTATATAGTAAATAATTAGGAAAAGTTGTGAGACTAATCTTAATTACGGACTATATTAGTATAGTCATGAATTAACAGAAATATTGTATTTATTTTTTCCAATTTGGTTCATTTGGTAACTTAGGTGAAATTAAAACTGAAATTGCTCTCAATCGTTTTTGTGTTATAGCAAAAATGTTTCTTGTAAAGTAAAACCTACTGTATTCATCAAATTATGAATAGCCAGAATGATGTTATTGTTTAGTTAGTTAACTTTCTGAGAAATTAGTTTTTGTTATTACTTGTGATATAGCATTAATGTAGCTGGCATAGATGTAAGTGCCATGTTGATGGAAGTAACTGGAAACCAAAGAATTAAATTTGCAGTATTATTATGAGTTTCGCTAGAATTTTAATGTCTATATTGTTTCCGAAAATTTAGCTTAACTTTATAGTAAACCTATGGATTTTTGTGCTAAATTGTTTCTTTAAAAGTAGATTTAAGTAGAGTAATATTAATGATAGTAATAGTACTTTGAATTCCTATACAAAATATTCACAATTATAAGCCATTTGCTAAGACATATTGCGCAAACCGAAAACCCCTATTATTAGGACAATGGGTAGCTAAATATGTGACTAAATTGTTAGTTAGGTTAGCTAAATGGGTTTCTTTGATAGAATTTGCTCATTTGTCATATTATTCGGTGATTTCTAGACAAAATTAGATGTATCATAGAACGACACGGTGAATTAGCTGGTCATTTGAGAGTTCTATTCAAACTTAGTCATATTGAACCACTGGATTTTTTTAACTATCGTCTTGCAGCTTCATTACTTTAAGGATATCCAGTAGAGAAGGAGAGTGACTTTTTCAGACTTGTCGTCTTAGAAAAAACACTTTAAGAATTAGGCCAAGTTCGATAAATTTCAGAAAAAAGATGCTCGTATGCACGTCAATACTTGCGCTGATTTTGGGCGCGGACTCAATACCGCAGAATTTTACTTGTCTGTCTGTCTCGCTCCAATCTAATCTCATTAATGATTTGAAAGCCAGGCAGTTACTTACTTAAATCCAGGCAGAGAACTTATCGCCCGGCCTTAGCAACGCATAGTCGATTTGCATGGCTAGATCTGGCTAATATGTTTCCCCAAAGGCTTTATCAATTTGAGCACACCTGTCAGAAGTGCTCATTTGAAACAAACCTGTGCTTTCTAATAGGTTGAGCGTAATTGAATTGAGAAACATTCTAAAATGGTCTCTAACATTATTTTAGCAGTCGCGTCCTTCGCCAAAATTTCATAATCGGTATTCTGCTAGCCTGAAAAAAGGCCCTAACTGGTAAAATAGTTCTCAATTGACTGCAGAGCAAAGCAACCTGTGCAGCACATGCCATGGAAGCCAGCGGGCAGCTTCGCTATGAGCGCAACCAGAGCCAACTGGAGCGGGCCAGGAAGATGCAGGAGAAGAGGCTGGCCCAGAGCGCCGCTGTTGTGCAACGGAACGAAGCTCGGCCAGTCAGCGGCCGGCACAGCGCCGGACGGGCGAACGAGCGGGCGCCGCTGGTGTCTGTGCCGGCGGTGAGGCGCGAGGAGCCGCAGCATCAGTTCGGTGAGGAAGTTTTTTAATAACTTTAGTAGTACTCTGGTAGCTTCATTTGCATCCATGAATTTAAAGAACTGCTTTTTGTTGCCTCAATTGTCACGGCTGCTCGCCGAGGGACATTGGCGTGAAAGTAGAACACCTTTCTTTCACCCTTCTCCTTTGGAAATTCTTGTTTCAAGGACCACTATCACCGTAGAGTAATGTTCGGCAAAAATCAGCCTTCTAAACATTTTCTAAGTTTCCTGTATTTCTAGTCCTAGCGGTCCTTGTCTTAATTTCCCGTCGCATCTCGAGACTGGAGCCTCGCCCTTACCTCCAAAACCCACTCTGCTCGACCCCAGCTTACGTTGGTCCTCAGCCGTCTGTGAATCCGGACGGCATGATACTGACAAAAGTGCGCGAGCTGCGCATCGAGCCAGACAACGAAGAAGACGGACCATCGTCGGAGAGGCGACGACAGCGTCGGCGGCGTGATAGCAGCGATGAGGCGGCGTCTGACGGTTCAGACGTCGACGATGGTGGTAAGGAAAAACGTCGAAACAGAGCTCAAGAAGACAGCGGTGAACGGAGGCGCCGGCGCTCACCAGAGGAAACACGCGTCAAATCTTCAACTTCGAAGAAGAAGTCGGCAACAACAGCGACGACAGCCAAAACCAAGGCGAGTTCTAGATCAAAGGTGCCATCTGTGTCCTCCAGTGATGAGGAGGATTACAAGGATGTTAGCGACAGAGAGGATGGCATTGTTGCTGAAGTCAGTGACAGCGATGACGACAGGCGACGCGAACGCCGCGGTGGCGTCGGTGAGCGTCCTAAAAAACCGGCAGCCTCTGAATCAAAGCCGGCCGCGAAGGCGTCAGCTGCCCGGCGACACCACGATCGCTCGCCGAGTCCAGACAGCGACGAGGAGGGCGACAAAATTCGAGACACTGGCAGCGACCTGGAGGAGACACCGGTTGAGCCGAGTGTCGGCAGAGGCCAGACAGAGTCAGGCGGCAGGCAGTCCAGAACTGTGAGTTCAATTAGCTTAGTAGCCGTGTCTTTCTGCCTACGAGCTCGTATCTATAGCTAACTTGGGTTGAGTGGCAGAGCGGTGAATGTTTTTGCCATAAAGGTCCATAAACCCTTGAGGGCCAACCTCCAAGGCACAGTGAGCGTTTACGCTGCCTGGGGGATGAGAAAAGCAGGCAACTGTGTCAGTGTGTGCCTGTGTTCAGTATCTATGTGCGTGCATGTGCTCAGGAGTCAGCGGAATGGGCGGAATGGCTGACTGCGGGTCCACTGTCACTAAATGTTCCCACACCCTTCTGAAATGATGATTAACTCTACGTCAACTTTGTCAGCAGCAACAGCAGCAGCAGTCAGCACAGAAGCAGCAGCCCGGTACTTCGCAAGCCCCACGCCTGACGTCTCTGATCCCGGATCCGGCCTCCGATCCGGAGCAGTTCGCCCTGCTGCCGGCTCCGCAGGGCGTCACGCTGAAGTGCCGGATCAGTCGGGATTCGCGCGGCCTCGACCGTTCCCGCTTCCCGACCTACTTCCTGCATCTGGAGCGCGAGGACGGCAAGCGGACGTTTCTCCTGGCCGCTCGCCGGCGCAAAAAGTCTTCGACGTCCAACTACCTGATCTCGTGCGACGCGACTAACCTGGCCCGCGCTGGCGAGGGCTTTGTTGGCAAAGTGCGGAGCAACTTCCTGGGAACGGCCTTCACCATCTATGACAACGGCGAGTCGCCCAAGCGTGTTGGCCTCGATATGTCTAGGCGAGAACTGGCCGCAGTCACCTACGAGACCAACGTCATGGGCTTCCGCGGTCCGCGTCGGATGACCGTCATAGTGCCTGGCATGACCCAGGATCAGCGTCGAGTCGACTGTCGACCGCGCGGCGGCGGCAGCGCCGACTCGCTGCTTGAACGGCACAAGCGAGGCGACATGACCAACCTGCTGGAGCTGCAGAACAAGACACCGGTGTGGAACGACAGTGAGTAAAAAATGAGTCTAATTTATTTTTTTAACTGCCAACAATGATACCCAATCTTCAATCGTTGCAACTCCGCAGACACCCAGTCGTATGTTCTGAACTTTCACGGCCGGGTTACCCAGGCCTCGGTGAAGAACTTTCAGATTGTTCACGCCAACGATGGTGAGTCTATCTAGCTCTTGATTTTTAGTGCTAAAATCTGTTATTTAATAGATATTTATTCACCCAATCCCATCATCAGTGGACTACATCGTTATGCAATTCGGCCGCATCTCGGACGATCACTTCACAATGGACTACGCGTATCCGCTGTGCGCCGTGCAGGCATTCGGCATTGCCCTGTCCTCATTCGACGGAAAATTGGCCTGCGAATAGAATGCCTACCAGCTACTTATAGTAGTGTGGGTCTAGGGAAGAAATTTTTTATGATTCATTTTTTGGCTCCTCCTACAACTGCTTATTCCGTTGTAATATTATATAAGAGTTAAATAGGACTATGTGTTTACCTGTTTATCTAGGTTCTCTGACTAACGGTCCTTCCTACCGAAGTCAATAATCGTTTGTCCAATTTTGTGCGTTTAAAAATCGACAAAGACTTCAACAAAAGGACCATTTTAATTAAAAATGTTTACGTTGCTATCCCAAATTTACTTTAAGAAAATATTTCCTAATTCTTCTACGGTTGTTTTTTATTGATTGACCTCTGTCTGTCTGTCTGTCTGTCTGTCTGTTTGTCTGTCTTGTTACCTAAAAATGTTGTTACCTGGATCATATTGGATCAGCTCATTCTGCTCAGCAATTTTTATGAGCTATAGTTGATTTTATAACAGTAAAAATACAACTTTGCTGTCAACCGGCCGTCCATAGTTTTTTGTGTTTGCTCGTTTTTATCCAATGGCTCTGTCCAGCAACTCTTTTTTCCTCCATGTTAATTTCCCAATCCAGAGCATAATTCGCTGATAACTGATGAGGACCTACTGCTACTTTTTAGACTAATTTTAAATTAGATAAAGATAAGGAGTTTCGAAGAACACTGGCTAGAGCTTTTGGACTCTAACCTGGAGGTCGTTAGTTCGAATCTAATTGTACGGGAAACTATTTTTGTCCCTAAGCAAGGCATTTAATGCGTCACAACTTCAGTTCGCTAACAAATTTCATTAGTTAAATAAGATAAGTGTTTTCAACAAAAACAGATAAAATAACAATCTAAGAAATTCGGTCTGATCAGAAATTAACATCACTACCGTTGCACATTAAATTTCATTGTTACTACCTACTGCTGGTAGAGATGCATGCTTTCTCTGCTATTATAAACTTTATCTATTCTAGATGTCCATGCACTGTCGTAGCTTTCTATCGTCAAGCAATTTTGTCGATTGTTTCTGTCCAATTATTTTTTTTCTGTGATTTTCGGCACATAATCAAACACAAATTTGTACTACTTTTTATATACAAATTTTGCAACTCTCAAGTATTTTTTCGTCCAGAGTTTCATGGCCACAATGAACTCTGGTGTGCGTCACATTGTATTCTGCATTCAAGAGTAGATTGTGTATTTTCTAGCTCGTACTATCCCGACTAGTCACTTGTTTAATTACAAACTTGGCTACAGAAAATTGTGATTCCTGTTCACCAGTCTGTCAAAACCTTTGTAGCAATGCTAAAGTAGCTCATTTATTTTCACATCTTCGCCTGATTATAAGGTGGTCGCAACTAAAAACACCTACCGTGATTTTCTCTATTCTATTCGAGTTGTAGAAAAAAAATTCTATGAAAACCAATGATTGCTAAATTTTCGCTGAGTATTGCTTATTTCAGAATCAAATTGTCGCATCTGATGATGTGAATGTACGAGTAGCTCGTAGTTTAAGACCGTTTACAAACATTTGGTTTCAAATAGGCTTTTACAACTTTAGTACTTGCATCAGAAAAATACAATGATTTTGTTTAAACTCTGATTCTGACCAACAGGTCGGAAGTTCGATTCTAAAAATATGTCCTTGAGCAAGATTCTTAAATTCCCTAGTGTTTCACTTGCAGCCAAGCTGCAACAATTGGATAATGGTCTACAGTCCATGGACTGAGCCTTCGATTGAATTGTCTGTTGTAGGACATCAGATACATTTAATAGTAGGACTTCAAGAAAAATATTTTTTCACTAACTGCAGCCGCTTTTTATGAAAAAAATTGTTGTCAAACGAGTTAATTACTTATTTTTTACTTATTAATTAACAAAGGCACTAATAGTCTGAGGTCAAAGAGATAGATAAAATCTAATTATACCTCAAAATAAGACTTTTGACGTTACGGCTTCGCGATAACGCGGAAAGTTATCCTCAGGATCAAGCTTAATTTGCAGGGAACTACAAAAAACATGCGGCCCGCTAGAATATTAGAATTACAAAAGTACTTTATTAACAAGGCCCTGGCTGAACTAGGGCAGCAGGTGCTTCTCCTCCGCCGATGGCGCCGTCGCAGCAGACGCGGCCCCGCCGCTGCCATCTGTGGAATCATCTTCAATCGACGCCGGCTCGTTGACGAAGTCGGCCAGCAGGTGCTCGAGCAGTCGCAGTGCGATTCCCTCGTGCGAGTTGCTGGCCACGAGGTGCAGCACCAGCAGGCCGTCCAAGCCGAGCCGTTTCTCCAGCAGTTCCCGCAGCTGCCGTTCTTTCTCCGACTTGTACGGCGCTGAAGTCAGACGCTTCAGGAAGTCCATGCGTCGCCATGGCAAAAGAAGGTCGATGAGCCAGCCAGCGAAGTTAGCGACAGTCAGGACGGCGACCAGGAGCATCCAGAACCCTGCGAACACGAACAGCTTCTCGGTGAAGATGTTGATCGTCAGGACGCATTGGATGGAGTAGCTGCATACAGGTGTGGTAGAAGTAATAAGTGAGATTAATTAAAAAAATAGACTACACTATTGTGCCAGATGTGCAGCCGACAGCACAGCCGCAGCTATTGCGCTGCGCATCTGAAGGCTGCGTTCTGCTGTTCAGTCCATGGACTGTGGGGACGCCACACCCACCCTCAATTACCCCAGCTAGTGCTGGTATCTATTTAACAGCTCTGTGAACTGAAGAAATTCTGAATTAAGCGTCTTGCTAAAGGACACAAATTGTTCCAGAAGAGCCGGGAATCGAACCCCCGACCTTCAAGTTGTAAGTCCGCTGCTGCTGCACCACAAGGCTACAACCTCCTCGTAAAGAAGATTTCAGCTTTGTAAGAGTAAAGGAAGAAGTAAAATCATTGGTCAGTAGCTCATTTTCTCTGCAGTCATTAAAAGGAAACTTTGGACTCCTAATAGTAAGGTCAGGAGTTCGAATCTCAGCCCAAGGAAAACAGTTTATCACATTTTATCACAGCTTGTCACATTTATCGCATTTATCACAGACACGGCAATTAATTTAGCTGATACTAAACAATTTAATTATTAACAATATTATTATGGCTGCGGGCAATGGGACATCATCTGGTGACACTAGACCCGCAGCCTGCGAGGAGGCAATTCTATACACAATCCACTGACTCCTGGGCACACACGCACACAGATACCGTACGAAGGCATACGCTCAAACAGGTGTGTACATCTGCCACACTTTCACTGTGCCTAGGAGGTATGCCGTAAGGGCATAAATTTCGCGACAAGCCCCCAAGCCTTCCCTCCGCGGCTTCGGCCCCAAATCAAAGTTGCCTCGCCGCGTAATAGAGCTCATTGACCTTGGTGTTAGAGGCAAACGCGTTACGAGCGTAGACTACTCCGTCGCTCAGCCCTCAAAAACACAAAACCTTAACTTAGCTTACTTTAATTCGGATAATTCAGCTCCCAAGTTTCACCTGTTGGTGTTGCCCAGCCTCCTGATGGAGAAGTCGCAGAACGTCACCCTCGGGAAGTGGCCAGTCTGGTGCCATTCGACACCCAGGGCCAAATCCCTAGCAACCAGGAACAGGGCGTCCACAGACCGGCCAAAGAAGGACGAGAGCAGGAAGAACTGGCCGATGGCGTTGACCACGTACATCAGCTTGGTGAACAGGTACAAGCAGGTCAGGAAGTTCCTTGTGTAGAAGATTTCTCTTCTTTCGTTGCGACTCCGAATGCGCATGTTGGTGCTGAGCTGGTAGCCGATACCGTCCAGGCTTTCCCCCTTGGCTGCCCGGGACACCAGAGTGGCGAGGTCAAGTCCTGCAGAGTATGCGACTCGATTTGAATACGTGGCTTACAGAGCTTTCTCCATGGCGTTGTGGTAGACGGTAGAGGGTTCGCTTTAAGAAGCTTCTACATCCTACGGGCTCGTACATGATTTTGAAAGCATGTTTACTTAAGAAATATATTACGAAAAAATTATTTTGAAATTATTTTGGCTACCTAGGCCACAGGCAACTGGTCTCTGATTATACAGGTCTCTACAATGCGTATTTCCTGTCATCATGTCCTCATCATCATTAGCTAGATTATGCAGTTGGAAATGGGAAATCTGAAGAGTTCTCTCAAATTTTATGATCGAATTTTGAATGTTTCTGTCGTTTTATCTATTTACGATGCTAATAAAATTAGAAGATGGCTATTTCAGTTGAACCAGATGTACAGCCAGTGTCGCAACCGAAAATGATTGCGTCACGCAATCAAAGGCCGTGTACAGCTGTTTAGTCCGTGGACTGAGAAGGCCGCCGAACTCAAACCCTTATTTAAACCCACAGCTGATGCTCAAATTTTTGACTTCTAGGTCTGAATTCCTTCTAGAGTTAGAAGGACGTTAGAAGGTCGTTTCAATGTCGCCGTCTTCTTCCACTATACTAAAAATGAAATGCTTGGTTGGTTGGTTGGTTGCTTGTAATTGATTTTCTCCCGAACGGCTCAACCGATTTTCACCATTTCTTCAACAAAAGATGCTAAATATGGGGACAATTATACACGTATTTTTATTAAGCTTAACTTTATTGCTAAAGGGATTAAATATTCGAAAAACATGATTTTTTCAAAGGTCAAACCATCTTGGCCTATTGAGAATTTCACTGACAGCCACTGAATTAGAATTGCGTCGTCAAATTGCGCAACAACCCCTAGCTGATTGAATTTGAAGCCTGCACTCTGGAGACAAATTGGAAATAAATGTACACAACCAACCGCGAGACTGAGTGCACTCTATTTTCTTACTTCATTGTACAAAGCCAGAACTTTGAGAATTCATTTTATAAGGCTGATTTTTGCACCCACTAACCAACAGTCGGAATAGCCGATGTGTAGGCACTAGGAATAGGTTATAGGCTAGGCTAGGGTTCGATTCTGCACTGCGTCAAATCATTTAGACTAATTTTCAGCCAGTAGTGATTGAAGATTGTTTTAATTTATTTTTTCATTTCGTAAATAAAATATCATAAATCATAGCAAACCTGAATTTGAATCATGGCAAAAATAGAGCTTGAATCATGGCTAAACCAGAGTCTGAATCATGGCTAAACCAGAGTCTGAATCATGGCTAAACCAGCGTCTGAATCATGGCTAAACCAGAGTCTGAATCATGGCTAAAACAGAGTCTGAATCATGGCTTAACCAGAGTTTGAATCATGGCTAAACCAGAGTCTGAATCATGGCTAAACCAGAGTCTGAATCATGGCTAAACCAGAGTCTGAATCATGGCTAAACCAGAGTCTGAATCATGGCTAAACCAGCGTCTGAATCATGGCTAAACCAGAGTTTGAATCATGGCTAAACCAGAGTTTGAATCATGGCTTAACCAGAGTTTGAATCATGGCTAAACCAGAGTCTGAATCATGGCTTAACCAGAATTTAAATCATGGCTAAACCAGAGTCTGAATCATGGCTTAAACAGAGTCTGAATCATGGCTAAACCAGAGTCTGAATCATGGCTAAACCAGCGTCTGAATCATGGCTAAACCAGCGTCTGAATCATGGCTAAACCAGAGTTTGAATCATGGCTAAACCAGAGTTTGAATCATAGCCAACCAGAGTTTGAATCTTGGCTAAACCAGAGTTTCAATCATGGCTAACCCAGCGTTTGAATCATGGCTAAACCAGAGTTTGAATCATGGCAAAAGCCGAGTTTTAATCATGGCTAAACAAGCGTCTGAATCATGGCTAAACCAGAGTTTCAATCATGGCTAAACCAGAGTTTCAGTCATGGCTAAACCAGCGTCTGAATCATGGCTAAACCAGAGTTTGAACCATGGCTAAACCAGAGTTTGAATCATGGCTAAACCAGAGTCTGAATCATGGCAAAACCAGAGTTTGAATCATGGCTAAACCAGAGTTTAAATCATGGCTAAACCAGCGTCTGAATCATGGCTAAACCAGAGTTTCAATCATGGCTAAACCAGAGTTTCAATCATGGCTAAACCAGCGTCTGAATCATGGCTAAACCAGAGTTTGAATCATGGCTAAACCAGAGTTTAATCATGGCTAAACCAGCGTCTGAATCATGGCTAAACCAGAGTTTCAATCATGGCTAAACCAGAGTTTGAATCATGGCTAAACCAGAGTTTCAATCATGGCTAAACCAGCGTCTGAATCATGGCTAAACCAGCGTCTGAATCATGGCTAAACCAGAGTTTGAATCATGGCTAAACCAGAGTTTGAATCATGGCTAAACCAGAGTTTGAATCATGGCTAAACCAGATCTTGAATCATGGCTAAACCAGAGTTTGAATCATGGCTAAACCAGCGTCTGAATCATGGCTAAACCAGAGTTTCAGTCATGGCTAAACCAGCGTCTGAATCATGGCTAAACCAGAGTTTGAACCATGGCTAAACCAGAGTTTGAATC
The DNA here is from genome assembly GCA_950097015.1 of Macrostomum hystrix. NCBI lineage: Eukaryota > Metazoa > Platyhelminthes > Macrostomidae > Macrostomum > Macrostomum hystrix. The sequence continues at coordinate 837,674 of CATNEN010000008.1, forward strand.
ATGGCTAAACCAGAGTCTGAATCATGGCAAAACCAGAGTTTGAATCATGGCTAAACCAGAGTTTAAATCATGGCTAAACCAGCGTCTGAATCATGGCTAAACCAGAGTTTCAATCATGGCTAAACCAGAGTTTCAATCATGGCTAAACCAGCGTCTGAATCATGGCTAAACCAGAGTTTCAATCATGGCTAAACCAGAGTCTGAATCATGGCTAAACCAGCGTCTTAATCATGGCTAAACCAGAGTTTGAATATTGGCTACACCAGAGTTTGAATCATGGCTAAACCAGAGACTAAATCATGGCTAAACCAGAGACTAAATCGTGGCTAAACCATCATCATCAGCATGGCTAAACTAGAGTTTGAATAATGGCTACACCAGAGTTTGAATCAAGGCTAAACCAGAGTCTGAATCATGGCTAAACCAGAGTTTGAATCATGGCTAAACCAGACTTTGAATCATAGCCAACCAGAGTTTGAATCTTGGCTAAACCAGAGTTTCAATCATGGCTAACCCAGCGTTTGAATCATGGCTAAACCAGAGTTTGAATCATGGCTAAACCAGAGTTTGAATCTTGGCTAAACCAGAGTTTGAATCATAGCCAACCAGAGTCTGAATCATGGCAAAACGAGAGTTTGAATCATAGCCCACCAGGGTTTAAAACATGGCGAAACCTGAGTTTGAATCTTGGCTAACCCAGCGTTTGAAAAATCAACGTCAACTGGGGAGTCATCATCAAAATGGGGATCATGGTGAACTGGGGGATCATGGTAAACTGGGAATCATTGTCAACTGGGGGATCATTGTCAACTGGGGGATCATTGTCAACTGGGGGATCATTGTCAACTGGGGGGTCATTGTGAACTGAGAGATCATTGTCAACTGGGGGGTAATGGTCAACTGGGGGATAATTGTCAACTGGGGAATCATCATCAACTGGGGAGCATCATCAACTGGGGGATCATTGAGAACTGGGGGATCATTGTCAAATGGGGGATCATTGTGAACTGGGGGATCTTTGTCAACTGGGGGATCATTGTATACTGTGGGATCATTGTCAACTGGGGGATCATTGTCAACTGGGGGATCATTGTCAACTGGGGGATCGTTGTCAACTGGGGGTTCATTGTCAACTGGGGGATCATTGTCAACTGGGGGATCATTGTCAACTGGGGGATCATCATCAACTGGGGGATCATTGTCAACTGGGGGATCATCATCAACTGTGGGATCATTGTCAACCGGCGGGATCATTGTCAACTGGGGGATCATTGTCAACTGGGGGATCATTGTCAACTGGGTGATCATCATCAACTGGGGGATCATTGTCAACTGGGGGAACATTGTCAACTGGAGGAACATTGTTAACTAGGGATCATCATCAATGGGGAGACTTCATCAACTGGGGGATCATTGTGAACTGGGGGATCTTTGTTAACTGGGGGATCATTGTCAACTCGGGGATCATTCTCAACTGGGGGATCATTGTCAACTGGGGGATCATTCTCAACTGGGGGATCATTGTCAACTGGGGGATCATTTTCAACTGGGGAATCATCATCAACTGGGGGATCATTGTCAACTGGGGGATCATTGTCAACTGGGGGATCATTGTCAACTGGGGGATCATTGTCAACTGGGTGATCATCATCAACTGGGGGATCATTGTCAACTGGGGGAACATTGTCAAATGGAGGAACATTGTTAACTGGGGATCATCATCAATGGGGAGACTTCATCAACTGGGGGATCATTGTGAACTGGGGGATCTTTGTTAACTGGGGGATCATTGTCAACTGGGGGATCATTGTCAACTGGGGGATCATTGTCAACTGGGGGATCATTTTCAACTGGGGGATCATCATCAACTGGGGGATCATCATCAACTGGGTGATCATTGTGAACTGGGGGATCTTTGTCAACTGGGGGATCATTGTCAACTGTGGGATCATTGTCAACTGGGGGATCATTGTCAACTGGGGGATCATTTTCAACTGGGGGATCATCATCAACTGGGGGATCATCATCAACTGGGTGATCATTGTGAACTGGGGGATCATTGTCAACTGGGGGTTCATTGTCAACTGTGGGATCATTGTCAACCGGCGGGATCATTGTCAACTGGGGGATCATTGTCAACTGGGGGATCATTGTCAACTGGGTGATCATCATCAACTGGGGGATCATTGTCAACTGGGGGAACATTGTCAACTGGAGGAACATTGTTAACTAGGGATCATCATCAATGGGGAGACTTCATCAACTGGGGGATCATTGTGAACTGGGGGATCTTTGTTAACTGGGGGATCATTGTCAACTGGGGGATCATTCTCAACTGGGGGATCATTTTCAACTGGGGGATCATCATCAACTGGGGGATCATTGTCAACTGGGGGATCATTGTCAACTGGGGGATCATTGTCAACTGGGGGATCATTGTCAACTGGGTGATCATCATCAACTGGGGGATCATTGATAACTGGGGGAACATTGTCAACTGGAGGAACATTGTTAACTGGGGATCATCATCAATAGGGAGACTTCATCAACTGGGGGATCATTGTGAATTGGGGGATCTTTGTTAACTGGGGGATCATTGTTAACTGGGGGATCATTCTCAACTGGGGGATCATTGTCAACTGGGGGATCATTCTCAACTGGGGGATCATCATCAACTGGGGGATCATCATCAACTGGGGGATCATTGTGAACTGGGGGATCTTTGTCAACTGGGGGATCATTGTCAACTGGGGGTTCATTGTCAACTGGGGGTTCATTGTCAACTGGGGGATCATTGTCAACTGGGGGATCATTGTCAACTGGGGGTTCATTGTAGCTTTAAAAAGCTGTAAATTCAGCTTCTAAAAAGTCTATACTAGACGAATTAAAAGTATTTCTGCTCCCCGAAGGGGGGCAAATCTTGCTAGTCCTACTTCTAAAGAAGAAGGTTGGTTCCCTTCTATTGCAACTCACACCTTTGAGAACTGAGCGCATTGGTAACAATCTGACATTTCGACGACTCACCGCTCTTCCAATTAAACAGTCGCCACACCATGGCAGGTAGATAGTACAGAAATGCCTGCGCGGTGAGCATGTACGGAATCCACTGGTAGTACGGAATCTCCTGGCTACGCCTGACAACTGCTTCCGATGCCAGCTCCTCATTCTTCGGCACAAAGTAGGTGTTCTTGACCCAGCAGTAGTCTTCAGCGTACTGAATCCAAGGGTTCTTGAACTCCTGAGGTGTCCAGCATTTCATCGGCTCGCCGACGATCTGCTTGGCGCTGAGCACCACGGCGGACAGGACGAGGATGAGCGCCGTCCAGTACCGGTTGAGCCGGTCGGCGTAGTCGTCGTCGAGTTTGGAATCGCCGGATAGGCGATAAAAGCCGCGGACAGTCTCAAACAAGGCGAAATCCATGGCGGTGTTGCTTTAACGGAGCTAAGCCAAAGCTGTTGCTCTTTCGAGTTGCTTTTTGGGACAGTCACCGCGGTCCGGTGTAGCGCTTCATACTGACTGGCTTGGTGAGATGAGCAGCGTGAGTCTTATCGGGTGCTCAATGCTCCGCCCAATACCCGGCTATCTTTGAGCAATGTACTCAGCCCCCATTTTAGAATTAGCTAGCTTTTTGGACGGGTTTCTCTTCTTTATAGATAAAATCGAGACAGCAATTGCATAGACTCACAATTGCACTGAATACTGGTAGATAGCCGGCTTTGACTGCTGTTGTTTTTAAGATTTTTCTAGATTAATTTCTGCAGAAGCGTTTAGTACACTGAATTCTCCATTTTTGGTTCATTATTTACACCTGCCCCAATTGGGCCAGATAGAGCAGCCGAACAGCTCTGCCGCAGCTATCGAGCTACGCATCTGAAGGCTGCGTACGGCTGTTCGGTCCATGGACCACGGGGGAGGCGCCACACAGAACACTCAGTTATCCCAGAAAATCGGGGGTGAGTGGCTGAGCGGTTAACGCGTTTGCCTTTCGCAGCAAGGTCCCTGAGCTCGATTTTATGGTCAGGCCACATTTATTTGGGGTGCAGCCACGAAGAATTGTCGTGCAATTTTCGCCCTTGGGGCGTAAACCTCCAAGGCACAGTGAAAGTGTACACTGCCTGACGATGAGAAAGTACACACGTACACTCGTACACACCTGTGTGAGCGTGTGCCTGCGTACGGTACCCGTGTGCGTGTGTGCTCAGGAGTCAACGAAATGGGCAGAATTGCCTCCTCGCTGCATGGCTGCAGGTCTACTGTCTTAAATGATGTGCCATTGCCTACAGCTCTCCCGTAATTATCTGGTCATTATTATTATTATTATTATTACCCCAGCAAATGCTGGCACCTGTTTAACAGCTGGTGCAATTTAGAGTCAGGTGTTTTGCCAAATAGCACATTTTTCCAGTGGTTTAAAGGTGACAGTAGAGGTGCCAAATAACACAGTAGATTAACAAAGTAGTTGCAAGTCTTGGACAGAAATTTCTTTTACTACTAAAAATGTGCAGAGAGAATTAACTTGAAACGTTTTTCCGCTTAATTTAGATTTCTATGGCTTGACTGCAGAGCATGCTACTAATATGTAGGCAGAGTGCATATCTGGGAATTGTTACAGGCTTGTAATTTAGTACTAATGCACTTGAAGTCATTTTTATGTCTCAGTTTTTCTCCATTTTATTCTGCTATTTTTACACCAACTGTGTCCGTAAAAAAATAGAATCAGAAACTGATAAGAGACTTCCAGGACCTTTGTGACTGGCTGACCAGGAAGTAACACTTCATTTCATATCCGTGACACTCATTTAATAGACACGCAGCACAGTTATATATGCAGGTTATAACTGAAGTGGCTGCAAAGCCTTTATGCAATCCGAAATTTAGGCTACGTGCAGTTGAGTAGGGAATGTAAAAATACGTTTTCGAACGTTAAAAATTTCATTTTTACGGCTGCACAATTTTGGGAAAAATAGGGTATTTGAAATACCCAAAATGCTTAGTCACACAAACCAGAAACAATCCTTGAGACTGGCATCAAGGATGCGCGAGTTGTGCGTAAATGAATAAACAAAAAATTGATTTAACTAAAATTATATTTTTTTGTCCATGCGGATGTTGAGTACAGGGTCTTTTATTTACATTCTCTCGACCATATGGCTGTATGCTACGCACTTAGTGCACTGTACAGCGTTGCCACTGTACAGGACTGAGTGTGTCAGGAGAGTTTAAAAATACATTTTCTATAAAAAGCCACCCTGTATTAGAAGTATATAGCCTCGCAACTTACAACTGCGTGCCAAATTACTTCGCCCACACAAGTGTTAGAGTTAGACGCAGTAACAAAACAGCCTAGTGAATGCCAATGCCACCACTGAAGGCCGAGATCCTCGAGCTTGATGAGCCGGCTCCAGTTGCGCCCATGAAGACGGAGGTCAAGTTTTCAGCGCAGGACCTGCAGGACGCAGCTGCAGTCGCTGGCCATCTCGACTTGCCTCTGCAGTACATGGATTGTGAGTGAAAATCTCTATTGGAAGAATGCTTTTTAAGGTGTCGGGACTAAAACTCTCCTGGTACTCTTTTCCAGATTGGTCGTCGGACCAGAAGCGCAGGTGGCTAAAGTGCATGCTAGTGAAGCACATCAACTGGCACGCCATGTTGCCGAACCAAAGACAAGCAACCGGTCAACTATTGAACCAGGTGAATGAGTCACTGCTCAGCCACTCGACTGCCCCCTTGGACCGTCTAATTAGCCAGGTGGAGTCTATTCTGGCCTGCCAGTTTCTCGGTCAGTTGCTGAGAAGAGAGCTGGAGATCTGGCGGCTGGGTGAGTAAGCTGTGTACTTTGATCAGTTTACCTGGCCTGATGAATTTCAGTCTCTTTAGAAATCACCTGAATTTGGATTCGGGAATCGTTTCAATAATGATTCGGGAATCGTCTCAATTATGATTCGGGAATCGTCTCAATTAAGATTCGTAGAATTATGATTCTACGTTAATAATAATATTTTCAGGAGGGCTGCGGGCAATGGCACATCATTTGGTGACACTAGACCTGCAGCCAGCGAGGAGGCAATTCTGCCCATTTCGCTGACTCCTGAGCACACATTCAGCCAGATACCGTAAGCAGGCACACACTAAATGGGCCCTAAAAGCTTTTTTCAAGAGTTACATTCCGGATTCCGATCGACTGCTTATTAAGCTTAAAACACAGTACTACGAGTACAGCCCTAATAATGAGAATGTCTAAGAGGAGTTTGACACGCTTATTTAAACTGCGGGTGAGACATGAGATGCAAGAATAGGCTCTGAAAGAGCAAGGCAGCATTGTGAGAGGCAGACCTCCTGCAAAACTAAAGCAGATAACCCAAGAAGAAGGAACATTGTTATCATGCATGAAGCTGCGTTGTCTCTCGCTAAACTAGAAAGCTCTCATGCCATATAGTCAATTAAACATATATACCTACGCTCGTATTGTGCACTAACATACGCTTAGTGGATGGCGAAAATTTGGATTCAAATCTCTATTTCATTGTATTTTATTATGCGACTGCATTCTCATATAGCGGGGGTCGGCAGTCTAGGGGTGAGATGCGATCCACCAAGCTCACATTGTCCTACTATACTCTATCCTCACTGTATCTCATCTCTCTCCTGTCTCATCTCTTCCCTGTCTTATCTCTCCTGTGTCTCATCTCTTCCCTGTCTTATCTCTCCCGTGTCTCATCTCTTCCCTGTCTTAACTCTCCCGTGTCTCATCTCTCTTATTTCTTATCTCTACCGTGCCTCATCTCTCTCCTGTCTCATCTCTCCACTGTCTTATCTCTCCCGTGTCTCATCTCTCTTATTTCTTATCTCTACCATGTCTTATCTCTTCCCTGTCTTATCTCTCCCGTGTCTCATCAATCCCGTGTCTTATCTCTCCCCTTCAAATCTCTCCATTTTTCCACATTCATTCTTGCACCTTTTTGTCTTTTCAACTGTCTCGTTAGCTCTCGAGGTATATATTTATATTAGGTTTCTAACAACTGGAAGCTCTTATCTAACCTTCTTTCCTTTTTAACAAACCCACCATTGGCAGCCGCAGAAAGTGAGTCTCGATCCTCAGACTGCAAGTCCTCAGCTCGTCAGCCGTACTGTTCGCCATCTCCCAGCTCCGATAGCGGCAGCAACAGCAGCAGCAGCAGAGGCGGCAGCAACGGTGACCTTCTGTGGGAGCACATTGTTCGCATGCTGGAGGCGGGTCACCCTGCAGTGCGGTGGGTGTCCCGGGAGCAGGGCCTGTTTCAGTTTGTTCAGAGCAGCGCGGCGGCCAGGTCTTGGGGGGCAACTAAAAATAATCGCAATATGAGCTTCGAGAAGATGAGCAGGTCGATTCGGCAGTACTATCGGCCGAGCTCCGGTTTAATGATCAAAGTGCCAAACAAGGGCCGCCTTATGTACAAGCTAAACGTGGGGCATCCTCAAGTTCTCAAATTTCTGGCGAAGCTCAGTCTGGAAAAAAAACAACTGTTCTGTTAAAAAACTATTAATGAAGTTGTTCTTCTTTTTATGACAGCGATTGAGCAAGAATCACTGCGACCGAGTGGTTGAATAATACCAGTGTTCAACAAGTAAAAATTGACTGAATTCCAACCGTGCATGTAGTTTGTAAACTTGCTACTGCAGAACTATCCCTTATCTCACGTCGTGTATTTTAAGTAATCAACTTTTTTGCACATCTAAACTTCTGAGTTTCAATATAACGAGCGTACAAGATTCTGAAATCGCGAAACTCAAATATATGCCAATAAAATCAGTTCGAAAGATTTTTGTGTAACATCTTGTTAATATCATTAATAAAGTGTTGTTTATGACGGCGATTGACGCTTTATACAGTTACTTGCGCTAGTAAATGTTTGGTTTTAGCCTTTTGTTTTTTTAGCTGAGACTTCAGGACAGCTGAGGTATCAGGACAGCTGAAGCTTCAGGACAGCTGAGGCATCAGAACAGCTGAGGTATCAGGACAGCTGAGGCTTCAGGACAGCTGAGGTATCAGGACAGCTGAGGCTTCAGGACAGCTGAGGTATCAGGACAGCTGAGGCTTCAGGACAGCTGAGGCATCAGAACAGCTGAGGTATCAGGACAGCTGAGGCTTCAGGACAGCTGAGGCTTCAGGACAGCTGAGGTATCAGCACAGCTGAGGTATCAGAACAGCTGAGGTATCAGGACAGCTGAGGCTTCAGGACAGCTGAGGCTTCAGGACAGCTGAGGTATCAGGACAGCTGAGGCATCAGAACAGCTGAGGTATCAGGACAGCTGAGGTATCAGGACAGCTGAGGCTTCAGGACAGCTGAGGTATCAGGACAGCTGAGGCTTCAGGACAGCTGAGGCTTCAGGACAGCTGAGGTATCAGGACAGCTGAAGCATCAGAACAGCTGAGGTATCAGGACAGCTGAGGCTTCAGGACAGCTGAGGCTTCAGGACAGCTGAGGTATCAGGACAGCTGAGGCATCAGAACAGCTGAGGTATCAGGACAGCTGAGGTATCAGGACAGCTGAGGCTTCAGGACAGCTGAGGTATCAGGACAGCTGAGGTATCAGGACAGCTGAGGTATCAGGACAGCTGAGGCTTCAGGACAGCTGAGGCTTCAGGACAGCTGAGGTATCAGGACAGCTGAGGCTTCAGGACAGCTGAGGCTTCAGGACAGCTGAGGCTTCAGGACAGCTGAGGTATCAGGACAGCTGAGGCTTCAGGACAGCTGAGGTATCAGGACAGCTGAGGCTTCAGGACAGCTGAGGTATCAGGACAGCTGAGGCTTCAGGACAGCTGAGGTATCAGGACAGCTGAAGCATCAGAACAGCTGAGGTATCAGGACAGCTGAGGCTTCAGGACAGCTGAGGTATCAGGATAGCTGAGGCTTCAGGACAGCTGAGGCTTCAGGACAGCTGAGGTATCAGGACAGCTGAGGTATCAGGACAGCTGAGGCTTCAGGACAGCTGAGGTATCAGGACAGCTGAAGCATCAGAACAGCTGAGGTATCAGGACAGCTGAGGCTTCAGGACAGCTGAGGTATCAGGACAGCTGAGGTATCAGGACAGCTGAGGTATCAGGACAGCTGAGGTATCAGGACAGCTGAGGTATCAGGACAGCTGAGGTATCAGGACAGCTGAGGCTTCAGGACAGCTGAGGTATCAGGACAGCTGAGGTATCAGGACAGCTGAGGTATCAGGACAGCTGAGGTATCAGGACAGCTGAGGTATCAGGACAGCTGAAGCATCAGAACAGCTGAGGTATCAGGACAGCTGAGGCTTCAGGACAGCTGAGGTATCAGGACAGCTGAGGCTTCAGGACAGCTGAGGCTTCAGGACAGCTGAGGTATCAGGACAGCTGAAGCATCAGAACAGCTGAGGTATCAGGACAGCTGAGGCTTCAGGACAGCTGAGGTATCAGGACAGCTGAGGTATCAGGACAGCTGAGGTATCAGGACAGCTGAGGTATCAGGACAGCTGAGGTATCAGGACAGCTGAGGTATCAGGACAGCTGAGGCTTCAGGACAGCTGAGGTATCAGGACAGCTGAGGTATCAGGACAGCTGAGGTATCAGGACAGCTGAGGTATCAGGACAGCTGAGGTATCAGGACAGCTGAGGTATCAGGACAGCTGAGGTATCAGGACAGCTGAGGTATCAGGACAGCTGAGGTATCAGGACAGCTGAGGTATCAGGACAGCTGAGGTATCAGGACAGCTGAGGTATCAGGACAGTGGTTTCTGCATAAAAGTTTCGTTTAGTTCCGCTAATCGTGTGCAGCTCAGTCGAAAATATTTCAGTGACGAATAAAAGAGGCAGGTGGTGCTCACTCTGATAGTTCCAATGTCCTATATTTTAGAGTTTGGAGTTTGACTATGTGAGCAGCAACAAAAACTCCACGAATTGGTCTGGAAACTGTCCCGACATCGAAATTTGAATAAGATTGATGAAGAAGATGAGCAGAGCAGAGCAGTCTGTTAGTTCGGATTTGGACTGACTGTCGGACACAAAATAAAAACTGGGGCAAGTCGCTCTGATTTGTTTCGCATTGATAATTAGACGCCTATATAAGCGTCCTGTTGGCTATATCAGTCGATGCTTAATTTGCTTTCTGAGTAAATCTCTGCTTGGACCGCTAATCTAAGCAAGACTCCTTATCTACGAGTATATTCACGTTTGGTGGAGAAGTGTAAGTATTCGCAGGCGCAGCTTCTGAAAGCTGCGTACAGCTGTTCAGTCCATGGACTGTGGGGGGGCGCCTGACCCTCCCTCAGTTACCCCAACTAACGCTGGCACCCATTTAACAGGATATTGTTACAGTGGAGTCGGGAGTCAAACCCAATCCCACCTTCAAGTCGTGAGTCCGACGCTCTATCTACTATATCTGCTATTTGTACAGCCCCCACTTTCTTATATATGGCTCATCAGGTATCATTTCTATCATGCATGGACTGTTAAATCTCAATTCCTTTGTATACGAAAATTGTAAACAGTCCTGTCTCCCTGTACCATGTCAGAGTTAACAGCAATGCGCCTGAACCTAATCTGCCTGGCTATTCCTGTCGTGGCCTCTTTAATCTCCGCTGCCAGCATCAACGAGCAGCCCTCCGCAATGTACCTGGCCTGCCTGGAGGAAAAGTTCGGTACAGATTGCGACTTTGATTACGACTGTGAGTGCGGCAAATTGCAGCCGAATTACAGCTGCCTACTAACAATGACCGGCAGGCGGCAGTGCACTATTGACTTCAGCGAGGCTAACAGACAAGAGTACATGCATGACTCACTGTGGTGATTGCTGCGCTCGTGTGATTACAGACCGTACTATAGACTAACTACATTTACAGGTGACAATTAAGACATGAAATACACACTCGTATATGGACAATCACAGAAAAATACTTTGAGTTCCAAGTAAAAACTAAAGCTCTCCGAATATGTGTAGTTTTTTTCTCGTAATTAACTTTAATAAATTCGTTACATTTTGTTCTGCGCAAAACGTTGGCAGGTTTTCAGTTTTCTGATATACCTCGTATTGTGTGTAAAACTGCACTGTATAAAATTTATACTGTAGGACGAATTCGCCTACATGACGTAGCTCTCATGCTCAGTTTTTCTGAAACTCTTAAACAGAGCGAGTCCAAATCTCATGGAAACAGTTTGTCGCCTTAAGTTAGACACTAATTAGCTCCCCGTCACTTCAGTTGACTAAACAGTGCCATTGGTACTCAGCAATAGCTGAGCCTGTTCTACTGGTCTGTACTAATCTCGGACTCAACAGGGTTATGTTTATACGAGCCCGCAACTTCTTTTCTACATATTAGTTATTATTTACATAAAAATACTTGTACACAGAAAAATTAGCGAGTAATAAATAATAAATTAGCGAACAAACTGGTTGGCGTAGCAGCGAGCATCGGCCTGGTTTCAACACGAAGAAGACCATCGTTTCTATGAGTGCCGGGCGACAATGTGATCGCAGTTTCTGCCGTGGCGCTGATGGCAGGCAACGGAGCTTCCGCGCTGTCTGCAGTTTTATAGTCTATCTCGGCGGTATATATATGGTTCCTGCAAACGTCTGCTAAGATCAGCGACGATGCCGCGGGCTCGTCTAGGCTACCTCTTGTTCTGTGAGGGCTGTCCTGCAGTCCGACATCCTATAGTTACCTGATCAGTGACAGACACTCTTTAAGCTGCATGGCCTGCTGCGTACAGCCTTTAAGATCAGCGAAGATCGAGCGAGTTGCTACACTGCACGTACAATATCGCCGCGCAGCTATAGCCGGCCTCGCATCACCTAGCGCCTAGCACTTACATCACGTGTGGCAGGCAGCATCACATGTGGTCACTGGCCAAATCATCGAAGCCAGCGCAGCTACTGATTCTACTCCGTGTTTAATATTTGAAGTTTTTTTATTGCTTTTGCGATAAGAAATGTTAAGCTGCATATTCGTTTTTAGCTTTCTTAAGGGTCAGTTTTTAGTAACTGACGCGTTTTAGATGATCAATTAATAAATTAACTATTTATTTACCTTAAATGCATTCGCGTTTTTCTGAAACTTATACACTCTACATCTTATTTATATTGATTATCGTTTGTTCATTACCATATTACATTACAATACATGCACAAAAACATTGAATACACGACCAAAATATGATTTCATGCTAAAAAAGTAATCACAATATAACTAACAAGCTAAGTAGCTAGTTTAAGCATGCTATAAAGCATACAATGCACCTGTTTTAACTACTTGCTTTTAATTGCGTAAATTTAATTTACTTTGTCGCAAGTGAGAGCCCATTGAAACAAATTATAATACTGCGATTACCTGAAAGGGTTTTAAAATTCACAATATAATGTGTTTTTTGTGCTAGTAATTTGCTTATTCTAATTAAAGATGATAAAAAACGTTTTTTGACAATGAAACTCTCTGAAAAGCGAAAAGTAAGTACTATTTTAAGAAGTTAATCAAGAGGGCATTTTTAGATAAACTGAGCCGAACTTAAATCTAAATCGCCAGCTTTTAGTTATCGTGCCGTTTTATACCTATTGATTTAAGGTTATATGTTCGAGAGTTCGTTTTATAATATGTTAGATGCTTATCTTATAATATATATTTTACAGTTCAAATGGTTTCTGGCGTTTAACTGATAGACTGACAAGACTGTCAGACTTCCTATTTTAGAAAAATATTGTGACTATATCACAGTTATTGCATAATTTCTACTTTTTAGTTTTGCACTGACCACCCAAATTATTACACCAAAGTCGAGTAAACTTTCTGTTCCTGTTCTGGTAGTGGAACAGCTGTGTTATATAATCTGTCCTATTATCAATGTCCTAATGGCTAATGTATGTGTATATCAAACACATGCATTCGCTTTTTCGCATAAAAAAATGTAAACTCTTTTAAAAATGGTCAGACTTTTTGCCAATGCCCTATAATATTTTTATTATAATTGGATTTGCTCACTTATAATATATTCGCATACTTTTTTACATTTTCCAACTGTTAAATGATTTATTTCTGAATAAAACAGCAGTAAATAACTCATTTTGAACTTTGGTCACCTTATAATTAGGCCCTATCTATTATTTCATGCTTAATACTAAGTTGGCTTTATAACTGAGAATGGATATCTTGTCTTCATAAAAGCTGCCTATTTTTTCTATTTTCTAATAAAAACTTGTATTGCAAAATCTTTGCTATCATTCCTATTTCAATTATAATAAAACCCTTTTAATTCAATAGTATAAATGAATAGCTGGTGATATAATTATAGTGCCCATGCTTCTGGTCTCCTGAAATTCATTTCTAGTTTTAGAAAAGGGTTAAAGCACATCTCTTTTAAAAGACATCACAAAATAAATAAGTAATGATTATTCAATTTATAGTCATGTTGTGAATGTCAATGCAGCTATTATTAATTTATCAACTAAACCCTAGCAAATTTATTATTCAAGGAGCAGTAATGTGCCAAATACAATACAGAACAAACAATTTACACAACAAACAAAACAATTATTTTATATATATTCTGGTTTGGGATGCACGTTTGCAAAATGCCAACTGCTACCACCTAACCTTTTTCTTGCAGTTCATCTTCCAAGCGTTGTTCTGAGGCTATTTCATTCTAATGGAAATTGAAGGCTTGCCTTCGAGAAAGCAGGATACAGTAGAAGAGAAAGGTGTGCCAGCTGAATTGCATATGACTGTCGATGATTGTTTTAATGTGACTCAAAAGAAACTTTCTGGAAGCCAGTTAGATACTTCCAAATGCTTACGTTCCAGCCCACCAACTCTTGAAACGATTTCAAGCGCAGATAGAAGCCTACTTTCTGATAATAGTCAAGTAGAGAGATCTGAAGTTAGAGAAAGTGCAGATGAATTTTATGCAGCAGCTAAATCTGATTCTTCTTGGCAGCAGAAAGCAGACACCACATCAGGTTCTGCAGGTAAAGATGCCAGTGCCTCTATGAATGAATCGAAGAAAGCAGACACCACATCAGGTTCTGCAGGTGAAGATGCCGGTGCCTCTATGAATGAACCGAAGAAAGCAGACACCACATCAGATTCTACAGGTGAAGATGCCGGTGCCTCTATGAATGAACCGAAGAAAGCAGACACCACATCAGTTTCTACAGGTGAAGATGCCGGTGCTTGTATGAATGAATCGAAGAAAGCAGACACCACATCAGGTTCTGCAGGTGAAGATGCCGGTGCTTGTATGAATGAATCGAAGAAAGCAGACACCACATCAGGTTCTGCAGGTGAAGATGCCGGTGCCTCTATGAATGAACCGAAGAAAGCAGTCACCACATCAGGTTCTGCAGGTAAAGATGCCGGTGCCTCTATGAATGAATCGAAGAAAGCAGTCACCACATCAGGTTCTGCCGGTGAAGATGCCGGTGCCTCTATGAATGAATCGAAGAAAGCAGACACCACATCAGGTTCTGCAGGTAAAGATGCCGGTGCCTCTATGAATGAACCGAAGAAAGCAGACACCACATCAGGTTCTACAGGTGAAGATGCCGGTGCTTGTATGAATAATTCGAAGAAAGCAGACACCACATCAGGTTCTACAGGTGAAGATGCCGGTGCCTCTATGAATGAACCGAAGAAAGCAGTCACCACATCAGGTTCTACAGGTGAAGATGCCGGTGCTTGTATGAATGAATCGAAGAAAGCAGACACCACATCAGGTTCTACAGGTGAAGATGCCGGTGCTTGTATGAATGAATCGAAGAAAGCAGACACCACATCAGGTTCTGCAGGTGAAGATGCCGGTGCTTGTATGAATGATTCGAAGAAAGCAGACACCACATCAGGTTCTACAGGTGAAGATGCCGGTGCCTCTATGAATGAACCGAAGAAAGCAGACACCACATCAGGTTCTGCAGGTGAAGATGCCCGTGCTTCTATGAATGAACCGAAGAAAGCAGACACCACATCAGGTTCTGCAGGTGAAGATGCCCGTGCTTCTATGAATGAACCGAAGAAAGCAGACACCACATCAGGTTCTGCAGGTGAAGATGCCCGTGCTTCTATGAATGAATCAAAGAAAGCAGACACCACATCAGGTTCTGCAGGTGAAGATGCCGGTGCTTGTATGAATGAATCGAAGAAAGCAGTCACCACATCAGGTTCTGCAGGTGAAGATGCCGGTGCTTGTATGAATGAATCGAAGAAAGCAGACACCACATCAGGTTCTGCAGGTGAAGATGCCGGTGCTTGTATGAATGAATCGAAGAAAGCAGACACCACATCAGGTTCTAAAGGTGAAGATGCCGGTGCCTCTATGAATGAACCGAAGAAAGCAGACACCACATCAGGTTCTAAAGGTGAAGATGCCGGTGCTTGTATGAATGAATCGAAGAAAGCAGACACCGAATTAGGTTCTGCAGGTAAAGATGCCGGTGCTTCTATGAATGAATCGAAGAAAGCAGACACCACATCAGGTTCTGCAGGTGAAGATGCCGGTGGTTCTATGAATGAATCGGTTGTAGCAGCTGCTGCTCTACCTAATGCTTCCATCGAAAAGGGATCAAATATTTTAGGAAATTATGTTCCATCTACATGCTGGGGTTTAACCACACACGATCTTGGATTTGGTGCTGAATTAGAATCTATGAAATTGCGTAATCGTCAATGGAGCTTTCTTAAAAACGCGGGCCAAAGTCACACAGTTATGTTTGACCTGAGTAAGCTAAAAGACACCAGCTTCGATAATAAGCCTCTTCCGCCTTACTACAAAAAGATAAGTTTCCGCACCAATTCAGACAACTACGTTCGTCTAGCCTGCGACACAGATCGATGGGATACTATTAGGAAGCGGCTGCAAGATTTATGCAGTCCGGATGTGACCTCATACGATCTGGAAGAAGCG
Source organism: Macrostomum hystrix (assembly GCA_950097015.1). NCBI lineage: Eukaryota > Metazoa > Platyhelminthes > Macrostomidae > Macrostomum > Macrostomum hystrix. The sequence goes on from CATNEN010000008.1 coordinate 853,563, forward strand.
ATCTTATTCTGTGGTAATTTGAATTCAGAAGTTTACAAATTCGATGTACTTCACTACTTCTTTAACGAAGACCTGAGCCCTGAAGAGGCCAATTACCTGTTAAAAAACTTGTTGCCCAGAATCGTGCAGCTTGCAATTTCTCTGCCAGATCTAATTAAGGCGCCAATTCCTTTGTTAAAGAATGGAAGAGTGATGAAGCTGAGTCTCACACAGAAGCAAATCAGCTCTCTGCTGGCCAACGCGCTTTTCTGTACTTTTCCACAGCAAGGTGGTCAGTTCGATCGATTTCCCAGCATTAATTTCCATAGGTAGGTTTAAACAATTTATTTAGTCTGCTTATTAGGAAACTGCAATCTTCTTCAAAATTTGTTTTTTTCTCTTTAGTTTTTCTCGATTTAAGGCGTTTTCTGTTTTAGTGTTTTGGTGAAGAAGCACTAAACTCCTAATTGCTTCGGTTCAATAATCTGTGAAACCGCTACCTGTTAGCTGAAGTAGAAATTCGTGTGGGTTGTGTTGACCCCGCCAGTCCATCGACTAAAATGCTGTATAGCAGTAATTTCTATAACTTTTACTGTGGTAATGTTGGCTCAAAAATTCCCTTCTTTCTCCACCGCTCTTATTGCAGCTTATATGCATCTGGTAGATACGCGAGTCCTTGCATGCGTCGCGTTCAGAAGCTGCGCTGTCTGTTCAACTATATGAGTCGAATTACTCAACGCGGTTAGTAAATTATCATTTCAACTTTTGAGCTACTGCTTAGATCCGCTAAGAAGTTCAGAGAAATGAGATTTTCGTCGCATTTCAGAGCCACTCGGTATAGTTACACTCAGCCGCCGGTGTCTCAGACAAACTGTGGACTGGTCGGCTCGGCTAGAACTAATGCCCCAGCTGCTGCACGTGAATAGCAGGGGCACAATCGAGGACACGACAGGAGAGTTCCTGGAGGCCGACTTTGCCAATAAGTATGTAGGCGGTGGAGTACTCGGTCACGGCATGGTTCAGGAGGAGATCCGGTTCTTGATCTGTCCGGAGCTCATTGTGGCGCGATTGGTTACCGAGTGTCTCGGCGATCGTGACGCACTACACATAAAAGGATTTGAGAGGTTTAGCGACTACACTGGATATGCCAACAACTGCGAGTGGGTTGGCGATCACAAAGACGAAAGACCGATTGGGCTGGATAGACGACGCATGTCTCACTTGGTTGCCATGGACGCGTTGAATTTCAGCAATTGGAAGGAGCAGTTTGATCTTAAAAACATAGACCGTGAATTAAATAAAGCTTTGGTCGCCTTTGGCGACGTGATTACACAATGCCGTCCAGGTCAGCGGGCTGCCGTTGCAACTGGTAATTGGGGTTGCGGCGCCTTCAAAGGTGATGTCAGATTAAAATTCTTGATTCAGCTGATGGCTTGTTCAGTGGCTGGTCGAAATATGGCGTACTTTACATTCGGCGATTCAAGGCTTCAACAGAGGCTGCTGGAAATGCACAAGTTTCTGCTAGCAAAAGAAGTCTCCGTGGGCGGTGTTTTCGCGGCTCTGGTGTCCTTCGCCAAAAAGCTGGAGTCTGACAGCAATGGAGGCTGGCAATATAACGCGGATTCGGCGCCTGATTTATTCGAATTCGTGCAGCAGTATGTACTGCACGGTCCAACAGCTCCGCCTCCTCTAGAGCCTTCTGCTACCAAGTCAGACGAGCTTGCGCACGTTTCGGGGCGCAGAGCTTGGCAACGAAATGCAAAAAAAAGGAAACAAGTGCGGCATCAAGACCAGCAGTTTGATCCGGTCGGCAATTCCTGTGGAAGTAATAAGCAGAAGCCTACTCAAGCAGAGGTACACAAACAATCGCCGAATGAGCGACCGCAACAATTGCACAAACCCGAATCAGAGCAGGCCGACTCCGACCCATTTTCTCATAAGACTGATCAGCAGGAGCCAACGAGAGCGAAGGAGTCGAATGAATCCGAGGACGAGTTGAAATCCGCGAAGCATCGGGAATGTGATAAAAGTCTGGAAGCTAGCAATAACTTAACTGATGAGGCTAACGAGTCGAATGAGCTAAATCAAGCTCTAACAGTCGAATCGAAGTGTCCGGAAGGTGATATTATTAACAGTAGGACTACCAAGCCATTTTGCCGCCCGTTTTTATACCAAGGGGTTTTCTATTTTTTGTCAGCGCCCGAATGCTAACAGCCTTTGGTGGTGACTGATTGGTTGACAGACTAACAGGAGACCCTGACAGGTTGCGAGGGTCTCCCGTGGTTGAGCTGCGACTTAAATTTAGGCTTAATCAGTGAAACTGGAGAAATTTCGCGTCAGGGTGTCCATAGTGGCCTAGTTCTACCTGTTGTAGTCCTTAAGGTCCAGCAGTCCGTCTAGATAAAGGTAGGTGACCACCGAAGATGGAGATGAGGCAGGCACATTCGGCTGACACACAGATAAATTTTAAAGGCCTGGAAAGGCCGCACTGTGACGTCTTGGGTGTATGAAAATGAGTGTATATGGGTGTATGAAATACACTAGCGCTTATGGGAAAATATGACCTATGACTAGAATCCAGAGTCGCTCATTAAATATTTCGACGAACTGAAGAGCTGGCGACTTGAGTCTTGTTTCAGAAGATGCGCAACAAAAAGTTGGCTCATGTTCTTGAGTTTCTTGTGCTTGCGTTGCTCCGTTCGGGTGCAGCAAAAAATAGTAGAATCTTGAAATATCCCCTTGGTAGTTCTAGTGTCAAGTTTCTATCGTGATTAGATTATACTTTTGTATAGATTTGTCTCTAGGATTCGATCTCGCGCATGTTCTCATACATTTCTTACTTTACAGACGCTCCCAAGGCCAGGCAAGCACAGCGGCGGTGTCAGTCGAGCCAGTCGTCAGCGGCATCAACTGGCCTCAGCCATGCTGGCGTTGTCAAGAATCCGCCGCCATGCGATCCTAAACGGACTCAGAAAGCTGCGCGGAGAAGAAGAAACACAGAAGGCAAAGGCAAAAATAAGAAAAAGAAGCGATCGGCTTCTTACTAAGCGTCGAAAAGCCTCGAAGGATCGGATTTCATTAATGCGCTGTAGCTTGTATTAAACAACAATAAAATATAGCACCGTTATTTATTGAACGGGAATTTTGTATTGAACGAGAACGCTTATCGGATGTTAATTGGTAATGAAATATTTTTAGTTTGTGAATCTATTAAATTTTAAAGCCCATTGTTCGTCAAACTGGTACTTTATTTTAGTCAATTGTTTCACCTGAAGGACAATTGTTTCTTGGAATTAGGGTTCCTGGAATCGTTCTCACTTCAATATGGAATTTCTTAAAAGCCAAGACCCACGTTTCCAAAACGCCAAAGCTTGCCTAGTTTCCATACAATAGAAAATCTCTAACAACTTTTTCCATCAGAAATAGGAACCATGGTTTCAGAAGTAAGCTGCCAGATTTTATGAAATCAAGTTAATTTGCTGGTTCAAAAACAATTCTAGTTGCTTGTTTTCAACAGGTATTGGCGATTTTAACAGAGTTATTCTCATGCTTGGTCCTCTGATGAAGTCTGGTGATTGACTTTTTATAATCGATTTTTTGCTTATGTAACAAAATGATAAATACACTTGAGGACTGGTTTTCGAAAGATTATTTAGCAAATGTGTGTAATTATTCAGTTCTCTTTTTTGCTAGGGTCTACAATATGCGAGCTATAGTCTTCAGTAGCATCGCTAGGAGTATGATGAAAATGAGGTATGATGACAATTTTGAGGGTCACTTTCTAGTTTGCAATGCTTTAAACTATGTATTTGAATTTTTCAGCTCTCAACCACCGATACGGGACGATTCTATTAGAGATTCGACAAAAAAACTTTAAATAAAGTGGTATTTCTAATTACTCGAATACATGGGAATTAACCAGTCAAAAAATGGATTTAAAAAATCTGACTCGAAGCGGTCATCAGTGCATGCTCAAAGCTTTCCCAGGCAGGCATTTACAAGCAGACGGTTGAGCTCGGTTCTTACTCCCAGGCCGGAGTCGCAGATAATTGTGGCTCCAAGTTGTCCATCAGGCTGTAGTCTGGACTCTTTGCCAAGACTGCGCACGGTCACGACGCCGGACAAACTGCAAGATGCGATTGACAGATACCGGCGACAATGGACTATGTTCAATGCTGATGCACTGGCAGACTCAGCTGCTGCTGAATCACCTCCTCAGCTTTTTGTCAAAGAGTCGTTGTGGAATTTAAACAGCAATCGCGAGACTTTATCTCTTCCTCATGCCGATCCTCACCGATGGAAGAGCATTAGCACGTCACTGATGGAACTGCAGTCAAAAAATGTGTCATCCGCTGAGATTGAGCGAATTGTTCGATCACTGAACAACCGTGAATGCTTTGATAGGCTCGACGTGCTTCATCATTTGCTTAACCAAGTTTGGTCTTCCAGTGAGAGAGAAATATTCTTTACTCGCACTCTTCCAAATATGGTATTATTGGCCCTGTCTTTGCCGTGCCTTCTACCGAAGAAGGTTCCCCTGTTGCGGCGCGGTCAACAAGGTATGGATCGTGAATTGAGTTTCACTCAGCAACAAATCGCCTGCCTGCTTACCCACTCGTTCTTCTGTACTTTTGAGCACCGAGGCGGCCAGTTTCCTAGCGTTAATTTTTCTGGGTAAGAATGAGCGTCGAAGTTTTTAATTACAAATTACTTGAGATTTCAAACTTACTATACTGTGTTTGCTAAATTTCTTCAGAATTTTTGTCTCCGGCCGCAGTCACAGCCCTTGTTTCCGTCGCATTGAAAAGCTTAAGTGCATTCTGCACTATATGGATAGCGTCGTTACTAAAAGTATGATTATTTTGCATTTAAAATTGTAGCTTGCTAGCATCTGTCCGCCTAGTATTCAGAATCTTTATCAGTAGAAAGACCATTGGGAATTTGAAATAACCTTTGGCTTATTCACGATAGCTCCCAAACCTAATGACCGAACCTGATTTTCATGGCGATTGGTTGAATATTTCTGGAGATACAGAAAAAATGTATTTTAAATACCCCCATGATCCTTCTAGTGTTAAAGTTTCGGTCCTACACCTTAAAGTCCGTTAACGCGGCAGAGATAAGGCTTTGGGGTCTAGGTAATTAAAGGGACTAGCCTTCAGTATTCTTAATAATAATAAGCAAGAGTAACTCATGTATGCGTTCGTGTGCCCAGGGTATGGTCGGAGATTTAGAACACTAGAAGGTGTTTTCAATTACTATTCTTTCTACCCTTTCAGTGCCAGTTGGAGTCGTAACTATCAGCCGCAGGTGCCTTAGAAACAGGATTAGCTGGTCCCAAAGAACAGAGCCAGTGTTGGAGCACTTGCACGTTTCAGCCAGTGGCTGCATCGAGGACACTGCGGGCGGATTCTTGGAGGTCGACTTTGCCAACAAATTCCTTGGCGGCGGCGCTCTCGACCACGGCCTCGTTCAGGAAGAGATCAGGTTCATGATCTGTCCGGAGCTCATTGTGACTCGCTTGGTTGCAGAGTGCCTGGACGACAACGAGGCCCTCTTTGTTGAGGGATTTGAGAGATTTAGTAACTATAGAGGCTATGCGGATTCCTTTAAGTATGACGGACCCCACGAGGACCAAAGACCTGTTGGTCTGGACAGACGTAGGCTGTCTCACTTGGTTGCCATGGACGCGGTTTGTTTTCGCAGCTGGTATGAGCAGTTTAGTGAGTATAACATAAATAGGGAGCTTAACAAAGCACTGGTAGCATTTGGAGACGACATTGACTACGCTAACGAGCGTTCTCAACGTTCCGCGGTTGCTACAGGCAACTGGGGTTGCGGTGCCTTCAAGGGTGACGTAGAGCTGAAATTTCTCATTCAGCTGATGGCGAGCTCTGTTGCCGGTCGAAGCATGGCGTACTTCACGTTTGGCGATCAAGAACTTCAGCGGCGACTTGTTAGGATGCATCAATTTCTGAGGACAAAAGACGTTCGTGTTCGCGAGATTTACAAAATTCTAATAGCCTTTGTCGATTCTCTGAAGAAATTAGATTGGACCAGTCAGAGGACGCCAGTGTTATTCGAGTTCGTTTATCAGCATGTACATAGTCAACGTGAAATTTTAGCCCATACCGGAGCTTCGCAGCGTCACGAATTTCGGCCTAGCGCCAATTATCAGAGCCGAACAAAACATAACAAATCATCAGCGCTGCCTCCAGGGTCTACTGAAGGTAAAGGGGCCCATTCGATTCGCTGATGGATTGGGTAGCTGTCTGCTAATAAGCGATAAGATTTTCAACTGATTGTTGAATATCATGAGTAACTATAATGAAGTGTATAGTATTATATTTTTCAGCGGACTAACGCTTAATAATTATTTATGATCTATTCTTCTAACCATAGGAGGATAACTGAAGGGGGTTGTAGCCTTGTAGCTCACGACTTAAAGGTCGGTGGTTCGATTCTTGACTCCACTGTTTCCTTTAGCAAGACACAACACTGCATAGCTTCAGTTCACTCAGCCGTTACCAGAATTTGCTGGGGTAATTGATGTGGGGTGTGGCGTCACCCCAGTCCATAGACTATCAGCTGTACCGTACGCAGCCTTCAGGTGCGCCGCGCAATAGGGGGTAAGTGGGTCAGCGGCTAATGTCGCTGCCTCACTTTCCAATGGTCGCTGGTTCGTTCCTTCCTCCAAGTCACGATTATTTCGGGGCTTAGTTGGATGTTTGCGAAGTAGTGACTTGCGGAGATGCACCTTATTATGTGCAACCAAAGCTAATTTAAAATGGCTTAACCTCTGCCTTCTGCATGCCTGCTTGTTTGTGTTTGTGCGTTGGGCCGGGTGTGAGGCGTTGTATGGGGGTGGGGCGGGTGTGCACCAATGTGTACTCTCGTCCCTGCCCTTCAGGCATCTAAGTCCTCCCCTGGTTTGGTCTGCTCTGTGCGTGTGCGGGCCTGGGGTGAGAGGCACTCCGGATGCCGCCCCCATTGGTGCAGGTGTAATCAATCATTGGTTTCAGCATTATCTGGGATAAGTCTTTATTCTTTCCTTCTTTGTTTTAAACAAAAATACTGCCTGTTTTTGGACCAATAAAACATTTTTCTGATCAGAAACTTCATATGCCGTTATGTGATCTTTTTTTGCTGAAATTTGAATATGTATTTTAGAGCTTCGGACTCACGACTTGAAGGTCGGGGGTTCGATTTCATATTTTAGTAGAACAGTTTGTGTCCTTCACAAAGAAAGACACTTCAATCTGAATTAATTCAGTTCACCCAGCTGTTAAAATGGGTACAGCATTAGCTGGGGTAATTAAGGGTGGGTGGGGCGTGACGGCGTCCTCCCAGTCCATGGACTGAACAGCCGTACGCAGCAATAGTTGTGCTAGGTGCAACAATCAATCATTTGATGTGTAAAACAAAAATAAATATTCACTTTATAAAATTAAACTTTAGCTAGGACTAAAAAGTTTAGAAAACTGTTTATTTATAGAAATAGAACAAATTTCAATGTGTCATCGATCCTGTTCCAGTATTCGCTTTTTTGTATTCAAGTTTGATAATTAATATTCTGAATTCGTATTTAGGCTTAGCATTAGCCATGATCCGACCTGTTTCCTTATTATATTTTATATATTTGTTTTTTAGGTCTTACTGTTTTTCTTTTATACAAGTTTCAGTGAAAATAAATATGGCATTATTTTTTTACTCTTTTTCTCAAAAGACAATGAGCGTTTTTTTGATGTTTTTTATAGTGAAATTACTTAGTTACTCGTATATTTACAATCTAGTATAGACGTCAAGCCGTTAAAAAATCGATCAAAATGCGTGAAGATTTCCCGTGAAAAGTCTACAATAAGATGTAATCCAAACAGATTCCCATTAAAATTTCTAATTTTTGACAGATCATGAACTTCGTAAATGAAGATTTCGAAGAATTTTAAACAAATAGAAATGACTATAAAATGAATCGAAAAAAAGAACTTTTAACTGGACCTCGAGACTTGACAGCGACTTGTTGCTGTCTTCTGTGTCATCTCTAAGGGGGTCGGTGGCAGAGCGGTTACCGCGTTTGCCTCTCGCGCCACGGTCCCTAATTTTTGAGAAAGTCAGGGCAGATGTACACACCTGTGTGAGCGTATGCCTGCGTACGGTATCTGTGTGCGTGTGTGCTCAGGAGTCAGCGAAATGGGCAGAATTGTCTCCTCGCTGGCTGCGGGTCTAGTGTCACTGAATGATGTGCCATTGCCCGCAGCCCTCCTGCAATTAATATTTTTATTATTATTATTGTGTCATCTCTATAATATTACCTTGTTTTTTCTCAGGTGTAAGATTTTGAGCTTCACCTTTCTCTAATATACGAGCGTATTAATAATATCTAAGTAGACTAAATACTTTAGAATTCAAATTTTAAAGCGAATTTTTCACTGTCTAAATCTGTTCTGCACTTTTAGGAAATTATATTTTCATCGGAGACTAAATCTTGCAAATGAATTATCGTCCAGCAAGAAGAAAAAAATTGTTGCAGCAGGGCTGTGGGCAATGGCACATAATTTCGTGACACTAGACCCGCAGCCAGCGAGGAGACAATTCTGCCCATTTCGCTGACTCCTGAGCACACACGCACACACAGGTGTGTACATCTGCTCTGACTTTCTCATCGTCAGGCAGTGTACACTTTACTGTGCCTTAAAGGTTGGCCCTCAAGGGCGTAAATTGCACGACAAGCCCATTGCTTTCTCTCCGCGGCTGCGCCCCAAACGAATGTGGCCTCGCCGTGGAATCGAGCTCACGGACCTTGGTGCGAGAGGCAAACGCGTTAACCGCTCTGCCACCGACCCCATCATTACCGTCCCGCAAGCTAGTTTTGTGATTTCCGAATCAGAAGTTTATAATTAAAAAGTTCATTTCTCTGCGAAAGACCCGATACATCATAGATGCACTCACAATGTATAGAGTTCGAGTATAGCTTTGTAGCTTCCGAGTAGAGTCCGGAAATAGGAGAATTTAGAGGGAAGTGTCTCTCAAAATTATATTTTCAAAACCCCATTCCGGTTCTTTAAGGTTTGTCTGTATTCTTTAATTTCAGACGCTGCATTGCGCCGACCCGAAGGCATGACTGAGAAGGGTCTCCTCGACTATCCTTATTCACTGGCATTTGGCATCATAGTTGGCTACGCCTTGGCTCTGATCGTTGCCGCGGTTATTGCCGCTGTGCGACGCAAAAACTGCTGCCCAATTGTTAGCGTCGATGGCAACTGCGGCCGGAGTGGCCACGGCGCCACCAGAAACCGTGTGCCGCTGATGCAGCTGGAACAAGGCGCCTGTGCTGGTGTGGTCCATGAAGGCGAACTGGTCCGCTTGACCGCTGAGACTCACGAAGATTCGTCGACGTCTTCAGAGCCGTCTGAGTCGACTGCATTGCCAATCTTGTCACATCCGCCTGTCACGTCGAATCGTCACAAGTCACTGGTTGTTCAAGAATCATCGGTCACATCAGAGCCCACGATTCCTGCAAAGTCGATTCCTGAAGAGCCGTCGACTCTCAAAGAGTTCTTTCCAGAAAATGCTTCGATTCCACCAGAGTCGATTTTACTAGCGGTGGCTCCCGCACCAGCAGTTGACACTGTTCTTGTCGAATCAACGAATGCGTCAAAGTCTGATCGAGATCAAGATCTTCCAGTTGACGATGCAACGGCCAGCCAGTCTATTCATAGTCAAGACGAAGCTGAGACAGATGACGAAGTGGGTAGACTGAGGCGCCTCACAGAGCAGTTGGACGCCATGCTAGACGAGTTCAGCGCTGAGGAGGTGCCGTTGGGTGACGCAGTAGCCGCAGTCGAAGCTGTCGACAGAGATCCGGAGTCTTCAGGTGACGCAGTAGCCGCTGTCAAAGCTGTCGACAGAGATCCGGAGTCTTCAGGTGACGCAGTAGCCGCAGTCGAAGCTGTCGACAGAGATCCGGAGTCTTCAGGTGACGCAGTAGCCGCTGTCAAAGCTGTCAACAGAGATCCGGAGTCTTCAGGTGACGCAGTAGCCGCTGTCAAAGCTGTCAACAGAGATCCGGAGTCTTCAGGTGACGCAGTAGCCGCAGTCGAAGCTGTCAACAGAGATCCGGAGTCTTCAGGTGACGCAGTAGCCGCTGTCGAAGCTGTCGATAGAGATCCGGAGTCTTCAGGTGACGCAGTAGCCGCTGTCGAAGCTGTCGACAGAGATCCGGAGTCTTCAGGTGACGCAGTAGCTGCTGTCAAAGCTGTTGACAGAGATCCGGAGTCTTCAGGTGACGCAGTAGCCGCTGTCGAAGCTGTCAACAGAGATCCGGAGTCTTCAGGTGACGCAGTAGCCGCTGTCGAAGCTGTCGATAGAGATCCGGAGTCTTCAGGTGACGCAGTAGCCGCTGTCGAAGCTGTCGACAGAGATCCGGAGTCTTCAGGTGACGCAGTAGCTGCTGTCAAAGCTGTTGACAGAGATCCGGAGTCTTCAGGTGACGCAGTAGCCGCAGTCGAAGCTGTCAACAGAGATCCGGAGTCTTCAGGTGACGCAGTAGCCGCTGTCGAAGCTGTCTATAGAGATCCGGAGTCTTCAGGTGACGCAGTAGCCGCAGTCGAAGCTGTCGACAGAGATCCGGAGGCTCTGCTGGCAGCCCTGGCTCATGAAATCGTGTCTCGAGCGGTGAAGCAAGCTTTGGAATTTCGCCACGCTATGGCAGCCGAGCCTAGCTTAGATTAACCTCGATATCGGAGTGACTGAAGACTGGCTGTTTAGGCGAATATCGTGAAGATTAAGCTTCTTGGATTGCTAGTCTGGTTTAGAAGTTTTAGTGAGGTTAGGGTTAGGGTTAGGGTTAGTAGGTTTGATTTAGTATGATTTAGTAGGTTTTGTCGGATCAGGATTTGTTGTCCAATCCACAAGAGACTATGCCTTCAGCAGAATTTAGTGGTGCTATTTACAATTTTACTAGAAATTATGAAATTATTCGTTTTTCGTTTGACTTATTTAAAAATGTGAACCAAAAATATTTACTCTATTCCATAGCGCGAAATTTTACCAGGAATCGCAGCTAGTGAACCTGGAATCGTAGGTGGAATTTAGCCTAAAATTTTGGCAGGAATCGCAGCTAGTGAACCTGGAATCGTATGTCGAATTTAGCATAAAAATTGTGGCAGGAATCGCAGCTAGTGAACCTGGAATCGTAGGTCGAATTTAGCCTAAAATTGTGGCAGGAATCGCAGCTAGTGAACCTGGAATCGTAGGTGGGATTTAGCCTAAAATTGTGGCAGGAATCGCAGCTAATGAACCTGGAATCATAGGTGGGATTTAGCCTACAATTGTGGCAGGAATCGCAGCTAGGGAACCTGGAATCGTAGGTGGAATTTAGCCTACAATTGTGGCAGGAATCGCAGCTAGTGAACCTGGAATCGTAGGTGGGATTTAGCCTACAATTGTGGCAGGAATCGCAGCTAGTGAACCTGGAATCGTAGGTCGCATTTAGCCTAAAATTGTGGCTCGAATCGCAGCTAGTGAACCTGGAATCGTAGGTCAAATTTAGCCTAAAATTGTGGCAGGAATCGCAGCTAGTGAACCTGGAATCGTAGGTCGAATTTAGCCTACAATTGTGGCAGCAATCGCAGCTAGTGAACCTGGAATCGTAGGTGGGATTTAGCCTACAATTGTGGCAGGAATCGCAGCTAGTGAACCTGGAATCGTAGGTCGAATTTAGCCTAAAATTGTGGCAGGAATCGCAGCTAGTGAACCTGGAATCGTAGGTCGAATTTAGCCTACAATTGTGGCAGGAATCGCAGCTAGTGAACCTGGAATCGTAGGTCGAATTTAGCCTACAATTGTGGCAGGAATCGCAGCTAGTGAACGTGGAATCGTAGGTGGGATTTAGCCTAAAATTGTGGCAGGAATCGCAGCTAGTGAACCTGGAATCGTAGGTGGGATTTAGCCTAAAATTGTGGCAGGAATCGCAGCTAGTGAACCTGGAATCGTAGGTGGGATTTAGCCAAAAATTGTGGCAGGAATCGCAGCTAGTGAACCTGGAATCGTAGGTCGAATTTAGCCTAAAATTGTGGCAGGAATCGCAGCTAGTGAACCTGGAATCGTAGGTCGAATTTAGCCTACAATTGTGGCAGGAATTGCAGCTAGTGAACCTGGAATCGTAGGTCGAATTTAGCCTACAATTGTGGCAGGAATCGCAGCTAGTGAACCTGGAATCGTAGGTGGGATTTAGCCTAAAATTGTGGCAGGAATCGCAGCTAGTGAACCTGGAATCGTAGGTCGAATTTAGCCTAAAATCGTGGCAGGAATCGCAGCTAGTGAACCTGGAATCGTAGGTGGGATTTAGCCTAAAATTGTGGCAGGAATCGCAGCTAGTGAACCTGGAATCGTAGGTCGAATTTAGCCTAAAATTGTGGCAGGAATCGCAGCTAGTGAACCTGGAATCGTAGGTCGAATTTAGCCTACAATTGTGGCTGGAATCGCAGCTAGTGAACCTGGAATCGTAGGTCGAATTTAGCCTACAATTGTGGCAGGAATCGCAGCTAGTGAACCTGGAATCGTAGGTGGGATTTAGCCTAAAATTGTGGCAGGAATCGCAGCTAGTGAACCTGGAATCGTAGGTCGAATTTAGCCTACAATTGTGGCAGGAATCGCAGCTAGTGAACCTGGAATCGTAGGTCGAATTTAGCCTACAATTGTGGCAGGAATCGCAGCTAGTGAACGTGGAATCGTAGGTGGGATTTAGCCTAAAATTGTGGCAGGAATCGCAGCTAGTGAACCTGGAATCGTAGGTGGGATTTAGCCTAAAATTGTGGCAGGAATCGCAGCTAGTGAACCTGGAATCGTAGGTGGGATTTAGCCAAAAATTGTGGCAGGAATCGCAGCTAGTGAACCTGGAATCGTAGGTCGAATTTAGCCTAAAATTGTGGCAGGAATCGCAGCTAGTGAACCTGGAATCGTAGGTCGAATTTAGCCTACAATTGTGGCAGGAATTGCAGCTAGTGAACCTGGAATCGTAGGTCGAATTTAGCCTACAATTGTGGCAGGAATCGCAGCTAGTGAACCTGGAATCGTAGGTGGGATTTAGCCTAAAATTGTGGCAGGAATCGCAGCTAGTGAACCTGGAATCGTAGGTCGAATTTAGCCTAAAATCGTGGCAGGAATCGCAGCTAGTGAACCTGGAATCGTAGGTGGGATTTAGCCTAAAATTGTGGCAGGAATCGCAGCTAGTGAACCTGGAATCGTAGGTCGAATTTAGCCTAAAATTGTGGCAGGAATCGCAGCTAGTGAACCTGGAATCGTAGGTCGAATTTAGCCTACAATTGTGGCTGGAATCGCAGCTAGTGAACCTGGAATCGTAGGTCGAATTTAGCCTACAATTGTGGCAGGAATCGCAGCTAGTGAACCTGGAATCGTAGGTGGGATTTAGCCTAAAATTGTGGCAGGAATCGCAGCTAGTGAACGTGGAATCGTAGGTGGGATTTAGCCTAAAATTGTGGCAGGAATCGCAGCTAGTGAACCTGGAATCGTAGGTGGAATTTAGCCAAAAATTGTGGCAGGAATCGCAGCTAGTGAACCTGGAATCGTAGGTCGAATTTAGCCTACAATTGTGGCTGTAATCGCAGCTAGTGAACCTGGAATCGTAGGTGGGATTTAGCCTACAATTGTGGCAGGAATCGCAGCTAGTGAACCTGGAATCGTAGGTCGAATTTAGCCTAAAATTGTGGCAGGAATCGCAGCTAGTGAACCTGGAATCGTAGGTCGAATTTAGCCTAAAATCGTGGCAGGAATCGCAGCTAGTGAACCTGGAATCGTAGGTGGGATTTAGCCTAAAATTGTGGCAGGAATCGCAGCTAGTGAACCTGGAATCGTAGGTCGAATTTAGACTACAATTGTGGCAGGAATCGCAGCTAGTGAACCTGGAATCGTAGGTGGGATTTAGCCTAAAATTGTGGCAGGATTCGCAGCTAGTGAACCTGGAATCGTAGGTGGGATTTAGCCAAAAATTGTGGCAGGAATCGCAGCTAGTGAACCTGGAATCGTAGGTCGAATTTAGCCTAAAATTGTGGCAGGAATCGCAGCTAGTGAACCTGGAATCGTAGGTGGGATTTAGCCTACAATTGTGGCAGGAATCGCAGCTAGTGAACCTGGAATCGTAGGTGGGATTTAGCCAAAAATTGTGGCAGGAATCGCAGCTAGTGAACCTGGAATCGTAGGTGGGATTTAGCCTAAAATTGTGGCAGGAATCGCAGCTAGTGAACCTGGAATCGTAGGTCGAATTTAGCCTACAATTGTGGCAGGAATCGCAGCTAGTGAACGTGGAATCGTAGGTGGGATTTAGCCTAAAATTGTGGCAGGAATCGCAGCTAGTGAACCTGGAATCGTAGGTCGAATTTAGCCTACAATTGTGGCAGGAATCGCAGCTAGTGAACGTGGAATCGTAGGTGGGATTTAGCCTAAAATTGTGGCAGGAATCGCAGCTAGTGAACCTGGAATCGTAGGTCGAATTTAGCCTAAAATTGTGGCAGGAATCGCAGCTAGTGAACGTGGAATCGTAGGTGGGATTTAGCCTAAAATTGTGGCAGGAATCGCAGCTAGTGAACCTGGAATCGTAGGTGAGATTTAGCCTAAAATTGTGGCAGGAATCGCAGCTAGTGAACCTGGAATCGTAGGTCGAATTTAGCCTAAAATTGTGGCAGGAATCGCAGCTAGTGAACCTGGAATCGTAGGTCGAATTTAGCCTACAATTGTGGCTGGAATCGCAGCTAGTGAACCTGGAATCGTAGGTCGAATTTAGCCTACAATTGTGGCAGGAATCGCAGCTAGTGAACCTGGAATCGTAGGTGGGATTTAGCCTAAAATTGTGGCAGGAATCGCAGCTAGTGAACGTGGAATCGTAGGTGGGATTTAGCCTAAAATTGTGGCAGGAATCGCAGCTAGTGAACCTGGAATCGTAGGTCGAATTTAGCCTAAAATTGTGGCTGTAATCGCAGCTAATGAACCTGGAATCGTAGGTGGGATTTAGCCTACAATTGTGGCAGGAATCGCAGCTAGTGAACCTGGAATCGTAGGTCGAATTTAGCCTACAATTGTGGCAGGAATCGCAGCTAGTGAACCTGGAATCGTAGGTCGAATTTAGCCTAAAATCGTGGCAGGAATCGCAGCTAGTGAACCTGGAATCGTAGGTGGGATTTAGCCTAAAATTGTGGCAGGAATCGCAGCTAGTGAACCTGGAATCGTAGGTCGAATTTAGCCTACAATTGTGGCAGGAATCGCAGCTAGTGAACCTGGAATCGTAGGTGGGATTTAGCCAAAAATTGTGGCAGGAATCGCAGCTAGTGAACCTGGAATCGTAGGTCGAATTTAGCCTAAAATTGTGGCAGGAATCGCAGCTAGTGAACCTGGAATCGTAGGTCGAATTTAGCCTACAATTGTGGCAGGAATCACAGCTAGTGAACCTGGAATCGTAGGTCGAATTTAGCCTACAATTGTGGCAGGAATCGCAGCTAGTGAACCTGGAATTGTAGGTGGGATTTAGCCTACAATTGTGGCAGGAATCGCAGCTAGTGAACCTGGAATCGTAGGTCGAATTTAGCCTACAATTGTGGCAGGAATCGCAGCTAGTGAACCTGGAATCGTAGGTGGGATTTAGCCTAAAATTGTGGCAGGAATCGCAGCTAGTGAACCTGGAATCGTAGGTCGAATTTAGCCTACAATTGTGGCAGGAATTGCAGCTAGTGAACCAGGAATCGGAACAAGAGCAGACAGTTTAGACCCAAATGTTTCACATCGAATTATCTATTTCGGAGGCAGGATAAATGAAAATCCAAAGCAAATTTCTCTTTATTACTTTTTATTGACATGATTTTGAAGCATTCCAGCAGTTAACATGTCTTGGTACTATTAATTGCTAGAGCATTTTTTTATTCTAACTTTTTATTGCTCGGAAACAGTTGAAGGCTCGAAGGCTTCGGTCTTCGATGTTTGTTACTTGACTTTGTTTTAAACTGGCGTTAAATTGACATTTTGTTTTAAATTGTTTTTGTTTTGTTTTTATTGTTGTTTTTAAATTGACAGTCTTCCCATGCCTAGCACACGCGTGACACGTTTACATATCAATGCTTTTCTTATTCGATAAATAAACACATTCGTTTTGATTATTACAAGTGTGTACTAAAGTTCATTACCACCGCTTAAGGTTGTACCTGGTAGTTTACGGCGGGTGTTTGAAATTCGATTGAAAACTATTGGCATTTTGTCTTTATCAGCTTTTCATGAGCTTATGAGAACATTTTGTAACTGGAAACTCAGCGACATCTCTCCCTGATCTCATCTCTCCCTTATCTCATCTCTCCCTTATCTCATCTCTCCCTTATCTCATCTCTCCCTTATCTCATATCGCCCTTATCTCATCTCTCCCTTATCTCATCTCTCCCTTATCTCATATCGCCCTTATCTCATCTCTCCCTTATCTCATCTCTCCCTTATCTCATCTCTCCCTTATCTCATATCGCCCTTATCTCATCTCTCCCTTATCTCATCTCTCCCTTATCTCATCTCTCCCTTATCTCATCTCTCCCTTATCTCATATCGCCCTTATCTCATCTCTCCCTTATCTCATCTCTCCCTTATCTCTCCCTTGTCTCACCTCTCCTCATTGAAAGCGAATTTCTGCTCTTGGTAATTCGAGTGAGCCTTTTAAAAATGATAACGAGTATTCGCCTTAAAGATACGAACCCAGTAATTTGAAATATTGTATTTCAGCTTATGAAGTAAGAAACATAAGTATGCTAACATCACTACTTTAAGTAGCCATCAGAGTTCTCTATTAAACTATACAGTGAAAGTCAGGAATTATTTCTTCTATAAAAGTTGAAACCTGTCACCCGCAAATTTTCTCCCAATTGTTTGAGCACTAAATTAGTGAGTATGGCTGCTTGCTCATCTTTTGTTAAATACGACTGTCGTTAGGGTCCAATGAACCGAAATGAGCAAAACCGAAATGAGAAATGTGTCAAATATTAAATTCTTCTCCTAGGAAACTGGTCTTTCTTTCAAATTGGGAAATTTAGTACTGGGAAGTAAGGAATAGAATGATGTGAATCAGGCAGTGCGTGACATTGCAGACAGCTTGCTGTGACTTTCACTGCTTTTTGCTAAAGTTAATTTCAAATTTTGTGTCGTTTAGAAAAGCATTCTTTCCTGATAAACTTGAATTTCTTAAAGTAAAGATAAGTCTTTTCTGCGGTGTAATTGTTAAACTCCCTGTCAGCCTGCTTACTCAATGCAAGTTGAGGGACCAGGGGTGAGTCTACTGAAGGATCAGGGGTGTGTCTACTGAAGGATGAGGGGTGAGTCTACTGAAGGATCAGGGGTGAGTCTACTGAAGGATTAGGGGTGAGTCTACTGAAGGATCAGGGGTGAGTCTACTAAGGATCAGGGGTGAGTCTACTGAAGGATCAGGGGTGTGTCTACTGAAGGATCAGGGGTGAGTCTACTGAAGGATCAGGGGTGAGTCTACTGAAGGATCAGGGGTGAGTCTACTAAGGATCAGGGGTGAGTCTACTGAAGGATCAGGGGTGAGTCTACTGAAGGATCAGGGGTGAGTCTACTGAAGGATCAGGGGTGAGTCTACTGAAGGATCAGGGGTGAGT
This sequence comes from Macrostomum hystrix, assembly GCA_950097015.1. Classification (NCBI taxonomy): domain Eukaryota; kingdom Metazoa; phylum Platyhelminthes; family Macrostomidae; genus Macrostomum; species Macrostomum hystrix. The sequence goes on from CATNEN010000008.1 coordinate 871,199, forward strand.
CTACTAAGGATCAGGGGTGAGTCTACTGAAGGATCAGGGGTGAGTCTACTGAAGGATCAGGGGTGAGTCTACTGAAGGATCAGGGGTGAGTCTACTGAAGGATCAGGGGTGAGTCTACTGAAGGATCAGGGGTGAGTCTACTGAAGGATCAGGGGTGAGTCTACTGAAGGATCAGGGGTGAGTCTACTGAAGGATCAGGGGTGAGTCTACTGAAGGATCAGGGGTGAGTCTACTGAAGGATCAGGGGTGAGTCTACTGAAGGATCAGGGGTGAGTCTACTGAAGGATCAGGGGTGAGTCTACTGAAGGATCAGGGGTGAGTCTACTGAAGGATCAGGGGTGAGTCTACTAAGGATCAGGGGTGAGTCTACTGAAGGATCAGGGGTGAGTCTACTGAAGGATCAGGGGTGAGTCTACTGAAGGATCAGGGGTGAGTCTACTGAAGGATCAGGGGTGAGTCTACTAAGGATCAGGGGTGAGTCTACTGAAGGATCAGGGGTGAGTCTACTGAAGGATCAGGGGTGAGTCTACTGAAGGATCAGGGGTGAGTCTACTGAAGGATCAGGGGTGAGTCTACTGAAGGATCAGGGGTGAGTCTACTGAAGGATCAGGGGTGAGTCTACTGAAGGATCAGGGGTGAGTCTACTGAAGGATCAGGGGTGAGTCTACTAAGGATCAGGGGTGAGTCTACTGAAGGATCAGGGGTGAGTCTACTAAGGATCAGGGGTGAGTCTACTGAAGGATCAGGGGTGAGTCTACTGAAGGATCAGGGGTGAGTCTACTGAAGGATCAGGGGTGAGTCTACTGAAGGATCAGGGGTGAGTCTACTGAAGGATCAGGGGTGAGTCTACTGAAGGATCAGGGGTGAGTCTACTGAAGGATCAGGGGTGAGTCTACTGAAGGATCAGGGGTGAGTCTACTGAAGGATCAGGGGTGAGTCTACTGAAGGATCAGGGGTGAGTCTACTGAAGGATCAGGGGTGAGTCTACTGAAGGATCAGGGGTGAGTCTACTGAAGGATCAGGGGTGAGTCTACTGAAGGATCAGGGGTGAGTCTACTGAAGGATCAGGGGTGAGTCTACTGAAGGATCAGGGGTGAGTCTACTAAGGATCAGGGGTGAGTCTACTGAAGGATCAGGGGTGAGTCTACTGAAGGATCAGGGGTGAGTCTACTAAGGATCAGGGGTGAGTCTACTGAAGGATCAGGGGTGAGTCTACTGAAGGATCAGGGGTGAGTCTACTGAAGGATCAGGGGTGAGTCTACTGAAGGATCAGGGGTGAGTCTACTGAAGGATCAGGGGTGAGTCTACTAAGGATCAGGGGTGAGTCTACTGAAGGATCAGGGGTGAGTCTACTGAAGGATCAGGGGTGAGTCTACTGAAGGATCAGGGGTGAGTCTACTGAAGGATCAGGGGTGAGTCTACTGAAGGATCAGGGGTGAGTCTACTGAAGGATCAGGGGTGAGTCTACTGAAGGATCAGGGGTGAGTCTACTAAGGATCAGGGGTGAGTCTACTGAAGGATCAGGGGTGAGTCTACTGAAGGATCAGGGGTGAGTCTACTGAAGGATCAGGGGTGAGTCTACTGAAGGATCAGGGGTGAGTCTACTGAAGGATCAGGGGTGAGTCTACTGAAGGCTCAGATAGTGAGGAAAGCAAGTCATTGTTTAAACATATTAGGAGTTCTGATTGAGCGCCCCATGAAAGCCAGCGAAAGTGTGTGCATTTGATGCAATAGTTGCAGATGCGACGCCTCAGAGACTGGGTGCAATCTAGCAATTTACATTTATGATTCTATCACCTCTGTGCGGCTGCGGGTGGCTCAAATACTGGGACAATTTTGCCGGCAGGGTCGGGTGGGATAGCACTGAAGGCCGGAAATCAGAACTGACCATTGCGCAGCCTGTTGCGCCATCTTCAAAGCTCATCTCCACTCCGCTCTTTGAGTGACTGACTGGGCCATTGCTGAGAACCAATTGGGTTCGGTTCCCATGGTGGTGGCAGTTGGCCCCAGCGTCATTCAATATCGGGTGGCAAGTGACGGGTCAGGCCGAGTCAAGAAGGGCAGCTGCTTTGAGAGCGAACCCGCAGTTTTTGGTCAGCGATATAAATTGATAAGATTGCAATAAAATCAATCCGAGATGCAGGCCAACAAAATTGATGATCACTGAGAGCCTGCTACAGATAGTGAGGCTGTGTGATGTAATGCCTGCTCGCAACACTGAATTGTCATTGATTTTCATAGCATATTGCGCACCACCAACCTCTGTTCGGGCCGCATTTTCAATCATTCAATTGTAAAACAATTTTCATATAGTGTCTTGATCCATAGCGACGGCTTTTATATTGAAGGTGATGATTAAGGGTCACCTGATGATAATCTACTGAATGTGATGATTAAGGGTCACCTGATGATAATCTACTGAAGGTGATGATTAAGGGTCACCTGATGATAATCTACTGAAGGTGATGATTAGGGATCAGCTGATGATAATCTACTGAAGGTGATGATTTTGGATCAGCTGATGATAATCTACTGAAGATGATGATTAGGGATCAGCTGATGATAATCTACTGAAGGTGATGATTTTGGATCAGCTGATGATAATCTACTGAAGGTGATGATTAGGGATCAGCTGATCATAATCTACTGAAGGTGATGATTTTGGATCAGCTGATGATAATCTACTGAAGGTGATGATTAGGGATCAGCTGATGATAATCTACTGAAGGTGATGATTAAGGATCAGCTGATGATAATCTACTGAAGGTGATGATTAAGGATCAGCTGATGATAATCTACTGAAGGTGATGATTAAGGATCAGCTGATGATAATCTACTCAATGACTACTGTATGATGATAGTCTGTATAATGATAGTCTGTATGATGATAGTCTGTATGATGATAGTCTGTATAATGATAGTCTGTATAATGATAGTCTGTATGATGATAGTCTGTATAATGATAGTCTGTATAATGATAGTCTGTATAATGATAGTCTGTATAATGATAGTCTGTATAATGATAGTCTGTATGATGATAGTCTGTATGATGATAGTCTGTATGATGATAGTCTGTATGATGATAGTCTGTATGATGATAGTCTGTATGATGATAGTCTGTATGCTGATAGTCTGTATAATGATAGTCTGTATAATGATAGTCTGTATAATGATAGTCTGTATAATGATAGTCTGTATAATGATAGTCTGTATAATGATAGTCTGTATGATGATAGTCTGTATGATGATAGTCTGTATGCTGATAGTCTGTATGCTGATAGTCTGTATAATGATAGTCTGTATGATGATAGTCTGTATGATGATAGTCTGTATGATGATAGTCTGTATAATGATAGTCTGTATGATGATAGTCTGTATAATGATAGTCTGTATGATGATAGTCTGTATAATGATAGTCTGTATGCTGATAGTCTGTATAATGATAGTCTGTATGCTGATAGTCTGTATGATGATAGTCTGTATAATGATAGTCTGTATAATGATAGTCTGTATGCTGATAGTCTGTATAATGATAGTCTGTATGCTGATAGTCTGTATGATGATAGTCTGTATGATGATAGTCTGTATGATGATAGTCTGTATGATGATAGTCTGTATGATGATAAAAGAAATATAATTTCTGTAAAAGCGCCGACTCCCTTACCGCTGAACTGCACTGTTTACTTACATACAAATTTAGCAATTGAAAATGAAAAAAGTCAAGGAGGTTAATTTGAGTCCTATTTGAGCTCTGGTAAATACGTGGATTAAATGCAGTCGCTGATTTTTTGAGAGAGACTTAAAAAAACTGGCCGAAATTGTCAACAGAAGCGGTTGCCTCCATTTTGTCTATGATATCTTCATGAAAAATGACTGACGATTGCCTCCATTATTTCCCTATTTGCACTGGGGGGCAGAATTCAACTACAAGATGGGGAAATTTTTTTAATCTTCTGTCCTCTCCCCCCACCGCGGTATTTGGATTGCAAAATAGCCTTCAATTTCCTCCGTGAATTGCTTCGCTAAGAGCTGACGACAAGGAAGACAAGATTGAGGGAGGATGCAAGAAGAAATTGCCCTGTGCGCGGCTGCAGAAGGAGCTGATGAATTCAAGGGCCGGCAAACATTAATTTAATGGCCAATTCCGGCGCGCGGCGTAGGGGCCGCTTGGAACCGAGCCGCAAAAAATGGATGCGGAGACAAGCGACCCGACCCCCAACCTCTGTTTGTCTAGCCTGATGATGAATTCAACAGCTTCAGGCAGCCAGTGAGTGAGGACTTGAAACCTTACCTGAACATATAATTGGTTTGAGTCCACTGTGCTCAGAAATCGAATCGTTAACTAACTACCACTGAGCTACTACCCTTGAGCAAGCCATTTTCCCATTTAGTAGACAAATTTCATTTTAAATCTCAGCTTTTTTGCTTGTCGTTTAGTGTCCACATCTCTTTTTTAATGTGATCCGAATATTAATTTGAAAATTAAATTAAAAAACCATATGCAACAACGACATTGATTTAGCATTCCCCTCAGCATCTCGCTGTGTGCCCCTGCCTGCCCGGCAGCCAATGGGAAGCGAGGCAGTGGGGATGCCGCGGAGCGGGGAGGGAGGGGGTGGCCCGGTTCCCGTGAGGCATAACTGGACTATCTGGGAATATTTGAGTCAATGGTTGGACCGCATTCTATAATTCAGCTCGCGAATCGTTCCTTGGTGTAAAACAGACGATCAACTATCAACATGGAGTTGAATGCATTCAGCACAGCGGGACTGCCGCCACCGTTAGGGTCGGCTGCCGCCGCCGCAGCCGCTGCAGCAGCCGCCGCAGCAGCTGCCGCGGGCATCGGCAACCAGCTTCCACCGACTCAGCAGCCACAGCCGCTTCTACCGTTCAGCAAAGCTTTAGAGCTTTCATCGTGGCTTTACTTCAAATCCAGTCTGCAGGCTCACAATAACCCGTTTCTTCAGCTCGATGACCGCCAGCAGCAGCAGCAGCATCAGCATCAGCAGTTCATCTTTCCCGACTTGCACATGAACATGACCCCGAGTACATCTGCGCCAACAGCGAATCCTGAGAACGCAGCACAAGACAGCCCGACTGACCTCAGCGTCTGCTGCGCCTCATCAATCATTAAAGGTGAGAAGAAAGCTTTTTTACGAGTATAAGGCTTTTTAATTCAACCTCCAGCCCACTGACACTTGCGGCCCTCATGACTCACCATCCACACCCACAACATCTACTCTCACCTGTCTCATCTCTCCCCTGTCTCATCTCTTCCCTGTCTTATCTCTCCCCTGTCTCATCTCTCCCCTGTCTCATCTCTCCCTTGTCTTATCTCTCCCCTGTCTCATCTCTCCCTTGTCTTATCTGTCCCCTGACTCATCACTTCCCTGTCTCATCTCTCCCCTGTCTCATCACTTCCCTGTCTCATCTCTCCCTGTCTTATCTCTCCCTGACTCATCTCTCCTATCTTATCTCTCCCTTGTCTCATCTCTCCCCTATCTCATCTCTCCCCTATCTTATCTCTCCCTTGTCTCATCTCTCCCCTATCTTATCTCTCTCCTATCTTATCTCTCCCTTGTCTCATCTCTCCCCTATCTTATCTCTCCCTTGTCTCATCTCTCCCCTATCTTATCTCTCTCCTATTTTATCTCTCCTCTGTCTCATCTCTCCCCTGTCTCATCTCTCTCCTGTCTCATCTCTCAAATATCTTATTTTGAATTGTCTCTTAGACCGGCGAGTTGCCCACCCCTGCTATAAATCAAGGCTTTAAGCATTCTGGGACTCATCGAAATATATGACAAGTCCACCGCGCTCAAGCACTCTTGTTGAATGAAAATAACCATAGTTTCGATACATATCGCCTTTGTAAGGACTTAAGTCGTGAATGTAATGTCCATCAGTTTCTAAGGATGACTGGAATTGCTAAAACGTCTTCGGAATTTTCAGTTCATAGGGCCTGCAATCATTTTAAACAAATTTATTGTAGCAGCCACGCGATATTAACACCTAATTAGTCCCATTCTCCTGCAGAGCAAGCAGGACTCTAATTATTCCTGGTGTTTTGGTTGAGTCTGTGAGTCCTACGGACCTAATTGACCAGTCTGCTTCTCAAAATCAACTCAGCCATCCATGGCGTGTTTCTATTTTCAAAATCGCCCCTTTTAACAGTGAATTCATTCTAGCTAGCTTTTTTCTCTAAGCTAATTCTGCGAAAGAACAATTAATATGCTGGAGAGGAGCATAGTAACAGCGGCGGGACCTCGAAAGAGTCCAGAGGCCTCTCTTGAGTGGGAGCAATGGAAAGGAAGAGTGGGAGAGAATGAGGATTCCCAGCTCCCAACCCCCACAGTTTTCCACTTCGTCACGCGCGGTCGGGGGTCCATCATTGGCGCACCCCGGTTTTGACTTTTCCCCGTGGCTCTCGCATACCAACCACTTCAGGCATTAAAACAAAATTTACAATTTTGACGGATGATCGATACACACAAGGGGGCGCGGCTGCCTTTCTGGGGAACATTTTCCACCGCTTGCCTGGGAGATCGATATCTTAATTAGCCTGAGCGCTGATGCTAAGCCTTGTGTCAGCGGGTGTTTAATTGGAAATTAACAGCCATTCTTCAACAGCTGATTTGAAGCACATCAAAGGCTGCCTTCTTGCCTTGTATTGCCAATTAAAATTTCTGCTTTGATGTTCATAAATCACTTTTCAAATGATGTGTTTTTTTTCGCACAATCCTAACGGAAACTAGCGATTCTAGGAAACTAGCGATTCTAGAAAACTAGCTATTCTAGAAAACTAGCGATTCTAAGAAACTAGTGATTCTAGGAAACTAGCGATTCTTAAAACTAGCTATTCTAGGAAACTAGCGATTCTAAGAAACTAGCAATTCTAGAAAACTAGCGATTCTAGAAAAAATAGCGATTCTAAGAAACTAGCGATTCTAGGAAACTAGCGATTCCAGGAATCTAGCGATTTTATAAAAATGCGATTCTAGGAAACTTGCAATTCTATAGATAACTAGCGATTCAAAGAAACTAGCGATTCGAAGAAACTAGCGATTCTAAAATACTAGCGTTTCTAAGAAACTAGCGATTATAGTAAACTAGCGATTCTAAGAAACTAACGATTCTAAGAAACTAGCGTTTCCAAGAAACTAGCAATTCGAAGAAACTAGCGATTCTAAGAAACTAGTGATTCTAAGAGACTAGCGATTCTAAGATACTAGCGATTCTATGAAACTAGCGATTCTAAGAAACTAGCGATTCTAAGATAGTAGCTATTCTAAGACATTAGCGATTCCAGGAAACTAGCGATTCTAGGAAACTAATGATTCTAAGAAACTAGCGATTCTAAGAAACTAGCGATTCTAAGATAGTAGCTATTCTAAGACATTAGCGATTCCAGGAAACTAGCGATTCTAGGAAACTAGTGATTCTAAGAAACTAGCGATTCCAGGAAACTAGCGATTCCAGGAAACTAGCGATTCTATAAAAAAAATGCGATTCTAGGAAACTTGCAATTCTATAGATAACTAGCGATTCGATGAAACTAGCGATTCGAAGAAACTAGCGGTTCTTAGATACTAGCGATTTTAAGAAATTAGTGATTCTAGGAAACTAGCGATTCCAGGCAACTAGCGGTTCTAAGAAACTAGCGATTCTAATAAATTAGCGATTCTAGGAAACTAGCGATCCATGAAACTAGCTATTTTAAGAAACTAGCGATTCTAGGAAACTAGCGATTACAGGAAACTAGCGATTCCAGGAAACTAGCGATTCCAAAAAACTAGTGATTCTAGGAAACTAGCGATTCTAGAAAACTAGCTATTCTAGGAAACTAGCATTTCTAGAAAACTAGCGATTTTAAGAAACTAAAGATTATAGATTATTTTTTCGATTCATTTTTATTTGCGAAAGATACTGCGAGTCCCACCAGTCTTGTAATCCCAGATAATCTTTGGAACATTCTTAAAAGAATCCCGCATTAGTACGGTTATTATTTCTTTTTTTCATGACGTGAGATTGATTGAATCTTGATGCAATAGTTCACTAGAATGGAATCTGCAGCAAAAAAAATCGACGCAATCAATATTGACAGCTCGAAAAAAGCATCCAATTAAAGCACTCGGGAACTCATTTAACAACAGACCATAGATCGATTTCTGTTAAAAAACAAAGACCAATTACTCGGCCCCTCACAGATCATTCAATTGACTGAATGATCCGATAAGTGATGCTCTGGCAGACCATCGGTGCACAGGGTGGAAACTAGCGATGAAGGGAACTGTGCTCACCGTGCTCACCCACCGTAATGGACCGTGAGACCCGGACAAGTGTGTCCCGGGGGTTGTGTGTGTGAGTGAGGCCTCAATATCATTGAATAAAGTGAGCTTTTTTTAAAGAAACGTGTTCAATCTTCGACAAAGTCTTCTCAGACAATTTTTTCCTCTAATTTCCTACTAATTCCCATTGGCCTGAGTCGAATCGTGCCACGTGCAAGACTGAAGAGCGATGCGAACTCAGACACTTCTAGAACGCACGCGCCGTCATCATCATTGTCATCCAACATTTTTTTGATTACTTCAGAATCTCTCTTAGTGTCTCATCCTTTCACTAGGGCTCATGAAATCCCCACAACATGAAAAAATCCCTGTGTTAAAAGGAACTAGGCCTGACTCAACTTGTCTTCTAGTTAATATTTTGTCGCGCCTCAGACAATTAACTAAAGTCGCTTTTTTATTGAGAAAAAATCCTATTTATCTATAATGAAACTGAAATTTTCGTAGCCTTTCAGTCAGTCATTCATCTAGCAGCAGCAGCAGCAGCAGCAGCAGCAGCAGCAGCAGCAGCAGCAGCAGCAGCAGCAGTCAGTCAGTTATGAAAGAAAGCCTTATTCATAACCCCCCAGCGAGACTGCTGCGGTGTTGATGGATATTGAGAAAAAATTCCCAATGCTCAAATATAAGAAGGAAGATTTCACTTTTTTCTCTTCCCTATTTTCTCATCTGCGTTTAACACACACTCCCCTGAGTTTCACCTTGCAGCAAGCCATCCGTTAACCCTCTAATTACCGTCACCCCGCCAGTCTTTCAGCCATCCCAAATTTCTAAAAACCCCAAGATCCCACAGAGTAGGACGGGATGTGTCACTCTCAACTGGGTCTTCAATAACAGGTGCGCTGGCCCCATTGTCAAATTCTAATAAGGAATTGCGGGAAACTTAAGGAATTTCAGGGGTAGAAGAAAATTAAAAGACGCTAAGTCTGAGTAATGAGATGATAGCGATGAGAGACAGGCGAGAAGAAGATAAAGAGGCCTTATGAAAGGGAATTGATATTGGCAATGCGTTTCCGAGATGCGGCTGGTAGCTCTTCAAGTGAAATTGTTGCCAAACTGACATCGCCGAGTGGTGTCTCCAGGGTGTGGGGAGGCAAATCTGACCCGTTAGGCAGATGTGGCCGTAATTGAGGTCGGATTGCCTTCGGGAATGGGAAGTTTCAGAGCTTAATTGTGGATTAAAACATACTTTTACAAACAGAAGAGTAACAGACAGCTGAGAACAGGCAGTGATGGAGTGTGCAATAATCCTTGTTGTCATGACCCACTTGAGGCATTGATAAACGGAAAAAATGTCTTTGTGTCTGACACCTTTGAATTGACAATCACGATCTTTAATTGGATGTTCGAAACATTCACCAATATCTCTTGACAATTGTAACTCAGAAAAAACCTAAAAACCTAATATAGAATATTTGAGAATAACGATTCTTAGAAACTAACGATTCTCAGAAACTAACATTTCTTAGAAACCAACGATTCTAAGAAACAAGCTATGCTTAGAAACAAATAGTTTAAAAGGACATGGTTTCGAGGACATCACGCTTGACAAAGTTTGAATTCCAGTTAATTGATATCCGTATTTCACTAAACTGCTTGACGTCTCTTTCGTAGACCTCTCAGAGGAGCTGGACAGTCATGAGGCGGCTGCTGCGGCATCGGCAGCCAACGTCGGTATGAGCGGAGCGGGTGGCAAGCGACGCCGTACCCGAACCAACTTCACGGCCTGGCAGCTGGATGAACTGGAGAGGGCCTTCAGGGACAGCCACTACCCGGACGTGTTCATGCGGGAGGCGCTGGCGCTGAGGCTCGAGCTGGCCGAGTCGCGGGTGCAGGTTTGGTTCCAGAACCGGCGGGCCAAGTGGCGCAAGAAGGACAACACCAGGAAGGGTGAGTGTGACTGCCACAGTTTGTCTCAGGAATCGGCAATGTTCCAGTGAGTCTCATTGGCTCTGATTGAACTTAATCTTCGACAGGGCCGGGCCGGCCGGCGCACAATGCTCAGCCACGAAGCTGCTCAGGCGACCCAATCGACCCCGAGGAGCTGCGACGACGCGAGGCCGAGCGAGAGGAACGACGCAGCCGCCGAAGGCAGCAGCAGCAGCAGCAGCAGCGGCAGCAGCATCTGCTGCATCCGAACGAGGACGCCGAAGGCATGTCCCTGCTGACCTCCGAAGAGGACGACGATCGGGACGAGGTGGATGAGGCGGACGCTTCGCCGTCCGATGGTGACGCCAACGCGGCTGCGGCAATGTCGGACTCCGCTCAGAGGGGCCGCCTCAACGGCAGCTGCTTCACTATCGAGCGGCTGCTGCTGACAACCTCAGCTTCGTCAAAGATCATCGCGACTGCCTCCACTGAGGAATTGAACGCTAACAGGCTGGGCGATGGCTGCGGCAGCAGCAACAGCAGCACCAGTGACTGCCAGTGACAATCTTTTGAAGCTTCTAACTTAAACTGCCTGCTCCGTTAATGTGTCATTAGTGAATTGAGTTCTTTTTCTTGATGTCCAAAATGCCAGTAACACACGTGCGTATAAAACTATTTGCGCACTTTAACAAGCCCATTTTGTCCCGACTTGTTGCTATAGGGATTTGGGATTTTCGTTAGTTTTCAAAAAAGTCAAGTTGGTGTAAACGCAGATTCTTCTAAGATTTAAAGAAAAGCTTATCACTGGCACATTTCCGAAATTCGTAAATTTCTGCATTCCCTCGCATCGTCAATTTTCTTGTTTTGTTAATATCTAATGTATTGATGCTCCATGCCATAAATTATGCAATATAAAGGACAGTGAATATGCGCGCTTCATCAGCAAAGCGAATGTTTCCATTTGATTTTTGGTTGCAATTCGCAACTCTTTATAAAGTTGACAAGGTCAGCTGTAAATATTAAACATTCTTGAACTCATCAGGTCATGTGAGGGCTGAGTGGCAGAGTGGTTAACACATTTGCCTCTCGCACCGAGGTCCCTGAGCTCGATTCCGCGACGAGGCGACATTCATTTTGGCGCAACCACGGAGAGAAGGCTTCTTGAGGATCAGCCTCGAAGGCACAGTGAAGTGTACACGGTCCTACGATGAGAAAGTCGGGGCAGATGTACACACCTGTGTGTGCGTGTGCCTGCGTACAGTATCTGTGAGCGTGTGTGCTCAGGAGTCAGTGAAATGGGCAGAATTGCCTCCTCGCTGGCTGCGGGTCTAGTGTCACCAAATGATGTGCCATTGCCCATAGCAAATATTATTATTACATCAGGTCAGGTGTCAAAGATGTTCAAAGCCACCATGACTAGTATTAGAAAGGAAAAAATGGGACCAAATTCCGTTATAGCTGCAGGATAAATTAAAAAGTGAGGCTGACAAGTGCAAATACAATTAATTAGTTTCCGAGGCTTGAGTTGGATTGGGCATAGCCTTGAGCTCACCTCTGCCAGCATTTCGCACTGCCAATTTCACCACCTTGAAGTTGTGGCTCATTCACGGGCAAACATAGAAAACATTTCCCTGTGCAAGCCTCTGATAAAAAAGACGTAGAAATGGCAGGTGAAATTAGTGCTCGGGTGGGGATAACGAGAAAGGCATTTTGAGTCCGCATAATTGGTGCTTGCAAATTTCAAGCCAAGTGGGCGAGGCGCCCGGGCTGCAAGCGCCAGCCCGCAAGTCGTGACCGGGAATTAACAGGTGGCTGGCCGAACAATCCGCCTTACCTTCCGTCTCTTCCTCACTCCTAATTAAATATTCCCGTGGGATGACGAACAACATCCCTGCAGGCCCGGGCTTCGTGCGAATGGGGAAGCGATTTTAGACAATAAAAATCCAACTCGGAATAGGGGAATAAGAAAATCGGGGGATATTGGGAGTAATGAGGAAGTGGGAGATGGGATATAGATGGGATTTGAGCAAACAGGGGGGTGGGGCGCAAAATTTCTTGTGCCAACAAGGGAGCAACTTTGAAGATGGGGCTCCACGCGTTGGCTGGTTAGCCAAATCTTCATTTTTCTCTATATATATTTCACCACCAAACACACTGCCTATAGCTTTCTGTGTTAGCGCAAAAATCAGTGTCACGTTGGGCAAACATGGCCACAACCCACCCGGGAGCGCGCATCTTGTCTTTCAGTGTTGGCAGGACTGCTAAATGATGATAATTATTATTATGAGCTCAAGGAAAACGGCAGCCAAAGAAGGGCAAATAGATTTCCACAAACTCCCCACACTGATCTTCTAATTATAAGCAGCAAATACAATTGTAACTAGGTCTGTGTTAATCAGATTTCGAGAAATACCTGTGATTCTTACATTTCATGAGAAATGCATGTGATTCTTCCATTTCATCAGAAATCCTTGTGATTCCATCATCACATGAGAAATCCATGTGATTCTTCGATTTCATCAGAAATCTATGTGATTCTTCCATTTCATTAGAAAAGCATGTGATGCTTCCATTTCATGAGAAATCTATGTGATTCTTCCATTTCATGAGAAAAGCATGTGATGCTTCCATTTCATGAGAAATCTATGTGATTCTTCCATTTCATGAGAAAAGCATGTGATGTGATTCTTCCATTTCATGTGAAATCCGTGATTCTTCCATTTCATCAGAAATCTATGTGATTCTTCCATTTCATTAGAAAAGCATGTGGTTCTTCGATTTCATGAGAAATCTATGTGATTCTTCCATTTCATGTGAAATCCGTGATTCTTCCATTTCATCAGAAATCTATGTGATTCTTCCATTTCATTAGAAAAGCATGTGATGCTTCCATTTCATGAGAAATCTATGTGATTCTTCCATTTCATGAGAAAAGCATGTGATTCTTCCATTTCATGAGAAATCTATGTGATTCTTCCATTTCATGTGAAATCCGTGATTCTTCCATTTCATCAGAAATCTATGTGATTCTTCCATTTCATTAGAAAAGCATGTGATTCTTCGATTTCATGAGAAATCTATGTGATTCTTCCATTTCATGAGAAATCTATGTGACTCTTCCATTTCATGAGAAATCTATGTGATTCTTCCATTTCATGAGAAAAGCATGTGATTCTTCCATTTCATGAGAAATCTATGTGATTCTTCCATTACATGAGAAATCCATGTGATTCTTCCATTTCATTAGAAAAGCATGTGATTCTTCGATTTCATGAGAAATCTATGTGATTCTTCCATTTCATGAGAAATCTATGTGATTCTTCTATTTCATGAGAAAAGCATGTGATTCTTCCATTTCATTAGGAATCCATGTGATTCTTCCATTTCATGAGAAATCCTTGTGATTCCATCATTACATGAGAAATCCTTGTGATTCCATCATTACATGAGAAATCCGTGTTTCTTTCATTTCATGCAAAATCTATGTGATTCTTCCATTTCATGAGAAATCCCTGTGATTCTTCCATTTCATGAGAAAAGCATGTGATTCTTCGATTTCATCAGAAATCCATGTGATTCTTCCATTTCATGAGAACTCCTTGTGTTTCTTCCATTTCATGAGAAATGCATGTGTTTCTTCCATTTCATTATAGATCTGTGTTTCTTCCATTTCATTAGAAATCCATTTGATTCTTCCATTTCATCAGAAATCGATGTGATTCTTACGTTTAATTAGAAATCAATGGGATTCTTCCATTTCATGAGAAATCCATCTGATTCTACCATTTCATGAGAAATGCATGTAATTCTACCATAGGATGAGAAACGGAATGGATGTGATTATTCGATTTTATTTAAAGTTTAAGCAATTCACCGATTTTCTGAAAATATTCCTAAAATAGATAAGGATTTCACACACATTAACATAGTGTAGGCAAAGAGTTTCAAGGAAGACAAATAAGCGTCAGTTGAACAGTGCTCTCAAAGCTAAAAGCACTGCCACTTCAGAGACTTTTATTAAATGCCAATCTCGTAAGTAAAAATAGTATATTCACTTAAAAACTACTGCTAGTAGAAAGTTTATCCATAAAAATAAATGCTTGGATTACGAGTCGAAATCTAAGAAGTCATCAAAATGATTTTCCTCGCCAGTGCCATAGTCGGTGAGCAGGCAGTTTGAAGCCAGTTGGAAACCAGTTTGAATTGGTTCTGGCGCAGAGTGGAACTTGGAACAGTGGGCGCAACGCCAGCTTAGGGTAGCCACTTCGCTGGCTAATGCCAAGCCATTGTGCCTGCCGCAGCCATTGCAGATAAGAGCGAGTGGCGGGTAAGATTCTAAACGGCCCGCGGCTCGGCAGCCAATCAGAATGCGCCAAATAAGAGAGGCCAAAGAACTAATGAATTGGCAGTTAGACTGTTTTGATTGGTCCTGGCTTAACATTTTTTTACCAATCCCTGCTTGCCTAGACTCTGAGAAAGTTAAAAACGACAGGCGACGCAAGATAAAGGCTAAAAGGAGACAGGCCAGGAAAAAAAGCAGCTTTGAGTAGTACAACAATGCTACAACAAGGACTATAAGAGCAATCGCTGTGGTGGGGACTGGCAGTGAAGCAAATCTAGCAGTTTTGCAGAGCAGCGACAGCATGACCAGGATCATGACTGGTGAATGAAATTGTGCCTCTGAAAAATAGTTGGTAGATAGCAATAAAGTAACAAATAAATCTGGCTTTTTGTTCCAATGATTGAAATTATATACTCAATAAAATAGCTACATTTGAAAGAATACCTTTAGTTGGGCTTAGCTAGCTAAAAATGACAAAACTGATTCTTAAATGATAAAAGGACATTGCTATATATAAAAGAAGAAACATGTTCAAATGACAGCATGTTGAATTTTAATAATAGAGATTTTCACTATGGTTAAAACTTCTGGGATATAAATGGGAATACAAAAAAATAAGACACATTCAAAACAATCTCAAAATACTGCAACCATTGGCTATAAATGGTAAACTATAATTTATACTACTAACCTTATAATACAATATAAACATTATACACAGATTATTTCTTTAAGTGCAAGTTAAACTGGTTTGAGTAAAAAACTGTTAAAATCTTTGAATTTTGCAAGTTAGCTGAAAAAAGGTCAGTCAGTTCAGTGACAGTCAATTCGGCGACAGCAAATAGGGTTCTGCAAGAAATTATTTATATCAAGAGTTTAACTAGACATGACTTATATCAGTGACTAATTCTTTGGACATTTATTCTTTTTTTGTTTGAGTATTTTTATACAAACAAGATTGGGATTTGGCACAAACAATGTGCTAGCAAATTCTGGTTTGTTTGCATACACGCGAGTTATTTTTGTTAGCAAGCAATGATATGTATTTTTCATCGCGCAAAATTAAAAATGCATATATTCATCAAGAGCCCCACAACAAAATTATCTTCATTCCAATATACTCTACTTATAGTAGAGATGCAAAGAAATTATTTGTTAATTCAAATCATTGTACCATCCAAAATTAGTAAAAGCATAGTAAATTAGTAAACCATGTACATGCAGCCAGTCAAATAATTCCTAAATGACATGTGAATTTTTTATGTGTTCATTCCACACACACTTCCACACAAACTAAGCAAAATAGGAATAAACCCACAAATTTGTTTTATTTAATAAATTTTTGTCGTAACAAGCAAGCAGAGTTTTCAAAAGGGCTTTTTTGTTCAGTTTAATAACTAGGGCCTACTTGGAATTGGAATAGGCTTGGCTTGTTATAAGACCTTGTAGATGTGATACACATTACTTGTGTATAATTAACTATAAACAAATCATGAAATTGTCCTGTCTCACTACATTAATGACAGCTATAGCTTAGAACCCACAGGCTCTACACAACAAATATTAATATTTAAAATATATCTAGTCAAAACACAACACAAAAATCAACAAAGTGATATCTATTTCTTTAACAATAAAAAGTCCCAACTTAATTAGGTACCAGAGATTACCTAATGATCTCATTTAAACATCATTAAGTATTATACTATAGGAAGTCAAAAATTGTTAGGCCTAAGGTATTGTCATTGACATGATAGACCTGTGAAACTGACAAGAATGACTGACTAGACCTACTAAGAATTTGCACAGACAATCAAAACCAAACCCAAGGCAAAATGCAAAGTGAAGTATATCCATATTTTAATTAGTGTTGCTATAGTAGATTGATATAGATAACTAATTGATACGTTTTAATACATCATGACATGACACTACATGTTGAGGAAGGCAATGGCTTTAACTGGCTGTAAACCTCTTCAACGTCACACTTGGTTTTGGTGAATGTGTAGGCCTACTTGAGTGACCAGCTCTTAGCTCTGCAGGGCCTTTAGCCGCATACCACTTTCAATCCAAGTCCCACAGACTCCGACTACATGAGATGACAATCATTCAGTAATTGTAATGATAAACTTTAAATTTCATTTTGCTGGCTTTGCTTTTTGTGTTAAATTCGAGAAATGATAAAAATGATACACAACAACAGAATTTTATTTATAAACGAATCTAAGCCTGTATAGAAATGCCTGCCGTGAATGTAGCAAAACAGGAAAGAGACAAACGGTTACATTAGGCGCGCCGCGAAATGCTTCGAAATGAAGCAGATTGTGCTAATTATCACCGAGGAACTTCTAGAAGGTTTGATGTCCGAAAACTGCTTCACTAAGTGAAGGCGAGCTTCATTTGGATCATTGTCAGACTTTTATTAGATTCTCAGTGAACAGTGTTACTCTCTGGATCATCAAATCATATCGCAGGTGCCGATTCATTCAAATTAAGGACGTCAGTGAATCCGTTTAATTTCTGGGTTGATTTCAGCAGCACAAATATTTACTGATTTTAGGATTCTAAAATTGGCCAAGTCTACTATGCTTCTACTTCTCCTGGCACTGCCTATTTCCATAGCAACTGCAGCCTTTGAGTTGCCGATTCGCAGGAGCCGAGTGCCCAGCTCCTGGCAGTCATCCTTCGATGACGGACTGACTTGCTTCAGCAACAGAAGCCTTGCTGATGAGGAAACATTGCAAAGAACAAAACTTACAGCTACAGGTTCTTCCACAGCAAAAACAAATACTATGCAGACGGAGTGTTTCATTGGTTCGCAGTGCAGCTGAATGAGTCAGTGCTCATCAGATCGGTCACTGTGAAGGGCAGAGAGGGTGAGTCACTGCTCAATTTCTTCCATGCACGTCAGCTTCCACTGCTTAGTCGTGAAGTTCTCACTTTTAGATGGCATTAGGCCTACCTATGTCTACCCGAGAGCCAGAGACATCGAGATCTGGACATCGAGCAGCAGCAGTTAGCTGTTCTCAGGTGATCACTGCAGCTCAAGAAGCATGAGTAGCCAGTTCAAAAAGTCTCAGCAGCTCTGGAGACTGTGCAGCCTGACGGTGAGCAAGCAGAAGGATATCCAGATCCAGCCTGGTGAGATCTTCACCATGAACTGCTCAGCGGAGGTGAGACCTGCTCTGTGCCTTGAGTTGTGCTCTGTTGAGTTCTGGATCCCACTGAGATTTCATCTGAACTCCAGGTCAGACACTTGCTGCTGCGAAGGAACATCACAGCAAGCAACTTCTCCAGCTATGAGGACTACATGAGCTTCGCAGATCTCAGGCTTCAGACTGTGCAGCTGAGTGAGTTCGGGTCTTAAAATGATTAAATATAGTAAAGATTGAACAAATAGTTTAATTTTAAGTCTTGCTGCACAATAAAAAGTTTAGACTTAACATAGTTATATATAATATTCTAGAGAAGATCTATGACCTCATATGTCATATAGGCTAAATAGTACGGATTTAAACTAAGAAATGATATAGCTGACGAACACTCCTACATGATCTAGGCATATATTATGACCGAGATGATGAGTCACACTACTAAATCTTTAAGATCCCTTCGGTATTCTGTCTATAGCTTAAATGGCTAAATAGAACCTAATTCTTAGATCTCCAAGCTAACTGTAGTGCGGCTGGAAATGTTCTTTTAAAATTGCGCTAAATATTTAATTGTTGCTATACAGTAACTATAGCGATTGCAAATAACATTATTATGTTATTAATTTCTACTTTTATGACCCTTGAAAATAATGCAAATATTAATTATAAATTATTTTAATCGTTGTCTAATTAAAATATAATCGCACCAGTTTGAAAAGCGCGCTGCAATCGATTGTAAGTGTAAGGCGCGGCGCGGCGTGTAAACTGAAGACGTTAAATTGCTGTAGTAAAACTGTTTAAATTCGCGGCCTTCAAACCCAGTTATACTACATTTGGCGACCACGCCAGCTCTACTATTATGTGGAACGACCAGAACCTGGATGACGACGATTTTTTGGAACTCCGAGGTCGACTTGTGAGAC
This sequence comes from Macrostomum hystrix, assembly GCA_950097015.1. Taxonomy (NCBI): domain Eukaryota; kingdom Metazoa; phylum Platyhelminthes; family Macrostomidae; genus Macrostomum; species Macrostomum hystrix. The sequence continues at coordinate 889,824 of CATNEN010000008.1, forward strand.
GTCAAAACGGGCACGCTATTGACGCCACGGCAGCCGCAGCGTCATTCTATGAACCATCTGAATCCATGAGTGCGCGGTCACACTATCACTCTACCGGCCAGGCGACAAACCCGTTTCTGTCATCCGAGAATGTACGAGAGACAGAGATGCGGCATGCTCCGGTTTCATTCATATCGACAAACCCATTCCTGCCGCATGTTTGACCAGCATCCTCCAGCATTGAATCACCCGTTTTTCCAGTCGCCTCATCAGCAACATTGCCAACAGTTGTCAGAATATCAGGTTCAGCCACAGCGTTGTGTCCTGCCGCCGGTGCCAAAACCAGCTGCGTACAACGGTCGAGAGGATTTTGATGACTTTCTATTGCGAATTGGCGCCTACATGGGCCGTTTTCCCGGCCTTTTAGATTCAGACAAGGTCAGTACTCTGACGTCCTATCTTGGACCTGCTTTCATAACGTACACCACATGGCTGGCGATGCAGTGCGCCCATTTTGGCCTCCCACCGAGCACAACACCGGACCAGCTGCCGGAACTTTCTTACGAGAACCTGGTCGAGCACCTCCGATCGCGTCACGGTGGCTCGAAAAGTGCTGCTCTTATTCGTCGCGAATTCCGTGCCCGGCAGCGTCGCCCCGAAGAGCGATTCGAGACATACCTGACGGAGCTACAGCGATTGGCGGCAAGGGCCTACCCGGACGTGAGAGCTCAAGCCTACGTACAGCAGATGGTCCTCGAGCAGTTCATGCACGGGCTCAACGACAACTATGTCACGGAGAGACTGCTGAACCAGCCAGTACCGCCAGGGACTGCGGAGCAAGCACTGCGAATTGCCCAACAGTTTCGCGAGACGCAGGCATACATGGCTACTGCCAGTAGCAGCACTGGATCAGGACGAGTATTTAGCAGTGAGTTTCTGCCAAAAAGCTTGCCAGTGCCACCTAAAGCTTCGGTGCAGCCTAAGCAACCTATTAACCAGCGGCCGATCTCATCTGAGAGGCGTGAGCAGCATCAGCCAGTAGCTGCAGGCCCAGTCTGTTTCGGCTGTAATCGACCAGGCCACATCCGACGCAACTGCCCAAACGCCGAGGGGGCTGGTCCACGAGGCCAGCACTGGCCCTCTCAGCACTAAGACATTTGGCCTCCGTTCCACGCCCCAGCAGCTGCCAGCCTAGTAATGCACGCTTCGTGACCGCGCGCATCTTCAGACGACGACGCCACTGCCTGATCGATACCGGAGCAGAGGTGTCCTGCATCAGTGCCAACATCTGTCAGAAGGCCAGGAGGCGGCTGCAGCCCAGCAACATCACCATCAAAGGCGTGGACGGAAACTTACAACCTGTGCTGGGTGAGACAACTGCGATACTGCAGATTGGAACTGTGAGAATTCAGCATCGTTTTGTTGTGCTAGAGAAGCTGTATCCAGCATCAGTCATCCTAGGCTGCGACCTACTAAGTGAGCATGACATCTCCATTCACCTACAAGCTGGCTGCATCACATTCAATCGCGTGAATGTTTCAGTCCCTATTCGGCAAAGCAAGGAAGCACCACAGACTTGCAGGCTGGTGTCAGCGGCCTCTGTGCAACTGCAGCCTGGACAGCACTGGATCATTCCCATCAAACCAGCGCAGCCTACCTCTTGGACTCAGTCAGCAGCCCCAGGCATCATCACAGGGACAAAGCGGCAAGGCCTTCTGCTGGCTCGCTGCATTGCAAAGCTTGCTGACAGTGGCATGGGGTTGGCAGCAATCAACATCAGTGACCAGATGATCAGCATCACGGACGGTGACGCCATCGGTAACTTCTCGCCATTAGGAAGTCAGCCGCTTATCCACTTAGCCCCCGCTGGCTCATCGGCGACAGCGGCGGCTGTCGTCGGTTCAACAGCGACAGTGGCGACCACTGCAGCCAGCAAGGTTGCTAGAGACATGACATTCGTAGCATCAGCTTCAGTAGTGGCGCGCCCACCAGCTGAATGGCTTAGTAGCATCCAAATCGAACCCAGCATCTCGGCTGAAGAGCAACAGTCTGTCAAGGAGCTGCTATTGGAGTTCACCGACGTCTTCGCGTCACCTGGCAGCACCGGACAGACTGCCATCTTGCGTCACCGCATCGACACGGGTGTGGCACAACCGATTCGGCAGGGCCTTCGACGAGCGGCGCGCCCCGTCATCGACAAGCAGGCAGAGCTAGTCGACGACATGCTGGCCAAGGGGGTCATTCGACCGTCATCATCGCCATGGGCGTCGCCAATCGTGCTAGTTAAGAAGAAGGACGGAACAGCTCGGTTCTGCTTGGACTATCGGTTGCTCAACGAAGTCACCAAGCCAGACGCTTTCCCGATCCCACGCATCGATGACACTCTGGACGCGCTGGAAGGCAACGCCTACTTTTCGGCACTCGACCTGGAGAGTGGTTATTGGCAGGTCGAGGTCGATGAGCGCGACAAAGAGAAAACTGCCTTCATCTGTCATCAGGGCCTCTTTGAATTTAATGTCATGCCGTTTGGGCTCCGAAACGCACCAGCCACATTTCAACGACTTATGCAACTTGTCCTCCAAGGCCTGACCTGGCAAGCCTGTCTGGTCTTCATCGATGATGTTATCATTATGGGCCGGACAATCGCTGAGCATAATGATCGGCTGCGGGCAGTGCTCGAGCGTCTGCGGGAGGCAAACTTGCGGCTGAAGCCATCTAAGTGCCGTTTTGCCAATACGTCAATGATTGCCCTCGGCCATCGAGTCTCAAAGGCCGGCATCGCCGTGGACGAATCGAAGACGGCGGCCGTTCGCGATTGGCCGACACCGCGAAATTCCAAGGAGGTCAAGAGTTTCCTGGGCCTTACATCTTACTATCGGCGATTCATCCCGGACTACTCTAAGATCGCCGAACCGCTTCGACGCCTGACCCTGCCGACGGAGAGATTTCAGTGGACACCGGCAGCGGAGGCTGCATTCAACGAGTTGAAGGTGGCACTGACATCGGCACCGATCCTAGCCTTTCCGGACACCAGCCCGACCAGCTCCGAGTACATTTTGGACACGGACGCCAGTGATTGCGCCGTCGGCGCGGTGCTTTCCCAGGTGCAGGCGGGCGTGGAGCGTGTCATTGCGTACTCCAGCCGAGCGCTTTCGAAGGCCGAACGAAACTACTGCGTCACAAGGCGAGAACTGCTCTCGGTCGTTGAGCACGTCAGGAAGTTTCGGACTTATCTGCTGCCTAGAAGGTTCACTGTGCGCGTCGATCACCAGTCCTTGACGCACCTGCTGACATTCAAGGAGCCCGAAGGGCAGCTGGCGCGGTGGCTCCAGGTGCTTGACGAGTTCGACTTCAAGGTGGTTTTCCGACCGGGACGGCAGCACAACAACGCCGACTCTCTCTCTCGACGTCAGCAGCGATGCACTAACCAGTGTAGAGTCTGCCGGCCAGATCCAGCAATCACAAGCAAGGTGACTTCCGCAGTGGCCTGTCAGACCGACGACAAAGTCGAGCCAGCTGTCGTCGTCAGGGTCAACGTGGCGTCTGCAGGGCAGTCAGGACCGACTGGAGCTCGCCCGGCAGCCGTGACGGAAGTCACCAACGTCAGTGCCCTGCAGTCAAGGCGCAAGCAGGAGCTTCGGCCTTTACCGAATGAGAGTGAAGAAGAGAGCAGTGAAGACGAGGCACCTGAAGACAGCGAAGCACCAGCGGACTGCGGCGCGGCGCAGCCGTTGCGCACGCAGCAGCTTCATGATCCGATCATCGGCCCGGTGTTCCGGCTACTATCCGACGGAAAATCTAAGTTCAGCGAGCAGCAGCGAGATCGTGTGCCACCTGAGAGCTTATTACTGGCTCAGAAGGGGCATGAACTCTGCTTCGTGAATGGCATTATGCATCGGCTGATCAACTCGAAGCCTGTACCCGTCGTGCCCTGCAGCCTGCAACGCGGGATCATCGACGAAATACACGGCATCGGCCATCTGGGTGAAGACAAGACGCTAGCCAGCTTGAAGATGCGGTACTACTGGCCGAAGATGGCTGACAGCGTCCGGCTGGCAGTCCGTTCCTGTGAAGCGTGCCAGCGAGCCAAGACGCCTGTCATCAAGCGCGCACCGCTGCAGTCCATCGCAGCTGGTTTTCCGATGCAGCGCGTCGGTTTTGACGTGGTGAAGGTCGGCGTCTCCAAGAACGGCAACGATCGACTGCTTACAATCGTTGATTATTTTAGCAAATGGGTGGAGCTGGTGCCAATTCCTGACGAGAAGGCTACAACCATCGCCGCAGCGCTTTTCAACAACTGGATTGCGCGGTGGGGCGCTCCGCACATTCTCCACTCTGATCGTGGTCGGAGCATTGACGGCCGCATCATCCGCAGCCTCTGCAAGCTGCTGGACATCAGCAAGACCCGGACGTCCGGTTACCACCCGCAGTGTGATGGCCTTGTTGAGAGATTCCACCGCACTCTTCATCACATGCTGCGCTGCCACCTTCAAGCAGTCGACCCGTTGGACTGGGAGGACGTTCTGCCGCATTGCCTTCTGGCTTACCGGAGCAGCATCAATGCGACAACTGGATTTTCTCCGCACTTCCTGATGACCGGCCGGGAGGTGGTGCTGCCGCTTGATGTGGTCTATCGGGTTCCGGAGCCCCCAGCGATCGTCGGCCAGTACGCGGCGGAGACAGTTTACAGGCTCCAAGACGCCTTCGACACCGTGCGGAGAGCGACCGGGACAGCTCAGCGACGACAGCGACGCTACTACGACTCGAAGGCCCAGAAGCGCAAGTTCCGCGCTGGAGACACCGTGTGGCTTTTTGTGCCGCCTGCCGTGCTGTCCAGGACCAACGGCCTGCCCCCTAAACATCAGGCGCCATGGACAGGACCCTTCAAAGTTCTATGCAGGACCTCGCCGGTGAACTACCTGGTGCGGCCAGTCGATTACAACGACGGAGAGGTCAAAGGGCGCGTCGTCCACGTGAACAAGTTGAAACGAGCGCACCAGCCCCGCCCCGCTGACGGTCAGCAGGACGAGGCGGTCAGTGACGTCAGCACCGACGCCCTCGACGCTGATTGGGTGCTTGTGTAAGCGCAGGCTGGAGCAACCTTTTTTTTCTCTTCGGACAGTCTTTGTCGTCTGGGCTGCTATTATCATCGCTGTATTGTTTTTCTTTGTTGAGCAGCGTTCTGATTGGGTGCGTGTTGCAGGCGAGTGGCCTGGTCGTCGGGCGTTCACTTGAGTGATGTTGAATTTTAGCAATTGTTTTGCATTTGCAATTTTTTTGCATTGACCAGTGTCTTACAATTTTTTTAACTTTTACAAATCTTTTACAACCTGACTGCCGCGGATTGTTTCCGATCCGAGCAGTTTTTAATTCCTTGTTAGGAAAGCTTTATCCTTAATACTCAATATCTAATTTCAATATTTCAATATTAATGTACATGTACGCTGTGCCGTTATTAATCTCTCGCATCCTGGAAACTCAGTCTGGGTGTGTACTGTAACACCCTGTTGTGATGCCCTTATGTAAAATTGCATTTTTCTATTTTAACTGTTCCCGTTGCATTATCTTCGCCGTCAAATTGTTTTGATCTCGCGGTTTTTTTTCCTTTGTGTCAAATGCCCTCTGTGGCCTGCGGAAATCACTGTGTTCCCGTTGTTAAGCCATCTTGAGCACTTACTTGTATCTGTGTCGCGAGCGTGTGCGAGTCAAGCAGTGCGAATTTTTCCCTGCCGCACCAGTCCACCTCTTGCCGGTCAACCCTTTGTTAACCAAAACTCTTATCGTATTTGTTCGCGTCCGCCGTTCAGCGTGTCGTGCGTATTATCCCCTGCTCTTGAGCAAGGTGTTTAATGCTGTTGTTTTAATCGCTTTGATATTTTCTCATATCTGATACTTTCCTGTATTGTATGCTCTAGTTAGCGCATTCTCATGCGTGGATGTCTGGCCTTTTACGACCCTGCCTACTGCTAGTAGTGTGGTTGAGCCCAGCAGGGGTTATGCGTATTTCGTTCTGATTGCCGGATTTTGCGTTGAATGCCGCCCAGTTATTTTGTGCTCTCGTGTCTATCGTTGTCCGCGGCTGTTTGCAATGAGGACATTGCCTTGTCGTAGAGGAGTGTTGTGTAGTGCGGCTGGAAATGTTCTTTTAAAATTGCGCTAAATATTTAATTGTTGCTATACAGTAACTATAGCGATTGCAAATAACATTATTATGTTATTAATTTCTACTTTTATGACCCTTGAAAATAATGCAAATATTAATTATAAATTATTTTAATCGTTGTCTAATTAAAATATAATCGCACCAGTTTGAAAAGCGCGCTGCAATCGATTGTAAGTGTAAGGCGCGGCGCGGCGTGTAAACTGAAGACGTTAAATTGCTGTAGTAAAACTGTTTAAATTCGCGGCCTTCAAACCCAGTTATACTACATAACCAAACAAACGTGAACAAAATCGAATATCAAATAGCTAAAAGTGACAGCTCCCGAAGGATTAAAAAAGCTTAGGAAAAAGAAAAAAATCATCTTTAAAGGATTACGCGTTAGTTCAACTTTTTAAATGTGCTCAAGCAAAAATATGGATTTGTTAAAATATGTGCGATATAAATGTGACGCGATCGTTTAAATCAGAACATTGAATTATGTGCGAATATGACACTCAAGGGTAAGGGGTAAAACACTATCCGAAAAATAGGGTAAAAGGCTACGCGATGATTTTAGGCGTCTACCCGCTTCAAATCGTCCAGAAAATGCGCCTAACCTATGCAGCACCTACCACACTCAAGTGCACACCGTTTTTGTCTAAACAATGAAAAAACTATTTTATTTTAAACACCTTAGTTTCATATTTTCTCGATCGCCCATGTCGCCGCTCCTACATTCTCGTGCTTTATAAACTGAGGTGCTTATGAAGTAATGAATAAATTCTTTATTCATTAATATGAGCCTTTCATTGTTCTTGCTGTTGCAATTTTCGCTTACTGAAATTATACATACTATCTTGGTTTAGCATTGTATTCTTTAAGTAAATAATTAACAGTTCTGCAGCCAACAGCTATTTATTCACTTTTTATTCGATGTTTTGTTTAACCTTTCGACTTGCATCACTACAGTTACGCTTCCACGTTAGTTTTTCATAACTATACCCTTCGCTTTGTTCTCATCATTCAAGTTTATTTAAGATAAACTATTCCAAGCTATTCCAGATAATTTCGCGCCTAATTTTGCCCAATCGGACAAATTAGAATCATTCGCATTTAGCTAATCTTCTACCAAGGACAACTTAAGAACAACTGTTCTTAAGTGTTCTTAAGTTGTCATTGTCTCCTGCTTTCTATTGTAACGAAATCGTAATGAATCAGAGAGCAAAGGCGGTGTTTCTTTTCGGTTGTTTGTCGATCGTATGACCGAGAGCTTGAGGAAGGTTGGAGATTGCACTCCTTGGCTACTTATATTTATAGTGTCGAACGGAATATTCTAGAATGTTTTATTGCATTATAACAAAGTTAATATTCGGAAATAACTATAGTACGAAATATGTGACGATAAAGTATTATCTGAGTCTTATAATTAACTGCAAGCTGATTAATAGAAATATAACATTTACTTTTGAGAACTTCTAGAAATTCTGAGAAAATTATAGAAGGATTTGACTTAGAATATTCTCGAAGATTACCTAATCTAGACAATACGGTACACTGCAATGTTACACTATTTTTGCCAAGTTCCTAAGCTACCAATCATGCGTTTTGAGCTCTTAATCCATATATGTGAGCTAAAAAAAAATTTCATAAATTAATCCGGCAGTTATTGGCAAACAGTCATCCGCCTGAGCCATCTTGCTAACTAAATAACACAAAAGTATCTTAAACTTCTACACTTTAAACTTTTGTTAGTTGTATTAACGCTGTTATAGGATTTCGATACATTCGTTTTAACCAGAGCATCATTGGTGTGTCGTGTAACTCTTCAAAATAAGCAATGCCTTAATTTCTTGCAGAAGCAGCTATGGGTTCTTTAGCAATAACAAGAACAAAGATAATAAAAGAAATAGGACAAACGGTGTTATACATATTTACAATTTCTAAAAGCTTCTAATTTGTTTATGATGAGCAGCGGGGCAGCTTCCTGTAATGCAGGGGTCGGCAAACTCCGAATCTCCTAAATCTGGCCCGTTGCCCCTTCCAAAACTGATAGTACGCTCGTATTCTGTCTCATCTTTCCGGTCTCATCTCTCTCTAATCTGAAGATTTAGACTCTAGAGTCTCATCTCTCCTGGGTCTCATAATAATAATAATAATAAAATAATAATAATAATTGCAGGAGGGCAATGGCACATAATTTCGTGACACTAGACCCGCAGCCAGCGAGGAGGCAGTTCTGCCCATTTAGCTGACTCCTGAGCACACACGCACTCAGATACTGTACACAGGCATCCACTCACACAGGTGTGTACATCTGCTCTGACTTTCTCATTGTCAGGCAGTGTACATTTAACTGTGCCTTGGACTTGGAGGTTGTCCATCAGGGGCGTAAATTGCAGGACAATTTCCCAAGCTTTCTCTCCGTGGCTGCGCCCCAAATAAATGTGGCCTCGCCGTGGATCGAACTTAGGGACCTTGGTGCGAGAGGCAAACGCGATAGCCGCTCTGCCACCGCCCCCGTCCTGTGTCTTATCTCTCCCCTGTTTCATTCTTCCCGTGTCTCCCCTCTCTCTCTCCGATCTTATCTCTTCCTGTCTCATCTCTTCTCTGTATCATATCTTATCTGTCTCATCTCTCCTCTGTCTCATCTCTTTCCTTTCTCATATTCCTACAGTTAATGCGGCCGACTGTCGTCTATTAGGTTCTCTCTGCGGCCCGCACTCTAATAAGTTTGCCGACCCCTGCTGTTATGGAAAAAATCTTTTATTTTACATTTCATTATTTAAATGAATATTTCTTTTATCTAACCTACTGCATCTATGCGTCAACGAAGTAATTATAAGAAACGGTTTGATATTTGCAACGATGCAGCGAATTTAATCACAGAACAATCGCTAAAATTCGTAACAAAACAAAGTAGGTACAAATATTTATATCATTAAATTTATTACACTACTTTAAGTAGATTTAAAGAAAACTTGCACGAATAAAAAAGAATGATTTATATGATAACCCATTCAACCATTGCGCTCAGTCATTCGTTTCCATCTCAGTTTTCAATGCGGCTCACACGCTCATACAGGCAACTTGAGGTTTTAATCATTGAAAAATCATAGGGTTAATTGGAACAGCATGATTTTAATTTCAACAGCAATTCGGATATTTTTAGAGTCTACCCTGGGCGAAATCAATATGCCGAGAAACAATTTTGTTGATGTAGGACTAGGTTCTTCGACTGCAAGCTATTACTTAGAAAACTGTCCTTCTCCCACAGAAATTGTTCTAAGCTATCTTTAGCTTACGATAAAAATGTAATATGTAAAATGAACGCACTAAAATTTTGAGCCAAGCAAGACATACTTTCTAAAAGTAGCACGAAATTTATATTTTATCATCAGTTGGGCCTGGAAAGAGCATTATACCAATATTGATAGCCTGAGCAGCCTGTCCATATTAGTGTTGTAGTTAGCGGGCGTGAAACGCTTTTCACGACCCGCCCGCTGTGCATATCTATGGAATTCGACCATAGACAACAGCAGAGAGCGGGCTGCCGTTAGTTTCAACCTAGTTTCAACCAGTGTTGGGCACTGGTCCGTTAATAAGCGTTAGTCCGTTAATAAGCGTTAATAAGCGTTAATTTTTTCTTTAACTTTTAACGGACCATCGTTAATTTAATTTTAGGTTAACGGATTAACGATTTTTCGTTAATTTTTTTCTAATTTAACGATGGATGTGGTCCGTTAATTTTTTGCTGAATTTTCTTCATCTCTAAAGTTTTTAGATCCAGAAAAAATCTCTTTGCTTTCCAGATTTTCCGGGTTTATTTGACAGCCCTTACAAGGCTGACGACAAGTTGACAGACAAGGCATTTCTGTACGAGCAGCACCTGATTCGGCTCTTCGCCCGGTACAATACGCCAATACCATCGAGTGCTGCTGTGGAGTGGATGTTCTCCACGTGCAAAGACATTCTCCGTGCTAAACGAGTGCCTCTATCGTACCAGATGCTGAGTCAGTTGACTTTTCTACGCGGCAACCAGCATCTGACTCTGTGCAGTCGAAAGTAAAGACTCAAGTGACGAAGTGGCATCTGGCATGACATTCTGCTGAAAAATGAAATATATGTGACGTATAATCTTTTCCATCTTTTGATTCTTTTCCAACGTTACATTGCATGTAAAAGAAAAAGCGATGAACTCAAGAAATGAGTGAAACTTACTAAAATCTTCGTGCAACTTCAAAGCAGTGCTGTAAAAAGGGGCAAAAGTATGCTAAAGGGGAAATTCATCGTCATTTGCAACGCAGAAGATTTTTAACGCTTATTAACGTTTAACTCCTAACTTCCGTTAAATTTATCAAAAATTTAACGGAAGTTAAAGTTAAAACTTACTTTTTTTTTATTTTATCGTTAACGCTTAACAACTTAACGAAGTTAAAAAAGTATTAACGATGCCCAACACTGGTTTCAACACGCATTAGCTAACTACAAAAGGATTTGTCTCCGAAATCGGCCGTTGAGGCGGCTTATCATTTAATACATCTTAAATAGAACGTTAGACAATCGGTAACGCAGTATGTTGCACATCTATTTTAATTTTCACGATTGAAAGTCTATGGCTTTAATTAGGCATCAAACTATTTGTCTTCGAGCTGTCGAATCTTCAAAAGGTGAGTAAAATTAGGCTTCCACATTTTTTCCCTTTTTACCAATTGTCTGAAGAAGATATTTCATACTGAATGAAACGGAGTATAGAAAGTGGAAACACAAGAAGCAGAAGGTAGGTTTGTACTGACAGTTGGAAGGTGTTAGTTCAGAAGGCAAGTCTAGATTGCCAGGCGTGTTTTTGTATGTCGATGTTGATGTGTCAGTGTGAGCATGTCGATGTTGATGCATCAGTGTGAGCTTGTCGATGTTGATGTGTCAGTGTGAGCTTGTCGATGTTGATGCATCAGTGTGAGCATGTCGATGTTGATGCATCAGTGTGAGCTTGTCGATGTTGATGCATCAGTGTGAGCATGTCGATGTTGATGCGTCAGTGTGAGCTTGTCGATGTTGATGCATCAGTGTGAGCTTGTCGATGTTGATGCGTCAGTGTGAGCTTGTCGATGTTGATGCGTCAGTGTGAGCTTGTCGATGTTGATGCGTCAGTGTGAGCTTGTCGATGTTGATGTGTCAGTGTGAGCTTGTCGATGTTGATGCGTCAGTGTGAGCTTGTCGATGTTGATGCATCAGTGTGAGCTTGTCGATGTTGATGCGTCAGTGTGAGCTTGTCGATGTTGATGCGTCAGTGTGAGCTTGTCGATGTTGATGCATCAGTGTGAGCATGTCGATGTTGATGCGTCAGTGTGAGCTTGTCGATGTTGATGTGTCAGTGTGAGCTTGTCGATGTTGATGCATCAGTGTGAGCTTGTCGATGTTGATGTGTCAGTGTGAGCTTGTCGATGTTGATGCGTCAGTGTGAGCTTGTCGATGTTGATGCATCAGTGTGAGCTTGTCGATGTTGATGCGTCAGTGTGAGCTTGTCGATGTTGATGCGTCAGTGTGAGCTTGTCGATGTTGATGCATCAGTGTGAGCTTGTCGATGTTGATGCATCAGTGTGAGCTTGTCGATGTTGATGCATCAGTGTGAGCTTGTCGATGTTGATGCGTCAGTGTGAGCTTGTCGATGTTGATGCGTCAGTGTGAGCTTGTCGATGTTGATGCATCAGTGTGAGCTTGTCGATGTTGATGCATCAGTGTGAGCTTGTCGATGTTGATGCGTCAGTGTGAGCTTGTCGATGTTGATGCATCAGTGTGAGCTTGTCGATGTTGATGCGTCAGTGTGAGATTGTCGATGTTGATGCGTCAGTGTGAGATTGTCGATGTTGATGCGTCAGTGTGAGCTTGTCGATGTTGATGCGTCAGTGTGAGCTTGTCGATGTTGATGCGTCAGTGTGAGCTTGTCGATGTTGATGCGCCAGTGTGAGCTTGTCGATGTTGATGCATCAGTGTGAGCTTGTCGATGTTGATGCGTCAGTGTGAGCTTGTCGATGATGGCACATTGGTGTATACCTCACACAAGTTAGATAGGTTTTTTATGATGCATGCGCATGCATATTGTAGGGCCACTAAGGCGAAAGTGGCTATCTGTAGCTAACAGGATCAAGGCATTTAAAATCGCTTGTAACTGCTCCTATTACCAGGCTAGTGTTTGTCCGAGCTCGTCGTGACGACTCTCGATGCCATATCGAAGAAAAAGAGGACCCGGAGCTGGTTGGGGAAACGCTGAACAATGCTATTTTGAGTCGCCTACTTTGGTCAGCTGCTCGAGAGCTTCTCTGTCGGCAGGTGGCAAAATTCTACAGATTGGTTAGCCGCAGTCTAGAACTCTTATCCAGCTACCAACTGTACTCAGTGCTGCTGGAGCTTGTACACGACTGCGCTTTTCTATCGCTTGCTGCGCCTCATCAAATTGACCAGCATTCTGGGACAACGGTAGAAAGCTCAAAAACTGACATGCTTCTAGTTTGCTGATATTTTTCATCGCCTATGTAATGCTAATGAATAGATAAAAATCTGACTAATGGACGAACCTAGTGCGAATGAAAAGGAGGAGCGAAATCAACCAGCCCCAAGCTGGAGTCTCCGTATATTTAGACGCAATAAATATGATAGGCTGGGACAGAATGGGGGGCAGACGGAGCGGAGAGATAAATAGGGGTGGGAAAGCGTGGGGGGACGCAATCGAAGGGGTTAGCGGTCAATAAATAAGATTAAGGGGGGAAGAGAATTGAGCAATCAGGCCCGACTGGTGGTGGTTAAGCGCCTAAAAAATCGATAATTGTGCGGACGGGGCAGGCAGACCAGGGTTGGACAAGAGAAGTAGGGGTCGAGGACTTCTAGAAATAGCATCTAGAAATGCCACAATAAATAGATTTCCCCTTCAGGGATCCTTCAAAGGGCACCAGGACTACTAGAATATTCTCTAGACTAAACTGTAACGAAGTTTTCCTAGTTTTTTAGTGATCAGATTGAGTGACCAAATACAATAAGGCCAGATATAGCTATAAACTTCGTTACTATAAACTTAGTAAAGTAGATAAAGAATTGGTTTTCACTCGCGTTTCTCTTTTAGAGGTCTACTAGCTCCGGCATTTCAATGGTAGAAGATTATATCAGACCTATCGAAAGGCGGCAACAACAGGAAAAGCAGCAGCATCAACAACTGCACAGGCAGCAGCATCAGGAGCAACGACAACAACAACAGCAGCAGCAGCAGCATCAACAGCAGCAGCAGCATCAACAGCAGCAGCAGCATCAAAGGCAACAGCAACAGCAGCAGCAGCATCAAAGGCAACAACAACAACAACAACAACAACAACAGAAGCAGCAGCAGCAGCATCAAAGGCAACAACAACAACAACAACAACAACAACAACAACAGCAGCAGCAGCAGCAGCAGCAGCAGCAGCATCAACAGCAGCAGAAGCAGCATCAAAGGCAAAAACAACAGCAGCAGCAGCAGCATCAGCAGCAGCAGCAGCAGGGACAGTGGCGGAGGCAGAGTAAGCAGGTTCTAAGGCCGAGGCCCGTCGCAATGGGCACTCGGATCCCAGTTCCTATCTGAGCTTTGGCCACAGCTTGGCCAAAGTCGATGACTTCGTTGGGCGCAGATAATAATTAACATTGCCAAGAACGAATGCTTTGAAGATTGTCTTTCTCAGGGAGTAAAGATACCGAAAGCCGAATTTCGCATCGGCTGTGCTTTCTGTAGATGTACATGTTGTAAGCCCTGGCTCGCTTTTTAATGCGCTTAAATTTAAATTTACATTATAGTAAAGCGACCATCATTAAGTTGATACTTCTTTAAGTTGTAGATTAGTACTTATCAACGGCTGACTGAATGGACCGCTTTCTTATTTGGAAGTTTTTTGCGCAGTCGAACGGCCTTGAAATGCTCGGCGCTCTCGACTAGTTTGATCTTTCGTTGTAGCTCACTGAAGTGAAGTGAAATGCAGATAATTGGCTGCTTAATCTTCGTTCAGTTGTCAAGTGAACATGCGCATTGCTCACAAAATTCAGATTTGAAAGTACAAAGTCTTGCAGATTTCGTGGATTTCCTTGGGTTTACGCGGGTTTCCTAGCAGAAAATTCTGTGGGTTTCCTCCTGTCAGCAGATTCTGTGGGTTTCCTTGGGTTTACGCGGGTTTCCTAGCAGAAAATTCTGGGGTTTCCTCCTGTCAGCAGATTCCGTGGATTTCCTTGGGTTTACGCGGATTTCCGAGCAGCAGATTCCGTGGGTTTCCAAGCAGCAGATTCCGTGGGTTTCCTAGCAGCAGATTCCGTGGGCTTCCTAGCAGCAGATTCCGTGAGTTTCCTAACAGCAGATTCCATGGGTTTCCTAGCAGCAGATTCCGTGGGTTTCCTAGCAGCAGATTCCGTGGGTTTCCTAGCAGCAGATTCCGTGAGTTTCCAAGCAGCAGATTCCGTGGGTTTCCTAGCAGCAGATTCCGTGGGTTTCCTAGCAGCAGATTCCGTGAGTTTCCTAGCAGCAGATTCCATGGGTTTCCTAGCAGCAGATTCCATGGGTTTCCTAGCAGCAGATTCCATGGGTTTCCTAGCAGCAGATTCCGTGAGTTTCCTAGCAGCAGATTCCGTGGGTTTCCTAGCAGCAGATTCCGTGGGTTTCCTAGCAGCAGATTCCGTGAGTTTCCTAACAGCAGATTCCGTGAGTTTCCAAGCAGCAGATTCCGTGGGTTTCCTAGCAGCAGATTCCATGGGTTTCCTAGCAGCAGATTCCGTGGGTTTCCTAGCAGCAGATTCCGTGAGTTTCCTAGCAGCAGATTCCGTGGGTTTCCTAGCAGCAGATTCCATGGGTTTCCTAGCAGCAGATTCCATGGGTTTCCTAGCAGCAGATTCCATGGGTTTCCTAGCAGCAGATTCCGTGAGTTTCCTAGCAGCAGATTCCATGGGTTTCCTAGCAGCAGATTCCGTGAGTTTCCTAGCAGCAGATTCCGCGGGTTTCCTAGCAGCAGATTCCATGGGTTTCCTAACAGCAGATTCCGTGAGTTTCCTAGCAGCAGATTCCGTGGGTTTCCTAGCAGCAGATTCCGTGAGTTTCCTAGCAGCAGATTCCGCGGGTTTCCTAGCAGCAGATTCCATGGGTTTCCTAGCAGCAGATTCCGTGGGTTTCCTAGCAGCAGATTCCGTGGGTTTCCTAGCAGCAGATTCCGTGGGTTTCCTAGCAGCAGATTCCATGGGTTTCCTAGCAGCAGATTCCATGGGTTTTCTAGCAGCAGATTCCGTGGGTTTCCTAGCAGCAGATTCCGTGGGTTTCCTAACAGCAGATTCCGTGGATTTCCTAACAGCAGATTCCGTGGGTTTCCTAGCAGCAGATTCCATGGGTTTCCTAACAGCAGATTCCATGGGTTTCCTAGCAGCAGATTCCATGGGTTTCCTAGCAGCAGATTCCGTGGGTTTCCTAGCAGCAGATTCCGTGGGTTTCCTAGCAGCAGATTCCGTGGGTTTCCTAGCAGCAGATTCCGTGGGTTTCCTAGCAGCAGATTCCGTGGGTTTCCTAGCAGCAGATTCCGTGAGTTTCCTAGCAGCAGATTCCGCGGGTTTCCTAGCAGCAGATTCCATGGGTTTCCTAGCAGCAGATTCCGTGAGTTTCCTAACAGCAGATTCCGTGGGTTTCCTAACAGCAGATTCCGTGGGTTTCCTAACAGCAGATTCCGTGGGTTTCCTAACAGCAGATTCCATGGGTTTCCTAGCAGCAGATTCCATGGGTTTCCTAGCAGCAGATTCCGTGGGTTTCCTAGCAGCAGATTCCGTGGGTTTCCTAACAGCAGATTCCGTGGATTTCCTAACAGCAGATTCCGTGGGTTTCCTAGCAGCAGATTCCGTGGGTTTCCTAACAGCAGATTCCGTGGATTTCCTAACAGCAGATTCCGTGGGTTTCCTAGCAGCAGATTCCATGGGTTTCCTAACAGCAGATTCCATGGGTTTCCTAGCAGCAGATTCCATGGGTTTCCTAGCAGCAGATTCCGTGAGTTTCCTAGCAGCAGATTCCGCGGGTTTCCTAGCAGCAGATTCCGTGGGTTTCCTAGCAGCAGATTCCGTGGGTTTCCTAGCAGCAGATTCCGTGGTTTTTAGAAATGAGGTTTTTAGTTTTGTTTATGACCAATGATGCATTGTTATGCGATAGAATCAACATGCCTATCATAATTATTTCCTGAAAAGCAGGAACATATGAAGGTTGCTCACCCAAAGTGGCAGTGAAAATATCACTTAAAGAGAATAAACTGCATGGAATGATTTCCTGTTCATTTAATATTAAATTGTCAGCCCAAGCTAGTCAGGTAGCTGCAGTGCCTTTGATCAATGATTGACACTTCTTGAAAAATCCTTCAACGAATTCGTTTAAGACTGTCCGCTGTGCACAGGTAATTGATAAACAAGAAATGAAATGCTCTTCTCTGATCTTTTACATCAGCAGAAAATTATAGCAAATTAGTTTTTATCTATATCCCCTAATCCATTCCCTCACTCTATTCCCAGAATCAATTCCCTGGCTCTATTCCCTCACTCTATTCCCTCACTCTATCCACTGACTCCCTATTCCCTGACTCTCATTCCTTGACTCTCTATTCCCTCACTCTATCCCCTCACTCTATCCACTGACTCCCTATTCCCTGACTCTCATTCCTTGACTCTCTATTCCCTCACTCTATTCCCTCACTCTATCCACTGACTCCCTATTCCCTGACTCTCATTCCTTGACTCTCTATTCCCTCACTCTATTCCCTCACTCTATCCACTGACTCCCTATTCCCTGACACTCATTCCTTGACTCTCTATTCCCTCACTCTATCCACTGACTCCCTATTCCCTGACACTCATTCCTTGACTCTCTATTCCCTCACTCTATTCCCTCACTCTATCCACTGACTCCCTATTCCCTGACTCTCATTCCTTGACTCTCTATTCCCTCACTCTATTCCCTCACTCTATCCACTGACTCCCTATTCCCTGACTCTCATTCCTTGACTCTCTATTCCCTCACTCTATCCCCTCACTCTATCCACTGACTCCCTATTCCCTGACACTCATTCCTTGACTCTCTATTCCCTCACTCTATCCACTGACTCCCTATTCCCTGACACTCATTCCTTGACTCTCTATTCCCTCACTCAATTCCCTCACTCTATCCACTGACTCCCTATTCCCTGACTCTCATTCCTTGACTCTCTATTCCCTCACTCTATCCCCTCACTCTATCCACTGACTCCCTATTCCCTGACTCTCATTCCTTGACTCTCTATTCCCTCACTCTATCCCCTCACTCTATCCACTGACTCCCTATTCCCTGACTCTCATTCCTTGACTCTCTATTCCCTCACTCTATCCACTGACTCCCTATTCCCTGACACTCATTCCTTGACTCTCTATTCCCTCACTCAATTCCCTCACTCTATCCACTGACTCCCTATTCCCTGACTCTCATTCCTTGACTCTCTATTCCCTCACTCTATCCCCTCACTCTATCCACTGACTCCCTATTCCCTGACTCTCATTCCTTGACTCTCTATTCCCTCACTCTATCCCCTCACTCTATCCACTGACTCCCTATTCCCTGACTCTCATTCCTTGACTCTCTATTCCCTCACTCTATTCCCTCACTCTATCCACTGACTCCCTATTCCCTGACACTCATTCCTTGACTCTCTATTCCCTCACTCTATCCACTGACTCCCTATTCCCTGACACTCATTCCTTGACTCTCTATTCCCTCACTCTATCCACTGACTCCCTATTCCCTGACACTCATTCCTTGACTCTCTATTCCCTCACTCTATCCACTGACTTCCTATTCCCTGACACGCATTCCTTGACTCTCTATTCCCTCACTCTATTCCCTCACTCTATCCACTGACTCCCTATTCCCTGACTCTCATTCCTTGACTCTCTATTCCCTCACTCTATTCCCTCACTCTATCCACTGACTCCCTATTCCCTGACTCTCATTCCTTGACTCTCTATTCCCTCACTCTATTCCCTGACTCTCATTCCTTGACTATCTATTCCCTCACTCTATTCCCTCACTCTATTCCCTCACTCTATCCACTGACTCCCTATTCCCTGACTCTCATTCCTTGACTCTCTATTCCCTAACTCTATTCCCTCACTCTATTCCCTCACTCTATTCCCTCACTCTGTCTGTCTGTCTGTCTGTCTGTCTGTCTGTCTGTCTGTCTGTCTGTCTGTCTGTCTGTCTGTCTGTCTGTCTGTCTGTCTGTCTGTCTTTCTAGGAATATATAACACTTGCAGATAAAGCTATTTTATATATTTTATTCTGTTTATTATGTTGATAGTCAATAAATCAGTGTATATTTGTTTTAATAATTACTTGTCATTTTTTAAAATAGATTTTGCGCACGATGCCATCAAAGAGCATTCAGGACACACGTGAAAGCATATAATTCAAGGCAATTAAAAATAATTAAAAAATGATTTATAAATGTGAAATGCTTCGGTTGGGGCTGACAAAATCCTACAGGAGCTAATAGAAAGTAAAATGCAGTCCGCTTAACTCCGCTTACATGGGGCTTGGTATTTTGAGCAGGATAAATATTATGCTTTTAGTTTAGCATAAATTCTACACGAGCTTCTGAAAGCTCAGTTGAGAAAGTAACAGGTCGCTTATCGAAATGACGGATAGCAATCCTAGCGTGGCGCATTTATGGTGTGTTTATGTAGCAATCAAATTTTCTTCGGCTTCAGTAAAGTGATGATAAAAATGTGATTTTTATTGACAAAAGAATGAAAATAAATTGATTTTTTTGTCATACAAAACTGTCAGAATGCAAAGAAATCACAGCTGGCAATCTCCCGGCATTCAGTTGTGAGTAAAATCAAAATGTCCCGCAAGCTGTGTCGGTCCAAGCAGAAAATCATCAGGAAAATTCAGACTCATCGATCAGTTTTGAGCTCACAGGCACAGCTGCGATGCCAAACTGGGTCAGTCCAAGGCCACGCAGCCAGCTGACGTCTGTGACATCGCCGCGCTGACCGAGCAACCACTGCGAGCTGGAAGCTGCCGACTGCAGCTGGTCGATCGGAATCGCCATTGAATTGTTCCTGTTGGCAGAGAGACAGTGAGGCTTTGAGTACGTTTGTCTGTCTGCCTACTTGGAGCTTAATAATATAAATAATAATTGCAGGAGGGCTGCGGGAAATGGCACGTCATTTGGTGACACTATAGACCCGCAGCCAGCGAGGAGGCAATTCGGCCGATTTCGCTGACTCCTGAGCACGCACGCACACAAATGTGTACATCTGTCCTGGATTTCTCATCGTCAGGCCGTCTAAACTCTCACTGTGCCTTGGAGGTTGGCTCTCAAGGGCCAAATAAGTTGTTAGACCGCTCTGCCACTGACCCTCCTACTACTTGGATGTTTGTAGTTCAATATATTTGGACTTCTGTGTCGGGCGGTCGGGAGTTCGAATCTCAGCCCTAGGGAAAAATGTACAGTTGTCTGTCTGTCTGTCTGTCTGTCTGCCTGTCTGTCTGTCTGTCTGTCACTCACCAGTGCAGCAGTTGATCCGCCGGTTCGCTGTTGTGCGCCACCAACCAGCGCGAGTCGACAACACAGGCGGTGCAGCTCTGTGGCAGCTGAAGCTGCCCTGGTAGCTCGTCGTCTGTAACCCAAGTCGGCTGTCGTCTCGGACAGAGGTTGAGCCACTCCCCGCCGACGCTGGCGTTGCCACCGAGTACCAGGATGCGCCTAGTTGGCGGCGACTGCGGTGGAGGTGGTAGATCGTTGTTTTTAATGACGTCATTGATTTGTAATGTCATTGCAAAGCGACACAATCTTCACCTTTCCATCTGACTGCTGCTGCTGCTGCTCGCAGTTCAGTGGCAGCAGGCAAGGTCCTCCGCGTGGCACCATGAGGCCCCAATCTAGGCGGGTCCATTGGTTATCAGCCGGGCTGTAAGAGTCCACCAGTCGGCAAGGCTGCTCAAAGCTGGGCTCCAGGTAGCCGCCGCAGGCGATGATTACGGAGCCGACGCCGCCCCAGCCGGCCACGCAGGCCAGACCCGGGCAGGATCGGGCTCGAGGCAGCGGTTCTCTGAGGTTCCAGACGCGACGCTGAAGGCTGACAGCGGATTTCTGAAGATCTTCGTCCGGCTGTTCGTCGTCGTCAGTGAAGATTTGAAATGCTTGAACCTGGCATGTCAGGGTGGGGAGTTTCTAATCATTCAGCTTTCTTAGCCCCATTTATCCCAGGGAACTCACCGTGTCCAGGCAGCCATCCAGTCCGTTCTCTCCGCCCACAGCGTAAACAACTGAGTCGCAGACAACTGCAGACGGAAAGCAGCAAGCGTTGTGAAGGCCCGCTATGGGGACCCAGGCCAGCTCTGCGTTCTTGTTGCTTCTAAAAGCAATGGTGATTTGTGGGTCGAGGAGAATTGTGGATCGAGGTTAAAGAATGTTGATTGTCCGAGTGTGTATTTGTCAGCAGGATGATATTTCTTTTGACTGTGTTCGTTTTCGGTTTGAGTAGGTTGATATTCAGTTGGACAAGAACGATATGCGGTTTTGGAAGACTCATTCGAGTATTTGGTTTGAGTAGGCTCATATTCGGTTTGAGTAGGCTCATATTCGGTTTGAGTAGGCTCATATTCGGTTTGAGTAGGCTCATATTCGGTTTGAGTAAGCTCATATTCGGTTTGAGTAGGCTCATATTCGGTTTGAGTAGGCTCATATTCGGTTTGAGTAGGCTCATATTCGGTTTGAGTAGGCTACTAAAAGGCTACTAAATTTAAACGACGGAAGACTCTATATTGGGTGGAAAATTAGCTGAAGGCCCATTTTGATGAGAATACGCGTTGAGGAGATAGCAGATAAATTTGTTCTAAATCAAGGTGTAAATTCACCCCAAATCCAAGGCCAAGCAAGTGTTGGTCTCCGCTCCCGTGCTGCCCATCCAGCCCCCGAGAACGAAGACAACAGAGTCGTGACAGCAGCAGGCGAATGCCGCCCGCGGCTGCGGCAGCTGCAGCCGTGGACTGAAGGCCGCCAGACCGCTTCTGGGATCCACGAGGTACGCTGCGCAGCTGGCCTCACCCAAGCGTCCTAC
Organism: Macrostomum hystrix; assembly: GCA_950097015.1. Lineage (NCBI taxonomy): Eukaryota > Metazoa > Platyhelminthes > Macrostomidae > Macrostomum > Macrostomum hystrix. The sequence goes on from CATNEN010000008.1 coordinate 911,068, forward strand.
TGAGCCATTGTTGCCATCGCAACCGCCCAGCAACAGCAGGTATTCGTGTGCTAGCCTGGGTGCGGCTGAGTGCTGGCACATATTGGCGAACATCTTCGATCGGCGAAAGCTGCTGAAGTACTGATAGGCGTCCATGGCGCTCAGGGCCCTGCGGCTGCGCTCGTTGAGTCGATCAAAGCGCATTGCAGCCAGTAGGCAGATCTGGTCCCACAGTGGCGTCAGCCGGTCGGATAGCCACGCTAGCAGCGGCTCAACTAGGGTGTCCTCCAGCCACACGTTCAGCCTGTTTTCCAGTTTTAAACCATTCTGTTTGTGATAGACAGATAGAAATTATATCTAACCCATTAACTCCACTGACTCCAGCTAATGCTGAGTAATTATTTTATATCTTGGCTAACTGTGGAAATGGAGATATAGTCAAAACATTTATCGGGGTGCAGCCGCTTGTTGTGAAAATTACGCCCTGAAAGTGTACGAGCTACACTGCCTGGCGATGAGAAAGCCAGGGCAGATGTACTCACCTGCGTGAGTGTGTGCCTGCGTACGGTATCTGTGTGCGTCATAAATTTGCCGATAGTCACAGAGCTCCAACGCACCAATCGTCTCTAAGCAGGTCAACAATCGTATCGACACTGAACTGACGAAAATCCGGTTGTCGAGCCGCGCTCAGAAAGTGTTTGAGAAGAAATTCTCGGGTCAGCCTGGCGGCTTTTAGTCTCGGAAAGTCTCGCACCTGCAGCCATATGCCGCACACAGTTTGAACACTCAGCTCGGACAGCACAAACGACTCGGCGTATCTAATCAGGCTGGCGCACTCGAACTGGCGCGCGGCTTCTAGAACTTCGCGGATTAGCGAAATTCGCATGTCCCTGCGTTGGGTTGAGGACCGTTTGCTGCTAAATCTGGGTTACTCTAAGGCGAGGCCACATTCGTTTGGGGCGGAGCCGCGGAGAGAAGGCTTGGGGGCTTGGGTCGTGCAATTTACGCCCGTGAGGGCCAACCTCCAAGGCACAGTGAGAGTGTACACTGCCTGACGATGAGAAAGTCAGCGCAGATGTACACACCTGTGTGAGCGTATGCCTGCGTACAGTATCTGTGTGCGTGTGTGCTTAGGAGTCAGCGGAATGGGCAGAATTGCCTCGCTGGCTGCGGGTCTATTGTCACCAAATGATGCGCCATTGTTCGCAACCCTGCTGCAAATATTATTATTATTATTATTATTACTTATTTTTGTCTTAACCCTCCAATCATTCCACCCCAAATACAATATCCTATAATCCTTCCTTCTCCCAGACACTACCACCGAATGCTACCGTGTCCCAGACACTAACCCTAATCTTTCCGCCCATAGGCACTACTCAGGGACTACTACTCAGAATTACCCGGGACGGGAAACGAGCGGTTCATGTTGATTCCGTGAGTCCGTGTTACTAGTGTTTTACATCACACTTGTTCAGAGCCGCAAGAGCTCGGGAGACACAAAAAATGCGTCTGATCACAAGATTGCCAAAACTCGTAGCGCATCTAGCCTTGAATAGCTCTTGTATAATTAGTTCTACAGGTTAAGATTGCACTGGAAGCTTATTTTGTGCTTTATCTTAATGAAGATGTTTAAGCGGGGTTTAAATTATAGGAAAAGTTATGATAACACCCAGGCAAAAGCTGATGACCTAAAGCTACAGAGTGATACATTCTGTGCATGCTGAGAAAATTTGGATTTGATCCGATCAAAATCTGCATGAATTGCTCCTTTCCCGTCCCGGGTATTTAGTAGACCCTGCACTACCCTCAAATCCTTCCGCCCAATGACCCTATTGTCTAATCCTATAGCCCCTTCCCTAATCTCTAATCCCTCCACCCCAGACACTACCCTTTATCTTTCACATCCTACACTTATACAACCATACCATTACATCCATTTGATGTTTTCCATCGGACAGCATAAAAAACAAATCTTACTCTCACCTTACTCGATCAAAGTGACAGAAGTACAGCAGCAGTTGCAATCTACTCAGGCTGCTTACTTCCCTCTCCGTCAGTTTGAGCAAATTCGCGCCATTGTCAGCTTGCAGGACTCGCTCGTAGAATAAGTAACTCTTGGCTATCAAAGAGTGCATGTGCACTTTAACGCGAGTGCCCAGTATATCGAGCTCGTGTCGCAGCAACCTAGGCTCAAAATCTTTGAGCAGACCGGAGAAACCCTCGGCAGTAGGACATTGCTCAGATGTTTGATTGGCGCTCATTTTGAATTCTTTGAACTAACGCTGGCAATAATAAAATGACAATCTTATCCCTTGTGGGCTGTTGAAATGTTAGAAATAAGCCAGTCATCTGGGTGGCTATGCTAAGCAGTTGTCTATGGCTGAACCCTGGTGGAGACAGGAAAGCGCAAGCATCTTATTAAACGATTTTTTTAGCGTTAACGCTCAGTGAATTGTGTTAAACCTTATCGTATGTAGCATCAATGGCACTATCGATAGCATCAATGGCACTATCAATAGCATCAATGGCACTATCAATAGCATCAATGGCACTATCGATAGCATCAATGGCACTATCAATAGCATTAATAGCACTATCAAAAGCATCAATAGCACTATCAATAGCATCAATGGCACTATCAAAAGCATCAATAGCACTATCAATAGCATCAATAGCACTATCGATAACATCAATGGCACTATCAATAGCATCAATAGCACTATCAAAAGCATCAATGGCACTATCAATAGCATCAAAAGCACTATCAATAGCATCAATAGCACTATCAATAGCATCAATAGCACTATCGATAACATCAATGGCACTATCAATAGCATCAATAGCACTGTCGATAGCATCAATAACACTATCAATAGCATCAATGGCACTATCAATAGCAGCAATGGCACTATCAATAGCATCAATGGCACTATCAATAGCATCAATGGCACTATCAATAGCATCAATAGCACTATCGATAACATCAATGGCACTATCGATAACATCAATAGCACTATCGATAACATCAATGGCACTATCAATAGCATCAATGGCACTATCAATAGCATCAATAGCACTATCGATAACATCAATGGCACTATCGATAACATCAATAGCACTATCAATAGCATCAATGGCACTATCAATAGCATCAATGGCACTATCAATAGCATCAATAGCACTATCAATAGCATCAATAGCACTATCAAAAGCATCAATGGCACTATCAAAAGCATCAATAGCACTATCAATAGCATCAATAGCACTATCAATGGCATCAATAGCTTTATCAATAGCATCAATAGCACTATCAATAGCATCAATAGCACTATCAATAGCATCAATAGCACTATCAATAGCATCAATAGCACTATCAATAGCATCAATAACACTATCAATAGCATCAATGGCACTATCAATAGCATCAATAGCCCTATCAATAGCATCAATAACACTATCGATAACATCAATGGCACTGTCAATTGCATCAATGGCACTATCAATAGCATCAATGGCACTATCAATAGCATCAATGGCACTATCAAAAGCATCAATAGCACTATCGATAACATCAATGGCACTATCAATAGCATCAATAACACTATCGATAACATCAATGGCACTATCAATAGCATCAATGGCACTATCAATAGCATCAATGGCACTATCAATAGCATCAATGGCACTATCAAAAGCATCAATAGCACTATCGATAACATCAATGGCACTATCAATAGCATCAATAGCACTATCAATAGCATCAATAGCACTATCAATAGCATCAATGGCACTATCAATAGCATCAATGGCACTATCAATAGTATCGATTGCACTATCGATTGCCTAAATAACACTCATATTTAGCTTCTTATTGACGTCAATATGAAAATAAAACTTCCTGAAAAGAAACTAGGAAAACTCAGACGATCTTCCACAGTTTTGCACAGCTGAAAGCTGAGCTGATATTACATGAAAATTTTATTTTGCCTTCCTACCTGACTACCGGAGCTCAAGTTACAGTCTGGGAGCCTTGGTAACTAAAAATATTGTCACTCCGCCTGATTGCGTGTCAACACAAACCCGGCTGTACTTTTATCAAGTTATGGGTGGCCCCCATGAAGCTCATACTCACCTAGCATGAGCTAAAGGTGAATGAATCGGTGAGAGGCCAAGGGCTAAATGAAAATCAAGCTGATTAATTCTTGTAAAAACATCTTTCAATAGGCGCGGTTTGTTCTCAGTTTTTTTTCCAGTGCGAATCAGTTTGGCTTGCAACAATAGACAGGAAAGTAACGGACACGTAAGTTAATAATCCTGGCTCTATTTATAGAAATAGTCTCTGTAGATCGCTTAAGAGCGCTCTATCATTGCAACGACCTCGAGCTGCTGCTGCTGCTGCTGCTGCCGCCGCTGAAGCCGCTGCAAACGCTGCAGACGCTCAAAGTGCTGTTTGTACTGCTGCTGCAGCTGCGCCTGATGCCGAAGCTGCTGTCGCTGCTGCTGCTGCTGCTGCTGTTGTCGCCAGTCGCCGCCACGCCGCTGAAGCAGTACACGGAAGGAGTGACTGTTGCGCAGCAGGATGAAGAAGTTCAGGCTCGAGTTGATGGGCACCACAGCCATGCCCCAGCTCACTATTTGCTCCAGCTTGCCCAGAATGTCAAAGTCCTGCTTCATCAGCGGCAGCCGGGTGAGTCGCTGCAGCAGGTAGATGGTTGTGGCGGCATTCGACAGCGCGTAGGGGAACTCGAGCAGGATGAAGCCGACGGACAGCAGCAGGATGGTGCGCGCGGCTCGGCTGACGGCTCTGTGGTTTGAGTAGAGAGCTCGCAGGCGTCTAGCGATGTGGCAGGCGAGGCAGAACACACAGAAGCCGGGTAGGAGGGTGCCCAGCGTCACATAGCTCAGATTCTTGAATAGGTGCAGGCGCAGGGTTCGAACCATGGCCTGCGCCTCCACGTCGGTGGTGGCGTTGATGGCCAAGGCGGCCTCGCCGAGGCTCCAAGCGCTACCGGCCAGCAGCTCGCAGCCACAGAAGCAGAGGATGGCCATCAGGATTCCGGCCTGGTAGCGTGGCGGGAACTGACGGCCAGGCTGGGCGGCCAGTTCTGGCCGGTCGGTGATGACCGCCCTGTAGGTCGTCAGGGTTAGCATCCACCAGTTTCTGGCTGTCTGGGCGGCGTGGACGCAATCTCCGAGCTCGTCTGGCACCGTATTGGGCGGCATGAACAGCTGGCTGAGCAGGTAGATGGTTAGCAGCAGGTTGAGCAAGAGTTCAAATCCGGTGAGGGCTACCATGCCGCTGCAGCGTTCCCTGACGCGGCCCAGCAGCAGGGCCAGCATGAGCAGGCAGTTGAGCAGTAGGGCCAGGTTGGCGCAGGTCAGGGACAGTCCTAGGGCAGCTTGAATCGAAGCCCCTGCGGCAGGCATTGCGCCCTCGGCCACAATCAGCTTTTTGTTTACATCTGAGGCGGACCTGTTGGACATTGTTAATCGTCAGTGAGTTAGCAATGAGACAGAATGAGACTTGCCTTATATTTACTGCTGGAGCTCTCAACTGCTTTGAAGCCTCTTTTCTCTGATTGGCTAGAGCGATTGATTGGATTAATTCTCTTGGATTGATTATTCAGTCCTGAGTCTGCTCAACAAGGCGATGCGGGCTGCTGTGTGGGAGTGAAGCCTCGTTTTACATTCGAGACTCAGTGAGGCTGGGGGAACTCTTGTTTAGTTCTCCGATCAAAATGGATTACAGATGGAGGTAGTAAGGGGAGAGGATGAGCATGAGACATCCGGGAGGGATGATACTCAGACAGTAGATAGAGACAGGCGAGGAGAAAGAACTGGGTTTCAATCGGGGGAAAAGGTACATGGGAAAAAGCGGAAAAATATAAATCTTTAGAGAAGTAGACAGGAGAGAATTAAGTAAATTCAAGAAATTAAAAGTATATTTAGGAGAGAGAAGTAGACTAACGAGAGAGAAGTAGACTTTTGAGACAGAAGTAGACTATGGAGAGAGAAGTAGACTTAGGAGAGAGAAGTAGACTTAGGAGAGAGAAGTAGACTATGGAGACAGAAGTAGACTATGGAGAGAGAAGTAGACTATGGAGACAGAAGTAGACTATGGAGACAGAAGTAGACTATGGAGACAGAAGTAGACTATGGAGAGAAAAGTAGACTTAGGAGAGAGAAGTAGACTTAGGAGAGAGACGTAGACTATGGAGAGAAAAGTAGACTATGGAGAGAGAAGTAGACTTAGGAGATAGAAGTAGACTTTTGAGACAGAAGTAGACTATGGAGAGAGAAGTAGACTATGGAGAGAGAAGTAGACTTAGGAGATAGAAGTAGACTATGGAGAGACGGGATGGTTAGTGTCACAAACAGTTTCCGAAACGAGTTTCACCCTAAAAGTAATCTCTAAATAGCGAAGATTGGGCAAAACTAATTGAGGAAGAATTTTGTAAGAATTGAAGAACTATGCTCAGATAAAAAATGTCCATTCAAATATGCCTATCCTCTATCCGATAGAGATTTTGATAGCAGCCAAATTTGGCACTTATCATGCTTCTCTAAGAGGGCTGTCAAAGTTAAGCGCCGAGCTTAGTCGCTTTGTCAGGAAATGAAAAGGAATTTTTGATGTGAAATTTTACTGACAGTCAAGAATCTCGTCGCTTCTAATTAAAGAAGGAATCTCATTGATGAATTTGAGGAATTTGAAGAACAAACTGCCTTCTTGTCATATTTTTTACAATTTCATCATATTTCCAGACTGATAAAATGTTTCAGCAGCCGTCGACAGGGCTAGGGAATAGAGTCAGGGAAGAGGGGAGTAGAGAGTCAGGGAAGAGGGGAGTAGAGAGTCAGGGAAGAGGGGAATAGAGAGTCAGGGAAGAGGGGAGTAGAGAGTCAGGGAAGAGGGGAATAGAGAGTCAGGGAATGGAAAGTCAGGGAATAGAGAGTCAGGAAAGAGGGGAATAGAGAGTCAGGGAAGAGGGGAGTAGAGAGTCAGGGAAGAGGGGAATAGAGAGTCAGGGAATGGAAAGTCAGGGAATAGAGAGTCAGGAAATAGAGAGTCAGGGAATAGAGAGTCAGGGAATAGAGAGTCAGGGAATAGAGAGTCAGGGAATAGAGAGTCAGGGAATAGAGAGTCAGGGAATAGAGAGTCAGGGAATAGAGAGTCAGGGAATAGAGAGTCAGGGAATGGAAAGTCAGGGAATAGAGAGTCAGGAAATAGAGAGTCAGGGAATAGAGAGTCAGGGAATAGAGAGTCAGGGAATAGAGAGTCAGGGAATAGAGAGTCAGGGAATAGAGAGTCAGGAAATAGAGAGTCAAGGATAGAGAGTCAGGGATAGAGAGTCAGGAATGGAGAGTCAGGGAATAGAGAGTCAGGGAATAGAGAGTCAGGGAATAGAGAGTCAGGGAATAGAGAGTCAGGGAATAGAGAGTCAGGGAATAGAGAGTCAGGGATAGAGAGTCAGGAATGGAGAGTCAGGGAATAGAGAGTCAGGGAATAGAGAGTCAGGGAATAGAGAGTCAGGGAATAGAGAGTCAGGGAATAGAGAGTCAGGGAATAGAGAGTCAGGGATAGAGAGTCAGGAATGGAGAGTCAGGGAATAGAGAGTCAGGGAATAGAGAGTCAGGGAATAGAGAGTCAGGGAATAGAGAGTCAGGGAATAGAGAGTCAGGGAATAGAGTCAGGGAAAAGGGGAATAGAGAGTCAAGGAATGGAAAGTCAGGGATAGAGAGTCAGGAAATAGAGAGTCAGGAATGGAGAGTCAGGGAATGGAGAGTCAGGAAATAGAGAGTCAGGGTAAAGATAATCACTTAGCCACACAATGTCGCCAGCTCCGATTTTGAAAGAAGTAGACTGAAAAATAGTGTTTTGCTTTCGCTAGTTTAGCCAATCATGCCTTGATCCTGGCCTGATTTTATTTATTGAAAAATACACGGCAATTTATTAATAAAATAATGGGTGAATAGGCTGCTGAGCATCAAAATAAGGGAAGTTTTTTATTAAGTACCTTTTCTCTTGAGCTATTATGAGTTCAGATTTCAATAACACACAAGTGTTTAGGAAGAAGATTAATAATTAAAACACATTTTTACGATTATGCAAGTGTGAAATAATGAAAATTAAAAATTCAAACTATATACAGAGCATATCCTGGTCCTGCCTTTTCTCCATGGAAGACTGCTATGTACTGCGAGATAAATTAGAAAAAAAACAATAATTGATTGGTTTGGACAATAAGAAAAAAAATTTTTGTCAGCACAAATATAGCAGTTTGGACTGGATAATTCCGCACAAGAAAACAATAAATCGCCCATCGCCAGTTTCAAGTTTTTTTAGCCCAGCAAGTCTACCTGCGAGCTGTCAGTCCGTTGTCACACTTGTGCTAAGGCTGGCGAATGAAGATAGCGACGGAGACCCAGTCGACTGCCGAGGCGAGTGCTGCTGCTGCTGCTGCTGCTTTTGTTCTAGTTGCTGTCGTTGCGAAACCTGCTGCTTTTGGGATCGTGGCGGCTGCGGCGACTGCGGCAACTGTGGTGGTGGTCCAACTTGAACAAAATAAGATGACAGGCAGCGCTTTCTACCCTCGCCGGTGTCGACTGCCGCGGCAGCTGGCAATGACACCGTTGGTAGATCAGCGTCAGAGCCGTGCCGCACCTCCAGTGTCTTCCAAAAGCGCGGCCGGGTTCCCGATGGCTCCGCTGTCATTGCTGATGACGCGCTCCGGGCCGCACTGCCAACGTCACCGGCGGAAGCCACGCGACGAAGCGGCATCGGGGACGCTTTGACAACGACCTCCTCGGTGCGCTCCGTGGTGGCCGCGCCAGATGCAGATACGCTGTCAATTTTGGCAGTCTCGATATCATTGTTGTTGCAACAATCATCGTCGGACAGCACTGACGCGTCAGTCGGCAGGCAGGCCGTGTTGTCCGCTGACTGCGACGTCGCAGCTTCGCACAGGCGCCGCAAACTCGATGCCTTCGACTCTGAGTCGCTCTCCGCCGAGCGATCGACGACGCGAGGCACCCAGAACCAGCACGAGCTGCTGCGCTCCTCATCCTCGCTGTTATCATCGTCATCAATGTCGTCGGCAAAATACTCGATGGTCTCGGTGGCCTCATCGTCGTCGGTAGCTAGGTTGCAGAGAATAAAACGCATCAACTCCAGCCGCATCGGCTCACTGGCTTCCGATTGGCTGCGGGACGCGGGAAACATCGCTTTACCGAGTTAAGAAGTGCATAAAATGTTTCAGCAATTCGCTCTTTGAAGATCAGCTAGGTCATGAGTTCGAAATCCAGGATTGCAGGAAGAATGATTTTGGATGAGTTGTAAGTGGCTGTGGGGTACTTTAAGTTTGGACTCCAGGTCTAGGCTAGCAGGGGGTCAAGGGGGGTCAGCGGCAGAGCAGTTAACGCCAAGGTCTCTGAGCTCGATTCCGTGGCAAGGCCACATTTACATGTATTTGGGGCGCAGCCGCGTAGAGAAGGCTTGAGGGCTTGTCGTGCAATTTACGCCCTCGAGGGCCAAACTCCAAGGCCCTCAGTGAGAATGTACACTGCCTGTATCTGTGTGCATGTGTGCTCAGGAGTCAGCGCAATGGGCAGAATTGCCTATGCCCCCAGCCATCCTATAATTATAAATAGTTTTATTATTAGGATAACCGTACACACTGACCTACTCAGTGAGTTTGAGTAGCTTCACTTCTAGAGATTTAAGTCAAGCAAATTCCGTCGTGGATTAGTTGAATGAAGCACAATTAGATTTCCTCTGAGAATTAATTACCTGAGAATATCATTAAACACGACAGGCGCGGCATGCAAGCTGGGGCTAGAATTTATTTTATTGGCGGAACATAAGGCAGTACATGGATGCAAAATAGGCATGAACTCGGTCTGACGCGCAGGTATCAGAGAGTGACTTCTGGACCAGACTCGCACTCTCCAGGGTCTAAGCGCAGGTATTTGCCGCTAAAAATAGTTGGAAACATTTAATTTGGGAGTTGGATTGAGCGATTCAGATTTTTAATTAACGACAAAGCGTGTACTTTTTGAGGATTCGCGAAACAGCAAACAAAACATCATGCTATGCTACAGTTGCAGTTGGTTTGCTCTGACCAGGGCTCACAGTCACATGCTCTGCGGTTCTCAGAACTTTATACTGGACTCAATGGGCTTCTGCGTAAATGATTTTAAACTTAATTAGAGGAAAGCCCAGAGGAAGCTCAGATTAATTATATTACACTCAGGTGAGACAGCTGATGCATCCGAGTTTTTAATTAATTCCACTCAATTAGGGCGCATGTACTCGATTTCTGAGTTAACTCGAATAATAGCAATTGCTCCGCCTCCAAACCTAGCCGAGTTTCTAACAACGTTAATTCGGATACCCAATTTACAACTGGTTGAGAACCGAAGCACTAAGGAGTTTATTGTCTAGCTCAAGAACAATTTTTTCCTAAAATTTGAACTTTGAGCTTTCAACTCCGGACCTCTTTAGGAGCTGAGAAGTACCAATCCTAAATGAAGTCCGCGACAACATGAACTCACTTGTTGGGCACGCGGGCATGGAGATCTGAAATTCAGAGGGGACGTTCAGGTTAGTGCGTGATAGATCAGGTAAGATATCAAAAGGTTTAAGGGGTGAGCCGCTCGCGCCAACGTCCCTGAACTCGATTCTGCGGCTAGGCCACAATCGTTTGGGGCGCAGCCGCGGAGAGAAGGCTATGGGCTTGTCGTGCAATGTACGCTCTTGAGGGCCAACTACCAAGGCACAGTGAAGTGTACACTACCTGACGATGAGAAAGTCAGGGCAGATGTACACACCTTTGTGAACGTGTGCCTGCGTACAGTATCTGTGTGCGTCTGTTCAGGAGTTACTGACATAATTGCCTCCTCGCTGGCTACGGGTCTAATGTTATCAATTGATTTGCCATTGCCCACAGCCCTCAAAGCTAATATTATTATCGGTACATTCATCGATTGGTTCGATAGTTCCAGAATCATTAAAATGTTACTTTACTGAAAAAAGCAATAACATAAAATAACAACAAAATAAAGCAACGAGGCGTAATGAAGCACAACAAACTCGACCAAGTAGTCGTGACGCAAACTTTTGAGCTATTCTGAGCAGTGCAATGATTAGAACCTTGAGCGGCTTCTTTCGCGCGTCAGTCGTGGGGTGGGCCGTCGGTCTTGCAGTGACCTCTGCTCACCTCTGCTCACTAAGCTGCACCCATCTCTCGTTCCATCGCTTGGATTTCTCATTCATGAATTTCGACTGCATACTCATCATCTCATATGAAGTTAGACGCTTTTGGATTATCTAGCAATGTTTTAGTTGCCTAACCGGTTTTCATGCATAAATTAGGATTTTAAAGCTACTTTTATGAGTAGTAGCTAGAAAGTTAGGTAAACTATAGTTTTCTAACATACAGTAACGTGAAAATCTGGATCTTTAATCTCGACACTCATGAAAATATTGGGATACATTTTCACAATGACAGTCTTCTCAAAGAAATTATTAAGCAAGACAAATGTAATCCTAAAGTTTTCATGGTGGTTATATTTCTTAGGAAAGACTTCTCATACTTCATATCAATAAATCTCAATATTTTCCTTACCAATTGCTCTAGTGCAATCGGACCAGCCGAAACTAGCTCCAGTTTGTTGATTTTCCTGACTGATCGCAAGAAATGAGGGAGACAGCTGCTGCTGCTGCTGCTGCTGCTGCTGAGAGGCCGCGGTTCGACCTCCGAATCGTCTTTGGGAGTCAATTCGAAGTCGCCGGGCCTGATCGTCCAACTCTCGGTCCGGAAAAGCGCCTCTGTGCTGTACGAAGTAGCCGGTTCGCTCCTGAGTCCTGAAATGGAAGAATAACGATTGACCGGCTTACAGAGTTATTCGATACACTCAAAAATACAACTAACCGCATTCGGAAATCCACAAGATGAAGTCATGGATTCAAATGAGAGTTTTACTAGATAAGCTTGTCCAAGGATTTGCTCCCAACTCTGTACCTTGTGGGCGAGGCCTGCTGCAGCTGATGCTGCTGACGCTGCCTCTGAGAAGAGGTGTTGACATCGAAAACTTCGTCTTCGTCACCACCGCTGGACAGCTGCGCCAGGCGGATCTGCACTCGCGCCAGCGTGTCGTGTCGATCAGCCCCATCCAGCAGGTCGTCGTCCTCTAGCTGCATTGTCCGACAGAGTCCTTCCAGCTCGCTGATCGGATCCGCGCCGCCGGGAGCAGATCCTCCCGAGGACGTGCCGCGCGGGCTCAGCAGAGAGATTCGCTTATTTCGACGCAGAGTGGCAGCTGCGGCAGCTGCTGCAGCCGCCCCAGTGGGCAGAACTTTCACCGCGTTCGATGGCAGCTTCAGCGCTGCTCGCTTTCGCTTATCGTTGGAGTCTTCGGCCTCATCGCCTGAGTCGGAGCCGTTCGCACGACCGTTGCCGTTTTGACGACGCTGATGCCACTCCAGGCGCTCCTCCAGCTGCTGCATCAGGTTTTGCTGCTGCTGCCGTTGCTGCTGCTGCCGTTGCTGCTGCTGGGGCGGATGCGACTGATGACGTTGCTGCTGCTGTTGCTGACCCGGGCGCTCAGTTTGATTAGCTGTGCTATGCAGCTGATGCTCATGCTTATCATATTCTGGCCTTACTTTGTATTGAGGAGAATGCTGTACTTGCGACTCGACTTGAACTTGTTGCTGATGCTGACTCTCTTGGTGGACGTGGTTCGGTCTTGGCTGATAACGGTGGTTCGATTGCGGTTGATTTTGAAGATTTAAACGCGCAGCAGCAGACTGAGGCTGCTGCTGATGCTGAAGCTCCGCGTGGCGCTGTGCTGCTTGCTGGCTCTGTCGCTTGTCGTTGTAAGGCTTTGATTGGTACTGAAACTGACGCTCGTGCTGCTGTTGGTAATGAAGATCGACCTCGATGGTATTTGAATGCGGCTGAGGTGGATGAGGCTGCCACTGATGATTCAATTCGAGCTGATGCTGATGACGATGCTGATACTGATGAGCTTTGGGCTTGCGCTGCTGAATTTGGGTATTTATTGGCTGCTGAAGTTGGGTATTGATTGGCTGCTGAAGTTGGGTATTGATTGGCTGTTGAAGTTGGGTATTGATTGGCTGCTGAAGTTGGGTATTGATTGGCTGCTGAAGTTGGGTATTTATTGGCTGCTGATTTCGCTGATTCTGATGCTGTTGATGATTCTGACTGTGAGACGCATCGCTCCGTGGCTGCAGCACTCCAATTGAAAGACTCGCTGAGGCTGTCTGTGTGGATGGGATTTCGATTGAAGGGCCCGGAGCCCTCGGCGACGTAGCCTGGATTTGCGATCGCGGCCGCGGATTCGCTTCGTTGGTCCGACTGATTTGATTTCGTCTCGAGGTAATTGGTGAGCCAACGGCAGCGAGCGCGGCTGCAGCTGCGGACCTTTCTGCAGGTTCCTGACGCCCTGGCTGCTCCGGCTGCTGCGACTGCTGAATGGAAGACAGACTACTCGACCTCTGGCGAGTAAGAGGTAGCTCAACTACCGCGGGCTGTGCTCCTTGGTTGCCGCGAGATATAGGTCGATGCTTGCCCGACGACCACAACCGACGTTGCTGCTTGTCCTGATTCGGCAGCTGGTTCTGGTTGCTGTAGTACTGTTGATAATGATAGTGATGCTCTTGAAATGCTGTAGGAGGCGGCGGCGGTGGCGGCGGAGGCGGTGGCGGTGGTGGTGGTGGCGGTGGTGGGGGTGGTTGTGGCGGCGGGACCTGCTTATACAGCTTCGGTGGCAGCTGTACAGTGGCAACAGCTGACGCGGGCACTATATGAATCTGTTTATAAAGTTGGTCGGCGAATGCTACAGCGGAAGTAGCAGGTTTTCGATGAGATCGCGGCGGAACTCGCGGCGGAACCCGCGGCGGAACCGTCTGCGGTTGTGAATTTACTGGGCGCGCTTCTTCCCGATGCAGAAGTGTTTGTCCAGCGTCATGATCTCCGTCACTGGGTCGATACCGGTAGACCTCATTCTGCGCCTCACTTCCCTGAGGATAGAGATCGCTGGTCTTGATGGAGGCAGGGAGTGAGGAGCTCTGGCTGTTGGATGTGGACTTGCCCTGCTGCTTCGGCGGCTGCTCATGAGAACTGTACTCAGGCCTGGTTTGGTTCTGATGCTGATGCTGTTGTGGCTGTGACTGGAACTGGTGTCGGTGCTGATGCTGATTGTTCCTTCTGGGTTGGTGCTGCAGATCCTCGTATCGATATTGCTTCCGGCTCTGGTGCTGATTCGGATACTGCAGCTGGTGCTCATGCTGATACTGATGCTGGTGCTGGTGCTCGTGCTGATGCTGTTCCTGAAGCTGGTCCTGAAGCTGGTGCTGGTCCTGATGCTGGTGCTGATTCTGGTGCTGATGCTGGTTCTCATGCTGGTTCTCATGCAGGTGCTGATGCAGGTGCTGATGCTTGAACTCACGCTTAGGCTGATGCTGATTTGGACTTCTAGTTTCCAGCAACCATCTTCCACCGTCGCTAATACCGTCTACGACTTCAAAGACGGCGTCATCATCATAGTCTGCTTCGTCTGCGCTTACGCTGACCAGACGCGCGGTGGCAGTCGCCATGACCACCGTTGCTAAAGAAGCTTCAGCTGGCGGCAATGGTCGCTCCTTCTTTGGCCGAGCGGAGCTATGTCTGTGCGGCTGGTATTTGTGACGCTCCTCTTCAATGGGCTGTTGCTGCTGTTTCAACTCCTGAGCTTGCTTGCCTCCGTCAACTGTCAGAGGACTATTTGACTGCGCAAATAGCAAGCGAAGTTGCTCCTCTACTTGAGACTTTGGACTTGTCGTTTGCTTCTTTTGCTGGTGTTGTTGCTGCTGCTGCTGCTGCTGCTGCTGCTGCTGCTGTTGCTGACGCTGCTGCTGTTGCTTATTTGATAGTTGCTCTGCTTCACTTTTAGGTCCGCTCTTGTTTCGCGGTGACCAAGGGTCATTAGCGCTCAAATGTACAGCTGTGCCCAACTGTGCTCCACCGTAGGCAGAGCTCTGCACCGCGCGCGCACCTTCACCCCACTCCGCGGCTGCGTGAAAACCCCAGTGGGCGTGGAGTGACGAGTCCCGCTGACCTGCCGAGGAGTGAAAGGCTTTGTGCCGCTCTGGCGGAGGCGGGTGGGGCAGCCTTCTGCGTCTCGCCGAGGGTGGACCCTCCCCCTCCTCCGCCGCTGCCGAGTCCGAGTCCGCCTCACCCTCCGCTTGCGGTCTCCGCTCAGCCTGTTGGACCGCTGCCATGGCTGGGGATGGCCAATAAGCTGACACCTGCGGTGCTGCCCGTGTCGACATCTGAAGCTGCAGCTGCAACAGGATTTCGGCGGCCTCGTCTTTTTCAGAATCCTTCTGAGACGCCGCAGGCACCGACGGCATTCGCTGGGACTCCGACTGCTCCGGCTCCGTCTCAGTGCGACTTCCGTCTGAGCGGTGCGCCCGCCTCTGTGGCCTCAGGGGATCTCGCGGCGGACCGCGGAGCCGTTCAAAGCTGGCCAGCTCGCCGTTGGGATGCTGCAACAACGCCACAGGCAGGAAAGCCTCAGCATCAGCCTCTGCCGAGGATGAGGCCTGGCGATGTCGATCAATTGGCGCAGCGGAGGTGGAGCGCGATCTAGACGGCGACGACATTCGGCTTTGCCGGCTTCGCTGACGGCTTCGTCGTCGAGGTGTCGATTCTCCAGAGGACACGGTGGTGCGGGAGCGCGAGTCGATCACTTTTATCTTTCGCATTCTGCTGAAACGGCTACTGCCAGCCGCACCTTCGAGGGAGACGGCTCCTGCGCCTTCCTCTGCGGTGGCTGTGGCGACCGACATGGAGATCGCGAAACCAGCGGAAGCACGTAAGGAGTCTTTAGTGTTCAAATTTCTGCCGCCAGCACCGTCGCCACCGCAGCCGGAAGCGACGTCAGGTGGTTGCAGCTTCTCGCTGATCTGGCGCCCGATGTCGCTGAGCTGCTCCAGGTAGCGCCGCCGATCCTCCTGGCGCTGATTGTCCCGCTCCAGGGTGTCGCCCAAGCTTGAACTCAGTTCAGCAGCGTCTGGATCTTCAGCGTCCGCTGGCAGGTTGCCGCGGTAGATAGCGTCCAACTGTGAGGAGGCCACACTGCTGGCTGATGGGCTGTGAGGACGGCTACTGCTTGTGGCAGCAGCTTCCTGCTGACTTACAGCCATCGGGCAGACTTTGGAGGCGCAGCTGGTGGCGGAAGCCGTTCAACTGCGAGTCGAGGCAGGGTTGGGTTTGAAACGAGTTGAGTTGAGTCTAGATGAGAACTTTTTTTAGAAATGGCGGTGTACCACACCGTGGATAGCGAATGCCCCAGTCAGTCACTTCGCTTGCTAACACTTCTGGTCTCTTGAATCTAGCCCTTCAACTGCTTCTTTTCTGGTCAAGCAGACCGCCCACCCCTCCAAATGTTCCTCCCTCAACAACCTTTGGACGCGCGACGCCATAAGTGCTCGGGTCTCTGAGCCAGGCTTGTTCTGTGCACCTCGCTTTTGCGTACCTAAAGTTGGCACACAGCGCCCCAGCACAAGAGCGAGAATGTTAAACTTGTAGGCAAAGAGCGATTGACTGGGTGAGCCGAGCTTTAGAAACTCATTAATTGGACTCGCATGCGTGCTTTCTCTTCAGAGTAAATGAGAAGTAAGAGAGTAAAAGAACTTTGCCATGCCATATTTTTCGTATATTTAATAAACCCCCTTTTGTGGTCTAGCTTTTCATGATAGAGTTACATACTAGTATTTAGAGCTGTACGACGGTGTGGGGTAACATGGTTAGCTATGTACAGACTTTGATGAGACAGAAATATGAATTTTCTGTTAGCAGTTTTGTTGCAAGGCCATGCTTTCTCAGCTAAATGCTTCTATTTGAGTATAATAAGTAGAATAATGCTTCTACCTACGCGAAAAAGTCATTTGAGGGGCGCTTTGCAAGTTTGCCGCTCAAAATTTGAAACAGAAAAACTATTTTAAGGGCTGGCAAGCTGGAAAAAATACGTCCTAGAAGCGTCACAAGCTCACATCAATACCGCAGTCTGAACTGCGAGATGATAAAATTGAACCATCACAAGATTGAACCATCTCAATATTAAACAATCACAAGATTGAACCAACTCAAGATTGAACCATCTCAAGATTGAACCATCTCAAGATTGAACCATCTCAAGATTGAACCATCTCAAGATTGAACCATCACAAGATTGAACCAACTCAAGATTGAACCATCTCAAGATTGAACCATCTCAAGATTGAACCATCTCAAGATTGAACCATCTCAAGATTGAACCATCTCAAGATTGAACCATCTCAAGATTGAACCATCTCAAGATTGAACCATCTCAAGATTGAACCATCTCAAGATTGAACCATCTCAAGATTGAACCATCTCAAGATTGAACCATCTCAAGATTGAACCATCTCAAGATTGAACCATCACAAGATTGAACCATCACAAGATTGAACCATCTCAAGATTGAACAATCTCAAGGTTGAACCATCACAAACTCGAACCATCTCAAGATTGAACCATCTCAAGATTAAACCATCTCAAGATTGAACCATCTCAAGATTAAACCATCTCAAGATTGAACAATCTCAAGGTTAAACCATCACAAACTTAAACCATCTCAAGATTGAAACCTCACATGATCGAAACATCCCAAGATTGAATTATCACAAGATTGAACCATCACAAGATTGAAGCATCAAGATTAAAATATCTTAAGCATCGAACCATCACAAACTTGAAACATGACATGATTGAAACATCACAAACTTGGAATGTCACATGATTGAAACATCACAAACTTGAACCATTACAGGATCGAAATAGCACAAGATTGAAGCATGACGTCAAGATTAATGCCTTTGAATCTCCAATTCTCAAGATTGAACCATCTCAAGATTGAACCATCTCAAGATTGAACCATCACAAGATTGAACCATCACAAGATTGAACCATCACAAACTTGAACCATCTCAAGATTGAAACATCACAAGATTGAACCATCACAAGATTGAACCATCTCAAGATTGAACCATCACAAGATTGAACCATCTCAAGATTGAACCATCACAAGATTGAACCATCTCAAGATTGAACCATCTCAAGATTGAACCATCTCAAGATTGAACCATCTCAAGATTGAACCATCTCAAGATTGAACCATCACAAGATTGAACCATCACAAGATTGAACCATCTCAAGATTGAACCATCACAAGATTGAACCATCACAAGATTGAACCATCTCAAGATTGAACCATCACAAGATGGTACAATCTCAAGATTGAACCATCACAAGATTGAACCATCTTAAGATTGAACCATCTCAAGGTTGAACCATCACAAACTTGAACCATCACAAGATTGAACCATCACAAGATTGAACCATCTCAAGATTGAACAATCTCAAACTTGAACCATCTTAAGATTGAAACCTCACATGATCGAAACATCCCAAGATTGAATTATCACAAGATTGAACCATCTCAAGATTGAACAATCTCAAGGTTGAACCATCACAAACTTGAACCATCACAAGATTGAACCATCTCAAGATTGAACAATCTCAAGGTTGAACCATCTCAAGATTGAACCATCTCAAGATTGAACCATCACAAGATTGAACCATCACAAGATTGAACCATCACAAACTTGAACCATCTCAAGATTGAAACATCACAAGATTGAACCATCACAAGATTGAACCATCTCAAGATTGAACCATCACAAGATTGAACCATCTCAAGATTGAACCATCACAAGATTGAACCATCTCAAGATTGAACCATCTCAAGATTGAACCATCTCAAGATTGAACCATCTCAAGATTGAACCATCTCAAGATTGAACCATCACAAGATTGAACCATCACAAGATTGAACCATCTCAAGATTGAACCATCACAAGATTGAACCATCACAAGATTGAACCATCTCAAGATTGAACCATCACAAGATGGTACAATCTCAAGATTGAACCATCACAAGATTGAACCATCTTAAGATTGAACCATCTCAAGGTTGAACCATCACAAACTTGAACCATCACAAGATTGAACCATCACAAGATTGAACCATCTCAAGATTGAACAATCTCAAACTTGAACCATCTTAAGATTGAAACCTCACATGATCGAAACATCCCAAGATTGAATTATCACAAGATTGAACCATCTCAAGATTGAACAATCTCAAGGTTGAACCATCACAAACTTGAACCATCACAAGATTGAACCATCTCAAGATTGAACAATCTCAAGGTTGAACCATCTCAAGATTGAACCATCTCAAGATTGAACAATCTCAAGGTTGAACCATCACAAACTTGAACCATCACAAGATTGAACCATCACAAGATTGAACCATCTCAAGATTGAACAATCTCAAGGTTGAACCATCTCAAGATTGAACCATCACAAGATTGAACCATCACAAACTTGAACCATCACAAGATTGAACCAACTCAAGATTGAACCATCTCAAGATTGAAACCTCACAAGATTGAACCATCTCAAGATTGAACCATCACAAGATTGAACCATCACAAACTTGAACCATCACAAGATTGAACCAACTCAAACTTGAACCATCACAAGATTGAAACCTCACATGATCGAAACATCCCAAGATTGAATTATCACAAGATTGAACCATCTCAAGATTGAAACCTCACATGATCGAAACATCCCAAGATTGAATTATCACAAGATTGAACCATCACAAGATTGAACCATCACAAGATTGAACCATCTCAAGATTGAACCATCACAAGATTGAACCATCTCAAGATTGAACCATCTCAAGATTGAACCATCTCAAGATTGAACCATCTCAAGATTGAACCATCTCAAGATTGAACCATCTCAAGATTGAACCATCACAAGATTGAACCATCACAAGATTGAACCATCTCAAGATTGAACAATCTCAAGGTTGAACCATCACAAACTCGAACCATCTCAAGATTGAACCATCTCAAGATTAAACCATCTCAAGATTGAACCATCTCAAGATTAAACCATCTCAAGATTGAACAATCTCAAGGTTAAACCATCACAAACTTAAACCATCTCAAGATTGAAACCTCACATGATCGAAACATCCCAAGATTGAATTATCACAAGATTGAACCATCACAAGATTGAAGCATCAAGATTAAAATATCTTAAGCATCGAACCATCACAAACTTGAAACATGACATGATTGAAACATCACAAACTTGGAATGTCACATGATTGAAACATCACAAACTTGAACCATTACAGGATCGAAATAGCACAAGATTGAAGCATGACGTCAAGATTAATGCCTTTGAATCTCCAATTCTCAAGATTGAACCATCTCAAGATTGAACCATCTCAAGATTGAACCATCACAAGATTGAACCATCACAAGATTGAACCATCACAAACTTGAACCATCTCAAGATTGAAACATCACAAGATTGAACCATCACAAGATTGAACCATCTCAAGATTGAACCATCACAAGATTGAACCATCTCAAGATTGAACCATCACAAGATTGAACCATCTCAAGATTGAACCATCTCAAGATTGAACCATCTCAAGATTGAACCATCTCAAGATTGAACCATCTCAAGATTGAACCATCACAAGATTGAACCATCACAAGATTGAACCATCTCAAGATTGAACCATCACAAGATTGAACCATCACAAGATTGAACCATCTCAAGATTGAACCATCACAAGATGGTACAATCTCAAGATTGAACCATCACAAGATTGAACCATCTTAAGATTGAACCATCTCAAGATTGAACCATCTCAAGATTGAACCATCTCAAGATTGAACCATCTCAAGATTGAACCATCTCAAGATTGAACCATCTCAAGATTGAACCATCTCAAGATTGAACCATCTCAAGATTGAACCATCTCAAGATTGAACCATCTCAAGATTGAACCATCTCAAGATTGAACCATCTCAAGATTGAACCATCTCAAGATTGAACCATCACAAGATTGAACCATCACAAGATTGAACCATCTCAAGATTGAACAATCTCAAGGTTGAACCATCACAAACTCGAACCATCTCAAGATTGAACCATCTCAAGATTAAACCATCTCAAGATTGAACCATCTCAAGATTAAACCATCTCAAGATTGAACAATCTCAAGGTTAAACCATCACAAACTTAAACCATCTCAAGATTGAAACCTCACATGATCGAAACATCCCAAGATTGAATTATCACAAGATTGAACCATCACAAGATTGAAGCATCAAGATTAAAATATCTTAAGCATCGAACCATCACAAACTTGAAACATGACATGATTGAAACATCACAAACTTGGAATGTCACATGATTGAAACATCACAAACTTGAACCATTACAGGATCGAAATAGCACAAGATTGAAGCATGACGTCAAGATTAATGCCTTTGAATCTCCAATTCTCAAGATTGAACCATCTCAAGATTGAACCATCTCAAGATTGAACCATCACAAGATTGAACCATCACAAGATTGAACCATCACAAACTTGAACCATCTCAAGATTGAAACATCACAAGATTGAACCATCACAAGATTGAACCATCTCAAGATTGAACCATCACAAGATTGAACCATCTCAAGATTGAACCATCACAAGATTGAACCATCTCAAGATTGAACCATCTCAAGATTGAACCATCTCAAGATTGAACCATCTCAAGATTGAACCATCTCAAGATTGAACCATCACAAGATTGAACCATCACAAGATTGAACCATCTCAAGATTGAACCATCACAAGATTGAACCATCACAAGATTGAACCATCTCAAGATTGAACCATCACAAGATGGTACAATCTCAAGATTGAACCATCACAAGATTGAACCATCTTAAGATTGAACCATCTCAAGGTTGAACCATCACAAACTTGAACCATCACAAGATTGAACCATCACAAGATTGAACCATCTCAAGATTGAACAATCTCAAACTTGAACCATCTTAAGATTGAAACCTCACATGATCGAAACATCCCAAGATTGAATTATCACAAGATTGAACCATCTCAAGATTGAACAATCTCAAGGTTGAACCATCACAAACTTGAACCATCACAAGATTGAACCATCTCAAGATTGAACAATCTCAAGGTTGAACCATCTCAAGATTGAACCATCTCAAGATTGAACCATCACAAGATTGAACCATCACAAGATTGAACCATCACAAACTTGAACCATCTCAAGATTGAAACATCACAAGATTGAACCATCACAAGATTGAACCATCTCAAGATTGAACCATCACAAGATTGAACCATCTCAAGATTGAACCATCACAAGATTGAACCATCTCAAGATTGAACCATCTCAAGATTGAACCATCTCAAGATTGAACCATCTCAAGATTGAACCATCTCAAGATTGAACCATCACAAGATTGAACCATCACAAGATTGAACCATCTCAAGATTGAACCATCACAAGATTGAACCATCACAAGATTGAACCATCTCAAGATTGAACCATCACAAGATGGTACAATCTCAAGATTGAACCATCACAAGATTGAACCATCTTAAGATTGAACCATCTCAAGGTTGAACCATCACAAACTTGAACCATCACAAGATTGAACCATCACAAGATTGAACCATCTCAAGATTGAACAATCTCAAACTTGAACCATCTTAAGATTGAAACCTCACATGATCGAAACATCCCAAGATTGAATTATCACAAGATTGAACCATCTCAAGATTGAACAATCTCAAGGTTGAACCATCACAAACTTGAACCATCACAAGATTGAACCATCTCAAGATTGAACAATCTCAAGGTTGAACCATCTCAAGATTGAACCATCTCAAGATTGAACAATCTCAAGGTTGAACCATCACAAACTTGAACCATCACAAGATTGAACCATCACAAGATTGAACCATCTCAAGATTGAACAATCTCAAGGTTGAACCATCTCAAGATTGAACCATCACAAGATTGAACCATCACAAACTTGAACCATCACAAGATTGAACCAACTCAAGATTGAACCATCTCAAGATTGAAACCTCACAAGATTGAACCATCTCAAGATTGAACCATCACAAGATTGAACCATCACAAACTTGAACCATCACAAGATTGAACCAACTCAAACTTGAACCATCACAAGATTGAAACCTCACATGATCGAAACATCCCAAGATTGAATTATCACAAGATTGAACCATCTCAAGATTGAAACCTCACATGATCGAAACATCCCAAGATTGAATTATCACAAGATTGAACCATCACAAGATTGAACCATCACAAGATTGAACCATCTCAAGATTGAACCATCACAAGATTGAACCATCACAAGATTGAACCATCACAAACTTGAACCATCACAAGATTGAACCATCACAAGATTGAACCATCTCAAGATTGAACAATCTCAAGGTTGAACCATCTCAAGATTGAACCATCACAAGATTGAACCATCTCAAGATTGAACAATCTCAAGGTTGAACCATCTCAAGATTGAACCATCTCAAGATTGAACAATCTCAAGGTTGAACCATCACAAACTTGAACCATCACAAGATTGAACCATCACAAGATTGAACCATCTCAAGATTGAACAATCTCAAGGTTGAACCATCTCAAGATTGAACCATCACAAGATTGAACCATCACAAGATTGAACCATCACAAACTTGAACCATCTCAAGATTGAACAATCTCAAGGTTGAACCATCTCAAGATTGAACCATCACAAGATTGAACCATCTCAAGATTGAACAATCTCAAGGTTGAACCATCTCAAGATTGAACCATCTCAAGATTGAACAATCTCAAGGTTGAACCATCACAAACTTGAACCATCACAAGATTGAACCATCACAAGATTGAACCATCTCAAGATTGAACAATCTCAAGGTTGAACCATCTCAAGATTGAACCATCACAAGATTGAACCAACTCAAGATTGAACCATCACAAGATTGAACCATCTCAAGATTGAACAATCTCAAGGTTGAACCATCACAAGATTGAACCATCACAAACTTGAACCATCACAAGATTGAACCATCACAAGATTGAACCATCTCAAGATTGAACAATCTCAAGGTTGAACCATCTCAAGATTGAAACCTCACATGATCGAAACATCCCAAGATTGAATTATCACAAGATTGAACCATCTCAAGATTGAAACCTCACATGATCGAAACATCCCAAGATTGAATTATCACAAGATTGAACCATCTCAAGATTGAAACCTCACATGATCGAAACATCCCAAGATTGAATTATCACAAGATTGAACCATCACAAGATTGAAGCATCAAGATTAAAATATCTTAAGCATCACAAACCATCACAAACTTGAAACATGACATGATTGAAACATCACAAACTTGGAATGTCACATGATTGAAACATCACAAACTTGAACCATTACAGGATCGAAACAAGATTGAAGCATGACGTCAAGATTAATGCCTTTGAATCTCCAATTCTAGCAGGCTAGGCATAAGAGAAATGGCTTACGTTTAGTTTTGTATGAACCAGAAATTGTCCAGGCTGCATAAAATTTTGCCTGCAGAACATTAAATGCGGTCGGATGTGCCCAAAACTGACAAGGACTTCCTAGTTGCCAGGCTGGAAAAGATCGTATTGATATCGGCTGCGTTCAGGTTTTAAACCTTTCGCGCGGCTTTTAAAATGCCCGAAAATCCCCAGAACGAGAGACGGGGAGAGAGACCGGTGGGATGCTGGTCAAACGTACAACTTCAGCGCAAAAGTTCCCGCCGGGCGCAAGAAGAAACTATCACGGAGCCATTGCGTCCAACCCGCTCCCAGCAATGGTTCAGATGCACTGTCCCCGCCTCTCTGATCCTCACAGTTTCCTATCCGTTGCTTGCAGATTGGCACGTGTGGGCACCCTTAGGCGCTTCCATTATATTCAGTAGAAGAATAGGCTTCCTGGAGAATCCACTCCACTTTTTTCTTTCCCTATTCCCATAGGTTGAAGTGTACAAATATTTTTCTTTCATGGCCCTCCTCAGTTCCGCCCCATCTGTCTTCAGGGTCATTAGCTCTTCGTCTGGCAATGAAGGCAACGTTAGCTTATTGCACCTGACTGTCGTGAACACAAAACTGGGCGATACACCTGCCCTCAGCCTAATAGCTTTCGGGTATGCACCAATCCAGCAATTCATATTTGACTAACTTATTTCGCCGTTTGGACTAGTGTGCTCAGTGGATTCAAAGCAAAACTGCACGGCGGTATTTTATGAGCCTGCAAATTAATAATTATATTGTTTCTTAGCGAGGCCAGCACTGGAGACTTTGTAATACACAAATATTGTCTTCGAAACTTCTTGATTTAGTGATGCTCTTTAATCTTGCATTATCACACTCTCGCTCGCTGGTGTACCTCTAACAATAACCCCTCCCTCCTTACTCACTGGTACACCCACCTCACGCCCTGGCCCTCTACTTACTCTCGGATGCGCCACCCCAATCCCTGTGCCTCTCTCTGGAACACCCACCCCACTCCTTGGCCCTCCTCTTACTCTCGGGTGCGCCCACCACCCCACTCCTTGGCCCTCTACTTACTCTTGGGTGCGCCCACCACCCCACTCCTATGTCCTCTACTTACTCTTGGGTGCGCCCACCACCCCACTCCTATGTCCTCTACTTACTCTTGGGTGCGCCCACCACCCCACTCCTTGGCCTTCTTCTCACTTTCGGCTACACCCACCTCACCTCCTGGCCCTTTCGTGCATTGACCTCACTCTCTCTCGCCTTTTTGCTCTCTTGTTATTCATTTTACTCTGCGTGTAGATTTTTTCCTGTTTTATTCACGACAGATCGTATAAAATGAAAACAATTTATCCTAGAAGTTAGCTTACCATGTAAAAATTTCTTGAAGACAAAGAAAACTTACTTAAATTAGCCACTCTGTCAAAACGCCCCTGGATAAGAAGCCATATCATGTTACCGCAACCACTGACCCGTGACCCGCCAGAATCAAAGACTAGCTTATTTGGCGACAAATTGTTTATTTATTACCTCTGTCACCGTGTGAATCGAGAAAAACTAACTACAATGCCTAATTTTGGTGAACTGGCTGTGTGCCAGCGACTACCAATGAAGCGATTCATTATTTCCCTGCTGCAATTTCGGCAAAACAAACTGCCGAATAAATTTGTGGAACACCCGAATAGGAAGGTGAGAAATTAATGAAATCAGACTGCAAGAACCAATAAACAATTGAGAACCATCGATTGTAAACAATTTGGTAAGATAGGAATCTGGACCGGATCTCCCTTCCAGATAACAAAGAATTTGGCTAAAGCTCCGAAGAAGCCACGCCATTAAAAGTGCAAGCCTGAGCGGGAGTGTCAGCTTGCCAGAACGGGATGGAAGTTTCGCTAGGAGGTCAGGTATTGGGCAGGTGTTTACATTGGATAAACAAAAAAACCGCGAGAGAGTCTAAATATGCGAACATTTCAAGCGTTTTTTGTGGATTACTGAACGGAAGACTTGTCTGTATTATTCCCAATCCTCATTGTCCAAGCCTGATTGAAAGCCCTGGTCGATTCCCATTGCTCTGTTTATCCCATAGCTTTCTGCTTTCTCGTTTAGAATTATGCCAATAGTAGCCTCTTCAATATATAGCAAAGCTGAATCGGTGGACAAACCAGGTGGACCTACCTGACAGTGGCTAAACAAAAATATGAATAATTAACATCAGGTAACGTGTTTCAACAGATTAGAATCTTCTTATTGGAAATATTCAGAGAGGAAAATATCTAGTTATACGAGTAAATATTCGGGGCAATGTACGGTTTTTTTTAAACAAGAGTTCAAATGGCAGATGGTCTATTTAGACAAAGTCGATTACAAAATTCAACGTGCGAAATTTTGCGGAGAAAAAAAATTTTTGGAAAGATATTTTTAACTGCGATAGCTAATTCTAAGAATTTATCCGTGTTACCTGCCGAGGCTCAACTTACAATTAAGTCGCGCTGTAGCGACATGACAGTAAGGAGAAGTAAAAAAGCTTGAAAAAGTCAGCAGCTACAGCCTCTGCTGCCGTTGATGCCGAAATTCGTGGTTGTGGTGGTGGTGGTGCTGCTGCTGCTGCTTTTGGTGGCAGTGAAGTTGCTGCTGCTGCTTTTGATAGCAGTGGTGGTGGTGCTGCTGCTGCTGCTGCTTTTGATAGCAGTGGTGGTGGTGGTGGTGCTGCTGCTGCTTTTGGTAGCAGTGGTGGTGGTGGTGCTGCTGCTGCTGCTTTTGATAGCAGTGGTGGTGGTGCTGCTGCTGCTGCTGCTTTTGGTAGCAGTGGTGGTGGTGGTGCTGCTGCTGCTGCTTTTGGTAGCAGTGGTGGTGGTGGTGCTGCTGCTGCTGCTTTTGGTAGCAGTGGTGCTGCTGCTGCTGCTTTTGGTAGCAGTGGTGCTGCTGCTGCTGCTTTTGGTAGCAGTGGTGGTGGTGCTGCTGCTATTGCTGCTTCGTCGTTCTAGAAGTGTGCTACCAGTCACCTTTCGGCTTAAATGCAGCACCGCATAAAATAAACGGCATAAAAGAAAGGTAGAGAGACAAAGAGCAGGCTGTTTTACTAATAAACAATGAGATGAATCGGTCCTAAAATATCTAACAGCCCCCCTGCTACTATATCCAGCTAGCCTGTCTCATGTTTCCAAGCGTGCTGGTCAAATGTAAATCTTCGTAGACCATTGATAGAGAAATAGAATGAGAAAGAGAATTGAAGGGACGAAAGTGGTTTAATAAAATTCCTGTGTGTGTGTCTGTCAGTGTGTGTGCGTGTGTGCGTGCGGACTCAAGTTTCTATTCTCTTAGTTGCCCTGGTTGGGGCTCGCAGATAGATAGATGGTCCGCCTTAGTCTCTCTGCACCTTACTTCATCAACTAACTCTGTCTCTAGGGAGGGGGCGGTAGGGTACCTCAATGGACGTTCAAAGAAATATGCTTGCCACTTCAACAAAAATAGACAAATAGACAGAAACAAAAGAAATGCAGTTCAGAAAAGGGTATTAGCTCGTAAGTACAGATACAGACATTCGGACGAATCCGCTTCTTAGACTCTGCAGTGGTACTCAAAATAAAAACGAGATTTGCTCTATTTTTATGTAAATTTTTATGTCAAATATTTATTTTATATTTAATTAAAGCTTACTGAAATAGGCAAAGATAATATTTCAAGATTGTGCTAATCTTGCAGTTATTACATGGATAAAATGAAATTTGAGGAAGTTCATTTGATTCATTCTAATTACTCGTTGACTAGTACTTTTCCGAGTTTCTGTTAAGAGTTTTCCTGTTTTAAGTTTTCTACCGCTTTCTCTCCGAGACATTGCTATTAGAATTAAATAACTAGAAGCAATGAAACAGAGAAAGGGCCATATTAGCGATATGAAAGTAGCTAAAATAAAATTGCAAGCCAGATTTTATACTACTATCTAGTAGGGTCAGAGCTAGTTTATTTTATAGAATTTCAGACGAGCGATATTGAATAAGTGCAATAGTTAATATGTTTTTATGCGTTAAAAAATTATAAATCCATTGAGATTTCAATGCTAAAAACGAGTATAAATTGCTATCAGGTCAGGTCAAGAAGAAGAAGAAAGGCACTGCATGAGAGATAATGATCACGTGATCTCAGTGAACCGGGAGGCCACCAAGGTCATTCGGGCTTGACTCGGCTAAACCTGTATGCGCCTGAGCCTAAATCAACAGAAGGAGAATAACAATAGAGGAAAGAGTCGCTATTTTGGGGAATAATTCGAAATCTGAGCAAACCAACTGCCCCAGCAGACTGTGACTCAGTTTTGGCAGCACGGAGACCACTCTCATGTCTATTTTTGCTTTTTCCTTAGTTGCTTGGGTAGCTTGTGCCGTTGGCAACGGGCGTTGCTGCTGACTTTAGAAGAGCTATTTTTAGCAACACCAGACGGGCAGGCGCAGACAAAACTGTCCCAGAAAGAGAGAAATCAGCCATAGAAACTAGTTGGCAATTTAGCAGTTGCTCAACAATGTGGGGGATAGAAAAATGGGAGCAACAGGCTAAAGCTGTTTGCACACGATCTCTGGGGAAGGGGGGCTGGCACACAGTGTGGAGCGACTCGTTACACAGAAGCACTTTCAACTCAATCGGAATGTGCGGAATTATTGCAGCACAGGTTGCCTGCGCACCTCTTTTTTCCTGTCCGTGTGCCTGGATGCACCGCGGCGATCGATCGGGGCCTCCGATCGGGGGTTGGGCCGTGATTCAATCGATTGCAGATTGTTCTCTCTTTTCTCCTTTCTCTCTCTTTGCTCGCCCAGAGAAGGGAATTTTGGTTCTCAACTAGGGAAAGGAATTCGTGTAGCAGAAAACTGCTCAACGCGCGCGCCCTCCCGGAGACCTCCCGCAGTGACAAGAACGCACTCCCGGGAGCCATTCAAAATTTGTCTGTCTGGACTGCAGGGTTCAGCTGAGCTGCAAACGTAAGCAAGAAAGGACATAGGAAGCGGGTCACCAGATATAGCCGCAACACTCAGAGAGCGCGATTTTCGATCTGCAGATCCGCGAAGCATTGTGTGCGCCGCTGCTTCTGAAGCGCACAATTGCCCAAATCTTCAATCGATCAAAATCGCAAATTCTAGCCCATTGCTAGCTATCTATTTGCCCATTCTTCTCCACCCAAAGCCCCTCCGTACCCTTCCGACCTCCTGCCATAATTTTTCTTGCCGTTTCGTGGCCATGCCAGATCGTAGCATGGCCTGATCCCACCAGAAAGGCGAGACCACTCCTGCTACCAAAGCCCGCACTACTGAAACAATTGACGACAGTTCACAGCAAGGATTCTCAAGCAGCCGATCTGGTGCATCAGCAAGCGCAATGGACCGCGCCAAAGTGCCCCAGATTGCTGCACCACCGCACCTAGCCTCCGGCTTCATTGTTCTCAGCGGCGGCGTGGACTTCAAGGGGCATCAAGTCGCGTGCTTCCCGCCAAAGAACCTCCTCCGCATGCACCTGAACAGTCTGAGCAGCGCAGATCTAGTGTCCCTGGTGGAGTACTACATTGCAATCACGAAGCCCGAGCAGAGAATGAGCGGCCTGGCCTTTTTGGCCGACTTCCGCGCCTGCTCTCAGTCGATTTTTCGTGTTGTTATCGACGCTTTGGAGACGCTGCAGGTGAGATATCATAAACATTGACCTGTTATTTATGTTTCTGCTCTCTGAATTGCAGTAAAGTGTCATTTTCCATGATCTGCACAGTTTTGAAAGTAAAAATGGCTCAACTACTCGTTAACACGGCTGCGGTCACTGGCAAATCATTTAGTAACAGTCGACCCGCAGCCAGCGAGGAGGCACACGCACGCACACAGATACTGTACGGAGGCTCACACTCACACCGGTGTGCACATCTGCCCTAACTTCACATTGTTAGGCAGTGTAAACTCTGCGCCTTGGGGGTTGAACTTTAAGGTCGTAAATTGCACGACAAGTCCCCAAAGCCTTGTTATCGCGACTGCGCCTGAACTGAATGTGGCCTCGCCACGGAATCGAAGCATTTGATGAAATTGCAAACGAGCCTTAGTCGTCTATTTTTCTGATTCCCTTGCAGCAGCAGAATCGCGGCAGTGTGGCCGCATTCTATGTTCTGACACCCAAAGGCAAGGAGCTAGTGAAGAGCCTGCAGAAGATGCTTGGTCTCTACCAGAAGAAGAGTTTCTTTAGTAGAAAGTCCGCTGATGGTGCACAGCCCAAGTCTTTTCAGGTGAGTCTGTTGTTTTCTTTTACCATTTACTGTTCCTGTAGCAATTGATTTGCCGATATCAGTAATCTTCAGCTCTACTTCAGCAATGTAAATCACATTTAATTGTAGAGTATTTTGCTGTCCAGCGCCCAGGAGCTCTTCCAGTTTGTCAGCCGCGACCAACTCATGTCGGACTTTGGTGGCACGCTGAATTATGATCACCAGGCTTGGATGAAGCTGCGAACGGTGAGTTCAGTTTGTGATGGCTCGGAAAATAACAAAACTCCACGATACCGTCAACTCAAAACTTCCAGTCATTCGACGAGGTTCTGACGCAGGTGAACAGCATCACTGAGTCGGTGCCGGAAGCCCTCAGCCGACTGGAGATGCTTAAAGAGTTTGAGAACCCAGTCGACGAAGAAGAATGCCAAGAGATGGCACGCTGGATGCAGAACCGCTTCCAGGAGGTGACGGCCGGCCTGCTGCTGGATGCCGCCTCGCAGCGGGCCACCCGCCTGGCCGAGGCCTGCCGCCGGCCGGAGCTGAACGCCGACCTGCTGCCATTAGCCAGGAACCCGCAGCTGATGCCGCACGCTGACAAACTCGAGCGCCTGGTGGCTAAGCTTGAAGAGCTGCGTCAACTGTTGCGCCGGAAGTGGCGCGAAGCCGAGCGGAAGTTAATCTGCGTCGGCCAGCTGGGCGTCTATCGACGCTCCGCTGAGAGCGCCCTAGAAGGCTTGGAGAAGGCGACAGCCGCCGCCAATCGAATCCGGGCCAACGGCGGTGACATTGCCAGCCAGCAGGCAGTAGAGGATGCACGAGAGCGACTGCGGCTGCAGTCTTCGGCGCCGGCAGCGGCTCGCCTGGCCGAGGCTCGCGAACTATTAAAGAAAGTGCGCCGGTTGGCCATGTCTGCTGAGCCGACTGGCGATCGGGACAGCGGACGCGACGAATCGCTGAGGCGGAAGCCGGCTAACTACGCGGCTGAGCTGGAGGCGAGGGTGAACAGCTGCTCGGAGACGCTGCGGGCCGTTGAAGACTGGCTCGCCGGGCTTAGTGCCTTCTTTGAAGGCTGCGCTACGGTGAGGCCTGAGGGTGCCCTAGTGGCTTATTGGATTTTAGATATTGCACTTGACACCTTGATCTTCTTGGTCCATCCTTGTAGAACTCAGTCGAGATTATCCCATATGCTCGTAATGGTTTTCCATTGATATCTGCTAGTTATCACCCTCTCAGATCGGGGGGTTCAGTGGCAGAGCGGTCTAACGCGTTTGCCTCTCGCACCAAGGCCCATTGATTCATTTGTGACGCAGACGCGGCGAGAAGGCTTGGGGGCTTTTCGTGCAATTTACGCCGTTAGGTGCCAACCTCCAAGGCGAGAGAGAGTGGGATTGTGACGATTCGAAAGTCAGGGCAGGTGTACACACACCTATGTGACTGTGTTCTTATGAGTCAACGGAATGGGCAGAATTGCCTCCTTGCAGTAAAAATTATCAAATTTTTGTGCAAGTGCCCACAGCCCTGGTGAAACCCCATACGAATTCATAAATATTCATTGACAAGCCTCCCATAACTTGTTTGTTGCCTAATCTTGCCCGTTCAGTTTCTAGCCAGGTCTTTCAAAACAAGATTGCTGCTGGATGATCAGAAGCTGCATTGAAAACTTTGGAAGTGGTGATATGTGGAAAGGGTGGAGTAATTCCCAAACAGATTGATGCATAAGGCAGATGAGGAATATTAGTTTTGCCATGCCCACAACTTCCTGGGTTAGATGGACAGTTTGCAGTAAAAAATGGCGCACCTTTACACAATCCATTGCAGCTAATGCGATGGTACTCGCTCTGTCTGGACCAACTACCGGTGCAGTTGCTCGAGCACCATCAGCGAATGCAGCCGGCCGAGTCGCTCAACTTGACCAGTCGTTGGGTGGAGGCTGTCCGACCGCTGTTATCCAAGCATCCGTGCCCAAAGCCGGCCCAGCTTGGGGACCTGCGGCAGGCAATAGCGCAGGTTGATAACTCAGAAGTGCGCAGAGAAGCATCGTTTCTGCTGCAGCGGTGAGGATCTTCGGTGTAGAAACGGGTTTTATCATTTTAACGAGTTGGAATCCTATTAGACCAGGTCAGATTTATATATCTATCGAAACACATAATTTGGTGACAGTAGACCCGCAGCCAGCACACACGCACAGAGGTGTACATCTGCCCTGACTTTCTCATAGCCAGGCAGTGTACACCTTCCTAGGGGTTGGCTCTCTAGGGCTTAAGTTAGACGACAAGTCCCAGGCCTTCTCTCCACAGCTGAGCCCAAAATGAATGTTGCTTCGAGATTCTAGCTCATACAGACGCGATAACCGCTCTGGCATTATAAAAAACTGCGATCAGCTGATTTTACCAACATCACTTACGTTACCTTACTATTGACGTAACAAAAATAATTGCGTTTTGCTTAAAGCCATTTCTGTAACATTTTGCAGGGTGGAGCTACTGATACGCCTGCTAGACAAGCGCAGCGTTACGGTGGCCGAATTTCGTGAGCTGCTCGGCTGGCGCGATAAGGCTGCCTCACCGCAGGGCGACCCTGACCTGGCAGGACTGGACCCCGGACCCAGTGGCAGCGATGACGTTCCAGATGGTGACTTTTTTGAAGCTGAGCTTCGCGACCTGGAGGACTCGATTTCACAGCACAATGCACAACCAGACGTCAGCCGTGGGAGTCGCATTGGTGGCAGCGGCGGTGGTCCTGGGTCATACGTCACCACTGGATCATCAGACACGCGGAAGTATCGCAAAAAGCGGGAATCAAAAATTCAACCAGAGCCCCAGCAGCTGCATCAGCAGCAGCAGCCATTCCAACAGCAGCAACCACAGCAGCAGCCTGCAGTGCGCGAGTATCGCCCGCGGTCAAACCTTGGCGTTGACATTGATTACGATGTTCGCACCGGGCCGCAGGGCGTCGCTCTAGAGTCGCAGCCCAAAGCCGAGACGGTGTGGAAGTTCCTTGAAAATATGGCCAGTCCGCATTCCTCAGACTCTCTGCCTGCATCCTACAGGACTGACGAGCGAGATGACTCGCTAAACCAGCCTGCTTCGTCGCTGGACTACCCATTCGGTAGTTACGGAGGGCAGCGAGCACGGGGAATACCAGCGACTGCCGCTTCAAATGGCGCGCCGCAATCGGCTTATTCTGCTCGGCCTATCGGCGGGGTAGAACCGCGAGCTGCAAGCACGGGCGGGCCAAGATCTACCCGAAGCTATGGAAGCGGCTCCCGCGGTGGTCGATCTCTATCGGATCTGGTAGGTGAGCTCAAGGAGCTTGGTGATGTCTTATTCAGCGGTGGGAAACAGAAGCAGCCACCAGTGTCACGGAAACAGCAGAAATTGTCAAAGCACCAGCCACAGTGGCTCCCAGGTGGTGACTATGGCAGATCGTTGCCGATGCGCGGGAGTCGCTCCGTGGAAAATCTTGTGTTCGTCAGCCCAGAAGGGGATCCAATGCGGCGGGTTACCACACCGCGTCAACTTGGCAACTCCAGCGGCCCAGGTGCCTCAGCAACACTACCTTCGCGCGCCGCCTCAGAGCGACTTTTGATTGACGCCGATGACGACGCAGAGGTCTGGGAGTCTCATCTGGAGCCGGAGGAATTTGCCCTGCTAGCGGTCGAACCACCGCTACAAAGTCAGAAAGCTGTGTCCACTTTAGTGCAGACAGGCGGCAAGAAGGCAAAGTCTGACAGTGGCTTGAGCGCTGTTTCAGCAGTTGACTCGGCGTTAAACAACTTTCACAGAAGTCGGGAGGACCGGGAGCGCCGTGAGCGTGATCGCCGTCTGCAGCAGCTTCTACAAGAGGCTGACAGAAGTCTAGCTCAAGTGGAGGACAATCAGTCCGACTCTGGACTAAGTGATCACACCATGCCACAATCTGTCATCGACTTTCGAAGTCGAGCCGCCTGGGGAAAGTCAAAGCCCGTGACACAGCAGCCACCACAGACCCGAGGATCCGCCATGGCTGCCACGGGCCCAGGAAATAATCACGACAGCGGCAGACCCAGCTCTGATACGGAGGACGTCGAGCAGATTATCAGTGACATCCACGACATTGCCAACGGACGTTATCCACGGTTGCATAATCAGCAGCAAAGACAGCAACAACCGCACCAGCAGCTGCTGACGCCACCAAGACGGGGTCGGGCCTTCAGCGACTATGACTATGATGGTGAAGACACGCCCATTGAGCCGCACCTTCGTCTTGGACAGCGTCAAGAGCGGCCATTACATAAGGAATCGCCGCAGCGACCGCCGACGCAGCTGACCTCCGCGTCTCATCTTCAGCGTCCTGTACCGTCAATGACGCGCATGTCAGACACGGACCTGGCTGGAGGCGGTCTCGCTGGATCGCCTTCACCGTCTTCCTCTCTGCAACAGATGCGGCCGTCAAGGCACTCTGACAACTTCTTATTAAGTGGAGGGGCGGCTTCCACTGCCAGGTCGCACAGCCCTCTGCTGGTATCGCCTCCGCCGTCAATACCAGAAGACGACTCGGACGATCTTTCTGGTGGTAGGGCGCGACCGGGGCAGTATCATTCTCAGCAGCAGCCGAGGAACTATCTGAATGTGCGCCGGTATAACCGAGACACACCGGATGCGATAAATCCCCTAAGCGATGGTGAACTTCAGGAGCGATATCCTGCGAAAGTACCAAGCACACATCAGCAGCAGCAGCGGCAGCAGCAACAGCAGGCTGGTAGCAGTGTCTTCTATTAATGTTCTTCTTACCGCTCGCTTGGTTGTGTGTAAATTTAGTTAACAATTGAAAAGACAAAATCGAATTCGAATATGCAATAATTGAAAGCAGCAGCGAATTGAAATGGATGCATCATTAGAGGTCAATGTTTTGGTGTTACTTTTCTCAGCTTTGGACTACGCCGTTAAACAGAGCTACAGAGCTGTAAATTGACTATATTGGATGTGCATCTTATTTTAAGTTAACAATTTTGTCAATGCCTATACCCTAATACTCGTACTTGTCAGGCTTACGCGCCATTACGTTACCTGATGCTGATGTACTTATGCTACCTACGCATATTCTCTTTTTCCTTAGCTTCCTTTTCTTTCCGAAAATGTTATCTATGGAACTTTATGTTAATTACGCGCCCATACTGACGATTTCACGTGAGTCTTACATCCCGCTATGAAGTGATTGTCGCTACAGCACTGTAAATTTTAAAACGCAATAATCTTCACCTGTTCAGTTTGCTCATTTAACACTCGTAGCTCAGAGGGCAGACTAATATCGATTTTTTTAGTTCGATATCAACCGATATTGAAAAATTCAAAAGAAGTTTTTTTGTTGAAACTTTAGTTGCTCGTCACGCTGACTTCTAAATCATCTAAACGTACCCGTTAACATTCTGTACTTTAGCTATGAAAGCACGAAAACGAGGCCCTAGTGTTCTACTGTGCTTGTTTTTTGCATAGATTTTGCCTCTGATGTAATTTAGCAATAGCCTTTAGTGTAGGCCGATCTATTTAAAAAAAGCTGATCAATTTGCATATGGAGTTCTGAACAATTTTCCGTCTTAACAATTGAATTGAATTAAATGAAAACCTACTTTACAATACTGCTGCATCTTGCACTGTAAATCCTAAACCTGTACTGGTACTCCCTGCACCAGTAGCATTTCCAGCAAGCATACCTTATAAGCACTCACGTATGCACCCTCTGATCTCTCTCTCCCGATCAGCCTGGAAATGCAGAATTATTTTTTTAAATAAAATAATAACTAAGTGTACTGTAATTTTAGTATGGCACTAAAATTACTAATTCTATAAACGTCTACGTATCCCTATATAATTAAGGATAATAAGCGATATGATTTTAAGTATACTGCAACTGAAAATACGAACCAAAACCGTGGCAATTTATTTGTCAATTTTCAGTCTATTCTCAATTATCAACTATTTCAGTAACGAGTAAATAATAATTCAATAAACGAGTAAGAATTGAATAATTTATGAAAGCATGTTCTGCTTCTGCTGTATTGCCTTGAACGTGCTCAGCTAGCTGTTTTTTAATTTCAGCTGAAATAAAAATAATAAAACTGCTGGGCCGTCTGCTTTCGAAGGAGCTACATTAATGAGGGCTGGCTTGTTGACAGCAGCAGCTAAAGATGATACATCGGCAGTGGGTAGTCATACTTATTGTTAAGCATATAGTTGATTCAGTGAATAGATTCTCAAAACTTGGACATTTTCTTGAAATCTAAATGTAAGCTCTTCGGTCGTTTCCTACACAGGCAACGCAATTGACAGTGTCATATGAGAGTTTCAGCTCCTCAAACATGTCGGGGTAGTTGATTGAACCTCAGCGGAGGTTGGATAAATGTACTCTGAATGACAATATATGTTGGAATACAATGGTCTAAACTGCAAGTAGTTCAGTCACGAAAAATCCGGCGTTAAGATACTATAATGAAATCCGTTAGACAAGAGTTTCACACTTATTTTAAATAAAAAATAAGAAACAAATATAGAATTAATTTTACTTTTTTTAACTTGCCTAAGGTTTTGACAATCAACTTGTTGGCCAAAAGTTTAACATTACATTGTCGTGGAGTTTTTTACTTTAATATTGCAGCTGGTACTATAATGTGTACTCAGAAGTGCATGCAGATTTGGTATTTACTGAAAAAATGACCTGAAGTTCTATGTACTGACTGCTAAGTTACGTAGCCTAGTCTTGGCAATAACTATTTTTTATAATTTTTCCACTCAATTACTATGCAATCAACTGTCCGACTGTACGTGACAATTTAAAAGTTTCTTTAAATTTTAACTACAATCGATAGCTAGTCGCTATAGTCGATCTGTTCAAAATAAAATAAAAAAACTGAGCGATCAAAATGAAGTGACTGACAGCTTAGGCTGTCCTTTTCTTAAATGTAGGCAGTAGAGCTTTTTGCCTGACTGAAGGCTTCTTGGGCTCACCCAGCAGCAGCCACTACATTTCCTTCTCTTCTCATCAGTTGTGGACCGCCTGACCTTGTCAGGTGTATAAAATAGTTGGTATGAGTTTCTGGCCTTTCAACACCTTGCATGGCTATATTCGTGCGCAAGCAGTTTCAAGCGACAAATCAGAAAATTCGACCATGTTTTACTTTGGAGCAAAGAATCCTAATAAAAAGAAAAAGAAAAAATCGAAGCATTCCCCGGCACATATTAGTACATTTCCTGACAATAATAATCAGGAAAGTACACGAACTGCTAGGAATGAGCATGGATTGCTAGTTGTTAAGAGACAAGATAGATTTGAATATTATCGTGTGCCTTTGTCAAAGAATGAAAGTCTTCATACCATTGCAATGAAGTTTGGATGTTCAGTAAGTCTTAATAGCCTTGGCTTTATAATTCATATTTGTTAAGGACAAGAAAGATTTCTGTTAAAGCTAATTAAAATATGTATTTGTCACTTGACAATTTTTAGACCCAGTATTATTATTAGTGGATCAAGTTAGTTAATACCCATGCCCAGGTATATGGCCTATCTATCAATATCAGTCAGCAGTCAGTGAGTCAGCTCTGCCCCAAATTTGAAACTGCTAGTTGGAGCTTCAGAATATTAGCTGCTGTTCCATGAGTTGGCTATATTGGTCAATGAATAGTTGACTTAGTATCCATAATCAATGACACTTTATTACAGTGATTGATCTTAAGGTCCTAGAGGTTGGCCAATGTCCCCAACTTGGTAGATTATAGTTTCAGGTGCTTTAGACATGATATTAGACATATAGACATGATTTGCACTGAAAATGACTAAAACAGGTCAAAATAAATTTAACAAGGGAAACATGGATATTGAGACTAGAGTGTTGGATAGCTAGCTAGTCAATATATCTGACTTGTTTTTGTAGGCTAGTTGCCAAAACCAAAACCACAAACTCAAGTTTTTTGTTTAGCTTGAACTTATAGTAGCAAAGACCAGATTTGGCCCTGAACACCTTGTCTGAGGCATAACCATAAAGAGTAGGTATTTGCAATTATGTTTTTTCTATATAGGAATATGGACCAACTAAGTATTTTGCATGCACATTTGAGAGTCAAAGTATACATACACTGGTTCATAATATTGTTATAGGCCCCTAGCCTATAGGGTCCCAGGTCATTTCGGTGACAAGACATTTCGGTGACACAATTGGTCAGATTGGTGACAACTATTTTTGCACCTAAATATGCTAAAAAACAGCCTTCCATTTTAACTATGCACACATATAAAATATTAATTAAATAATGCTAAAAGTATTAATAAGAAGCTGCATCACTATGTTAAAGTCTGTGTTTTACTTTAAATGAGTTAAATTATTAAATTATTTAATGAGTAGTCAATAGTTTCAATAGTTATTCATTCCTAATTAAATGTGTATAATAATCCTTTTTCAAGTTTTGGATTGACAAGGCAAGTGCAGGCTTTAAGCAGCTGCTGGATTGTGGAAGGCTGTTTTCTTAGCATATTTAGGTGCAAAAATAGTTGTCACCGAACTGACCAATTCTGTCACCGAAATGACTGTCACCGAAATGTCTTGTCACCGAAATGACTTGGGACCGCCTATAGCTATCTCTCTATAGCTATAGGCTATAGAGCTATAGCTAATATAAAAACTAAGAATATACAATAAAAATTAAAGGCATGCCTTTGTGCAAATGTGACTTTACCTTGCTAGGCCTAGCTATGTATCATGTCTATATACATATATATATTGGCTCAGAGGTAGATAAAATTCTTTTTTTGCTTGCTGCAAGTCAAAAAATATGTCAGTGTCTATAGTCATTCTCCTAAATAATTGTATTGTAACATATTGTAAAGGTTTTAATTTATTTGTGTTCTTTATTTTTTGTTAGTATTAAGTGCTAGCTAGCTTACTTATAATGGTCCCAGGTCATTTCGGTGACAGAATTGGTCAATTTGGTGACAACTATTTTTGCACCTAAATATGCTGAGAAAACAGCCTTCCATGTGAACTATGCATACCATTTAACCCATTTAACTCATTTAAAGTAAAACCCAGACTTAAGCAGAGCAATGCAGCTTCTTATTAATAGTTATATCATTATTTAATAATAGTTTATAAGTGTGCATAGTTCAAATGGAAGGCAGTTTTTTACATATTTAGGTGCAAAAATTGTTGTCACCAATCTGACCAATTGTGTCACCGAAATGACCTGGGACCCTTATAATATAACTAGCTGTAGCTTCCTAGCCCAACTTCTTTGTGAAATTTAGCAAACATATTTTAATTACAGAGTCCTGTTATAATTAAAAACATGTACATTACCATGTGACTCACAACCCTAAAGTAACTATGCCTTGTCACAATTGTAGGCATGCTATATACCTATTATGCATGATAGTCTGCTCTTGCTTTTGCTTATAACTAAATACTTTGTCTCGGTAACATAAACTTGTTAAATCTTTTTAAGTCTAAAACACAGGACCTGAAAATATTTTATATATGCTAGTTATTTATTCGATGGCTACAATATTTTACATATTTAATATTTAAGTCTATTATTACTATTAATTATCTAATAAAACTGTCTGCTTTAACTAAGCAAAATATAGCTCAATGCAAAGTTGCAAGAATAAATATTTCGCTTAAGATTTAGCTTTTGCTTAAGATAGTGCGTTTTTGCCTTCACAACCAATCAAGGTGTGGGAGCTAAAACGCGCCAACCGTTTATGGGGCCTGCAAGATGTTCACGCCTTGTCCAGCTTGGTGGTGCCAGCACCGCGCGACAGTTTCCGAGCCGAACTCCTGGCTAAGTCCGGCGGCCGCCTAGTTGGTCGGCATCGGTACGATGATAGCACAAACGACGACCAAGCTGACGGAGCTTCGGCTGCCACTGTTGTCGATCTGTACGATGTCGACGAGGATCTTCATGATGCGGCTGGCGACCTAGCCGCTGGAACCATGTCGGTTGGC
The DNA here is from genome assembly GCA_950097015.1 of Macrostomum hystrix. NCBI lineage: Eukaryota > Metazoa > Platyhelminthes > Macrostomidae > Macrostomum > Macrostomum hystrix. The sequence goes on from CATNEN010000008.1 coordinate 951,799, forward strand.
AGTAAGACGGCGACTTCTGCTACCGCCGGCGACGATCAGCGTCGGCCAGTAAGTTGCAGGGCTGTCATCATCATCGGCGATGAGCTCATTTCATCAACTATGACCCTTCCCTGGTCAATTGACAATCTATGACCTTTCCCTGGTCACTTGAAAATCTATAACCCTTTCCTGGTCACTTGACAATCTATGACCTTTCCCTGGTCACTTCAAAATCTATGACTCTTCCCTGGTCACTTTAAAATCTTCGAGTATGACGTTTCCCTGGTCACTCGACAATCTATGACCTTTCCCTGGTCACTCGACAATCTATGACCTCTCTCTGGTCACTTGTCAATCTATGACCTCTCCCTGGTCACTTGAAAATCTATGACTTTTCCCTGGTCATTTGACAATCTATGACCCTTCGCTGGTCATTTGACAATCTATATCTATTGCCTTTCTCTGTTTTTTTAAATAGGATCCTTGTTTAAGTCACGTCATGTGGTCAGAAAATTTGCCTGTTGATTTCTCTAGCCCTTGCTATTGGATGAGCCAAGTCACTTACAGCCTGGGTATTGTGCAGGCTTCAAGCCTACTGCAAGTAGTGCAGTTAGAACACACTGTCTCTCCCAAACTTCGCCCAGGTGAGCCTTCGGCAGGCCATGTCATCCAGCGACTCGCTGACGGCCACAGACTGCGATAGATTCCTTCGTACGCTTGATGCCGACCTCGAGCAGATCAAACAGTCCACCTGCTTCCTGAAGGACTCATTGACTGAAGCTGCCGACTATCTGAACACCCCCTCCGTGCTGCCACCGGCGCCATATTCAGCGTCGCCCAGCTGGCTTCGCCGATTGAAGGGCAGCGGCGCTGACGGCGGCCTGTCCTGGCGCGGTGCCGTCTGCCTGATGTGTGTCCTCTGCCTGCTGGTGCCAGCCCTGATCTACTTTGTCATTGTGCATCGTCAGCATTAGTGTGCAGTAGAGTCTGCTGCTGCTGCTGCTGCTGCTAGTCCGGACTCTAACACAGTTTATTTCCTTATCTGTTATTCATGTCTTTGCACGGGAAATTGAAAGCGTTATTTTATTTATTTAAAACTATACTTTAATATGGATATTTTTGCTCACCCAAGCTTATTCATTGTCGTTCATGTCTTGTTCAATTGTGCATCAAAATTAGCATATTTTTTCAAGGTTTAAAATATTCCTTTGAATTGGGATTTTAATGTCACGAGTAAATTATCACCCTGTAGAATTTAAAAGTGCTTGTTGATCGTATTTTGTTTAAATGTGTTCTCTGTTCTCATGTGATTGGTTGATCTGCTTTGTAGTAATTGTGCCGTATTGTGACAGACTATTAAAAAGACCAATTTAAACTGAGAGATTCAGTACAGCTTGACGAGTGCCTGCGCCATACACACAGGTAAATGTGTTTATTATGCATTCCTTTCTGTGTCTTAAAAATAACAAGCTTTCTCAGTCTACTGGTTGTTTGTTTTATCTATTGCTTCATTTGTTCTCCATTGTTTTTCTTGGCTGCTCAACATTTCTGCAAAGTTGCTTCGATGCTTCCGTTAAATTTAATCTTTGATCTAGAAATGATTTAGCAAATGTATGTATAAATATATATGCGCTGGTTTGCACAACTGATTAATTAATCATTATCTGTTGCTTTGGCGGTGGAGTTTAAAAATAAATTGACTTGATTCATTACTTACTTTGTGTACACATTGCTGCGTCATTTATCGTTATTCTCATTGTAATGCATATGATTGTTGCTAGCATGACTTTCTAAATTATTTTTGTCATGTTACTACCACTGTTTTTATGCAAGCATAATGACTTTGCCACTTGATCTTTCTGGGACATTTGTCACGTGATCAGTCTAGTATCATTTGTCACGTGATCAGTCTAGTATCATTTATCACGTGATCATTCTAGATCATTTGTCACGTGATCAGTCTAGTATCATTTGTCACGTGATCAGTCTAGATCATTTGTCACGTGATCAGTCTAGTATCATTTGTCACGTGATCAGTCTAGATCATTTGTCACGTGATCAGTCTAGTATCATTTGTCACGTGATCAGTCTAGATCATTTGTCACGTGATCATTCTAGTGTCAATTTTCTCTTGGTCAGTCTAGTATCATTTGTCACGTGATCAGTCTAGATCATTTGTCACGTGATCAGTCTAGTATCATTTGTCACGTGATCAGTCTAGATCATTTGTCACGTGATCAGTCTAGTATCATTTGTCACGTGATCGTTCTAGTATCATTTGTCACGTGATCAGTCTAGTATCATTTGTCACGTGATCAGTCTAGATCATTTGTCACGTGATCAGTCTAGTATCATTTGTCACGTGATCAGTCTAGTATCATTTGTCACGTGATCAGTCTAGTATCATTTGTCACGTGATCATTCTAGTAACATTTGTCACGTGATCATTCTTGTAACATTTGTCACGTGATCATTCTACGTAGAAGCGTTCATTATTTAATCGCGAAAGAAACTAGAAAGTTTGGAGTCCCTTCTGTAGTTCGTCGTATTATTTTTTCTAATTTACCCGCTTACATTCGAGGACCACTAGTAGTAGACTACTCTACAACTGTCGTCACATGCCGAGTGCGTTTTGGCTCGAAAATACGTCTTACATCGTGCCAAAAAAGAATTAGTTTCAATTGTACGCCCCTGTTCACCAAATTCCCGATGACTCATTGCGTTCTAACTACTGCTACATGTGTACAGGTTTGCTTGGCACCAGCTGCGCAGCCTTCACGGCACTCACAGTGCCCGAATCTGAATTTGCCAGCCGCGCTATTGGCGAAAGGGCTTAGTAAACAATATATTTCGCATGCATGCATCTAGCTAATGCGATCGGTGCAGGCCTGCGTGCTTCAAACATTAAGGCTATAAACAGTCTGGCTTCGCTGTTGTACACTAGAAAAAGTTCTAATTAATTTTCACTCTTCAACAATTTTGTCATGTTGTTATCCGTCTAATACCCAGCCTATGAGGATAACTTGCAATCCAGATAATGACATAATTGTTTTCGACTTATTATGACACTTGTATATGCAGTATACACTTCAGGTTTAGTCTCAATATGATGGATCCTCAGGCTTGGTCTCAATATGATGGATCCTCAGGTTTGGTCTCAATATGATGGATCCTCAGGCTTGGTCTCTATATGATGGATCCTCAGGTTTGGTCTCTCTATGATGGATCCTCAGGCTTGGTCTCTATATGATGGATCCTCAAGCTTGGTCTCTATATGATGGATCCTCAGGCTTGGTCTCTATATGATGGATCCTCAGGTTTAGTCTCAATATGATGGATCCTCAGGTTTGGTCTCTATATGATGGATCCTCAGGTTTGGTTTCTATATGATGGATCCTCAGGTTTGGCCTCTATATGATGGATCCTCAGGTTTGGTCTCTATATGATGGATCCTCAGGTTTGGTTTCTATATGATGGATCCTCCCTCCTTAGGTTTGGTCTCTATATGATGGATCCTCAGGTTTGGTCTCTCTATGATGGATCCTCAGGCTTGGTCTCTATATGATGGATCCTCAGGTTTGGTCTCTATATGATGGATCTGTCAAGCCGTGCTCAGGAGTATAAGGCAAGACTGCCCGTAGGCTTGGTTTGGGTTAGTAGCGAATTTAGTTTATTAGTCACGATGTTACACGATACACTTGCATATATATATAAGTAGACGAGTCAACAAGGCTTAAAAGTCAACAGGTGTTGAGTACATCAATAATCAATATTCAGGCTGCGTACATTGGGTCAGAGTGCGGTTGGCGCGCAGGCCTGCAGATCTACCACAGTTCACTTGCTTAACACAGTTCACGGTTCATTCACGGCTCAAACCCCGGCACGTCATCTCCCCCCTTCGAACCGCTCGGGCGGCACGCCCCGATTCGCACGGAGGTTGTAGCTCGGTCTCTGGGGAGTCGCGGCCGGTGACGGCACTCTGCCACTGGCCGCTGGCGGCGGATCTGCGGTCTCGCCTGGCGCGCTTGCCTGGGTCAAGGACGCAGGCATGTTTTCATGTCGCGCTTCAGGCAAGTCGGCGGGTCTCGGAGCAACTTCGTGGCTGACTGCGGCTGTCGCAACGTCTCCATTGCCGCCGGCTTCGTGCCGACGCAGTTGGTCTAGGTGGGCGAGCGTGACCCGGTCACCCTGTCGCATGATCAGCGCCGTGTTGGACCCTTTTTGCGCCAGGAACTCCGCCTTCTCCGGTGTGGCACTCGGCGTTGGAGCGTACCAGACCTCAGAGCGGATCGCTGTCTTCATGGTGATGGGGTTTCGCAGCTGCCTTCCCATTAGTTGCGCCGGGCTGAACTCCCTTCCGGCGTGCGGTACACATCGGTAGTTCAGTAGGATCCGTGCCAGGAACGCGTCGTACGGCTCCTGCTGATCCCAGCCCGCCGAGGCCACCTTGATTGTCTGCACCATTCGCTCGGCCAGGCCGTTGGACTGGGGATGATATGGTGGGGTTTTCACAGCGCGGCAGCCGATTCTGTGCAGCCAGCTCATCAACCCCTCATCATGGAACTCTGCAGCATTGTCACTCACCAGGGTTCTCGGCACTCCGTTGCGGGCGAAGACCTCCTGGAGGACCCGCCTGACGGTGGCGGCGCTCTTGTCGGGCACTCGGATAGCCTCCGGCCAGGCAGACATGGCGTCGACCAGGATCAGCAGGAGCCCGACCTTCGGAACGTGAGCGTGGTCCATGTGCACGCGCCCCCAAGGCTCAGACTCGGCGGGCCATTGGTGGACACTGCTGTGACTACTTTGACGTTGCTTGGCGCAGGTGTGGCAGGCACGGACGAATCCTTCGACGTCACCGCAGTAGCCTGGCCACCAGACGGAGTTGCGGACCAGCGCTCGAGTGCTCGTGGCGCCCGGATGCGCCCCGCTGTGCACCAATTCCAGGACGCGACTGCGTAGTGAAGCAGGAATGACCGGGCGATCGCCGTAGCACACCACCGAGCCGTCTAGAGTGAGCGCATGTCGAATTGCTTTGAATTGCCGTTCCGCAGGCGAGCAACCCGACCAACGGTTTCCAGCTATCCTTCGAGTGATGTCCGCTAGCAGTCTATCGCGCTTTGTCTCCTCTGCCAGCTCAGTCCAGCCGATGACGCTTTCACCGGCCCAATGCACCAGGTGTTGTTGGGGTGCCGCCTCATATGGATCGTCCGGGACGTCAGCGAAGTCAAGACGAGACAACGCATCGGCGTGCGGGATGTCGACTCCGCGGGCGTACTCAATAGCGAAGTCAAATCCCATGAGGCGGATCGCCCAGCGCAGGATGCGGGCATTGGCGACTTTAGGGAGCTGCTGCCGTGCCCCGAACAGAAACTCGAGAGGGCGGTGGTCGGTTCGCAGAGTGAAGCGCTTGCCCAGTAGGAACTGACGGGACCTCTCCATTGACCACACAATCGCCAGCGCCTCCCGTTCGATGTTGGAGTAGCGTGTCTCTGCCTCCGTCAACCGCCTGCTGAAGTAGATGACGGGACGACCTTCTTGCGTGAGCACGGCGGCCACCGCCTTCTCACTGGCGTCGGTCGTGAGCGTTGTTTCCTTTGTCCGGTCGTATGGCTGGATGATCGGGCTGGAGCTCAGGAGCTTCTTTAGCTGGTGGAAGGCCGCTTCCTGTGCAGTTGTCCAAGTGAACTCCACTCCCTTCTTGCGCAGCTGGTTCAGGGGCTCGACGATGTGCGCATAATTGTTGACGAACCTTCCGAAGAAATTGCAGAGGCCGAGGAAGGACTCCAACTGGCGACGGTCGCGTGGTGCAGAGATTTCTTTGATCTTGCTGACCAGTCCAGGGTCCGGAGAGATTCCTTCTGCACCGATTCTGTAGCCGAGGAACTTGACGCTCTTGGCGCCCAAGTTGGACTTGGCGAGATTTATGTTCATTCCGGCTGCCTGGAGGATCTTAATTACTTCATCGACTTTGGCTTTGAGATCTTCGCTGGAGCGACCTCCGAGCAGAATATCGTCTTGATAGATGACCTTGCCGTTCACCTCCTCAAGGGTAGTCTCCATGGCCTTTTGAAAGATGGCGGATGCTGACTTGAGGCCCGGCACGAGTCGGGTGTAGCGAAACAGACCGAGTGGGGTCGCAATCGTAGTGACTTCCCTGCTCTTCTCCTCGAGTTCAATCTGTAGATACGCGTCAGATAGGTCGAGGGTCGCGAAGTCAGTCATTCCGGCGACATCCGAGAAGATGGTCTCGACGGTTGGCATTGGATAGGTGTCTCCGCACACTTGATGATTGACCCCCGCCTTGTAATCGGCACAAATTCTGATGTTGCCGTTGGGTTTGAGGACGCAGACGATTGGTGACGCCCACTCGCTACCGCCTTCGGTCACTGGTTCAATTATTCCTTCAGCCTGGAGGCGCTTCAGCTCTTGGTTGACGCGGTCGCGCAGGTGCAGCGGCACCGCTCTGGCTGCGCAGTAGAATGGCTTGGCACCTTCGATCAGCTTGATTCTGGCTTGGAAACCCTTCAGGCAATTGAGGTGCTGTACTGCAGTGCCTTGGCCACCGACTGTCTGCCTCTCAGAGTTCCAATCCAGGTTGTCGAGGCCCAACAGCCCGTGTGACTTGTGTGCTGCAGTGACAACCAAGTCGACAGTGCGGAACTTGTCTTTATCATTCCACGTTGCTGTGAACTCGCCCAGGGTCTTGATTATTGATCCATCAAATTGCCTCAGGATTCGCTTGGACTTCCTCAGCGCTGGACGCCCGAGCATCTCCCAGTGGCCCCTGGGAATGAGGCTTACGTCGGCGCCTGTGTCCACTTGCATCTGCAGCTCTTTGCCGTTGATCTTGACGCGCCGGAAGATGCCTTTTCGCTCCTTGTTCTCCGGTCTGATGACGAAGACGTTGGCGGCATCTGGCTTCGGGGCGGCATCATCGTCCTCCTCCCAGGTCTCCAAGTGCACAGTGCGGGACCTGCAAACGGCTGCGTAGTGGTTTTTCTTGTTGCAGGTGGTGCACCTTTTGCCGAAGGCGGGGCATGAGCCCTGCTGGTGCGAACCGCCACAGTATTGGCACTTCGTCCTGGTTGTGTGCCTCGGCGATCTGGTGTCCGGAGGAAGCTGTGGAGGTGCGGCGCGCCGACCTGCATAGGCGATGCTTGACTCGGTGGTGACGGTGGGCCCGGTGCCGGCGTTGTAGTAGCGAATCTGCTCCAACTGCTCAAGCTCTTGCAGCACATCGGTCAGCAGCATGTCGATGCCCTGCATCCTCTCCAGCAGTCTGCGCTTGTGGTCCACGGAGGCAAGACCGTCCACGAGCCTCATGGTGATGAGTTCGTCCTCACAGGTCTGTTTCGAGCCTAGCTTCTCAAAACTGCACGAGGCAGCAGCTGCTCGGAGCCGGCGGTAGTACGATGCGACGCCTTCGCTCGGATCCTGCCTGAGGGAGAGGAATTTCACCCTCTCGGCAATGGTGAGGCGCCGCTTGGGCCGAATGGTTGCATCGATGATGTCGCGGATCTGTGCGAATGTTTTGGTCTCCAGGCTGTCTGGGGCAGCCATGAGGGTCAGGGTTCTCAGTGCCTTGAGGCCTGCCCTCGAGAGGAATAGATCAGTGATCTGGTGTTCCTCTTCCGAATCCTTCAGTTTCTTGGTCCGTGCAGCGGCCGCGAAACTGAGCAGCCAGGCTTCGGCTGTGTCTGGATCTTCCAGGTTTAGTTCAGATGCTTGCGATGCCATTGTCAAGCCGTGCTCAGGAGTATAAGGCAAGACTGCCCGTAGGCTTGGTTTGGGTTAGTAGCGAATTTAGTTTATTAGTCACGATGTTACACGATACACTTGCATATATATATAAGTAGACGAGTCAACAAGGCTTAAAAGTCAACAGGTGTTGAGTACATCAATAATCAATATTCAGGCTGCGTACATTGGGTCAGAGTGCGGTTGGCGCGCAGGCCTGCAGATCTACCACAGTTCACTTGCTTAACACAGTTCACGGTTCATTCACGGCTCAAACCCCGGCACGTCAGGATCCTCAGGTTTGGTCTCTCTATGAAGGATCCTCAGGTTTGGTCTCTATATGATGGATCCTCAGGCTTGGTCTCTATATGATGGATCCTCAGGTTTGGTCTCTATATGATGGATCCTCAGGTTTGGTTTCTATATGATGGATCCTCAGTTTTGCCTCTATATGATGGATCCTCAGGTTTGGTCTCTATATGATGGATCCTCAGGTTTGGTCTCTATATGATGGATCCTCAGGTTTGGTCTCTATATGATGGATCCCTGGTTTGGCCTCTATATGATGGATCCCTGGTTTGGTCTCTATATGATGGATCCTCAGGTTTGGTCTTAATATGATGGATACTCAGGTTTGGTCTCTATATGATGGATCCTCAGGTTTGGTCTTAATATGATGGATCTTTGGAAGTTATCAACTTGCTTTGATAATGCTGAATTCGCCAACCTATCAATGACTTCATATAGTAGATATTATTTACAAATCCACAAGCCGTAAGATTGCTATATGTCTTAAAAATAAGGAACAGAAGCTAGTTTTTCCGGACCAGTTATTTCTTTCAGATTTTTCTAGAAACGAAGCAGACAATAAAGCTTTTAAACGCATTCTGAAATTGAGCGATCGTGAAAGCAGAATTCCTGGCATGTCTTATAGCTTCTGTAAGCGGAGGCCGCATATGCAGTATTTTACTTCGCACACACTTGAAATGGTCCAAAACAAGTCTTGGCAGAATAAATCTAATAGGGGCTCGATGCTAACACAGAGTAGCGTATTGCGCCGTGCAAAGTTTATGACCTTGGTATCCTTCACTCGTGCTAAAGTTTAAGCAGATCTTTGCAATAGAAAGCCTATTGAATAAGCGGCTAAACTAGTTTCATCGTGTTAATAGCTAACTTTAACGGGTATCTCTGTTATTGAAGATTTGTATCGCCAAGTTTTAAACACTATTTTTGCTACGAGTTTGTGCTAGCAGTAAAACTACGAATCTCGTAATTACTTCACAATTACTTTTTATAGCCCATAGTAGAATGAAAATCTATGGATAGATAAATGTAGCTTTGTAACGCTCAACAGTTTATCATATTTGACTTCAATAAAAATGAAAAAAAATAATTTTCTCTTGAAATTTTTCATGTCGCTTTCACAGAAGAGAAAATGTGTATTAATATTAAAAGGCGCGCGTGTTTCTTAGAAACGTTCACTCGCCGCTCCAGGTGCACGAATATCGATTAACTGCACAGGAAGGCGTGGCTATCGCGATCGTAAAAGGCAGGTGGCGCGTCCAACACCTGCTGTTTGTATATCTGTCCGCTGTCATGTATAGCTCGGGATGACTGATTCACATTGTCGCAAGCACGTGACCATCTATATGATCGGGGTTTTAAGGGCGCATGAAAGCGACGGGGTGAGACATTTTTGCGCTAGATTTCCGTGGCATAAACATGAGCGCGAAGCAATCACTCATCAGGGGGGGTTGCTCGCACATCTTCGGAGGGTGAACGCCCTACAGCATTCGGCTGTGTGCACATTTTCTTATATACACAGCAGTATGGTAAGCCAGTTTGTCTAGCCTAGACTGGGTATAAAACTAAGTGCAGCGAAGCGGATTTTACTCACTTCTGCGCCCAGCAACACACTGCCCGCAGCTCTAGCCATTTGCTTCCAGAGGTAAGTCGCCTTCTATGCTGTAAGCCTGTACTATTGATTTAAAAATCGTGCGCTAATCTACAGCACAATGATCCCACCCCGAAATCTTAGATTCTAAGAAATTCTTACAATGTCTGACGACAGCGCCAAGGCAGTTTTGTCCGACATCAGCAGCTTCAACGCCGACCAGCTGAAGAAGGTGGAGGCCCAGGAGAAGGTGGTTCTGCCCAGCGCCGAGCAAGTTGAACAGGAGAAGCGCGAAGTCAGTCTGAGAGAGGCGATCGAGAAGGGCACCGACCTGAAGCACGTCGAGGTGCAGGAGAAGAGCGTCCTGCCGTCCAAGGAGGAGATTGAAGAAGAGAAGCGACTGTCACAGGACAAAAGCTCGTGACCAGCCTCTGCCCTGGTTGTCGAGCACTGCTCAGTTGACTCGGTTGCTTGCTAAACAGTAGCCCTCCTTCTTTCTGAACCTATTATAAAGTGCAAGTGTACCCTTCCCACAAACCCCAACTTATTCGTAAGCCCAGCCAATGTCTCTATCTAGCCGTACGCAGTTAAAATTATTCTCGCTGATAAAATTAAATAAAGCCTAACCGGTTCAACTAAGGGCAATGGTTTTCCTTACAAAGTCCTCATTTATCAATAAAAATTGCATAATAATGCTGTATCGGCGATTCGCAGTGATTGCTCCTCTTAATATATGTTTATCTGCTAAGACCTAGTCAAGGTATTTCCCGTCTCCTGCTCCTGGTCTGATCAGGTCAAAACAAAATTCAGCACAGTACAACAATTCGATTGCTTATGTATTCGGTTTCAACATTTTGTTGTAATTTTGATAAAGTTAAAGAAATTTCTCACTCCTCCCTATACAGGCTACTGTCAGTAGCCGAATCGAAATGATTCCGTGAATTGTTTTCGAAATAATTTTGTCTTCATTTGTGATCGGAATGGAACTACGACACGGATAGGTTTGGCATAGATGCTAACAAGAACGGAAACGCAACTACGGTAGGAATAATTTCTGGAGATCACTTTTAAACCGATAGAAGTTCTCGACAAACAACATGAAAACCGAAAGATAAAACAGGATCAACTATCCAGATTGTGTGAAAGAAAACATTTAATTCAGATAACAATACCATTTATCAAGACACAACAGTCTAGACTAGGATTAATAGCTGTCACTTTAAAAAAAATGTGCCAAAATAAATGTGCATTGTTCGGATCTAAGCTCCTATACTACAGGCATTCAGGCTTCAATTATTCTGGAGTGAAAATCTGCAAGCTTATTACCGACAAACACCGGAGGCTGGTAGAGCGGTTAACGCGTTTGCCTCTCGCGCCAAGGTCCCTAAGTTCGATTCCGCGACGAGGCCACATTCATTAATGGCGCAGCCGCGGAGAAAAGGCTGTCGGGCTTGTCGGGCAATTTACGCCCTTGAGGGCTAACCTCAATGCCACAGTGAAAGTATACACTGCCTGACGATGAGAAAGTTAGCGCAGATGTACACACCTGTGTGAGCGTGTGCCTGCGTACAGTATCTGTGTTCGTGTGTGCTCAGGAGTCAGCAAAGCGGGCAGCATTGCCTCCTCGCTGGCTGTAGGTCTAGTGTCACCAAATGATGTGCCATCGCCCGGAGCCCTCCTGAAATTATTATTATTCGACAGACACGCTAAAAACACACAAGACAGCAGATGAAGCTATTGTAGTATCAGTTGAAGTGAAAGCCTGTTTACAAGCTGCTCCACCTGTTCGAATAGGAATTTCGAGGCGCTCAAATGCTGGACTCTCGGATCATGAGCTCCACAGCGCCAGACGGCCGACACTTGGCAGCGCCGGCTGCGCCCGCCGTCGAAGCTGAGGAGGCCGCAGCTGACGCGGGTACGGCGTCTCGAGCGGCTCGACTTTCTGCTGTAGTCGCCGCCGGAGGAGGAACTTTTGGCGAACTGGATGCTGAACTCGCCCGCTGCCAGACACCGTCGCCAATCGTCATAGTCGATGCTGGCTCGCCGGAGTTGCTGGCAGCTGTGCGCTTGCCTGCTCGGGAGTGTTTTAGTAAGCGTACATTTAGTGTCGGGAATAATATAAATAATAATAACTGCAGGAGGGCTGCGGGCAATGGCACATCATTTGGTGACAGTAGACACGCAGCCAGCGAGGAGGCAATTCTGCCCATTTCGCAGACTCCTGAGCACACACGCACACAGATACCGTACGCAGGCACACACTCACACAGAAGTTTTCTCATCGTCAGGCAGTGTACACTTGGACACTCCATGTGCCTTGGAGGCTGGCCCTCAAGGGCGTAAATTGCCCGACAAGCCCGACAGCCTTTTCACCGCAGCTACGCCCCAAATAAATGTGGCCTCGCCGCGGAATCGAGCTCAGGGACCTTGGTGCGAGAGGCAAACGCGTTAACCACTCTGCCACCGACCCCCTTTATCGGGTATTAAAGCTGTATCAATAGAGCCTCAATGGGAAAATTTTTAAATGATATATGCAAAAACATTTATCTTTGTGCTCAAATAAAATTTACCTTGATATCCAGATGAGTGGGACATTACTGCTCGTTACCAGAATTTTTTTATTAGATTAGATTAGATTAGATTAGATTAGATTAGATTAGATTAGATTAGATTAGATTATTTTATTACAATAGCAATTGTAATAATAAGAACTTAATTTTGACAATGCAAATCGATTATGGTTGCTCTTTTCAAAACCAGACATCATACTGATGGACATTTCATATTAAGCTTCAGGATACTGGATCTCTAGACAGCTACAATTGGACATTGGGTCGCAGCGTTGTGAGCGCCACAATTGGCTGGGAGTCTTTCAGACGAAGATCAAAGGGACCCGTTGCAGAATGGGATGCATTGCTATTGGCTACGGCATTTTTACTACTGACAGTTGTTCCTTGCATGCTTGTCTATGGCTGAAATGGTGCTCCCGAGTCTCGGTTATGTACTAATATATAATATATTATTTATAATTGCAGGAGGGCTGTGGACACTGGCGAGAAGGCAATTCTGCCCTTTCCTTTGTACCGAAAGCACCCAAGCTTCCAGGACTCGCCGCGGAATCGAGCTCAGGGACCTTCGTGTTACAAACGTTTCATCGTACAAAATTTGTTGTTGATTAAAGCCACATTTTAATTGACTATTATTACTACGCATGTTATATATAAAAATATTTTGATAATAGCTTATTTCATAACCGCTTATTTAATAACATTAATATTGAAACTTGGTGGCTAACTGTCTGCCAAGAAAGACTTTGCATGTCGAACGAAATGCTTTACCTGGGAGGCATGACAATGCGCTCAGAGACAGGCCTGACAACTGAAAAAAATTTTAGAGTGTTTTTGAGTTGCATTTGAGCAGCCGCTTAACCGACCCGCAGGAGCGGAAGTGGCCTGAGCTTGCACGCGACTTGCTTGCCTTTGAAAGCTGAGTAGCTGATCTCCCTATTCCCCAAACCACAATGCTCTCCCAAATCCCCCGTGGAGCTGCGGCTGAAAACGTCGCATTTTCTCCCAACTCAAAGCTGAGGGAAATAATCATAATACTCTGCTACTCTTGAGCGCAGATTAAATTTTGCAGCATGAAATCTACTCTTTAACAATTTCTCTCCTTTGTCTTGAGCTCACAGTAGTTCTGTAAGAAACACGCAACCTAGAAAAAGCGTGACTTGAGAGCTCATTAAAATTAGTCTGAGCTGCTAGCCAGCCAAGTAATCGGATGAGGCACCGAACTGAAGGAGTGAAAAATTTTAGCTGGTAATTGGAAGATGTGATCAAAGCTGTAATTCTACTTTGAGCTGTGAACTTTGACCTTAGCCTCGCACTGTCATTACATTTTTAAGGGGTTTTTAGGGCTTAAAATATAATCGGTTAAAAATGCTTAGAATCTTCAGATCTTCACATCTCGTAAATACGAATTACCTAAGGTATATGGGATTGGAGGTAGAAGTCTTATTGGTTATAGTTTAGGGCATAGTTTAGTTTCTGGTTATAGTTTCTAGCCTGCGGACCAGATGCGGTCCTCGAAGCTCTCAAATCCGGCCCGTTGCCCCTTCCGACACCTACAGTATCCTGTTTCATCTTACCCTGTCTCATCATCTCTCCTAGGTCTCATCTCCCCCGTGTCTCATCTCGCCTTGTCATCTCTTCTTTGTCTTATCTCTACCCTGTCTCATATTTCTACAGTCAATGCGGCTCGCTGTAGTAGCTTATGTTCTCTCTTTGGCCCGCTAGCATGCGTGCCGACCTCTGGTTTAGGTCTTCTGAACAACAGAACCTCACAGAGGTTCACCCAGCTATAAAATAGGTGGAAACTTGGGCTGTAGACAGCTGACTGGCTGTAAATCGGAGCCAACTGGGCACTTGTTAATTGATTTCGTCCACCTCCTCCTTCGCAAATTAATCGCATTCTGGAAACCACTTGGCATTGGATACCTTTTTTGATTAATGGAACCGATTCGATTCCTAGCTTTCGCTTGAACTACTTTCCACTATCTTCTATTGGGTCTTCGCCATTGATAGCACGATCGCGCTTGACTGGTCACGGCACACGGATGCAATATCAATAAAATATCCATCCTTTAATCACCCTTCTTCCCTGATGCTCTTATCTTCCGCAGAGCTGATTTCAAACAAGGTGTCAGGCAAATGTCGCAACAGGACAGATGAATGGCACAGCGCTGCTGATACAGCGAATGACACGCGTGATAAGAATAGCTTTGGCAGCAGAATGATAAAGCAGGTAAGGCAGGAGCACTGGGGATCATAAAATTAGAGGCTCCTCAGTTTTAGGATCATATCCCAGCTGAACAGTTCACATTTATTGGGATAAAATTCTCACAGTTTGACAGCTGTTTATCCGGGACACTTGATACCGCTGAACTTTCAACCTCAGATTTATGGGCAGGTGCGAACACAGTGTTCAACATATATTCACACCCATCCACAGGCATTGATTTTTCAGGTGCTTAAGAGGCCTTTGCAATTGTTTGGAACGTTCTTTAAATTGATAGTCGTTGTCTATGGCCTACTTCGTATTCAGGCCTCCAGAAAAAGTTTTTCGCAAAAAACCATGCATTGCAATTTTATCTTTGTTTGTCCTCAACTAGTTTTCTCTGTCGATCGCGATTGCTGCGTCTTGAGTCGCAAAATCCATCCACAGACGACAGTTGAAGGAGCGGAGAAAAAAAATAGCAAACTCAAGAGAACCGACCGAGGAGCCGCGGAGATGAGCCCTACAAAGACGAGCCCCCCCACACACCCAACCCCCGCCCCAATCCCTAAGCTGCTCTAGGAGTAGCTGGGAATTCAGTTAATCACGAAAAGCTACGGCTCAGTGCAGTCCGTTCGGGAGGCATTTTGCTCTCAAAGACTCACAACCGTGAACTACCAACTCACCCTCTCTCACACACACACACTCGCTGTCCACCCAAATACAGCATCTCCAACAGAAAGCCCCGACTTGCATCATCTACTCGACTCCCACTTTCTCTTCTTCCCCCCTCGGCATGTCGCACTCGAAAACGTTTCCCGTACTCTCACTTATACTTCTCCGGTGGAGCAGCTTTTATTCAAGACTTTCCTTTCGACTGAAAGGAGAAGGGAGAAAGAGGGACGGTCGGGAGGACGACCTCCCAGTGACAGCCCATTATGTGAGGCAAATCCTGCCGAACCAGTTTTCGGCAAGAGTCGAAGCTCTACCTGACATTTTGCCGTGGGCCAGAATAGACTGGGCCGTTAGGAAGATGGTCGACAATTGCAAAGAAGGCAGTTAGATTAAGTAAATTACCGGCTCACCTCTGCGATGGGAACTATATAGAGCTGGTGCATTCCCTATCTATAGTGTAATAAAAAATTAAGTGAAGGAAGCATACCACAGTATCGTAATTATCCCCACTTGCCGTCTCCCCTCGAAGAGACTCCGCTCGAGGCCACGGAGGCGGAGGTCGTAAATCACTGGCCAGAGGGAGTCGAGCGCGGATCTAACTGAAGTCCGAGCCTCGGACCCGCTGACAGGACTTGAAGGCGATCGATAATGGTGTCCTATAGCCGCAATCAATTATCATAGCCAAACTCGGAGGCTGGTCCTTGGGGTTCGGGTGGGCGAGTTTAGGGCAGCGGCGCTCCCCAAATCGAGTTCTGCACCGGGGAAAGTAGGGAGAAGCAGAGAGATAGCGAGGGCGAGACCGGGGTAATCAGCGGCTTGGCCAACCGGTCGAGACTTGCTGGAAAATTCAATTCCCCCCTCCGCTGTCGCTGCTTAAAGTGAAAAAATCAATCATTCAAATCACTGCTTTTCCTTCAATGATTTCCTTTCTTTCGCTTCTCGAGCAGCCTCTTCAGCTCCGCGCCGCACCTTTTGTGGCGCACCGGCAGTGCCACTTTGAAATTAGACCGAAGTTGCTAACGATGAAGAGCATAATAGTTTTCCAAGTACTGAAGAAATCGTGAATAAATTTTGTGCAACTAAATTCAATTTTATGGATTTATTTACTGGTTTGAGTTGTAGTATTACGAAGCATACGAAGCATATATAAACATAACATTGATGAACAATGCGCATTAGCATAACTGAAGTGGAAATGTTTGAACGATTTCTCGCGGGGAATCTCACGTAACATTCTACAAGATCTGGTTAAAGTCTAATTGGTTTCTATCCTGACGATACTTAATAAATTTCGAGCGGGCAGGTGAATGACGTTTACACCGACTCCTCGTCGGAATCATACGGCGAAATGAAGTTAAAAAAGCTGTCATTTGGCTTAAAGACCTCAACGACCTCGGGTTTGCTGAAATTTGAGGGACCGCTGTTGGCGTAGTTCAGGTTCAGCCGCTCATTTTCAGTGCTTTTTATGCTGCTCTCATCTGCAAATAGTTTGCAATACAGTCTGATTTTGTTTCACGGGCGCTGAGTATACGCAATAATTTCGGTAATTTTTTCTGTGAGGCTAACAAATGACTTAAACACCGACACCGTGCTCAACAACTCCTAGGAGTGGATGGCCTTTCTGATCTGTTCAGCGTGTCATTCCAAGCTGACGAGAGCGTCGAGATCGAGATTCGATGTAAAGAATGACGCAAACTTTTTCCGGGGCACTGTGGCCTACGGAACAATGGCCGACGCTGCGGCCAGAAATCCTGCATCCCAGCAGCCTCCTTAAGCCGGATCACCACCACTTCGCGAACTTCATTCGCAACCCAATCTCTACGTGTTTAACATATTCTTCGTATGGGTTTACTTATTATATTTTCGGACACAACTTGTTACTTAAAGTAATCTTTAGAGAATTACAGTCTGTTTTTTATACTGCCTCAGTAGAGAAACAAAAAATCAAGGATCAAGCTCACCCAGTGGACTGTCGACCATTTTTTTAACTCTCTTAAGGTCTGATTCCGGCTCAGAGCGACCACTTTCGTTGTCAGCTTTGATAGTTGACTCCGGAACGATGCAAAATACCTTGGTAGTTGGTGAATTTCAAAGTGTAAAATAGCAAACCTTTATTTCAAAGATTGAGAAAAAAAACCCACAAACCTTGTCGCTGACGTCAACAATAGTCCTGCGCGGAGGAAAAGTGAAGACAAAGCGACCAGTTGGCTTCTTCTTCTTAGCCATTAGGCGACTCTTGTTCCTCAGCTGGTAGATGCCCAAACAGATGATACCGAACTGCTCCAGTGAGCTGATGTACAGATCCTCCCAGTAGATGGTCTGAGAAGGGTTGGGGTGGCGGAGCTGTAAGCCAAGGTACCTCAGCTTGTATGCGGGACTTGCCCATTTGGGCTAACCTACCAAAGCACAGCAACAGTTTACACTACCCGACGATGAAATATTCAGTGCAGGTATACACACCTGTACGTACTCGTACATGTATGGATGTATTTGCCCACTCACAGCCTTTCCGGCTGCGGGTCATGTGAGCATGCAATTGATGTGCTAATGCCATTAATAATAATAATAGTATTAATAATGATAATAAGTAAGTAATGATTGCTGGAGGGCTGCGGGCAATGGGACATCATTTGGCGACACTAGACCCGCAGTCAGCGAGGAGGCAATTCTGCCCATTTCGCTGACTCCTGAGCACACACGAACACAGATACTGTACGCAGGCACACGCTCACAAAGGTGTGTACATCGGCTCTGACTTTCTCATCATCTCAGGTAGTTTATATTTCAATGTACTTTAGAGGTTGAACCTTAAGGGCGTAACGACAAGCCTTCTCTCTCAAGCCAGCTGCGCCCCAAATGAATGCGGCCTCGCCGCGGAATCGAGCTCAGGGACCTTTGTGCGAGAGGCAAACGCGTTAGACCACTCTGCCACTCACCCCCATGAGCTAATGCCCATTAGCCTATTTAATGGTATTGAGTTCATGCACATGGCGCTGTAGATACTCAACAAATGATTCTTGCCATGACAGTTCATCTGGCCAAGCCACCTATCATGAGATCAGAGTCTAGATTGCTGAGTCTACACTGATTGCAGAAATGAAGTTCAATTACCTTTGAGTTGAAAGTGTCAAACATTCTGTTCAGCGGAGCATCCCGTATCGATAGCTGAGAGATCCGAAACGGATAGGAGCGACTGAGCAGGGCAGCGCATTCAACATCGAGCTCAGATGGCATGCCGGCATGCGAGCCCACAAAATTGTCCACCATCGCCTGGTTGCTGCCCTGAATCAGGGCCTGGAGAAATTGGGCAACCTCGGGACAATGGAATGTGGCGCTCACCAGCGTTGCAAGCTGCGTGTCGCTGATGACGAGACCCTCAGCGAATGCCTGAGTTCGAATCACATCAGAATCCTGGTAGTCCTGAATGTTTTGGCATCAAGATTGGGTTAGTACTCTAAATTAGCTTTTATGATTTTCTTCATTTTATTATTATTTAACCATTTACCCTATCGCGCTCTTTCAGATCGCTGAAGAATGACGCAACCTCCGGGCTGCTAAGGCGCACGGTGAGGTGAAACTTCTCTCGATAGTACCATTCGCCTTGACGACCGATGACCACTGCGCGCACGTTCTCGGCGCACACAATGGCGTCGGTGTCCACAAGATCGAAGGCTTCCTGGCCTCGCAACTCTGATTGGTGGCCACCGCTGGTACTGTTGTCTCCGCCACCACTCGAACCACCACTATTCTTCTCACCGCCTTCGCCAGCTTCGCCGCGAGATTCATTACGTCCGCTGCCACCTCGGCCTTGAGAAGATGTGTCGCTGACTTTGCCGACCTTCAGTACGGCGACAGCGCAGGCTGTGTGAACACGACAGCAGACCAGATGGTCGGTAAACATTCCGGATCCGCGGACAAAGTAGACCTTCACATTTAAATGTGTCGTAAAATTAATGATGGTTTGGGCAATCGTTACTTTCGGTTAATAAATTCACAGGTGAATAAAGATAAAACGATTCCATTAGCCCCTTAGTCACAAAGATTTACAAATCCAAATGTTGTCTAGTGTTGCAGATGGTCAGATGGTTGACTTTGAAATTGTTCAGCACTGTTTTAGTACTCATGCTAAATGACAAGCAAATTGAAAAATCTTGTTTTTTCGACGGTCATTTTCTGCAAAGAGTCATGCACAAGAGAGCAAATTGCAAGTCATTTCGTTGTATACATATTCCCGGCGCTTACCTGTCGAAAGTTGCGTACATGAGTCCATTCGAACGCAGCCAAGTTGTCGGCGTCGCCTAATACAACGACGTCGCACAACTGGTCCAGCTCAATCAGACGATTGCGCAGCGGCAGCAGCAGCGGCGCCAGACCAACCGGTGCCGTCACCTCGCCGAGAACGCAGACAACAACGTGATTGCTCCAAGGCACCTCCTTGGCTCCCTCAATGTCGAGTAGGCGACAGCGTCTGTCGGGGGCCCAATGCAAAGTTCCGCTGACGTCAGCTAGTTGTGGCCTGCTGCGTTCGTATCGCCAGGTGCTTGCGTGGCTCAGCGGTCCCTCCATGTTGGCCTGGATGCCAGCTGCGATGTCGCCTTCGCCACCCTCAACTGCGCGCCGAAATTCGGCTTCCTGCTGACGATCGCGCAGACAGGTGGGCATCAAGGCAATGTCCTCCCAGCTATAGTCTGCGGTAAAAAGATTGTCCGAACAAGCCATTTAAGAAAGGTTACATAGAGAACTACTGTATAGTATTTTTGGAAGCCTAACTAACAAGCAACAATGAGCAATAGTGTCGTCTGATGCTCACAAATATTCATTTCGCTGTAAGACTGCCGCATACTCATGCAGTCGTTGGCTTCGTTGCCAAGCTTAATCAGGATGTCCATATCCGTGTTGTTCTTGCTGAACAGGGCGTTCTTTCGCATCTGCTTGTCGCGCAGCAACTTCTCGGCTACCGACCCTAAAACGATGTAAGACGTACTTTTAAACTGTCAACTCGATGCTAGTGAAATGACCACAATGACCAACCTTTCAGAGACAAGCTACACAGAAAAAATCTAGCGCTCTCACTTTGAATTGCCTCAGCTTTGGGCACAACTTCGTTAGCCGCGTCGCCATCGCAGGTGCAAATGCCGTCAGTCTTATTTTTGCAGTAGTTGCAGTAGGTTTCCAATCTGCGCAAATCGCTAGCATTCTTACAGATGACGTACGCCTTCATGATGCTGGGATTGATGACGAAATTGGGATCGCCCGAAGGATTAACAATGTTCGAGCTGTAGTTGCAGCTGGCCTGATCCACTGACACGCCCAGCAGGATGATGCCCCATCTGTCATAGATGATAGCGCAGGCCGCCTTGAAAGAGAGGCCGCGGAAGGAGCGAGTGAATCGCACGCAATGAAAACTCGACATCAGGCCGAAGTTGTAGAAGGAGCGCCACTTGTATTGCTGAAACTGTAATGCACGTTTGAGAACAATAGTTTGAGACAGAACTGAGTACTACGGCTTGAATAGTTATGTGACCGTGTTGGACGAAACAAGAATAAAAATCATTCTGATCCCGTCATTGCGAAACGAAGTGGATTGACATCATCTCTCATTGTTATTAAGCCTTTGAGGTGTGCAACAGGTACAATTTTCCCTCGGGGAGGGGACACACGCTGCAATGACCCACGATAAGCTGATGACTAATAACAATAATTTCTCGATTCCTTGAGCGAAAGCTCTTTCCCTCATTAATGAGCAGCATCATGCTGAACAATGAGAGCTTACGACATCCGTTTTCCTGGCCTCAGTGCTGCAAAGCAGGTTGATAATCAAGGTAGAGAAACCCGGTGCTACACAGTTGATTCCCATCAGCCCGTTGACAATTTGGTCATTGCAAATCACCGAGTCCAGGTCCCACAGCGAGTTGTAGGCGCTCTTGTTCCGCCAGCCCGTCAAGTAGTAGTAGGAGAACTGCAATTTATGTGGGCGCAAGGGATTCTTGGATAAGACATGTCAAGATGTCAAGTTCTCCGACCTTGATTCGCACGTCAAGCTTAATGGCCTTGCCTTATTGTAGATACTGTGAATCTGTACGATTGTTCTGACATCGGGAAAGTTGAGTTTTACAGTCATAGCCCGCATGTAATTATCGTAGTCATCTTCGTCACGGTTGCTTGGCAACAGGCGAGACAATATGATAATGGCGTTCGCAGAGTAGGCTTTCACATCGGTTAGTTGGCGCGGGTTGACGCTGCTGCCCCGGATGGCTCTGACACGGCCGGTCATGCCATGGAACAGCCACTGGGTCACCGCCGGCAGAGTACCGCTGCGGTGCAAAATAAGTTTTTGTAGTCAAAGATGCAAAAACCTATGCGCTATAGTTCTGTTTTCCGGTTCGCTCACCTGTACAGTGCGCAGCACTTTATATGAGCATTCGCACTGCTGTCCCAACGGCCCTTATTGTAGAAGTCGTTCAAGAATGCTCTGGTT
Organism: Macrostomum hystrix; assembly: GCA_950097015.1. Lineage (NCBI taxonomy): Eukaryota > Metazoa > Platyhelminthes > Macrostomidae > Macrostomum > Macrostomum hystrix. The sequence goes on from CATNEN010000008.1 coordinate 973,332, forward strand.
GTGCTACCCTCGATGGAGCCGGTCAGCACAATGTGTCTGAGCGAGCAGGATAAAGTAGAAATTATACCAATTATACTAAAATTTGTCTCACCATTACGAAAACTCGTCACTTTCGACAAACAATTGAACGAACCTCTGTCCAATGCCCGTAGCGAAGGTGGTCTTCTTGTTCTTCCTATTCTCCACGAACAGCGATAGAAAGGCCGGAACCGAGGTTAGAAAATATGTCTGCAAAAAATGATGACGCACGAAATTTTTGTTGCTCGTTCACGGTGGCAAGAGTTTTTACATTGATAACTTACCCCTGCAACCACAATGCATATCATAATTGTCAGCTGTCCCAGCGTAGTTCTGGGATAAATATCCCCGTAGCCGACAGTGCTAGCAGTGATGATCAGCATGTAGAAGCTGTTGAAGAAGTTCAATGCTTTGCATGGCTCGAATACTCGCGGGCCAAGGAACGGCCAAAAGTTGTCAAGGTTCTCTACCTGAACGATTATAATAAAATATGAGTACCATTGTTATATATTTTCCGAGTGCCTGTGGACTATGCTAATGACAAGTCGACCCGTGAACGCCACCCAAGCCTTATGGGGTGACGCTCCACGTGCAGCCGTAAATATTACGCCACGCTTTCAAAGGCTGTGTACAGCAGCTATTCAGTCCCTGGACTGGAGTGGCCGCTCCATATTTCTACCCCAACTAATGCTGGTACCCATTTTAAAGCTGGGTGAACTGAAGCAATTAATAAGTGTCTTGATAAATGACAAAATGTGCCTCAATTTTGTGCTGAGGTGCGAACTTCCGACCTCTCATTCAGAAGTCCAACGCTCTAAAGACAAGCTTCCAAGACAAGAGAACGAAGATCCAGCGAACTCACCAAGTGAACCAAACCAGCGAGGGTCGACCAGAAACAAAACATCCCAATGACCAGCGAAATCAAACTCTTGGAAGTGGCAGCTGAGATTATGTTGAAGGAGATCAGTACCTCCTTGATCGCGGCCAGTCGAATGGCACGAAGGAAGTTGAATACTGCAAGTTTCAGATTGGCAGAAGCTCTGATATTTGACATGGCCTTGACAGCTGTATGATTGGTGCGATGTTATACCATGGCACTTCTCAAAAATGCGAGTTTTAACTTACACGAGTGTTTGTCTTCGTTGATTATAGTGCAGATTGAAGGCCCAATAGTACACACTTCCATGAGGCTGTGAGGCGCCACTAGAAATGATGCTTTGTTGGCACTGGCGATGTACTGTAATTCGAGGGCATCGATACCTGATCCTAATAGTCTATACCTGATACTAAATGGTTGATACCTGATACTAAATGGTTGATACCTGATACTGAATGGTCGATACCTGATACTAAATGGTTGATACCTGATACTGAATGGTCGATACCTGATACTAAATGGTTGATACCTGATACTAAATGGTTGATACCTGATACTAAATGGTTGATACCTGATACTGAATGGTCGATACCTGGTACTAAATGGTCGATACCTGATACTGAATGGTCGATACCTGATCCTAATAATCTATTCCTGATCCTAATTTCGATAAGACATATGGACTGTGCCTAATCCTAATAATAATATTATTACTCACAGGTGACATGATTTTAACCCGCAATTTCTAATTGCGAAAATGCCTGCTAAAAAAGCAAAGTCTCACCCGAATAAAGAAGTAGACAAGGAAAAAAATGTTGAAACCCAGGTCGATGTAAGCAAACACCCGATCAACTTCATTCTGACAGAATCGCAGGAATCTGTAGTGACTGAAATCCGATGCAGTCGATTGAAACGGTACTAATTAGAATATTAATTAGTGTTCCAATGCAATAAAGATATATATTATCAATAAGAAAAAAGCTTTGGGCTTACGTGTGAGTCTGATACAGATAGAAAAAAAACGACACCACAGAGAAAATGCTCCACATGAGGCCCTGTAGAAATGTTAAACGTGGATTTGGTTCCGGTTAACAATAGAAAGACCATGCGGGTACGCCCGAAAATGTTCATCTATCTGGTGGACTTTCATGAAAATTTAGGAGCTAATCGTGAAGTAGGCAGTGTGTATTTGACACAGCCCCGTGGCCTATCCACTGTTAACGGAACAGAAAGCAAATAAGTTTTCATCAAACAAACGAGTCTATCATCATTGTTGGAAAATGTCCTGTACCTTTTTATTTTGCACATTGGGCAGTTAAAATTAATAGTGTAAATTCTGCAATAAAAATAAACGACACGGGAAGGGAGCGAGGGGAAGAGTGAGTAGTGCTTGGGAAAATGCAGCAACTGGCTTTGGAAAGCTTGGGTCCGTTACTATTGGCAACCATTCTCTTCCAGCATAGGTAGAGAAATTTCAATCTCAGTCGAAGTCAGAGGTACCCAACCTGTTTGCTTCCTGCATAACCTACAGCATTCTCACCGGAATCTGCCCAATAAGCTGCAGTCTCACCGGAATCTGCCCAATAAGCTGCAGTCTCACCGGAATCTGCCCAATAAGCTACAGTCTCACCGGAATCTGCCCAATAAGCTACATTCTCACCGGAATCTGCCCAATAAACTACAGTCTCACCCGAATCTGCCCAATAAGCTACAGTCTCACCGGAATCTGCCCAATAAGCTACAGTCTCACCGGAATCTGCCCAATAAGCTACATTCTCACCGGAATCTGCCAATAAGCTACAGTCTCACCGGAATCTGCCCAATATGCTACAGTCTCACCGGAATCTGCCCAATAAGCTACAGTCTCACCGGAATCTGCCCAATAAGCTACAGTCTCACCGAAATCTGTCCAATAAGCTACAGTCTCACCCGAATCTGCCCAGTAAGCTACAGTCTCACCGACATCTGCCCAATAAGCTACAGTCTCACCGGAATCTGCCCAATAAGCTACAGTCTCACCGGAATCCGCCTAAGCAGCGAATTACATCGCCCCAGAATTCGCTCAACAAAGATTCAATTGTAGATACTCACAAGAATTTTGCCAGGCCAAGACCAGGGCGTTGATAATCTCTCGCAGATCACGCGGAAGCGACCAAAGCATTTCATGAGTTTTTCCGGCTGCTGCTTCGGGCCGCTAGACCTCACCTTGCAAAATTTGCTCACCAAAAGTTGAATCATCTGGAGTATCAGCAGGAGGCCCCAGAAGCTCACCATGCTGATGATCTCGTACGACAGACTGTCGCTCATCTTGCAGCCGCTCAGATTCTCATCACTGAATTTGAATGAGAGTTGTGTTTGAGTGTGGGTGGTGGGTGTGCTGGAGTGTGGTGTGCTGGAGTGTGGGTGTGCTGGAGTGTGGGTGTGCTGGAGTGTGGTGTGCAAGAGTGCGGGTGTGCTGGAGTGTGGTGTGCAAGAGTGCGGGTGTGCTGGAGTGCGGGTGTGCTGGAGTGCGGGTGTGCTGGAGTGTGGGTGTGCTGGAGTGTGGTGTGCAAGAGTGCGGGTGTGCTGGAGTGCGGGTGTGCTGGAGTGTGGTGTGCAAGAGTGCGGGTGTGCTGGAGTGCGGGTGTGCTGGAGTGTGGTGTGCAAGAGTGCGGGTGTGCTGGAGTGCGGGTGTGCTGGAGTGTGGGTGTGCAAGAGTGTGGGTGTGCAAGATTGTGGCTGTGCAAGAGTGTGGGTGTGCAAGATTGTGGCTGTGCTGGAGTGTGGGTGTGCTGGAGTGTGGGTGTGCAAGATTGTGGCTGTGCTGGAGTGTGGGTGTGCTGGAGTGTGGGTGTGCAAGATTGTGGCTGTGCTGGAGTGTGGGTGTGCTGGAGTGTGGGTGTGCAAGAGTGTGGGTGTGCTGGAGTGTGGTGTGCAAGATTGTGGCTGTGCTGGAGTGTGGGTGTGCTGGAGTGTGGTGTGCAAGAACGCGGGTGTGCAAGAGTGTGGGTGTGCAAGAGTGTGGGTGTGCAAGATTGTGGCTGTGCTGGAGTGTGGGTGTGCTGGAGTGTGGCTGTGCTGGAGTGTGGCTGTGCTGAGGTGTGGGTGTGCAAGATTGTGGGTGTGCAAGATTGTTGGTGTGCAAGATTGTGGGTGTGCAAGAGTGTGGGTGTGCTGGAGTGTGGGTGCGCTGTAGTGTGGGTGTACTGGAGTGTGGGTGCGCTGTAGTGTGGGTGTACTGGAGTGTGGGTGTGCCGGAGTGCGGGTGTGCTGGAGTGTGGGTGAGCTGTAGTTTGGTGTGCAAGAGTGTTGGTGTGCTGAAGTGTGGGCGTGCTGGAGTGTGGGTGAGCTGAAGTGTGGGTGTGCAAGATTGTAGCTGTGCTGGAGTGTGGGTGTGCTAGATTATGCAGCTAGTCGGTAACTCACTAGGCAATCGTATCGCGAATGAAGCGCATGGCGTCCTGTCTATCCCGGTGCTTATCCGAGCAATTATTCTCTAGCGCGCTGCAGATTTGGTCCATGATGTGCTCAACTCCGTGCGAAGCATTCAAACTGCTAGTCCATACCTGAGTTGTTGCATTCAGTTGTTCCAAAGAATACTCACATGCGAGTTCACTAATAATAGGATCAGACATCCTTGCTTCTAGCAGAGATGCACAGATTTCTCTCTTCACTCACCAACAGCTACATTATTTATCAGATGCATATTGCAGATCAGGATTCGCTAGAATTGCACGCTTGATTTAATCTACATGCTGCCATAGACATGTCAGCTTCGTATCAGATGCAGAATTTTATATTCAAAATGTTTTGCTGAAGCCAAAAGATAACAAATCAATAAATAAATCAAAAAGCTGACATTCTTGAAAATATTTTCTGCACCAGCCTAGCTGACTTGTTACCAGTCTCCTACTTTATGCAGCTACAAAACTACAACTGCCGCCACTATTATCCCAAAGCTAGTCCACGCTGTAGATGAATCCCAGCCTGACCCACAGCCAGACTCCCAGCCTGACCCACAGCGAGAATCCCTACCTGACCCACAGATAGAATCCCAGCCTGACCCACAGCTAGAATCCCAACCTGATCTACAGTTAGAATCCCAACCTGACTCGCATTTAGAATCCCGACCTGACCCACAGTTAGAATCCCAACTTGACCCACAGTCAGAACCCCAACTTGACCCACAGCAAGAATCCCAACCTGACCCGCGGTTAGAACCCAACCTGACCCACAGCCAGAATCCCAACCTGACCCACAGCCAGAATCCCAACCTGACACACTGCCGAAATCCCACCCTAGTCGCTGCATTACGTACTGCTCGTATATAATGTATTTTTCATGAATCATGAATCAAAGCTTGAAGCTTTACTCTTTGCAGTTTTGTACGTGATGCACAATGCACAATTTTTGAGTCGATAGAGGACGCTCTACTCAACACTACTCAAGCAGGCAGCCCACATGCATCCAAGTATTCAAGCTTCAAGGGTAAAGCTCCTATCTCGATTCCATTTAGTCAAACAAAGTGGCTAATAAATTATTTACGACAACAGCCAGAACTCGCAAGATAGAAGGAGGCGCTGAGTGGCTGGGCTAAGTGCAGCAACCATTTTCCTCTCTTATTTTCGCATATAAAAATGCTTGTGCGACCGTACAGTAGACGATAAATGGTGTGGCTTCTTGTCTTGCCTTCTTGCCTGTCTGTCATTGTGACTGTCATTGTGTCTGTCTGTCATTGTGTCTGTCATTGTGTCTGTCTGTCATTGTGACTGTCATTGTGTCTGTCTGTCATTGTGACTGTCATTGTGTCTGTCTGTCATTGTGTCTGTCATTGCGTCTGTCTGTCATTGTGTCTGTCTGTCATTGTGTCTGTCATTGTGTCTGTCTGTCATTGTGTCTGTCATTGTGTCTGTCTGTCATTGTGTCTGTCATTGTGTCTGTCATTGTGTCTGTCTGTCATTGTGTCTGTCATTGTGTCTGTCATTGTGTCTGTCATTGTGTCTGTCATTGTGTCTGTCATTGTGTCTGTCTGTCATTGTGTCTGTCATTGTGTCTGTCATTGTGTCTGTCATTGTGTCTGTCATTGTGTCTGTCATTGTGTCTGTCATTGTGTCTGTCTGTCATTGTGTCTGTCATTGTGTCTGTCAGTGTGTCTGTCATTGTGTCTGTCTGTCATTGTGTCTGTCATTGTGTCTGTCATTGTGTCTGTCTGTCATTGTGTCTTTCTGTCTGTCTGTCTGTCTGCCATTGTGTGTCTGTCTGGTCTGTCTGTCTGCCATTGTGTGTCTGTCTATCTGTCTGTCTGTGTGTCTGTCTGTCTGTCTGTCTGTCTGTCTGTCTGTCTGTCTGTCTGTCTGTCTGTCTGTCTGTCTGTCTGTCTGTCTGTCTGTCTGTCTGTCTGTCTGTCTGTCTGTCTGTCTCTGTCTGTCTGTCTGTCTGTCTGTCTGTCTGTCTGTCTGTCTGTCTGTCTCTGTCTGTCTGTCTGTTTGTCTGTCTGTCTGTCTTTCTGTCTGTCTGTCTGTCTGCCATTGTGTGTCTGTCTGGTCTGTCTGTCTGCCATTGTGTGTCTGTCTATCTGTCTGTCTCTGTCTGTCTGTCTGTCTGTCTGTCTGTCTGTCTGTCTGTCTGTCTGTCTGTCTGTCTGTCTGTCTGTCTGTCTGTCTTTCTATTGTCAAAGATTTATTTCCAGGCTTAAAGTCGGAATCGAAAAAGCGCAAAAAAGTTTTCGGGTTTTCGTTACCTAGATTTTATAGGATTTGATAGACTTTAAGGGACTTAAAAATAAGTATCACAGTTTTCGCGAGTGCACTTTAGAAGCTTTGCTTCTCGGGTGAAAGGAGCAAGTTGGCGCAGACATTACGAGCTATTCGAGGAACAGACGAGTCGAAGCAGAAACATGATTTTTGCAGCAAGCAAAATCTACTCGACTCGGCCGTTAGTTTTGTGCTCATTTGAGAACAGATCATTTTTGGCATTTTTTCGTACAAAATGGGAGTGATTCGTGCTACGAATCCAGCTTTGGACCCAGCTCATAATCTAGCTACGATTCTAGTACGATTCCAGTCCCTAATCTAGCTACGATTCCAGCTTCTAAACTATCTGCGATTCCAGTCCCTAATCTAGCTACGATTCCAGCTTCTAAACTATCTGCGATTCCAGTCCCTAATCTAGCTACGATTCCAGCCCCTAATCTAGCTACGATTCCAGCTTCTAAACTATCTGCGATTCCAGTCCCTAATCTAGCTACGATTCCAGCCCCTAATCTAGCTACGATTCCAGCCCCTAATCTAGCTACGATTCCAGCCCCTAATCTAGCTACGATTCCAGCTCCTAGTATTTCCAAGTCAAGTGAGGGAATGAAAAGACGCACCTATACATGATTACGAGCTAGATATCATAATTAAAGCAGGGAATGCGAAGCGTTATTGTCCAAAATATTCAAATGTGAAAAATTACAAAATGAAACCTTAATTGACACAGATTTGTTGAATCGTAAAACTGATCACTTAAACTAAGAGATACTTATTAAGTTACTGAATCAGAAATAACAGAATCGTATTTTTCGCGAAAGGCATCTATCAATACAAAGGCAGTTGCAGATAACAAAAGATACCATGAAAATAATAGGAGTAATAATCAGAAGGCGGCATACACAATTCAGTTTAGTTTTAGCATCGCTAACGGCTTAAAATTGGGATTCGGCTGGGTCAGGTGGGATTTTTTGGCTTTGGGTCAGGTTGGGAATTTTTGGCTTTGGGTCAGGTTGGGATTTTTTGGCTTTGGGTTAGGTTGGGATTTTTTGGCTTTGGGTCAGGTTGGGATTTTTTGGCTTTGGGTCAGGTTGGGATTTTTTGGCTTTGGGTCAGGTTGGGATTTTTTGGCTTTGGGTCAGGTTGGGATTTTAGCTGTGGGTCAGGTTGGGATTTTAGCTGTGGGTCAGGTTGGGATTCTGTTGAATCAAGTTGAGGCTTTGGCTCCTAAACGTCGGCCCTTATGAGAACAAACAGGTCATGCAGGTAGATTCCTTTCTCCGTATAGCTCAGTGTGTTCAGGCCGTCCTTATCCATCCCGGCCTTGACCTTGTGCCAGTAGGGCCACGGCATCGTGTTGGTGACCACATCGTTGGAATGCTGCAGATTAATGAACCTGGTGAATGTTTTTTCGTTTTTTGGGTGGCACTTTAAATCCTTCTTTCCACCCGCAAGGAGGAAATTCGCGAGCCTGTTCACAGACACACAAATACGTACTCTGGTACACGCTCACACAGGTGTGTACAATTTTCTATTGTAAAAAATGTGGGAACAGGGTTCCATTTAACAAAACCAGCTTTTATAGGAACTATAAAGACCACTCAGCCTTTTCAGTGTGATCAGTCGGCTATCACGTGAAATACGCTCTGGCCTTCGTGTTCAAGACTTCAAAAGAAATATTTTGATAAGCTATCGTTTATGGTTATAGATTGCGTTGTCTATGGTTCCTAAATCGAACGCTGTTTTTCTTAAATTCAACCAAGTTTCACCATTTTTACCATAGACAGCCACTGAGTGGCAGCCAGTCTTCTGATTTCCAGTTAACATGAAATCTGATGTGTCTACCTGGCGATGTGTCCACCGGGATAGTTGATCCGCATGCCTCGAACTCCCAGCCTGGAGGCCAGCTCGTCATCCTCGCGTCCCCAGCCATAGTACCTGTTGGAGTTGCCGTTAACACGCTCGAACACGGCCTTGCTGATCGCTGCGGAGCCGCCAAGGAAGTTGTTGTACATCCGACCCCTGTGATACTTCAGGACGTCAGACTGCTTGCGCATCTCCGAGATCATCAGCTTCGGCGAGTTGGCGCAGTCGTAGAGGTTGCCGACATTCTCGGGGACTTTGTCAGCGTCCTGTGAGCGACCAAAAAATGAAAAAGAAGTATGAACAATTGGATCGGCTGTTTGCACAGTGGCATTCGACCATGCACCGGCACATTAACATCTGAACGAGAGGTCGTGAGCTCGAATCCGAGCCCAAGGGAGACGTTTTGTGTTCTCGAGCAAGACACTTTGTTCCCTACTGTAAATCTGCTGGATACATGTAGCTGTAGCCATTACAAGTCAACCCGAATAATCTGATGTTCGCTATCACTGTGCATTGGGGGTTGGCCCAAACGGATTCGAATTGCACTACAAGATCTTCTTTCAGTTTATGCGCCCAAATTAATTTGGCATCGATTCAAAGCTCATAAGCTTTCAAGTGACGCGTGACGCAAGTCACTCGACCTCCAAAAATGGAAGAGTACAAACTTTTTCGGTAAATATTTTCAAGACGTTTGACACCGAAACACATTTAATTTAGTCGACTTGCCTGCAAAATAAAGCAGTCGAACTTAGCAAACTGCTGCGACACCTGAAAGCCAACGTTTAACAGCTTGGCACGGTTAAATAACTTCGTATTTGCCTGCTCAATGACGAAAATGCCGAATGCAATGTTCTGCTGCTGCAGCAGGGCCTGCATGTACGGGATGAACAGGTCCAGGTTCTCGCTCCGATTTCGGTACGGCACGAGGATGGCAGTGCGCGACAGCGGCGGCCAACAATGGCTTGGTGCCCAGAAGCCGCCGCGATGTGCGGGTTTCACAAACGGAAAAGTGGAAGTCGGCTGAGCCAGCAGGTGGGCCAGGTTCTTGTCGCCAGGTCGACGGCACTGCTGCAGATTCTTTGCCGGCGGAGCTTCGAGGAGTTTTGGAGCGACGTTGCCGGGCGGAGTCGCCAGCTTTGTTAGGGCTCGGTAGAGCTTGGGATAGACAATCCGAAATTCTGGGACGCTCTTACCGCTGTTGTTAGCCGCCAATTTCTGACTGTGAGGCATCATTGCGGCCAGCTCGTTGAACGGGTCAAACAGTCCGCTAGACTCACTGGACGGTGTTGTCTTCGCGGAAGAAGGCAGCACTTTATCAAAGTCGCTAGCATCATCCGAGGTGACGTTGAAGCCGCTGGCATCGCCAAACATCATTCGCAGCGGCAGCCAGGCCAACTGCTGGCTGATGATGCGAACACCGCTGTGTCCTTTCTGGCGGAACGTCAGCAGCACAATGCTAGCCAGGCAGAGAGCGCACAGGACTAGCGTGACAGTCTGCTTGTTTTGCTGACAAAACAGAGCTCGCATCTCCCACTGCTGCCCCTGTCTCTCTGGCTCTCGCTGGCTTGTTTCAGTTAGAGTGACATTTCGTGTAGCACCTCCTGACACATGCCAGCTGGATTTGCCTAGTCTCTCAGTCTCTTAAATCTTTGCTATCTTTTTGCTTCCGCGAGTCTCGCCTGCTCTTGCGGCTTTTCTATATCAGTGCCCCGCTTCGCGACCAAGTTTATTTTCCATCCCAGGCAGCGAGAAACGTGGGAAAATAGTCCCCTGGGGGTGGGCATCTCCAGGCATCGGGCCTTCCCCCTTTCACCTCCCGACCACCCAATTGCTGAGCCAGTGTCCATGCCGTTTGCAGCCTCTCTGCGTCCCTCATCAGTCTCTCCCTTCCTTCTTCTCCCGATTCTCCCCCGCCGCCTTGGCTGTACTCCGATCGCTTGGCCCAATCCGAGACCGATGGCGAGGGAGATTGAATCTGAGTCAGAGACGGGGAAAACTCGCCGGAGATCGCATCTGAAGAGGACAAATGAACTCAAAAAGTATGCTCATACTGAAGAGGAAGTGAGGATTATTTACAGGAGATTTAACGCTGAAGTGACTCAAAAAATGTCACAATGCTTTTATTAAGAAAGCCCTGCCCACAATGGAGCTGTTGCAGTGGCTGCGAAAAGATAACTGAGTAACCACAAATTTTTCTGGGATGAAAATGAAGTTTTTTTCACACACTGCTTTCAACTGACTAACCTGAGAACACTGTTGCATGGGCTGCCACAATGAGTGGCCTCATAAATTCACCGAGATATCATAATTGCAGCAGACACTAAAATAATACGTGCAATAGGACTAAACGTCATTGTACGGTACAATTGTGGTGCCATCGTTCGAACACAAAAATTGATATACTGCCAAGTATCATGCTTTCCGTTGAGCCTCAGAAAGGCAACCAGCTACCAGCTGTATAAAAAAATTCATACTGCCTCCTCTGTGTTTTGCTCTTCAAACATGGTTGCCATAGCAATTTGAAGCCGCACATGCAAGACCTCAGCCATCAATGACGTACTCACCCACCCCAAACGTCCTCTCTTTCTCCCCTCCCTCTCTCTAATTCTCCTGTTTGAGTTTCTTCTGGAGTAGCATGATAAAGCAGGCAAGGCGCTTTTTGTCTCCGTGAAGCATCCCAGCCCGTTATTGCCGGCCTCTTCCCTCCTCCCCTCCCTGAATTCCCTCCCACTGACCTCGCTCCGCGTCCCACACAGTGAGGTGGTGCCGCGCTAGCGACCATCCACCCCTGTAGCTGCGTGGGTGTACACTGCCCACAATTGGGACAAAGTCCCCAGTCGGAGCATCCCAACAAGCCGGGCTGCTGTGTGTTAAGCAGCAATTGCTCTTCCAGCATTGACTCTTGTCAGACTTTCAGAAGGTTACGAAATTATTTTGCACTTAAAATTGCTCATGACAATCCCGTCCTTCGTCCTTCAGTCGAGAGCAAGGTCAACTGGAAGAAGGCTGAAGACGGACAAGCGCATGACCTGATTCGTGTTCCGTAGTCCCCTCCCATAGAAATAGAGTAGCCGCTCCACGCGCACCAGGAGCCATTTACCACCACTTGAGTCTCCTTGGCTGCGCCGGAGCAGTCTAAACCGCCGTAGGCTGGGGCAGAACAATTGCAGACTCTGGTCCTCGTACTGTTAGCTCCAGAAACTATGTATGGTCCCCAAGGGCACCATGTGCCATTTACGACAGCCTGGGTTTCGCTAGCATTACCCGGACATGGTTGACCACCGTAAGCTGGAGCTGAGCAGTTGCACAGTCGAGAGCGACTGCTGAAGTCTCCGTAGACCTGATATGCACTCCAGGCGCACCAGCTGCCATCTAACGTTGTGCCAGACTCACTTCCAGATCCAACGCAGTTAACGCCGCCAAACGCCGGGGCACTGCAGTTACACTCGCGTGTTCTCGTACCGATTCCGGAAGCGACCGAAAATGCGCTCCAGCCGCACCAACTGCCGTTCACGGCAACCCCAGTATCGTTTGCAGAGCCGGCACAGTCTGAACCTCCATAGGCGGGTGCGCTGCAACTGCATAGACGCGTTCTAGTTCCAACACCCTCGACCACGGAGTAGGCACTCCAAGAGCACCAGCTACCATTTACTGCAGCACCAGAGTCGATAGCGGAACCCACACAGTCTACACCGCCATATTCTGTCGCGCTGCAGTTGCATTGGCGCGTTCTCGTCCCAACACCGGCAACCACAGAGAAGGCGCTCCAGCCGCACCAGCTACCATTCACTGTTGTTCCGGAATCGTTTCTGAAGCCAGGACAGTCAATGCCACCGTATGCTGGAGCGCTGCAATTGCATTGCCGCGTTCTCGTTCCAATGCCAGCAACTACGGTGAAAGCGCTCCATCCGCACCAGGTACCATTAACTACTGCTCCAGAGTCGCTAGCCGAACCGGAGCAGTCGACGCCGCCGTACTCTGGAGCGCTGCAGTTGCACTGACGCGTTCTCGTTCCGACGTCGGACATAATAGAGTACGCACTCCATCCGCACCAGCTGCCATTAACTGCTGTGCCCGATTCACTCGTTGAACCTGCACAGTTTTCGCCGCCGTACGCCGGAGCGCTGCAGTTGCACTGTCGCATCCTCGTCCCCACGCCACCAACAACGGAGAACGCGCTCCAGCTGCACCAGCTTCCGTTTACAACGGTCCCGGAGTCGACAGTAGGTCCGGGGCAATCGGCGCCGCCGTAAGCGGCTGCGCTACAGTTGCATTGTCTTGTTCGTGTACCTACACCCAAAGCCAAAGTAAATGCGCTCCAGCTGCACCAGTTGCCATTAACTACGAGTCCGGTGTCGTTTCCACTACCAAAACATTCCAGGCCGCTGTTTGCGGGCGCCGGACAAGCACAGGTGCGAGTTCTGGTTGCATAACCAGCTGTAGCAGGTGCGTAGGCGGACCACGAGCACCAAGTTCCGTTGATCACTGGTCGCCAATCTGAACTATTTCCTTGGCAGATTGTGCCATTGCCGGCAGGCGTCGGGCAGCTGCAGTTGCGAGTTCGCATCTGCCAGTCACTGCTCACTGTACTCCAGTCGCTCCAGTTGCACCAGCCGCCGTTTATGTCTAGCTTATCACAGACGGTTAAGAATGACTTCTCAAGATCAGTGATTTCCTCGAATAACCAAACAGTGGAGACGTTCTGTTGCACAGAAAGTACGGAGTACCCACTAACAGTCGTTGGAGCCAAATAGTATCCTGCTGTTTCATTGAAGGAAGACTGGATTGTGTACAGGCCGCTACCGCCACTTCCACCAGCTGACTTCACAATCCAGAATTCGCGCTCCTTTGTTATATTCTCAAAAGTGGCATCAACGACGTCAGTAGACCAGGCATCGGCCGAGGTGTAGCACGGCACCACGGTCCGGAATATGAAGAAGCCGTTAGGCTGCGGCAGAGCTTCCCACATCATGGCAGAAGCAGTGCTTGGCGCGGCAAGGGCTAGACGCCTGGAACCGTATGCCGCTAGTGGCGCAGTGGAATTGGCCGCCGCGATGCTGGCGTTGCATAAACTTCCGCCGCTGCTGCAGCCTGTCTGCAAATAGATTCGATAGAAGCCCCAGCGTAGCGGAAGTGTCTTGATGCTGGCATAGCTTCGATAGTATGGACAGAAACGGATACGCCTGTTTGGCTGGTAATAGCGCTCTGTACTGCACCAGATGAGGTACCAAGGGAAGCCGGCTCCGCTTGTGCAGTCATCATAGCACTGGCCATTATAGTAAAATGGAAATGTGCAATTAGCATATGGATCAGCCTGGGTGTACACGATGGAATAACTGCTAAGCTGTGGTGTAATGTACGCTGGCGCGGTGTAGTTAAGGCGAGCACAACTTGGCGATGCCACACCCGACAGCGTGTAGGCGCAATACTTAAAGTTCTTGTCTATCAAGGCGCCTTCCGCAGTCGTGGCGCACCACGGTTCGATTGTAGTAACCACGCAATCGTAGTAGCACTTGCCATTGTACAGAAACGGAAACACGCACTTGGTCCCAGTGCCCATTCCGGCGTACAAGACAGACGGCTCTGCACTCTGCACTGCACTAGCTAGCCCTGAGCAGTTGGCCTGAGTAAGATTAGCCAGCCGATAGTTGCAGTAGCGCCACAGAGCGCTGTTCGCGCCGTAGTCGCAGGATGTTGCGCACCAGAAGCGGCATGTGCCTCCAGTGCAGTATTCAGCGCAATCGCTATGGCTGGTTGAGCCATCAAGGAACGGGAAATAGCAAACGCTACCGGAGCCGCCGCCAGTAGTGGAGATGGTGACGCTGGTGTTGGGCGCCGAGCTGGCGGGGTTGCAGCCGGCCGTTAGTGACGACCGAATCAACAGTAGGAGAAGCACAGGCAGCAAGTACTGCAAATTTTTCACTTTAAGCATGATCTAGAAACTTCAAGAGAACAAAAAAGTTTCTTGTCCAAAGTTTTCGGTGGTTGTCAGGTGATAACATATAATCTTAATTTTTTGCTCTCTCCTTTTGAAAGTACCTTTATAAACATTTTTAGTGGAAAGCCATTAGCATTTGACGGCAGAAGCATATACAAACCCCCTGCGGCGATTTTGGCGCACATCGTTCCTACTTGTGTGCCTTTTTCAACACCTCGAAGGGTATACAGCTTCTTGTGAAATTACTAGCATAAGCGTTGGAAAAATGATAAAGTTGACAGCGGGAGAGAAAAATAGTGGAAGCCAAGGGACTACTTGAGCTTGAAGTGCCCACTCAAGCTAATGGATGTTATTGGAAGGGTTGGAAGCCGCGGTGTGTGAGTTTCGAGTCCGAATAGAATCGCAGACTTCACTCAGCCAATTCAAGTAGCACTATAATTTACCGTGAAAGCCTGAGATGGTAGCAACAGTGAGATGCTGAAATGGAACAGGTGATTAGCCAATTAATGCAAGCTGGAGGCAAAGCAATGCAGCACAGATAAAACGGCAGGAAAAGGGAATGGAAAATCGGCAGCTCGTGAGAAAAAAACTTGTGAAAAAACAGCGTGTAGCCACCACATCTCACTAAATGGGCCTGTCCCGCTATATATTTTAATACAATGGAATCGACCTCCACACCTTGTTTTCAACCACCCCAGTTAGAAGAAAATTGCTTTAGTCGCACAATATTTCAAGACAGAACTCTAAGATTTAACTAAACTAGTCATATAGCATTTCATGAGGTGACAGTCGAGCACTTGTCAGCTGTCAGTTGGTGTTCGCGAAGTGTCCTCATCTCAAACGTGAAGTACAAGCCCCATGACGTTTGATAATCTAATATACTAAAAATGAAAATCTTGCTTGCTTGCTTGCTTGTATGTTTGCAATCGACTAGCTCCCGAACGGCTCAACCGATTTTCACAATTCCTTCGCCAAAAGATCACAAATGGGCCGGAATCGGTACACGTATTTTTATTAAGCTTAAAGACTAAAGACAAAATATTGTTTTAATATTTCTTTCATTAGTCCCATGCTGGTGTGAGCTTAAAATTGAAGCACAGCAGATTATCTGGAAGACCGTTTGTAAAGGCAGTTTTACGCAATTTTGCATACAAGTTTTTACTAAATCCTTTAATTCTACAGTGAGCATGCTTAGGCGCCTCATCTCAATCCAATGCATGCTCACTGTTCGCTTAAAAACATAGCTGTATATATTTGCAAAAGTGGATAAAATATAAACCAGTTTGAGAATCAGGCTCAAAAGACTCTGAGTATAGGAGCATTGAATTCTCCAGGTAAATCAATTTACGCATTGCTACATTACGGTTTACTGTAGTATGCAAGTAGCTCGTATAGAGGCCAAGCCATTAAACAATAAAAATTATATCAATTCAGAGCTGCGTAACAAAATGTTATTTACTCTTAAACTATCGGAAAATTGAAAGGCATTATGTTAATCCTCAGAAATTATCTGTAGCACAGCTCTGATTTGATCCTCTGATCAGCCATACAACGTAACGATCTATTACTGAAATAAAAACCTCATAATGTAATTAAAATAAGTGTATTCAGATAAAATGAGAAAAAAGGGAATCTATGACCATCACTGCATGATCTATAAGGATCTGAAGCATTACAAGTAAGTTTCATCTACTCAAAAATGTAGTCGGTCTGTCTATGAGTACTTCATAGGTAGAATAAGTGTTTTATAGCGTATTAGATTGATCTGACTCCCAAAATATTTTATATTGAGCCTAGCGCGGAGAAATGGTAAAATGGGCATAAGAGCGAAAGAGATCTACTCAGCAATGTAAACATAATAAACCCAATAGCCAAGGTTAAACATAGCAAATGAGAGCGGGAAAGCGGCCCGCGAGATTCTGTCAATCATCTCGGCGCTGCTCACGTACTCCTCTTCCTGCAGACTGTCTTGACTGCCGCCGAACGGACTTTCTGAGCCGCCACCATCGGTTGTTTGAAAGGCTACTCGTCGGCGCAGTCCAATCCCACCGCTGCCACCACCTCCAGCTCCGCTAGCGCTGCCGGCTGCTCCGCCAACCCGAACTCCTCCACTGTTGGCACCTCTGATCAGGTTTTCTGTCTCGCTTGTCTCTGTCGCACCGTCTGCCTCACGATTCATGTACGTCATCATTGGGATCGCTTCGGGGCGATTCTGCATCTGGAATTTTTACAGCAAAATTATGCTTTAACAGAAGATCCTGAAGACTTCTTTCCATTGCTTCTTTCCAGGAGTTTTCTCTGAGTATCTTCGACTTAATTGCGAATTAAGCCAAATATTCAGTGCTTTTGCACGCCAATATCTAAGAAACTAAAAAGTTTTGTCTGCAAGTAAAATAGTCAGAATTGCCTTAATAACAAGATTTACCTTTTTGTTCAGCGCAGAACCGACGTTGTTACCTGTACTGGCCTCAGCCAATCGGGCGCTACGCTCATCCAGCATCCGGCGCAGGTTTTCCCACCGCTCAAGAGTACTGTGCTGCCTGGCCAGCACGTTTGCAATGGCGTACTCAATTAGAGCACCAAATACGAATACCAGGCAGGTGGACATCCACACGTCTATCGCCTAGAGACAATTTAAGAAAGTTTGTACATGTAACATAGCTCATTTATCCACCATGTACTTGTATTATGTACAGTTAGGTGGATGTACGTGTCAGAGAATATTCAGTGCGCACTTCTCGCGTTATAGAATTTTCCTTCTGTTCCAGCAGAAATTGCCGGCTAGTGGGCATCTGGTACTCGGTAGCAGGGACACTGTTTACCCACTGCCCAGTTCTCAGGAAGTCGAATAGAAAGCAAATCATCGTCTTGTTTTTCTCACAAACCAACCAGCCTGAGGCGCGGGACGTTGCAAGCAGTGCCCTGACAAGCAATTTCCTATGGAAGTCCATCTCCCCACCATCCCATATATTCATGCTTGTAGATTTTCTTCAACGAAAAGCGAACCCACGATAGGCAACCAGTAAAACCAGCTATGTAAAAAGCTTTTTTTCTTTTATCAAAGCTGCGAGTCGAAAAACTTTTTCAACCATTTGAGCACTCTCATGTGAGCAGCGATTTGCTGCTTTTAGCACTGCTTCCGGAGCTGTCAATCAGGCTATCATAATTGTGAGTTCTACTGAATTGAGTGTATTGACCTTAGTTACGAGGTACTCTTACCTAAACGCGTTCATTTCTGTGCCTTATATAATTTTTAATATGCCATTCGATCAAACCTAAGAAATTGGACTTTAATTCCATGAGCTTCGGTCTTTATTACTGAGAATTTATCGCCCAGTTCTGAGCATATTCTACTGCATTCACTACTGCCAATTCGTACTGTAGATATAGTAGACAGGCCTTCCCAACTCTCGGAATTCGATTTCTGCACTCCAATACTTCTCAAGCTCCCCCTAAACTGTGGAAAGACCATCCAACAGGAATGAAGCCGACCTTTTACTTATTGGTGGCGATGGAGCTGCCAAGGGATAAGAATGGCGAGGCTGAGAGGAAGGAGAGGACAGCAAGACGTTGGCATTCCTGACGAGGAGGCTTTTCCAGGGTCATCTGTCTGCTGCTCAGACTCGCGCTTAAAATTGGATCCAAATTGAATTATCCCAATGCTGAAGAGCCTTCTCTCTATACCTTCTCATTCTCTCTCAATGGCAATCCCGATGGGAAATGAAAGTGAATGTGTACATGAGCATGAGGAGGAGAAGAAAGAGACGCAGAAAGGCTGAAGGAAGTAGGACCGTCTTTGATTCAGAATTTTCACCTCTCGTTTTATGTCTGTCTGTTTGGCTATCTGACGAAATTCCTAAGTAGGTTTAATCACAGAAAATACTGTTGCAATGTAAAATCCAATCGCCGGTCTCTATTGACATTGAAAACCGCAATGAGCCAGTAGTCCATTAATGGAACTTTACCGGTTGGGTGCCGAGCAAGTTAATGGCGGTCGATCGAGGCGCGTATCTGGCGGCTGTCGGTCGACAAGCAACGGCGTTATAGGGGGAGTTGATTTGTCTATGGCCTGAAGCCTTATAATGCTTTTACCGGTTGGTAAAATACTTTAAATGATAATTAAAAGAAACAAATATAAGCGTCCAAATTTTGTCAGCTTCTGGCTCATGGCGGATTGGCGCAGTTTGTGCCATAGACATGCCATAATCGCTGAGTGATCGTTTATACCATAATACGTTGCTGAAGCCTTATAATGACTGCTGCCAGTGCCACCCATTTGAGACGCGGCAAAATTGGCGGTCAATAATTTAGACCATTAATGACCGCTGCTGATGTCTATGGCAAGCACCATGACAGACGAATCCTAGAGGTGGGAGAGAGAAAAAGTGCAGAGTGTGGAAAGAGAGCCCTCTTTGTCTATGGTCAAAATCAACACATCTCGAATCAGAGTGATATTAAGACTGTTTTCCGCCCAGAGCGAATGGAATTTAATCTGATTTTGAAGGAACCGTTTTTGAGCCTACGTACGACAGATTAAGATGGACGAGACATGCCCATATCCGACTGGTCTGCTTCATTTATCGCAAGGGGACGTCTGTGACCTGACGATGGAACAGATTCAACAGAGAATGAAACGAGAGGCCGAGATGGAAAGAATGACGACGGAAACCCTGCCCGAGCTAGGAGGAATGGAGGACGTGGATGAACTTCTGAAGGTATACGAAGACTCCAAAACGTAGTGCAGATATGGCCAGACTATCCAATGTCATCAGCAGTATTGGTTCTGAGGTTCAGGCACTGTCCGTAGCGGCACCGTTGCAAAAACTGGTGCCGAATCAAGTGACGGCACCGGGCGACAGTGAGCCACCGGTGAATAGGCAAATGGTGGCCTCCGCAATCAGTGGCACTTTCCAAAACTGCACCTTCAATTTGTACATGGGCAATGCCGATCAGCAGTAAAAAGACAATCGACAAGTGGAAAACTGTCTATCTGACTATCTACCTATGCGACGTTATTCCTGCTACTGTAATACATTTTCATGCCGAGAGTATCCATAATGGTGGTCCTTATTTGCCGCCTATATTTGTCTGTGTTTATGCCATGTTTTTTACACAATCAAAAGTGCAAATATATATGTCAGAAACGCGTGACTGCTTCCTCACGCAGAGAAAAGACAACTTTGTGCCATAGACAAAACGTGAGCAGAATTCATTAATGACCGCTGAGAGCGGTTTTCAATGTAATATACCTTTTTGCAATTGAATTCGCCGAAACTGCAAAACAATTCCCCATAGAAGCCAATGTGGTCTAAAAATAGTAAGCCCATAGAAATTAAGCTAAAATTCGAGATTGAATTCGCCGAAATAGCATTTGAATTCGCGTTACGCGCCAATGGCTTGTATTCATTTGACAGGACAAAAAGCTTCGAAGGGGAAACAATCAAAGAGGAAACAAAGTTTGCGAACTGATGAAGAATGAAGTCAACCGAACGATCAAAGAAAAGAGCAATCAATTATGCCAAAATGTCTTCATGATTCAGGCAGCGATTCAAGTAGGTTGCCGTGTGATTTGCCCACTGCAAGCACTTCTGCTGTGTGATCTCCTGTAGGACGACCGTCACCTCACGTCTCAGAATTCCCATTCTCCAGGTGTGCAATGTGATGCCAAGGTTTGCTGCTGCAGCCGTATTGAGCAGTTCCGCACGAACTTCAGGCTGTGAGAGCAAGCGTCCGACGGCAGTCTTTAAGCAGGAGCCAGCCATCTCAGCCGCATTTAAAAAGGGCGAGTATGGAGCCAGCTGTTTGGTGGAATGACCTGCATCAAGCCCAGGAACATTGTTGTGAGCGCGAGCGCCATCATACACCAGAGTCCATGGCTCGTCCACTAGCTCATTTAACTCAGACAAAAATGCTGCGAAATGGCCGCTTGTGAATCCGCCATCCACCAGCGCATGGTGTACCAGACCCCATTGGGGTGAAACCGCCAGACAAATTGTCAGGTTTCTCCCTCGTTGTCCGCTCGTAATCATAACGGCTCGTTCGCCTCTGGGTGCGCGAGCCCGACTCCTTGCTGTCCATAAATTCACTCCAAACTCGTCCATGAACACCAGATTCCCTCCCATATACCGTCATTCAACATTCAACTCGCGAACTGCCACCGAGCCTCCTTCACCACGTCCGTGTTCCAGTTCGCAGTAATCTGACGACTTGCCTTTAGAGTGATGAGCTGGCAGTCAAGCATCCGACTGAGCGTTGAAAGACTTGGTGCCTGTTGGCCAGGATTCTGAGCCTGTAGGTGGTCTCTCATGCTGGCAAGGGTGACATTGGGGGTTTCTTCAATCAGAAGCTTCACACTCTCAATCAGATCTTCAGTAAGCAGCTTCGGTCGTCCGCCTCCTCGGGGTAGTCTCTCAACAAGTCCCTCTGCAGCATATCGTTCAATAATGCCCCTTGCCGTGCGCTTGTTGATTTCCAAGGTTTCAGCCAGCCGAATCCAATCTCTGCCTTCATCATACGATCGTGTCAGGCGCAATCTATCCGTCATCGATACTGGCTTGTACGGTCCTCTCAGCATTTTGAAAACAGGATAGAGAAGGACTGCCGAATTTAAATTGCTGCGATTTTAGCAACATATAGACACGTCACCAGTGCGAATTCAATTGCAATTTCGGCGAATTCAATCTCGAATTTTAGCTTAATTTCTATGGGCTTACTATTTTTAGACCACATTGGCTTCTATGGGGAATTGTTTTGCAGTTTCGGCGAATTCAATTGCAAAAAGGTATAATAAAGACTGTTGCAAGTGCAATACTGTTGACCTTGCCGCCCGTGATGTGCCTGTCGAGCACATTCAAGTTGTATCCGGACACAAAAAAGCCGAGTCTGTGCAGAGGTACACGAAGGTACTCTCCTTGGGTCAAAAGAGAGGTCTTAAAGAGGTCTATGCTTAAAATACCATGCGCTGAGTAGCAAGCAGATCAGATTTTGGATTGGCAACGGATTATAGGTTAAAAAAGTTTAAATTTTCGCAACTCCAGGAAGACCCTAAGGCTGTCACAACAATGATCCTTCCTTGGCGGAGCTCTCGGAGACACGCGAGCCTAACGAGCATTTCTATACATGAAGAATATTTTCCAAGAAACTTTCTCTTCCCTTGGCCTGCCCCGTATACATACTGGATTTTTTTGGGAAAGCGTTCAGAAAATCTGAGAGAAAGTGAAGCACTTTGTGACTCAGTCTGAGTGTGTGTGGAATCATATTTATGTGAGGCCAATGAGCAATAAGAGGATTAAGCAATGCAGCTTGAATGCGCTGCGAAACAATTAGCTCATATTTTCTAGTCAAATTTTTAGGATTCTCGAAGTCCTAAGGCAGTTGTCAAGAAACCCAGGTCAGACATAGAGTTAGAACTGGGATAGAAGTGTTTCTAATAAGGAATGACAGTTCAACTCAAACCTTGATGTAGGACACACGTGGCAGTTGACCTAGAGCTCCCGAGCTCTGAGTGGTCATGCTGAGCACAGTGAGTAGACCCAAACTGATTCTAGCCGGCACCGCGCGAACATCGATCCAGAATGATACCCAGCTGAGTATAACAATCAGAATGCTGGGAATGTAGGTCTGGATCAGGTAGAAGCCAGACTTACGGTTCAGGTAGAACGTAGCGATCAGGTAGGAGTACGAGCCTGGAGTTTGGGTACGGCGACGGGTCAACAGATTTTTGGCCAGCTGCTGAGCCTCGTTCGTTCGATTTACCCACACTTACCTGTCAGGTATTCCACAACACAAGTCTCTGTGCTAATGTTCGGCCAACCCACAACTACCTGTAAGGTAATCCACAACACAAGTCTCTGTGCTAATGTTCGGCCAACCCACACCTACCTGTCAGGTAATCCACAACACAAGTCTCTGTGCTAATGTTCGGCCAAACCCACACCTACCTGTCAGGTAATCCACAACACAAGTCTCTGTGCTAATGTTCGGCCAACCCACACCTACCTGTCAGGTAATCCACAACACAAGTCTCTGTGCTAATGTTCGGCCAACCAACACCTACCTGTCAGGTAATCCACAACACAAGTCTCTGTGCTAATGTTCGGCCAACCCACACCTACCTGTCAGGTAATCCACAACACAAGTCTCTGTGCTAATGTTCGGCGGCGTGACAAACTCAGGCAGTTCCAGGTCGCTGCTGAATTGCACCCGCTCCTTCGGGTTGGCCACCCACTCGAACATGAGCTCCTTGGTTGTATAGCCATCTGAAGGATGGTCATGACAGAGGTTCAATCAACTGAAATTCAAGTTTACACAAACGAGTGCCGACATTTGCAAAAGTTTTATCAATGGTAAAATTCTAAAATACGACCCCGAATCCCAAAATGGTGGCTCATTGTGACAGCAATCACCAAAAGTGCACATTTAGGGGCCGAAGCTATCCAGACAAATGGGGAGTTAAAGCAGACGTATGAAAGTGCTTTGGGCGTCCTTTAAACTTCACACCGTAGCCAGACACTCACGGACTCCACTCTTCCTTCTTTTCCACTCATCCATGCATCTTGATACTTTCCAAACTCACTCCCATCACTTTATTTCAGATGCAATTTCTACTGCATTGCATAGCATCTAAGAGGCAGGTGCTACGACAAAACATGCAAGCTAGCAAATGCTTGGCCAGAAGGGTAGATTTGAAGCCATCTCTGGCTAGCTACCTATAGCTGGACGGAAACTGAGTGTCCGGGTTGTTTTTAAAGACGAAAACGTATGCAGCTGTTTTGTGGGGGCTCTAGGGCACAGTTTCTGCCTCTGTCACTCATTAAGGTTTAGCCCTAGTAAGAAACAAGTGGCCCATCTGTTGACAGCAACTGATCTAGCTGACACTCACAGCTTTCCATCTTCAGGTGGCACTTTTGCTGGTCCATTGGAAACTTCTTTAAGTCCATGTTGCATGAAAGCTTCACAGTAAGCCTGGATGGCGATGTGAAATCAGGTTTGTTAAATTGTTGGTACGAATGTCCCTTTCACGAGATGGTACATGCGACAGAGCCTGTGTGAAAAACTTATAAAGCTGATCGGCGAATAGTTAAACTACAGTTTTTTTTATTTGTACAGGATTTTGTAAGCGTAATTCGTCGCTTGATTAGTAAAAGTTCACTCACTTCTGACTGAAAGTCACGTGACCGCTCGGGTCAACGCGCAGCAGTAAATTCGGCGTAGTAATCTCGTGAAAATTGCCGCGCTTCTCATTGATAAAGTACAGATCTGGGACCCAGAGCTCGGACTTCTTCGAGTTCAAAGTGAGCGACTGATTGTAGCCGCGATGCCCGTAGGCTAACCGGCTATCGTTCCAGTACTGGCGCAGGAACATGTTCACTGAGTAGTCCTGCGAAATTTTTTTTACTTCTGGCATCAAACTGGAGCGTCTGATTTGAAAACACGATAAAACCATATTTGTCGCATATGGCTGACAAAAGCATGAACATAATAATAAAATTATTTTCAGGTGGGCAGTGGGCAGTGTTATAGGCACACGCGCAACAGATACTGTACGCAGGCCTACGCTCTCACACATCTGCCCTTTGTCATCGTCAGGCAGTGTACACTCTCACTGTGCCTTGGAGGTTGGCCCTCAAGGGTGTAAATTGCACGACAAGCCCCCAAGCCTTCTCTCCGCGGATCCAAATAAATGCGATCTCACCGCGGAATCGAGCTCAGGGACCTGTCGACGAGATCGCCAAGCAGGGCACGCGGCTTGAGCAGGACGCCGCACTTATCTCTCTGGCGGCGGCAAAATCTGCCATCCGCCGCCACAGCCTCTGTCGCTGGCAAGAACTGTACAGCGCGGCTGCTGCTTCGACGGCCTGTGCTAACTCGCTGGCTTGGCATGCCGCCTGCACCGCCGGCCGCCTTCCACCGCCGCCGGCGAAAGAGCTCACCCGGCGACAAGAGCGGCTAATCTGCCGACCGCTACCCGTCTTCCAGGCCACCATCGGCGTTAATATTTCACCCAACTGCCGCCTCTGTGGCGAGGGCGAGGAGACGGCCGCCCACCTGCTCATTAACTGCCCTGACTGCCATTCGCTGCCACCTCTAGGGCCCCAACCCCTAGTAGTTTTTGTTAACTACTTTGCTGTGCTGGGCCTGGGTCGCCATGGGCGACAGCCTGAGCACGCCGAAATGGAAGAAGAACGAGCTCAGGGACCTTGGTGCCGAGTGGCAAACGCGTTAGAGCGCTCAGCCACTCACCGCAGACAAAGCTAAGCCATTTCAAAGCTAAGCCATTTCAAAGCTAAGCCATTTCAAAGCTAAGCCATTGCAAAGCTAAGCCATTTCAAAGCTAAGCCATTTCAAAGCTAAGCCATTTCAAAGCTAAGTAAGAGGATGGAGAATTTGGTTTCTTAATCAGGGGCAAAAAATCAGGATCAGGACTGAGATTCGAACTCCAGACCTCTCAGTCAGAATTCCGTAGCTCTGTCTACTGAGCTAGAGCCTCTCCCTGTGAATAATTTGACAATTACCGAATTAACATGACTACAGTCCGTTTTCCATCCTCATTATTTCGAGGCATCCCAAGTCGAGTATGCAGTCATACTAACTGACATCTGCCTGACGAACCGCATGCAGAGTGCACTTCTCACCACTTATTGACTTCTAATTCTTCTCCGATGCCGCCATTTCATTCTCTTCCCTCTTTTCATACTGTGGACTGCAGCACTAAAAGGTGAGCTTTCAGTGTGCCAAGTGTGCCGCCAAATAATTTCCACTTCTCACTGTTAGTATTAGAGTTTGTTTGTCTCCCAGCTAAACTGATGGCTGGCTAACTGATTGGATCAGGTGCGGTGCGAGACAGCCAGCTCAAAGACTATCTGAATATATTTAGTCATTCCGGGAATTATTACTCATTCTGTCCTTCTGTGAAGATAGAGAGAGCATGGAAGTGTTGACTGATTAATACGACGTATGATCATACCCTCATAGATAAGACCTGGGATATGCACTGCCATCTGTCACGGCAAACAATAGAAGTACA
Organism: Macrostomum hystrix; assembly: GCA_950097015.1. Classification (NCBI taxonomy): domain Eukaryota; kingdom Metazoa; phylum Platyhelminthes; family Macrostomidae; genus Macrostomum; species Macrostomum hystrix. The sequence continues at coordinate 998,786 of CATNEN010000008.1, forward strand.
TCTAGATCTCTGACTGTATGGTAGCATTCGTTACAATTAAAACTTAATAAAAAGTCTACAACAGTTATCCGTCACTCACCATATCGATGACGTTGATAGAACTCATAGCGTGCACCATCAGTGATACTCTGACGATTGTTGTTTTGCCTAAAATTGTTAAATGGGTTTTTCTACTTCTTTGTATTAAATTTGTGCTCAAAATTTCCCTTGGAGTGCAAACCAGCTTAATAAAACTAATCTTTAAGAATCAGAGCAAAGTCGAGTGAGAGGGGCGAAGAGACCAAGGTTTTTGTTCGGCATTTTAACCCGTTGTCACGCTCTCAGAAACAAACTTGCCTAGGGCTCCACTCAGTTAACTATCTGATTGCAGTTCGAAGGGAGTAAAGAAAAAAGTTTTCGCTCACACGGATACTCGAACTGCGACACAGCATCTTGAGATCCGTTTAGGCGAGGCAATAACCCTTAATCTAACTGCGCTACTGGGCCGCATAGCCTTTTAACTCTCCTTCAATAGAGAAGTCAGGAAGAACACACTTCTACACCAATGAGGATGTAATCGAGAAATTGGAAAATCGATTCGCGAACCTCAATCCGTGAACATTTGGGTTAGTGGCTCCTACTCATTCTAAGCTGCCCGGAATATAGACAGACAAGCAGCCTCACCTGTGTACATCGACGGCGGTATGGACCTGTCGTACTGTTCGAAAATCTTGGCAATGAAGTCTCGCATTGTCTCATTGTTGTGCCCGATTCTAAAAGAAATAGTAAGTATGCCCGCGACGATTGACTAGTTTAGAGGGATAAGCTGACTGTCTAGAACCCACCCAGACCGTCACCCACCTCAGCTGAGTGTCTAGAACCCTCCCCAGACCGTCACCCACCTCAGCTGAGTGTCTAGAACCCTCCCCAGACCGTCACCCACCTCAGCTGAGTGTCTAGAACCCTCCCCAGACCGTCACCCACCTCAGCTGAGTGTCTAGAACCCACCCAGACCGTCACCCACCTCAGCTGAGTGTCTAGAACCCACCCAGACCGTCACCCACCTCAGCTGAGTGTCTAGAACCCACCCAGACCGTCACCCACCTCAGCTGAGTGTCTAGAACCCTCCCCAGACCGTCACCCAACCTCAGCTGAGTGTCTAGAACCCACCCAGACCGTCACCCAACCTCAGCTGAGTGTCTAGAACCCACCCAGACCGTCACCCACCTCAGCTGAGTGTCTAGAACCATCCCCAGACCGTCACCCACCTCAGCTGAGTGTCTAGAACCCACCCAGACCGTCACCCACCTCAGCTGGATGTCAGCCTGCAGTCGGCCGCAGAGGCAGGCGAACGCAAAGCAGCTGAGTACGAAGAAGTCGCGAAGGCGTCGACGCCACAGCCCGGGTAAGTTGCCTCCGCCGCTAGCACCGCTGAATGTGGCAGGCGGCATCGAGCTGCTGTTGATTCAGATGGCTCTGAGCTTCTCACTGACTTCTCTAAAAAATTATTTGAGCCACAAAACGCCGTTTAAGTCCATGACAACCAATTACGCCCAAAATATGACTAAGTCGTAAACTCGCGCTATTAGTCAATTCCTTAGCTATTCATCCTAGCACGGGCACATGATTTACAAGTTAATATCAGTTTCAGGCTTGCATGCGAGTTCAGAAAAATAATTGGCCCAGTTTTCCTTTTGCAAAGTCCCCCCTTTTAGTGTTGCCGCTTCTCGGAATATTTTTATTTCTTCATCCCGCCTTTTCTCTGCTTCTTTCTTTTCATTTTCCTATGGCCCTTCAACCTTGCAGTCTAATGTAGAACCTGATTTGTAGAACCTGATTTCCTTGAAACGGTGGCGCGATTCTCGCTAATTGGGAACCAGAAACGGCCAGTTTTCTAGCGGATATAGTTATAGAGACGATAGTTATAATTATAATCTAGTTATAATCTAATCTAATCTAATCTATAGTTATAATCTAGGAACAGCCACAGTTTATCTAGGAACTGCCACAGTTTATCTAGGAACTGTCACAGTTTATCTAGGAACTGCCACAGTTTATCTAGGAACTGTCACAGTTTATCTAGGAACTGTCACAGTTTATCTAGGAACTGCCACAGTTTATCTAGGAACTGTCACAGTTTATCTAGGAAATGTCACAGTTTATCTAGTAACTGCCACAGTTTATCTAGGAAATGTCACAGTTTATCTAGGAACTGTCAAAGTTTATCTAGGAAATGTCACAGTTTATCTAGTAACTGTCACAGTTTATCTAGGAACTGTCACAGTTTATCTAGGAACTGTCACAGGTTATCTAGGAACTGTCACAGTTTATCTAGTAACTGTCACAGTTTATCTAGGAAATGCCACAGCTTATCTAGGAACTGTCACAGGTTATCTAGGAAATGTCACAGTTTATCTAAGAAATGTCACAGTTTATCTAGGAACTGTCACAGTTTATCTAGGAACTGTCACAGTTTATCTAGGAAATGTCACAGTTTATCTAGTAACTGCCACAGCTTATCTAGGAACTGTCACAGGTTATCTAGGAAATGTCACAGTTTATCTAAGAAATGTCACAGTTTATCTAGGAACTGTCACAGTTTATCTAGGAACTGTCACAGTTTATCTAGGAACTGTCACAGTTTATCTAGGAACTGTCACAGTTTATCTAGGAACTGTCACAGTTTATCTAGGAACTGTCACAGTTTATCTAGGAACTGCCACAGTTTATCTAGGAACTGTCACAGTTTATCTAGGAACTGTCACAGTTTATCTAGGAACTGCCACAGTTTATCTAGGAACTGTCACAGTTTATCTAGGAAATGTCACAGTTTATCTAGTAACTGCCGCAGTTTATCTAGTAACTGTCACAGTTTATCTAGGAACTGCCACAGTTTATCTAGGAACTGCCACAGTTTATCTAGGAAATGTCACAGTTTATCTAGGAAATGTCCGTTTATTTAGAAATGTCACAGTTTATCTAGGAACTGTCACAGTTTATCTAGGAACTGCCACAGTTTATCTAGGAACTGTCACAGTTTATCTAGGAACTGTCACAGTTTATCTAGGAACTGCCACAATTTATCTAGGAAATGTCACAGTTTATCTAGTAACTGTCACAGTTTATCTAGGAACTGCCACAGTTTATCTAGGAACTGTCACAGTTTATCTAGGAAATGTCCGTTTATTTAGAAATGTCACAGTTTATCTAGGAACTGTCACAGTTTATCTAGGAACTGCCACAGTTTATCTAGGAACTGTCACAGTTTATCTAGGAACTGTCACAGTTTATCTAGGAAATGTCACAGTTTATCTAGTAACTGTCACAGTTTATCTAGGAACTGTCACAGTTTATCTAGGAAATGTCCGTTTATTTAGAAATGTCACAGTTTATCTAGGAACTGTCACAGTTTATCTAGGAAATGTCACAGTTTATCTAGTAACTGTCACAGTTTATCTAGGAACTGCCACAGTTTATCTAGGAACTGTCACAGTTTATCTAGGAAATGTCCGTTTATTTAGAAATGTCACAGTTTATCTAGGAACTGTCACAGTTTATCTAGGAACTGTCACAGTTTATCTAGGAACTGTCACAGTTTATCTAGGAACTGTCACAGTTTATCTAGGAACTGCCACAGTTTATCTAGGAACTGTCACAGTTTATCTAGGAACTGCCACAGTTTATCTAGGAAATGTCACAGTTTATCTAGGAACTGCCACAGTTTATCTAGGAACTGTCACAGTTTATCTAGGAAATGTCCGTTTATTTAGAAATGTCACAGTTTATCTAGGAACTGTCACAGTTTATCTAGGAACTGTCACAGTTTATCTAGGGACTGTCACAGTTTATCTAGGAACTGCCACAGTTTATCTAGGAACTGTCACAGTTTATCTAGGAACTGTCACAGTTTATCTAGGAAATGTCACAGTTTATCTAGTAACTGCCACAGTTTATCTAGGAACTGTCACAGTTTATCTAGGAACTGTCACAGTTTATCTAGGAACTGCCACAGTTTATCTAGGAACTGCCACTGTTTATCTAGGAACTGCCACAGTTTATCTAGGAACTGCCACAGTTTATCTAGGAAATGTCCGTTTATTTAGAAATTCTCACTGTTTATTAAGGAACTGTCACAGTTTATCTAGGAACTGTCACAGTTTATCTAGGAAATGTCCGTTTATTTAGAAATTATCACTGTTTATTAAGGAACTGTCACAGTTTTTCTTGAAACTGTCACAGTTTATCTAGGAAATGTCCGTTTATTTAGAAATTCTCACTGTTTATTAAGGAACTGTCACAGTTTTTCTTGAAACTGTCACAGTTTATCTAGGAAATGTCCGTTTATTTAGAAATTCTCACTGTTTATTAAGGAACTGTCACAGTTTTTCTTGAAACTGTCACAGTTTATCTAGGAAATGTCCGTTTATTTAGAAATTATCACTGTTTATTAAGGAACTGTCACAATTTTTCTTGAAACTGTCACAGTTTATCTAGGAAATGTCCGTTTATTTAGAAATTATCACAGTTTATCTAGGAACTGTCACAGTTTTTCTTGAAACTTTTATATAGCTTTAATGTATCCAACAAAGAAAAAACAATTTTCTTAGCGTGTGATTTCCCAGCTGAGCAAAGCATCTAGCAGATAGTGCTCAACCCAGTCTTGTAGAAGGAAAAAAACGGTTCACTATCTGAAGTGAGAAGCCCCCTCATTGCCCACCGCCATCAAACTCACGATGACAGTTTAGAGAGGCTTGGTAAAATTAATTTTGCAGGATTCTAGCTTGTAATGCCGGTTCTATCCCTCTCTCTTCTCTTCTCCCTCTATTTAGAGCTTGTGTATTTTTTGTAACAAAAAACTTGTTTTGCCGCTTGCCACTTCTCAAATCGACCAGTTTGCAGATGGCGGCAGTTTTCTTCTCCGATCGTCTCAGCTTTTTTCTTATCGGTATCTTTCCGTAGTAGCTGAAAGAACGTTCGCGAACACGCCCTCTCGTCAGACAGTGTACGCTCTCACTGTGCCTTGGGGTTGGCCCGAATGGGTATTAATTGTACGACAAGCCTCCAAACCTGCTTTCAGCAAATTCATGTGCCAGGCCTTGCCGCGGAATCGAGCTCGGGACGCATGATACTTGAGACAAACTATCAGGCAGAAGGACCCGGCCTTTGCTGATGGCATAGAAAACTTTGTTTTGCCAGATTAAATTCACAAATAGTTTTTCTGCTTTGCTTTAGCTTCTAATTTTGGTCAGTTCCCCTCAGTGACCCGCAAATGTATTGGAGCTGGAACTGACGGCTAGTTAGGATAGGCTGAGAGACAGAACAACATTAATCTCTCAGCCTGCTAGTCTTTTGAGAAAATATAGATTCAAAGTCCAACGCAAATTTTTTTGAGAAACATTTTTTTGTAGGATAAGCCTTGGTCAGAGCTAAACTCAATAGAGCTTTGCATATAATGAAACAAACTAATTGAAAAATAGCCAACTGCTTTGATAATACTCATCCATCTCTGATTATTGTGGAGCGGATCTGTTCCTGGATTCATTCATCTTTATATTAATCTGACAGTTTTAATGTGAAATGCTTTGCTAAGCCTCACTGTTTGATAAGGCCGGACTAGATGAGCTGGGCAAATGATTGAAAAAAGTCATGTAATTCAGATGACTTTAACTGGATAGTTTATTAATTAGGCACTCTCTTGTGCAAACCTCAACTAAGCTGCTGAGCCGATTGGCGTTGCAATAAACTGGCTAGAATTCTGGGGTGGGTTCAGCCTGCAATGGTTTTGGGGTGGGTGTGCAATGGTTTTGGGGTGGGTGTGTAATGGTTTTGGGGTGGGTTCGCAATGGTTTTGGGTGGGTGTGCAATGGTTTTGGGGTGGGTGTGCAATGGTTTTGGGGTGGGTTCGCAATGGTTTTGGGGTGGGTGTGCAATGGTTTTGGGGTGGGTGTGCAATGGTTTTGGGGTGGGTGTGCAATGGTATTGGGGTGGGTGTGTAATGGTTTTGGGGTGGGTTCGCAATGGTTTTGGGGTGGGTGTGCAATGGTTTTGGGGTGGGTGTGCAATGGTTTTGGGGTGGGTTCGCAATGGTTTTGGGGTGGGTGTGCAATGGTTTTGGGGTGGGTGTGCAATGGTTTTGGGGTGGGTGTGCAATGGTATTGGGGTGGGTGTGCAATGGTATTGGGGTGGGTGTGCAATGGTATTGGGGTGGGTGTGCAATGGTTTTGGGGTGGGTGTGCAATGGTATTGGTGTGGGTGTGCAATGGTTTTGGGGTGGGTGTGCAATGGTTTGGGTTGGAGTGCAATGGTTTGGTTGGGAGTGCAATGGTTTGGTTTGGAGTGCAATGGTTTGATTGGGAGTGCAATGGTTTGGTTGGGAGTGCAATGGTTTGGTTGGGAGTGCAATGGTTTGGTTTGGAGTGCAATGGTTTGGTTTGGAGTGCAATGGTTTGGTTTGGAGTGCAATGGTTTGAGTGGGTGTGCAATGGTTTGGGTTGGAGTGCAATGGTTTGAGTTGGAGTGCAATGGTTTGGTTTGGAGTGCAATGGTTTGGTTTGGAGTGCAATGGTTTGGTTTGGAGTGCAATGGTTTGAGTGGGTGTGCAATGGTTTGGGTTGGAGTGCAATGGTTTGGGTTGGAGTGCAATGGTTTGGGTTGGAGTGCAATAGTTTGGGTGTTACAAGCTTACGCATCGTACAATATCTTTGATTTCGAATTATCAAAAACTCTCATCCAGAAACTTGCGGTCGCGTGTCTCCAATGCTGGTAAATTACAGATCGCGAGGGTATTATTTTCTGCTTTTCCTGAAAAGAGAACCCAGAGCAGATAACGGAGGGCAGGATATGCAGAAACACCTGTTTCAAAGGTTTGCGTGATGGAGGCCCAGGGGACTAGCATTGGATGATTATAGATTATCGCAGCAGTCGGCGATTCTCATTTTTCTTTCTCTGTCCTGTCTGGTGAACTTATCCACTGTGTCACACTGCGCCAGTTTTTGTAATTCAGAATTTTTGGCTGCATTTCCAGATGCCCGTGAGAGGCGATGGCGCAGATAGAGTTGCCTCTCTTGTAGAAATGCAAAATAGCACCCACCTATTCATAATGAAGTCCGTGTTTTAATTTATGACTGCCTGTCTCCTACAAATGGTACCTTCAGTACCATAGACATTTCATGGAGCTGTCACTGGTTCGCGTATTAGAACCATTGGCGCACTCCCGAATCAATGAAAACTTTGGTTTCTATAGAAAGGTGTCTATTCTCTAGAGTTTGTTGCTTAGTTTCGTGCATTTAATATGCAGCCGTTGTCCCATCTTACCTTATTTGTGATGGTCCTCGAAAACACTTCCTTGCTGTGGCAGCAGAAATGAATGTTTCTGTTCCTTACTTTATTCCTACTTGTCAGTGAATTGTCGCTTGTTGACCCAACATTGTTCTTTCTAGTCACCTGTTAGATGCAGATCCGCTTTCAAGGCGTACAACAGTAATGCCTCGTCTCTCTATAAAAAAGACTGGCTCCTTAAGGGTATTGCTGCCGAAAAACCAACAAAAAGTGTATTTTCAGAATAAGTTTCTCGTTCCTCTCTGCATCTGTCTATTAGTTCTATGCCTGCCGGTATACCGGTATCTGATTGGTCCGTTGATTGGACCGACCAATCAGGGAGATGCAGCATTGTTGAACTGACACTTCAGCTTTCAAAATGAGCTATAATAGGAAACATTTATTGCTGCATCCACAAATAAAATATACTAAAAAAGATGTTCAAATAATGCCTCCATATTATGCGCTGCAAGAATAGTTTTATCAATAACGCAAACAGGGCTCGGTACTTTGTAATGCAAAGCAACCTTGTGTACCTTACAGGTCAAGGAATGGATGAGAGAGGTGATGAGTCACGGGAGGGTTGATTCGAGGGAGATATGAGACATGGTAGAGATGAGACAGAGGAGAGATGAGGGAAGTGGGAATATATGAATTGTGAGTATGTGAATTGGCAGCATCCGGTTGGCAACCCCTGTGCCTAATGCAAAATGTGTTAAATACATGTTTTTGACGTGCGCTCATAAAAACTACGACCAAAAAATGATAGACAAGGCGCAGTCGTCACTTGCCAGTCTTCGACTTGACAGTTTTATTGGCGTTGGCTTGTCTGTCTGCTGGAAATGCACCATTTTTCATCAGCAGCTGCTCGATCTTTGTTGAGCTAGCGTCCACAACCACCCCCACATTGTTGCTGTCGCTTAAAAGTACAAATGTTGGCACCGCTGTCACTTCGTAATTTTCCGCAACATCCTGCATGGTGTGATAAAAGCACAGCAGATCTGGATTAAAATGATAGATAAATTTCTGCAATTCAACTCAGAAGAATGTGCTTCTCCCAGGTACTTCAAGACATCGGATCTAAAGCCCTCCGATTCTTCATGACATCGGACCTAAAGCCCTCCGATTCTTCATGACATCGGACCTAAAGCCCTCCGATTCTTCATGACATCGGACCTAAAGCCCTCCGATTCTTCATGACATCGGATCTAAAGCCCTCCGATTCTTCATGACATCGGATCTAAAGCCCTCCGATTCTTCATGACATCGGATCTAAAGCCATCCGATTCTTCATGACATCGGATCTAAAGCCCACCGATTCTTCATGACATCGGATCTAAAGCCATCCGATTCTTCATGACATCGGACCTAAAGCCCTCCGATTCTTCATGACATCGGACCTAAAGCCCTCCGATTCTTCATGACATCGGATCTAAAGCCCTCCGATTCTTCATGACATCGGATCTAAAGCCCTCCGATTCTTCATGACATCGGATCTAAAGCCATCCGATTCTTCATGACATCGGATCTAAAGCCCACCGATTCTTCATGACATCGGATCTAAAGCCATCCGATTCTTCATGACATCGGATCTAAAGCCCTCCGATTCTTCATGACATCGGATCTAAAGCCATCCGATTCTTCATGACATCGGATCTAAAGCCCTCCGATTCTTCATGACATCGGATCTAAAGCCCTCCGATTCTTCATGACATCGGACCTAAAGCCATCCGATTCTTCATGACATCGGACCTAAAGCCCTCCGATTCTTCATGACATCGGATCTAAAGCCCTCCGATTCTTCATGACATCGGATCTAAAGCCATCCGATTCTTCATGACATCGGACCTAAAGCCCTCCGATTCTTCATGACATCGGATCTAAAGCCCTCCGATTCTTCATGACATCGGATCTAAAGCCATCCGATTCTTCATGACATCGGACCTAAAGCCCTCCGATTCTTCATGACATCGGACCTAAAGCCCTCCGATTCTTCATGACATCGGACCTAAAGCCCTCCGATTCTTCATGACATCGGACCTAAAGCCCCCCGATTCTTCATGACATTGGATCTACATTGTAAAGCCCTCCGATTCTTCATGACATCGGATCTAAAGCCATCCGATTCTTCATGACATCGGATCTAAAGCCCTCCGATTCTTCATGACATCGGATCTAAAGCCCACCGATTCTTCATGACATCGGATCTAAAGCCCTCCGATTCTTCATGACATCGGATCTAAAGCCCTCCGATTCTTCATGACATCGGATCTAAAGCCATCCGATTCTTCATGACATCGGATCTAAAGCCATCCGATTCTTCATGACATCGGATCTAAAGCCCACCGATTCTTCATGACATCGGATCTAAAGCCATCCGATTCTTCATGACATCGGATCTAAAGCCCACCGATTCTTCATGACATCGGATCTAAAGCCATCCGATTCTTCATGACATCGGATCTAAAGCCCACCGATTCTTCATGACATCGGATCTAAAGCCCTCCGATTCTTCATGACATCGGATCTAAAGCCATCCGATTCTTCATGACATCGGATCTAAAGCCCACCGATTCTTCATGACATCGGATCTAAAGCCCTCCGATTCTTCATGACATCGGATCTAAAGCCCACCGATTCTTCATGACATCGGACCTAAAGCCCTCCGATTCTTCATGACATCGGACCTAAAGCCCTCCGATTCTTCATGACATCGGATCTAAAGCCATCCGATTCTTCATGACATCGGATCTAAAGCCATCCGATTCTTCATGACATCGGATCTAAAGCCCTCCGATTCTTTAAGGCATTGGTATTCGCTGCACTTTGTTTCTTAGGCCAGAATTATTCATTCACAGCAAATTCAGCACTCCAAGTCAAGTATTTTTTTAATTAAACTGAACTGACTGTATTTCTGAAATCACAGTGGGAGTGAAAACACAGCCTGGTCTGATTTCCGCAAAAAATCTGATTTTCAATGTTTTCATTTCTAGACACGTGCAATTATAGACGCTTCAATTTCCTGAACGGAAGCTAAGGGCATCATTAAATTAGCCAAAGTATGAAATACTGAAATCAAATTTCGACTCAGTTGAACATTTTCCTAATATTGCACTGTCAATGCTTCTAATGAAAATCAGAATCAAATAGCTAAGCAATACTACTACACTTTTTCAAGTAGTAAGCGAAGCTTTTTGAGTGTTTAGTTTCAAAAAGCTTGGCCCTAAATTGTTGAGACAGTACGTTCCCTAAGGTGCATATCCCATGAGGTCTGCTTTCCAAAAGCTGCAAAATCCCTGCACTGCTGTGGTGGGTTGTGGGCGATGGAACATCATTTGATGACACTGGACCCGCAGCCAGTGTGGAGGCAATTCGCCCATTTCTCTGACTCCTGAGCACAGATGCTCATAGGTACTGTTTGCAGGCACGCGCTTACACAAGTGTGTACATCTGCCCTGACTTTCTCATTGTCAGGCAGTGTACACTCTCACTGTGCCTTGGAGGTTGGCCCTCAAGGGTGTAAATTTCACGACAAGCCCCCAAGCCTTCTCTCCGCGGCTGCGCCCCAAATGAATGTGAGCTAACCGCGGAATCGAGCACCTCCATCACCCACTTTCACACTCCGATTGCCGAATTCAACAGCAACTCACTCACGGGCAGACTGTCTACGTTGATCTTGGCGAAAGCGACGTCGTTGAATCGGCGTGCAATGCGCTCCAGCCGCGGCGCGAACTCCACACAGGTTCCGCACCATTTGGCGCTGAAGCAGAGCATCACCAGGCGGCTTTGGTGACTGTTGCTTCCCTCATTTTTTGGCGTTTTAGTAGAATTTTCGAGCAGTTTCTGCAGATCAGAAGCGTCAGTCAGCTCAACCACAACAGATGGAGTTGGTAATGCTGAGTCAGTTTGCTCAGCCATTTCAGTCTGTTTTGTCTTGTCAAGCGATGCCATGCTGCCTGCTGCCTGGGAGATCTTTAACGACAGCTGCCGCTTCGACTCGTCTTGTTTCGCTAAGGCTTCAAGCGTTTGCTCTTCTGGCAGCACTTCATCTTTGGATTTTTCTTTGCTGTTCTTTGAGTTGACCCTCTTAACATTAGTGGTTTCTTTTGAATCATCCATTCCGATTTTCGTCAAGATAATACTGTGCTTCATTTGAATTCTTTTCTGATTTAGCAGCTACGCTCATACTATGGGCATTGAGTTGATTTAGTCTATGAATCAAAGTTAGCTATCCAAGCATTGCATAGTTCAGAACTATGTCTTTTATATATAGCAACAATACGTCGTCCTTGACAGCAAAATACTCGTGCGAATACCTACAGGTGTATTTCTCCGACTGTGTGTCTGGTATGCTCATGCATAACAATATGGGGAGTATGCCTTGTCTCACCATCAAATCCACTCACATCATTACCGATTCCACTCGTATCATTACCGATTCCACTCACGTCATTACCGATTCCACTCACATCATTACCGATTCCACTCACATCATTACAGATTCCACTCGTATCATTACCGATTCCACTCACATCATTACCGATTCCACTCGTATCATTACCGATTCCACTCACATCATTACCGATTCCACTCACATCATTACCGATTCCACTCACATCATTACAGATTCCACTCTCATCGTTACCAAATCCGCTCTCATCATTCCAAAATCCGCTCTCATCGTTACCAAATCCGCTCTCATCATTCCAAAATCCGCTCTCATCGTTACCAAATCCGCTCTCATCATTCCAAAATCCGCTCTCATCGTTACCGAATCCGCTCTCATCGTTACCAAATCCGCTCTCATCGTTACCAAATCCGCTCTCATCGTTACCAAATCCGCTCTCATCAATACCAAATCCGCTCTCATCGTTACCAAACCGCTCTCATCAATACCAAATCCGCTCTCATCGTTACCAAATCCGCTCTCATCGTTACCAAATCCGCTCTCATCGTTACCAAATCCGCTCTCATCAATAACAAAACCGCTCTCATCGTTACCAAATCCGCTCTCATCGTTACCAAATCCGCTCTCATCGTTACCAAATCCGCTCTCATCGTTACCAAATCCGCTCTCATCGTTACCAAATCCGCTCTCATCGTTACCAAATCCGCTCTCATCAATAACAAAACCGCTCTCATCGTTACCAAATCCGCTCTCATCGTTACCAAATCCGCTCTCATCGTTACCAAATCCGCTCTCATCGTTACCAAATCCGATCTCATCGTTACCAAAACCGCTCTCATCGTTACCAAATCCGATCTCATCGTTACTAAAACCGCTCTCATCGTTACCAAATCCGCTCTCATCGTTACCAAATCCGATCTCATCGTTACCAAAACCGCTCTCATCACTACCAAATCCGCTCTCATCAATACCAAATCCGCTCTCATCGTTACCAAATCCGCTCTCATCGTTACCAAATCTGCTCTCATCGTTACCAAATCCGATCTCATCGTTACCAAATCTGCTCTCATCGTTACCAAATCCGATCTCATCGTTACTAAAACCGCTCTCATCGTTACCAAATCCGCTCTCATCGTTACCAAATCCGCTCTCATCGTTACCAAATCCGATCTCATCGTTACCAAAACCGCTCTCATCAATACCAAATCCGCTCTCATCGTTACCAAATCCGCTCTCGTCGTTACCAAATCCGCACTCTACCCAACAAAATCCACCCACGAAAATCTCCTTTATCTGCAACAACAGGCAGACAGTGGCATTGGTGCAAGAGCTGCAGGAAAAAAGACCATAATTATAAAAAATCGATCCCACAAGAGATGCAGACTGGTGGAGCTGTTAGCATTGGCGTCATTTGCTACCGAAATCTTACACCAACTGCCTCGCTGCCCCTGAATATGTCTAATTCTAGCATGCTGTGCAGCAAGTGGGTTTCGTTTTGCCGCTAAGTTGAAAATTGCTTTTATGCTAATTTCAGCTGAATTCGAACAAAACTGCCAAAAAAAACTGCTCGGTGGTGTTGGCGACTGGTTTTCGAGTGCTCATTTCTATCCCATGGAGGTTAGTGGGGATTTTTTTAGTCGGGGAGATAAAATTCCAAAATAAAACTGCACCCAGAGCGCTTCAGTGTATGCACCTCAAAATGCCGGTTCCAGAGGAACTGCGAGCTCAAACCAACAATATAATAGCCAGGAAACTGCAAACAGCACCAGACCGGCAGACTGGACAGCAAGGCGACACGACAGTCTCGGCTTATCAGCGAGAAATTTGAATTAAAGACACCACAGACAGAGAGACACTTAAGAGATACACCACTAGACACTCAAGAGATACTCCACAGACATTCAAGAGATACACCACAGACACTCAAGAGATACACCACAGACACTCAAGAGATACACCACAGACACTCAAGAGATACACCACAGACACTCAAGAGATACACCACAGTCACTCAAGAGATACTCCACAGACACTCAAGAGATACACCACAGACACTCAAGAGATACACCACAGACACTCAAGAGATACACCACAGACACTCAAGAGATACACCACAGACACTCAAGAGAGTCCCCATAGACAGACAGAGGGACACTCAAGAGACCCACTAGATACAACCGACAGATAAACCACAATGTCGGACACGGAAGCACCTGGGAAGTCTCAATCAGCTGCTTGGCTGGGCAAGAAGTCCCTGTTGTCTGTTGTGCTCTGCATCAATTCGTGCGCCGCATTGCTAGCTCTGACGGTTTCTGTGGCAACCGATTTCTGGCTGGTGACATTCGAATGGGAGGCGGAGCGCAACGGAACGCACCGGGTGACAGCGGTGCACTCCGGTCTCTGGAGGCTGTGCTCGGAGCAGAAACTCGTACCAAGCAGCAAGAAGACGGTGTTCGTGTGGACAGAGGACGCCAGTGAGTGTTTTTCATGTCGAATACGACTTTTTGACAGTAGAAAAAGCCATGGGGGTATTACCCACATTTTTATTTTTCTGTATCTCCTAAATGCTTCAACCAAGGGGGGTCGGTGGCAGAGCGGTTAACGCGTTTGCCTCTCGCACCAAGGTCCCAAAGTTCGATTCCACGGCGAGGCCACATTTATTTGGGGCGCAGCCTCGGAGAGAAGGCTTGGGGGCTTGTCTTGCAATTTACGCCCTTGAGGGCCAACCTCCAAGGCACAGTGAACTGTACATTGCCTGACGATGAGAAAGTCAGGCGTACACACCTGTGTGAGCGTGTGCCTGCGAAAAGTATGTGTGCTCAGGAGTCAGCGGAATGAGCAGAACTGCCTCCTCGCTGGCTGTGGGTCTAGTGTCGCTAAATAATGTGCCATTGCCCGCAGCCCTCATGCAATTATTATTGTTATTATGCTTCAACCAATCGCCATGAAGTCTACGAAACGCGCTAATATTTTACGTTCTATCAGATGAAGCAACTTCCAGAATCACAAAACATCGGCATCATCGAGATATTCAACGTTCTCATCGGAGTGTCTGGTGTGGCAAGAACCAAAAATATAGGCATATTTTTTCTGCTCACAATTTTTCATCATGTAACCATGTCGGCTCTCATTGTTAATTGCGAGGTATTTTGGATTGATGACATTTTTATATTTTAAACCAAAATGGATTCGCCAAAGAGGTTCATACAGAGCCATGTCAGCTGTCCTTGTCACCAGGGCCTTCGACAAGAAACTCTGATTTTGTTAACGATGCTGACTCGGATGGCTTTGCAAGTTAGTTTATCGCAAAGGGCGGAAAATTTTGATCCATATCGTGGACATTCACGAACATCGGTGATTCTGTTTGGGAGCTGTCGTGAAGTAGGCAGTGCCTCTTTCTACCGTTAAGCCATAAAATTAATAGCAATGGTCTCGATACTCCGCCTGTCCTCCAGTCACCTACAATGGTCACAGGAGCAACTGTACCAGGCACAACACTTCTCACATCGCCGACGGTGTCACATTCAAGCACAGACGCGACGGTGGCGATATGAAGCCAACGGACATTCGTGAGGCCTTCCTGTTGTTATTCCCTCTCTTTGGGAGTTTTCCTGCATTGACACTGCCGCCATTCCGCCCACGCAGACATTGTCCAGGCGGCGAGCCCGCTGCCTTTGGCCGGTTCCCTTCTGGCCGCCGCCGCCTCCGTCGCCTCGTTGCGCTCCGCCTATCGGCCGCAATCCACCCGACCGGTGCTTCTCGGCGGCGGACTCTACGTGATTTCCGGTCTGAAAGCTGATAATGCGTATTGGCTTTGCTTAGTACTACTTACAACTTAGTAGTGCAACTTGAGCATTCTTCTGCTTAATTTAATCCGTGCTCTATTCATCAATAAATCTAACGACCCTATCAACGAATTCAAATTTGACCTCCAGCAAATCAAAAATACTTTCTCTACCCAATCAGCAACCCGCCCTCCAACCAATCGTGAATCCGCCCTCCAACCAATCAGGAATCCGCCCTCTAGCCAATCAGGAATCCGCCCTCCAACCAATCAGGAATCCGCCCTCTAGCCAATCAGGAATCCGCCTTCTAGCCAATCAGGAATCCGCCCTCTAGCCAAACAGGAATCCGCCCTCTAGCCAATCAGGAATCCGCCCTCTAGCCAATCAGGAATCCGCCCTCTAGCCAATCAGCAACCCGCCCTCTAGCCAATCAGGAAGCCATTCTTTATCTAATCAAGCAATTGTCCTCTGATCAATCAGAAATCCGCCATCTACCGGATAAAAGTCCAATAGTTTCAGTTCTGCATGCTTTAATAAACCGAAGCTTTAAAATCGCCGTCCCAAGATGCTGTTATTGGATTTGTTCTCATTGCAGGCCTGTTTCTCCTAATCGGCATAGTGCTGTACATCGGCAACGTGTCGCAAGCTTTCGACGGCTCCTCGGGTGGAGTGTCCGCAGACAACAAATATGCCTACGCGTATGGCTATTCGTTCCTACTGTTTGTTGTCGGCTTCACGTTGTCGGAAACTGCGGGTGTACTGGCCGTGTACCTGCACCTAGCTAGGGCGAGGCACTCGGAGTCCAACAGTTGCCCCGGAGGCAACGATGAAGACCCGTGCCGAACCAAAAATAGCGCCAGTTCCGCGGCTTTAGTCGGCGACGAGGCCGAAGACGCGGCAGCTGTGTCGACAACGGACTGGCGGTCGCCGCTGCCGACTGCCAATCGGAATTGCCTGCGCGGATTCGTTGATGCCGGCTCGCCGTTCGAGGAGCGAAGCATCAACCAGCAGCTGCGGCAGCCGCTCAGCCTCTCTTGGCATTCGTCGATGTCAACTGCTGCTGCTGCTGCTGCTGCTGCGGCGGCGGCGGCGGCGGCGGCGGCAGCGGTTGCGGCGCCAGCACTACCGGCTGCGGTGACGAATGCTTCTTCGGGATCCACGATGGCCACCGGGCCAACCAGGTCATTTAGCCAGCTATCTGGAGGAGCTGCTGCTGGTGGCTGCGCCGAGATGTCCGCAATGCCCAGTGCTGGCGGGATTCACTGTTGTTGCTCCAGAGGCTGCCTGGCCGGTGCGAGCGCTGCTGGCGGCGGCTGCCGCTTGGTGAAGACAACGCTGGTTTAGAGGGCCAGAACATTCCGAGGGCTTCGATTGGGTGAATTTTTTTGCGCAATTTTTGCTAATTTTAAGATTCTTAGAATCTGTTGGTCTGATGTTGTTCGGACAGACTTTGACAAGTGTTTTTTCCTTCACTTTTTCGTTTTTCTACTGGTATTTTTCCTTGAGCTAATTCATTAAAATAGATTTTTTGTTTGGAAACATATTCTTCGTAATTACGATAAATTTCCTTGCGTAATAGATACTTATAAAATTTCCTATAGTTTTATAGGGTTCAAGCTTGATCTAAATTCTAGCACCGCACATTTCCTTGCCTACTAATGAGTAGTACGAGCCGTATTATCGATTTATTTTGCAGTGCGATCCTATCGTTGTCACTTATTTTTTCTGTCAAAAAATTTAATTTGACTAATTAAACTGACTGGCCGTCTTTATTGACCAAGGAAAGCTGCGCCTGCTACGCGAAGTGTCCTTGGCTCAGGCTCACCGAAAGCTTGAGTTAATCGCATCTGAAGGCTGCGTACGGCTGTTCAGTCCATGGACTGGGTGCGACGCCACACCCACCTTCAATTATCCCAGCTGATGCTGGTACCCATTTAACAGCTGGGTGAACTGAAGCAATGCAGAGTTAAGTGTCTTGCTAAAGGGCACAAATTGTTTCAGTGGCGTCGGGAATCGAACCCCCGACCTTCAAGTCGTGAGTCCGACGACCTAACCACTAGGCTACAACCTCTTGAAGACTCAATTTATTGCGTTAAAGAGAACCAGCATTAGCTGAAGTAAAGACCACCACAGTGTGGGTGGTTAAACCCCCCGTCCATCAACTGTAGCCGTATACAGCATTCAGTCTGCACTTCTGGCACGTTGGCCCAGTTGCGGCACGTGTAATAGATTATTGTGATTAATTATTCATAGAATTATTAACAGAACAGAGAACAAATAATTCCATGAAGAATTTTGTAGAAAAGTTTCTACATACGTTTTCGTATATTTTTTATGACTAACAGCTCGAAAAAACATAGAGTGTTAGAGTTGTGTCGCTCGCGCAGAGGAGAGATGAAGCGAAAGCGAACAATTTTAACAACATTGGGGCACAACGAGGACAAAAACGCGATCAACTTTATGGCGCAAAAGTGACCTTACAGCCCAGTATAGTCAAGTTTAGCTAGTATTTTTCTACGGCTTAGAAAGGGCGAATAGATCCGTATATGTGATTATCCGTTTCCAATAGATAGAAAATTCCGACTAATAGTCCGAATAAAATTTTATTTATCCGCTGTTCATTTTGTACTTTGCTAAGTTCATAATAGTTCAGACTATGAGCGATTAAAATATTAATAGGCAGAAACTGGTGCGGGCAGGCCTCAGCAAATTCGACAGGTCGGGGGTTCGAGTCTCAATTTGTGTGCTTTAGCGAGACACTTAATTCCCTAGTGCTTCAGTTCACACAGCTGTCGAATGGGCCCGAGAATCAGCTGGGGCGGAAATTGTCCACGGACTGAACAGCTGTGTGCAAAGGCTGCGGACCCAGCAGTCTCATCCCAGCTAGCTTATCTGAGTAGATTTGGGGATAATTATAGCGGAAATGGCAGTCTGAACATGCAAATAGACGCGCATACATATACCCCAGAGTGCATCAGGATCTAAAGCTACGGAAATCACAGAGACAACAGTGGAGGAGAAATCTAAAAAATGAAATGGGAAGATTTTTCACATTAGTTCATTTCCTCCGTCTAGACTCTTATGATGGGGAGTTTTCCTGAAGGGCAAATTTTTCTCGATAACAATAGTAGAAAATTCTCCCATCAATGACAACTAGACCTCATTGTCTACTTGACTCTGCAGCCTCAGCCGGGCGAAGTCCTCGAACACCAGGTCCGCGTCACCGCCACCGCCGCCGCTGCCGCCACCGCTGTCGACGATTTTCTTCTGATGTTCGTCCAGCTGAATAAGATTGCCATCGGCTGGCGTCTCTTTTGGCTTCTCCGACTCGACAGTCGCAGCAGCCGTCGGCTTCGCCACAAATGTCGCCGTTGCCGCAGCCTCGAGGGCTTCGTCGACTTCTTCAACATCCTCCGGAGGTTTTGGATGCGTCAGAATAAACGGCAGCTCCAGGCAGATGTCGGACGAGCCGAAACCGAGGACAAGTCGCACCTTGACTCGATAATTGACGACAATGCCGAGGTTCTCCTTGGACTGGCTGGCGTCCTTCATGATGGTGCTGCTAGCGAGGTTCGTGTCCTCGTGCTTCAACTGGCCGTCCAGTGCCAGGCCGCGCTTGTCGCGGTTATTGGCCAGCAGGGGACAGACGTGAAACACTCGGCACCAGCCCGTCTGGCCGGGCCCCACCGGGAAGCCTTCCTCCGACTCGAGCTCGGCCACGCTGCACTTGTAACTGTTCGGGCTGAACAGGCAGATGTCCGCCACCTGCCGAACTGAGATGCGCACCTTCTTGACCGTCTTGCTTGAGTTGTTGTCCACGAGCAGGCTGACAGCAATGGACTCGCCGTGATAGTACTTCTCCTTGTCTAGGCTGGCTTCAAGGCGCAGCGAGCCAGTGCTCATGCGGAACTCCTTCGTGACCTGCGGAGAGAGCGGCTGTGCTTTGATCGACAGATGGACAGGACGAATAACAAAGATCAAGCTCGGTAAAAAGTTCTGCCGGAAACGTCTCAAGAACCCGCCCTCTCTACTAGTGGCTTCAAACCCGTGACCATCTAAGGATCTGGTGGTGCGAGAGTCCCCAAATCGACTTGGGGTCCCTGGAATCTCAATCGCTTCCTGTTCTCGAAGCATTCAAACCCGACCCTGCTTTCGGCGGCAAGCGACTCATGATTGCGGGCTGGAAAATGAATATAGACAGCGAAATTCTGCTATTTTCCTGCCTGCAGCGAGCAGCAAGCCATCTTTATTAAGCCCCATGATTTTGACAAATCGTTCTTGCAGCTCTCGGCCTTCCATTTTGCCACGAGAAAAATAATGCACCCCCGCGAATTTATCCCCCCGGGGAGACAAACGTGGGTTCATGTGTTTCACAGTCAGTTCGCTTCAAAGGCGAGGCCAAACCCCCACTCCTGCTCCCCCTTTTATCTTTCTGTTTGCATTTGCAAATCAATAATTGCACCCTGGGACTAGAACAGATGCCGGTTTTCGGAACAACGGACCCGGAAGATAAATAACCCATTCTGCTCTTTGGAAAACCGCCTCCTTCACAAGCGCGCTTGCCTAGTTTGTTGTAGCCTTAGCTCTGCTACTAGCTCATACATTTGAGTCCTCTTTAATTGTAACTGTTCGAATGCTCAAACAAAAGTACAATATTGCCTGCCATATGTGAGTCCTGGGCCTCACCGCATCTCAAATCCAGACTAAAAGTCGAGCTTCCCGTGAAGGATGGAATGAATAGATAATCTAGTTTGTGCTGATGAGCAGATGAGCAATGTCGCTCACCTCAGCTGTTGGTTGCGGTCCTGGCTCCTCCGGGGCATACGTGAGCTTGCGGATGGCCAGGCTGACGGTGCTGCGCTTGTGCGTCTTGCCGTCGGCGGTGTCGGAGACGTAGGTCTTCAGCTCGTAGTCGACTCCGCACGGCTTGCCGCCGTCGTTGACACCCGGCTGCAGGGTGACAGAGGCCGGGCTCTGCTGCGGCGGCAGCTCGAAGTAGAACGGATGCGCGTTCTCGCCAAGCTTCTTCATCAGCCGTGCCTGAAGGCGCGTCGGCGGCCGGACTTCCTCGCGCAACGGCGGGAACACCTGCATGCAGGCGATGTACAAGTCCTTGCGGAAGGTCAGGCCGAGAACGTCGAGGTCTTCGCGACCGTAGCGAAAGGCCGCAAGGACGTGGGCGTAGACCTGCGTGCATGTCAAGCTGGGCTAAGATGCTCGCAAAACTGTCTGGACACTGTCTCAAAATTATTTCTTCCAAAGTTACTTATTCTATGGCTAGAAGCAATTAGGGATAATCGTAGTCTTTGGATTTGGATATATTTTATAAGCGAAAAGAATCTTATTCGTATATTTAGGGGGATAAGTTTCCAAGGGTAACTCTCAAACTGATGGGCAAAACGTGCCAATGTCTAGTACCTTTTTTCGATTTAAGATTGCTGGACAGATATTTCTAGATCCTGATCTAGCCATAGGCATATAATACGACCGCTTTTCACCTTTCGATCCTTGACATACTCCGGATCCACGAGTACCACACCGTCGATGGGATCAACCCTCGTCAGGTGGTCGACAAAGTCTCGCTTGCTCAGGTAAGCCGTGATCTTATTGTTCGGCGAGCTCTTCTTGAACACCCGGGTTCCGCTGGACGGCACTCGGCGTGGATCGCTGCTACTCTGGTCCGCCGCGCCACCGGAGGCTGCCATGACAAGTCAGGGGCAAATTGGCCTTCTTCAAAGGCGGACCAGAAGGATGAAGGATGAGGGAGTCTGATGATGAGCAGCCCTCAAATGCTTTCTCCGCTGTTCTTTGGCGTTTTTCTCGCTCTGAAAGGACACAAAAGTAGTATTGTGACGCGACTGAAATTGCGACAAGATATCTCACATGTCTTCCTGATCTAGTTGAGACATCCTCTCTCAATCTCTCACATGTCTTCCTGATCTAGTTGAGTCATCCTCTCTCAATCTCCCACATGTCTTCCTGATCTAGTTGAGTCATCCTCTCTCAATCTCCCACATGTCTTCCTGATCTAGTTGAGTCATCCTCTCTCAGTCTCCCACATGTCTTCCTGATCTAGTTGAGACATCCTCTCTCAGTCTCCCACATGTCTTCCTGATCTAGTTGAGTCATCCTCTCTCAATCTCCCACATGTCTTCCTGATCTAGTTGAGACATCCTCTCTCAGTCTCCCACATGTCTTCCTGATCTAGTTGAGTCATCCTCTCTCAATCTCCCACATGTCTTCCTGATCTAGTTGAGTCATCCTCTCTCAATCTCCCACATGTCTTCCTGATCTAGTTGAGACATCCTCTCTCAGTCTCCCACATGTCTTCCTGATCTAGTTGAGTCATCCTCTCTCAATCTCCCACATGTCTTCCTGATCTAGTTGAGACATCCTCTCTCAATCTCCCACATGTCTTCCTGATCTAGTTGAGTCATCCTCTCTCAATCTCCCACATGTCTTCCTGATCTAGTTGAGACATCCTCTCTCAATCTCCCACATGTCTTCCTGATCTAGTTGAGACATCCTCTCTCAATCTCCCACATGTCTTCCTGATCTAGTTGAGACATCCTCTCTCAATCTCTCACATATCTTCCTGATCTAGTTGAGACATCCTCTCTCAGTCTCCCACATGTCTTCCTGATCTAGTTGAGACATCCTCTCTCAATCTCTCACATGTCTTCCTGATCTAGTTGAGACATCCTCTCTCAGTCTCCCACATGTCTTCCTGATCTAGTTGAGTCATCCTCTCTCAGTCTCCCACATGTCTTCCTGATCTAGTTGAGACATCCTCTCTCAGTCTCCCACATGTCTTCCTGATCTAGTTGAGACATCCTCTCTCAATCTCCCACATGTCTTCCTGATCTAGTTGAGACATCCTCTCTCAATCTCTCACATATCTTCCTGATCTAGTTGAGACATCCTCTCTCAGTCTCCCACATGTCTTCCTGATCTAGTTGAGACATCCTCTCTCAGTCTCCCACATGTCTTCCTGATCTAGTTGAGGCATCCTCTCTCAGTCTCCCACATGTCTTCCTGATCTAGTTGAGACATCCTCTCTCAATCTCCCACATGTCTTCCTGATCTAGTTGAGACATCCTCTCTCAGTCTCCCACATGTCTTCCTGATCTAGTTGAGACATCCTCTCTCAATCTCTCACATATCTTCCTGATCTAGTTGAGACATCGTCTCTCAATCTCCCACATGTCTTCCTGATCTAGTTGAGGCATCCTCTTCCTATCTCCCAAAAGATAAATTTTTGCTGTTTGAAAATCGCTGACACGTTCAATACTTCTACATCCCTAAAGGGTGCGCCCCTTCGTGCCGATCCTCAGTATTGACCGCAGCACACAAGGCAGGGTGTGGTCTCTGTAGTCTTGGCCGCCAGCCACTCCTTATATTTCTCTTCCTGCAGCAAGCTAAAAAAAGGTACTCCCTTTGCAGTTGAGCATTCTAGCTCTTATCTTCAGGAAAACCAGATTTCTCCCATATTTTGAGCTTTGTCAGAGGACTCGAGAGATTGCAAATGCTAAAGGTGTGGCTTTCCTAGCTCTCGATTTTCATTTTTGCGGCTGCGTGCCAGAGAGTCCGCATGACGCACATGAAGTTGGGCGGTAACTGCAGAGGAAGGAGTCTGCCAGTCTCTCCCGAGTCTATATTTAGACGATCGGATTCGACCAGGCAAAAGAAGGGATGGATTATACGTCGACAGCTACATGCTCGCAGATGGGGAGGCAGGGGAGGTTGGCAGTGAAGCCCTAATAAGGCTTTTGTCTAGAGAGGCTGGTCGACTAAGATGAAGGGGAAAATAAGAATCCGGAAGATGCGGGACCCCGACATAGCTACCTCTTATATGTAATGGGTAAGGCATAATTTAATTCCAGCCTTGGCAGTGTATTATTGAGGTTCATTAGGCTTAGCTGAGTCCCTAAGTAAAATAGAACACGAGAGAGAGTGTGTTGTCAGGCTGATGAAGGGATGCGGATTCCACTGACAGAGAGAGTGTGTTGTCAGGCTGATGAAGGGATGTGGATTCCACTGACAGAGAGAGTGGGTTGTCAGGCTGATGAAGGGATGCGGATTCCACTGACAGAGAGAGTGTGTTGTCAGTCTGATGAAGGGATGCGGATTCCACTGACAGAGAGAGTGTGTTGTCAGGCTGATGAAGGGATGCAGATTCCACTGACAGAGAGAGTGTGTTGTCAGGCTGATGAAGGGATGCGGATTCCACTGACAGAGAGAGTGTGTTGTCAGGCTGATGAAGGGATGCAGATTCCACTGACAGAGAGAGTGTGTTGTCAGGCTGATGAAGGGATGCGGATTCCACTGACAGAGAGAGTGTGTTGTCAGGCTGATGAAGGGATGCGGATTCCACTGACAGAGAGAGTGTGTTGTCAGGCTGATGAAGGGATGCGGATTCCACTGACAGAGAGTGTGTTGTCAGGCTGATGAAGGGATGCGGATTCCACTGACAGAGAGAGTGTGTTGTCAGGCTGATGAAGGGATGCGGATTCCACTGACAGAGAGAGTGTGTTGTCAGGCTGATGAAGGGATGCGGATTCCACTGACAGAGAGAGTGTGTTGTCAGGCTGATGAAGGGATGCGGATTCCACTGACAGAGAGAGTGTGTTGTCAGGCTGATGAAGGGATGCGGATTCCACTGACAGAGAGTGTGTTGTCAGGCTGATGAAGGGATGCGGATTCCACTGACAGAGAGAGTGTGTTGTCAGGCTGATGAAGGGATGCGGATTCCACTGACAGAGAGAGTGTGTTGTCAGGCTGATGAAGGGATGCGGATTCCACTGACAGAGAGAGTGTGTTGTCAGTCTGATGAAGGGATGCGGATTCCACTGACAGAGAGTGTGTTGTCAGTCTGATGAAGGGATGCGGATTCCACTGACAGAGAGAGTGTGTTGTCAGGCTGATGAAGGGATGCGGATTCCACTGACAGAGAGAGTGGGTTGTCAGTCTGATGAAGGGATGCGGATTCCACTGACAGAGAGAGTGTGTTGTCAGTCTGATGAAGGGATGCTGATTCCACTGACAGAGAGAGTGTGTTGTCAGGCTGATGAAGGGATGCGGATTCCACTGACAGAGAGTGTGTTGTCAGTCTGATGAAGGGATGCGGATTCCACTGACAGAGAGAGTGTGTTGTCAGGCTGATGAAGGGATGCGGATTCCACTGACAGAGAGTGTGTTGTCAGTCTGATGAAGGGATGCGGATTCCACTGACAGAGAGAGTGTGTTGTCAGTCTGATGAAGGGATGCGGATTCCACTGACAGAGAGTGTGTTGTCAGGCTGATGAAGGGATGCGGATTCCACTGACAGAGAGTGTGTTGTCAGTCTGATGAAGGGATGCGGATTCCACTGACAGAGAGAGTGTGTTGTCAGTCTGATGAAGGGATGCGGATTCCACTGACAGAGAGTGTGTTGTCAGGCTGATGAAGGGATGCGGATTCCACTGACAGAGAGAGTGTGTTGTCAGTCTGATGAAGGGATGCGGATTCCACTGACAGAGAGAGTGTGTTGTCAGGCTGATGAAGGGATGCGGTTTCCACTGACAGAGAGAGTGTGTTGTCAGTCTGATGAAGGGATGCGGATTCCACTGACAGAGAGAGTGGGTTGTCAGGCTGATGAAGGGATGCGGATTCCACTGACAGAGAGAGTGGGTTGTCAGTCTGATGAAGGGATGCGGATTCCACTGACAGAGAGAGTGTGTTGTCAGTCTGATGAAGGGATGCGGATTCCACTGACAGAGAGAGTGTGTTGTCAGGCTGATGAAGGGATGCGGATTCCACTGACAGAGAGAGTGTGTTGTCAGTCTGATGAAGGGATGCGGATTCCACTGACAGAGAGAGTGGGTTGTCAGTCTGATGAAGGGATGCGGATTCCACTGACAGAGAGAGTGGGTTGTCAGGCTGATGAAGGGATGCGGATTCCACTGACAGAGAGAGTGGGTTGTCAGGCTGATGAAGGGATGCGGATTCCACTGACAGAGAGAGTGGGTTGTCAGGCTGATGAAGGGATGCTGATTCCACTGACAGAGAGAGTGGGTTGTCAGGCTGATGAAGGGATGCTGATTCCACTGACAGAGAGAGTGGGTTGTCAGGCTGATGAAGGGATGCTGATTACAGTGATAGAGAGAGTGTGTTGTCAGGCTGATGAAGGGATGCGGATTCCACTGACAGAGAGAGTGTGTTGTCAGTCTGATGAAGGGATGCGGATTCCACTGACGGAGAGAGTGGGTTGTCAGTCTGATGAAGGGATGCTGATTCCACTGACAGAGAGAGTGGGTTGTCAGTCTGATGAAGGGATGCTGATTCCACGGACAGAGAGAGTGTGTTGTCAGTCTGATGAAGGGATGCGGATTCCACTGACAGAGAGAGTGTGTTGTCAGGGTGATGAAGGGATGCGGATTCCACTGACAGAGAGTGTGTTGTCAGTCTGATGAAGGGATGCGGATTCCACTGACAGAGAGTGTGTTGTCAGGCTGATGAAGGGATGCGGATTCCACTGACAGAGAGAGTGTGTTGTCAGTCTGATGAAGGGATGCGGATTCCACTGACAGAGAGAGTGTGTTGTCAGGCTGATGAAGGGATGCGGTTTCCACTGACAGAGAGAGTGTGTTGTCAGTCTGATGAAGGGATGCGGATTCCACTGACAGAGAGAGTGGGTTGTCAGGCTGATGAAGGGATGCGGATTCCACTGACAGAGAGAGTGGGTTGTCAGTCTGATGAAGGGATGCGGATTCCACTGACAGAGAGAGTGTGTTGTCAGTCTGATGAAGGGATGCGGATTCCACTGACAGAGAGAGTGTGTTGTCAGGCTGATGAAGGGATGCGGATTCCACTGACAGAGAGAGTGTGTTGTCAGTCTGATGAAGGGATGCGGATTCCACTGACAGAGAGAGTGGGTTGTCAGTCTGATGAAGGGATGCGGATTCCACTGACAGAGAGAGTGGGTTGTCAGGCTGATGAAGGGATGCGGATTCCACTGACAGAGAGAGTGGGTTGTCAGGCTGATGAAGGGATGCGGATTCCACTGACAGAGAGAGTGGGTTGTCAGGCTGATGAAGGGATGCTGATTCCACTGACAGAGAGAGTGGGTTGTCAGGCTGATGAAGGGATGCTGATTCCACTGACAGAGAGAGTGGGTTGTCAGGCTGATGAAGGGATGCTGATTACAGTGATAGAGAGAGTGTGTTGTCAGGCTGATGAAGGGATGCGGATTCCACTGACAGAGAGAGTGTGTTGTCAGTCTGATGAAGGGATGCGGATTCCACTGACGGAGAGAGTGGGTTGTCAGTCTGATGAAGGGATGCTGATTCCACTGACAGAGAGAGTGGGTTGTCAGTCTGATGAAGGGATGCTGATTCCACGGACAGAGAGAGTGTGTTGTCAGTCTGATGAAGGGATGCGGATTCCACTGACAGAGAGAGTGTGTTGTCAGGGTGATGAAGGGATGCGGATTCCACTGACAGAGACAGTGGGTTGTCAGTCTGATGAAGGGATGCTGATTCCACTGACAGAGAGAGTGGGTTGTCAGGCTGATGAAGGGATGCGGATTCCACGGACAGAGAGAGTGTGTTGTCAGTCTGATGAAGGGATGCGGATTCCACTGACAGAGAGAGTGTGTTGTCAGTCTGATGAAGGGATGCGGATTCCACTGACAGAGAGAGTGGGTTGTCAGTCTGATGAAGGGATGCGGATTCCACTGACAGAGAGAGTGTGTTGTCAGTCTGATGAAGGGATGCGGATTCCACTGACAGAGAGAGTGTGTTGTCAGTCTGATGAAGGGATGCGGATTCCACTGACAGAGAGAGTGGGTTGTCAGGCTGATGAAGGGATGCGGATTCCACTGACAGAGAGAGTGTTTTGTCAGGCTGATGAAGGGATGCGGATTCCACTGACAGAGAGTGTGTTGTCAGTCT
Source organism: Macrostomum hystrix (assembly GCA_950097015.1). NCBI lineage: Eukaryota > Metazoa > Platyhelminthes > Macrostomidae > Macrostomum > Macrostomum hystrix. Next base: position 1,026,205 of record CATNEN010000008.1, read on the forward strand.
GATGAAGGGATGCGGATTCCACTGACAGAGAGAGTGTGTTGTCAGTCTGATGAAGGGATGCGGATTCCACTGACAGAGAGAGTGGGTTGTCAGGCTGATGAAGGGATGCGGATTCCACTGACAGAGAGAGTGTGTTGTCAGGCTGATGAAGGGATGCGGATTCCACTGACAGAGAGAGTGTGTTGTCAGTCTGATGAAGGGATGCGGATTCCACTGACAGAGAGTGTGTTGTCAGTCTGATGAAGGGATGCGGATTCCACTGACAGAGAGAGTGTGTTGTCAGGCTGATGAAGGGATGCCGATTACAGTGACAGAGAGAGTGTGTTGTCAGGCTGATGAAGGGATGCTGATTACAGTGACAGAGAGAGTGTGTTGTCAGTCTGATGAAGGGATGCTGATTCCACTGACAGAGAGAGTGTGTTGTCAGTCTGATGAAGGGATGCTGATTACAGTGATAGAGAGAGTGGGTTGTCAGTCTGATGAAGGGATGCGGATTCCACTGACAGAGAGAGTATGTTGTCAGGCTGATGAAGGGATGCGGATTCCACTGACAGAGAGTGTGTTGTCAGGCTGATGAAGGGATGCGGATTCCACTGACAGAGAGAGTGTGTTGTCAGGCTGATGAAGGGATGCGGATTCCACTGACAGAGAGAGTGTGTTGTCAGGCTGATGAAGGGATGCGGATTCCACTGACAGAGAGAGTGTGTTGTCAGGCTGATGAAGGGATGCGGATTCCACTGACAGAGAGAGTGGGTTGTCAGTCTGATGAAGGGATGCGGATTCCACTGACAGAGAGAGTGGGTTGTCAGGCTGATGAAGGGATGCGGATTCCACTGACAGAGAGAGTGGGTTGTCAGTCTGATGAAGGGATGCGGATTCCACTGACAGAGAGAGTGTGTTGTCAGGCTGATGAAGGGATGCGGATTCCACTGACAGAGAGAGTGTGTTGTCAGGCTGATGAAGGGATGCGGATTCCACTGACAGAGAGAGTGTGTTGTCAGGCTGATGAAGGGATGCGGATTCCACTGACAGAGAGAGTGGGTTGTCAGTCTGATGAAGGGATGCGGATTCCACTGACAGAGAGAGTGGGTTGTCAGGCTGATGAAGGGATGCGGATTCCACTGACAGAGAGAGTGGGTTGTCAGGCTGATGAAGGGATGCGGATTCCACTGACAGAGAGAGTGGGTTGTCAGGCTGATGAAGGGATGCTGATTCCACTGACAGAGAGAGTGGGTTGTCAGGCTGATGAAGGGATGCTGATTCCACTGACAGAGAGAGTGGGTTGTCAGGCTGATGAAGGGATGCTGATTACAGTGATAGAGAGAGTGTGTTGTCAGGCTGATGAAGGGATGCGGATTCCACTGACAGAGAGAGTGTGTTGTCAGTCTGATGAAGGGATGCGGATTCCACTGACGGAGAGAGTGGGTTGTCAGTCTGATGAAGGGATGCTGATTCCACTGACAGAGAGAGTGGGTTGTCAGTCTGATGAAGGGATGCGGATTCCACTGACAGAGAGAGTGTGTTGTCAGTCTGATGAAGGGATGCGGATTCCACTGACAGAGAGAGTGTGTTGTCAGTCTGATGAAGGGATGCGGATTCCACTGACAGAGAGAGTGGGTTGTCAGGCTGATGAAGGGATGCGGATTCCACTGACAGAGAGAGTGTTTTGTCAGGCTGATGAAGGGATGCGGATTCCACTGACAGAGAGTGTGTTGTCAGTCTGATGAAGGGATGCGGATTCCACTGACAGAGAGAGTGTGTTGTCAGTCTGATGAAGGGATGCGGATTCCACTGACAGAGAGAGTGGGTTGTCAGGCTGATGAAGGGATGCGGATTCCACTGACAGAGAGAGTGTGTTGTCAGTCTGATGAAGGGATGCGGATTCCACTGACAGAGAGAGTGGGTTGTCAGTCTGATGAAGGGATGCGGATTCCACTGACAGAGAGAGTGTGTTGTCAGTCTGATGAAGGGATGCGGATTCCACTGACAGAGAGAGTGGGTTGTCAGGCTGATGAAGGGATGCGGATTCCACTGACAGAGAGAGTGTGTTGTCAGTCTGATGAAGGGATGCGGATTCCACTGACAGAGAGAGTGGGTTGTCAGTCTGATGAAGGGATGCGGATTCCACTGACAGAGAGAGTGTGTTGTCAGTCTGATGAAGGGATGCGGATTCCACTGACAGAGAGAGTGGGTTGTCAGGCTGATGAAGGGATGCGGATTCCACTGACAGAGAGAGTGTGTTGTCAGTCTGATGAAGGGATGCGGATTCCACTGACAGAGAGAGTGTGTTGTCAGTCTGATGAAGGGATGCGGATTCCACTGACAGAGAGAGTGGGTTGTCAGTCTGATGAAGGGATGCGGATTCCACTGACAGAGAGAGTGTGTTGTCAGTCTGATGAAGGGATGCGGATTCCACTGACAGAGAGAGTGTGTTGTCAGTCTGATGAAGGGATGCGGATTCCACTGACAGAGAGAGTGGGTTGTCAGTCTGATGAAGGGATGCGGATTCCACTGACAGAGAGAGTGGGTTGTCAGGCTGATGAAGGGATGCGGATTCCACTGACAGAGAGAGTGGGTTGTCAGTCTGATGAAGGGATGCGGATTCCACTGACAGAGAGAGTGTGTTGTCAGTCTGATGAAGGGATGCGGATTCCACTGACAGAGAGAGTGTGTTGTCAGGCTGATGAAGGGATGCGGATTCCACTGACAGAGAGAGTGTGTTGTCAGTCTGATGAAGGGATGCGGATTCCACTGACAGAGAGAGTGGGTTGTCAGTCTGATGAAGGGATGCGGATTCCACTGACAGAGAGAGTGGGTTGTCAGGCTGATGAAGGGATGCGGATTCCACTGACAGAGAGAGTGGGTTGTCAGGCTGATGAAGGGATGCGGATTCCACTGACAGAGAGAGTGGGTTGTCAGGCTGATGAAGGGATGCTGATTCCACTGACAGAGAGAGTGGGTTGTCAGGCTGATGAAGGGATGCTGATTCCACTGACAGAGAGAGTGGGTTGTCAGGCTGATGAAGGGATGCTGATTACAGTGATAGAGAGAGTGTGTTGTCAGGCTGATGAAGGGATGCGGATTCCACTGACAGAGAGAGTGTGTTGTCAGTCTGATGAAGGGATGCGGATTCCACTGACGGAGAGAGTGGGTTGTCAGTCTGATGAAGGGATGCTGATTCCACTGACAGAGAGAGTGGGTTGTCAGTCTGATGAAGGGATGCTGATTCCACGGACAGAGAGAGTGTGTTGTCAGTCTGATGAAGGGATGCGGATTCCACTGACAGAGAGAGTGTGTTGTCAGGGTGATGAAGGGATGCGGATTCCACTGACAGAGAGTGTGTTGTCAGTCTGATGAAGGGATGCGGATTCCACTGACAGAGAGTGTGTTGTCAGGCTGATGAAGGGATGCGGATTCCACTGACAGAGAGAGTGTGTTGTCAGTCTGATGAAGGGATGCGGATTCCACTGACAGAGAGAGTGTGTTGTCAGGCTGATGAAGGGATGCGGTTTCCACTGACAGAGAGAGTGTGTTGTCAGTCTGATGAAGGGATGCGGATTCCACTGACAGAGAGAGTGGGTTGTCAGGCTGATGAAGGGATGCGGATTCCACTGACAGAGAGAGTGGGTTGTCAGTCTGATGAAGGGATGCGGATTCCACTGACAGAGAGAGTGTGTTGTCAGTCTGATGAAGGGATGCGGATTCCACTGACAGAGAGAGTGTGTTGTCAGGCTGATGAAGGGATGCGGATTCCACTGACAGAGAGAGTGTGTTGTCAGTCTGATGAAGGGATGCGGATTCCACTGACAGAGAGAGTGGGTTGTCAGTCTGATGAAGGGATGCGGATTCCACTGACAGAGAGAGTGGGTTGTCAGGCTGATGAAGGGATGCGGATTCCACTGACAGAGAGAGTGGGTTGTCAGGCTGATGAAGGGATGCGGATTCCACTGACAGAGAGAGTGGGTTGTCAGGCTGATGAAGGGATGCTGATTCCACTGACAGAGAGAGTGGGTTGTCAGGCTGATGAAGGGATGCTGATTCCACTGACAGAGAGAGTGGGTTGTCAGGCTGATGAAGGGATGCTGATTACAGTGATAGAGAGAGTGTGTTGTCAGGCTGATGAAGGGATGCGGATTCCACTGACAGAGAGAGTGTGTTGTCAGTCTGATGAAGGGATGCGGATTCCACTGACGGAGAGAGTGGGTTGTCAGTCTGATGAAGGGATGCTGATTCCACTGACAGAGAGAGTGGGTTGTCAGTCTGATGAAGGGATGCTGATTCCACGGACAGAGAGAGTGTGTTGTCAGTCTGATGAAGGGATGCGGATTCCACTGACAGAGAGAGTGTGTTGTCAGGGTGATGAAGGGATGCGGATTCCACTGACAGAGACAGTGGGTTGTCAGTCTGATGAAGGGATGCTGATTCCACTGACAGAGAGAGTGGGTTGTCAGGCTGATGAAGGGATGCGGATTCCACGGACAGAGAGAGTGTGTTGTCAGTCTGATGAAGGGATGCGGATTCCACTGACAGAGAGAGTGTGTTGTCAGTCTGATGAAGGGATGCGGATTCCACTGACAGAGAGAGTGGGTTGTCAGTCTGATGAAGGGATGCGGATTCCACTGACAGAGAGAGTGTGTTGTCAGTCTGATGAAGGGATGCGGATTCCACTGACAGAGAGAGTGTGTTGTCAGTCTGATGAAGGGATGCGGATTCCACTGACAGAGAGAGTGGGTTGTCAGGCTGATGAAGGGATGCGGATTCCACTGACAGAGAGAGTGTTTTGTCAGGCTGATGAAGGGATGCGGATTCCACTGACAGAGAGTGTGTTGTCAGTCTGATGAAGGGATGCGGATTCCACTGACAGAGAGAGTGTGTTGTCAGTCTGATGAAGGGATGCGGATTCCACTGACAGAGAGAGTGGGTTGTCAGGCTGATGAAGGGATGCGGATTCCACTGACAGAGAGAGTGTGTTGTCAGGCTGATGAAGGGATGCGGATTCCACTGACAGAGAGAGTGTGTTGTCAGTCTGATGAAGGGATGCGGATTCCACTGACAGAGAGTGTGTTGTCAGTCTGATGAAGGGATGCGGATTCCACTGACAGAGAGAGTGTGTTGTCAGGCTGATGAAGGGATGCCGATTACAGTGACAGAGAGAGTGTGTTGTCAGGCTGATGAAGGGATGCTGATTACAGTGACAGAGAGAGTGTGTTGTCAGTCTGATGAAGGGATGCTGATTCCACTGACAGAGAGAGTGTGTTGTCAGTCTGATGAAGGGATGCTGATTACAGTGATAGAGAGAGTGGGTTGTCAGTCTGATGAAGGGATGCGGATTCCACTGACAGAGAGAGTATGTTGTCAGGCTGATGAAGGGATGCGGATTCCACTGACAGAGAGTGTGTTGTCAGGCTGATGAAGGGATGCGGATTCCACTGACAGAGAGAGTGTGTTGTCAGGCTGATGAAGGGATGCGGATTCCACTGACAGAGAGAGTGTGTTGTCAGGCTGATGAAGGGATGCGGATTCCACTGACAGAGAGAGTGTGTTGTCAGGCTGATGAAGGGATGCGGATTCCACTGACAGAGAGAGTGGGTTGTCAGTCTGATGAAGGGATGCGGATTCCACTGACAGAGAGAGTGGGTTGTCAGGCTGATGAAGGGATGCGGATTCCACTGACAGAGAGAGTGGGTTGTCAGTCTGATGAAGGGATGCGGATTCCACTGACAGAGAGAGTGTGTTGTCAGGCTGATGAAGGGATGCGGATTCCACTGACAGAGAGAGTGTGTTGTCAGGCTGATGAAGGGATGCGGATTCCACTGACAGAGAGAGTGTGTTGTCAGGCTGATGAAGGGATGCGGATTCCACTGACAGAGAGAGTGGGTTGTCAGTCTGATGAAGGGATGCGGATTCCACTGACAGAGAGAGTGGGTTGTCAGGCTGATGAAGGGATGCGGATTCCACTGACAGAGAGAGTGGGTTGTCAGGCTGATGAAGGGATGCGGATTCCACTGACAGAGAGAGTGGGTTGTCAGGCTGATGAAGGGATGCTGATTCCACTGACAGAGAGAGTGGGTTGTCAGGCTGATGAAGGGATGCTGATTCCACTGACAGAGAGAGTGGGTTGTCAGGCTGATGAAGGGATGCTGATTACAGTGATAGAGAGAGTGTGTTGTCAGGCTGATGAAGGGATGCGGATTCCACTGACAGAGAGAGTGTGTTGTCAGTCTGATGAAGGGATGCGGATTCCACTGACGGAGAGAGTGGGTTGTCAGTCTGATGAAGGGATGCTGATTCCACTGACAGAGAGAGTGGGTTGTCAGTCTGATGAAGGGATGCGGATTCCACTGACAGAGAGAGTGTGTTGTCAGTCTGATGAAGGGATGCGGATTCCACTGACAGAGAGAGTGTGTTGTCAGTCTGATGAAGGGATGCGGATTCCACTGACAGAGAGAGTGGGTTGTCAGGCTGATGAAGGGATGCGGATTCCACTGACAGAGAGAGTGTTTTGTCAGGCTGATGAAGGGATGCGGATTCCACTGACAGAGAGTGTGTTGTCAGTCTGATGAAGGGATGCGGATTCCACTGACAGAGAGAGTGTGTTGTCAGTCTGATGAAGGGATGCGGATTCCACTGACAGAGAGAGTGGGTTGTCAGGCTGATGAAGGGATGCGGATTCCACTGACAGAGAGAGTGTGTTGTCAGTCTGATGAAGGGATGCGGATTCCACTGACAGAGAGAGTGGGTTGTCAGTCTGATGAAGGGATGCGGATTCCACTGACAGAGAGAGTGTGTTGTCAGTCTGATGAAGGGATGCGGATTCCACTGACAGAGAGAGTGTGTTGTCAGTCTGATGAAGGGATGCGGATTCCACTGACAGAGAGAGTGGGTTGTCAGTCTGATGAAGGGATGCGGATTCCACTGACAGAGAGAGTGTGTTGTCAGTCTGATGAAGGGATGCGGATTCCACTGACAGAGAGAGTGTGTTGTCAGTCTGATGAAGGGATGCGGATTCCACTGACAGAGAGAGTGGGTTGTCAGGCTGATGAAGGGATGCGGATTCCACTGACAGAGAGAGTGTTTTGTCAGGCTGATGAAGGGATGCGGATTCCACTGACAGAGAGTGTGTTGTCAGTCTGATGAAGGGATGCGGATTCCACTGACAGAGAGAGTGTGTTGTCAGTCTGATGAAGGGATGCGGATTCCACTGACAGAGAGAGTGGGTTGTCAGGCTGATGAAGGGATGCGGATTCCACTGACAGAGAGAGTGTGTTGTCAGGCTGATGAAGGGATGCGGATTCCACTGACAGAGAGAGTGTGTTGTCAGTCTGATGAAGGGATGCGGATTCCACTGACAGAGAGTGTGTTGTCAGTCTGATGAAGGGATGCGGATTCCACTGACAGAGAGAGTGTGTTGTCAGGCTGATGAAGGGATGCCGATTACAGTGACAGAGAGAGTGTGTTGTCAGGCTGATGAAGGGATGCTGATTACAGTGACAGAGAGAGTGTGTTGTCAGTCTGATGAAGGGATGCTGATTCCACTGACAGAGAGAGTGTGTTGTCAGTCTGATGAAGGGATGCTGATTACAGTGATAGAGAGAGTGGGTTGTCAGTCTGATGAAGGGATGCGGATTCCACTGACAGAGAGAGTATGTTGTCAGGCTGATGAAGGGATGCGGATTCCACTGACAGAGAGTGTGTTGTCAGGCTGATGAAGGGATGCGGATTCCACTGACAGAGAGAGTGTGTTGTCAGGCTGATGAAGGGATGCGGATTCCACTGACAGAGAGAGTGTGTTGTCAGGCTGATGAAGGGATGCGGATTCCACTGACAGAGAGAGTGTGTTGTCAGGCTGATGAAGGGATGCGGATTCCACTGACAGAGAGAGTGGGTTGTCAGTCTGATGAAGGGATGCGGATTCCACTGACAGAGAGAGTGGGTTGTCAGGCTGATGAAGGGATGCGGATTCCACTGACAGAGAGAGTGGGTTGTCAGTCTGATGAAGGGATGCGGATTCCACTGACAGAGAGAGTGTGTTGTCAGGCTGATGAAGGGATGCGGATTCCACTGACAGAGAGAGTGTGTTGTCAGGCTGATGAAGGGATGCGGATTCCACTGACAGAGAGAGTGTGTTGTCAGGCTGATGAAGGGATGCGGATTCCACTGACAGAGAGAGTGGGTTGTCAGTCTGATGAAGGGATGCGGATTCCACTGACAGAGAGAGTGGGTTGTCAGGCTGATGAAGGGATGCGGATTCCACTGACAGAGAGAGTGGGTTGTCAGGCTGATGAAGGGATGCGGATTCCACTGACAGAGAGAGTGGGTTGTCAGGCTGATGAAGGGATGCTGATTCCACTGACAGAGAGAGTGGGTTGTCAGGCTGATGAAGGGATGCTGATTCCACTGACAGAGAGAGTGGGTTGTCAGGCTGATGAAGGGATGCTGATTACAGTGATAGAGAGAGTGTGTTGTCAGGCTGATGAAGGGATGCGGATTCCACTGACAGAGAGAGTGTGTTGTCAGTCTGATGAAGGGATGCGGATTCCACTGACGGAGAGAGTGGGTTGTCAGTCTGATGAAGGGATGCTGATTCCACTGACAGAGAGAGTGGGTTGTCAGTCTGATGAAGGGATGCGGATTCCACTGACAGAGAGAGTGTGTTGTCAGTCTGATGAAGGGATGCGGATTCCACTGACAGAGAGAGTGTGTTGTCAGTCTGATGAAGGGATGCGGATTCCACTGACAGAGAGAGTGGGTTGTCAGGCTGATGAAGGGATGCGGATTCCACTGACAGAGAGAGTGTTTTGTCAGGCTGATGAAGGGATGCGGATTCCACTGACAGAGAGTGTGTTGTCAGTCTGATGAAGGGATGCGGATTCCACTGACAGAGAGAGTGTGTTGTCAGTCTGATGAAGGGATGCGGATTCCACTGACAGAGAGAGTGGGTTGTCAGGCTGATGAAGGGATGCGGATTCCACTGACAGAGAGAGTGTGTTGTCAGGCTGATGAAGGGATGCGGATTCCACTGACAGAGAGAGTGTGTTGTCAGTCTGATGAAGGGATGCGGATTCCACTGACAGAGAGTGTGTTGTCAGTCTGATGAAGGGATGCGGATTCCACTGACAGAGAGAGTGTGTTGTCAGGCTGATGAAGGGATGCCGATTACAGTGACAGAGAGAGTGTGTTGTCAGGCTGATGAAGGGATGCTGATTACAGTGACAGAGAGAGTGTGTTGTCAGTCTGATGAAGGGATGCTGATTCCACTGACAGAGAGAGTGTGTTGTCAGTCTGATGAAGGGATGCTGATTACAGTGATAGAGAGAGTGGGTTGTCAGTCTGATGAAGGGATGCGGATTCCACTGACAGAGAGAGTATGTTGTCAGGCTGATGAAGGGATGCGGTTTCCACTGACAGAGAGTGTGTTGTCAGGCTGATGAAGGGATGCGGATTCCACTGACAGAGAGAGTGTGTTGTCAGGCTGATGAAGGGATGCGGATTCCACTGACAGAGAGAGTGTGTTGTCAGGCTGATGAAGGGATGCGGATTCCACTGACAGAGAGAGTGTGTTGTCAGGCTGATGAAGGGATGCGGATTCCACTGACAGAGAGAGTGGGTTGTCAGTCTGATGAAGGGATGCGGATTCCACTGACAGAGAGAGTGGGTTGTCAGGCTGATGAAGGGATGCGGATTCCACTGACAGAGAGAGTGGGTTGTCAGTCTGATGAAGGGATGCGGATTCCACTGACAGAGAGAGTGTGTTGTCAGGCTGATGAAGGGATGCGGATTCCACTGACAGAGAGAGTGTGTTGTCAGGCTGATGAAGGGATGCGGATTCCACTGACAGAGAGAGTGTGTTGTCAGGCTGATGAAGGGATGCGGATTCCACTGACAGAGAGAGTGGGTTGTCAGTCTGATGAAGGGATGCGGATTCCACTGACAGAGAGAGTGGGTTGTCAGGCTGATGAAGGGATGCGGATTCCACTGACAGAGAGAGTGGGTTGTCAGGCTGATGAAGGGATGCGGATTCCACTGACAGAGAGAGTGGGTTGTCAGGCTGATGAAGGGATGCTGATTCCACTGACAGAGAGAGTGGGTTGTCAGGCTGATGAAGGGATGCTGATTCCACTGACAGAGAGAGTGGGTTGTCAGGCTGATGAAGGGATGCTGATTACAGTGATAGAGAGAGTGTGTTGTCAGGCTGATGAAGGGATGCGGATTCCACTGACAGAGAGAGTGTGTTGTCAGTCTGATGAAGGGATGCGGATTCCACTGACGGAGAGAGTGGGTTGTCAGTCTGATGAAGGGATGCTGATTCCACTGACAGAGAGAGTGGGTTGTCAGTCTGATGAAGGGATGCTGATTCCACGGACAGAGAGAGTGTGTTGTCAGTCTGATGAAGGGATGCGGATTCCACTGACAGAGAGAGTGTGTTGTCAGGGTGATGAAGGGATGCGGATTCCACTGACAGAGACAGTGGGTTGTCAGTCTGATGAAGGGATGCTGATTCCACTGACAGAGAGAGTGGGTTGTCAGGCTGATGAAGGGATGCGGATTCCACGGACAGAGAGAGTGTGTTGTCAGTCTGATGAAGGGATGCGGATTCCACTGACAGAGAGAGTGTGTTGTCAGTCTGATGAAGGGATGCGGATTCCACTGACAGAGAGAGTGGGTTGTCAGTCTGATGAAGGGATGCGGATTCCACTGACAGAGAGAGTGTGTTGTCAGTCTGATGAAGGGATGCGGATTCCACTGACAGAGAGAGTGTGTTGTCAGTCTGATGAAGGGATGCGGATTCCACTGACAGAGAGAGTGGGTTGTCAGGCTGATGAAGGGATGCGGATTCCACTGACAGAGAGAGTGTGTTGTCAGGCTGATGAAGGGATGCGGATTCCACTGACAGAGAGAGTGTGTTGTCAGTCTGATGAAGGGATGCGGATTCCACTGACAGAGAGTGTGTTGTCAGTCTGATGAAGGGATGCGGATTCCACTGACAGAGAGAGTGTGTTGTCAGGCTGATGAAGGGATGCCGATTACAGTGACAGAGAGAGTGTGTTGTCAGGCTGATGAAGGGATGCTGATTACAGTGACAGAGAGAGTGTGTTGTCAGTCTGATGAAGGGATGCTGATTCCACTGACAGAGAGAGTGTGTTGTCAGTCTGATGAAGGGATGCTGATTACAGTGATAGAGAGAGTGGGTTGTCAGTCTGATGAAGGGATGCGGATTCCACTGACAGAGAGAGTATGTTGTCAGGCTGATGAAGGGATGCGGATTCCACTGACAGAGAGAGTGGGTTGTCAGGCTGATGAAGGGATGCGGATTCCACTGACAGAGAGAGTGTGTTGTCAGGCTGATGAAGGGATGCGGATTCCACTGACAGAGAGAGTGTGTTGTCAGGCTGATGAAGGGATGCGGATTCCACTGACAGAGAGAGTGGGTTGTCAGGCTGATGAAGGGATGCGGATTCCACTGACAGAGAGAGTGTTTTGTCAGTCTGATGAAGGGATGCGGATTCCACTGACAGAGAGAGTGTGTTGTCAGGCTGATGAAGGGATGCGGTTTCCATGCACTGCCCGAATCGTGAATTCTTAATTTTAGCTGTCTACCTTGCCAGCTAAGCATCCTTGTCTTCGTATCCATACCTCTCGCGCAAGGACTTCAATCTCTACTTACCAAGGCCGAGGGATCGCTCGCTCGCACCTGCTGATCGGGACAAACTGAACAAGCTCTCGTTGATGGCAGCGGGTGGAAGTAGTTGAGGGGCTTGAGTGAGTAGACGACCTGGGTATGTGGACTAGTGAGACGGCAGGGTTCTGCCCGCGGATACTCGATCTCCTCTTCTGGGTGGTGTTCCTGTTTCTCACTCCTGCTCGCTTGCTCTCCCTCTCCTAAAAATTCAAGTCCACAGAAACGCCGCGCTATAAGAGAAAGAGAGGACGCGAACAAAATGGAGCGGGAGAAAAGCCTCCTACTGGCGGGTAGTCGATGATCCGCTGAGCTTGGCGCTGTCTTGCTTATTTCAATCCCGCTCGCTCGTGAACTGGGGCTGCTGAATAGGGGTTGGTTTTGGAAAAAACCAAGCGGAGTGAGGCTGTTCGGCTGGAGAATGAGGCACGAACCGAGGGGGAAAGTAGGGAGGGGTTAGGATGGGTGGAGGCGATGGCTGCGCAGAACTGAAATGATAGGTGGGATGGGACGGCCTGGGGCCAGAGGAGACAGAGACAGAGTGAGGACAAAATGAGGAGGAGGAAGTGCGAGGGAGCGGATAGGAGAGTGAGCCTGAATCATGTCGAACGATGCAGCTAGTTCTTCGCGCCTGAGAGATTGAGACTGGAACGGTTGGGAGAGGCAGGGCCCCTCGACACGATATGTATGCACAGTCAGCAGCTGGCAAGTTGGCAAGTTGAGAAGGAAGCCAGACGATTCTGAACCCTGCTGGCTGCTGATTAGATGCTTTTGTGTCTCATCTGATGCGCAAGTCCTTGCACTCGTTCGAATGGAAAAAAACTAAACTCGACAAGTAGATAGTGAGCTTCATATCGGTTAAGGGATTTTTAATTGCTTTCAGGAAAAAGCGCTAGTATCGGGGACTATTACCAAGAAATACATCAAATTAAAATTTTGACCATCTGGTACTCACCACTCTGGGAGTCCCTGTCTTAGTTTTCTGCAAATTTTACATGAATTCTTCATGCCTTGAAAATTCAGTTGAAGATATATTCAGAGCAGGACTCTATGACTGCGGAGTTGACAAGCTTTTTCCATCAGGCAAATCACACCGGGCGTAGTTGCTCCACATCTCGTTCAGGAGCCAACCTTGTGCAAATTTTCACAAATGTTCTGATTAATGATTAAACATTTCAAAAGTGCCTTGCCGAACTGTCCGATTTCCCATTTTTTCGAGATTTTCGCTCTAGTTTTTGTTAAAACTGCAGACTTTTTTACGTTCTAGCCTAGATACCAAAGCTTTGGAAACAAGACAGTGACTTTTGACGTCGAGAAATTCGTATTTAATACGGGAAGTATATTTTCAATTTCCGTGTGTACGATTCTCTAGCTTAAAATAGCCTCTGATTAATTCAGTTGCTTGTTTTCAGAATGCCAAAGTAGCATCTTTTGAATACGAAATTAGGCCAAAATTTCAATTTCCTGTATAGGAGCTGCAAGGTAAAGTACGCTTTAAAATTGAGGATACTGCGCTAAGGATGAGATTGAGGCGAGCTTAAGCGTGATGTTACTGTCCCTTGTATGGATGAAAAAACCTCGTTGTTTCACAAAGTAATTTACTTATAGTAAGCGCTCTAAACACGAATTCAGAAATTTAAGTTGTTGATAAATATGCCGTTGTTAAAATATTGGACTTTTTAATGCACCAAATAGTAATTAAATTAAGTCGTCTGACGCTTTGAGCGCCAAAGCTTAGGAAACTAATGAATACATGGATTATTCTTGCAAATTAGGGGACTAAAACACGAGCGTATTCGACAGCTTGGATATTGAACTAAATGGCGCCAAAGCCTTGTGTGTTTAGCTGCGTATCAACCGTGACATTATGTTTGTTTTTTAACACTTCCAAGAGCAAGGTAATTTAATAATTTAGTAATTTAGTTTAAAAAAACTAACATTTAGTATAGGTAGATTGTTTACTTAAGAAAATATTCTCGGTAAAAAGCAGCGAAACTCTGAACTACGTTCGTACTTTTAATTGTTCTACTTTCAAGTGAGCCGTTCGTCTATTAAGCGCTTCGCTTGGATTTTGAACTACGAAAGGTTCCTTTCACGAATCCTTTCATACCTCGCTCGGCTCTATGCCATAGACATTTCTCTATGCGGCCCAAGCGAGAAGGTTTAGTGCATACTTTATTAAACACACTAAAATCTAGCTGAAGCTGGCTTTAGCGCCATAGACGCGCCGATTCTTACACACGTACAGGACATCGGGAGAAGGGCTTGGAACTAAGCGAGCTGAGTAAAGAAAGGGCAGAAGGCAAAGGAGTGAAAGCCTAGTCTCGTAGAATTAAATCGTATTGCTCTGAGCAGCACAAAAAGACGCACACACAAAGCCAGCAAGATGCGCGAGATCGTTCATATGCAGGCCGGCCAGTGCGGCAACCAAATCGGAGCCAAGGTGAGTACGCATTGAAGTTTAATTTACCTATTTGTATAACACACGCAGTTTAATATTGCGTAAATAAACTTCTTAAGGCTTAAACGCTTTACAAACTTGTAAAACCAATTCAGTTCTGGGAAGTAATCTCAGATGAGCATGGCATCGACCCCACTGGTACTTACCATGGAGACTCGGACCTGCAGTTGGAGCGCATCTCCGTCTACTACAACGAGGCCACCGGTGGAAAGTACGTCCCTCGTGCCGTCCTCATTGACCTGGAGCCTGGTACCATGGAGAGCGTCCGGTCTACCGCCTTCGGCATGCTGTTCCAACCCGATAACTTGGTGTTCGGCAAAAGCGGCGCCGGTAACAACTGGGCCAAGGGCTATTACACTGAGGGCGCCGAGATCATCGAGAAGATTTTGGACGTCGTGCGCAAGGAATGCGAAGGCTGCGAGTGCCTTCAAGGCTTCCAGCTGACTCACTCCCTCGGTGGTGGCACTGGCTCAGGCCTGGGTTCACTTCTGCTCAGCAAAATCCGGGAAGAGTATCCGGATCGCATAATGACTTCTTACTCAATCGTTCCTTCACCAAAGGTAAGAATGACTCCACAATGGCGTTTTAAATTTAAGCCTCCGTACCGAATTAACCCACACCTTATGAATTGTTCTGCTTAAACTCAAACCGCAGGTGTCTGACACAGTTGTGGAGCCTTACAACTGCATGCTCTCATTGCACCAGCTTGTCGAGAACACCGACACCAGCTTCTGTATTGACAACGAGGCTCTCTACTACATCTGCTTCCACACCCTGAAGCTCGGTCAGCCAAGCTACAGCGACCTGAACCATCTAGTCAGTGCTGCCATGGCTGGCACCACCACCTGCCTACGCTTCCCTGGTCAGCTGAACGCTGATCTACGCAAACTGGCTGTTAACATGGTGCCCTTCCCCCGCCTGCACTTCTTCATGCCCGGCTTCGCCCCACTGACTGCCAGGGGCAGCTCCAGCTACAAGCAGGTGAATGTTGCCGAGCTCACCCAGCAGATGTTCGATGCCAAGAACATGATGGCCGCCTGCGACCCGAAGCACGGCCGCTACCTAACCGTGGCTGCCATCTTCCGCGGCCGTATGTCTACTAAGGAGGTCGACGAGCAGATGCTCAACCTGCAGAACAAGAACAGCTCCTACTTTGTGGAGTGGATTCCCAACAATGTCAAGACTGCCGTGTGCGACATACCGCCACGAGGCATGAAGATGGCGGTAACTTTTATCGGCAACTCGACTTCAATTCAAGAACTGTTTAAGCGAGTCTCCGAGCAGTTCAGCGCCATGTTCAAACGCAAAGCTTTCTTGCATTGGTACACAAACGAAGGCATGGACGACCACGAGTTCATGGAGTCAGAGTCCAACGTCAACGACTTGGTATCTGAGCTGCAACAGTACCAGGACGCCACCGCAGATGATGAGGGAGAATACGAAGAAGAAGAAGAGGAGCTGGAGTAAGCGCTGACCATGAAACCAAAGCGTTGTTCTGGACTCCCCACCATTTTGCGTCCAAACAATTGAGGCGTTTTTATTTAGTAAAAGCGGGAAACGCTGTCCAATAACACCCCAGTATGCGATTATTTATCACACCATTCTTACTGTAAACACTTCCAATCCAAGCTTTCCGCAAACTTGTCCAGTCTATGTGAAGTTTTTGAAGTGAATCTTTATTTTCACAATGAATGTTTTTTATTTCCAGTGCTAGAGAAATTGAATTTTCGCCAGCTACTTTCTTTATTATAAATTCCTATTTAGTTATACTCTAGCCAAGAGCAAACAAGTGCTTTAAAAGACTGCTTTAGAAATAATTCCGCGCGTGTCCGAGTCATGTAAAAAGTTGATGAAGTGACAGGAGATGCATGCAAAAATAAGGAAATCTAGAACTGGTCGCTTTGGATGGATTCTTTGACGAATCTCGGCGAGATGGACATAAAGAGTAACTTATTTACGATCGTGTTATTGCCTCTTTGTATATTTCAAGGCATTTCTGAAGTTTGTGTCTCAGAACTATTTTAGCTAGTTAAGAGATTGAGCAATCACTAAACGACAAGAAAAAGCTGAGACTTAAGCTCGTATTTCTATGCGGTTGACCTACCATACGAAACTCGACCATACAAGCATCAGAGGCGTGTTTCTAAAGGCTACTTTTTGCTCACAAAGGGTATTTAGCTAACGATGCTTGCTGAAAGTGAAATGGAAACGTTTTATTGGAGTACAGTATATCCTTGATATACTGTCAAAGTCCACGTTCGTGGAACTGCACTAGAAACAACCTACGGCTACATTATGAAAAAGTTATGAATGTACGAGTACTGCAATTATTATTTTTAGTTTCCAGTCCCCCTAGTACAATCAGATCCTAATTAGCCCACTCGAGTGCTTTTGAATCTTGAATATTCGTATTCGCGTAGAAAAAATCATCAGTGAGTCTTTCCGGTGCTAGTAGCTTGACAGTAAAAAATGACCCGAGAGAAATCAGTTCAGTAAGACGCAAATTAAGGTCGGGCATTTTTTACATTTCGCGGGTCTAAAATGTCACAGCGAAGAGTAGTACACTGATTTGTTCTATGGTCGATGTCGTGTCGAGAGTAGCATGAAAGGGCCGGTAATTGCTATACTTTTCATAGCAATTAGTTACACATCAGTAAAAAAACTACCGTGAAAAGTACATTTAACTTTGTTTCAATACGTCAGCTTTTTTGCAATGAAGCTGAAAATGTTAGCTCGTATTTAAATATCGAAGCAAAAATCGCATTAACTTTTTAAAAAAGATAGCTACATGGCAACATGAAGATGTGGAGATCCTAAACATAGATCGAGTCTAATCCCAGCGGAGCGGTCGATGCGGTTTCCGAGGCTTGATAGCTTGGTTTTGTTAGTCCTTCACTACCTCTTTTATGTCTTTCGGAATTGCCTCAAAAACATGCTTTCTACCTCCGACATAGAAGACAGGACTTTTTGGAAATGCATCCTATGAACCCGAGCTTCTTGGTCCTTGGAGTGTGTTCACAACAGTTCACACGATGCACTGTCCGCATGAAAGTTAGTCAAATTGAAACTGCAGCCTGGACTCGGTGCTGGCATTCGCTAGAACCGCATTGGCTAGCGAGCAGTTCAGCCGGAAGCTGCGGCCCCTAGGCGGTCGGACAATCTGCACCATGACTAACGGAGCTAGGTAGAAAGAATCGTCCGTTGGATGCGGAAAATAGTATCTGGGAATAAAGTGGAGGATAACAGAATATTTTAGACAAGGATATTGTCTAACGCTCATCTAAAAACTTTTCTAAGATTTTATACACCACCACGGTTAATAATTAAAATAATATTTGCAGGAGGCCTGTGGGCACTGGTACACCATTTAGTGACAGTAGAACCGCAGCCAGCGAGGAGGCAATTCTACCCATTCCTTTGACTTCTGAGCACACACTCACATAGGTGTGTACATCTGCGCTGACTTTCTCATCGTTATGCAGTGTACACTTTCATTCTGCCTTGGAGGTTGGCCCTCAAGGTAGGGCGTAAATTGCACGACAAGCCCCCAAGCCTTCTCTCCGCGGCTTCGCCACAAATAAATTGGCCTCGCCGTAGAATCGAGCCCAGGGACCTTAGTGCGAGAGGCAGACGCGTTAGGCCGATCCTCCACTCACCCGCTTAGCACCTCGGTTAGTGAGAAAATTGTGAATGACTAATCCCGCGTACCTCGGAAAATAGCCGTATATCTGTCCGTGATGCGTGACCCTCGGATGGTACCTCAGCTCTAATTTCTCACCGTCGCCGCCTCCTCTGGCGTCCATGACCGCAGCGTAGCAATTCAATAGCAGATCTTCTGAGTAGTTGCCAATCAGAGCTGAGCCCGGCTTCACTAGCACGCACGGGTCGCCAACCAAATAGCCGAACGCTGTGTACAGATTGCAGGCGCCCAGAGGACCCGTCAGCTGCGGTACGCAGACCTCGCGTCCTGGCAACGGATATGCGCCTAGGCCGTCGCAGTCTTTGGGTCGTCGGCCGGCGCGCAACAGTCGCGGGTACCAACGTCTGATTTCATAGTCACTAAGTTCCCCGCCAATTCTGGCCAGCACGCCAGCTAGGTCGTCGTCATTCTTGCGATCCAAGCTGACAAAACCGTGACTATTTTGATAGGTTTAAATAAGCTTTTTTATTAAACTTGAAATGCTGATGCATTTGTAAGATATGCGAAGTGTAAGGAAACGCTATAAGGTCACAGTTGGTAAAAATCGGATGCTTACCTTTGCGCACCGTTGCTGCCGCCTCCGAGGCGTGGCTCCATTCTTAGATATTCTCGAGCCTCGTCCTTGTTGAGCAGTAGGCTTATGATAACGCTGAAGATGACGACAAAGGCAATTAGAATTGTGCCGCCCAGCACCAGCTGCAGCCTGAGCTGCTTGTTAATGCGCTGCTTTCGCTCCTGGGTTTCGTCGTCCAGCTGATGGGCTAGTCGAAAAGGGTCGGCTATGAGCTCTGCCGCCGCCGCCCCTGTCTGGTGCTGCTGATAGCGAGCGCTCTGACGGCGTCCGAAGAATAGGGCATGGAACTCTCGACGACAGCAATGCTCCTGCTCCTGCTCCTGCTGTTGCTGCTGCTGCTGATGATGATGATGATGCAGAGGTTTTTCTGTCGTGGCTCCTTCGACAGGAACAGACGATGTCGATGACATTTTTCGTTTCTATTTACCTAAATTTTTTATGTGACTTTTCCGGTATTTTGTGCGTATCGACTGGTCGATTTTGCTTGAGGCAACGCGCTCTTTTTGGTGCAAGTCTTATGGAGAGATAGGAGGGGGCCTTTGATGGGACTTGAATGAGGGGTCCAAATGCTTCCGTTTATACTCCGGCAATAATTTATTCATGCAGAAGCCAGGCTATCTGCGGGTGGCGAGGTTGGCTGAAACAAAGATAGATTGAATAATATACACGTGCAGATGGAGCTGCTGGGGATGCGTTGCAGGACAGCGGATTAGGAGATCGGGCGACCTCCGCAAGCTTAACATAGATGCGGACTTCCATGCTGTCTCTATTGCTAGCGAGCTTCTCTAGCCAGCGACCCAGCCGCAGAACTGGATTGGTCAGGGACAGAGAGACCACGTGAAAGGAAGCAGAGGAGGCTGTCGACGGTGTGGATGTGGGGAACAAATGAATTGCCTGCCCACTGGCGCATGGAGACTACTCCAGGCGCTTAGCGCAGGTGCTAGTGGCTTTGAAAGGATCGGAAACACTGATAATAGTATTGCAGCTTCTCTTTTCAACTTTAGTGCCAGTGGCATTATACAACGAGCTCGTACATGCCGTTGGCACAGGCTGCCGTGGACAAAAGTCGTCGGGGCCAACAATGTGACTTCTTTTCTCTTTCTATCTACAGCGGAGCCGCGTTTAACTCATCTGACTCTATTGCGATCTTTTGTCTCTGAGCGCGTACTATGAAACTGCGGCAGCCGGTTGCTAGGTGGGTGGCTGGCTAACGACTGACAGACTTCGTTTTCCTATCTCATCTCATCTCAGTCCACTTCCCTCTGCTCAGCAGTCATAGCTAAAAGTTTAGCCTGACATTGTGCCGACATTAGCAAAACCAATTCTAATTAGATTTTCATTTTTCATTGTCAATTAACTGAGACAGAAAGACAAGAGAGGATCTGACGTATTGTTGAATAGTCACGCACTCACGCACTCGACCTTCTGCATTTGAACTATTCACTCGCTTTGTATGTGGAGCTTGCATTAAAGTTTTAAAAAACTTTTAATTTCTTTATCTCGTTGACAAAATGTGGAGCATTGTTGTAGTTGCTGATTATCGTAAAGTGTTTGCTTTACTACTTGCAACCTTCTCAGCCTTTATTCCATTTATTTTTAGACAGTTTAATCTTGCAGTCCCGAGTTTTAAAAAGCAAAAGTTTTAAACAATTTTTAAAGGCCAAGTTGATATTGTAGCGGAAAATTCACGCAATTGAATGCTTCTCTGAAGGGAATTCAGAATACAGTAGTCAGTAAAACAACAACCAGTTAATGCTCTTCGTCAAATTAAAAATACTGTTCGAATGTCGAGCGATAGTGTCTAAAAAGCCGAGAAAATGTTTTTAAATAGTTGTAACTTCTGTCTTTTGCGCAGCAAACACTAGTAATTCGAACTCAATTGTAGTGGGCTTGACGCCTCAAAGAGCAAATCGCTGAGTGAAAGTTGATTGTAGCAAATTCAATTTTCAGCACAGTGGCAGAACACGCGTCAATGTTAACAATAACAGCAGCCTTTCTAAAACATTTACATTACAGCAATAAACGTAACATTTCCCCACAATCACTTTCAGATATCCGATGAAAAATAACGAAGTAAGTACTAGTTCGTATATCTTCATTCGAGAATAACTGCGTCTTATCGCCTTTTTTAACATAGAAGTACATAATTTGCTTGACCGTTAGTCTGCCTTTCCATCAGTTCTGGCTATCTGCTCCGAGCTGCTACGTCTATGGCCAAAAGCGCAGACCTCCCTCCCCTCCCACCTTCAGCTCAGATGAGCGAGAGAGAGAAAGAGCGAGAGAGAGCAAGAAGGTGCGCAAGATTGTTTCAAGTTTTAAAAGCGAGATAACTTAAATCGAAGCTTTCACTTGTTTGGTCCTACTGAACTGTTTGAAGCTCATCATCTTCTTTATCTGTTGCTTCCGTGTCCAATCGGCGGCCAATCGAACACGCGAATATCAAAACGACAAGCAGCAGGAGCCAACCGAGCGAATCGAAAAGAAATCTTCGTCCTAGACCTAACAGTAGAACTAGACAAAACACTATTAGTAAGCAATACAGTCTTTGTGATCGCGCCTATTTTAAATTAATTGTTTTACCCCTCCTGCAAACACCTTCGAAAAATTCTCCGAATGTATCGTCAATTCAGTCGTCTCTCCCTGATTGCCCAACCAGAGAAGGCCCCATTTCTGGTCTTGAGGGCCAGCCACGCTCACTATTATTTTAGACAAGCTGATCGGTGTGCCATTTCTGCATAGCTACATATCTTCTCGTACTCCCATTGCCACCTCCGTCTGTCTCCCAGCACTCGGTCATATTGTTGTTGCACGAGGCCTCTGAGGCCCATGCAGTGTTTACCCCCCCAGCCGAATATTTCTCTCCCCTCCTCTCTCCGAGACTTTAGCTAGAGAAGCACGCAGAGAGCCCATATCTTATCAGGAGCTGCAGGCAGGTTGTTGGGCCGAACAAAATCAGGGGCGGAGAAGAGGGGGACCCCACACACCCTGGCACAGCCAAGCCGCCCACCTCCTCTCTCCCAGCTCGGATTGCACGCCTACAGGACCACCCCCTCTCCTGCAACCTCGAGGGGCCCAAGCACACCACGAGCCACTTCTGACAAGCCCTCCACTCAAATCCAAAAAGGTCGCGCCAAAGACATGAGCCAGGGCACGGTCGTACAAAAAGCAATGGTGTACAACGATATGACTTTGCAATTTGGCTCGCTCAGTCTCGAGACTGCGTACCAGCATCAGCAGCACCAGCTAGGCAGCATGATGGATTCGCTGCAAAACTACGGCCAGCATCAGTATCAGCACCAGCACATGCAGAGCGGCCCGGAGAGTCCCAGCACTGCCTCATCGGAAATCAAGTCGCAGAACAATCAGAATGCCATTGTCGTGCCGCCTGAAGAGGCCATCCTGAAGCTATGCGAGCGCACCAAGTACCAGATTGTGCAAGAGAATGGTCAGAGAAGGTACGGCCCGCCGCCCGACTGGGAAGGCATCCCGCCCAATCGCGGCTGCGAAGTCTTTATCGGCAAGATACCGCGCGACTGTTTTGAAGACGAGCTGGTACCGGTGTTTGAAAAGGCGGGTCGCATCTTTATGTTTCGCCTGATGATGGATTTCTCTGGTTCGAACCGCGGCTACGGCTTCTGTATCTATACGAATCGGGAGGACACAAAGCGCGCGGTGCTCAAGCTGGACAACTACGAGATTCGGCGCGGAAAAACACTCGGTGTCTGCCTCAGCGTTGACAACTGCCGCTTATTTGTTGGCGGAATTCCAAAGAACAAGACCAAGCAGGAGATTATGATCGAAATGAAGAAGGTTACGGAGGGCGTGCGCGATGTTATTGTCTATCCATCGGCCGCGGACAAGGGTAAAAATCGCGGCTTTGCGTTTGTCGAGTACGAGCACCACAAAGCGGCGGCAATGGCTCGTAGGAAGCTCATTCCAGGTCGCATCCAGCTGTGGGGCCATCAGATTGCTGTGGACTGGGCCGAGCCTGAGCGCGAGGTCGACGAGGACATCATGTCCAAGGTGAGGCGGGTTGACTCACGGTTTTGTTACCATGCTATGATTGATTGAATTTAATTATTGATTTAATCGAATTATCTATGATTTGTCCATCTACTGTACGTACCAGCACGAGCAGTTCTTTATTCAAATACTTTTATGTAAAAAACTAACACAGGTGAAGATACTGTATGTTCGCAATCTGATGCTTAACACAACGGAGGATCACCTGAGGGATCTGTTTGCCTCAGCTGTTGGCAGCCTCAGCACCGACTGTGTCGAACGCGTGAAGAAGATTCGCGACTATGCCTTTGTGCACTTCAGAGATCGCGCCGACGCCATCACAGCCATGGAGAAGCTCGATGGTGATCTCCAAGAGGACATGATTTTATGTTTATCGCTCTAAACAATCGTTAAAAATGCTAACTGATCGGAAAAAAATTATGCAAAAACTTTCTAGACACCGAAATTGAAGGCTCCCGAGTGGAAGTGACCCTAGCCAAGCCTGTCGACAAGGCCGAGTCAGCCCGGGCTAAAACTGCCGCAGCTGCCGCCACTGGTGCGGCCGGCCAGTCGAAGTTGCAGCCGTTGGCCCAGCTGATTGCGCCGCCGCAAGCTGTTGGCCTCTACCAGCACCAGCTGCAGGTGGTGCATTCGGGACTGGCGCAAGCCACTACTCTGCATCCGCTTGAGCCTCTGACACTGGCTGCCTACTGCCAGGGCAATGGAATGCTGGCACACGAGTCGCAGCAGCAGCAGCAGCAGCAGCAGCAGCAGCAGCAGCAGCAACAGCAACAGCCTCATCAGCAGAGGTGAGAGAATTTTCTATTTCGCCTTCGTGGCTTTTTGTTAGGAAAATCACTTGGTATCAATGCCTGTCTGCGCATGCTTCACCAAATATTTCTCAGTCTCTTTGTGGTATTTTCCTGTTTCGTTCGGGATCTCTCCTTTGCATTTGACCCTCAGGTCGGTACTCCCTTGGGTAAGCCGCGCATCCCTTATGATTGTTCTCTTAGTTGGCAGTTAGTTGGCAAAAAGTTTTGTCAACAGGTGCGTACGACCGATAGCTCAAACGGATGTTTCATTTACTATAAAGGTGGCCAAAATAAGCAAATTGACATTGAGGCTTAGGTGCAAGATGAAAGCCAGAAAATTTCCATCCATGATTCAACTAGCACTAACTACAGTAGGGCAGTGCTGCAAGTTTGTTGCACAATTTCCTGTGTAGAAACTGTCGCCTCTGAAATCTGGTGTAAAGATCTACCTAGCTAGACTTATGTCAGCTGCTTGACCATTCCTTCAGTGATATTATCTTGCCTTAGATTCATGCAACAGGCTTCCGCTCATCATGCGAGCGTATAGAAAGTTGCACCCAATGGAGAGTTAGAAATTCCTGAGCTGTATCTGGTTGCAATTTTAACCAACTGCCTTATAGACTGTTGAAAATCAAACCGTTGTTTATGCTGGTCTTTTTTTCTGGAGTTGGCCCTGGTGTAACAAGCCTCCAATTTTATAGCTCACTCTCTACCTATGTATAAATACAGTGACGTGACTAGTGAAATGTTTAGCGTTTTCTCAAGTGGCTCCATTTGTATAATAGCGAAACTAGGCGTGTTTATGTTAGAGCGAAGATCAACTGACATTTAAGCCACACGTTGGCAAAAGCGCAACATGTGAGAGAAATGATGCCAAGACGAAGACCTTCATAAAGCCATTAAATTATGTAGTCTTTGTTTGAAGACTAACGCACTTAAGCCATAATAACATCGATTTACGAGTAGCCGCTTTACTGGTTTCGCATTAGCATAATTCAATATCAACTGCGGGTGAACTGTTTAAAAATGGACCTCGGCAAGAGACACGGGTGTCTGTCACCTGACCAGACACCTAATTAAAAATTCTCTCCAGAAGGCCAGTGCTGTAGGACTTGAAGAATTGGGGCCAACATTGCATTAATTACTTTGTTATACATGCCCAGTAGGAAAATGAGACCAAGTCTTTGCCCTGGCCTTTACTTGCGCTCGCATGACACACTTTCTTTAAGTAATTCGGTTAGAAATGCAGTCCTCTTGTTCAGCTTGAAATCTTATTGAGATGGTTAAATTTTCTCTTCCTAAAAATCAACGCACAACTTATAGGCCGTTTCGCAACGCTGCCGGCAGCAGGTCGGCCAGCGCCAGAAGTGCAGCCAGCTCCGGCTCGGGTGGCTACAACAGGGACAAAAGGACTCACTTGGAGGTGAGATTAGTGTTGAGTTCTGTGTTTTTGGTTGAAGGTAAAACGTTGACCTATATTTTAAAGACCTCAATAGAATAGATAAATAGAAATAGTGCCCAGTTTGCCCAGAGGGTACAGCCAGTAGCACAACAACAGCGCTTCAAAAGCGTATCCAATAGCTGTGTACAAGCGATCAGTCCATGGACCACCCAAATTTTTCTACCCAAGCGAATACGGGCACCAATTGTTTTATTTATAACTGAGTTAAGCAAGCTGAAAAACAGGAACTTAGTGACAGGTCACGGACGCCGATTGTTTCTTTGTCTAAGACTGAACACGCGACCTCTCAGTCAGTAGTTCAAAGCCCTAACTACTAGACATCTCAGTCAGTAGTTCAAAGCCCTAGCTACTAAACATCTCAGTCAGTAGTTCAAAGCACTAACTACTAGACCTCCCAGTCAGTAGTTCAAAGCCCTAACTACTAGACATCCCAGTCAGTAGTTCAAAGCCCTAACTACTAGACATCTCAGTCAGTAGTTCAAAGCCCTAACTACTAGACCTCCCAGTCAGTAGTTCAAAGCCCTAACTACTAGACCTCCCAGTCAGTAGTTCAAAGCCCTAACTACTAGACCTCCCAGTCAGTAGTTCAAAGCCCTAACTACTAGACCTCCCAGTCAGTAGTTCAAAGCCCTAACTACTAGACATCTCAGTCAGTAGTTCAAAGCCCTAACTACTAGACCTCCCAGTCAGTAGTTCAAAGCCCTAACTACTAGACCTCCCAGACAGTAGTTCAAAGCCCTAACTACTAGACCTCCCAGTCAGTAGTTCAAAGCCCTAACTACTAGACCTCCCAGTCAGTAGTTCAAAGCCCTAACTACTAGACATCCCAGTCAGTAGTTCAAAGCCCTAACTACTAGACCTCCCAGTCAGTAGTTCAAAGCCCTAACTACTAGACCTCCCAGTCAGTAGTTCAAAGCCCTAACTACTAGACCTCCCAGTCAGTGGTTCAAAGCCCTAACTACTAGACCTCTCAGTCAGTAGTTCAAAGCCCTAACTACTAGACCTCCCAGTCAGTAGTTCAAAGCCCTAACTACTAGGCTACAACGTCCCTGAAAACAAAAAAATGCGTAGAACACTGCCCAAAGAGAAGCGAGTTAATGATTTATATTTCTGAGACCGTTTTCGAACAAATGACTGTACTTTCCAATTAACTAACATTTTCACGAACTCTTGTTCACCAAAACCCTTGGCCCTGAAACCGATCAGAACCAATGGCAAATGCGACTCCTGGATCCAAGAGTCAAGGTCTGAATGAGGCTAAGCTAAATCGTGCATTTATAGCTATATTTACCGATTCTGTAGATACTTTGCGCTTTCTTAGAAACTGATTTAACAACATCATCCTGAGTACTATTTAAATTATATTGCTTTCTTTAAAAGCTGATCGGAGCATTGAAACCGAATAAAAAAATATTTTATTCTGCTGTTTTTTGCCTAAACTCAATCAATGGCTTCAGTACTTTAGTTTCCTCGTGACAGAAAGTCCAATGCTTTCTCATATCTATTCCAACAGATCCTGGACGAGATTTGCACCCAGAATGGTTTGGGCAGTCCCTCCTACCAGGTTCAGTGTCACGAACTGCTGGAAACTAACACTGGCGTCAAGAGCAATTGGTTTCTCGGCAAGGTGGGTTGTTAATGCTATTTTAATAATGATCGACAGTATTTCTATGAAGCTGGGTGGTATCATCAGCGTAATTTGTTCTGAGTAGAACTACGCTTAACAATCTAGCACGCTACTAATCTGTCGCTAATTCAAGGTGATCATCGGCGGTGCCACAGGCTTCGGCGCCAGGCAGTACTCTGCGCACCGTTTTGCTCAAACAACTGACGAGGCTAGACTGGCAGCAGCCGAAGCAGCCCTGCTGAATCTCACCCAGCAGCAACAGCAGCAGCAGCAGCCAACAGGAATTTTCGCAACATCCGGCAACGACCACGCAGCTTTTATAGGTGAGTTTAATCGCATGCAGCAGCAGCATCAGCAGCAGCAGCAGCAGACATATCAAACAATCCCAATGCTGGCGTCTGGAGCTCCTATGATGTCGATGGCCTGCCAGCAGCAGCTTCAACAGCCGCCGCAACCGCCGCCGCCTCCACCTCAGATAGCGATGCTGCCGCATCAGTCTTTAACCTCAACGCTTCATCTAGCACCCGCTGGAAGCTGCTACCCAGGGTCCGTGCTTGCCTCATACGGTCAATTGCCACAGCACCAGCAGCAGCAGCTGCAACAGCAGATGCCGATGCATCAGCTGCCACCGCATTTGTCTTTAACACAACCGCCGCTGCAGCTCTACCAGCTGCAACAGCAGCAGCAGCAGCAGCAGCATCAAATGCTGGCAGGTGACGCTGATTCCAGTGAGTCCTCGCCATGAAAGATGAAGTTTCGCTTCGAAGGTCGTTGACAGTTAAGCTTCGTTGGATGTTTAACTCAGTCCAATGCAATCCAAGCTGCATGAGGTTCTACAGTTTTTTGGTTATTTATTTTGTTTTTGTACTCTGCACTGGAAGTTATTGTTTCAACTTGACCATTTTATGCGTTGCTTTGTTTATTTCTTATTAGCGATGCTGTAAATTATAAGACTAATTAGACAGCCCCTTTTACCCTTAATTCCGCACTGGCAGCCTCCGGCATGGCAGCCATGCCTTTGCCAGCCATCTCCGAGGCCGGATTTCACAATGCCTTCCTGTACGCACCCGGTGGCGCAGCGGATCCCGGCGCCGCTTATTTCGCCGCCGCAGCCGCAGCCGCTGCAGCTGCAGCCGCAGCGATGCCGCCTCCACCACCGCCGCCTCCACCGCCGCCGCCACAGTCGCAACAGCAACAGCAGCAGCAGCAAGCCCAGTCTTCTCACCAGCACAGTGGCAATGCCGGAGTTGTTAACGGCGGCGGCCTCGTTCAGCAGCAACAGCAGGCATCATCGCATAATTCGGCTGAGATCTACGGACACTACTCTAATTGATCAACGCTCTTGATGGAGAAGGAGAGAAGTTAAACAAATCAATTCGATTCGATCGCTGTTCATAATAGAGAAGGTCATATAAGACTATATCGGTAACTGGACCGTTTGCATCTGTAATCCCTTGTCAGTTGCTTTCTTCCCTGCCATCCACCCTCCCCGCCCGCTAGTGAAGTGCGTGCATTTCCGCAGTTGATTTCTACTGATCAAACAATTTCAAACCAACCATAAATCAAACCAAATGAGTCGTTAACTAAGCATAAATTCGCACAGGTTTGAATCCACAGCGGAATGACACTCTCTCTGATCTCCAAGTTGTTTGCTTGCGCTCTCTAAAAAGTCTGAGAAGCTAATGTGTCTATTATAATATTTCTATGTAAGCCTTGCAAACATGTGTCAGCTGTCCCATTGTGCGCTGAATTAATGTAATTTTCCTAGTAGTTAGTGCACTTCAAAACAACACCTAGGCACCATTGCTGCTTCTATTATATTTCTCCTTCGTTTTATTTATAAGCCCCTCTAACTAGCCGAGAATCCCCGCCTAGTTGACAGCATTTTCAGCTTTCTTCTGTATCAGATCCGTGTGCCTCTGTCTCTTTTACTTACTCTAGGAAGCTGCGTGCCTATTCAATTCATACTATCTGTCCTTTCACAAGCTCAATAACGTACTAAGCATAGCAAGCTGTCTTAACACATTTCTGAACTATTATAATCCTATACTATGTTTAATCACCCAGTACTGACCCTGTTCTACGCACGTTCCTCATAAAACAAAGGTAAACTTGTTACTAAAATGCGTCTTTATCATTTTTAACATACTATATCTAGCATAAATCAACAATCTATTGTTAAAGCACTATGACTCACATACAGTTTATTGTGTGATGCCCGAATATTGTAAGAATAACGCGCATTGAATCCTGTAAGGCAGCCTCTCCCCTGAATTTCAGCTACCAGTGCAAGGCTGTCTGTCCTCTGCACTGATACAAATACAGATTAAGATCGACCCTTTTTTCTAAGCCCCAATTTGCAAAACAAACAAATGAGAAGGTCATCTTCATTGGCTGTTAATTTAGAAATGAATATTCAATTATGAGTTACTTTTTATAGATAAAAATTACACCCTGTCCATTAGGACCACACCTCCAAAGGCAGTGTACATCTGTTCAGTCCGTGGACTGGGGGCCCAGCTAGTTGAACTGAAGCAAATAGGGCATTAACCGTAGAAAGACCTGGGTATTTCAAATAGCAACATTGTTCTCATTCTGTATCTCCTAAAATATTCAACTAATTAGCATGAAAATGCAGAACTCGGAATGACAAAACATAGGCATAGTCTGGATATTCAACAATTCTCGCCGGGTGACTGAGGCAAAGACCACGAATATATATAGACAAGTTTTCTGCTCACAGAATTTAATTATGTAACCATATCGGCTTTAATACGAGTACACTGTAGTTGATTATATTGTTAATATATACATTATATAACCAATACTGACTAGCCATAGAGGTTTTTCTGAACAATGTTACTTGTCCTTGTCACGAGGGTCGCTGAATATCTCGACGATGCTGACTCGGATGGTTTTGAAAGTTAGTTGATGGTAATGGGCGGAAAATTTCTATTCATATGTTGGACCTTCACAAAAATCGGTCATTCGGTTTGGCATTTATCCTTAAGTAGCCAGTGGGTATTTGAAATGCAAATAGACTTGGTCAGACGCATAAAATGACAGAAGCGTTTATGTACATAACTTAAACTAAAAATTCCTGCATTAAGGCATTGTATTCATGAAATCTACATCAAGAAAATGTATTTATATTTATAAAAATCAATATAATGAATAAAAATTCAAATAGAGCTCACAGCAAACAAACAAAAACTGATTTATCAGTTAAAGAATCACAAAAGAGAAAAAATTTTACTGACAATTCATCAGTAAACTAAAAAAAAACTGCCCCAATTTCAGATTCGATGTCAAGTATACAATGCAGCGATGGACTCATTAATAATATATAAGATCTATGCATTAATGCGCATTAAAAATTAATGAAACTAAAAGGTATAGCATAACGATAAGGTAATTTTTTTCTAGAGCTAGCTAATGTTCAAGTTATATAAAAAATCAGGTAATCCAAAAATCTCCATTCGTTATGACGACTGATGCCAGCAGTTAGTTGGGTAATGTTCAGTTCAGTTAACTTAAAAAGGCTCTAGTCCGTTAACTTTATGAGGCTCTAGTCCGTTAACTTTATGAGGCTCTAGTCCGTTAACTTTATGAGGCTCTAGTCCGTTAACTTTATGAGGCTCTAGTCCGTTAACTTTATGAGGCTCTAGTCCGTTAACTTTATGAGGCTCTAGTCCGTTAAGTTTATGAGGCTCTAGTCCGTTAACTTTATGAGGCTCTAGTCCGTTAAGTTTATGAGGCTCTAGTCCGTTAAGTTTATGGAAGTTTTTTTTCACAAATTTTCTTGAATGAAATGGATCGAAGTATCATTTTGGTATTTCACACGGACTCGATTAATAAGTCCTAACAAAAAGCAAAAACAAAAAACTGACTATTAAAAATCTAAAAGCCCTGAGAAAAATAATTAAAAGTAATGCTGTACGCTTGAAATAGAATCATGCAATCAGTCGATGAAACAGAGTAAAAACAATCCACCAATCAAAAAAGAGGCTTATGTGAGACAGCGAGCCAATAAAGCTAAAAGTACAATGAAAATGGGAAAGATACAGCGATTGAAAAAAGCAGCTAAGACGGAAACCTAAGTAAATTAAGAGCTAAAAAATGACAAACAAAGCTAAGCTAAAACATGCGTCAAAGCAGCCACGGTGAAGGACAGTCAGGGCGGCAGTTGGATGAAGCCACAGCTGGCGATGCTGTAGGCTGTCAGATCCGGGAACATGGCAGCCGACAGCTGCGGACGGTCAACCTGACGCTTGGACCAGCGCCATCGACGCCACACGGCCAGGCGGGCCAGTCGACGCAGACTGGCTGGCTGGCTGCTCGCCGCTGCGGCCCTGGCAGCCAGTAGTGCGGCGCATTGGCTGCCAGGGGGAGCCAGCGCTGCCGGGGTGCTGCCGCCCGGAGTTCGACGCGTCGGATCGGCGCCGAAGGCTAAGAGTACACGGACAACAGTCAGATGGCCGCGCCTAGCCGCAATGTGCAACGCCGTGCAGCCCAGATGGGTGGCATCGATGTTGGCACCGGCGCGTGCCAGAGCGAAGGCCGCTTCTGATTGGTTGATCTGAGCCGCCAGTTGGAGCGGCGTCAGGTGCTGAGCGTTGAGACAGCCGGTGCTGTGACCCGATGCCAGCAGGCGCTCCAGCCAGTCCAACTGCCCCTCCGTCACTGCCGCGTGCAGCGGCGTCAGCGGCGGCGCTGGCGGCGGATGCACTGACTGGGGCGCCTGGAAGCACAGGGTTGTATTTGAGTCTCGGAGATTAGGAGAAGCATGTTAAGTTGACTCATTTAAGACTGAGGGTCAGGTGGGTGTCATTTGAGACTGGGGGTCAGGGTGGGTGTCATTTGAGACTGGGGGTCAGGGTGGGTGTCATTTGAGACTGGGGGTCAGGGTGGGTGTCATTTGAGACTGGGGGTCAGGGTGGGTGTCATTTGAGACTGGGGGTCAGGGTGGGTGTCATTTGAGACTGGGGGTCAGGGTGGGTGTCATTTTGAGACTGGAGGTCAGGGTGGACCAAGTTTTGGTTGATTTAATAGTCTAGAAATGAGTAAAAAGAGTCAAAGAATGGAAAAAATAGCACTCTTATCAATAATCTAGAAAATTACTTAGTGATTTATATGAATCTTCATTTACGAGTGTACAACTTTATGATTACGAAGCCTGCACTACAGAAGGACAAGAAAATGCTGCAAAAACAAAAAACGGAAAGCTATTAACTAATTTTTTAATAATAATACTAATGAGTAGTAATGCAAGAGGCAATATAAGATGCAGGCTTGGTCTAATCTGAAGGTCAGCAAAAATATTGTGCTGAAGACAAACTTTTGTATCATTCTGAACGCTGGCCACAATATTCCTGAATCACTTAGTGTTTAGGCACAATGCTTCTGAATCCCTGAATGTTCAGGCACAATGCTTCTGAATCCCTGAATGTTCAGGCACAATGCTTCTGAATCCCTGAATGTTCAGGCACAATGCTTCTGAATCCCTGAATGTTCAGGCACAATGCTTCTGAATCCCTGAATGTTCAGGCACAATGCTTCTGAATCCCTGAATGTTCAGGCACAATGCCCCTGAATCCCTGAATGTTCAGGCAGAATGCTCCTGAATTCAGGGCGGCAGCAGTTCGGGGGGCAGCCAGCAGCAGACGTAGCTCAGAAGGCATTTCGGCAGCCGTCTCAGCAGCAATTCATCGGCTACGTCGACAGTAGACAATCGGCGAAGCAGTCGCCAGCGCAGCCAGAGGGCGCGCATCGCCAGCCGTCGAAGACGGGCCGGAGATTTCGCCGCCTCCTCAGCCGCAGTCAGGAGCCGTTGGCACTCGCTGTCGACCTCAGCGAACTGGCTGGCTCGACGGCCGTCGCGAGCCTGCAGGCGAGGATTAGCGCCGAAGGCCAGCAGGACGCGAATGACATCCGGGCGGCCCTGCCTGGCGGCCAAGTGCAACGGGGTGGTGTGCCGGCAGGGCGAGTCCACGTTGGCGCCGGAGCGGGCCAGGACGAAGGCGGCGGCCGGCCGGCCGTGCCAGGCGGCGTAGTGCAACGGAGCGCCAAGGTGGCCGTCGAATTTGTCAGGCGCCGCGCCACGATCGAGCAGCAGCTGCCAAGGACGGGGAGCTTTGGATATCACCAACTTCCAACATTTTTCCTTCATTCACCAACTTCTCTAAATTCTTCCCACATTCTTTCCACATTCACCAACTTCCCACATTCTTTCCCATTCAACAACTTCCCAAATTCTTTCCACATTCACCAACTTCCCAAATTCTTTCCACATTCACCAACTTCCCAGATTCTTTCCACATTCACCAACTTCCCGAATTCTTTCCACATTCACCAACTTCCCAGATTCTTTCCACATTCACCAACTTCCCAAATTCTTTCCACATTCACCAACTTCCCGAATTTTTTCCACATTCACCAACTTCACATATTCTTCACCATTCACCAACTTCCCAATTCTTTCCACATTCACCAACTTCCCAAATTCTTTCCCCATTCACCAACTTCCCAAATTCTTTCCACATTCACCAACTTCCCGAATTTTTTCCACATTCACCAACTTCCCGAATTTTTTCCACATTCACCAACTTCACATATTCTTCACCATTCACCAACTTCCCAATTCTTTCCACATTCACCAACTTCCCGAACTCTTCCCACATTCACCAACTTTCCAAATTTCTCCGTTATTCACCAACTTCCCAACCGATTAGTCGAATCCAGCCCAGGCGTTCTTAAGCCCCAAGATTCATAGTGAAACCTGCAGTGCAGCAGAGTGACCAGCCGATGCAGCCTCGTGCGCCGGGCCGGACAACGCGAATCTGGGAGCAACCCAGGCGCCGCAGTCCAGCAGCAGCCGCACCAGATCCGAGCAGCCGCTAGCAGCGGCGTCGCATAATGGCGTGGCGCCGTCGATATTCTCGCGATTGACGCTAGCGCCATTGGCTAGCAGGAATCTGGCGGCGGCGGCATTGCCAGCCTGGCATGCCAGGTGCAGAGCTGTGTTGCCATCAGCGTCGCAGTCGTCAATGTGAAGATCGCCATCGAGCAACGAGCCACAGGAGCCGGCAGCGATGGCCCGGTCCAAAAGGAACCCTGCTGTAGACTCGCGGCCGTACAGCGCCGGAACCCCGCCAGCAGCCGCCTCCGCAGTCGAGTTGGATTGAGACGGCGTCTGTGCGCCCTGTTCAGACTGTTGCTGAAATTCAGAGGCATAGAGAGCAGCTAATTAGCCCTATTATCACCTGAATCTCACCCTAGATTGGTAGCTTGACACCTGAATCTCACCCTAGATTGGTAGCTTGACACCTGAGTCTCACCCTAGATTGGTAGCTTGACACCTGAATCTCACCCTAGATGGGTAGCTTGACACCTGAGTCTCACCCTAGATTGGTAGCTTGACACCTGAATCTCACCCTAGATGGGTAGCTTGACACCTGAATCTCACCCTAGATTGGTAGCTTGACACCTGAGTCTCACCCTAGATTGGTAGCTTGACACCTGAATCTCACCCTAAATGGGTAGCTTGACACCTGAGTCTCACCCTAGATTGGTAGCTTGATACCTGAATCTCACCCTAGATTGGTAGTTTGAGACCTGAATCTCACCCTAGATTAGTAGCTTGACACCTGAGTCTCACCCTAGATTGGTAGCTTGACACCTGAATCTCACCCTAGATGGGTAGCTTGACACCTGAGTCTCACCCTAGATTGGTAGCTTGACACCTGAGTCTCACCCTAGATTGGTAGCTTGACACCTGAGTCTCACCCTAGATTGGTAGCTTGACACCTGAATCTCACCCTAGATGGGTAGCTTGACACCTGAGTCTCACCCTAGATTGGTAGCTTGATACCTGAATCTCACCCTAGATTGGTAGTTTGAGACCTGAATCTCACCCTAGATTAGTAGCTTGACACCTGAGTCTCACCCTAGATTGGTAGCTTGACACCTGAGTCTCACCCTAGATTGGTAGCTTGACACCTGAGTCTCACCCTAGATTGGTAGCTTGACACCTGAATCTCACCCTAGATTGGTAGCTTGATACTGAATCTCACCCTAGATTGGTAGTTTGACACCTGAGTCTCACCCTAGATTAGTAGCTTGACACCTGAGTCTCACCCTAGATTGGTAGCTTGACACCTGAGTCTCACCCTAGATTGGTAGCTTGACACCTGAGTCTCACCCTAGATTGGTAGCTTGACACCTGAATCTCACCCTAGATTGGTAGCTTGATACTGAATCTCACCCTAGATTGGTAGTTTGACACCTGAGTCTCACCCTAGATTAGTAGCTTGACACCTGAGTCTCACCCTAGATTGGTAGCTTGACACCTGAGTCTCACCCTAGATTGGTAGCTTGACACCTGAGTCTCACCCTAGATTGGTAGCTTGACACCTGAATCTCACCCTAGATTGGTAGCTTGATACTGAATCTCACCCTAGATTGGTAGTTTGAGACCTGAATCTGAATCTGGCATGATATCTTAAACAACGAAAGAAGAATATGCTAAATTATAAAAACACTAACGTTATATATTGATACAAAATAGCTGCGGGTTTCATAGAAACAAGGGGACTTCTTAATGATTTTACTTGTTGCTGATTGTCAAAAATATAATGAAGAGTACATCTTCTGTTAAAGTAATAGCAATAGGTTAAAAAAACTTGTTTGGCACAAAAGTTAACAAGTTTTACATTTACAGTAAATAGAGTGTTAGGTATGCATTCAACTATTTTTCACAGTCAAATACAATTAAGTTACAATCAGTTTCATTGTTTACAAATCAAGTTTTCTTTGTCAAAGTTAATAACGTCAAAGCAGTAACGACAGGAGCAAGTAAACTGATGTATTGCATTGACAAATACCTCGGCATCTAATTAGAAATCATTTTTGGAAAACAACTCAGATTGCAGTACTTTTATCACCATCAAACTCACCTGTGTAATTTATCCCACTTCCATCTTACTCCCACTGTCCCACTACCATCTTACTCCCACTGTCCCACTCCCATCTTACTCACACTGTCCCACTACCATCTTACTCTCACTGTCCCACTACCATCTTACTCTCACTGTCCCACTCCCATCTTACTCCCACTGTCCCACTCCCATCTTACTCCCACTGTCCCACTCCCATCTTACTCCCACTGTCCCACTCCCATCTTACTCCCACTGTCCCACTCCCATCTTACTCCAACTGTCCCACTCCCATCATACTCCCACTGTCCCACTACCATCTTACTCCCACTATCCCACTCCCATCTTACTCCCACTGTCCCACTCCCATCTTACTCCCACTGTCCCACTCCCATCTTACTCCCACTGTCCCACTACTATCTTACTCCCACTGTCCCACTACCATCTTACTCCCACTGTCCCACTACCATCTTACCCCGATTATCCCGTCAAATGAATTATCAAACCATTATTTCTATATAATATTTGCATCATATTGTTAGATATTTTAATTCCAAGGTGCTTCAGTACCAATACATTTCTTGGCTGAAACATACATTTTAAGCAAATAACACAAAAGTGATAGCTTTTTAGTGCAAAATTCAACCATACTGTATATATATGTGTGTGTGTGGGAAATAAAAGCATTGGATACAATAAGTAAAACTGAGTCTAAAAGCTATCAAATTATGTTTAAAACAGGCGTGCCATTTTTGTTGATTCTTCACTGAACTTCAGGTTAGAGTTGAGTACCCTGTCTGAACTTCAGGTTAGAGTTGAGTACCCTGTCTGAACTTCAGGTTAGAGTTGTGTACCCTGTCTGAACTTCAGGTTAGAGTTGTGTACCCTGTCTGAACTTCAGGTTAGAGTTGAGTACCCTGTCTGAACTTCAGGTTAGAGTTGAGTACCCTGTCTGAACTTCAGGTTAGAGTTGTGTACCCTGTCTGAACTTCAGGTTAGAGTTGAGTACCCTGTCTGAACTTCAGGTTAGAGTTGAGTACCCTGTTTGAACTTCAGGTTAGAGTTGAGTACCCAGTCTGAACTTCAGGTTAGAGTTGTGTACCCTGTCTGAACTTCAGGTTAGAGTTGTGTACCCTGTCTGAACTTCAGGTTAGAGTTGAGTACCCTGTCTGAACTTCAGGTTAGAGTTGAGTACCCAGTCTGAACTTCAGGTTAGAGCTGTGTACCCTGTCTGAACTTCAGGTTAGAGTTGAGTACCCAGTCTGAACTTCAGGTTAGAGTTGAGTACCCTGTCCGAACTTCTAAAAGAAGACTAAAAGAAGATAATTCTAAAGAAAAGGCAAAAAAATGCGTCATTAATTAAAGCAAACGGACTTTATAAAAACGCGTAGCATCAATTGAAGACTGGAATATTCAAAGCAGACGAACCCGGCAGCTGGGAGTGGAACAGTAGCACAGCAGCTCCTTGCCAGGCACGCTGCCAACCTCGTAGCTATAGTCCCAGCACAGCTCTTCGCCAGCCGAGATCCTTCGCAGCGCGAAGAAGGCGGTCTCCGGGAAGCGAGGATCGTGAGTGCGCACAAAAACACTCTGAACCCGGCAGTTGGGCTCGCACGAATGATTCATGTAGCGGCCAAGATTGCCGCGCTGTTTGGCGTCCATCACGTAGGGATGCGACTCGCCGAACCAGCTGGCCCGCAGATCCACCGGCTGCGCAACTGCGCTGGGATTCGAGCGACTCTGCATTTTGTTTTTTAAAATGGCTTTTATCATAAGCTGGCTTAGCAACTCGATATTCTAAGCTTATTTTAATGTTGCTATCAATATCATAGTTGTTAACTACACACCACCCTTGATAATAGTTATTCGTCATTAAAGGCTACTCTTCATCGATGTTGGTCACTCTGGCTCAACTCACTCTTCATCGATGTTGGTCACTCTGGCTCAACTCACTCTTCATCGATGTTGGTCACTCTGGCTCAACTCACTCTTCATCGATGTTGGTCACTCTGGCTCAACTCACTCTTCATCGATGTTGGTCACTCTGGTTCACTCACTCTTCATCGATGTTGGTCACTCTGGCTCAACTCACTCTTCATCGATGTTGGTCACTCTGGCTCAACTCACTCTTCATCGATGTTGGTCACTCTGGTTCACTCACTCTTCATCGATGTTGGTCACTCTGGCTCAACTCACTCTTCATCGATGTTGGTCACTCTGGCTCAACTCACTCTTCATCGATGTTGGTCACTCTGGCTCAACTCACTCTTCATCGATGTTGGTCACTCTGGTTCACTCACTCTTCATCGATGTTGGTCACTCTGGCTCAACTCACTCTTCATCGATGTTGGTCACTCTGGCTCAACTCACTCTTCATCGATGTTGGTCACTCTGGCTCACTCACTCTTCATCGATGTTGGTCACTCTGGCTCAACTCACTCTTCATCGATGTTGGTCACTCTGGTTCACTCACTCTTCATCGATGTTGGTCACTCTGGCTCAACTCACTCTTCATCGATGTTGGTCACTCTGGCTCAACTCACTCTTCATCGATGTTGGTCACTCTGGCTCAACTCACTCTTCATCGATGTTGGTCACTCTGGCTCAACTCACTCTTCATCGATGTTGGTCACTCTGGCTCAACTCACTCTTCATCGATGTTGGTCACTCTGGCTCACTCACTCTTCATCGATGTTGGTCACTCTGGCTCACTCACTCTTCATCGATGTTGGTCACTCTGGCTCACTCACTCTTCATCGATGTTGGTCACTCTGGCTCAACTCACTCTTCATCGATGTTGGTCACTCTGGCTCAACTCACTCTTCATCGATGTTGGTCACTCTGGTTCACTCACTCTTCATCGATGTTGGTCACTCTGGCTCAACTCACTCTTCATCGATGTTGGTCACTCTGGCTCACTCACTCTTCATCGATGTTGGTCACTCTGGCTCAACTCACTCTTCATCGATGTTGGTCACTCTGGCTCAACTCACTCTTCATCGATGTTGGTCACTCTGGCTCAACTCACTCTTCATCGATGTTGGTCACTCTGGCTCAACTCACTCTTCATCGATGTTGGTCACTCTGGCTCAACTCACTCTTCATCGATGTTGGTCACTCTGGCTCACTCACTCTTCATCGATGTTGGTCACTCTGGCTCAACTCACTCTTCATCGATGTTGGTCACTCTGGCTCAACTCACTCTTCATCGATGTTGGTCACTCTGGCTCAACTCACTCTTCATCGATGTTGGTCACTCTGGCTCAACTCACTCTTCATCGATGTTGGTCACTCTGGTTCACTCACTCTTCATCGATGTTGGTCACTCTGGCTCAACTCACTCTTCATCGATGTTGGTCACTCTGGCTCAACTCACTCTTCATCGATGTTGGTCACTCTGGCTCAACTCACTCTTCATCGATGTTGGTCACTCTGGCTCAACTCACTCTTCATCGATGTTGGTCACTCTGGCTCACTCACTCTTCATCGATGTTGGTCACTCTGGCTCACTCACTCTTCATCGATGTTGGTCACTCTGGCTCACTCACTCTTCATCGATGTTGGTCACTCTGGCTCACTCACTCTTCATCGATGTTGGTCACTGTGATTCACTATTCATCAACTTTGGTCACTCTGATTCACTATCCATCAATGTTAGTCAAAACGATTTAATTTTTATCCATCTCGGTCACTCTGATTCACTCTTCCTCTATGCTTGTCACTCTGGTTCACTCTTCGTCAATGTTGGTCACTATGCGTCCAACAGCGTCAATGGCATTGATGCCAATCACTCTTTTTTATTATTTAAGCCCATAAAAGGCCAAGTACAACAATACCGCACCTGGTCGTCCTGGTCGGGCTCGCGAGCCATTCTCTCATAGCCCTCTTTCTCCAGCTGCATGATCTCGATGAGGTCCAACTCGGCCTGATATTCGTCCCCCAGCTCGGTGCCGTAGTGCACTGCGGCCTCCTCATTGTAGACCTCGCCGGCGTAGATGCAAATGAAAGCGCCTTTTGGTATGTCGTGCAGAGTGCGAATGCCCCAGCCCTTGCGAGCGGTCCTGAACACCTGGACACAATTTTGCAGAGTTTGGGTGCATCAGTTGGGTTGGACGGGCGATACCGGATTCCCAGAATCCTTCAGTTCTAAAATAGTTTCTGAGAATCCTTCAGTCCCTCAGTCGATACCAAACCCAGTAAGCTTGAGCCCCTTTGCCGATACCTATTCCTAGAATCATGATGCTCTCGGCCGATACCCATCCTAAATATCCTTCCGTCCCTCGGCCGTTACCAATCCCGAGAATCCTAGAGTCCCTCGGCCGATACTCATCTTGATAATCCTTCTGTCCCTCGGCCGATACCCATCCCGAGAATCCTTCAGTCCCTCGGCCGATACCTATCGCGAGAATCCTTCTGTCCCTCGGTCGATATCCATCCCGAGAATCCTTCAGTCCCTCGGCCGATACCCATCCAGATAATAATTCAGTCCCTCGGTCGATACCAATCCCGAGTATCCATCAGTGTCTCGGTCGATACCATCCGGAGAATCCTTCAGTCCCTCGGCCTATACCCATTCCTAGAATAATTTGATGACTCGGTTGATACCTATTATCTGAAATCTTCAGTGCCTAATTAAACAGATTCCTAACTTCATCAGTTAGTCGGTTCAACAGATTTAACAGATTACTCGGTCAGTCGATACCGATACCAATTCCCAAGAATTGTTAAGCAATCCCTCACCTGCAGCCTGTTCCGCAAGCCGTGCTGCACAATTCGGTTGCGACAGGTAGCCACCCGGCAGCGACACTTTGAATTGCATTCGTAGATGCCGCCCAGAGCGCGAGCCATATGCCTGCCGTGCCGATAGGTGACCCGGATGTCCACTTTGCCGGTGATGGCCTGCGAAGATCGAATCGTCAGCTGCTGGCAGGCGCACCTTCGCCTATCCGAACAGTCGTCCGTGCAATCGCAGCAGACCAAGAAGCCGGGCTCGGATTCGTTTGTGGAAACCCCACTGGTTGGAACCCGCTCAGCAGCGTACTCAATATAAGGCAGGCTGGTGTTGTCCAAGCTATTCACCGCGCTGACGGGTACCGACTCCTTGCCGTAGCTGATGTCCTTCAGCTGGTAGATTATCTGCAATTAGTGATTCGGGTGGAAACATAATGTTGCATACTTGGCCTCCTGCATACACAACTGACATGGAATTCTACAGACAGCCCATCTTGTGCAAACCCTGAGGACTAAATCGTCTTCATCTTTAGAATCGACCACAAACTATCCTGATTCTACCACAAACTATTCTGATTCTACCACAAACTATCCTGAATCTACTACAAACTATCCTGATTCTACCACAAACTATCCTGAATCTACTACAAACTATCCTGAATCTACTACACACTATCCTGAATCTACTACAACATATCCTGAATCTACTACACACTATCCTGAATCTACTACACACTATCCTGAATCTACTACAACATATCCTGAATCTACTACACACTATCCTGAATCTACTACACACTATCCTGAATCTACTACAAAATATGTTGAATCTACAACAAACTATCCTGAATCTACCACAAACTATCCTGATTCTACCACAAACTATCCTGAATCTACTACAAACTATCCTGAATCTACTACAAACTATCCTGAATCTACTACACACTATCCTGAATCTACTACAACATATCCTGAATCTACAACAAACTATCCTGAATCTACTACACACTATCCTGAATCTACTACAAACTATCCGTATTCAATATCCAGACAAGCAAAACACCTGGTCGTAACTGAAAACGCGCACCTTATTAGGCCGGAATTCGTTATTAATCCTAACCGCAGCGTCAAAGCAGAAGGCAGACACGTGCAGCCGGCATCTGGTCTCGCGCAGGTAGGCGTCCAAATCTGCGTGACTGCGGAGGCTGCGACCGCACGGAGCCCGGTATTCCACCAACTCGCGGATGCGACCGCCACAGCCGCCGCTGGCGCCGGAGTCGTCATCTTCGAAGGCCGCCTGTGCCAGCAGGCGCCACCAGCCCAGTGCCACCGGCGCCTCCAACGGGTTGCGACCTCGAGCTGCTTCGTCATCGAAACAGACAGCATTAACGGCGTTGGGCGGATCCGGGCAGCAGCTCGGCGAGCAGCGGTGAGGTCGGTAGAGAGACGGCTGCGGTGCGGGCGACGCGGCATCGAACGTGACCACCTGGTAGCCGCGGTAGGCCGCATCGTCGCCGTCGTCTTCGGCCTCTTCGTCGCGACGACGTCCACGCCGTCCAACGCGACCAGTCGCCGACTCCGACGCCGGATAGTTCGGCATCGACGCCGTTAACGCCGATTTGGTCGACGAAGCCAGCCGACTAGCCGATGTCGATTTTCTGGCGTGGCCGACGCGACTCTGCGAGGCGACCACAGCGGCAGAAGCGGACGAAGCCAAGTGAGACTTTCTGATCACTTGCTGCTGCTGCTGCTTTGGAGGGCCGTAGAGTCTTTCGTATAGTGTCCTGAGCCGAGTGCTGCCGCGATACACCTGAGGGCAACGAGTTAAGGATATGACTGACTGACTGACTGACTGACTGACTGACTGACTGACTGACTGACTGACTGACTGACTGACTGACTGGCTGACTGACTCACCCACTCGCATGAGCCGTCTTTAGCAAAGGTGATTCTGATGAGGGCGCCGTCCACAGCTTCAACTCGCGCGTTGCACCATTCGCCGAGATGTTCGGCCACAACAATCTGACCCGGCTGCAGACGCAGCAGATCCCTAGTGGGATAAGCGTCCAGGTAGTCGCGAATAAAGTAGCGATTATCGGGGCCAGCTAGGCGCCAGTTATTGACGCTCTGAACTAGGACTCGGTGTACAGTGGCCTGCTCCGAGTACTGGCAATAGCCATCGTCGAAGAATATAAGATAGCGGAATTTATTGGATTCGCCGGGCGACTCAGCTACGATGCCGGCGTAGCGCGGCGATTCGTCGCCTTCGGCCTCGGCGTCTGGACCCTCGTCGGCGTAGTCGGGATCGGCCACTGTCGACACCACTCTGGTGCCAACCGGGCAGCGCTCCTGTCGGGCAAGGCAGGAGTCACCCAGAGCCAGCTGGACAGCCGAAATGGTGCGCTGCAGCGGCTGCTGCTGACTGCCAGCGACGGCAGACAGGGCCGACGAGGCCAGGTACCGAACAATGTAGGTGTCGCGCTGAAGCTCCTGAACGACCAAGGCGCGGCACCATTCGTCCTGTTCGCGCAGGGCTAGCACAGTTTCGCCGGATTGTACTTTGCTGCGAACAATATCAGACAGGTGAAATAATCAAACAGGTGAAATATCAAACAGGTGAAATATCAAAAATGTGAAATAGCAAACAGGTAAGAATT
The DNA here is from genome assembly GCA_950097015.1 of Macrostomum hystrix. Classification (NCBI taxonomy): domain Eukaryota; kingdom Metazoa; phylum Platyhelminthes; family Macrostomidae; genus Macrostomum; species Macrostomum hystrix. The sequence goes on from CATNEN010000008.1 coordinate 1,068,841, forward strand.
TAACGGGTGAAATTATCTAACAGGTGAACGTATCTAACATGTGAAATCACCTAACAAATAAAATATAAAAAAGGCGAAATTATCGAACAGATTAGGTTCTTTAACAGGTGAAATCGTTGAACAGGTGATTTGGTTGAACAGGGGAAATGGTTGAACAGGTGAGATAGTTGAACAGGTGAATTGGTTGAGCAGGTGAATTGGTTGAACAGGTGAAATGGTTGAACGGGTGAATGGTTGAACAGGTGAAATGGTTGAACAGATAAACCTGTTAAATGAACCTAATGACTCAAAAAGTCTACAGTTTGTAATTTTATTTGACAGCAACACCGCTTAGACTCACTGTGGCCGTTCCAGAAGATTGGTAGTGCTTAGATTTTTCAAATTTTCAACCGGCACGAGTTTGACCGGCGCTGTTAGTACAACCCGGCGACTAGGACCAACTATGGAGGACAGCGACGGAACAGCAGCCGTAGCCGTAGCCGCATCGTGCTCCAACCTGCGAACTTTATTCGCCGGCGCCAGAGAATCCTCAGCCGTAGTTGAAGACTTCGCAGGCGGAGGCGGCAGGGACGGTGGCGAAGCCGAGCTCGACGGACCCTCAACAATGACAACATCGTCGCGGTCGCACTCATTTTCATCATCGTCGTCTAGAGTTAGTACGTCGACAAGGACGCCGTCGCGTTTTTCGACTCTGACCCGGGCGTTGCTAAGCGATCTGGAACTGTTATTGACTACTCCGGGGACATCGATAATCACCACATCGTCATTGCTGTCATTGTCGCTTTCATCGCTGTCGCTTAACTCGATCACGTTTATCTTGTTGAGAAGGCTGAAAAAATTATGGCCGTAGATTCAATTATGAGAATGTCACAAAAACTTGGGCTAGAAATTTCTAAAAGTACGCAACGCAAACGCAAAACTCACCCAGTCTCTAATTCTTGGAATTTTTTAGTTCTGGTCACCAATTCGGAGTCGATCTCTCGAATTGCCTCGGACACTTTGGCACTGCTTTCTGTTTAAAATTTTGTTAAATTGTTGCAAGGGAAAGCGATTGTTTGAATTTCATTCAAGTCACATACATCAGCATCAGGTGAAGTTTCGGGATGGTGGAGTTTCGGGTTTGTAAGTTTCGGGTTGGTAAAGTTTCGGGTTGGTAAAGTTTCGAGTTGGTAAAGTTTCGGGTTGGTAGTTTCGGGTCGGTAAAGTTTCGGGTTGGTAAAGTTTCGGGTTGGTAGTTACGGGTTGGTAAAGTTTCGGGTTGGTAAAGTTTCGGGTTGGTAGTTTCGGGTTGGTAAAGTTTCGGGTCGTTAAAGTTCGGGTCGTTAAAGTTTCAGGTCAGTGAAGTTTCGGGTCAGTGTGAAGTTTCGGGTTGGTAAAGTTTTGGGTCGTTAAAGTTTCGGGTCAGTGAAGTTTCGGGTCAGTGAAGTTTCTGGTTGGTAAAGTTTCGGGTCGTTAAAGTTTCGGGTTGGTAAAGTTTCGGGTCAGTGAAGTTTTGGGTCAGTGAATTTTCGGATTGGTCAAGTTTCGGATTGGTCAAGTTTCGGATTGGTCAAGTTTCGGATTGGTCAAGTTTCGGATTGGTCAAGTTTCGGATTGGTCAAGTTTTGGGTGTTCGAGTACTAAGCTAGGGATTAGCTGCTTACCACCAGCAACGCGAAGTCTTTTAACAACGTCCTGGTAAAATGTACACTTTGACAGCTCCCTATTCAAGCCTTCGTCGACTCGCAAGTAGCCGAATAAAAATTTGTGAACAACCGCATCGATTGCTTCTTCGTCTGTTGACTCGGAGGAGCCGCTGGTCTCGGCTGTAAAACATCAAGTTGGTGGTAAATGATTATATCACACTTTCTTCATTGCTACTGTGAGTAACAATCGAAGCACTTAAATCTCGAAAAGAATTATGCATAATCTGTAATAACTGTTGCCATTTCCATTAAATTTCAGAAGCTGTAAAAATGCTATTTTTCTTCATTCTCACAGACGTCAAAAACACTTAAAATCGAAAACAACAGCAACCTTACTAGAACTTGAGTTTTTTGTTAACACAAGGCTTCGGAATTCCTAAAACGACACTTAAAAATGTCTCTCTGTCTGCAACAGTAAGGTTTGCCCGAACACATAACTACTGCTGATGAAATATAAACTAGAATTCCAAAAAAATGCGTCAAATGCATTATGGACAATTATAACTCACTAAAGGCCTGAATGTTAGTAACATGAATGAGCTGTGGCTTACTAGGGGCATGTAGGTTTGGGAAGCGGTTTAGCTGAGACTAAGTGAAGCCCCTGAAGGTTTTGGAAGCGGCTGAGATGAGACTAACTGAAGCCCCTGAAGGTTTTGGAAGCGGCTGAGATGAGACTAACTGAAGCCCCTGAAGGTTTTGGAAGCGGCTGAGATGAGACTAACTGAAGCCCCTGAAGGTTTTGGAAGCGGCTGAGCTGAGACTAACTGATGCACCTGAAGGTTTTGGAAGCGGCTGAGATGAGACTAACTGAAGCACCTGAAGGTTTTGGAAGCGGCTGAGCTGAGACTAACTGAAGCCCCTGAAGGTTTTGGAAGCGGCTGAGATGAGACTAACTGAAGCACCTGAAGGTTTTGGAAGCGGCTGATATGAGACTAACTGAAGCACCTGAAGGTTTTGGAAGCGGCTGAGCTGAGACTAACTGAAGCACCTGAAGGTTTTGGAAGCGGCTGAGCTGTGGCTCGGAAGCAGCAGGAAGAAACCACGCCAAATCTGCAACTCACGGAGGTTGGAGGCCGTGTACTTCCTAGCCAAAGACTGAAGCTCCTCGCGCGGCACTATGGCATAGAAGCGGGTCTCAAAGGCCAGCTGAATGTCAGCCTGCGAGTTCAACGGCAGCGCTGGCAGCTGCTTTGCGTCACGCGGGCTGCTCTCCAACGGTGATACAGCATCGCGGCAGCACTGAGTGATGGCGCACAGCCATGCGCTCTTGACCTGGGCTAGGCGCTCGGCGCTGATGTAGTCTGGGTGAATCGCTGAGGAAACAGCCACGCCATTTGACATGGTGCTTGATGGTTGTTACTGCTGCTGCTGCTTAGCTTATAACTAAACGCAAGCAGCTGAAAGAGACCAAGTAAAATATTGACTTCTAGTTTTATACTTATAGGTAGAAAACAATCTAGATTTATTATGCTAAATTGCAATTCTCAGGCAAAGTAAAATCCAAGAATAGTTTTGATTTCTCAGTTATAATTGGTTTCAGCGGTGTTCGCGAAAACCAGTTGTCTCAGAGCAAGAGACTTATTACTGTAAAATTTGACACCAGCATTAGCTAAGATTTTGGGTATACATTGGGTATAGTGGCCTCCCCAGTCCATGGACTGAACAGCTGTAAGCAGCCTTTGAGAGCGCCGCGCTATAGCTGCGGCTGTGACATTGGTTGCACGCCAGATCCCACATGAATATTTAAAGGTAAATGTAATAAGAAGTCACGAAGCGAAAAAAATGAACTAAAATAACATGCAAATGCACTTTTAAATGATGTTTTATAAAATGATCAGACAAAAACATTTATACACACGGAACCCAAAGTTAAGACATTCGGAATAACATGAGAGCATTCAAAAAACGAAAGCTTTTTACTTTACGTGACGCCATCTGTAGGAGCCATTTTGAACAACCTAGCTCGTAACAGTCTCTAGACGACATTCCGTATTTTACAAGTGCACTTCGAAGCGGTTGTGTGGGGCATTCCGATTCAGCTTAATAACAAGCTTAAAAATGTGGAGGGCTTGTTACAGCATCATTAAGCCAAGGCGAGAACAACTCTGACAGCATCGTTATCTACACGAAATGAATTATAATTCAACGAATAGAAATCTCTAGTGCGAATGACTATCATAACTGTTAGATACTAAATATTTCATTTTCCTTCACCCGAAGTCTCGATACGCGAAATATAAACATAAACCCATGTTCCCCTAGACAGACAACTGAAAGCGGAATCTCCGCCAAGAAAACAAACGGGAATAAATTATTGAAAAGCAGCTCCTGCCTCACTGGTTAGACCTACTGGGTACTACGCTCATATATCGCAACAGAAGATAGTTTAGAAGTTTAAAATGAAAGGCTATTCACTAACTATGCAGACATCATTCCGAAAAGCAATATTCAACACTACTATTGTACATACATGTACTAAAGTTCACAGGAAAGTAGAAAACCGAATTGATGCTAGAAAAAATCCTGCATCTTCGATTTCTCCATTACACAGATAAGCAAAGCAAATGAAACACTTGTGAACATAAGAATCTAGATATGAACAAATCGCCTGGCTAATAACAATCCTACGACAGATATTAGCTTCATCGATTGCTTCCACTGCAATCAAGATGTAGAAAGGATTGCTCAGAGGAAATTAAGGAATAAAGAGATGGAAAATATCTCGAAAGGCTAGTCGCATCCATTGGAGTTAAGAAATGTATCCACCCCACACGATCTGATGGGTTTGGCTATCAAGACTAAGAGAAATGGTCTGGTGTCACAGCTGGCGACAACTTGACACTAAAGTGCAAACTGCTGACAGGGACAGTGCGGCTGACAGAAACGCAGACTGAAGTATTGCATGCACAGTAGCATACACAAGCGCATGTACATTCTAGTCCTCTTTCGAGCAGTTAATAAATCAAATACTTTTAATCGCACTTTTAACGCAGTTGAAATTACATACAGTGCTCAGTACTTTAAATATCATGGTTTTCATTTATGCTGAAGCTATGCTTGAACAACAATATACGAGCTATTTTTGCAATCGCTTGCTCAAAGAGGGACAGTAAAATTGTTCCCTTCAACTATCTGATCTCCTCTTCCTCAATAAGAGAGGGCGGCAAGTAGCTAAGAAGGCCCAAGGGAAAAGTTATTTAGGCTCTAAAAATCACTATTTTTAAGTATTTTAAGAGTCAAAAAGCTGCCGACATCAAATGACAGATACGCAGAATGCCATCAGGTGACTACTGAATGCAGATAAAGGAAGCATTTCCTATCGTCAATGGGTCCAATACAAGGGAAGCTGTAGATGGATATAAATGGAACCGAGATTAAGGGAGGAACAGAGAAGACCCATGCGACTGCCGCCAGATCCTGGGATGGGATTTCTGGGCCTAGGCCGAAGCCGGTGAGGGGTGGGAGATAAAAATGACGGCGAGGGAGGCAGGAGTAGAAACTGCCTTTCCAGCCAATTGTAGGAAGATTGTGTGTGGGAGCGCAGCTAAAGCCAGGACGATATAAAATATGCTAAATAAAATTCCGAGACTGGAATTCAGAATACAAAAGCTACTAGCCAAGTTCGAAGTGAGGACACTAAAAAAGACCTTTTTAATCGACTGAGACTTAAAAATTGTACGTCTAAAGATAATGTTAAACGGTACCAAAGTGCCGGCGCCTCATGAAATGATAGCAGATACAGTCGCACTAACTGGCCTAGCGATTGTAGGCTTATTCGGCAACGCTCTGATTATCATGTGCGTCATCGTTCACAAGAAGCTTAAGAATGTTACGTCGTTATTTGTCGCCAATTTAGCGGTAGCGGACATGCTATTAGCGGGTCTAGTTGCGCCAGGTTCAATGCGCCTACTGTGGCGCCAGCGAGGCCTGCCTGTGAGCCCGCTGTGCCAGCTATTTGGTGCAGCTTTGTACTTTAGCTGCGCAGCGGTGGTAAACTTCAGCGCTCTGATTGCGCTAACTCGCTACATTGTTATCTGTAAGCCTCATTATGTTGTCGGCCTATTTAGGCACAAACGAGCCGCTAGCTGGTGCGTCGCGTTGTGGTGCTATACTATATTGCAAGTCGTTGTGCCCTCCGCTGCCAAGCTATTTCAGTACGCGTACAATCCAGTAATAGAGGTCTGCCATTTGAACTATACAAAGCATCCAGTGGCCATCGCCGTCTACATCAATTGCTTCTGCTTCCTACCATGCCTTGTAGCTTGCATTGTGTGCTATGTTTTAATATTTTATGCGCTCCGACAGAACAGGAGAAAACTAACTCGGCACATGTCGTCAACTATGAGCGCAAATTTTCTGGCCAAGAAGCTGATTAGAGAGCGCAGAGCAACCATGCCGCTGTTTGTGTCTCTGTTGTCATTTTTTGTTCACTGGCTTCCAGTTATGATAATGTTTGGTTTAGACTCCAACTTCGAAAGATACAATCCGAAGCTTCATCGTTACCTCGGTGTGTTCAGCATAGCTAGCGCCTGTGATAATTGGATAATCTACGGCCTGTTAAACAGGAACTTCGCGAATGGATATCGATTTGTTCTCTCTTATTGCTGTTGCTGCAAATCTAGTAAAAATGGGGATCCAGCACATGAGTTGGTGAAGATGCGTCGCACACCTGGCAGAGCGGCAGGACACAGTAGACACTCTGGCGAGCGCCTAAACTGTCGACACCTATCGGCGGGTAGTCATCATCATAACAGCTGTCAAATGAAGCAACGATGCTGCCTAAACAATGCATCTACGGCGGCTGCAATTGCCACAGTAGCGAGCGCGCACGTTGCTCCGATAGTAAGCGAACTGGAAGATTACAGTGACCTGGAGAGTTGGAACAGCCTTAGTAGGAGGCATCCAGCCCAGCAGCAGCAGCAGACGCAACAGGAAACCTGGATGTTCGCCAACAATCAGCAAGAGTTCGCGAAAGAGGCTGCAATCAATGAGTACGCATATGACAATGGCGATGAGGATGATGATGACGCAAGCGAAACAGACGAATTCGATCGAATCAATGAGAAATGCTGCGGTGCAAGGCACAGAGTCGAGGCGATGCAGCAACAGCAGCAGCAGAGGCTGCCAGCCGGTGAACAAGCTCAGACACCGGCGCGACAATCGCTCATTGTTGTCATAGCAGCACGAGAAAAGTTTGAAAATGATGGAAAAGTTGCGCGGCTATGACAATTTTTTCACTATTCAGAAAACGATTATACTGTATGCCTTTTAAAGCCATCATTTACTTAAGAAGTACTCGTACCTGATGAATGACTGTTGAACTAGGAATGACGTTTTTAACCCATAAAAAGTAAACAATAGACAAGAGGTGAACCGTACTTAGTGACTTGCCAATTCATTCTTTTCGCAATTTGCGCTTTAAAGTCTGCATTTTCCAGACATTTGGCTACCTACTTTAGCATATAACATGGCTGGCGCATCAAAGTCCACGTCAGTTCTGACCGCTGTTTTCTCAGTCCTAGGGACAGTGTCGTTGCGCATCGCTAGCGCGTTAAGACCTGCTGGAACATTCTTAAGAGCTTAAAGACGCACAAAAACTTGGCTAAAAGATCAAGAAAGAGAGGGTGGAATGGTGTCGAAAATTCGACCCCCGAGAAAGAGCAGACGCTGTAGACAAGGAACAGGCGGTACTGGTCGTTTGGACTACCAACCTCCACACTGGCTCCTCTCTCATTCAATGCCTGTCTCCTACGCTTAATCTTCCCCTCTAACGTCCTTCCGCTCTTAGAACCCGGCTTGCCGGCCCAGTCAACAACAGATGTAGCTATCCACCCACTCGGTACACAAGCTTATGAATATCCTAACTAATACGTAGGATCTCCATTTTTAGCTGCAATGTACCCTAAAATTGTGTGAGTCAAATGTGTCTGTCCTGCCAGCAAACCTTTAGAGCAAAGAAAGTTGCTAAAATTTCATTCATGTCCATATCCTAGCATAGAAATGAAATGATATGTCATATCAATAAAAATCACCAAAAAGTATATCTGGATGATTTAAAACTCTGGTGCTGCTGAAATGCAAATATACACATACATATACTACTTAAAAAACGTTATTAAAAGGTTCTGAAAATGTCCCTGTGTTAGTATTGCAATATGGTGCTTTGCAATATATATCAATCGATATTTTAGAATCTATTTTAGTCGAGAAAGGTCAGATTCAGGCTATTATTACCTTAAGATGCTACTACGAGTATAGTTTGAAAACAATGAACCAAAAAAGCTAACATACACTTTTTAGATAAGCAATGTAACAGAAAGAAAGAGAAAAGAAAATACCACATAGCAATTGGCAAGAGAATAAAGTAAAATACAAGGAAAGAACTTAAATTTGTAGTGATATGATATTGATGGCAGGGATAGAAGTGTTGTGTAGGTAAGGATGTGGAGAAAGGAAAATATTGAAGGCCAGTATAGGATTTGTAGGAAAGGTAGCAAAAGATGTGGCAAGGGGAAAATGCTAAGACAAAGATGATACAATGGCTAGTCTTTTAGCTTATATAGGAAATTTATAAAATAAAGCAGTACCTACCAATAGTTTGAATTTGCAACCTTTTAGTTTTACTACTATATAACACTTTTACCTAAAAATTCCAAATGTTTTTAAATAGCCAAAACATATTCAAATAAAGAAATGGCATAGCTAATTGGCTAATAGTTAGCAACCTAGTTACTTTAAGAAGGATGCCAGAAGAATTTTTGGAATGCCACATTTTAATTATGAATGTTAATATCATAACAGAATAGGGTCCTTCAGAATTAGGCATCAATAAGGAGTAATTTAGAATATGAAAAAAAACATTTTAAATTAGATTGATGTTAAAAAGTATGTTCCTCTTTAAGAACTTTGTTAAAGTGTGCATGTTAGAAGAAAAAACTAGCATGTTTTGCCCCCTTCGGGGAGCAGAAATATTTTTAATTCGGCTTGTATATACTTTTTAGCAGCTGAATTTACAGTTTTTTAAAGCTACAATGAACCCCCAGTTGACAATGATCCCCAGTATCAAACTGTATAACTTTTCTGTTCCTTTGAATGGCTACATGAATAATAATATAGTTTTCAAAACCCAAACTATGTTCTATTAGGGTCTTAAATAAATAAAAGGGTCTTAAATACACACTTTAAAACCAAGAAAATCTATTGAGTATGACAAGACTTAACACATTTGCTTTTATACCTTGACATGTTTTCACATTTTTTGCTCTAATTAGGCTAGTACAGTGTGAACTGAAAATAAGCAAACTAGCCTAAATAATTGGCACATGAACAAGACTGTCAGAGCCTCTAAAGATGAGGATGTTGTCCTATTTCTTCTTTTCTAATTGGTCATTGTTAATGTAAGGTTTTGGCTATAGATGTAAAATAAGGGATTCCTGAAGGCTATTAGGCCTATTTCATGTGTATGCTTGATGTCTCACAGAAAATGGAGCACATAAAATGATGTTTTAACATAGGCTCTACTGGTTTTTATAGTCAGTGGCACAGTTGCAGTTGTATATAATGTTTAAATTACTTAGTGATAGGCCTAATGTTTGAATCCACATGAGAAAAATATTTTAGTCAGTATAGCTAACAAAACTAGAAATGGGGCTCTTGAAACCTATAGTAAACTGCAATGTTTGGTTAAGCTAGCCAAGTAAACTGGCAGGAACTATCTATTTGAACTATAGGACCAGCAAGGTGGCCTTTGTGATAGAATATGGTATACACAAGACGTCACAAACATACTTAGTGTACCATAGCTGGGAAGTGGTAGTTAGGTTGAAATATCCAAGTGCACACTGACCTTATTGTACTGCACATTAGGGCATCATCATGACATAGCAGCATACACTACCAAAATTGTTGGATGTATATCAAGGCAATCAAAGCATATCAGGGTATAAATTGCAAGACAGAAGTCTACACTAACTCTTGTGCACATTTGCACACAATAATGTAAGGCTTAAATTTGGCTTTTAAATACAAACAAGATAAACACAAACTAGGGATAGTATTTGTTTTTAAATAAAAAATATGATTTAACATAAAAATGAATGTTTAACATTTTTCTCTTGTATGCTAGTTATTCTTTTGTTATTAATTAGGCCTATTATGTCTTTTATTTACTAGACCAAATTTTAATTTTTAAATACAGGTACTAAAAAAATATATAGCATTAAACTAGTTAAGGCCCTAACATCATTATGATATTGTCATTTATCAAGACTTCTTCTGGACACTTCTATAGGCCTAGGCCCTACCTTTATTAAAAATTGATGCATTAGGGTAATGTATCATCAACCGAACAGTGTATCTTCAAAACCAAACAAGAATTTTGACTCCTTCCTTGGTCTCGTGCAAGACAGAAGCAAGCTATTGTGTTTCACAGAACAACTAATTTGAAAGTTGAAGAAATTATCTACAAGCTGAGGCATGATGTGCAATGAAGCATTAAGAGGAAAGAAAGATATTGATGTTTCAGTAGAAATTTTTATTGCAAAAGCATACTTTTTAACAACATTTTTTAGTATGTACTTTAGACAAAGATTGTAAGTGGTTGCTTGCCAATTAAATGACCATAAATGTAGTTATTTATAGAGCATGAAAAATGCTTTCAAATGACATAATTCATGATAGTCCACTCCTTAAAATAGGATTAAACCACTCACTCAAATTTTAAAACCAAACATCAAATTCTCTGTTTGGTTTGAAGATACATGAAAATCATTGTTCGGTTTTAGATAAAAAGCAGGAATAACTTTGACAAAATAGCAAAAGCAGATACTTTTTAGAAAGATGTAACTGTTTTCTATAACTTGGCTTTTGATTTATCATCATATCTTAAATAGAAAATCTGTAGCTTAGGTTTGAAGTTAAAAAAATACACATTCTTGTTTGGTTGATGATACATTACCCTAATGCTTTTATTCGGGGCATTGTGTACACAGCTTATTATTTTCGGTGGATGGTGAAACATTTTTGTGGGCTAAATTTATTCCAGCAGCAGGCCTAACTCTGCCACCTTTCTAAAGATTACATTTGAAATTTTGAATACAGACAAAAAGCCATGGATTTAAGAAATAATACAGATCCTATTAATAGTGAGTAGGCCTTAAAATATAGCAAGTACTTTTACTGTGGTCTTTTACTAATGCTTACCCACTTAAAGGGCATATTAAATTTCAAATAAGCCCTAAGGCCCTATAGACTCATATACAGCAATATGCCAATAAAAACAGATTTAGATTATGTGATATTACACTACAATACTTACAATATTGAATTAGTAGGTAGGCCTAGCTAGCATCTAATCACTAAGCTGCCTACCTTAAACTACAGGCTACAGCCTATATAACAAGCACGTCAAGCATGTGTTCGTGATGCAGTACAGGAACCATGCCATTGCCAAGTAGCAAATTTGCACAGCTGCAATACCATATAGTCTTATTTTCTAATTCTGAAATCCAGTTAACAGTAACCGCACGTGACAATCATCGAAACATTTTTATTAGCCCGCCAGTGCATTCTGTATTGTATGAGATCTTTAGTTTTTATAATTAGTTTAACGAATTTTACTCACAATTAAAAGTTATTTAAAACATTTTTTTGTCTTCTGCTTCGAATTCGCACCAGAATTTAAAACAAAAATCGACTTCGCCCTACGTCGCGAAAACCCGTAGTTGGCGAAAGAGATATGTTTTTGCTTTATTTGGATTTTTCCTTGTTGGTTTCTCTCTTTTAAACCGTAAATGCATTTGAAAAATAAATCTGGACCACTTGTTCTACAATTGTAATCAAAGAAATGGTACTTTAGATTATATCAATTGCTGTATTCTTTCTATAAGTTCTATAATTTTCATGTAAGCAACTACTCGTATATTTAATTTATATACTGTACTTTGGTACCTCGTAAATGCATGCAAATAGTAAACCAGTTTTTTGAAACTTTGCAAAAGTGATGGTTGATAAAATGAAAATGTATAATATGCAGGCAAATTTCAGCCAGATTACCAGGTATTTTACCTGAAAATTTTCACTGGCGTAGCAAACCGGGCTCATATCGAAAAATGGCCCTTTTTGAGGCACACCCCAACAACCCACGCGTTGGGGTGAACACAACGACGCGGTCCAGTTTCTGACGGTAAAAATAAGCAATTACGCCTGTTAGCTACAGAAAAATCTATAGTTTACTGTGTTTTCTCGATTGTACAACTATCAAAGCACAAGTTGAAATTTGTTCTTTAGCGTTGATAATTTCAACAGCTGAAAATTGATTCAATAATCAGGTGATTTGTAAAGCAGGCTAAATTTGACTGCGACTTGCGGCTACTGACCTACTAGCCGCCAGCGACATCAATATCGACAGCGATGACGGAGATGTGGTATCTCGCGGCGTCGGTGCAGCACCAAGTCCAGTCAGCTGCAGTTGTTGAACCCCGCCGACTCCGCCACTGCCACTGACGTAGCCAATGCCGGCGCCGCGTCGAGAAGTGAGTCGACGATGGCGAACGCGCCGGATAAGGACGAGTGCCGCTACGACGCTGAAGATCAGGGCGGCGCAGGAGAGGGCGGCCACCTCTGACCAGTAAATGGCGTTGTAGCGGAGGTAGCCAAACTCCGACGGCCGAGCGGTTGCTCGGGCCTCGCGCTGCGTGAGATCTAGGCCGGCCACAATGGCTATAACGCCGGCTACGGAGAGCACGGCGGAGCGGTAGGCGAGACAGACCGGAGCAACGCTGTGCAGGCAGTTGCGCAGCGTTGGCTTCGGGCGCGCGCCGGCATCCTCAGCTGGGCAGCTGGACACGGTGGTGGCTGCTGTCCACATTTTGGTGTACTTTAATTATAGCTTTCTCGATCGATGATGCTGCGGAATTTAATAAATAGCTGATTCTATTCGTACAAATTGGACACGTATACCTGTAATTATCCCCATGAATTTATTGACATATATACAAGGTATAAGGCGTATAGGGGCGTATATGGAAGCCGGCATTATAGTTCCTAGATCAGATAATATTGCCAGTCTATGATATCTAGAGATGTCTGATCATTAACAGGAATCAAGATACTTGTTTTGCACGAAGGCATAATTTTCATTAGTAGCTTTGTGCCACTATACGAGCTACTTGGATAAATATAGCCATTAACAACTTCACGCAATAATCATTAATTAGCACGCATCTTTGATGGGCTAATCTGCATACGTGTTTACAACGGACTCATGTTTTGAAGGTCGGGGGTTCGATTCCACTGGAATAATATGTGTATTTTAGCATGACACTTAACTCTGCATTGCTTCAGTTCACCCAGCTGTTAAATGGGTTCCAGCATCAGCTGGGGTAATTGAGCGTTGTGGCATTCCCCATGTCCATGGACTAAATAGACGTACGCAGCCTTCAGATAGCTGCGGCTGTTCTGTCGGTTACACATCAGGCCCGATTGAGGAGGGTGTAACCAATTATTATGTTTAACCCAGAATGAGTTCGTTTAGCTGTAAAGTTAGTAAAACAACCTGTGCTTAAAAAACAAGCGTGATTAAATTAATTGTCCTCCTATTTTCTATATAGAAAATTGTGTTTTAAATTAAAAACGCTGGGCCGTCACCAAAGAGTAAGTAAAAAAGACCCGAACGGACTTCGTACGCTCGTCAAATTTGTTTTAGCGAGTTTTCGATTCTATCAAGGTAAGAAAGTACAGTATCTTCGATTTTTTAGCACTTGTATAAGTGCATTGCCTATAACAAAAGGTACTTTTCTCAGCTAAATTTACTAAATTTATTAGTAAGATTTGAGTTGACTCTACTCTTCGGCTCACCTTGACGACGCGCAGTACAAGAGCCAACCAGTTTATAGCATTATTGAAGATCGAAATCGGAGCCGGTGCAGTAGGCCCTCTAATACAAACAGCAGGCGGCTCCCGGGTCTGAAGGTTGATGATGGGAGCCACGGGAGAAGCGACGAGAGTAAAAGCGACCTTATTGGTGGATGCATACGCGGCATGGGAACTTGGATTTATGCCAGTCTCGCGTCTGCATGCATATATAGCAGCTGCGTAAGGTGCTTTTGAACACTGAGCCAATAGTTGGTAAGAGGAGGAAACGAAAAAATACATCCTACCGAAGCTCACACTTTCGGGCTATGCAAGCAAGCAAGCTGCTCGTGGGATTTATAAAATAGGAGTTGAGATGTGGGCTGAGCATGCAGGGGATTGGAGAGACGACTGCAGCAGCCTGGATAAAGAAGACCGCTGACTGGATTCCCTTGTGTCTACTGCTGCGACCCTCGGCCCTGAGAGCCCGTGTGCGCACTGGCAACAGTTAATGTACATTGTTTGCCTAGCCTAACACTCTCAGAGCATGCCTGCGTGAGAAACTGCCGGATTGAGGCACAGGTGTGGCGTGGACAGACAGACTGAATGCTAAGCCCGCATCGAGAATTTTTTAGTTTGACAGGAAAACGATGTTCAGACGAGTACTCGATTATAAATCTTATTTATAACCAGGTATTTTCTAGTGGGATAATTGCTGCAAGAAGCACATTCGAAAATTTCTTGCGATATGAATAAAATAGACATTGCACAAGGGTCAAAGGTTGGCGGCCTCTTCAAGATTACTAACGACCGTGGGTCACATAGTCAGAAACATCGTGATTGTTTAACAGTAATTAAACAACATAGCATTTCAAATACGAACATTTTTCCGCCCGATCAGATGAATGGCGGTGATGGTGATCCAAAATCCTTCAACATACTCGTAGATATAATTTTCCAGCTCGCAGAATTCCATCGTGTAACCGTGTCGGCTATTTTTGTTCGCAGTATACAGAGCACTGTTACTCGCAGTTGTCTCAGTCACGGGGTCTTCGACGTCGGACGGCTTTGAAAGTCAGTTTATCGAAAAGGGCAAAAAGTTTGATCCATATGTTGGGCGTTCACGAAAATCGGTCATTCAGCTTGTCAGTTACCAAGTGGGCAATTGTGGGTAATAAATGATAAATCAGACAATGAAATTTCTGGAACGACCTTCTTTAAAGCCTTCTACAGCAATTAAATTTGCAGCAATTAAGCAAGACAGCTTACACGATTCTAAAAACACAAGAAAAAATAGTCAGACACCATTTCCTAAATTTCCTAGACACCAGGTATATATTCTCCGGAAATTCTTGGGTGAATATAGTGTTTACTATATCATTATCATTATCATCATTATCATTTCATTATATCACTATATCATTAGGGTGAACACCCTATAAATTTTTTTTGAATATGTCGAATCTTTCTTTCAAAATTAGTTTTGCAAGAGCTGTGTAAGCAGAAATTCAATACAGATCCAGGCTACCTCGGGAGCTATGCAATGCAGCAAGAAACCTATTAAACAGCTTGAGTCTTCAGAACAGTACACACCGGTCAAGAAGCCGGTGACTGAGCAGCAACAAAAGAGCCGCAGCTTAGTCAATAAATAGGACTCGCAGGTCAGACTTGTAGTCTGTAGTTTGTAGTCTGACCTCGTGAAGGAGATTCACGAGATTGTGCTGCAGTTTGAAACTGATGATGGTGCTGGCGTTGATTTCAACGGTGAAGGCTTTGTATTGACGTTGATCATTGAGAGAATGTGAGAGAAAAACTTGCTTTCTGCAAAGTTATAGTAGCTATCATAGTCCTTTATAATTACCCCATATTTGTGACACCAGTGACTCTTAACTGTTAGATTAATATTAAGAACATTGATATCGACGTTGGGCCAATATTTCCTCATGCTGCATTCTAGTTTGCATCGGTACTTACTCTTGTAATTGGGCTCGTGTGCTTGGTAATAAGATCCTGGAGAGACGATTGGAAATATTTTTATTGAGAATTTATTTTTTTCGGAGGATAAGCACCCTAGGTTTGGGATCTTGAGTTTTGGGATTGGGATTTTGGCGCTAATTTGATTGTCTGGGCACACTTTTTGCAGGTTCACTTTTTGGGCTGGGAGGCTCGTATCAGGAATATGGAGATAGACTTTTTTGGGCTAGACTGATCTGGAATAGGCTGCGAAATTTTTTGTCCTAACCGATTTGGAATAATGGAGACTATGGAGACAGCTTTTGTGAGAGGCAGGTAGCCTTTTTCCTGATCTCTTTGGGAACAATAAAGCTAATAGATTGTGGATTATGGCGGCTGCGTAAACTCTTGCCCCAGATAGCCCCTCTTGCATACTACTTTCCCCAGCGTTATTACGTGCTTACAAAGTATTAAAAGGCGAGAAACACGTCACGTAATGTTGAATTTGAAAAAATAGCTACAGTTCAGTTCGTTAGCCAGTTCAAGGACGGTCAAAGTTAGACCAAGCATATTTATAATTGCAATGTACGTACGTTGCAGTGATCATTTGAGCACGAATTATAAACTATTCGATAAAACTATAAATAGAAAAAGGTTAGCTACCTACAAAATTCAATTGCAGGTGCTTTCACCGGAATGTTAGCCGGGTCGAACTCTTCGGCGTTAAAAGCGGCAATGTCTGCCTCGGATAGGCTCTCCAACAAACTGTAGTCCGGGCACACTGACGCGTCTGCAAAGCCGCTGCGACCTGTGCTACCTGACGATGCCGCTGAGCCTCCACTTGATGCGGCTTTGCTAAAAGAAAACGTGGACGATGAAGCGCCAGATGTTGAGGCTGTGGTTGCGGAAGCATTGGCGTTGACTTGCTGCTGTTGTGGTCGCATCGGTTGTGATTGATTGCTAGATATCACACCAGCAGAGCCTTGAGCTTGCTGTGTCTGGGATGCAGCAAACGGACCACCAGAACTCGGTGCCTCTTGAGGTCGCACGCCCGAGAGCGGACCACCAGAAGCCGGTGCTTGTTGAGTCTGCGCTCCAGAGAACAGACCACCAGAACTCGTTGTCTGTTTAGTCTGCGCTCCAGAGAACAGACCACCAGTAGCCGGTGCATGTTGAGTCGGCGCTCCAGAGAACAGACCACCAGAAGCCGTTGCCTGTTGAGTCTGCACTCCAGAGAACAGACCACCAGAAGCCGGTGCCTGTTGAGTCTGCACTCCAGAGAACAGACCACCAGAAGCCGGTGCCTGTTGAGTCGGCGCTCCAGAGAACAGACCACCAGAAGCCGGTGCCTGTTGAGTCTGCACTCCAGAGAACAGACCACCAGAAGCCGGTGCCTGTTGAGTCGGCGCTCCAGAGAACAGACCACCAGAAGCCGGTGCCTGTTGAGTCGGCGCTCCAGAGAACAGACCACCAGAAGCCGGTGCCTGTTGAGTCGGCGCTCCAGAGAACAGACCACCAGAAGCCGGTGCCTGTTGAGTCTGCACTCCAGAGAACAGACCACCAGAAGCCGGTGCCTGTTGAGTCGGCGCTCCAGAGAACAGACCACCAGAAGCCGGTGCCTGTTGAGTCGGCGCTCCAGAGAACAGACCACCAGAAGCCGGTGCCTGTTGAGTCGGCGCTCCAGAGAACAGACCACCAGAAGCCGGTGCCTGTTGAGTCTGCACTCCAGAGAACAGACCACCAGAAGCCGGTGCCTTTGGAGATTGGGCGCCGCCGAACAAGCCGCTGCTGGTGCTGCCAGCAGTAGCGAAGGCTGTAGGCGCCTCACCGAACAAGCCGCCGGAGCGCCGGGGTGCGACTAGTCCACCGCCGGAAGGGCTCACAGTCTGAGCCGAAGTCTGCAAAGCAGCTGGCTGTAGACGTTGATTCTGAGCAACGTACTGCCTCTGTGGAAGGGTTGCGACGGC
The DNA here is from genome assembly GCA_950097015.1 of Macrostomum hystrix. Classification (NCBI taxonomy): domain Eukaryota; kingdom Metazoa; phylum Platyhelminthes; family Macrostomidae; genus Macrostomum; species Macrostomum hystrix. Next base: position 1,086,296 of record CATNEN010000008.1, read on the forward strand.
GTTTATGAAGACGAGTTTAGTGCTAATGATTCCTATCAAGAATTCAGATAGGAAGATATATTATGTTAAGCGACGAAAGCAAGAAACTAACCAGAGCTTCCAGCACTGCCGCATTTGGCTGTATGATCGCCTGCCGTTTAGCGGCATAGTCCTGTGCTAGGCTGGCCATTTTGGCAAGATGCTCGGCGCTCCAGCCCGACGGTCCTACTCGGCTCTGGTAAGCGTGCAAACGAAGCTCCTCCGGGCTGTAGTCGGCTAATTCTGGCAGGCTGGGCCAGTGCGGGTTGCCATAGCAACTGAATGGCCACATTTTGGCGCCCTCCCAGGAGCTCACAAAGTGGATGATGTGACCCACCGGGTCGGATGATTGCGACGGCGGATTCTGAAGTCGCAATCGATTCATGGCTTTTAAAAAATATGCTGGTTCCTTTATTTAAATATTTGGGTACCTTGCATCGGGAATAGGCAATGAAGCTACAGGCCCAGAACACTACCTTCTCAATTCCTCGCTCTATCAGATGAGTATGATGACATCTATGGCCCTCAACTGGGACATCCCAATTTTAGTGAACCCTTTCAGATCCCAGTGTTAAAAGGCTACAACCTTTTAATGCGTATTTTGAGAACGACAAGGACTCTAATGCAAGATCCTCACCGGGTGAGTGGTGGAACGTTGACGCGTTTACCTCTCGCACCAAAGCTTCTGAACTCGAATCCACGGAGAATATCTAAGTTTAAAGCTCAAAGAAGGATAGAAGTCCCTGATTAAAAAACGGTGCAGTAATTTGCAGTTAAATATATTTTTGCTTGCATTATCAGAGTAGCGCTGAACATCGACAAATTATTAGGCAACCGTGATCGAAGTACGCAAAGTATTTTTATGGTCTCAATAATAAAATTGTTATAACAAACGGTGTTTGCATGAGTACTTTAAATAAACCCGTAAGAAACTCGGTTGGAATATCAATCGAAATCCAAGATCTTGGTTCATTGTTAAAACTAGGGCAAAATTTCTGGGTCATGTTGAGCCACAGCAAACTTTATTTCCTAAAAAAATCACAGTGTGCAACGCAAGCAAAAACATTTACTTTGCGAATATTATTTTTCTTAAAGGCTGCTCTCATAGCTGCCTACGTGGCAAAAAATATGCAAACAAGCAAGACAAGCTGCTACCGTGAGATAAATGGGAGTTGAGCAGTCTTCAGATTCGGGATCGTGGGAAATATTTTAAGTTAAAGGGAACTAGGAGCTTATCATAATGGGGCTCTGGTGGACTATCAGTGTCAAACTGAGCATGAGATACTTTGGCATCGGTCAGATATGCAAACTGGTATGCGGCATTTCACTGAGCATGAATTAGGGCTATAAGATGAGAAAAGTATTTTGTTATATCCTCTTCTACTTCGAGCAAGCGTACCGCTGGTTTGAGACAATGCTCTAATGGACGCCGTTAGTAGCCGAGGCTGTCTGCTGCTGCTGCTGCCCAGAATCTCTCCGGCGTTTCTTTGTTCTCTCAACGCCGCTGTCGCCTGACTCCGAGTCCGAACTAGCCGAATCGTCGCCCGAGCCGCTGCTGCTGCTTGACGAACTGGACGAGCTAGACGAAGACGAGCTACTAGACGAGCTGTGAAAACCGCTAGGCCGGCTAGTGTCGATGGAGTCAGCCACCGATGCCAGTTCTGGCCGACTCCGCCGCAGTACAGAGAGCATCTTGCGGGCCATCTTGGGCCGGCCGCGTTTAGTTTTATGCCAGACTACAGGAAAATTGACGCTAGAACAGAAGTTCTGCGTAACTGCGACCGTGTCGTCTAGATTGAGCACGACGTGCCACCAGCCGCCGGGCACGAAGACGGTTTCGCCTGGTCGTTGAAGAATCTCTAACGGACGATAGCGCTCCGGCCAGTCGGGCTGTTGAGTGCGGGGATAGACGCAGGTAAACCAGGCGGCGGCTTCGCCTTTCTGCTTAGCGGCCTCAATACCGGGCGGCTTGACCAGATCCTTAGGCGCGTCAATGGGGAACAGGCACCAGCGTTTGTGCCCGCGAACCAATGCATTCCAGGCGCTGGTGCCTAGGGGATCGATGTGAATTCCGGTGCCGCTGCGGGCTGGGCCCATTACGAACCAACGATAGGGCGGCCGCCTATGCTCGCCAGCAAGGCTAAATAGATCCTCTGGAAACAGGTGGCTCACCTGGTCGGGGGGCATTGGATTTCCCTGAGTTGCTTCGATATTACAATAGAGATAGATATGACGCATAATCTGGTTGGGCCAAATGTACAGCCAGTGTTACACATCTAAATGCTTCTCCGTACAGCAGCTGTTTAGTCCATGGACTGGGGGCCCTTCTATATTCTCCTTCTATAGATAAAACTTCTAGCATGGTCTAGTTTAGTTTTTTTGCAAGCAACAGTTGCTTAGAAACTAAATATCAAACTAAATATTGCCTACCAATTTTTTAAAACAACTAATTCACAGTGGACTGGGGGGGGCTAGTACATCTCAGTGGACTGGGGGGGGGGCTAGTACATCTCAGTGGACTGTGGAGTCTAGTACACGGTTCTCAGTGGACTGTGGAGTCTAGTACACGGTCCTCAGTGGACTAAGGAGTCTAGTACACTGTCCTCAGTGGACTGTGGAGTCTAGTACACGGTTCTCAGTGGACTGTGGAGTCTAGTACACGGTCCTCAGTGGACTAAGGAGTCTAGTACACTGTCCTCAGTGGACTGGGGAGTCTAGTACACGGTCCTCAGTGGACTGTGGAGTCTAGTACACGGTTCTCAGTGGACTGGGGAGGCTAGTACACGGTTCTCAGTGGACTGTGGAGTCTAGTACACGGTCCTCAGTGGGCTGGGGAGTCTAGTACACGGTCCTCAGTGGACTGGGGAGTCTAGTACACGGTCCTCAGTGGACTGGGGAGGCTAGTACACGGTCCTCAGTGGACTGGGGAGTCTAGTACACTGTCCTCAGTGGACTGGGGAGTCTAGTACACGGTCCTCAGTGGACTGGGGAGTCTAGTACACGGTCCTCAGTGGACTGGGGAGTCTAGTACACGGTCCTCAGTGGACTGGGGAGTCAAATTTCAAACCCAGACCTTTCTGTTAGGACCAGCCTTTTATCTAATATACAGTCACTGAAATTAAAACTCGAACAACTAGGAGTTAGTCTGCTATAATTAGCGTACATCACGGCTTCACCAATAACTCACCCTGTAGTCCTCAAGCAGTCGACGCTTTTTGCGGTGCTCGCCAAAGTTTCCATCGAAGATGTACAGCGGACTATCGTCGCTATTGGCGCGCATATACTGGGTGAAGTATTTCATCTTGATTCGCACAGAATAGCCCTCATCGTCTTCGCCGCATTTAAACCGCTGGTTGCGATACTTTTTTGTTAGACGAGGAACCGTCCATTTGCGCCAGGCCTGCGTTTTTTAAGTATTATCATGATTTCAGTCTGTGAATGGGAGCACGTCTGGCAGAAATGCCTGGCAGAACTGAAAACTGCCAGATGTCGGATTAGCTGCCACAGGCCAGCCAAAAAGTGCCAGCTGACAACTGCCATCCGCCAACTGCAAGGCTACAACTGCCAGCTGACAACTGCCAGCTGACAACTACCAGCCTACAACTGCTATACGCCAACTACCAGCCTACAACTGCCATACGCCAACTACCAGCCTACAACTGCCATACGCCAACTACCAGCCTACAACTGCCATATGCCAACTACCAGCCTACAACTGCTATACGCCAACTACCAGCCTACAACTGCTATACGCCAACTACCAGCCTACAACTGCCATACGCCAACTACCAGCCTACAAATGCCATACGCCAACTGCCAGCCTACAACTGCCATACGCCAACTGCCAGCCTACAACTGCCATACGCCAACTACCAGCCTACAACTGCTATACGCCAACTACCAGCCTACAACTGCCATACGCCAACTACCAGCCTACAACTGCCATATGCCAACTACCAGCCTACAACTGCTATACGCCAACTACCAGCCTACAACTGCCATACGCCAACTACCAGCCTACAACTGCCATATGCCAACTGCCAGCCTACAACTGCTATACGCCAACTACCAGCCTATAACTGCCATATGCCAACTACCAGCCTACAACTGCCATACGCCAACTACCAGCCTACAACTGCCATACGCCAACTACCAGCCTACAACTGCCAGCCTACAACTGCCATACGCCAACTGCCAGCCTACAACTGCCATACGCCAACTGCCAGCCTACAACTGCCATACGCCAACTACCAGCCTACAACTGCCATACGCCAACCATATGGAATCTATATGCAAATATTTGATTCCCATATTTCACTGTGTTTATATTCACAAGGTGTTTAAGTGTTTAAGCGCACGAGTACGAGGGTAGGACCTGATTAAGACAGGAATAAACTGTCTATCAGTTCACTTTATATCAAAACACACTGGATGCAAGACAAGGCAACTTACCTGCCAATTATCAATATCGTGTGTAATGACAACTGGCTTATATGGTCGCTCAAATTTCTCTCTGAACTCTTCAAGAGAAGTTGAGCGGGAGTCGATTCGTTCCACATTGTCCTTCACAGATGAGATACCCACATCTAAGGTGGCCTTGTAGTTGTATGCCTCCCAGTAGTTTTGGCCATCTTTGTATAGCTCTAGGCAAATAAAGAGTAAGAAACATCACATCATTTAGAAGTAGGTTTGTTTTTTAAGTCCTTGATATGATAATGATGACTTTTTTGCCAACTTCATTAGTTTAGGTGTAAAGCTACTTAATAAAATTATATGTATATATTATAAGTGGTAAGTGAATTACATACAGAATATTATCAATATTTTAAGCTTGTTATTATCTTGAGGGTGACATAGGTCTAACAAAGTAAAAAGTAAAAAAATTGAATATTTGATTGATAAGCTACTGCAACATAGTCCTAGTCTACTATAATTTTAGAATTTTAAGCACTGCAAAACTAATCCTTAGCTAAGAGTAGCTAATAAAAGCTTAGTATAAATATAATAAGACTAGCTAAGTAGTCATTGCAACATATCAGCATCAGATAAAGAAATTATTAAATACAATTTCGGTAGGCCTAAACCCTTCTTTTTCTTTAAAGTTTAGAGGGAAAATTCTTTGAGAAAACTTAAAATAACAAATATGAAACATAACGAAAGATAACAATTTCATAACAAATTCTGAATCAGATAAACTTTCTATATAGCTTAAGTATAGTCATGACTAGACCTACTTAGATTCATAGCAAAAATCATAACATACAGATTTAATGTTAGATATAGCTACAAGCTAGTTCTTGAGTAAAAATATTTGGCTCATCAAGCTAACTAACAATATAAAAACTGGTCACCGAAATGTCTTATCACCAAAATGACCTGGGACCTAAAAACTAATGTTTAGTTTCTAATTACATATAAATTTTGTTTTTTTGGAGCTACTACTATAGGTACAGGGGATGGATTTATTATTACTATTATTTGCAAGAGTGCTATGGGCACTCCTTGGTGACACTTGACCCACAGCTAGTGAGTAGGTAATTCTGCCCATTTCACTGACTCCTGAGCACACACATACACAAATACAGTAGGCCTAGGCCTACTGTACACAGGCACACACACAGGTGTATATATCTGCTTGACTTTCTCATTGTCATGCATTGTACACTTCACTGTGCTGTGCCTAGGTCATAAATTGCACAACAAGCCCACAAGCCTTCTCTCCTCAGCTGCACCCCAAATAAATGTGGCCTTGCAGCAGAATTGAACTTAGGGACCATAGTGCAAGAGGCAAACAGGTTAACAGCACAGCCACCAACCCCCACAGGTGTTGGATAGAGGGCCAAGACTAAATCTATTTACTGAAAAACTCTAAAATATTATTTCTAAATCTAAACACTGAACTCTAAATCATGCTCCAACAGTTATGAGCTAGGGCCTACAGACTTAGGTAACACATTCACTTATTAGCTAGATAAAGATTCATATAAGCTTGAAGTACACTGGACAATAGCTTGTTAATTTCTTACCAGGCCTAGCACGTGTTTTAGCATCCCATATTCGTTTATGATAGTTGCTGGCAGGCATATCGCTATAGGCCTATCTGAGACTTTAGATTTTAGATTTTGATATTGAGATATACTCAGTTAGCAAAACTAACTAGCAAACGGTACACTGAAGCCGTTTCTATAATGCTTTTAATATTTCTTTCTGCAAAAAATTAAAAACACGGTGTGGAGTGAAATTCCGTTGTAAAAGCTCGATATCTGTTTAGTATTGGCCTAGTGTAGCCCTGGTCAAGTGAAAAATCATTCACACCGGTCATAATTATTAAAGTTCTTTGATTATCATGTTTCAAACCGGCGCACTTCACTCTACACATAGGGACTTGCAGTTTTTTGAGTTTTACAACAAAAAATATAAACACAATACAAGCAACCCACAATTATAAAGCGACAGCTTCACAGCTGCACTTTACTAATAATATTTAAATTGCAAAGAACTTACCAAACTTACTAAACTGAGCATGCAAGTTTGCATACAGATTTAAGATGCATGAAAAAAATTGCGGTTAATTTTTAGATGGGCATCGAAATCGTCGAAATTTTATTTTATGTTTCATTACAAATTACAAATTCCTGTGCGAAATGAAATATATTTTTCACGCGCAACTTTAGCTAGTTGGAAAATGGGTTGGTAAGCTTTTTAAGCAAATATGGAACATTTCTAGAAAAATTACTATTGTTGCACCATTAAATTCTATTAGCCAGGGTTTGAGCGAGGGCTCACAAGCTTCAGAGAAGTAAATTTCGAGTACACTATCGTTTTTCAAAATGTCTGAGCTTTATCTAAAATTTCCCGCGCTTCGAAATTATGCATTGTCTAGACGGATTTTTTTCTCGATTGAGAGAAAGTATAATTTATCGCTTAGGTATAATTATGTATTTTTCTAAATAGATAGAACATATTGATCAGTGAAAGATCAAGTTGGAGTAATGTAAATAACAAGTGGATAATCCTACGATTTTCCTGCCATCAGATAGAGAGGGTTCTGAGCTTAGTAGGAGACAATCCAAAGCGTGTTGTGTTTTATGACATAGCTGACATTGAGTAATGTCCCACCAACCCTCAATTACCCCAGCTGAGAAGCAATGCAGTTGAGTGTCTTGTTAATGGACAATTGCTAATTTTTCCCGAAGAGTCGGGCAACGAACCCCCAACCATCAAGACGGGACTCAGACGCTCTATAACCACTAGGCCACAAAACTTTTGTGAATTTATCTGTGTGCAATGGTTTCATCACACTGCATCAAATGGCGAAGGTGTGATAGACTCGGAAAGCTAGCTGAACAAGTTTCAGCTGAATGTGTCCATATTTTTCCTGTCGGGCGGAAAACGACCCTTTAAAACGGATGCTCATAGTTTAGACTAATGACAGTTGTGTTCTATCGGTTCTCTGAAAAAACTGGACCATCGGCTGCAGCAGTTCAGCTCGTTTAGGGAAAAGCTGGTTCACCGTAGACTATAAATATAAGACTGCATGACTTTCATTTCTCACCCCACTGTTCCCTAAGAGAAGAGGATGGGATGCCAGCGATTCGCTGCCTGCCTGACTGTTTACAATCGCTAGCTAGGATTGGATTTTATGACACCTCGCATCGGTTAGCGGTCTCTCAGAGAAAAAAAGTTTAGCACAATCCCACACAGGCTGCAGGTGTAGCCAAAAGAAGAGTGGAAAGCGCTCTCAGCGTGTGAACCTCTCAGCAGCCCGCTCACTTTCTGGACCGTTGTCCCAGTTTTCTCACGGCATGCTATAGCAGGCTGCAGAGTATTTGAAAATCTATTGTCTGCTTCCCTGATAGTGAAGAAGAAATGCCTCAGACTTATGGGCAATAGAAATTATTAAAAAGATAAATTCGTACTTGTATTTTTTGGTCGAAAGCCACATGTGTTTGCATCGTGCGCAGTCTGAGCGGATGGAACTGTATAACAAAGCTGAGTGCCTATGCGAGATAGGCCAGCTGGATGCCAGGTCCATGCATGTGCACTCGCAGCCTTTGTGCAGCACACAAAATAATTGGCTCGCCTTATCAATCCGGCAGATCAGAAGCTGTGGCGTATACCATGCAGTCGCGGTGCCGTTCAAAGTTTTGTTAGGGCCAACGCCTTCCACTCTCTCTAATCTATCTCCTCGGTTTCCATCGAAACCCGCCGCTCTCTGTTCGTTCCAGGCGCAGCCTAGGCGAGTGCGATTTCCAAAGCAAAGCAACTTGCCGTCAGTCTGTCTGCGGGTTGCCCCAAGTCAGCGGGGGGAGAAATGCCTCCGCCGCGGCTAGACGAGGGAAAGTAGTCCCCGATTCCAGTCACGCAGCACCCGTTGCACCCCATTCTCCTTCACGCACAACACAGGCCACAATCTAAGCATCGGTCATTTCCTTTGTAGTTAGTAGAGAAAAACGACGCGAAGCAAACACACAGTGCGAATCTTTTTCCTAATTCTGTCAGCGCTATTCCAGCCTATTAGTAGGCGCATCGGCCTGATCTGCAGCGACGGAAATTTTAACGAAAAATAACTAGGAAAGATGGAGAGTCACAGAGAGTTGATACGAGAAACCCAAGTGTTAACAAGGCCAAAAACACCGGCACACATGCCTGCCACTTATGCAGCTTGTACTAACATGGGCTATTTCACTCCAGCAAGCAGAGATATTCGCCATGGTGACTTGGGAACACGGCTTCTGCATGGATATTTGTGAGGCCTGTGGCATCCCATTTGATGCATCGCTGGCTGGCCTTGAGCCTCGATCCCACCGCCTCCTTCGACATCGGCACGGGGGCAGGCCAGCCAATGCTGACTCTGCGATTGCGTCCCCACCCCAGGTTCTTTCGAATTCCACAGTCAACCCCCTCTCTAGCGCGCTGCTTGGCCAGATAATTGGCCGTCCTATGCTTTTTCTCCTTCAAAAACTAATTTTTGTTCACTATCCCGCACTCCGCCTCGCTGTTGGTCTCTCCAAACTGCTTTTCCAGCTTCGATTCTTGGTCTCCGCGAGCGCCGCTTGATTATTTTGCTTTTCTATTCCGAGCGCTCGCCTTGTTCCCGCCTCTCCATCTCCGATAGTTCCCTCACCACCCGCTACTCGCAATTGCGTCGGGCATATAAGCGGTCCACTCTCTTGTCCGGCAGATGACATATTTGGACATTGGCTGGTCGCGCTCCTTGAGATTAAACGCACGCAAAGTTTCCTTAATTCCTCTCTACGCCTTCTCGCTTTGTTTTCCCATCGATTGATCAAGCGATCGCTTTGATTCATCGGCTGTCAACTAGAAGTCGCAGAGGGGCAGCCACAAGTTTGCCAAAATTGTGCGCACTTGTGTGTGGGCGGATCAAGGACCTTAAATTAATCGTGTATAAATTCAACGCGACCAAACAACGAAAGCGATTAATCGTAGTGAGGAAGAATTGGTGGCTAGGTGATACCCCGCCAAACAGAGCTAATTAAGCGATCCGTCATACACTATAGCCTCTGATTTGTACTTGCACTTCCGGTGAGTTGATTTATTTCTGTGTCTCCTTATCTTGCACCTGCTTTTTTATCACCATGTCTTGCTTGAAGATGAGACGATTGCTGCACCAATAATACAAATGCATGCATTTTGGCATGTCCATCTCTATAAGCACGTTGTAACCCATGTCCCTAAGGAGATCTGATCGTCACCACTGTAAGACATCAGATGCCCTGATCCCACCCCATTTCAGATGTCTTGACTCACATCCCTACGAGACTTTATGGTCCAGGTGGCTATAAGATTTTTTATCCCAATCCCTATGAGATGCTGCGATCCCAGTCCACATGCGATGTTGTGATCCCAGTCCCCATTAAATGCTGTGATCCCAGTCCCTCCCTATGTGATGCTGTGATCCCAGTCCCCATAAGATGCTGTGATTCCAGTCTCCATGAGATTCTGTGATCCCAGTCCCCATGAGATGTTGTGATCCCTGTCCCCATTAAATGCTGTGATCCCAGTCCCCATGAGATTCTATGATCCCAGTCCCCATGTGATGCTGTGATCCCAGTCCCCATGAGATTCTGTGATCCCAGTCCCCATGTGATGTTGTGATCCCAGTCCCCATTAAATGCTGTGATCCCAGTCCCCATGAGATGCTGTGATCCCAGTCCCCATCTGATGCTGTGATCCCAGTCCCCATGAGATTCTGTGATCCCAGTCCCCATGAGATGCTGTGATCCCAGTCCCTCCCTATGTGATGCTGTGATCCCAGTCCCTCCCTATGAGATGCTATGATTCCAGTCCCCATCAGATGCTGTGATCCTGCAGTCCCTATGAGATGCTGTGATCCCAGTCCCCATGAGATGCCGTGATCCCAGTCCCTCCCTATGTGATGCTGTGATCCCAGTCCCTCCCTATGTGATGCTGTGATCCCAGTCCCCATGAGATGCCGTGATCCCAGTCCCTCCCTATGTGATGCTGTGATCCCAGTCCCTCCCTATGTGATGCTGTGATCCCAGTCCCTCCCTATGTGATGCTGTGATCCCAGTCCCCATGAGATGTTTTCATACACAATTAGATGTGAATTGCATCCCTCTGACATCTCTTGGTCCCCCAAAGCAATGAGATGTCCTGATTCTTATTCGGATGGCAAATCCTGCTGCCTTTTTTCAGCACTAATAATACAACTCGCAACCGAACTGAAAATCTCTGAGAATTATCACAATATATGATTTTTTTCCTATCGAGGATTGTCAAATTTGGGAGCTTCTGGAACTAAGATATGTAAAAGTATATAGTTTGCGAAATTCCCGTCTGCTGTGTAAATTTAGCTAATAAAAGTTCACCAGCACTACTTTATCAGTAGCAGAGTGAAGGCGGTAATGCTACACCAAGGCTGTGGGCTGTTTTGTCTGGCTTGGAGAAACGCGCAGCGAATGATTTAGTGGAGTCATTGCGTGGCAGCGGCCCCTGTCACAAATCCATTAAAAAGCAATGGAGCCAAGCGGGTTTCACGGAGCACACGTGGTCAGAAAGGCAATGTTATCATTCCGAATAGATTTTCTGAAACAGACTTGCCGTAAAAATTCCTTCCGCAAAGAATAAAAGAAGGCCTGGACTAAAGTGCCGGCCTTCAAGCGCCATTCAAGCTCCGAAATACCTGACAAGGAGTGGAGTGCCTTTTGTCAGCTTTGGGCACAGGGGGCGAACGCTACTGGATTCGATTCATTCTTGATTGCGTCGTCTCCTTCTGTAAGCCATCATTTTGCCATTAAGTCTCGTTGAGCCATAGAAACCAGTTGTCGACCGCGCTTTGACTTTTTCGCGATCATTTTCAGGTAGGCAAATGAGGATGCAATGACCCGCTGGGCCAATAGACGCGAAGTATTAGTGAAATTGAATTGGGAACATTCCTACGCGAACATTCCTACAGTGAGATGGGATTTGAGGCTATTTTAGATTGCCAATGCCTAATTTATTTTACTTTTCGAGTTGGAATTCGCATATAGCAACAATCCACCATGTCAGCACGTTCTCAAGGCGCCTTTGACGAGAAAGTTGACTTAGAAAATGCCCATGCAGCTCTGCCAATTCAGTATGAGAAAGTCAAACATGCCCTAAGAAATTCCTGACCCTCGTCAAACAAGTCAAGCAGTCCATCGGTCACAAGGTGACTTTTGACTCTTTTTGGCGAAGAATGAAGCCACTTAGGGCCGGGTGAAATTGTGCAACATTTGTAAATGCCTGAAAGTGATGGAGAGCGGCGCTGTTTGCGGCCGATGGAAATTGAGTAAACGTGTCACGTCTAGAACAATTAAGAGGGCCCGACGTTGCAGACTTGCAGCCAGCGGTGACCGCCACTCAACTGGCCTTCCCGAAAGCACCCAGCTGTCACGGGGGCCATTATTTTCATGGCCCAGATTTTTTTATTCAAGAATCTCACCCCAAACTGATCGAGAGATGCCAGGAGCTAAGTGGAGGCCGGCAGGGCAGCAAGCCAATGGCAGACTGCCAACACCAGCCTACCCCAGAAATTTCCCCAACCTCCGCTCGCCATAGGAAGAGACCGAAACGGCGCGCATTTGTCTCCCCTCAGCAGGTTTTTAGACGCCAGAAAATTAAAAGTCAGGCGCCACCGCGGAGAGACAAGACGTTTAAGGAGGCTGGAGCGGACAATCGCTGTCGGATTATAGCGTTAATCGACTCCCCGACCCGAACAGAAGTAGGCACTGCTGTCTCACTCAGAGCCAATAAAGTCACAACAAGAGACACCAGACAGACAGACGGGCCGGCAGACAGCCAGGCAGACAAGCAGACAGAGAAGCAAGTGGCACCCAGAAAGAGAGAGAAAGACCGACTCTAGCCTAGAATTTATAACCAGCGCATTAAAACCGCAGATGCAGCTACCTCGCGGCGTCTCACCACAGCTGCTGCTAATTCAGCTCCTGCCGGTGTTCCTACTGACCAGCGCAGCCGAGGCGACGAGTCAGAAGCCTCCGTTGCCGCATTCGCCAGCCGAACTTCTTGCCATGGCGGCAGCTAGAAGCCCAACATCACCGCCAATGACAACAGCGACAACGCGTCAGCCAGCGAGTCGGCTATCCGCCAGCGAGCACATGTACCGCCTGTACCGCTTGATGCGTGACGACCCCCATGACCTCCAGCTCGGGCCTGTGGACGGCGCCCCGGACATTACGGGCCCCGTTGGCTCGGTCATTAGTCACAGCCTCATTGGTGAGCTACGTGGAGCCCGACTTCGTGCTCTGACCCGTACGAATAATAATAATAGTAATATTCTGCCCATTTCGCTGACTCCTGAGCACACATACAAATAGATACTGTACGCAGGCACATGCTCACACAGGTGTATACATCTGCATAGACTTTCTCATCGTTAGGCAGTGGATGCTTCACTGTGCCTTGGAGGTTGGCCCTCAAGGTAGTAAACAAGCCCCGAAGCCTTCTCTCCTCGGCTGCGCCCCAAATAAATGTGGCCTCGCCGCGGAATCGAGCTCAGAGACCTTGGTGCGAGAGGCAAACGCGTTAACCGCTCTGCCACTCACCCAACTGACTGAGGTGGAGAAATCCAGTAGAGATCAATATCGCGCCCGCCTGGAAACTAGAGCCCATCCATGACAGCTAGTCACGAAAGTAATAGACAAAGGTTGAATCAATTAGACCAGCCTCAAAATATTTACTATTCACGGAGTAATAACAGGCCAACAAAGGACCCAAAGATAGCAATCTTTGTTTTTAGACAAACCCAAAATTATAAGTGACTTGGCAAAGAAGCCTTGCTTAGGCCCTAGAGTGGAATGTAGGCAGTCCAATTCCTTAATTATTCACGATAGACAATTCCACGAATAAAACGAGTGTTTGGTTCTGTTTAACTGATGGCACGATCGCGTGAGGTAGGTGCGTGGGACCACCCTCGGGATGGCTTGGTCCCAGATCCCAGGAACAAAATTTGAATGAATAATCAGTTTTAGAGTTGCAGTTGACATAAGATATCCATTTATGCTTTGATGGAGAAGAAAGCTAAATAATCATCTAAGCTTCATTCGATTTCTGCAAATCTCTCTTTACCCAACATGGGTAACATGGGTTCATTAGAATTTCACTAGACTTTTAATCACTTTTTCCTTCTTTTATGTATCTTAATAATACCCTGCTTCCTCTCAAATCCTAGTAGAATCACCCGAAGCCATGGTCGCCACCTTCAACGCTTCGTCACCGGAGACAGCGGAGCTGCTGGCCGCAGTGCAGCTCCGGCTCAGTCGCCGCGGCCTCGGCCTGGATAGACGAGGCCGCAGACTACTCGCTCACCGAGTGATCGCTCACGTGTGCGAGCGTCATGCCGGTGCGGGTCTCCTGCCAGCCCATGCCAATGAGCTCGCCGTCCAGCTGGATGGACACGAGTTCGAATCCTGCCGCAAAGCTGGCAACGGCAAAGTGACTGTCCGACTTGCTGTGCGACCGACAACCTCCGACGCTGTCGAAAATTGGATGCCGAGCGCGTCGATTCACTCCAGACGTCGACGCGAGATCGGTGAGCCGCCGCAGCTTGTGACCTATCATCGGAGTCGGCAGCGCCGCGAGGTCCGACACTCCGCCAATAGGAGACGGCGTCGCGAGGGAGGCGGCGGCAGTGGTGGAAGTGCCAAACGGAGACGCCGCCAGAGCAGCTCCTCGCAGCAGCTGCGTCACGTCAGCTCCGACCTCAGCGCCGTTTGCCAGCGTCGTCCGCTGTACGTAGACTTCGCTGACATCGGCTGGGACTCCTGGATCGTCGCGCCGCAGGGCTTCGATGCCGGCTCCTGCGCCGGCCAGTGCCCGTTCCCGTTGAGCGATATCTTCAACGCCACAAATCACGCCATCCTGCAGATGACACTGCACAGCAGCCGGCCCTCGCGAGTCAACCCGCCGACCTGCGTGCCAGCCAAGCTGCGGCCCAAGACGCTCCTTTACCAGGGCAGTCACAATGAGATTGTACTCAAGACATTCGACGAGATGGAAGTTGAATACTGTGCCTGTCGGTGATTTTACCCCGCACCCTCTGAGCCTCTCTGAGCACCATCTCCTGGTGAATCTAGCAAATTTCAGACGCTTTGCTGAAATGGCTTAGGATTAAAGAGCAGAACATTTCGGATGATTGCATAAATTGATTCTGTATCGCATCCAGTCAAGATTTTAAAACTCGGCCTGAGAGAATGCAACATCGGCTAAGTCTTTGTCTAAAATTTCAGCCTAGTTTTTCATAGCTTGCTTTGACGTAGAAATAAAGCAAACTAATTTAGCAAAAACTGATTCAGAGAGTCGGAGAGAACTTGAGAGCGTATCAGCAGCGGGAAGGAACCGTTTCTATGTGAATAAGGCCGTTAAAAAACTGCGGCTCAGAAAGCTTGCTTCCTCTGTGCAACAGACATCACTTGTGTTCTGGCTTACTATTTTACCTCTCTTCTTCCGGCCTTTCTATTCGGTTTTTCTGCTCGCTTAACGATTTCTCATTCGCCAGTCTCGAAACTGACAAAAGGAGAGATGATTTCTGCAATGGATTAAGTCACAGCGCCGCTCCCATCCTCATATGAGCGATCAATTTAGCATACTCATCTGCTCACCGCACTGCTTCTTTCGAAGAATTCTTCAAATCACAAGTCCCTACCTCGTGCTTCTATGTTGACATGCAATTTTTTTTACTCAACGCACCGCGTTATTTAGCAAATATCCCCCTTGTCTTCGACCGCCGAACTGTGTCTGTCCAGTGGTCGTGTATCTTTTGCTCGATATATATTTATTTTACGGCTTGAATGCGTCATTTAGAGTGGTATTTGATGAAACTGTACCTCAACCAGTCAAATTTATATACAGGATAGCGAAAACAATTTACTGAAATCCCATCACCTAATTATCCTGTAATAATCCTAGTTTTTGTACTATTGAACAAAACTGGATATTTCAGTTACCAACTTTTTCAAAGGATTTCAGCTTTTGATTCGCACAAACGACTCTAAGTTAAAGCTTAGGCTGACACGCGTACTCATCAGTCTCATTGGTATTATTTTTTTATCGTTTTGGCATAAGTTCAAATTGAAAAGCTTTGTTTTTGTCTCAACTCGCATAACTTGATGCACTAATGTGTACATCTCGCGAGTCTGTGCATGTCGTTGTAAATGTTTACTACGAGTTACGTTATTTTTTTGTTTAAAACAAACGCAAATCTGTCACTATAGCCTCCTTAAAGACTGATTCGAAATTGGTATCACCGGCACAATTTAATTACGATAACCTCAGACTGCACTGTGAAAATATCTGGCACCAGTTTGAAGTTTAAAAGTTTCTTCTTGTTTTTTTTTCACTGACAAAAACACAAAATAAAGCTGTTTGCGAAACAAATTAAAGTCATTGTGCTTCTTTTCGCATGCCTGCCGTCTGTCTGTCTGTCTGTCTGTCTGTCTGTCTGTCTGTCTGTCTGTCTGTCTGTCTGTCTGTCTGTCTGTCTGCCTGTCTGTCTGTCTGTCTGTCTTTACCTCTCCACCCCCATGCAAAGCTATCTAATTGCAGTCGCAGCACTGGAAGGCAGTGCCCTAGCTGCATACTGCAAGCATAGCAGTCCACACACTGGACCAACCAGCGCTGCCGATTTGCATTTTTGTATCAAAAATCCCTAAACTACAGGCATGTTCTTATTGCTAAAACATTCTTTCAATTTCAGGCCTCAAAGGTCAGAGTTTTTTAATGTAACAAGGGACAAACAAGGCGACACACTTTGTTCGTCGGATGACTCAGGAAAATTACCATATTTTCCGTTCCATTAGGCGATCCGCTGCAGTTGATTCCGAATGATGGCGAGTTACATAATTTGCTGCTTTATCGACAACGATCTGCAACTGGCTGTTCTGTTTGCGGAAAATAATTTCAATTTAAAGCAAAAATGACTGACAGAGCATAGTGGCTGAGTAAAATATATCTAATTATCTAACTGATGAGGATCTGCAATCTCAATACTGGAATCAAGATTCATCACTGTGAGTAGCCTGCCCGCTAAAAACTATAATTTAGTAGTTGCTGAAGAGTCTTCGGTCAGACTCAATGATTGGTAATTCTGCTGGCTATGCGATTGGCATGTAGAAGTGCTGGATATGCATGCAAATTACTCTACCCTGTCAGATAACTCGGCCAGTGATAAGAGCATCTAACTTCTGAACGACAGGTCTTTGAAAAATACAGCTTGATGCTGTTCACTCCATGGACTGGGATCTAGGTATTTCTATTACAATATACTAAAAAGTAAAAGTGTGTGTGTGTCAATTGACTTAATGTAAAAAGAGGTCTCATCGTCGATCTAGCGAATGCATTGTCCGATTTTCGAGATTCTTTCTATAAAAATGAGAATGGCTAATGGCCTTGTTCTTTTCATAGCTTAATTTTCTCGATATTTTGAGAGCAGAATATTTTAACAAAAACATGAGAGTAAAAGAAAACATTAAAGTAAATATTATAGCTCAATAAAGTTATTTTAATGGATGGCATCTGGTATTATATAAATGGTATGAGGTTTCTAAAGAAAGGCATTTTATTTCCTGGAGAAGCCATGAGATTTCCGGGGAAAGCGTAGGTTATTATGTAAATGACATATGATTTATGAGGACGAGAATTAGATTTCCAGGAAAAGGCAAGAGACTTCCGGGGTATAGCATGAGATTTCCAGGGTATAGCATGAGATTTCCAGGGAATGGCATGAGATTTCCAGGGTATAGCATGAGATTTCCAGGGTATAGCATGAGATTTCCAGGGTATAGCATGAGATTTCCAGGGTATAGCATGAGATTTCCAGGAAATAGCATGAGATTTCAAGGGAATAGCATGAGATTTCCAGGGTATAGCATGAGAGTTCCAGGGTATAGCATGAGATTTCCAGGGTATAGCATGAGATTTCCAGGGAATAGCATGAGATTTCCAGGGAATAGCATGAGAGTTCCAGGGTATAGCATGAGATTTCCAGGGTATAGCATGAGATTTCCAGGGAATAGCATGAGATTTCCAGGGTATAGCATGAGATTTCCGGGGAATAGCATGAGATTTCCGGGGAAAGCGTGGGTTATTAAGTAAATGACATATGATTTATGAGGACGAGAATTAGATTTCCAGGAAAAGGCAAGAGACTTCCGGGGTATAGCATGAGATTTCCAGGGAATGGCATGAGATTTCCAGGGTATAGCATGAGATTTCCAGGGTATAGCATGAGATTTCCAGGGTATAGCATGAGATTTCCAGGGTATAGCATGAGATTTCCAGGGTATAGCATGAGATTTCCAGGGTATAGCATGAGATTTCCAGGGTATAGCATGAGATTTCCAGGGAATAGCATGAGATTTCCAGGGTATAGCATGAGATTTCCAGGGGATAGCATTAACAATCGATGTGGAAGCATCTATTATCCAGGAGGAAACACTAATTATCCATGGGAAAGCATGAATTATCCAGGAAAATCATAAATTATCCAGGGAAGCATGAAATAACAAGTAACAAGTATGAATTATCAAGGGCGAAGCATGAGTTATCGACAAAATTGCATGACTTGTTGAGACGGTAGAATAAATTATACAGGGGGTAGCATGCATTTAAAAGGGGAAGCATGAATTAACGTAGGAAAAGCATAAATTAAGAAGATTGCATAAATTAATGAGCGGGTAGCAAGATTTGTCCAGGGATAGCATGATGTAACAAAGTGGTAGCATGAACTATTGAGCGGGTAGCAAGATTTGTCCAGGGATAGCATGATGTAACAAAGTGGTAGCATGAACTATTGAGGGGAAAGCAAAAAATTTTGACGATGTGACATAAATTATTGAAGAAAAAACAAATTATTTTTAATTAGGTAGCAAGAATCATCGAGAAGGTACCATTAATTTTCGAGGGAAAAGCATGAATTATCTATTGGGTAGCATGAATTGTCGACCATGGAGCATGAAATATCAATGGAGAGAATGTACTATCGACGAAATTGCATGAATTATTAAAGAAAACCATAAACTATCGATTGGGTAGCATGAGTTAACGATGAAAAAGAATGTTACATCAGTGGGGAAGCATTAACAATCGAAAGTGAAAGCGTGAAATATCCAGGGGAAGAATAATTTATCGATGGAAAGCATGAATTATCGAAGGGGAAGCATGATATATGAGGGAAAAGAATGATTTATCGAGGGGGTACCATGAATTTTCAAGGAAGGAGCATGAATTATCGAGGGGAAAGAATGTAACATCGATTGGAAGCATGAATTATCGAGGAGAAGCGTAAATTATTGGGGGTAAAGCATGAATCATCGAAGAGAAGCATAAATTATTGTGGGGACAGCATGAATCATCGAAGAGAAGCATAAATTATTGGGGGGACAGCATGAATCATCGAAGAGAAGCATAAATTATTGGGGGTAAAGCATGAATCATCGAAGAGAAGCATAAATTATTGGGGGTAAAGCATGAATCATCGAAGAGAAGCATAAATTATTGTGGGGACAGCATGAATCATCGAGGAGAAGCATAAATTATTGGGGGGACAGCATGAATCATCGAGGAGAAGCATAAATTATTGTGGGGACAGCATGAATCATCGAGGAGAAGCATAAATTATTGTGGGACAGCATGAATCATCGAGGAGAAGCATAAATTATTGTGGGACAGCATGAATCATCGAGGAGAAGCATAAATTATTGTGGGACAGCATGAATCATCGAGGAGAAGCATAAATTATTGTGGGGACAGCATGAATCATCGAGGAGAAGCATAAATTATTGTGGGGACAGCATGAATTTTCGAGGGAAGCGTAAATTATTGTGGGGACAGCATGAATTATCGAGGGGAAGCGTAAATTATTGTGGGGACAGCATGAATTTTCGAGGAGAAGCATAAATTATTGTGGGGACAGCATGAATTATCGAGGAGAAGCATAAATTATTGGGGGGACAGCATGAATTATCGAGGAGAAGCATAAATTATTGGGGGGACAGCATGAATTATCGAGGAGAAGCATAAATTATTGTGGGGACAGCATGAATTATCGAGGAGAAGCATAAATTATTGGGGGGACAGCATGAATTATCGAGGAGAAGCATAAATTATTGTGGGGACAGCATGAATTATCGAGGAGAAGCATAAATTATTGGGGGGACAGCATGAATCATCGAGGAGAAGCATAAATTATTGTGGGGACAGCATGAATTTTCGAGGAGAAGCGTAAATTATTGGGGGGAAAGCATGAATTATCGAGGAGAAGCATAAATTATTGGGGGGACAGCATGAATTATCGAGGAGAAGCATAAATTATTGTGGGGACAGCATGAATTTTCGAGGAGAAGCGTAAATTATTGGGGGGAAAGCATGAATTATCGAGGAGAAGCATAAATTATTGGGGGGAAAGCATGAATTTTCGAGGGGAAGCGTAAATTATTGGGGGGGAAGCATGAATTTTCGAGGGGAAGCGTAAATTATTGGGGGGGAAGCATGAATTTTCGAGGGGAAAGAATGTAACATCGAGGGGAAGCATGAATTTTCGAGGGGAAAGAATGTAACATCGAGGGGAAGCATGAATTTTCGAGGGGAAAGAATGTGACATCGAGGGAAGGATGAATTTTCGAGGGAAGCATAAATTATCAAAGGGTAAAATTGTTGTTCAACTGGCTTGCATGAATTATTGAGGGGTAAAGAATAAATGAAGATATCAATTTTTTTATTCCAGAAATCATGGATAGCAACATGATATATTGCGTGTCGTTTGTGGGTAAAAGCATTAGACATCTAAGTAATATCTTGATTTCTTGTAAGAATTTTATGAGATTGCCAGGAGAAAGAATGAGATTTTCAGGTAATCGTTTTCAGGGAAATTTTTTAAGACGATAGCATGATTTTGTAAAGAGGGTAGCATGATTTATCGAAGGGGTAGCATGAATTATTGAGGAGAAAGCATAAACTGTCGAGGGGAAGCATGAAACTACGAGGGAAAGAATGAATTATCAAGGGGAAAGGACATTAGTTCTCTGCTGCTGAGGGGACATTAGTTCTCTGCTGCTGAGGGGACATTAGTTCTCTGCTGCTGAGGGGACATTAGTTCTCTGCTGCTGGCGGGACATTAGTTCTCTGCTGCTGAGGGGACATTAGTTCTCTGCTGCTGAGGGGACATTAGTTCTCTGCTGCTGAGGGGACATTAGTTCTCTGCTGCTGGCGGGACATTAGTTCTCTGCTGCTGAGGGGACATTAGTTCTCTGCTGCTGAGGGGACATTAGTTCTCTGCTGCTGAGGGGACATTAGTTCTCTGCTGCTGAGGGGACATTAGTTCTCTGCTGCTGAGGGGACAGTATTCGCATGTACCTTTGTAGCATTAAGCTGAGTAGTATCAAACGTAAGTTACTTTTGTAATTTTGCCCCAATGGGGCTCTTGGTGTACAGACGGATGTCGCAGAATGTATTCGAGCTCAGACTAAATATTTTTGTATTTAGTGAGAATTCAAATTCTTGTTGAATCGCAATCAAGTATATTCGCAATCAGGGAAATTATTTCTGACGAAATGAGTTTTCGTTTTCTTTTACTTTCAGGTGTGTTTTGTCATTACATGTCATTACTGCATTACACTGTTTTGTCTGAACAGTAGTGCCCCCCAAGGGGGGCTTAGTGTGCTAGTCTATTTCTATAATTTCTAGCCTTCTATCTAAATGCATGTGCGCTACTGAGAGTAGTTTTGGGGTATTATTGGCTACTATTTTTATGACGAGTCAGGAATTATTGTCCTATTAATATTTTTTGAGGTATTTTTTGAGGTTTAAAAGTAATTTATTGAGGTGTCCGCCACACTGAGAGGCTGCAACAATTCCTGTGGCGAGACACGATTTGAATATCTTATAGGAACCCGCAAAAAAACCCTGTTTGGCAACTGGACGAACAAGCTATTCAAACTGAGGCCATAAATTACTCCTGGTTAGTATTTTATGATAGAGAAGCTGTAATATTCATACCTTCAGCATTTCTTTCTCTGCGCTTTTTTAATATGCAAAGCAATTCAGGTAAAATAATACTTGCTCACGTGTTAGACAAGGGTCTCTAACTCTGCTGCCACAGTCTATTGAGCTCCTGGCTGGCGTGGCACGTGTTGAGTCGTTCTTATCTAGTTTTTTTCTGTGCTCAAGCTGGCGGGTAGACAGAGATATTTGTTCAGCTGTGATATATAAGTGGCTGCAAATGATACGCAGATGGGCTTAAAGACACTCCGAACAGAAAAAACCTTTGCCAGCAACAGACTCTCATCAGTGTTGAACCCGCCATGAAGGCCGCTCTCCTAGTGTTGCTGGCTCTGCTGTCTATGGCCGCGGCTGCTCCCGCTAGAGACTTTGATGAGGCGGATGACACTGAAGACTCTGAGAACCCGGGCAAGTTGTTGGATAGCGATGCTTTTGTAGTCTGTAAAACACCAAATCTTCTAAACTGCTTTTTATTTTGTTTGACTTACGTTTCAGACTACGACGACTCCAACGACTTCAACGACAACGATGATCAGGATGAAGACGTGGGAGAACGGTAGGAGGGTGTTAAACAAAAACAGCTGATGGGAAGAATTACAGACAGACAGACAGACAGACAGACAGACAGACAGACAGACAGACAGACAGACAGATAGACAGTCAGACAGACAGACAGACAGACAGACAGACAGACAGACAGACAGACAGACAGACAGACAGACAGACAGACAGACAGACAGACAGACAGACAGACAGACAGACACCCAGCACAGACAGACACACAGACAGACAGACAGACAGACAGACACCCAGCACAGACAGACAGACAGACAGACAGACAGACAGACAGACAGAGCTCAAAAACAGACAGCGGTCTTTTCAGAGGTCCAAGCTGCTTCAAGTACTGGGACGAGACCCAGAAGAAGTACCTTCAAGAATGTATTCTCTGAAGTGGTACACAAGGCTGGCTGGTCGAAATTAGAAGTTACAAAAAACGGCGCGATTTTTTACTTAAACATTTTATTACGTTTGTTTCCATAAAATGTAAAAAAAATATTCTATCAAAGAATACAGTTCTTGGTACATAAATAATAGTTTAAAAGCATAAAAATGCTGCCTAATGTAAGTTAAAAATAGGGTAAAAAGGCGCAGCAGTCTAATATTAGTTTTTCATATTTTATTTTTTACAAAAAATTACAATAATTTTTTTTAATTACAAGCAATTTGATATTTGTTGACAAGAGATTAAAGTGAAGCGAGAGCTGGAGACGGCTGAAATCGAGTCTAAAATAATTCCGTGTTTCAAAACAAACTGAGGCGGAAAATAATTTAAATGTTTCGTCGAATTTCCTCCGTCGAGGAATGATACTTCACGCTAGAACGATTCAAAGCTAGAAAAACAAGCAAATCAGGCAATCAGCTTTGTTATGATGAGGGCTGATAGCGGATATGCAGAATGAATCAAATATTTAAAAAAATATTTTTCGAGTCTACCAAAGTTTAAATACACAAGCCGGCACACGCTAAAACAGACCTGGCATAGGCGTTACTTTCTCATTGCTGGGATTTTTAATTATGGATTAGTCCTATAGTGAGGAAAAAACGCGTAACAAGTCCCAATCAGGAAATTTGTTTCTTAGTTTCGTTTCTTAGAAACGAAGTTTCGTTTCTTAGAAAAGAAAGTTTTTAAGTTTCTTAGAAACGAAGTTTCGTTTCTTAGAAAAGAAAGTTTTTAAGTTTCTTAGAAACGAAGTTTCGTTTCTTAGAAAAGAAAGTTTTTAAGTTTCTTAGAAACGAAAGTTTTTAAGTTTCTTAGAAAGAATTTTCTGCGGCTGCATGGCGTTGACAGAAAAATACACTATCGATGCAGTGTGAGCGCTCGCGTTGTCCTGGTGCAGCTGGATGCCTCGGGTTCCAGTGTTTGGTCGCCTCTGGCACCAAACGCTGATGATTTGAGGAATGCAGTGGCTGGTGTACCATGCTGCAGTCACTGTGCGATGGTCCTCAAGGGGCACCGACACCAGATGGCCGGAGACGGTGATGAAGGAGGCCACCATCTTCTTTCCGACACTCCGGGGCCTCTGCAACTTTGTCAGATGGTCATCACGGGAAAAGCACCTGACTGTGGACTGACGCTTTGTCTCTGGGTCATGCTGGCATACCCAAGTCTCATCACCACCAACAATGTCAAAAAGCTTTCTTGATGCTCCTCCGTCGAATTCTTTCAGCGTTTTCTCGCACCAGTCCCCCTTGCCTGTCTCTGCTGAAGTGACAGCGAATGGGGTACCCATCGGGCGCACAGCTTACTTTAGTGATCATTGGTCCCAACATAATGAGTTGTACTTACCACCTCGAGGTTTTTAGCAGTTTGAATCGGCGCTTTGTTACCGAAAGGATGACAGCTTTCTATCAAAAACACTGCGGCCACTGACAAGATGCTATCTATTCATTACTTGTGCTTTTTGTTTATTATCAAAGCCCAAGTGAAAGTGCTTGTCACTTAAATTTTGACGAAAAATAAAAAATCTGACAGTTTATTATAGCATATTCGCGTTCTGAAAAGCGGAGTGTTTACTAAGCGGAGTGAAAAGCGTAGGCTATAAGATGCAGAGATCGGGCGAACTTCGGTCAATGATTGCTGCCAAGGTTTTGCCTTTGTTGCTAATTTAAGCACTTCGCACTTAAATATTAACTTATAAAAAGTGATCCTTTTTGCGCAATAGAACATCGCATAAGCTTACAGAAATGCTATTTTGGTTTGCTTTTATTTCGAGACTTTTCTAGTTAACTTAATTTAATACTTTTTTAATAAACTTGGAGTCATGGCAGAAAGTCATTAGTTTATTACGTGATTAACTGATGCTCACCTGTAAGGACGATGAGCATACGAGCGTGCATTCCACGACTTGCTTCTAGTAGCCAATGGGAGCCGACTGGTCCAAATTTGGATTTCTTTCAGCATGGGGCCAGCAGGAAAAACTAATTGCGGGTGGTGTTGAGGTGGGGTGGGTAGCGGCCCTCCCGGTGGGGGCGGCGGCCGCCAAGCCTATATATACTGATTGCCGGTCGGGCTAAACTAGCACACATAGTTGTCAGCCGATGTTAGGAGAATCGTATAGAAGGCAGAGTTGGATTCATAGAGCGATTAAAGAGATGCATCGAGAACGCTGCGTAAGTTCATTTTATCGATTTATCGATTTAGCAATGTATCGATTTTGTGAGTTTGTCCTAAACATGCATCTTGATTGCTTACAGGCCATCCCCATGGAGCTTTCCTGCGCTCTGCTATTGCTTCTGCTAATCGGGTCCAATGGTACCTGGGCCATCGCTGTGGGCTCGAATCTCAGACAGTCGCGTCAGCCTTTCTACGCTGTTGGCAGCGCCCGAACTGTGGCCTGTCACAGAGACTGCGAATCGCGGTACGGGGCTTGCTGCGCCGCCAACGGCAAGGTCGCCTGTCGCACAGACTGTGCCAGGAGCAAGTTCCGCTGCGGCCAGTCCTGCGGTCCGTCCATGCCAGCCTGCCAGTCCAGCTGCTTCGAAGGCTTCTTCGACTGCATCAGCGACTGCGTCGATGCTCACCAGCTGCGCGCCTCGTGCACCAGGGCCTGCAGCGATCGCTACATGGGCTTCAAGGGCTGCGTAGTGACCTGCAGCAGAACGAAACCGTTTGGCTTCTAGAGCATGTTTAGCAGCAGTTTGCTGAAGCAGCAGCAGCAGCAGCAGCAGCTGGGGGACTGGTTTATCGACGAGGTGATTCGTCGAAATAATGCGTCCCCAAAACTAAAAAATGTGTCTCAGCTTCGTAAAAAAAGACAATCATTTAAACCAGAGAATCTGTATTCCGTTCTGTTAGCCGCATCTCATGTCCTCTCTAAACTCTGCGTGCGTGTGATTTTGTCGTTCCAACTCGTTTCCCGACTCACGACCCCGGATTAAACTTCTCATTCGCTCGGCATCGCTTTTTAGTTTTTGTGTCGCCGCATTTTTTACCTTCATCAATAGATTACTATCCAGCGAATAAAGCAATACAAAATCAATCGAGTTGGCCTGAGATCAGACTGTGTTTCGAAGCGTGTTGTTCCGTCAAGCCACCGTGACGTCCTCTAGTTGTGTACAAACTGTTAGCTCATACTAAATCGTATGCTTCTGCTACGATCAACGAAATAAACCGGATAGTGAAATAAGGAATTTTGTTTTATCCTTAAGCATTCAAAGCAACATATGTCCCGGCTTTTTCTTAAAGATTTAGAGTTACTACGGGCTCGTAAAACACCAAAAAATGAGTTGCTATGGGTAGCCATCCCTATAATGTCAAGTCGAACAGCCCGAGCTTCTAAATTTAGAATCTACAAGCAATTTCAAGATTTAAATATCTGTACAAACTTCAGCTGAACTCAGTACATTTCACTTATTAAATTCGAAGTCACTCTAAGTTGCTTTCTAGGCCCAAACTGTTAAGTCCTCTGTATAGGTTAGACTCTTGCTAGGAATGCAGTGTAGATTGTATTCGAGTGACCCTTGAGTAGCTCACAATGCAACCGAAAGAGAAAGAAGGTCAGGCATTGGGCAGCTATCTGCCAGCGATACACCATTAGATTACATTTGTTCACACTGCTTGCACACCGACCCTGGCGCACACCCCCAAACGACCAAATCTATCGAGGGACCAAAGTGGACTGGCCAACAGCTGAAGCTTAGTTGCTAGGTCACAACTCGGCCTAAGGGCGGCCCCCTAACCTATAGAAAATTGTTTGACTTGACACGAACTTTGTCTTTGAAGAATTAACGAATGAAAGAATGAAAGAATGAATGAACTTTGACTTCACATTCTTTAAAAAAATTCGTTAAACTTGTATACGTACTTGTAAATGAAATCCACAGTATGGGACCACCAAGCCATTTCTTATACAAAGGGGGGAAATCCCCCCTGTAAATTTTTTAGGTAGCGCCTGAATGCTAACAGCGTTGCGTAGTGACTGATTGATTGACAGACTAGGCGATGATGTAATTTGGTTGAGCTACGCCTAATATTTTGTCTTGAGCAGTGAAATTGGAGGAATTCGCATCAAGGTGTCCATAGGCATATTTCCACCAGTTGTAGCCCCTTGAAGGTCCAGCAAATCCGTCTAGATAAAGGTAGGTGACCATGACCACCGAAGGCGGAGATGTTGCAGGCACATTCGGGTGACATGCTGATCAATTTTGGCCTGACAAGGCCTGGCAAGGCCGCACTGAGGCGCCGTGCTAATTCGTGTATAGGGGGGGGGATCAAATACATCCTTAAGGGAAAAATCTCACCTTCGGCCAGAGCCATAATGAAATATGAAATTTCGTGTGCTTGCGTTTCTCCGTTCGTTCGTTTCTCTTTTCCCCATAGACTAAGTTGTGCTTGATTGGCGGGATTGACGTAATTTTTAGCATTTGCCTCAGTGTCAGGTCAAAATCCAAAATATTCACAAAAAAACTGATTTTACCCTTATCGCGTGCCTAATCTGACTTCTGTCTGCTCTGACGTGAATAATACAGTATTCACTCCACTCCACTGACTCTTCAACTTGCTGGGTGATCTCAGAATAGGGATCATTTTTTCCTCACTG
This sequence comes from Macrostomum hystrix, assembly GCA_950097015.1. Lineage (NCBI taxonomy): Eukaryota > Metazoa > Platyhelminthes > Macrostomidae > Macrostomum > Macrostomum hystrix. The sequence continues at coordinate 1,113,433 of CATNEN010000008.1, forward strand.
GAACTTTTGTTTGTTTGCCATCTTCTAGGGGAGAGTCATCTTATTGACGAGCAGGACAAACAAAGGTGAGCCAGGTGCGCCTAAAGACTTGCTCAGGTGGAGAGAGAATCTATTGCAGAGGCGAACTTGTGTGAAGAAAGTTTGCCTTGTACTTTAATTGCTTCACTCCGAGAGCACACCTGGACAGTGCTTGATAGATAATTAACTGCTTAGCTTAATTAAAGCAATGAATTGCCTCTAGCGTATTAATTTAAATTATCGACTACTGACGAATAAAAAAATGAGAAAGCTTTGAACTGCACACATATATTTTATGTAAACGATAAATTTAACTCAAGCCATATATGGAATATTTGGAAATTTATGCATTTTTGGATTCTTGTCTAAAATGTCTCACTGCGAATTTATTTACCTGACTAATTAGGAACTAACAGGTATTAAAACCCATTACCGAATACTTGAAGCACCTGTCTAACAGGTATTGGAACACATTCCCAAATATTTGAGGCACCCGTCTAACAGGCATTGGAAAAAATTCCCGAATATTGGAAGCACCTGTCTAACAGGTATTGGAACACATTCCCGAATATTTGAAGCATCTGTCTAACAGGTATCGGAACACATTCCCGAATATTTGAGGCACCCGTCTAACAGGTATTGGAATACATTCCCAAATATTTGAGGCACCCGTCTAACAGGTATTGGAACACATTCCCGAATATTTGAGGCAACCGTCTAACAGGCATTGGAACACATTCCCGAATATTTGAAGCACCTGTCTAACAGGTATTGGAACAAATTCCCGAATATTTGAAGCACCTGTCTAACAGATATTGGAACACATTCCCGAATATTTGAGGCATCCGTCTAACAGGTATGGGAACACATTCCCAATTATTTGAGGCACCCGTCTAACAGGTATTGGAACACATTCCCGAATATTTGAAGCACCTGTCTAACAGGTATTGGAACACATTCCCGAATATTTGAGGCACCTGTCTAAGAGGTATTGGAAGACATTCCCGAATATTTGAAGCACCTGTCTAACAGGTATTAAAACCCATTACCGAATACTTGAAGCACCTGTCTAACAGGTATTAAAACCCATTACCGAATACTTGAAGCACCTGTCTAACAGGTATTGGAACACATTCCCGAATATTTGAAGCATCTGTCTAACAGGTATTGGAACACATTCCCGAATATTTGAAGCACCTGTCTAACAGGTATTGGAACAAATTCCCGAATATTTGAGGCACCCGTCTAACAGGCATTGGAACACATTCCCGAATATTTGAGGCACCCGTCTAACAGGCATTGGAACACATTCCCGAATATTTGAAGCACCTGTCTAACAGGTATTGGAACACATTCCCGAATATTTGAGGCACCTGTCTAAGAGGTATTGGAAGACATTCCCGAATATTTGAAGCACCTGTCTAACAGGTATTAAAACCCATTACCGAATACTTGAAGCACCTGTCTAACAGGTATTAAAACCCATTACCGAATACTTGAAGCACCTGTCTAACAGGTATTGGAACACATTCCCGAATATTTGAAGCATCTGTCTAACAGGTATCGGAACACATTCCCGAATATTTGAGGCACCCGTCTAACAGGTATTGGAACACATTCCCGAATATTTGAGGCACCCGTCTAACAGGCATTGGAACACATTCCCGAATATTTGAAGCATCTGTCTAACAGGTATCGGAACACATTCCCGAATATTTGAGGCACCCGTCTAACAGGTATTGGAACACATTCCCAATTATTTGAGGCACCCGTCTAACAGGTATTGGAACACATTCCCGAATATTTGAGGCACCCGTCTAACAGGCATTGGAACACATTCCCGAATATTTGAAGCACCTGTCTAACAGGTATTGGAACAAATTCCCGAATATTTGAAGCACCTGTCTAGCAGATATTGGAACACATTCCCGAATATTTGAAGCATCTGTCTAACAGGTATCGGAACACATTCCCGAATATTTGAGGCACCCGTCTAACAGGTATTGGAACACATTCCCAATTATTTGAGGCACCCGTCTAACAGGTATTGGAACACATTCCCGAATATTTGAAGCACCTGTCTAACAGGTATTGGAACACATTCCCGAATATTTGAGGCACCTGTCTAAGAGGTATTGGAAGACATTCCCGAATATTTGAAGCACCTGTCTAACAGGTATTAAAACCCATTACCGAATACTTGAAGCACCTGTCTAACAGGTATTAAAACCCATTACCGAATACTTGAAGCACCTGTCTAACAGGTATTGGAACACATTCCCGAATATTTGAAGCACCTGTCTAACAGGTATCGGAACACATTCCCGAATATTTGAGGCACCCGTCTAACAGGTATTGGAACACATTCCCGAATATTTGAGGCACCCGTCTAACAGGCATTGGAACACATTCCCGAATATTTGAGGCACCCGTCTAACAGGCATTGGAACACATTCCCGAATATTTGAAGCACCTGTCTAACAGGTATTGGAACACATTCCCGAATATTTGAGGCACCTGTCTAAGAGGTATTGGAAGACATTCCCGAATATTTGAAGCACCTGTCTAACAGGTATTAAAACCCATTACCGAATACTTGAAGCACCTGTCTAACAGGTATTAAAACCCATTACCGAATACTTGAAGCACCTGTCTAACAGGTATTGGAACACATTCCCGAATATTTGAAGCATCTGTCTAACAGGTATCGGAACACATTCCCGAATATTTGAGGCACCCGTCTAACAGGTATTGGAACACATTCCCGAATATTTGAGGCACCCGTCTAACAGGCATTGGAACACATTCCCGAATATTTGAAGCACCTGTCTAACAGGTATTGGAACACATTCCCGAATATTTGAAGCATCTGTCTAACAGGTATCGGAACACATTCCCGAATATTTGAGGCACCCGTCTAACAGGTATTGGAACACATTCCCAATTATTTGAGGCACCCGTCTAACAGGTATTGGAACACATTCCCGAATAATTGAGGCACCCGTCTAACAGGCATTGGAACACATTCCCGAATATTTGAAGCACCTGTCTAACAGGTATTGGAACAAATTCCCGAATATTTGAAGCACCTGTCTAGCAGATATTGGAACACATTCCCGAATATTTGAAGCATCTGTCTAACAGGTATCGGAACACATTCCCGAATATTTGAGGCACCCGTCTAACAGGTATTGGAACACATTCCCAATTATTTGAGGCACCCGTCTAACAGGTATTGGAACACATTCCCGAATATTTGAGGCATCCGTCTAACAGGCATTGGAACACATTCCCGAATATTCGAGGCACCCGTCTAACAGGCATTGGAACACATTCCCGAATATTTGAAGCACCTGTCTAACAGGTATTGGAACACATTCCCGAATATTTGAGGCACCTGTCTAACAGGTATTGGAACACATTCCCGAATATTTGAAGCACCTGTCTAACAGGTATTAAAACCCATTACCGAATACTTGAAGCACCTGTCTAACAGGTATTAAAACCCATTACCGAATACTTGAAGCACCTGTCTAACAGGTATTGGAACACATTCCCGAATATTTGAAGCATCTGTCTAACAGGTATCTGAACACATTCCCGAATATTTGAGGCACCCGTCTAACAGGTATTGGAACACATTCCCGAATATTTGAAGCATCTGTCTAACAGGTATTGGAACACATTCCCGAATATTTGAAGCATCTGTCTAACAGGTATCGGAACACATTCCCGAATATTTGAGGCACCCGTCTAACAGGTATTGGAACACATTCCCAATTATTTGAGGCACCCGTCTAACAGGTATTGGAACACATTCCCGAATATTTGAGGCACCCGTCTAACAGGCATTGGAACACATTCCCGAATATTTGAGGCACCCGTCTAACAGGTATTGGAACACATTCCCGAATATTTGAGGCACCCGTCTAACTGGCATTGGAACACATTCCCGAATATTTGAAGCACCTGTCTAACAGGTATTGGAACACATTCCCGAATATTTGAGGCACCTGTCTAACAGGTATTGGAACACATTCCCGAATATTTGAGGCACCTGTCTAACAGGTATTGGAACACATTCCCGAATATTTGAAGCACCTGTCTAACAGGTATTAAAACCCATTACCGAATACTTGAAGCACCTGTCTAACAGGTATTAAAACCCATTACCGAATACTTGAAGCACCTGTCTAACAGGTATAGGAACACATTCCCGAATATTTGAGGCACCTGTCTAACAGGTATCTGAACACATTCCCGAATATTTGAAGCACCCGTCTAACAGGTATTGGAACACATTCCCGAATATTTGAAGCACCTGTCTAACAGGTATAGGAACACATTCCCGAATATTTGAAGCACCTGTCTAACAGGTATTGGAACACATTCCCGAATATTTGAGGCACCTGTCTAACAGGTATTGGAACACATTCCCGAATATTTGAAGCACCTGTCTAACAGGTATCGGAACACATTCCCGAATATTTGAGGCACCCGTCTAACAGGCATTGGAACACATTCCCGAATATTTGAAGCACCCGTCTAACAGGTATTGGAACACATTCCCGAATATTTGAAGCACCTGTCTAACAGGTATAAGAACACATTCCCGAATATTTGAGGCACCTGTCTAACAGGTATCTGAACACATTCCCGAATATTTGAAGCACCTGTCTAACAGGTATCGGAACACATTCCCGAATATTTGAAGCACCCGTCTAACAGGTATTGGAACACATTCCCGAATATTTGAGGCACTTGTCTAACAGGTATCGGAACACATTCCCGAATATTTGAAGCACCTGTCTAACAGGTATTGGAACACATTCCCGAATATTTGAAGCACCTGTCTAACAGGTATTGGAACACATGCATAAACACTGGAATCTTATAAATGGAAAAGGATTCGAACGAACCTCTGACGCTTCACCTTTCATAATATTTTTATGAAACTCGTTGGTAACATATAGAGAGCAAATTCATGTGATTTTTAATTTTTAATACAAGAGGCTAGCCTTGCGGTATTTAGTTTCCTCTCTGCCTAAAATAATTCACATAAAAGTACATCAATAACGTGTTTAATGCATAATATATGTATATTTATTGCAATAGATTGGAAGTACTATGGCATAATATACTGAATTTTATAGTTACAAAACCAAAGGCACCATGCTAATTAAATATTGGAGGCCATTGGATCGGTACGAATGACACCATATTGTGCGTTTACTTTTGCACTTTTACTTTCGGGGTCACGCACACAGTACGTGCGCGCTTAAAGTGCACCTTTAGTTGTCTGTCACTCGGCAACGTCAAGGCCATGGACAGCGCCGACAGCGGCGGTTATGCGAATTCTTATTGTCAAATCTGACACAGCTATAAAAACTAGTTAAGTAACAGAGTGACAGATTGACAGAGGGAAGAGTGACAGAGGGAAGAGTGACAGAGTGAAGAGTGACAGAGTGAAGAGTGACAGAGTGAAGAGTGACAGAGTGAAGAGTGACAGAGTGAAGAGTGACAGAGTAAAGAGTGACAGAGTGAAGAGTGACAGAGTGAAGAGTGACAGAGTGAAGAGTGACAGAGTGAAGAGTGACAGAGTGAAGAGTGACAGAGTGAAAAGTGACAGAGTGGCAGAGTGAAGAGTGACAGAGTAAAGAGTGACAGAGTGGCTTAGTGAAGAGTGACAGAGTGAAGAGTGACAGAGTGAAGAGTGACAGAGTGAAGAGTGACAGAGTGAAGAGTGACAGAGTGAAAAGTGACAGAGTGGCAGAGTGAAGAGTGACAGAGTCAAGAGTGACAGAGTGAAGAGTGACAGAGGGAAGAGTGACAGAGTGAAAAGTGACAGAGTGGCAGAGTGAAGAGTGACAGAGTCAAGAGTGACAGAGTGAAGAGTGACAGAGTGAAGAGTGACAGAGTGAAGAGTGACAGAGTGAAGAGTGACAGAGTGAAGAGTGACAGAGTGAAGAGTGACAGAGTGAAAAGTGACAGAGTGGCAGAGTGAAGAGTGACAGAGTCAAGAGTGACAGAGTGGCTTAGTGAAGAGTGACAGAGTGAAGAGTGACAGAGTGAAGAGTGACAGAGTGAAGAGTGACAGAGGGAAGAGTGACAGAGTGAAGAGTGACAGAGTGAAGAGTGACAGAGGGAAGAGTGACAGAGGGAAGAGTGACAGAGTGAAGAGTGACAGAGTGAAGAATGACAGAGTGAAGAGTGACAGAGGGAAGATTGACAGAGTGGCTTAGTGAAGAGTGACAGAGTGAAGAGTGAGAGAGTGAAGAGTGACAGAGTGAAGCTGGCATGAATGCCTTCCTGGACCTTCCCCCTTTAGATCTTTTTATCAAAGGGGAAGCGATGAAGACGGCTCGTCGTCTTCTGGACGCGGGCGTCTCCATCCGGAAGCAACTTGCCTTCAGCAAGCGGAACCTCCAGCCCCATGGCTAGAGCCATGTCTCGACCTCAGCCTACATCACGCCGGCATCACCGGATCCCCCTGCGCGACACCGCAGCTTTAGTTGCCCGTGGTCGCCAGTGGCTAGCGGAATGGGCGGCAACGCCTCCCCGCTGAATCCGAAGGATGCCCCCTGCAGCTAAGTCAGAGTCAAGACAGAGGGAAGAGTGACAGAGGGAAGAGTGACAGAGGGAAGAGTGACGGAGTGAAGAGTGACGGAGTGAAGAGTGACAGAGTAAAGAGGGAAGAGTGATAAAGTGAGGAGTAACAGAGTGACGGAGTGACGGAGTGAAGAGTGACAGAGTGAAGAGGGAAGAGTGATAAAGTGAGGAGTAACAGAGTGACGGAGTGACGGAGTGAAGAGTGACAGAGTGAAGAGGGAAGAGTGATAAAGTGAAGAGTAACAGAGTGACAGAGTGATGGAAGGAAGAGTTACAGAGCGAAATAGTGACAGTCCCTCCAGAGTGAAGAGTAACAGTGAGACAGTGTGAGAGAGTTAAGAAGTGAATGAATTTATCACAGAATGCGAGTAACAGCAGTGTGATGTTGCGAAGCGTCGTGCGAAGATCATAAGCAACTTCCTTCGAAAAGCTCTAAGCAGCTGTAGGCACTGTCGCAAAGATGTCTATCACATTTTCAGAAGGCCATTTTTGGACTGATGACGTCAGTTTTAACAAATTTTCGAAAACTACCTAAGCTATTCGCTAACTAGAAACAGGAAATATTTTATGGCTTTCAGGTGCAAAATAGCCAGACTTTTTAAGCAGTTAATTCAATACGAATGACAAATTTACAATTGCATCTTGCCTAGTTTTCGTCTTGTTCATCGTAACAATCGCGTGTTAACAAAATTGCATTTAAAAGTACGGGAAATAGTTTAACAAAACGCTGAATCAAACGAACAATCCAACCCTGTGGAATAAGTTATGAAAAATAAGTAACCAACTAATATCTTTTAAATATGTTTTACCCTCCATAGATAATTTTGTGTTCATATAGTTTGACAAATGATTCTAGAAATAAAAAGTAGCAGAAAAACAATCAAAGAAAATACGAGTACAAAAGATAGTAAAAAACGGTGTAAAATGTATCTGCATATCTATATATACATATAAGAACACGTATTAGCGACGTAAGACCGCTGAAAAACAGTGTATCACATTAAAAATTTTGATTTTACTATTTTTTTGGATTTTACTACTGAATTTCTTGTACCACTACTTTCAGTAGAATTTGATGTAAATTACATCGTTTTGATTTAAGCAATTTCATCCTCAAAGCAGACATGTCAAGCATAGTCATTGTTGCATACTCTAATTTAATTTCTTAAATGTATAAAAAATAAAGAAAAATTTACGATTATTGTCTGTGACTGATATGAAGAACATTTTTATCTGAACGAACAAAGTCCAACTGTTAAACCAAAGCGTGGTTAAATGTTGCATTTTTTAAATACCAGCAATTATCGAGAATCATGAGAACACACAGTTATTCTAGTAGACCTAGTAAACGTGATGCTTTCATCGTTAATTATTGAGTTGGTAACAAAGAAGCTTTCCAGCATTCCAGGTGCATTTAATTTCATTGTTATTATTGGGGTGCTGCTGGCTCGATATTGGGTGTCAGTCGGACAGCCAGTAAGAAGGCTAAATATTGGAGCTAAGTATTGGAGCGGGAACCTGAGCCCCAGTTCCTGTCCAAGTTGCGTCGGGGCGTCGCAGGTGTGCCAGGGCGCCAGTTTGAATCTTCCCGGCGACATCCTGCTAGGCGGCCTGTTCCTAGTGCACGAGAAGGCGGCGCCGCGAGGCTGCGGCCAAATTAGCGAGAATCGCGGGGTTCAACGACTCGAGGCCATGTTTCTTGCTTTAACGCTTTCTACCTTAATTCTACTTTCTATCTTTCTTCTACCTTACTAAGGTACATTACTTCCAGCAGCGTGTTTCTACATTTCTCAGATAACCACCGGGTTTGCTTAGAATTACAACAAAATATTTGCACGGAGTGGCCCAGATTTTACCATAGAATCTGCCGCAAACTGCAATCAAATTGGCCAGCAGTAAACTTAGCAATCAGTTGCATTGTACTGGAGGATATTCATTAAGTAAACAGTGCAAGAAACGATAAACATGCCTACTGACTGTACATACTGAAGCTCGCACCGGCGGGACACAGTGCCTGTGAGGTATGAGTCAGTCCAGGCCCACGGGCTTTGGTCTGCGATGCCTCACACCTGCAGCCGTTTTTTGAGCAGGCCTGGCAGGAAGGAGACCTGTACCTTCGGGTGCAGGAATCCCTCCAACGCTGTCCCGTCAGCTGACCCATGGGTACACGTCCCGCGAGTGTTCAAGGCTGACCCTAGGGCAGCCGGACAGAATGGGCAACAGCGCTGGATGACCCATCCAGGGCCTCCGGCCAAACTGGGTACCTCTAGCCCCGGCTGGAGGGAAAGGTGTCACCCTTTGACCTTAACAGGGTATGTGGCTTGTCCGCAATTTTCGTGCACCTGTGCGTGATCAGGTACCTCTGGCTACGGCCCTGAGGGACAGGTGTCACCCTTTGACCTTAACAGGGTTTGCGGCCAGCCCGCAGGCCTCGGCGCCGGCTCAATGGCACCCTCCAATGTCCCAGTGTTGACCGTGCTGATGGACGCTTGGCCAGGGAGTAGTCTGGTCTCTTACGGTTCCTCCCGGTGGTCCTGGCATCCCACCCCGGGTTGTAACTTGTCTTTTTTGGCTGCCCCCGCTCAGTTTTGGGATCGCGGCTGAGCGGGTTATTCCTGCCTGTGTCTACAGGAAGCCCCTCTCTTCATTGCAGCTTTCAATGGCTTCTAGCCCTTCAACTGCTCCGGCCGAGGACACCATGGTGCCTGAGGCCATACACGCTGCGGCGCCCGGGCTAGCTGGCCCCGCGACCGCCACAAATGCCGCGCTGCCCAACTCGCGCGATGACCGGGGCGCTAAGCGCTCCACCACCTCTGGAGCGGCAAAACGCCGTAGGCGCATGCTGGCCCACGGCACGTCGGCTCCATTGACCAAGGACCAGGCCCAGGCCAGAGGGGCCGAAGGGGCTCTGCCTAGGGCGGGGGCTGGGGCGGGGGGCCTTGTGCCTCCTGCCCAGGCTCCTGCACGGGGCGGAGCCCACGACGCCCCGAGGCCAGGGTCGCGGGCCAAGGAGGGCCCGGCGCCCATCCGGACGGCTGCCCGGCCCGAAGGAGAAGCGGAGGCGGAGGGCCCTGTGCCCACCGCCGACGCAGATCCCGAGGGTGGGGACGCCACCGGACAGGGCCCGGGACCACAAGCTACCTACGCCGCCATCGCACGTAGGCAACCTGCCGTCATCATCACCGGCAGAGACGGGAAAAGGCTGAGCAGCGAACAGCTCAGCGACATTTGCCGCAACATAGATGCTATGTTGTGGCAACTTCAACTGAAGGGCGAGCCCCTGGCGGTCGGCGCAAGCGCTACCAGGGAATCGTGCTTCGTCGTCTGGCCCGGCGATGCGGAATCGGGGCGGCGGCTCCTCGAGTTGCTGCCCACGCAGAGCTGGGCGGCTGGCCTCGAGTTCCTACGGGAGAACGAGCCACCAAAGACCAAGCGACACCGTATCTTCGTCCCGGCGAAAAGTGTCGTCACCAGCGCTGAGGACCTCCGCAGGGGCCTCATCGCGATGAACCGGGAGCTGCCGACAGCGGGCCTGATCGTGCACCGCACGATCCTGCGCCCCGACGGCACCGGTTTCACCGCCATTCTGGGCCTGTCCGAGCAATGGACACGCCGCTACCCAGATGGCGCCAACATTTGCATTGGTCTGTGGAAGACCAAAATCTTCGCCTTCGAGGCGGATAAAACCCGAGGTCAGACCGGGCCCACCACCGTACCGGCCAATGAAGGGTCCTCGGACCCCAAGGCTGGGACTGGGGGCAGGGCCCAGTCGTCCCGCCAAAAAAGGCCAGAGCGTGCCATCGCTGGCAGCTCTGAGCGTCGCCCCGCGCGTGTCACAAAGCGCCGGGGCCTTCTCCAGCGGGCCTCCGAGGTGGTGCGAACCGCCAAGATGGCCCAGCTGCGCGCTGAGATGCGCGGTGGCCCACCGGGGCAGGCGCCGCAACCAAGGGCTACGGGGGAGGCCTCAGAGGTGCCCAGCTCCATCGAGCAGGGCCCTTCGAGCGCCCCTCCCACGGCCCAGGGAGCGGTGTCGGCTCCAGTTGAGGGCGACTCTGGGCCTGGGCTCGGGGCCGGGGGCGGGGACTGGGCGGCTGACGCCGTCGAGTTCCCGTCTCCGGCTCGGGGCCTGGGCACGGAGGAGCCCATGGCTACCGACATCGACCCGGAGGAGGAGGACCGCCTTCTGGCTGGGTCCCCCTCCAAGTAGACCTCTGCCTGCATGATGATCCCCGGAATATCATGTCTGCAAGTTAACACCCAGCACTGCGTGGCAGCATCAGTCAATCTGATGCGCACGACAGAGCGCATGATGCCGGGCCTTGTACTTGTGCAGGAGCCCTGGCTATCAAAGAACAAGCCAAGCAACATTCCTGCTGGCTATGACTGCTTCTGCATGGCAGACTCTGTCCGCCCTAGATCACTGATCTATGCCGCAAAAGCCTTAAATGCGTGGATGAGACCCGATCTCTCTAACGGGGACATCTGCGTCATCCAATCTGCACACATTGTGCCTAACAAGTTGACCCTCGTGGCATCCGCCTACCTGGCAGGCGACGCCCCCGTGGTTAGCGATACCCTCGTCGCCCTCTGTGAATTCGCCAGGGCACGAAACTTCGAGCTGCTCCTCGCGGGAGATGTAAACTCGCATCACACCCACTGGGGTAGCTCAAAAATCAATGACTGCGGCGAAGAGCTCCTGGCCTTCGTCAGCGGCACGCCTCTAAACTTCTGCAATGTGGGCAACACGCCCACTTTCGACAATGGGCGGTGGGCTGAGGTGCTTGACGTCACCCTGGCCTCACCCGGCATCCTCCCAAGGGTGCTGGGATGGGAGGTGTGGGAGACCGAAAGCTCGCTCTCGGACCACCGTTTCATCCGTTTCAACATCGGCACCCCCGATAAGAAGCAAAAGCCTATTTGGAGGCGTAATGTCAGAAATACCGACTGGCCCGCGTTCAGCCAAAAGCTGCATGAGGGCCTTCGGGATTCTGACCCCTCCATGGCCATGGAAACCACGCAGGACCTGGATGGAGTGGCTGCCCTGCTGGGCGGCGCCATCACAGAGGCCTACGAAATGGCTTGCCCGCTCAAAGCCTACAAAGGCAAAAAATCGGCCCCCTGGTGGAACCCCGAGCTCGGAGTCCTAAGACGCCGAGCTAAGGCTCTCCAGAGGAAGCTGAAAACCTCGCACGACCCTGATGACAAAGAGGCCTATACTCGCGCCATCCATGAGTTTAAGGGCCGGGTCAGAAGGGCAAAAGCGGACAAGTGGCGACAATACTGCGAAGGGCTTGAGGGCTCGCGGCCCACGGCCCGCGTGGTAAAGGCGCTCACCAACGACCGCTTCTCCAAGCTCTCATCGATTAAAAAGCCGGACGGCTCGATCACTGAGCGCCCGGAGGAAACGCTCGAGCTTATGCTAGGGCATTTCTTCCCGAGTGTACCGGCGCACTTCGGCCCAGACGACCACTCGCGTGGAGGTCAGGGCCTGGCTCAGTCACTCGTTACGAATGACCGCATCGTTCGCGCGGCTAAGTCATTCAATCCTTTTAAAGCACCTGGGCCAGATGGTATATATCCGGCCTTTCTGCATGAAGCGGTTAAAAATGGCCGCTTCCTCCATCTCCTCTGCAGACTTCTACGGGCCTGCATCGTGCTGGGCTACGTACCAGCGCGGTGGCATGAAGCCCGGGTCGTCTTCATCCCGAAGCCCGCCAAAGGCGACTATCGCTCGGTCAAGTCTTATCGCCCGATAAGCTTGACTTCCACCTGCCTCAAGCTCATGGAAAGACTGGTGCTCTGGCGCCTTCTTACTGTAGAGCTAGGGCGGGCCCCGCTCTCACCAAACCAGCACGCCTTTCGGGCGGGCCGGTCCACGGAGAGCGCCCTCCACTGCATTGTGGAGACTCTCGAGAAGGCAGTGCTGGGCAGCGGTTTTGCCCTGGCTGTTTTCCTTGATATTGAGGGGGCCTTCGATAACGTTATTTTCGAAGCCTTTGAGAAGGCCCTGGTTTCCAGGGCCACTCACCCCCACCTCGTCCGTTGGGTCATGTACATGATCCGGAATCGCCACGTGGTGGCCCACCTCGAAGGCAGGGTGCTCTCGGCACCTGTCCTAAAAGGAGGGCCCCAAGGTGGCGTCCTCACCCCACTGCTGTGGAATCTCGTCATGGATGAGCTGCTAAAAAGCACTCGGCCTGACCCAGTCCTGAAGGTGGGATATGCCGACGATGTGACCGCCATCTGCGCGGGCCCCTCGGCGGAAACCACCAGGGACCTCATTCAGGGCTTTATCAACAGGGCGGTGCGCTGGGCGGACCAATGCGGGCTCCGACTCTCTGAGTCCAAGACCGTTGCGGTTATGTTTACCAGCAGGCTGCGCTGGACCATTGAGCCTCTGACTCTCTATGGCAAGAATATTGCCATGGAAAAGCAGGTCCGGTGCCTTGGTATCCTGCTAGACCATAGGCTTAACTGGACCCCGCACATTACCACAAAGGCCAAGAGGGCCCTGGCCATTCTGGCGCAAGTCAGGCGAGCCGTGGGCACCACTTGGGGGCTAACCCCCAAAAACCTTTGGTGGATTTACACGGCGATCATTAGACCGTCAGTCGCTTACGCTGGCCTCATCTGGGCCAGTGCCATGAGCATCCAGAAAAACCTGGAGGCGCTTTATAGGGTGCAGGGCAGAGCCTGTCGCATGACGCTGGGCGCCCCACCCTCCACTCCCTTTGAAGGCATGAACGCTTTCCTCAACGCTACACCCATTGACATTTTTGTTAAGGGGGAAGCGGCAAAGTCCACCCGTCGTCTCCTTGATGCGGGTGTATCCTTCCAGAATTCGCGAGCCTTCTCGAAGCGCTCCCTTCTGCCCCACTCTGACCTCTGCCTGAAAACTCTGGGCGAGTGCGGAGGGCTCACCATCCTTTCGGACGGGGCCCCGGCCACTTTACTCCGGAGCCACAGGTACAAAGTCAGCATCTTCCCTCGTAATGAGGTAAAGGACTGCTGGGATGACCCCGCAGTCCACTGTTACACTGACGGCTCCCTGATGAACGGTAAATCGGGATTCGGGGTGTGCGTCGCCTCGGGTGGCGAGGTCCTCTGGACCCACTCCCAACACTGTGGCAAGAGCTCAAGCGTTTTCCAAAACGAAATGCTCGCCATCAGTTTCTGTGCGGCTGAGCTGCGCCAGAGGCAGCTGGCTGGTCGGAGGATCTTTTTTCACTCCGACAGTCAAGCAGCCCTCAAGGCCCTCAGTCGCTGCACCTCTCGCTCCAGAACCACCTTGGACTGCAACACCCAGTTAAACGGTTTGGCGCAGTCTAACAAGGTGGAGCTGATGTGGATCCCTGGGCACGCCGGGCTCACAGGGAATGAGATGGCGGACGAGCTTGCAAAGGCTGGAGCAGCCAGCTCCCTGATGGGCCCGGGCCCGGAATCCCCGATCCCCGCCTCCGTTGTCAACTCCAGCATCAACCACTGGATGGAGACCCAGCACCGGAGGAGGTGGTCCAGCACCCTGAACTGTCGCCAGTCCAGGGCTGCGGTGCCAACCCCCTCTAGTAACCTGCGTAAGGCCTTACTCAGGCTAAACCGCAGAGACCTGAGAGCAGTCACCATGGCCCTTTCGGGACATGGCTGCTTCACCAGACACCGCTACCTCCAAGGCCACGTGCCTGAGGAAACGTGTCCTTTCTGCTGCTCCGGCCGTGAAAACGCCGAGCATTTCATTTGCCACTGCCCGGCCTTCACCCGGGCTAGGCTAAAACACCTCGGGCCGGCACCGACTCTTGCCGAAGCCTGCTCGCCCGAGAACATCCCTCAGCTCGCCCACTTCCTCCGGGATACCGGCCGAGCTGATTTCTTCCCAGCCTATGGCGAGGAAGATCGCGCGGCGGAACCGACCGACGGACCACCCTGAGCGGCACCGCCTCGCTGGAGGCCGTCTGGCTGCCAGGGGTTAGCGATATGGGCGGCAGCAGCCGCCTCCTCGCTGCGTCCGTCATGGAGGCCCCCTGCCGCTAAGTCAAGTAAGTCAAGTCAAGTACATACTGAACCCAATTCATGCTGATGAGCAGACTTTAACCAATATTGTTAGCAAGCGCAAAAAATGGCAACAAGCATCAAAGGCGGCTGTAAGCGGGTGTCACTGGCAGCACTGAAGAACTCGTCTGCAGCATATATGTCATTAGTCCGTCAAGCAAGGATGTCATCCCGCTGTAAGCATCGTTGAAAGTACATCAGGTTGTGGTTGCACCACTGAATGCACTAGTGATGACATCCATGGACGCCTCGACTTCGCGCTTAAGGACAGCCATTCGATGCTGGTCCATCGTTACACCCGCAGCTTGTGCCAGGTGTCTGTCCGCGACCTCACGCTGTATGGCAGGTGTCTGCAATCTCTGCTTCACTGCTGCCTTCAGAGCGGATCCAGCTCGTTCAGCCGGATTGAATATGGCGGCAGGTACCGGAGTCGTGTCCACCTGAAATTGTGGGGCGCATTGAGGTGAGCCCGAGCTACGTCAAAGAGGATCACGAAATCGCCTCCCACCAGCTGGTCAACTTCGGATAGAAATGCGCAGAAGTGTTCATTGCGGGCACCTCCCTCCACCAGAGCAAAGTGAACCAGGCCAATCTCCTGAGAAATCGCCAAGCAAATTCTGAGATTTCTTCCGCGTTGTCCATTTACAATGGCAACCGCCCGTTCACCCCGTGCAGCTCGGTCTTGAGTGCGTGAGGTCCACAAGTTCACTCCGAACTCGTCCATGTACAGCAGATGATTCTGGCTCCCGTCCACCAACAGCCACTCAACGTGCATCCTTCGAGCCTCCTTCGTGACCTCTTCATTCCAATTCTGCGGCACCTGCCTGACCAGCTTGAGGGTGATTTGGCGGCCATCAAGTGCGCGGCTTATGGTCGCAAGGTCCACCTTTGGAGCATTTGGAAACTCTAGGATGAGATGAATCTTCATCTGCTGCAGAGTCACTGTCGGATTGCCACCAATGTATGCGCAAATGCTGTCGAGCATGGCGTCGGTCAACGACTTGCGCTTGTCACCTCCTCGAGGCAGAGGTTCAGTACGACCAGTGGCTGCGAACATTCCTACGATGTTTCTTACTGTTTTTCTAGCGATGCCCATCAGCTGACCCAGATGCTGCCAGTCATCCCCATTCTTAAAAACTTGAATCAACCGATGGCGATCCTGTGTGGAAACGTTTCTGTCAAGAAGATTGGATTGAAGCTTCTAGCTCAAATAAATTGATCAATAATTTAATTAAGTTTGGTAGATACAAATGTTAAAATGAAGAACTGCATTTGTGTTAGCTTTTGATTAAAATCGTCTTAATAATTGCATGCTAACCGAAAATATTGCCTGGTGCAACTATAATTTTAGTTATATTGTGTCAGATCGTGGCAAGCCGAGTGAATCTAGGTATACAAAACGACACAACAATACTGAACATCATGGATTGATAGTAAAGATGACTGTATAAATCTGTCATCATTAACAATGGGACTTTCTGCAGGGTTTCACTAAAATGCTTCACGTCCTTTGCTCAGCGAGCTAGCAAGACAAAAATTTTAAGATCAACAGTTCACTCAAATATCCGGACAGCTCACTACAGATCCCAGGGATCACTCAAGACAGCTCACTCCAGATCCCAGGGATCACTCAAGACAACTCACTCCAGATCCCAGGGATCACTCAAGACAGCTCACTCCAGATCCCAGGGATCACTCAAGACAGCTCACTCCAGATCCCAGGGATCACTCAAGACAGCTCAATCCAGATCCCAGGGATCACTCAAGACAGCTCAATCCAGATCCCAGGGATCACTCAAGACAGCTCAATCCAGATCCCAGGGATCACTCAAGACAGCTCAATCCAGATCCCAGGGATCACTCAAGACAGCTCAATCCAGATCCCAGGGATCACTCAAGACAGCTCAATCCAGATCCCAGGGATCACTCAAGACAGCTCACTCCAGATCCCAGGGATCACTCAAGACAGCTCAATCCAGATCCCAGGGATCACTCAAGACAGCTCAATCCAGATCCCAGGGATCACTCAAGACAGCTCAATCCAGATCCCAGGGATCACTCAAGACAGCTCAATCCAGATCCCAGGGATCACTCAAGACAGCTCAATCCAGATCCCAGGGATCACTCAAGACAGCTCAATCCAGATCCCAGGGATCACTCAAGACAGCTCAATCCAGATCCCAGGGATCACTCAAGACAGCTCAATCCAGATCCCAGGGATCCCTCTGAGCTTCGCTAAATGCAGTGTAAATTAAGAAACTACAATAGCATAGATTAGGATTACATTACCAATGATAGATTAGTTAGTTAGTTAGTTAGTTAGTTAGTTAGTTAGTTAGTTAGTTAGTTAGTTAGTTAGTTAGTTAGTTAGTTAGTTAGTTAGTTAGTTAGTTAGTTAGTTAGTTAGTTAGTTAGTTAGTTAGTTAGTTAGTTAGTTAGTTAGTTAGTTAGTTAGTTAGTTAGTTAGTTAATTAGTTAGTTAGTTAGTTTCAGAATCCGAATTTCCAGAATCCAATTTTTAGAATCCGAATTTCAAGAATCCGAATTTCCAGGATTTCCAGGATTTTCTTTCCGTTAATCACCCCGAGGCGGATTTGGCGTGATCGGATTTAGTCTCCAAAGTTCGATTGATGGAATAATTCTGATCGATACTTTATTAACACGTTTTTATCTTAAGGATAAGGAGCTTTCTTACGAAATGAAGCTGATTTCAAAGACTCTTGGGAATCTGATTGAAGTGCATATTGAGTAGCTTCTTGTCTTTGATAACAAGACTTCTTCTCGAGTGGATTAAATTGCCCGACTTACACCGACTTCAAGTACGAGTACAAGAAGAAGAATCACGTCATGGGAAACATGACAATTATTAATTATAAATCCCCCTACTAAAAAAACTAAAATTAGCAATCCCCCAGTTGAGAATCCTAAAATTCGTAATCCCATTGTTGTGAACCAGAAAAGAGGAATCGCGTGGACACGAATCCTAAAATTGGAAATCCCATAGCTAGGAATCCTAAAGTTGTAGATCCAATAGTTAGGAATCCTAAAATTGGAAATCCCATAGTTAGGAATCCTAAAATTGGAAATCCCATAGTTAGGAATCCTAAAGTTGGAATTCACTAGAAATAAATACATATCAATATTTTTTTAATTTGCCTCTGAATTGTGCCAGATCCCGCAGATCGGCTACGCATCCACGAGTCACTAGCTGAGCGATAATCACCGCTTCGACTATTTCTTTCGCGTGGTCCCGTCAGACACTCGCCAGGCGAAGGCCATGGCGGACATTGTTAAACAAATGGGCTGGAATTTTGTAGCAGCCCTGTACGACGAGGGAACCGCAGCTTCCAGGAGTTCACGATTCACGCTTCAGAACTCGGTGATTGGCTTTTCACTCTTTGAAGACTTTGCGGGCTGCGGGCAATGGCACATCATTTGGTGACACTAGACAGCAGTTTGCGAGGAAGCGATTCTTCCTATTCCGCTGACTCCAGAGCACACACGCACACAGGTGTGTACATCTGCCCTGACTTTCTCAGTGCAATCAGGCAGTTTACACTTAAAGTGTGCTTTGGAGGTCGAATCTTAGGGCGTAAATTGCACGACAAGCCCCCAAACCGTCTCTTCGTGGCTGCGCCCCAAACGAATGTGGCCTCACCGCGGAATCGAGCTCAGGGATATTAGTGCGAGACTCAGACGCGTCAGACCGCTATGCCAGGCCCCAAAACTTTTCCCAAAAAATGCTGTGTTACTTTAGTCGTCATAGGTTGCTGCTGCTTGACGTCTGAAGTGGACGTCAGTTGTGGCCCCTTAAATCCATCCGATGCAACCCATCGTGTCAAATGATGTGGCTACACGTGTATCCTCAATCAGGAGTCTGCATCAGCCGGACGCAGCTGATTCCAAGAAACCAACTGAAACGCACCCTGGAGGACATCGCCGCCAGCCTGTTCAGCCTGGAGAAGTCGCGGGTTGTTGTCGCATTCTGTCAAGCAGAGTCGCTTCGCACCCTGCTTTTGTTGCTGGGCAGAAGTAAGAAAAAATGCTCGGACAGGGCAGGAGCCTCTTCTGCGTGGCCAGCGACGGCTGGGGACGAAAAACTGACCATCTGGCTGACGATGAGGAAATCGCCTAGGGCGCCACCAGCCTGCTGCCTGAAAGCGGCCCGTAAAAGGTCCGCGATTTCTTGGAAAGAATATTAGAGACGCCTAAACAGCATTAAAAACTTTCCTAGAAACTCTAGTTTCCTAGAAACTCTAGTTTCCTAGAAACTCTAGTTTCCTAGAAACTCTAGTTTCCTAGAAACTCTAGTTTCCTAGAAACTCTAGTTTCCTAGAAACTCTAGTTTCCTAGAAACTCTAGTTTCCTAGAAACTCTAGTTTCCTAGAAACTCTAGTTTCCTAGAAACTCTAGTTTCATAGAAACTCTAGTTTCCTAGAAACTCTAGTTTCCTAGAAACTCTAGTTTCCTAGAAACTCTAGTTTCCTAGAAACTCTAGTTTCCTAGAAACTCTAGTTTCCTAGAAACTCTAGTTTCCTAGAAACTCTAGTTTCCTAGAAACTCTAGTTTCCTAGAAACTCTTAGAAACTCTTAGAAACTCTTAGAAGATTGAGAATATTCAATCCCAAACTCCCAGTTTCCGAACTGGGACGATCGAATCACAAACTGGGAGGATTGAATCCCAAACTGGCAGGATTGAATCCCAAACTGGGATAATTGAATCCAGAACTGAAAGGATTGAATCCCAAACTGAAAGGATTGAATCCCAAACTGGCAGGATTGAATCCCAAACTGGCAGGATTGAATCCCAAACTGGCAGGATTGAATCCCAAACTGGCAGGATTGAATCCCAAACTGGCAGGATTTAATCCCAAACTGGCAGGATTGAATCCCAAACTGGGATAATTGAATCCAGAACTGAAAGGACTGAATCCCAAACTGGCAGGATTGAATCCGAAACTAAGTCTATCTAATGCTAAACGTCAGTCAATCTCATGCCAAATCCCCACGAGTCTCATGCTAAAGTCCACAATCACGCCACCAGTGCTTCTCTGTGATCACTTGCAGGCAACACTCGAAGCACAGCAATTGCTAAGCGATGCGCTATACAAAAATACTAGTTAAAATTTATTTTTTAGAAATACTTTTTTCTGTATCTGAGAGCGGTTTCAAAATTTAGTTGAGAATATGTATCCGTTTCGCAGCAACGTCGAATACACAGAGATAGTCCTGAAGATTTTCCATACTGATTGCAACGCAAACGCAACATCTACATTCCTGAAGGTAAAAATGTAGTTCCTGAGAATGAAAAAGTTTTCTTCCGCTCGCCTGCGCTTAACGTTAAAAATGCCAAGCCACCAAATGCTATATATTAGCGACTGAGACATTCAAATCAAACACCAATTTCTCGATTCGTCTATTGAATCTGCCAGAAATTAAATTGGAATGCCCAATCAAAGCAGTTTTCTCATCTTACTGACGCTGGTCCTACTGGAAGTCTGGCTAGCTCTGCCTCTTGAAGCTTCGCAACGCGCAGTCATCAGCCAAAGCTCGCTGGTTAAGCTGAAGAATGTGCGAACTGGTTATTACATTATGGTGATTGATGATCCTCACAATCGATTTGAACGTAGCTTCTTCTGCCGCTCAGATCATTATTTGGAATTTACAACCGATCGTCCAGCCTCATTCCTATTCGAAGACGCCGGGGGTGGCGCTAAGAAGATTCGCATACATTTTAACGGAAGTTCTAGTGCTAAACACTATGTAGAATGCAACTGGAACGAAGAAATCTTCGATACAAAAGAAGACGCTGATCCTCTTCAGGAGTGGTTCATCGAGAATCAGAATAAATCGCTGGAAATCAAAGATGGCGACATTGTAACCATCAAGAATGCGGAATACACCACAGCCTACATTGCTTTCTCGACGAGGCGATCACTTCATGGCAATATTTTTTGCCTGAACCAGGTTTCAGATAAATGGAAAGTCATTATGATCAAGTAAGACCCGGAACTCTTAGAAATAAACTGCCAGAATATCATTGTTTTAGCTGAAATATCTTTTTATTTTCTTCATACGACTAAAATGAGAAAGACAAACGACTCAATTTTTAGCTGTGAGAAAATAATTAAATAAATTGTCACAATAATGTCGGAATCAAAATCTAACTACGAAAATTTAGCGCGCATTTTAGATACAATAGCTCAGTGTGAGTTGTTAGTGGTGTAGAAACTATGCAATAGAAAGTTAACGATCACAAATTTGTTCAAATAGATAAAATCTATTTTTAACTAAACATTTAAATTTCGTGAATGTGTCCTTGGAAATTTCTTCCGATATTCTCTAAAGATGTCCTTGAGGATTGAATCCCAAACTGAAAAGATTTAATACCAAACTGGGAGGATTGAATCCAAACTGAAAGGATTGAATCCAAACTGAAAGGATTAAATACCAAACTGGGAGGATTGAATCCAAACTGGGAGGATTGAATCCCAAACTGGGAGGATTGAATCCAAACTGAAAAGATTAAATGCCAAACTGGGAGGAGTGAATCCAAACTGAAAGGATTAAATGCCAAACTGGGAGGATTAAATCCAAACTGAAAGGATTAAATACCAAACTGGGAGGATTGAATCCAAACTGGGAGGATTGAATCCAAACTGGGAGGATTGAATCCAAACTGGGAGGATTGAATCCAAACTGGGAGGATTGAATACCAAACTGCGAGGATTGAATCCAAACTGGGAGGATTGAATACCAAACTGGGAGGATTGAATACCAAACTGGGAGGATTGAATCCAAACTGGGAGGATTGAATCCAAACTGGGAGGATTGAATCCAAACTGGGAGGATTGAATCCAAACTGGGAGGATTGAATCCAAACTGAAAGGATTAAATACCAAACTGGGAGGATTGAATCCAAACTGAAAGGATTAAATACCAAACTGGGAGGATTGAATCCAAACTGAAAAGATTAAATGCCAAACTGGGAGGATTGAATCCAAACTGAAAAGATTAAATACCAAACTGGGAGGATTGAATCCAAACTGAAAGGATTAAATACCAAACTGGGAGGATTAAATACCAAACTGGGAGGATTGAATCCAAACAGAAAGGATTAAATACCAAACTGAAAGGATTAAATCCAAACTGAAAGGATTAAATACCAAACTGAAAGGATTAAATACCAAACTGGGAGGATTGAATCCAAACTGGGAGGATTGAATCCAAACTGAAAGGATTGAATCCAAACTGGGAGGATTGAATCCAAACTGGGAGGATTGAATCCAAACTGGGAGGATTGAATCCAAACTGGGAGGATTGAATCCAAACTGGGAGGATTGAATCCAAACTGGGAGGATTGAATCCAAACTGGGAGGATTGAATCCAAACTGGGAGGATTGAATCCAAACTGGGAGTATTGAATCCAAACTGGGAGGATTGAATCCAAACTGGGAGGATTGAATCCAAACTGGGAGGATTGAATCCAAACTGGGAGGATTGAATCCAAACTGGGAGGATTGAATCCAAACTAGGAGGATTGAATCCAAACTGGGAGGATTGAATCCAAACTGGGAGGATTGAATCCAAACTGGGAGGATTGAATCCAAACTGGGAGGATTGAATCCCAAACTGGGAGGATTGAATCCAAACTGGGAGGATTGAATGAGAAACTGGGATGATTGAATCCGAAACTGAAAGGATTAAATCCCAAACTGAAAGGATTAAATCCCAAACTGAAAGGATTAAATCCCAAACTGAAAGGATTAAATCCCAAACTGAAAGGATTGAATGCCAAAGTGAAAGGATTAAATCCCAAACAAGAATATTGAATGCACAACGGGATGATTGAATCCTGTAACGTAATCGTAATGAATCAGAGAACAAAGGCGGTGGTTCTTTTTGGTTGTTTGTCGATCGTATGACCGAGAGCTTGAGGAAGGTTGGAGATTGCACTCCTTGGCTACTTATATTTATAGTGTCCAACGGAATATTCTAGAATGTTTTATTGCATTATAACAAAGTTAATATTCGGAAATAACTATAGTACGAAATATGTGACGATAAAGTATTATCTGAGTCTTATAATTAACTGCAAGCTGATTAATAGAAAAATAAAATTTACTTTTGAGAACTTCTAGAAATTCTGAGAAAATTATACAAGGATTTGACTTAGAATATTCTCGAAGATTACCTAATTTAGACAATACGGTACACTGCAATGTTACAATCCCAAACTGGAAGAATTGAATCCCAAACGGGATGATTGAATCCCAAACTGAAAGGATTGAATCCCAAACTGGGAGGATTGAATCCAAAACTGAAAGGATTGAACCCCAAACTGAAAGTAATAAATCCCTAACGGGAGGATTGAATCCCAAACAGAAAGGATTGAATCCAAACTGGGAGGATTGAATCCAAACTGGGAGGATTGAATCCAAACTGGGAGGATTGAATCCAAACTGGGAGGATTGAATCCAAACTGGGAGGATTGAATCCAAACTGAAAGGATTAAATACCAAACTGGGAGGATTAAATCCAAACTGAAAGGATTAAATACCAAACTGGGAGGATTGAATCCAAACTGGGAGGATTGAATCCAAACTGGGAGGATTGAATCCAAACTGGGAGGATTGAATCCAAACTGGGAGGATTGAATCCAAACTGGGAGGATTGAATCCAAACTGGGAGGATTGAATCCAAACTGGGAGGATTGAATCCAAACTGGGAGGATTGAATCCAAACTGGGAGGATTGAATACCAAACTGGGAGGATTGAATCCAAACTGAAAGGATTAAATACCAAACTGGGAGGATTGAATCCAAACTGAATGGATTAAATACCAAACTGGGAGGATTGAATGAGAAACGGAGATGATTGAATCCGAAACTGAAAGGATTAAATACCAAACTGGGAGGATTGAATCCAAACTGGGAGGATTGAATCCCAAACTGGGATGATTGAATCCGAAACTGAAAGGATTAAATCCCAAACTTAAAGGATTGAATCCCAAACTGGGAGGATTGAATCCAAACTGAAAAGATTAAATGCCAAACTGGGAGGATTGAATCCAAACTGAAAGGATTAAATACCAAACTGGGAGGATTGAATCCAAACTGAAAGGATTAAATACCAAACTGGGAGGATTGAATCCAAACTGAAAGGATTAAATACCAAACTGGGAGGATTGAATCCAAACTGAAAAGATTAAATGCCAAACTGGGAGGATTGAATCCAAACTGAAAGGATTAAATACCAAACTGGGAGGATTAAATACCAAACTGGGAGGATTGAATCCAAACAGAAAGGATTAAATACCAAACTGAAAGGATTAAATCCAAACTGAAAGGATTAAATACCAAACTGAAAGGATTAAATACCAAACTGGGAGGATTGAATCCAAACTGGGAGGATTGAATCCAAACTGAAAGGATTGAATCCAAACTGGGAGGATTGAATCCAAACTGGGAGGATTGAATCCAAACTGGGAGGATTGAATCCAAACTGGGAGGATTGAATCCAAACTGGGAGGATTGAATCCAAACTGGGAGGATTGAATCCAAACTGGGAGGATTGAATCCAAACTGGGAGGATTGAATCCAAACTGGGAGGATTGAATCCAAACTGGGAGGATTGAATCCAAACTGGGAGGATTGAATCCAAACTGGGAGGATTGAATACCAAACTGGGAGGATTGAATCCAAACTGGGAGGATTGAATCCAAACTGGGAGGATTGAATCCAAACTGGGAGGATTGAATCCAAACTGGGAGGATTGAATCCAAACTGGGAGGATTGAATCCAAACTGGGAGTATTGAATCCAAACTGGGAGGATTGAATCCAAACTGGGAGGATTGAATCCAAACTGGGAGGATTGAATCCAAACTGGGAGGATTGAATCCAAACTGGGAGGATTGAATCCAAACTAGGAGGATTGAATCCAAACTGGGAGGATTGAATCCAAACTGGGAGGATTGAATCCAAACTGGGAGGATTGAATCCAAACTGGGAGGATTGAATCCCAAACTGGGAGGATTGAATCCAAACTGGGAGGATTGAATGAGAAACTGGGAGGATTGAATCCAAACTGAAAGGATTAAATACCAAACTGGGAGGATTAAATCCAAACTGGGAGGATTGAATCCAAACTGGGAGGATTGAATCCAAACTGGGAGGATTGAATCCAAACTGGGAGGATTGAATCCAAACTGGGAGGATTGAATCCAAACTGGGAGGATTGAATCCAAACTGGGAGGATTGAATCCCAAACTGGGAGGATTGAATCCAAACTGGGAGGATTGAATGAGAAACTGGGATGATTGAATCCGAAACTGAAAGGATTAAATCCCAAACTGAAAGGATTGAATCCCAAAGTGAAAGGATTAAATCCCAAACAAGAATATTGAATGCACAACAGGATGATTGAATCCTGTAACGTAATCGTAATGAATCAGAGAACAAAGGCGGTGGTTCTTTTTGGTTGTTTGTCGATCGTATGACCGAGAGCTTGAGGAAGGTTGGAGATTGCACTCCTTGGCTACTTATATTTATAGTGTCCAACGGAATATTCTAGAATGTTTTATTGCATTATAACAAAGTTAATATTCGGAAATAACTATAGTACGAAATATGTGACGATAAAGTATTATCTGAGTCTTATAATTAACTGCAAGCTGATTAATAGAAAAATAAAATTTACTTTTGAGAACTTCTAGAAATTCTGAGAAAATTATACAAGGATTTGACTTAGAATATTCTCGAAGATTACCTAATTTAGACAATACGGTACACTGCAATGTTACAATCCCAAACTGGAAGAATTGAATCCCAAACGGGATGATTGAATCCCAAACTGAAAGGATTGAATCCCAAACTGGGAGGATTGAATCCAAAACTGAAAGGATTGAACCCCAAACTGAAAGTAATAAATCCCTAACGGGAGGATTGAATCCCAAACAGAAAGGATTGAATCCAAACTGGAAGGATTGAATCCAAACTGGGAGGATTGAATCCAAACTGGGAGGATTGAATCCAAACTGGGAGGATTGAATCCAAACTGGGAGGATTGAATCCAAACTGGGAGGATTGAATCCAAACTGGGAGGATTGAATCCAAACTGGGAGGATTGAATCCAAACTGGGAGGATTGAATCCAAACTGGGAGGATTGAATCCAAACTGGGAGGATTGAATACCAAACTGGGAGGATTGAATCCAAACTGAAAGGATTAAATACCAAACTGGGAGGATTGAATCCAAACTGGGAGGATTGAATACCAAACTGGGAGGATTGAATCCAAACTGAATGGATTAAATACCAAACTGGGAGGATTGAATCCAAACTGAAAGGATTAAATACCAAACTGGGAGGATTGAATGAGAAACGGAGATGATTGAATCCGAAACTGAAAGGATTAAATACCAAACTGGGAGGATTGAATCCAAACTGGGAGGATTGAATCCCAAACTGGGATGATTGAATCCGAAACTGAAAGGATTAAATCCCAAACTTAAAGGATTGAATCCCAAACTGGGAGGATTGAATCCAAACTGAAAAGATTAAATGCCAAACTGGGAGGATTGAATCCAAACTGAAAGGATTAAATACCAAACTGGGAGGATTGAATCCAAACTGAAAGGATTAAATACCAAACTGGGAGGATTGAATCCAAACTGAAAGGATTAAATACCAAACTGGGAGGATTGAATCCAAACTGAAATGATTAAATGCCAAACTGGGAGGATTGAATCCAAACTGAAAGGATTAAATACCAAACTGGGAGGATTAAATACCAAACTGGGAGGATTGAATCCAAACAGAAAGGATTAAATACCAAACTGAAAGGATTAAATCCAAACTGAAAGGATTAAATACCAAACTGAAAGGATTAAATACCAAACTGGGAGGATTGAATCCAAACTGGGAGGATTGAATCCAAACTGAAAGGATTGAATCCAAACTGGGAGGATTGAATCCAAACTGGGAGGATTGAATCCAAACTGGGAGGATTGAATCCAAACTGGGAGGATTGAATCCAAACTGGGAGGATTGAATCCAAACTGGGATGATTGAATCCAAACTGGGAGGATTGAATCCAAACTGGGAGGATTGAATCCAAACTGGGAGGATTGAATCCAAACTGGGAGGATTGAATCCAAACTGGGAGGATTGAATACCAAACTGGGAGGATTGAATCCAAACTGAAAGGATTAAATACCAAACTGGGAGGATTGAATCCAAACTGAATGGATTAAATACCAAACTGGGAGGATTGAATCCAAACTGGGAGGATTGAATCCCAAACTGGGATGATTGAATCCGAAACTGAAAGGATTAAATCCCAAACTGGGAGGATTGAATCCAAACTGGGAGGATTGAATCCCAAACTGGGATGATTGAATCCGAAACTGAAAGGATTAAATCCCAAACTTAAAGGATTGAATCCCAAACTGGGAGGATTGAATCCAAACTGAAAAGATTAAATGCCAAACTGGGAGGATTGAATCCAAACTGAAAGGATTAAATACCAAACTGGGAGGATTGAATCCAAACTGAAAGGATTAAATACCAAACTGGGAGGATTGAATCCAAACTGAAAGGATTAAATACCAAACTGGGAGGATTGAATCCAAACTGAAATGATTAAATGCCAAACTGGGAGGATTGAATCCAAACTGAAAGGATTAAATACCAAACTGGGAGGATTAAATACCAAACTGGGAGGATTGAATCCAAACAGAAAGGATTAAATACCAAACTGAAAGGATTAAATCCAAACTGAAAGGATTAAATACCAAACTGAAAGGATTAAATACCAAACTGGGAGGATTGAATCCAAACTGGGAGGATTGAATCCAAACTGAAAGGATTGAATCCAAACTGGGAGGATTGAATCCAAACTGGGAGGATTGAATCCAAACTGGGAGGATTGAATCCAAACTGGGAGGATTGAATCCAAACTGGGAGGATTGAATCCAAACTGGGATGATTAAATCCAAACTGGGAGGATTGAATCCAAACTGGGAGGATTGAATCCAAACTGGGAGGATTGAATCCAAACTGGGAGGATTGAATCCAAACTGGGAGGATTGAATCCAAACTGGGAGGATTGAATACCAAACTGGGAGGATTGAATCCAAACTGGGAGGATTGAATCCAAACTGGGAGGATTGAATCCAAACTGGGAGGATTGAATCCAAACTGGGAGTATTGAATCCAAACTGGGAGGATTGAATCCAAACTGGGAGGATTGAATCCAAACTGGGAGGATTGAATCCAAACTGGGAGGATTGAATCCAAACTGGGAGGATTGAATCCAAACTGGGAGGATTGAATCCAAACTGGGAGGATTGAATCCAAACTGGGAGGATTGAATCCAAACTGGGAGGATTGAATCCAAACTGGGAGGAATGAATCCAAACTGGGAGGATTGAATCCAAACTGGGATGATTGAATCCGAAACTGAAAGGATTAAATACCAAACTGGGAGGATTGAATCCAAACTGGGAGGATTGAATCCCAAACTGGGATGATTGAATCCGAAACTGAAAGGATTAAATCCCAAACTTAAAGGATTGAATCCCAAACTGGGAGGATTGAATCCAAACTGAAAAGATTAAATGCCAAACTGGGAGGATTGAATCCAAACTGAAAGGATTAAATACCAAACTGGGAGGATTGAATCCAAACTGAAAGGATTAAATACCAAACTGGGAGGATTGAATCCAAACTGAAAAGATTAAATGCCAAACTGGGAGGATTGAATCCAAACTGAAAGGATTAAATACCAAACTGGGAGGATTAAATACCAAACTGGGAGGATTGAATCCAAACAGAAAGGATTAAATACCAAACTGAAAGGATTAAATCCAAACTGAAAGGATTAAATACCAAACTGAAAGGATTAAATACCAAACTGGGAGGATTGAATCCAAACTGGGAGGATTGAATCCAAACTGGGAGGATTGAATCCAAACTGGGAGGATTGAATCCAAACTGGGAGGATTGAATCCAAACTGGGATGATTGAATCCAAACTGGGAGGATTGAATCCAAACTGGGAGGATTGAATCCAAACTGAAAGGATTAAATACCAAACTGGGAGGATTAAATCCAAACTGGGAGGATTGAATCCAAACTGGGAGGATTGAATCCAAACTGGGAGGATTGAATCCAAACTGGGAGGATTGAATCCAAACTGGGAGGATTGAATCCAAACTGGGAGGATTGAATCCAAACTGGGAGGATTGAATCCCAAACTGGGAGGATTGAATCCAAACTGGGAGGATTGAATGAGAAACTGGGATGATTGAATCCGAAACTGAAAGGATTAAATCCCAAACTGAAAGGATTGAATGCCAAAGTGAAAGGATTAAATCCCAAACAAGAATATTGAATGCACAACGGGATGATTGAATCCTGTAACGTAATCGTAATGAATCAGAGAACAAAGGCGGTGGTTCTTTTTGGTTGTTTGTCGATCGTATGACCGAGAGCTTGAGGAAGGTTGGAGATTGCACTGCTTGGCTACTTATATTTATAGTGTCCAACGGAATATTCTAGAATGTTTTATTGCATTATAACAAAGTTAATATTCGGAAATAACTATAGTACGAAATATGTGACGATAAAGTATTATCTGAGTCTTATAATTAACTGCAAGCTGATTAATAGAAATATAAAATTTACTTTTGAGAACTTCTAGAAATTCTGAGAAAATTATACAAGGATTTGACTTAGAATATTCTCGAAGATTACCTAATTTAGACAATAGGGTACACTGCAATGTTACAATAGTCCCCCCTGCGGGAGACGGAGTCTCCTAAAATAATGCGTTGGCGGGGCTTAACGTACCGTATGATAGGGTAGAGTTATGAAAAAAATTAAATATTCGGCATTAAAAATATAGGTAATCATTGTTGTTTTTGAAGCGCACGTTCCGGCCACTCCTGGTAGTCCTTGGTGCTCTCGCCGCCACCGGAGTCGTCCGTGGTGGCAATGCGGTGTCGCTCTGCGCCCGATCCTTGGACGGTTGAGCTTGGTCGGGTGGCTTTGGACAAGGTGTGGCAGCGGCGGTACGGAGCGGCTTCAGGCGGTCGATTGACACTGCCTCCTGCTGACCTGGGTGGAGCTCCAGAATGAAGAACTTTGCCGTCCGACGTATGACCGGGTAGGGCCCCTGGTAGGGTGCTTCCAAGGGTTTGCGGACGCGATCCACTCGCACCCAGACCTTTTCCGCCGTCGAGAGGTCTGCTGGGATGTATCGCTTGGCCGTCGAAGGCGAAGGTCGCGCGCCGTCGTCGGTGATATCGTCCATTCGAAGCCGTAGATCATTGGAGTCGACGTCCTCGGTGGCCAGGACTCTCGGCAGCATCGGATGCTCTCCTGTGAGACGCGTGAAAGGGCTGACTCCATCCTCGTCCGGGTTGATGTGCATGGCGAGTAGTGCGAGGGGCAGGTTGTCGAGCCACGCCTGTCCATGAGCCTTCAGGATGTGCTTGAGCGTCCGGTGAGCTCGCTCGATCTTCCCGTTGGTCTGCGGATGGTACGCTGTCGTCCGAAGCCGGTAGAAGCCGACGCTGGTAGCCAGGATGTTGAAGAGGTCCGCTTCGAACTGCGCGCCGCGGTCGGTGACGACGTAGAGGGGTACGCCGAATCGCGAGATCCAGGATGCTAGGAAAGCGGACGCGACACTCTGAGCCGTGATGGACTCGATCGGCGTTGCTTCGATCCAGCTCGTGCCTCGGTCTATCATGGTGAGCAGGTACCGTGGAGTTAGGCCGCATGAGACGTCGTGCTTTCGCTCGGGAACTGGCAACGGGCCGACAATGTCG
Organism: Macrostomum hystrix; assembly: GCA_950097015.1. NCBI lineage: Eukaryota > Metazoa > Platyhelminthes > Macrostomidae > Macrostomum > Macrostomum hystrix. Next base: position 1,143,937 of record CATNEN010000008.1, read on the forward strand.
ATGTGGACGGTCTCAAACCGGTTTGAAGGCAGATCGAACGCTGAGGTGCCGGATATGGTGTGGCGGCTGACCTTGTTGCGCTGGCAGGTCTGGCAGGCTCGGCAGTAGTCTTTGATATCCGCGCGCATGTTGGGCCAGAAGTAGCGCGACGTGATGAGGCGAGCTGTCTTGCGGAAACCGAAGTGTCCGATGTCATGAAAGTGTTGCAGCGTCGCTCGTCGCATCGACTCCGGTATGACCGGGCGCGGGTAGCTCGAGGAGGTCTCACAAAGAATCGTCCGCTGTCCGTTCACCGGGAAGGGTCGGCAGCCCTCGGATGGCTGCAGCTGCTCCTTTGCCTGACGCTCGGCGATGGCCGGGATGTCGATGGGTGTTGTCGGTAGGACGCTGTTGACCGGGGTGGTGCCCTCGTCAAGCCGGGATAGCGCATCAGCTACGATGTTGTCGGAGCCGCGGATATAGGTGATATCCACGACGTACTCGGCGATGACGCTCAGGTACCGTTGATTCCGGTCGGAGGTGCCGGTGTTGCTGCTGCAGAACGCCTGGGCGAGGGGTTTGTGATCCGTGAAGACCGTTACCTTGCGACCCTCGATCAGGCTCCGGAAGTGCAGAACAGCGAGGTACACTGCGAGAAGTTCCCTGTCGAAAGCTGAGTACTTCTGTTGTGCTGCCGACAGTTTCTTGCTGAACAAGCCAATGGGCGTCGTGTTAGCGTCGGTCGATTGATGCAGAGCTGCGCCGACGCTGCTGGACGAAGCATCCGTGACGAGACTGTATGAGTCGCACTTGGGGTCCGGGTGCTGCAGCAGAAGTCTCTCCGCTAAGGTTGCCTTGAGCTTGTCAAAGGCCTGTTGATGAGCTGGGTCCCATCTGTAGGATCTCGGAGACTGCAGTGTTGTAGTGACGAGATCCTGCAGAGGTGCTGCGATTTCGGCGAACTGCGGGACAAAGCGTCGGTAGAACCCGATGACGCCGAGGAATTGACGCAGGGCGTGGGGGTCCTTGGGAGCCGGCCACTGGCGGATGGTGTCGACCTTGGATGCGAGAGGCCGTATGCCCTCGGCTGATACCTGATGTCCCAGGAAGGTCACCTCGCGCTGCATGAAGGCGCACTTGTTGAGCTGCGCTTTGAGTCCGTGCTGGGCCAGACGTTGCAGGACTGCTTCCATGTGCTGCAGGTGTTCCTCCTCGCTGGGGGAGGCAACCAGCAGGTCGTCGATGTAGGCGACCGCGAACGGAAGTCCGCGCAGAACGCTGTCAATGAAACGCTGGAATGTTTGTGCTGCGTTCCTCAGGCCGAATGGCATCCGGATCCATTCGTAGAGACCAAACGGTGTAATGATGGCGGTCTTCGGGATGTCCTCCTCGGCGATCGGAATCTGGTGGTACGTTATAGGAGGTCCAGTTTCGAGAAGACCCTCGCGCCGTGAAGACTTCTTGTGAAGCACTGAATGTGCGGAATCGGATAGTTGTCCGGCTTGGTGAGCTTGTTGAGTTGCCGGTAGTCGCCACAGGGTCGCCATTTGCCGTTGGGGACGCCGTTGTCCTTCTTGGGGACCATGTGTAGTGGTGACGCCCAGTTGCTGGCGGAAGGCCGAAGGTATCCGGCGTCGATCAGCTGCTGGAATTCGTCCTTGGCGATCGCCAACTTCTCGGGATGTAGCTGTCGAGCTTTGGCGTGAACTGGCGGGTGCTCGTAGGTGATGATATGGTGCTTCGTGTCGTGCCCGACCTCCTCGGCTTTGGGCAAGCGGCCGCCTTCGACGTACGAGAATGTGTCCTTAAAACGGTCGATGAGCTGCTGGACTCGCGCGTCACAGTGCTCCGGGTACGCTAAGGAGATGGCAAAGGTGTCGAGCTGCAAGCTGGCGACAGGCAGCGTCTGCGTGTGCAGGTTCGTTTCTGGATCCACCAGCTGTCGGGCCTTGCAGTCCACGAGCAATCCGAACTGAGACAGAAAGTCGTACCCGAGAATCGGCTGAATGACGGTGGCGACGAGGAAGGTCCACTTAAACGATCGGCGAAGACCTCGGATGGCAATGGTGAGCGGAAACAGGAATGGACTCACCGGTGGCGGTTGTCAATCGGTACCCGGTTGCTTGGAGAGCCTGGTGGAGGTACTTTGTCGGAATGATGGACACGGCAGCGCCTGTGTCGACAAGAAAGGAGAGGCACCTGTTGCTGAAGGTGAGGTCTTTTTTCTCGGGAAACCACCAGGAAGTTTTTTCTCGCCGCACTCCCAGGCTCGACGCTACTCACTGCGGCGTGGTGGGCAGCGCCATCCTGTTTCCCGGGGCCTGACTGTGTCGCACTGGCGACGAAGAACGCGATTGAGCAGGCGTCGTCTCGTTGTTCGAGAGAACATGCGGGGAGTGCCCGGACGTCTTCGGAAATTGGCACCATCGGCGACAGGAGCGAGCTTGGAGACCGTAGAAAACGTGCGCGCGGCATATGACCGGACGTTGGCCCGGTTTAAAGGGCTTCATGCCGCCCCGATTCGGCTTCCGAGCCTGGCTGGAGTCGCCGTGCGATGTCGCGGGGAGGGCCGCGACCATGCTAGGCAGAGCAGCGTTGACTTTGCCGAATGTGTTCTGGACTGCGAACATCGAGTCGGCGATTGAAGCGAGTTCTGCTGGCGACTGGTGCTGAAAGCCGGATAGAGCGATGCGAAATTCGTTGGGTAGGCAGCGCAGCAGCGTTGCCTTGACCATGTCGGGGCAGGCGGACGGCTGGATTCCGCATTGCGACATCTTGGCCGTGAGTCGTTGCAGAAAGATGGACGGCTTTTCTCCGCCGAGGTCCGAAGTAGCCAGCAGGTCGTTGATTTTCTCCTGCTTGCTCTTTTGCATCATATTGCAGACGCTTGTCTTCAGAGCAGCGTAGTTGGCTACGGTCTCGGCCGTCAGGAGCACAGAGGCGATGTCCTCAGGCAGGTTTGCATCGAGATGATGGTACTGAGTCTCCTCCGACGTGAAGCGTGCCAGCTTGAATTGTGACTCGAGAGTCTGAAACCACGCATCGGGGTTATTGCGGTAGAATGGTGGTGCCTTAACGCTTACAGCTGCTAACGTGGGTTGGAAAACTGGCAGTGGCATAGAGTCTGCGACGACGTAAGGCTGACCTAACGATGTAGGAGCAATGGTGATGCTGCTGGGCTGGCTCATGGGCGGAGGCGCGGCGCTTGTGGTAGCGCTTGGCTGACTGACTACCGGTGTAGGAGTTGGATTGCTGTCCGACGGTGAAGTCGTTTCCTCGCTGGGATTTATCATGTTTGTCGCCTCACCGGACCAGTTGTAACGTAATCGTAATGAATCAGAGAACAAAGGCGGTGGTTCTTTTTGGTTGTTTGTCGATCGTATGACCGAGAGCTTGAGGAAGGTTGGAGATTGCACTCCTTGGCTACTTATATTTATAGTGTCCAACGGAATATTCTAGAATGTTTTATTGCATTATAACAAAGTTAATATTCGGAAATAACTATAGTACGAAATATGTGACGATAAAGTATTATCTGAGTCTTATAATTAACTGCAAGCTGATTAATAGAAATATAAAATTTACTTTTGAGAACTTCTAGAAATTCTGAGAAAATTATACAAGGATTTGACTTAGAATATTCTCGAAGATTACCTAATTTAGACAATACGGTACACTGCAATGTTACAATCCCAAACTGGAAGAATTGAATCCCAAACGGGATGATTGAATCCCAAACTGAAAGGATTGAATCCCAAACTGGGAGGATTGAATCCAAAACTGAAAGGATTGAACCCCAAACTGAAAGTAATAAATCCCTAACGGGAGGATTGAATCCCAAACAGAAAGGATTGAATCCAAACTAGGAGGTTTGAATCACAAACTGGGAGGATTTAATCCCAAATTCGAGGGATTGAATCCCAAACTGGGAGGATTGAATGAGAAACTGGGAGGATTGAATCCCAATCTGGGATGATTGAATCCGAAACTAGAAGGATTGAATCCGAAACTAGAAGGATTGAATCCCAAAGTGAAAGGATTGAATCCGAAACTGAAAGGATTGAATCCCAAAGTGAAAGGATAGAATCCCAAACGAGAAGATTGAATCCAAAACTGGGTTGGTTCTCTGCTGCTGCCTCGTCTCGGTTCAGGTGAGTCTTAGAACTGAGGAACTGAGAACAGAGTTGAAGTGAGCTTGTTTCCTGTTTCCAGGAAACTGTGGTTTCCAAGAAACTATGGTTTCCAAGAAACTATGGTTGTCGTTTTGACAATCAACTAAGTTAGTGAATTTTGGTAGATATATAGTTTATTTGGTGGCAGTGGAAGCAAAGGTAAGGCAGACAGAAAGGAAACTTGGACACACTTGAGGGGTGCGAAACTAATAGAACCTGTAACTGAGAGGAGGTCTTGAACATAGACATAAAAGTTGTAGACGCAAAGCAAGAGGCCACAGACATAAATAAGGTTAGCTGCAACTAATGCGTTAAGGGAGACTAAAAGTACATGAAAACGTAAGACGAAGGCGAAGGTCCAAAAGAGGCAAAGAATTGGAGGATTATAATCCGACAGGTTCGGGGGGGGCACAAATGACACAAACATTGGAAGATGAATTCTGACATTTTCCGGGGGGGGCGGAGGACAACAGGCAAAACTGAGTTCACGACGAGAAATAGTTGGCTAGTACGGGTGGTCGGATGAACTTCCGGAGCGGTTAAAGCGTTAAACATAGTCTATTGGGCAACGTATTCGTCACAGTAGTAAATTTGAGAGGCATTAGTCACGTCACAGATGCCATCACGAATCGCCTGGCGGCGAAAGGCGTGAAGATCGCTTGCGGAGAGGTCGTCGGCGGTGCCGGCCGCTTCGGTGGCGCTAGCTGACGAGCCGGCGGACTAGCCGGCGGATGAGCTGGTGAACGAGCCGGGTAGACCCGCCGCCAGAACGATGGGCTGTGCAGCGCCGGCGTCGCACTCGAGCGGGACGAGGTGGGCAACGGATCGGCAGACCTCGTGGCCAGAAGCGGTGCGGATGGTGACGTACCGGATGATGCCAGCGGGATCCGGGTGCAGTTGGAGGATGCGGCACAGCTTCCATGTCGCTCTGGGCGTCGGTTCGGCAAGGAGGCAGACCTGGCCGAGGTGGAACTCACTGGCGTGCTGGCGGTGGCGGCGCCGCTCTTGAAGATGGACAGAACGGAGGTGATTGAGGTACTCTCGGTTCCACCGGTCCCAGAAAGCGTTGAGGATGGCGTCGCGGCGGCGATGAAGAGCTCGAAGATGGTCCGCCGCGGAGGTGCCGGCTGGCAGAAAGGTGTCGTCGTTGACTGGAAGGAGCAGGTGAGGGCCAACCCCGAGGAGATGAGCCGGAGTCAGCGGTGATGGATCTGCCGGGTCGTTGGAGACGGTTGTCAGTGGCCTGCAGTTCAGTATGGCCTCGATCTTGACGAGGAGAGTGTGCAGCTCTTCATCGGATATACGCTTGCGCCAGAGGGCAGGACGAAGGCTGGACTTGGTGAGGGCGACGAGCCGCTCGACTGCCCCTTGATGCCAGGGAGCTCGGACTGGCGCGAACTTAAACACGAGGGGTCGCGCTGCAGCCAGCGGCCGAAGGTCGGCATGAAGCTTCTTCTGGAAAGCGGTGGCGATGTGGCTCTCCACAAACTTGCCGGCGGCTTGGAAGGCGGTGGCCTGGTCGAGGTAGACAGCACATTTGGTGAGACCGCGGCGGCACCAGAAGCGCTCGAAGGCATGGAGTACAGCATCGGCGGAGTAGTCGTAGAGGGTCTCGATGTGAAGAGCTCTTGTCGTGCAGCAGGTGACGAGCAGGGCCCAGCGCTTGGTGGAGAGTCGAAGCTTGCGGTCGTAGGTGAAGTTGGGCCCGAGCTGGTCGACGAGCACGGAGGCGAAGGGACCAGCTTCAGCATCGAGTCGCTCCTTGGGTAGCTGGCCATGTCCTGGTGGTGCACGGGTTGAGCCTTTGGCGAGGCGGCACTGGATGCAGCTTGAGAGTGCTTCACGGACTGTCAGTAGGCCTTTCGGCACCCAGTATTTGTCGCGGAGCATTGCGAGGACGGTTGAGGCACCAGCGTGGCTGCTTTGACGGTGGAGGAGCAGGGCAAGCAACCGGGTCAGGCAGTGGCCAGGCGGCAGCAGGAGCGGGTACTTGGAGTCTTCGTCCATGGAAGCGTTGGCAAAGCGACTACCCAAGCGAATGAGGCCGTCACAGAGATGAAGGTCCAGCTGGGCAATGATCCTCTCGGATTTAGGTCGGCCGGACTCGAGGGCCCGGATGACAGCACCGTAGCACTCAGTCTGGGCTGATCGAATCCAAAGAAGCAAGGCCGCCTGACGCTCAGCGTGGGAAGGCGGGAAGTCCTTCGAGAATGGCCGGTGCAGCATGAGGGCCTTCAGACGGAGGAGGTAGCAGGTGACACCAAGAATGCGTTCTAGCCGGTCGGAGCGTCTGAGGCTCAGTTGGCCAGGCGTCGTGTGGGTGGTGGATCCCGCAGCGAGTAGAGTGGCGACGGATGCTGTAGCCGTCTTACTGGTCGGAACGCCGTCCAAAAGACGAGGATCAGGCATTGCAGCGGTCCAGGTAGGCCACTTGGTGAATGGCTCCTTGAGGAAGGCAGGTCCCTCGTAGTAGTTGGACTGTTGCAGTTGAGCAAAGCTGAGCGGCTTTGTGCAGTGGTCGGCAGGGTTCGCGGCCGTGGGCACGTAGCGGTAGTCACGGGTGACGTCGGAGTCGAGGATCTGCTGAACGCGACGTGACTCGTAGGCACGGAGCTTTGTCCCGTTGGCAAGCCAGTAGAGCACGATCTGGCTGTCGATAAAATGGGTGACCCCTTCGAACTTAAGGTGGTTTCGCAGAGCATCGAGAATGAAAGATGCGGCGCGGGTGGCGATGAGGGCGGCCCAGAGCTCGAGGCGTGGGACGGTGACGAGCAGGCCTTTCCTAGCTGTAGGGGCAAGGCGGGTCTTGGCAAAGACGAGGCGGCAGGTGATGTTAGAGCCGAGGTACTGCCAGATATAGATGGTGAACCCGTAGGCGCCTGGGGCACCGTCAGAGAAGACGACGAGGCGGACCGGTTGGTCAGCATCCTGGAGAGCGAAGCGTGGGACAGTGATCTCGTCGAGGCGAAGGAGGTCGGGCAAAAGTTTGGCCCATGCCGCACGGACCTCGGGACGGACGGCTTCATCCCAGGAGTCTGAGGCTTGGAAGCTCTGGCGATAGAGCAGGCGGGCGCCGAGGATGAGCGGAGTGGCGTAGCCAACCGGGTCGAAAGGGGTATAGACACCTCTGCAAAGAGTACGGCGGGTCAGCTCCTCGGGGCTCGGTAGGTTAGGCTTCTTGAGGGAGACGGTATCGCGAACTGTGTCCCATCTGAGTCCTAGGAGGCCAACCGGGTTGTCGGCGAGGCGGTCCTCGTCGGGGAGGTCAACGAGACAGCCGGGGATGTTGGTGGTGAACTCGCGGAGGTGGAAGCAAGCGCGATGGAAGAGCCCACGAAGGCGATGGACGAGGCGAGTCGCATCGTGTTCGGTGTCGGTGCCAACAACGAGATTGTCGACGTAAAGACCGCCTATGACGCGCTCGAGCTCAGTGCGGTAAAGGCCGGAGTCACCGGAGCTTAGAGCATCGTGGCAGATCTTGTGGAGGACTGCTAAAAGTATCCAGGGGCTGGGAGATGCCCCCATGACAATTCGAGTGAAGCGCCAGACCTCGTAATTGCCCTGAAGGAGCGGTTTGGTGATGTCCTTTGGGAGGATGATGCGGAGGGCGTCGCGGTGTGGCTTGTGGACGCCGATCTGATAAAAGGCAACCTTTAGATCAGATGAAATGGCAAAACGGTGGGAACGGTGCACTAGAAGAACCTGGAGCATGGAGGTCAGAATGTTGGGTCCGGTGTCCAGGAGGTCATTAAGCGCAGTCCCAGCCAGAGAAGTCTTGGCGGAGGCGTCGACGACGGGGCGGATCTTGGTTGTGCTTGAGCTCTCCTTAAATACCGGGAAATGTGGCAGGACATGGACGACTGGGCCGGCTGGCTGGTCGGTGGTAACGAGTTCTAGGACTCCTTCGTCTTTGCGCTTCTCGAATTCTGCGTAATAGGCCTCGCGTTCGGGAAGACTGAGACGGCGGTGAGTGGCTTGAGCGCGACCGAAGGCCTGGCCGAAATTGGAAGGCAGAAGCTCTGCACCAGGCTTGAACGGCAGGTCCACGAAGATGCGACCCTCCGGGTCGCGGCTGGCGTTGGCGAGGAGGCGTCGGGAGGCGTCATCTTGCATGCAGGGCTTTCCGGCGTCTTTGTCGATGCCCAGAGCTTCGAGATTCGACATGCTGTCGAGTAGCTGTTCGAGACGGAGTCCGTTGTCGTTGAGATAGGTGTTAGCGACTAGTGCCTGAGACGAGCCTAGGAGGCCGTTGACGCGGCTGTTCGTTGTGCCTAGGGAGCCGTTGAGGATGGCACCGAATGGTGTCAGGTAGGCCGTGAGCGTTGGGCGCAGCGCCAGAGCAGGAACCGCGGGGCCGATGAGTAGTTGGTTGACGTCGCCGCCGAGGATGAGATCAAGAGAAACGTCCCTGTCGTGAGCGGGCGGCAGGTTGCAGACGCCGTTGGGTACGCTCTTGAGGGTGTTAATGACGTCCTTTGGGAGGTTGACAGCAGGCATGTAGATTGGAGCTGCCAGCTGTTCGGAGGCGAGGGCGGTGATTGGCCAGCGGCGGCCGTCTGGAGCCTGGAGGTCAAAACTCACGAGGTCTGCTGTGACTTGACGTCTGGACTCCGCGTGGAAGGTGGAGGTGGCTAGAGTGAGCCTTTTGGCGGCCTTGAGGCCAAGCTTGCGTGTGACGGCACCGTCAATGTGCGAATATGAGCAGCCCGAGTCGAGTAGAATGTTACAATCGACCGAGCGGCCATCCTTGGGATTGATGGCTTTCGCTTGGAAGGTGGCCATGATATTCGGAGTGAGGCCTCCGTCGACTGAAGCAGAGACGAGGGAGTTGGCCGTCTCTTTAGAGTCACTGTGGTAGTGTAGCTCGCTTTAAAATTAGCAAAAGAGCAAACGTCAAGACAAACATTTATTATTTAAACTGCCGACGCGTTTCGTCCAAAGCGGACATCTTCAGGGCAAACGAACCATAAAAAACACAACCGAACATGTATTTAAATTAAATCGAAAAATATTGAGCGAACAAATAGAACAGAGGGAACGAAAAAGCATGCTGTAAACTTTTGAACGACCAATCAGTGAAGAGGGAGCAACCACCTCACCACCGAGTACATCGAGATCAAAAAATTCTGAGTTGTTGCTCCATACCTTTACTCACAAGCTGAATGTTTAAGCTAGGGTTGTACTTCCTAATGTACGTAGCTTCCAACAGTTTTAGTTTTCTATCATTGTTACAAACATCTAACACCTTGAACAACTGCAAAGGCTCACAGTCACAACACGCCTTGCACACGAAAAGGTGGTCTTTAATGGCCGAAGACCCAAGCCAGTGCTCCCTTACCCTCTTGTGCAGATGTCGTTTCGTTTTTCCGATATAGGAAACACCCTGATCAACAGAGCAATGAAATTGATAGACGACACCAGCCTTAAGTGGGAGAGGAACACTAAATTTGAGTCTGCTCGCGTAACGCGCAATCTTTTCAGTCCTGAACACAACTCTAATTTTGCAGTTGAGCAGTCTAAGAAACCTCTTTTCTAACTTCTTTTTAAACTCAATCGAAGCAGATCCAAGAAATGGTAAAATCATCAGCGAGACCGAAGATTCCGTCTCCGAAACCTTCCCGTGTTGCACGCAGGACACTTTTTCAGAAACAAACTGGTTAACAATACGTTAACCAGTTAACATTACTTTACAATGTTTGTCTTGACGTTTGCTCTTTTGTTATCTTTAGAGTCAGCGTCTGCACTGGCGTTGAGATGAGCGTTAGAGCGGGGATAAGTCGAGGGGCACCCAGAACCACCGAAGTTGGCTCCATGAAGCGTCGTGTGGTGTGGAGCATTGCACTCGCGGCAACGTCGACTGTCACGGCAGTCCTTAGTGTGATGAGCATGGAGGCAGTTGCGACATAAGTTCTTTTCCCGTATAATCTTAAGGCGAGCGTCGGGATTGCGGACCTTGTCGCAAAGGGTGGCAGCATGGTCCGAGCTTTCGCAGTAGAGGCAGGGACGGCTGGGTTTGTAGAGCCGTTGTCCAGCAGTGGGAGTGGTGGACGTTGATGAGCGGATTGGAGGGTCGGTGCGAGAAGTGAAGCTGGTACGAGGCGCAGGGCCGGTGCGATTTGTGGGACCAACTCGAGGAGTGTTCGGTACCGATGGACGGATATTGCTGGAGTTACGAGTAGGCAGCGCTCGGGAGTTATCGCTACCCAGGAGACTGGCAGAGGCGTATGGTGCGACGGGCGTGGTGATTGATGCGGCTCTAAGCGTCTTGACCTTGCAGTCGAGGTGACCTTGGAGCTGATCCATGGTCGGTATCAGAGGTTGCCCGTTGGTGGCGCGGATATTTCGGATCTCACTCTGGAGCTCGAATGGGAGGCGGCTCCATAGGGCATAGACGTAACCGTCGAGGGTACGTACAGGTTCTCCGAGGCGAAAGAGCTGGCCAGTAGCGAGACGGAGGGCGTCGGTGAAGGCCTCCAGCTCGTCAAGGTCGGAGGCGGAGCCACAGTGGAGTGTGAAAAGGCGTTGGAAGGAGGCGTTCAGTTGCTCCTGATCGTCGGCGTAGTTGGCCTGGAGGACGCGGCATGCCTCTTTATAGGCGCCAGACTGACAGGCATCGAGAGCACCCAGTTTTCTCAAAGCAGGGCCGGAGAGTAGACCACGAAGGGCCTCGAACTTGTCGACTTCGTGTAGGCTGGAGCGGTCGACGCGGTACAGGAATGACTGCCAGAAGCCTGGGAAAGCGGCAGGGTCCGTGCCGTCGAACGTCTGTACGTTTACGTTCTTGAGAATAGTTGAGCTGATGAGGCCAGCCCGGTCGTGTTCCGTACGTGTGGAATGAGAGACAGGCGTCGAAGCAGGATGGGCAGTATTGGAGGCGCACTGCTGCATGAACTGCTGATTTTGCTGGACGATTTGCTGCATCATCGCCTGGTTTTGTTGTTGCTGTTGCTGCTGTTGCTGCATGAAGCCCAATAATAATCCTAGCATCTGAGTCATGCAGTCTGTAGTTGCTGCGAGATTCGTAGGCGAGGCGCCCGCTGTCGATGGACCATTGGCTTCGGTTGGTGGTTGTGTCGTGGCGGAGGCAGAGGCAGCAGCAGAGATGGCAATCGGTTGGAGGCCTGTGGCTTGATCCTGTGGCTGGATCTGGTCGTCTGTTGAGTCTGTCATGGATCGCGTGTTAACCATGTTGACGCTCTGCTACCAATTTTGTCGTTTTGACAATCAACTAAGTTAGTGTAGTTTGGTAGATATATAGTTTATTTGGTGGCAGTGGAAGCAAAGGTAAGGCAGACAGAAAGGAAACTTGGACACACTTGAGGGGTGCGAAACTAATAGAACCTGTAACTGAGAGGAGGTCTTGAACATAGACATAAAAGTTGTAGACGCAAAGCAAGAGGCCACAGACATAAATAAGGTTAGCTGCAACTAATGCGTTAAGGGAGACTGAAAGTACATGAAAACGTAAGACGAAGGCGAAGGTCCAAAAGAGGCAAAGAATTGGAGGATTATAATCCGACAATGGTTTCCAAGAAACTATGGTTTCCAAGAAACTATGGTTTCCAAGAAACTATGGTTTCCAAGAAACTATGGTTTCCAAGAAACTATGGTTTCCAAGAAACTATGGTTTCCAAGAAACTGTGGTTTCCAAGAAACTGTGGTTTTTTTCAAGAAACTGTGGTTTCCAAGAAACTGTGGTTTCCAAGAAACTGTGGTTTCCAAGAAACTGTGGTTTCCAAGAAACTGTGGTTTCCAAGAAACTGTGGTTTCTAAGAGACTGTGGTTTCCAAGAAACTGTGTTTTTCCCCCAAGAAACTGTGGTTTCCAAGAAACTGTGTTTTTCCCCCAAGAAACTGTGGTTTCCAAGAAACTGTAGTTTTTTTCTAGAAACTGTGGTTTTTTTCTAGAAACTGTTGTTTTTTCAACAAAATGTGGTTTCCAAGATACAGTTTTTTTCTTCAAGAAACTATGGTCTTTTTCAAGATACTGTGGTTTCCAAGAAACTGTGGTTTCCAAGAAACTGTGGTTTCTAAGAGACTGTGGTTTCCAAGAAACTGTGGTTTCTAAGAAACTGTGTTTTTTCTCCAAGAAACTATGGTTTCCAAGAAACTGTAGTTTTTTTCTAGAAACTGTGGCTTTTTTCTAGAAACTGTGGTTTTTTTCAAGAAACTGTGGTTTCCAAGAAACTGTTTTTTTCTTCAAGAAACTGTGGCTTTTTTCAAGATACTGTGGTTTCCAAGAAACTGTGGTTTTTCAAGAAACTGTGGTTTCCAAGAAACTGTGGTTTCCAAGAAACTGTGGTTTCCAAGAAACTGTGGTTTCTAAGAGACTGTGGTTTCCAAGAAACTGTGTTTTTTCCCCAAGAAACTGTGTTTTCCAAGAAACTGTAGTTTTTTTCTAGAAACTGTGGTTGTTTTCTAAAAACTGTGGTTTTTTTCTAAAAACTGTGGTTTTTTTCTAGAAACTGTGGTTTTTTTCAAGAAACTGTGGTTTCCAAGAAACAGTTTTTCTCTTCAAGAAACTGTGGTTTCCAAGAAACTGTGTTTTTCCCCCAAGAAACTGTGGTTTCCAAGAAACTGTAGTTTTTTTCTAGAAACTGTGGTTTTTTTCTAGAAACTGGTTTTTTTTCAAGAAACTGTGGTTTCCAAGAAACAGTTTTTTTTCTTCAAGAAACTGTGGCTTTTTTCAAACTATGGTTTCCAAGAAACTGTGGTTTCCAAGAAACTGTGGTTTCCAAGAAACTATGGTTTCCAAGAAACTGTGGTTTCCAAGAAACTGTGGTTTCCAAGAAACTGTGGTTTCCAAGAAACTGTGGTTTCCAAGAAACTGTGGTTTCCAAGAAACTGTGGTTTCCAAGAAATTGTGGTATCCAAGAAATTGTGGTTTCCAAGAAACTCATGTTTTTTTATGTAAGACAAATTTTTTATTTTTACGTAATAAAAAAAATAGGTACGTAATAATATATATATATATTTACGTTAGTCACAGGGGGTGCCGAAGGATGCCCCCTGTAGCTAAGTCAAAGTCAAGACAGAGGGAAGAGTGACAGAGGGAAGAGTGACAGTAGGAAGAATGACGGAGTGAAGAGTGACGGAGTGAAGAGTGACAGAGTAAAGAGGGAAGAGTGATAAAGTGAGGAGTAACAGAGTGACGGAGTGAAGAGTGACAGAGTGAAGAGGGAAGAGTGATAAAGTGAGGAGTAACAGAGTGACGGAGTGACGGAGTGAAGAGTGACAGAGTGAAGAGGGAAGAGTGATAAAGTGAAGAGTAACAGAGTGACAGAGTGATGGAAGGAAGAGTTACAGAGTGAAATAGTGACAGTCCCTCCAGAGTGAAGAGTAACAGTGAGACAGTGTGAGAGAGTTTAGAAGTGAATGAATTTATCACAGAATGCGAGTAACAGCAGTGTGATGTTGCGAAGCGTCGTGCGAAGATCATAAGCAACTTCCTTCGAAAAGCTCTAAGCAGCTGTAGGCACTGTCGCAAAGATGTCTATCACATTTTCAGAAGGCCATTTTTGGACTGATGACGTCAGGTTTAACAAATTTTCGAAAACTACCTAAGCTATTCGCTAACTAGAAACAGGAAATATTTTATGGCTTTCAGGTGCAAAATAGCCAGACTTTTTAAGCAGTTAATTCAATACGAATGACAAATTTACAATTGCATCTTGCCTAGTTTTCGTCTTGTTCATCGTAACAATCGCGTGTAAACAAAATTGCATTTAAAAGTACGGGAAATAGTTTAACAAAACGCTGAATCAAACGAACAATCCAACCCTGTGGAATAAGTTATGAAAAATAAGTAACCAACTAGTATCTTTTAAATATGTTTTACCCTCCACATAAAAAATTTAGATTTTACTATTTTTTGGATTTTACTACTGAATTTCTTGTACCACAAAACTAATTGTACCACAAAGCCATACTTTCAGTAGAATTAGATGTAAATTACATCGTTTTGATTTAAGCAATTTCTTCCTCAAAGCAGACATGTCAAGCATAGTCATTGTTGCATACTCTAATTTAATTTCTTAAATTTATAAAAAATAAAGACAAACGTATGATTCTTGCCTGTGACTGATATGAAGAACATTTTTATCTGAACGAACAAAGTCCAACTGTTAAACCAAAGCGTGGTTAAATGTTGCATTTTTTAAATACCAGCAATTATCGAGAATCATGAGAACACACAGTTATTCTAGTAGACCTAGTAAACGTGATGCTTTCATCGTTAATTATTGAGTTGGTAACAAAGAAGCTTTCCAGCATTCCAGGTGCATTTAATTTCATTGTTATTATTGGGGTGCTGCTGGCTCGATATTGGGTGTCAGTCGGACAGCCAGTAAGAAGGCTAAATATTGGAGCTAAGTATTGGAGCGGGAACCTGAGCCCCAGTTCCTGTCCAAGTTGCGTCGGGGCGTCGCAGGTGTGCCAGGGCGCCAGTTTGAATCTTCCCGGCGACATCCTGCTAGGCGGCCTGTTCCTAGTGCACGAGAAGGCGGCGCCGCGAGGCTGCGGCCAAATTAGCGAGAATCGCGGGGTTCAACGACTCGAGGCCATGGCTTATGCCCTGCAGCTGGTCAACCGGCCAGACAGCCCTCCGCCCCGCCTCACTCTCGGTGGCCGACTGTTCGACACCTGCGCCAGGGACACGACGCACGCCTTGGAGCAGAGCATAGACTTGGTAGCCGACAGGCTGAGCAGCCTAGACGGATTCAGTCCAGCTGGTGACCAGCTGCGCTGCAGCGGCGCTTCACTCGGAGGCGCCAGCGTGAGGACGCGGAAACAGGTGGCCGGAGTGACCGGAGCTGCCGACTCCTCTGTCAAGCATCATGATCGCCAACATCCTGAGGCTCTTCAAGGTTGGCGGTCGGGTTGAGCAATTTCTTTGAGGATATTATTCATTTCTTGGAAAGCCACATAATTTTCTTAGAATGCAGTTTCGTGCTTCAACGTTTCTACCTTAATTTTACTTTATAGCTTTCTTCTACCTTACTAAGGTACATTACTTCGAGCAGCGTGTTTCTACTTCTCTAAGTTTCTATGTTTCTACATTTCTCAGGTAACCACCGGGTTTGCTTAGAATTACAACAAAATATTTGCACAGAGTGGCCCAGAGTGGCCATTTGTTAAGTAGCTAACGAAAGTACGTACAAAAATGTTTTTTTTACTTTTAAGTACACAATGTACTACAAACAGGAGAATTTTATTGGCAGCCCGATGCTGACACTTACCGCTGAACAGTCTTCACGTCTTTATGGCCAGTTATTTTGCAGATCTGCTCCAAACGAAAGCCAGCTTCGTGCAACTCATAAATGACGGTGCCCAGTGTAGACTTTGGACAACTGTGCAGTCGCTGAAATCTGATTCTGAACTGGGCCATCAGATTCTGAAGCGCATTCACGCCCATTGGCTTTGTTGTGTACAAGTGAGCAGCCTTTTTGCCGATGCTAGGCATAAGAAACAGAGGCATGTTACTCTCGGCAGTCCCAGCCGAAAGGCTAGCCTCCCGCTTTTCCAAGTACAACTTGATCGCAGCCACAGGGCAGTGCTCTCCGCCGGTCGACTTCACAATGGCTTCTCTCGATTGTCTTCCATTGCGCCCGGCGATAGTCTTGTGCCGACGGTTTTCTCGAGTCCTCCATTATGTCGCACAGTCTCCACTCCACTCCGCAACTCAAACACCAGACTGTTGACATTGAGCGATCGGAGCCATTCACGACCTCGCTGACCGAAGTAATAGAGCAGAATGAAGTACACCTCGTGTAGAAGCTTCGTCCCATTTGAGCGGTCGAAGTACGTCCACATTTTGTTAAGATCGTCCTTCTCCATCGCCTCGTAATGCCTAATGCGACCGCCATTTTTTAGGAACATTCGACAAACAGCCTTCAAGGCTAAATTCGCAATATGAAACTTTTCACCTTCAATGATGTTAATGGCCCTGGTACGCCTGAAATACCGAAACAAGCCGGCTCGAAAGCAGATTAGACTAGACGGTGCTTAGAAGCTCCCATCTTGCTTCCTAAGAGTGGCATAAAAGAACTTCAGCTTTTCCGCAAGCTCGTCCTCAGTGCAGGATCCAGCTTCAAAGCTTTCGAATTTGTACTCTCGAAGAAATACTTGGAAGCGGTCAATAGCCGATTCTTCTTGCTTTTCGGTAGAGATGACCATGGTCTCCTCGTCCTGTCTGTCGACAATCGCTTGCAGTTCAGTTGTGGAACCTCCAACATCCGGAATTGATTCCGAGTCTTCACCCTCCACCAAGGGAATCCGATTGAATAGTTCTTCCAGAGTAGGTAGGAGCGGCTCATCATCGAACATCGTCCGCTCGATCAACGCACTTCTGTCCATGAGCTCTACATGCTTCTCGATTTCCGCCGTAGTCAAGCCGATTATGCAATTGTCCGGGAATTGAGACAGATGAATAATGTTTTCAAATGAACGCACACTGAGACGAACAAATATCGCGCTGTAGTGGAGAGAAAGATATTCCTTGCCTCCCTCAACCCTGTTCTTTGCAAATTGCCATAGACAAAAATGAATAGGCACTGTTGGCTAGTCAATATGACAATGTGATTGAAGCACGGCTTGCAAGTGCACTATCTTTCCATTGAGACCTCGGAGACCTGGGCGGACCTGGGCCAACTTTGTCGCAGCTAGACAACTTTGTCTATGGAAAAACCTTATCTAAGCTGAGCAAAACTTAGGAGAGAGATTTTCGTCTCTACGCCAAATTGATCGCAGTTTTGGCCAACTAGATCGCAATTAGATCCCAAAACCGAAAGGATTGAATCAGAAACTGGGACGATTGAATCCAAAACTAGGATGATTGAATCCGAAACTGAGTCTATCTAATGCTAAACGTCAGTCAATCTCATGCCAAATCCCCACGAGTCTCATGCTAAAGTCCACAATCACGCCACCAGTGCTTCTCTGTGATCACTTGCAGGCAACACTCGAAGCACAGCAATTGCTAAGCGATGCGCTATACAAAAAATACTA
This sequence comes from Macrostomum hystrix, assembly GCA_950097015.1. Lineage (NCBI taxonomy): Eukaryota > Metazoa > Platyhelminthes > Macrostomidae > Macrostomum > Macrostomum hystrix. The sequence continues at coordinate 1,161,092 of CATNEN010000008.1, forward strand.
GTTAAAATTTATTTTTTAGAAATATTTTTTTCTGTATCTCAGAGCGGTTTCAAAATTTAGTTGAGAATATGTATCCGTTTCGCAGCAACGTCGAATACACAGAGATAGTCCTGAAGATTTTCCATATTGATTGCAACGCAAACGCAACATCTACATTCCTGAAGGTAAAAATGTAGTTCCTGAGAATGAAAAAGTTTTCTTCTGCTCGTCTGCGCTTAACGTTAAAAATGCCAAGCCACCAAATGCTATATATTAGCGACTGAGACATTCAAATCAAACACCAATTTCTCGATTCGTTAATTGAAACTGCCAGAAATTGAATTAGAATGCCCAATCAAAGCAGTTTTCTCATCTTACTGAAGCTGGTCCTACTGGAAGTCTGGCTAGCTCTGCCTCTTGAAGCTTCGCAACGCGCAGTCATCAGCCAAAGCTCGCTGGTTAAGCTGAAGAATGTGCGAACTGGGAATTACATTGGCGTGAATGTTGATAACCACCTGAAAGTCATACGTACGTATGTGTGTGACACAAAGTATTTTTTGGACGTCACAACCGATAGTCCAGCCTCAATCCTACTCGAAGACGCCTGGCATGACTCTAAGAAGATTCGCATACAATTGTACGAAGATGCGCCTCCTCGATTCTACGCACAATGCATCACCGACATCACAATCTTTCTTAGACAAGGAGACGATGATCGTGGTCAGATGTGGTTCATGGTGAATCAGGACAAATCGCTGAAAATAAAAGATGGTGACATTGTAACCATCAGGAATATGTACTGGACCAACGCCTACATTGTTGACACATCGCCGAAGCGATCGTTTCATAGCAGTATTGCTTGCCAGAACAATGTTCCAGATAAATGGAAAGTCATTATGATCAAGTAAGACCCGGAACTCTTAGAAATAAACTGCCTAGTCAGTTGTTCGAATCGTTGTGCAGAATATCATTCTTTTAGCTGAAATCTCTTTTTATTTTCTTCATACGACTAAAATGAGAAAGACAAACGACTCAATCTTTAGCTGTGAGAAAATAATTAAATAAATTGTCACAATAATGTCGGAATCAAAATCTAACTACGAAAATTTAGCGCGCACAATAGATACAATAGCTCAGTGTGAGGTGTTAGTGGTGTAGAAACTATGCGATGAAAAGTTCACAAATGATGTGCCGTCGCATGCAGGGGGCGAGTGGGTCAGCGGCTAACGTCGCTGCCTCGCACTCCAAAGGACGCTAGTTCGATTCACCCTTCAAGTCACGATTAATTTCGGGACTTGTTGGGGGGGTTTGGACAGTAGCGACCGGCGGAGGTGCACCATATTTCGTGCAATCAAAGCTTGAAATAATAGCTTCGCTCCTGCCTTCTGCATGCCTGCTTGTTTGTGTTTGTGTTTGTGCGTTGGGCCGGGTGTGAGGCGTTGTATGGGGGGTGGGGCGGGTGTGCACCAGCCATGCGTGCTCTGAGCGGCGAGGTTTCACCAGCCGTCTGCGCGCGTGACTTGGTCCTCTCGTCCCTACCCTTCAGGCATGTAAGTCCTCCCCTTGTTTGGTCAGCTCTGTGCGTGTGCGGGCCTGGGGTGAGAGGCACTCCGGCTGCCACCCCCTTCCCCGCTTGGCTTGCGGCTGTGTATGAGGTGCCTGTGTTCAGGGGTCTAGATGGCGCGATGGGCGACTCCCGCCTAGTTCGCCGGCCTGGGGGCATGCCGTTCCTGCGCTTGTGCGTCAAGTGCCCCAGGCCCCCCTGCAATTAAGTAAAGTAAAAAGCCGTCGCATGCAGCCCTTCTGTTATTATTGTTATTATTATTACTATTATTTACCATCGCTTCAGGCCACGAGCGCATCGGCATTGACAGTCTCTACGAGCAGGAGGGCCTAGTTCCCATGGTGGTGGACGCAGTGCTATCCATGGCTCATGCCGTACAGTAGGCACAGTAGGCACCGAGACCTGTGCCCAGCCGAGTATACGCCACCCTGAACGGCACACTGCTGCGTGAGTTCATTAGCCGGGTGAACTTCACCGGCACGTCGGCCAGTACTGATCGAGAGTCTCTCTACGAGATCTTCCAGTACCAGCGGGGTCAGAACAAGCGCCGCTATCGCTAACAAAAGATCGGCACCTGGGGAGGACAGCTCAGCCTGGACAATAGCACTTTGGCCTGGGGCGACTTCACCGGAGGCGATCCATCGGTGCCGCCGCTGTCCGTCTGCTCATCCTGAGCATGTCCGTCCGTCTCAGCCTGAGCATCATCTACTCGGCCATCTTCACAAAAACTAACCGGCTCAGTAGTATCTTCAACCGGGCGGTGAAGTCGCTGATGAAGCAGCCGTCCTACACGAGACTCGATCTCAGTTGGTTCTCTGCTGCTGCCTCGTCTCGGTGCAGGTGAGTCTTGGAACTGAGGAACTGAGAACTGATTTTAAGTCAGCTGGTTCCTAGTTTCCAGGTAACTATGGTTTCCAAGAAACTATGGTTTCCAAGAAACTATGGTTTCCAAGAAACTATGGTTTCCAAGAAACTATGGTTTCCAAGAAACTATGGTTTCCAAGAAACTATGGTTTCCAAGAAACTATGGTTTCTAAGAAACTATGGTTTCAAAAAACTATGGTTTCCACGAAACTCTGGTTTCCAAGAAAATGTTTCCAAGACACAAGGTCCTGCGCTGCGCAGTGGATGCGTCCATTGTAGTGTCGCTGCTGTACAATATGATCCTCATTTGCTCTGTGCACCATCTCTTTCACTCTCACTCGCACTCTCATTCTCACTCTCACTCTCACTCTCACTTTCACTCTCACTCTCACTCTCACTCTCACTCTCACTCTCACTCTCACTTTCACTCTCACTCTCACTTCTCACTCTCACTCTCACTCTCACTCTCACTTTCACTCTCACTCTCACTTTCACTTTCAGTCTCACTTTCACTCTCACTCTCACTCTCACTCTCACTTTCACTTTCACTTTTACTCTCACTCTCACTCTCACTTTCACTCTCACTCTCACTCTCACTCCCGCCCCAGCTGCACCCATGCATAGCTACTATCGCTGGTCTTCCTAAGCCCGCCCTAACTGGAAAGTTTTCCTTGTGAAACCCTGCACAGGTAAAGCAGCAGACGGAGCTGTTGCTTCAGCGGCAATCGTCGATGCGGACGCAGCGGACGGTCGTCAGAGAGCGAATAAGCGAAGATGCCAGCAGCCCACCGTCAGCTTCTCCTCGGACAGCGGCTTCCCCTGCGAGAGGCTGCTCATCGCCAATGCGGCGGTGCGCGAGACTGCTCTTTGAGACTGCTCTTTGAGACTGCTCTTTGAGACTGCTCTTTGAGACTGCTCTTTGAGACTGCTCTTTGAGACTGCTCTTTGAGACTGCTCTTTGAGACTGCTCTTTGAGACTGCTCTTTGAGACTGCTCTTTGAGACTGCTCTTTGAGACTGCTCTTTGAGACTGTTCTTTGAGACTGCTCTTTGAGACTGCTCTTTGAGACTGCTCTTTGAGACTGCTCTTTGAGACTGCTCTTTGAGACTGCTCTTTGAGACTGCTCTTTGAGACTGCTCTTTGAGACTGCTCTTTGAGACTGCTCTTTGAGACTGTTCTTTGAGACTGCTCTTTGAGACTGCTCTTTGAGACTGCTCTTTGAGACTGCTCTTTGAGACTGCTCTTTGAGACTGCTCTTTGAGACTGCTCTTTGAGACTGCTCTTTGAGACTGCTCTTTGAGACTGCTCTTTGAGACTGCTCTTTGAGACTGCTCTTTGAGACTGTTCTTTGAGACTGCTCTTTGAGACTGCTCTTTGAGACTGCTCTTTGAGACTGCTCTTTGAGACTGCTCTTTGAGACTGCTCTTTGAGACTGCTCTTTGAGACTGCTCTTTGAGACTGCTCTTTGAGACTGCTCTTTGAGACTGCTCTTTGAGACTGTTCTTTGAGACTGCTCTTTGAGACTGCTCTTTGAGACTGCTCTTTGAGACTGCTCTTTGAGACTGCTCTTTGAGACTGCTCTTTGAGACTGCTCTTTGAGACTGCTCTTTGAGACTGCTCTTTGAGACTGCTCTTTGAGAGCATTGTGCTGCCTTTGGTGTCTTTGATGTTTCAGTTTAATATTTTGAATTAAAAAACTAACTTAGATTTCTATTTCCTATGAATTTCTTCTCCTGACTCTCCTATTTCACCCCTTAGTTGTTTATTCCCAATCCCTCCTAGATTTCTCCCCCCATCTCTGAGATTTCTCCTCTCCCTCTCCCTCTCCCCTTCAACCCCTCAGATTTCTCCCCTCTCCTTTAGATTTTCCCCCCTCTCCCTCAGATTTCTTCCCCACTTCCTCAGATTTCTTCCCCTCCCCCCCTCAGATTTCCCCCCTCTACCCACAGATTTCTCTGCTTCTCTCTCAGATTTCTCCCCATCTCTCTCAGATTTCTCCCTCACTCCCTCAGATTTCTCCCCTCTCCCTCAGATTTTTCTCCTTCTCCCTCTGATTTCTCTCCTTCTCCCTCAGATTTCTTCCCCACTACCTCATATTTCTCCCCTCTCCTTCAGATGTCTCCCCTCCCTCAGATTTATTCCCCTCTCCCTCCTCCTCAGAATTCTCCCCTTATCCCTCAGAATTCTCCCCTCTCTCTCATATTTCTACCCCTCTCTCTCATATTTCTCCCCCACTCCATCAGAATTCTCCCCTTATCCCTCAGAATTCTTTCCTCTCTCTCATATTTCTCCCGTCTCTCTCAGAATTCTCCCCTTTCTCAGAATTCCCCCCTCTCTCAGATTTTTCCTCTCTCCCTTTCTCATACTCTCGCTAAGAATTTCCCCTTATTCACAGATTTGTACCTTCTGATTTCTACGTTGACATTTGTGTATTACTGTGACTTTCGCGTTCTATGCAGACTCTGGGCATTTTTTCAGAAACAGTTTGAATTTTCTTAAACTTAGAATCGCTGCGCAAATCTTACACGCCGCTTTCTATGTTGTATGGTTTGTACATTGTACTAGCGTACAGCTGGCTAGGGTAGCATCTGAATTTGTTCAGTATCTTTTTTAATAATATTTTGTTTAAATACATAATTACTGTCGCTAAACTCTGGCCTAGACTCTGGCTTATATTAATAACTTTTAGATTTCAGGAATTAATAAAGAATCTTGGGATTTTCTTTATATGTGACTTCCTTGGTTATAGGATTTTCATGATTTTGGGATTTTATTGATTGTGGGATTTCCTTGATTATGGAATATCCTTGATTTGGGACTTCCTTGATTTTGTGGTTTCCTTGCTTTTGGGATTTCCTTGATTTTTGGATTTCCTTGTTTTGTGACTTCCTTGGTTATAGGATGTTCAGGATTTTGGGATTTCTTTGATTATGGAATTTCCTTGATTATGTGGTTTCCTTGATTTTTAGATTTCCTTGATTTTTGCATTTCTTTCGTTTTTAGATTTCCTAGATTTTAGTACTTCTTTGAATTTAGGATTTCCTGGAATTTGAGATTTATTTTGTTCTGAGACTTACTTGATTCAGTAATTTCTTAGATTTTTGGAATTCCTTGATTTTAGGATTTGCTTGATTTTTAGTTAGGGATTTCCTTGATTGTGGGATTTCCTTGATTGTGGGATTTCCTTGATTGTGGGATTTCCTTGATTATGGGATTTCCTTGATTTTGAGATTTGCTCGATTTTTTGATTTCTTTGATTTGGGATTTACTAGGTTATGGGATTTCTATGATTTGGAATTTCCTTGATTCGGGATTTCCTTGATTTTTGGGATTTCCCTGATTTTTGGGATTTCCTTGACTTTTGGGTTTTCCTGGATTTTGGAATTTCCTTGATTTGGGATTCACGTAATATGGAACTTTCATAACATTGAATTCATGGATTTTGGATTTCATAAATTCCTGATTTCAGGGATTTGTGTTTTCAAATATTTGGGAATATTGGGATTTCGTGTATATGGGATTTTATAAAATATTTAGGACTGTGGTGCTCTGGAATTATTTTTTTTGTTGTCAGGATATCAGGATTTAGATTTTCGGATTCGAAAATATTGTACGAGCGTAGTTTATTTAAATTTGAGAATAGATTTCGGTGATGTAGGATTTCTCTTGTCAGCTGGAGTGAGTTAAAATTCGGCACAAGATAGATACTCGTATTTTTTATCGCGATCTCGCCAACAGCTGATCGACTCAAGAGAACAAGTAAAAGCCGTCACAATGAGGTTTTCACACTCCCACAGGTGTGAACATCTGCCCGTCTCTCTCATCGTCATCGAATGCTAACAGCGTTGGGTAGTGTCTGATTGGTTGACAGACTAGGTGATGGTGTCCTGGAGTTGAGCTGTGCCTAATATTTAGCTTTGATCTATGATATTGGAGAAATTCGCGTCAGGGTGTCCATAGTGACCTATTTCCACCTGTTGTAGCCCTTGAAGGTCCAGCAGTCCGTCTAGAAAAGGGTAGGTGACCACCGAAGACGCAGATGATGCAGGCACATTCGGGTGACATGCTGATCAATTTTTCGAAGGCCTGGCAAAGCCGCACTGAGGCGCAGTGCTAATTCGTGTATAGGGGTGTAGAAAATACACTATCTCTTATAGGAAAAATCTGATATTCTGCCAGAAACATTGAATATCTCGACGGTCTGAAGAGCTGGCGATTCGACTATTGTTTCAGAATGTAAGCGATTGAAAAGCGCTTACATCGGTTCTCCTTTCAATCAGCGACCTTCATCTGCATTTCGACCCACCCAGCGCTCAAAATAGACCTGAGCGAGCCAGACCGGCTGACCTGACGGCCTGGAAAGCAATGACGCAGAGACCGAGAACCTATGCACCCTATCAGCCTGCGAACTCGTGCCTAGAATGCTCGGGTCTGGTGTGTTGGGTTGGGGACCATGGCAACGCGGGGCAGAGAGATAACTGCTTGTGTGTTATCTTTTATATCTCTCTCTCTCTGACCCCCCCCTACTGCTAAACACTGTGCCTTATCGCTTGAATATAAAATACACTGCTTCGTAGATATGCTCCTGCACTGAAGCTTTGAGATGTGAGTCTCACACTCATAATTGTTGGCCTCTGTGGTCAGTACGAGTTCAAGTCTTTCGGTTAGTGTCGGCAGAAGGTAGCAGGCAGCAAGAAAACCTGCTATATCTGGTTCCCTAGACCTTCCGGAGTCACCGCTAGACACAAGACAACGATTCCTGCTACACTGACAGAGGACTTCGTACTGGATGAAGGCCGGAGATCGAGAGGCGACGCGCAGTTTCGTACCAAGCTACCAGCCAGACACTACTCAGCAACCAGCGCAAATCACGACGATTCTTACCTAGAGCGGTCATTTGGCGAGCGATTCAATTATTGTTCAACACTGGGAAAATGCGGTTACTAGTGTAGCCGCATGTAATAACCTACAAGGCACTACACAAATGTCGACTTTTTTCCCTGCCAGCCAAGTCTGAAGTTGATCAAGATGGAAGATTGTGACGAAGAAGATTGTCAAGCAGTCGTAGTTTACAATAATTGACTCTGGCCAATGAGCCAGCAACACTGACACACACGGAGACATTGATATTTCAAATTGCATGCAAAAGCATGCCCTTTGTGAAGCAGGCGACTTCACCGATTATAAAACTAGACTGCAAATACTTGTTGTGACGCCTGAGCTGCAACTAAGCAAGCCCGATGGGACTGCCACCAGTAACAACACCTCCCTGGCCACCGTGCGATGGTCAGTTTTCGGGGAACATACATTGCCCCATGTTGATGATAATTGCTGCACACACTACTCAAGCTGTACTGCTCAGTCGAAGGGACGAGCTGGTGCAAGCCAGAACATTTTCTGCCAGTCAAGACCAACTCAGACTCCAGGACCGCATACAATCAAGAAGATCGGCACCAAACAAGCTGCCGAGCACAATGCAAGAAAAGCTGGTATGAGACTGCCAATCGCGAGAAAGACAGGACATCATCAGAACATCACGGTACCAGTGAGATCTTCGACGCCAGGAGAACTGACACGGGTGTCAGTTTTTCAAAAGGGGAAGATATGTAAGCGATTGAAAAGCGCTTACATCGGTTCTCCTTTCAATCAGCGACCTTCATCTGCATTTCGACCCACCCAGCGCTCAAAATAGACCTGAGCGAGCCAGACCGGCTGACCTGACGGCCTGGAAAGCAATGACGCAGAGACCGAGAACCTATGCACCCTATCAGCCTGCGAACTCGTGCCTAGAATGCTCGGGTCTGGTGTGTTGGGTTGGGGACCATGGCAACGCGGGGCAGAGAGATAACTGCTTGTGTGTTATCTTTTATATCTCTCTCTCTCTGACCCCCCCCTACTGCTAAACACTGTGCCTTATCGCTTGAATATAAAATACACTGCTTCGTAGATATGCTCCTGCACTGAAGCTTTGAGATGTGAGTCTCACACTCATAATTGTTGGCCTCTGTGGTCAGTACGAGTTCAAGTCTTTCGGTTAGTGTCGGCAGAAGGTAGCAGGCAGCAAGAAAACCTGCTATATCTGGTTCCCTAGACCTTCCGGAGTCACCGCTAGACACAAGACAACGATTCCTGCTACACTGACAGAGGACTTCGTACTGGATGAAGGCCGGAGATCGAGAGGCGACGCGCAGTTTCGTACCAAGCTACCAGCCAGACACTACTCAGCAACCAGCGCAAATCACGACGATTCTTACCTAGAGCGGTCATTTGGCGAGCGATTCAATTATTGTTCAACACTGGGAAAATGCGGTTACTAGTGTAGCCGCATGTAATAACCTACAAGGCACTACACAAATGTCGACTTTTTTCCCTGCCAGCCAAGTCTGAAGTTGATCAAGATGGAAGATTGTGACGAAGAAGATTGTCAAGCAGTCGTAGTTTACAATAATTGACTCTGGCCAATGAGCCAGCAACACTGACACACACGGAGACATTGATATTTCAAATTGCATGCAAAAGCATGCCCTTTGTGAAGCAGGCGACTTCACCGATTATAAAACTAGACTGCAAATACTTGTTGTGACGCCTGAGCTGCAACTAAGCAAGCCCGATGGGACTGCCACCAGTAACAACACCTCCCTGGCCACCGTGCGATGGTCAGTTTTCGGGGAACATACATTGCCCCATGTTGATGATAATTGCTGCACACACTACTCAAGCTGTACTGCTCAGTCGAAGGGACGAGCTGGTGCAAGCCAGAACATTTTCTGCCAGTCAAGACCAACTCAGACTCCAGGACCGCATACAATCAAGAAGATCGGCACCAAACAAGCTGCCGAGCACAATGCAAGAAAAGCTGGTATGAGACTGCCAATCGCGAGAAAGACAGGACATCATCAGAACATCACGGTACCAGTGAGATCTTCGATGCCAGGAGAACTGACACGGGTGTCAGTTTTTCAAAAGGGGAAGATATGTAAGCGATTGAAAAGCGCTTACATCGGTTCTCCTTTCAATCAGCGACCTTCATCTGCATTTCGACCCACCCAGCGCTCAAAATAGACCTGAGCGAGCCAGACCGGCTGACCTGACGGCCTGGAAAGCAATGACGCAGAGACCGAGAACCTATGCACCGTGCCTAGAATGCTCGGGGCTGGTGTGTTGGGTTGGGGACCATGGCAACGCGGGGCAGAGAGATAACTGCTTGTGTGTTATCTTTTATATCTCTCTCTCTCTGACCCCCCCCCTACTGCTAAACACTGTGCCTTATCGCTTGAATATAAAATACACTGCTTCGTAGATATGCTCCGGCACTGAAGCTTTGAGATGTGAGTCTCACACTCATAATTGTTGGCCTCTGTGGTCAGTACGAGTTCAAGTCTTTCGGTTAGTGTCGGCAGAAGGTAGCAGGCAGCAAGAAAACCTGCTATACAGAAGATGCGCAACAAAAAGTTGGCCCGTGATCTTGAGTTTCGTGTGCTTGCGTTGCTCCGTTAGTTCTACTGTTAAATATTTTTACGAAATCATCGGCATATTTTACGAGAAAGATACGAGTAAAGTATATATGAATGTGGTAAATAGATTTATCATCAGTTCTAAGCTTTATCTCCTGAGCTGGTCTGCCTGTGAGCTTTTGAGATGTAAAAGTACATCTATGCTTCTATCTCCCTGACTCACTGTGCGTGTCTGCCATCAATTTTGACTTCATAGTCTTTCAATAAAAATTGATAATTATCTGCCGTGTGCCAGTCTTAGCCCAGTATTTAGGCTAGGCTTAGAGATTGCTTGGTTAGATGATTATCAAATTAACATTGTCTATCATTCTAGCTGATAACATAGGTCTGTGGTCTAACTGCCAGTAATATACATACCTAATGAGTACTGAATAATTGAAGAAAGTTTGTGATATAAAACAGCCCTTGGTAGTCAATTAGATCTTGCCTATGTAATCTGAGATCTATTTGATAGTGAATGAGTTTTACGATGAATAAAGAAAGACTGAGGGTTAGACTAAGAGTGAAAGCTCAAGTCACTTTCATTTGTTTTCTCTAGATTTGTTAAAAATCACGACTGTAAAAAATTGAATTGGCGAGGAAACTTCCGGTTGCTAACTCGCGCAATTCGTGCTTCCCGGAAAAATATTTAATGAACTTTTATCTAAAGCTCTTACCTTAAACTCACACAATATTATAATACATTCTGATTACTTTTCAGGAGCTATGTAGACCTTTTTTGTTAGAATTTTAACATACTAATCACTACATCGGCTCGTTTAGAATGTACATCGGTTCGTTTAGAATGTACATCGGTTCGTTTAGAATGTACATCGGTTCGTATAGAATGTACATCGGCTCGTTTAGAATGTACATCGGCTCGTTTAGAATGTACATCGGTTCGTTTAGAATGTACATCGGTTCGTTTAGAATGTACATCGGCTCGTTTAGAATGTACATCGGCTCGTTTAGAATGTACATCGGTTGTCAAAAAATATACTTTGAAAGCCTGACCAGTGATGATGCGCACACAGCCTCCCAGTATGTTGGCCTACAGCCAAATCCTGAAAGCAATAGTATGACCAGAAGTCATTTCCCAGTGTCGTCCTTTCTCTCTTTCCTTATTTGCTCAGCCATCTGGGCCGGGCAGTTCCGCCCATAAAACTAGTCAAAGCTTCTTTCCGGTTGAGTGCAGGGCCACTCAGGCCAAATCTTGCCCGCCCCTTCGCATTTCGCCTTCCTCGCCTCAAAATCCACTCCCAGGCCAACACTCCCAATGCAAATGTCGCATGATTTCCCCATGGCCTGACAACCGTGTCTCGGCTGGCGAAGAGGATGAAAAGTAAACATTTTTGGGAGTTTGGGAATATTTTCTTGTCCTTTTTTATAGATTAGGAAGGTATTAGTTACTTATTTTAAATGTATTGTTCTTCTGCTTCAGATTTCCGAGAGTTTTTGACGGTTGTTGCTAATCCGGCTTAACATGAATTGACTTGTAATGACTTGTCTACACAAGCAGCGTCACCAATGTACAAAATTCCCACTGTACAATGACCACATAAACTATAGTACATCTCTAAAGTATTAAACATATCGCATTATCCCCAACTTAAACTGACCCTTTCCTACAATGTTCATCATCACCTATCTACACTTATCCTTCCAAATGTACAATATCCCCAACGTACAATGACCTAACTCCATAATGTACATCATTACAAACGTACAATGATCATCATCCATACTGTACATTATCACCAACGTACAATGACCCAACTCCATGATGTACATCATCACCAACGTACACCAATCCTTCCTCAGAAAGTACTAAAGTGTACATTCTCTATTAAGTACATCACTTGTACGAGTACTTTATCGATTTTCCTACCTTAGATTTGTCGGCCTCAAACAGCGCGTGTGTATTTTTAGTCACTCTTTAGCCCGATTCCAGCTAAGCCGTCAAGCAATAAAACCAAGCCAATTAACTTTAATGACCATCGCTTTGGCCCGTTGGAATTCAGGCAGTATAACAACTGCCCCGATGAGTCAATTAAATCGATCAACTCCGCTCCGTCATAAAACTGTCAATTCTCCATCTCATAACTTTAACAAATAGCGGGGACGAAATATTTGTTATAAACTAGCTCAAACTCCAGGTAGAAATATCTAGGAATTTTAAACAGCTGGTCTGCACTTATTGCAGTGGACTATGCAGGTTTTTAACTTAATTGACACTTTTTATAAGTATTTTCCAGTGCCTGTGTGGGCTACCGAGTGTGGTTAGGGGCTTGGGGTGGGTGGGTTAGCCGGTTGAAATTGGAAAAAATGTGAACAATTTTCATATTTTCTTTCCACTCGGCAATGGGGTAGGTTGGCGATTAGGCGATGAAATAAAGGCTATCTGTCAGACGGGTGTAGATAATTGCATTGGACTTGACTTCAATAGAAACCATTTTGTCTGGCTGCTTTGCACATGCACTTCCCTGCTGTACCTCCCACCGCCTTCGCCTGTCCATACTGCTCCCACTCTACTCTCTACCCACTCTACCCTCTACCCACTCTACTCTCTACCCACTCTACTCTCTACCCATTCTACTCTCTACCCACTCTACTCTCTACCCACTCTACTCTCTACCCACTCTACTCTCTACCCACTCTACTCTCTACCCACTCTACTCTCTACCCATTCTACTCTCTACCCACTCTACTCTCTACCCACTCTAATCTCTACCCATTCTACTCTCTACCCATTCTACTCTCTACCCACTCTACTCTCTACCCACTCTACTCTCTACCCACCCTACTCTCTACCCACTCTACTCTCTACCCACTCTACTCTCTACCCACTCTACTCTCTACCCATTCTACTCTCTACCCATTCTACTCTCTACCCACTCTACTCTCTACCCACTCTACTCTCTACCCACTCTACTCTCTACCCACTCTACTCTCTACCCACTCTACTCTCTACCCACTCTAATCTCTACCCATTCTACTCTCTACCCATTCTACTCTCTACCCACTCTACTCTCTACCCACTCTACTCTCTACCCACTCTACTCTCTACCCACTCTACTCTCTACCCACTCTAATCTCTACCCATTCTACTCTCTACCCATTCTACTCTCTACCCACTCTACTCTCTACCCACTCTACTCTCTACCCACTCTACTCTCTACCCACTCTACTCTCTACCCACTCTACTCTCTACCCACTCTAATCTCTACCCATTCTACTCTCTACCCATTCTACTCTCTACCCACTCTACTCTCTACCCACTCTACTCTCTACCCACTTTACTCTCTACCCACTCTACTCTCTAACCACTCTGAGACAGGGGAGAGATAAGACAGGGGAGAGATGAGACAGGGGGGAGATAAGACAGGGGAGAGACGAGACAGGGTTGAGCAGGTATTAAAATGTGTCAGGGGCCGGATTTGGGAGCTTCGATGGCCGCATCAGGCACACAGGTCAGAGTTTTTAACCCCTGACTGTAACCTCTCATCACGCTGACTCCAACTTAAAAAATTCCATTTCACAATCTTTTCTGTCTCAGAGGGGCACTCAAGGCAGAAAAAATTTACCCAGGAAGGGTGGAGCCGATCGCACGAACACTCTAAGTTGAGAAGAGATAGAGAGAGAGAGTGGGAGGGGGGCAAAAAGCAAAGACTGGAGCAGACGAAACAAGAATTTACTTTCGCCTCTGAATCATTCTAAGAAAAAAAGGGAGAAACTGGAGAAGTCTCGCATGACTTTCGGTTCGCTGGTTTCTCTCTCCAACTCTAAGTCTCCCGCGTCGCTGTGTAGCAATTGAGATACTGAGATGGACTGACTGGTTGAAGTGAATGAAGTATCTTATCCTTCGTAGAGTCTGGAGGGTTCTAGCTCAGGCAAGTTAATTATTGAACTTTGCCTGCCGAGGAGGGACATAAGCAAGCGCTGTTTCTTTTAGTGAGCAAGAGAAATGCAGGAAATGCTTGACGCGAAAGTGGCCTCACAAAGTATCCATTGCTGGCAGGTTTTTTTATTTCCCGATTCCAGACAGGGGAAGATTTCCGATCCTGCTTGAGGCAGGTTTTCCTTCATCTTCTGGCGAAGCAATATCCCTTTCAGGGGGGTTCAACTGCCGCCGAATGGAAATAATATAAGAAAATTATGTTCTCCCAATATGAATTTTTCATTGGGCCTCGGATCAGGCAACAGTCACTCTCTGCACCCAAAGGTTGAGCTGACTGACTGGCCGGCAGAAAGACAGACACACAGAACTCACAGACACCCAGAAACTAACAGACACAGAACTGACAGACACACAGAACTGACAACTGACAGCTGACAACTGACAACTGAGAACCCACAACCGACAGACACCCACAACTGACAGACACCCACAACTGACAGACACCCACAATTGACAGACACCCACAACTGACAGACACCCACAACTGACAGACACCCACAACTGACAGACACCCACAACTGACAGACACCCACAATTGACAGACACCTACAACTGACAGACACACACAACTGACAGACACCTACAACTGACAGACACCTACAACTGACAGACACCTACAACTGACAGACACCCACAATTGACAGACACCTACAACTGACAGACAACCATAACTGACAGACACCCACAACTGACAGACACCCAGAACTCACAGACACCCACAACTAACAGACACAGAACTGACAGACACCCAAAACTGACAGACACCCACAACTGACAGACACCCACAACTGACCGACACCTACAACTGACAGACACCCACAACTGACAGACACCCACAACTGACAGACACCCACAACTGAGATACACCCAAAACTGACAGACACACACAACTGACAGACACACACAACTGACAGACACACACAACTGACAGACAGAACTGACAGATGCCCAGAACTGACAGACACCCAAAACTGACAGACAACGACAACTGACAGACACCCACAACTGACAGACACCCACAACTGACAGACACCCACAACTGACAGACACCTACAACTGACAGACACCCACAACTGACAGACACCTACAACTGACAGACACCTACAACTGACAGACACCTACAACTGACAGACACCTACAACTGACAGACACCCACAACTGACAGACACCCACAACTGACAGACACTCATAACAGGCAGACACCCAGAATTGTCAGCAAAAGCGGTAGCAACAAAAAGAGAAATTTCTACAATAATAAAGCCGGCGCTTTGATCCTTTCATCAATCCAGCCCCTCAAAGCGCTACAAATGTAGGATGGCAAGGACGGAGATCTGCTCCGGCCCACTTCCCAACCCACCAACAGTCCAGTTTCCCCCTTCCTGAGAAAATCGTGCTTAAGAAACGGTGTCTGCGTACTGCGCGTTCACTCTGGCTCTTCTCTTCTTAAGCCGCGGCCATTCACTTTATTTTTGGTCCAATAACATGTCGTGGTCGCATTGGCTAGGACTGGCAGACAGACAGGCAGACAGACAGGCAGACAGGGAGGGAAAATTGTGTGAGCATGGCGACCCGGGATATGACTGGGCCTGCTTCTTAAGTCAGCGTTGGGAAAATAATTTAACGAACAAAAAATTTCCCATTTTTAGAAGAACTATTTAGACACCAAATGATCCCTCCGTTGACATGACAAAGTGAAAGGGCATAAAAAAGTTTTGAATATGTCGATACCCGAGCTGGCCACAGTATCCAGGCTTGTGGCATCTCAGACCATCGGTGATCTGCAG
The DNA here is from genome assembly GCA_950097015.1 of Macrostomum hystrix. Lineage (NCBI taxonomy): Eukaryota > Metazoa > Platyhelminthes > Macrostomidae > Macrostomum > Macrostomum hystrix. The sequence goes on from CATNEN010000008.1 coordinate 1,176,734, forward strand.
TCAGAGTTGCAGGTGAGAATCAGATGAAAAACATTATCGCTTCATATCAGTGCCTCTTTGATTTCATGCATGGCTGACTGAATCAATATATCTATGTGCTGATTGATGGACCAATAGATCTATGTGCTGATTGATGGACCAATATATCTATGTGCTGATTGATGGACCAATAGATCTATGTGCTGATTGATGGACCAATATATCTATGTGCTGATTGATGGACCAATATATCTATGGGCTGATTGATGGACTAATATATCTATGTGCTGATTGATGGACCAATATATCTATGTGCTGATTGATGGACCAATATATCTATGGGCTGATTGATAGACTAAAATATCTATGTGCTGATTGATAGACTAATATATCTATGGGCTGATTGATAGACTAAAATATCTATGTGCTGATTGATAGACTAATATATCTATGGGCTGATTGATAGACTAAAATATCTATGTGCTGATTGATAGACTAATATATCTATGGGCTGATTGATAGACTAAAATATCTATGTGCTGATTGATAGACTAATATATCTATGTGCTGATTGATGGACCAATATATCTATGTGCTGATTGATGGACTAATATATCTATGGGCTGATTGATGGACCAATATATCTATGTGCTGATTGATGGACTAATATATCTATGTGCTGATTGATGAATCAATATATCTATGTGCTGATTGATGGACCAATATATCTATGTGCTGATTGATAGACTAATATATCTATGTGCTGATTGATGGACCAATATATCTATGTGCTGATTGATGGACCAATATATCTATGTGCTGATTGATGGACCAATATATCTATGTGCTGATTGATGGACCAATATATCTATGTGCTGATTGATGGACCAATATATCTATGTGCTGATTGATGGACTAATATATCTATGGGCTTATTGATCGACCAATAGATCTATGTGGTGATTGATAGACTAATATATCTATGTGCTGATTGATGGACTAATATATCTATGGGCTTATTGATCGACCAATATATCTATGTGCTGATTGATGGACTAATATATCTATGGGCTTATTGATAGACTAATATATCTATGGGCTAATTGATAGACTAATATATCTATGCGCTGATTGATAGACTAATATATCTATGGGCTGATGGATAGACTAATATATCTATGGGCTGATTGATAGACTAATATATCTATGGGCTGATTGATAGACTAATAGATCTACGGCTGATTGATAGACTAATAGATCTACGGCTAATTGATAGACTAATAGATCTACGGCTGATTGATAGACTAATATATCTATGGGCTAATTGATAGACTAATATATCTATGGGCTGATTGATAGACTAATAGATCTACGGGCTGATTGATAGACTAATATATCTATGGGCTGATTGATAGACTAATATATCTATGGGCTGATTGATAGACTAATAGATCTACGGGCTGATTGATAGACTAATATATCTATGGGCTGATTGATAGACTAATAGATCTACGGCTGATTGATAGACTAATAGATCTACGGCTAATTGATAGACTAATAGATCTACGGCTGATTGATAGACTAATATATCTATGGGCTAATTGATAGACTAATATATCTATGGGCTGATTGATAGACTAATAGATCTACGGGCTGATTGATAGACTAATATATCTATGGGCTGATTGATAGACTAATATATCTATGGGCTGATTGATAGACTAATAGATCTACGGGCTGATTGATAGACTAATATATCTATGGGCTGATTGATAGACTAATATATCTATGGGCTGATTGATAGACTAATAGATCTACGGCTGATTGATAGACTAATAGATCTACGGCTGATTGATAGACTAATAGATCTATGTGGTGATTGATGGACCAATAGATCTATGTGATGATTGATAGACCAATATATTTGTGTGGTTGTACATACATAAATGGATGATAGACGTGTGAGACCATAACGATATAAAGTAACGGAATGTAGAAGTTTTGCCAAAATTTTCTCAAACCGTCAGACACGCAATGCGCACTCGTCTAGGCCACTGAATTTGATTGACATAGCAAGTCAAATAATCTGTCACAGGCAGCGTGGACCTTTGCCAAAAATGAATGAATAATGCAAACATACCGACCATGTCAGCTATGGTTGCATATGAGCAGATGAGTCCTACTCATATTTATGGACTATGCATTTGATGCTAGACTTCTCCGATTCAATTTCGTATCAAAAAAACCAGCAAGATACGCTCGTATAGCGACAACGGCCGAGCTTTGCTTCTGGGATGTGGGACTTGGGGATTAAGCAAGACTAACTAGAGGACGGGCACAGTAAGAAGGAAAATAATTGGGGGTAGCTGGGCCAGGGGCTTTAATCAGATTTCTGTCGGCTCTTCTGTATGACAATTGGATTTTAGAATCAGGGCTGACGATTCTTACTGCATATTCGGTAAGCAGTAAGTAATATATATGCATTCTATCCTTATGAGACTATAAGGAATATTTTTGACTTATCTATCAAATGCTTGAGTCAATTTGAGACCAAGAAAGTTACATGATTCTCTGGATTCTTTTACTCTTAACCCTCCCCCAGTCCATGGACTGAACAGCTGTACGAAGGTCCATTCGAAAAGTCTCCGAGCAGCCGCCCCACCTCTAATTCCGTTTCCTCGCCATCTCAGCTGGTAAAAAAATTTTCTTCCCCCAACCGCTGTTGCAGCGGCCGAGTCACTCGAGACTCAAATAGTCTGTTACAAGACAGCAAGCCAGCTGGGCCAGGCCCTCTTAACGAGCAGACTGACTCGAAAAGTGGGGAAAGAATTTTTTCGCGGAGAATTTAGGGCTTAAGCGGGACAATTTCTGGAATAGACCTGACGAGGCCGAATAAGGAAACTGCCTCGAGGGAGAATGAAAATTTTTTATCACCGTTAATTTCTCTCGTATCAATCACAGCCTGGCTACCGGGCTCACAGGACGCTCTCAGACAAGATTACACTCGAGGGATTATGCTACTACTAGATTATACATGCACGAGTAGTGCTTGACAGTCTCGAATTTCGTGTCAATCTTCAATGCAGTTGCTTTGAAAAACTAGATTCCCATGTCCTTTAGACTTGTCTTCGAATCCAGTGTTGGGCGCCGACGTGGTGCAAATAAAAACCGATAGACTCTTTTCTTAATCCCCGTACTGTTTTCCCTTTTTCTTCTTCTCGTCTTTGCTGGTCGCTCCACATTATCTATTTTTCTGACAAAGAGTATTTTAATATTCTCCCCCTCTCTCCCCCTCTCTCCCCCCTCTCTCATTCTATCGCTCTCCCTCTCTCTCCCTATTTCCCCCCTCTCTCTCCCCTCTCTCCCCCTCTCTCATTCTATCGCTCTCCCTCTCTCTCCCTCTTTCCCCCTCTCTCTCCCCTCTCTCCCCCTCTCTCATTCTATCGCTCTCCCTCTCTCTCCCTCTTTCCCCCTCTCTCTCCCCTCTCTTCCCCCTCTCTCTCCTTCTATCGCTCTCCCTCTCTCTGTCTCTTCTCTCCCTCTCTCTGTCTCTTCTCTCCCTCTCTCTGTCTCTTCTCTCCCTCTCTCTGTCTCTTCTCTCCCTCTCTCTGTCTCTTCTCTCCCTCTCTCTGTCTCTTCTCTCCCTCTCTCTGTCTCTTCTCTCCCTCTCTCTGTCTCTTCTCTCCCTCTCTCTGTCTCTTCTCTCCCTCTCTCTGTCTCTTCTCTCCCTCTCTCTGTCTCTTCTCTCCCTCTCTCTGTCTCTTTGCGTCTGGGGTTGCCTTTGTTTCGAATCCGGATTTAAATTTTTTCGATACATATCGGAATCGATTCCAACATTATACTTTTTTAATTCAATGGGCAGTGTCCTCTCTCCTCTCTCCCGCTCTCTCTCTCCCTCTCTCCCTCTCTCTCCCTCTCCCTCTCTCTCCTTCTATCTCTCCCCCTCTCTCTCCCTCTCTCTCTCCTTTTATCTCTCTCCCTCTCTCTCTGTCTCTTCTCTCCCTCCCTCTGTCCTGTCCTGACTTTCTCATCGGCAAGCAGCTTGCACTGCAACAGTGCCTCGGAGTTGGCCCTTTATGGCCGTAAATTACACGACAAGCCCCCAAGCCTTCTTTCAATGGGTACCTGTGGTGCGACTGTGGAACACACTCGAAAGCAGCTCAGCCTTACCTTAAAAAATATACAATTTATTTATGCCCTACTTGCAGTAGCGACGACCGCAAATAAAGAGTAGTTTGGAAATGCTTTCTAAAATTTACACTACGAGTAAATTAATCGCTATAGAGATCAAAAGCAAAAGAAGATTTGGAAAGAAAAAAATTTCAATTAGAAATTGACTTCGATTATTGAATACAGAAAGTGAAAATATTATGTCACAGCCCAACCACGATGAAGTTTGAAAATGTTGAAAAAATGTCAACTAATATGCATGCAAATCAGCCAGCGGTGATGCAAGCTAATATCACTTTATGACTCTCTAACATACTTTACATTTGGCCGTGTGTTTTCTAAGGTCTCGTCCATATTGGCTGATTCAAGCACGCCAGTGTGAAAAGGGTATAAAATCCCATGTGGTCGTCGGCTTCTCGACGTGGTCTGTAAGGACATCAAAAAACCCAGTCGAAAAGACTGAATGAGATTAGTTGAGAAAGATAAATTTACATTTTTGAGCATACCATTTGGCTGAAGGTTTAATCTCTTGAGCAGTCTTAGCGCATTGAGCCAGGAGCAACATAAGAGGATTCTGAACTCTCTCTTACAATGGTCGATTCCGAATGAAAAACATCCCTGCTGATTCTTAACTTCTCTGATTCTCACCTCTCGCTCTCCCGTCTACCTCCTGATTCTCACCCTCTCCTGATTCTCACCCTCTCCTGATTCTCACCCTCTCCTGATTCTCACCCTCTCCTGATTCTCACCCTCTCCGTTTTCTAACCCTCTCTAATTCTCACCCTCTCTGATTCTCACCCTCTCCTGATTCTAACCCTCTCCTAATTCTCACACTCTCCTGATTCTCACCCTATCCTGATTCTCACCCTCTTCTGATTCTCACCCTCTTCTGATTCTCACCCTCTTCTGATTCTCTCCCTCTCTGATTCTCACCCTCTTCTGATTCTCACCCTCTCCTGATTCTCACCCTATCCTGATTCTCACCCTCTTCTGATTCTCACCCTCTTCTGATTCTCACCCTATCCTGATTCTCACCCTCTCTGATTCTCACCCTATCCTGATTCTCACCCTCTCCTGATTCTCACCCTCTCTGATTCTCACCCTCTCCTGATTCTCACCCTCTCTGATTCTCACCCTCTCCTGATTCTCTCCCTCTCTGATTCTCACCCTCTTCTAATTCTCTCCCTCTCTGATTCTCACCCTCTCCTGATTCTCACCCTCTTCTGATTCTCACCCTCTACTGATTTTCACCCTATCTTGTTTTCAACATAAAGATGCGGGTTTTTGTCTCACATATCAAAGTCCCATAGGCCCTGACACTGAAGATCGAATACAAGCGAATACGATATGATTTTCTTGTGAGGAGAATTATGTCACTAAAAGCCCAACCTCTGAGCACACAATTCGTGAGCACGTATCCCAAATGCATGACAATTATGCCGATCCGGCCGATAATGAGCCCGTAATGTCGTAGCCAGCTGCTCATAATCGAGATAATAAATCATCCTGTCCATTTTTGCTTCACCCCGAAACTGCATAGGGCGAGTTTAGGCTGGACTGGAAGCAATAAAAACCTTATGCACTTTTGCGGCAAGTCCGACTGAACTCATTCTAAGCTGAATCATCATACTCTTACATACAGGCCCCACTAAAGCTATGTAATTTATACATTTGTTTTTTACATAAAAACTAGGTGCTGCCTACTCTAAGAGGGTGTCCACTACCAGTTACGCGATATAGGCCCAGGAGGGTGTCCACTATCTACCTCCAAATGGTCAAGTAGGGTGTCCACTATCTACCTCCAAATGGTCAAGTAGGGTGTCCACTATCTACCTCCAATTGGTCAAGTAGGGTGTCCACTATCTACCTCCAATTGGTCAAGTAGGGTGTCCACTATCTACCTCCAAATGGTAAAGTAGGGTGTCCACTATCTATCCCCAAATGGTCAAGTAAGGTGTCCACTATCTACCTCCAATTGGTCAAGTAGGGTGTCCACTATCTACCTCCAATTGGTCAAGTAGGGTGTCCAATAAGCATTGAATTTCGACATTCAAATCATTTTTGTTATTTTTTGGTTTATTTTCTGTCACCAGACCCCACCTGTGGATCAATCAAGCCTGTCAAGCAATATTAATAACTAATGCGCTTCGCAACCAAAAGAAGGAGACACTCTGATTCTCCTTCTCATGAGAGTCGAAAGCCTCATTAGCAATGCCCAACACATTTTCCGCACCCTCTTTGGCAACTAATTTATTTAATTGGTTCTAGGAAATCTCCTGGGACATGTCACCGCTTCTAGGGGGAGGGATAAATATTTAAGTCGGCGCGTAAAATTTCTTGTCCAGTTGGGAATCAAACTGACGGGAAATCTTTTTCGTTCGATTTTAATTTTAATTGATTTCCTGCCCCCGTTGTGGGGATGAGATTAGAAAATCGATTTTTGTTTTATGTTATTGAGTTCTCTGTCTCTTCAGCTTGACAGCTTGGAAGTTACTCGGATCCTTCTTATTCTGAGTCTGTCTTGTCTGCTTTTTTTATGTTATTGAGTTTTTTGCGCTCTGTTGAAGTCCACTCGAGATTCGACTGGGACCGATAGTAAGGCATTTTGAAATAAATAGCTGTGCCTCAGTTTCACGACATTTGTTTTCATGAATGTAAATGTTGTATATTGTGCGATAAGATTGATCACTTTTATTATGTGGGAGCAAAGTAGGGTAGAATTGAATAAAGTGCGATAGAGTTGGATAAAGTGGGATAGAGTTGGATAAAGTGGGATAGAATAGGATAAAGTGGGATAGAACAGGATAAAGTAGAGTAGAGTTGGATAAAGTGGGATTGAGTTGGATAAAGTGGGATTGAGTTGGATAAAGTAGGATAGAGTTGGATAAAGTGGGGGTAGAGTTGGAGAAAGTGGGGTAGAGTTGGATAAAGTAGGATAGACTTAGATAAAGTAGGATTAAGTTGGATAAAGTAGAGTAGAGTTGGATAAAGTGGGATTGAGTTGGATAAAGTAGGATAGAGTCGGGTAAAGTAGGATAGACTTGGATAAAGTAGGATAGAGTCGGGTAAAGTAGGATAGAATAGGATAAAGTGGGATAGAGCAGGATAAAGTAGAGTAGAGTTGGATAAAGTGGGATTGAGTTGGATAAAGTAGGATAGACTTAGATAAAGTGGGATTAAGTTGGATAAAGTAGAGTAGAGTTGGATAAAGTGGGATTGAGTTGGATAAAGTAGGATTGAGTTGGATAAAGTGGGATTGAGTTGGATAAAGTGGGGGTAGAGTTGGAGAAAGTGGGATTGAGTTGGATAAAGTGGGATAGAACAGGATAAAGTAGGATAGAATAGGATAAAGTGGGATAGAACCGGAAAAAGTAGGATAGAATAGGATAAAGTGGGATAGAACAGGATAAAGTAGGATAGAATAGGATAAAGTGGGATAGAACCGGATAAAGTAGGATAGAATAGGATAAAGTGGGATAGAACAGGATAAAGTAGGATAGAATAGGATAGAGTGGGATAGAACAGGATAAAGTAGGATAGAATAGGATAGAATGAAAAATTTGGGATGCATTATGATGGGGATTTATACTGACGGAGCCAATCAGTTCATTGTTGCTGGAACACTATCGATTCTTTTAGTCTCGAGTAGGGAAGGGATTTCGGGGATTTCGGCCGCGGATCGCCACGCCGGAAGCTGCCAATTCTGATTTATGACGGCATTTCTCAGGCCGACGGGTCGTCAAGCCCTCCTCCTTCTCTGATCTGCGACCGAGTCGTAACTGGGAATTTACTCGCTAATATTAGGATCAGGCATTGGGGAAAAGGACCAAGAAACTGATCGATACACTACCAATGCGATGGGGGATTCGCGCCAGAAAAAAAGTCAACGGAGAGGAAAATTTTCCCTTCTCCCCACCACCAACCCCCCAGCCAACAGAAGAATATCAGGCGGCCTTGCTTGATGTGAGAGGGCCGAGCTGCTCAGTCGAGCTTGAAGAATCTGCAACCAACCAACTCACTCGCACTGTCTACCCCCTTTATCCCCGATCCCCAATTTCCCTGGCTCCCTTCGTATAATGTCTCGCCAGACAACGAATGAAACTCTGGCCTCCAAAATCGAGGTGAAATCTTTCCGGATGTAGGTCGCGGACTCGCGGACATGAGTCAATCGATTTCTTGGGAGATCTGACCAGCATTTGGGATTCTAGTAGTTGAAATAAATAATTTCTTGCTCATATTTGAATTTAACACATGGTAAGTATAAAATATATCATTAATTTTTTTGCTTCCTTTCTTCATTAAGTACTTTTAGTAGTGCCTTTTGAATGAAATATTAAATCAGTGCCGTTTGATTGCCGTTAATGACGGAAGATAAAACTTAGTTGTTTGACTTTTAAATAAGAATATCAAGCCGGAAGAGAGGAGACAAGGGTGAGATGAGACAGGGGTGAGATGAGACAGGCTAGAGATGACACACTGGAGAGATGAGACAGGGAGAGATGAGACAGGGGAGAGATGAGACAGGGAGAGATGAGACGGGGGAGAGATGAGACGGGGGAGAGATGAGACAGGGAGAGATGAGACAGGGAGAGATGAGACAGGGAGAGATGAGACAGGGAGAGATGAGACAGGGAGAGATGAGACAGGGGAGAGATGAGACAGGGAGAGATGAGACAGGGAGAGATGAGACAGGGGAGAGATGAGACTGGGAAGAGATGAGACAAGGAGAGATGAGACAGGGGAGAGATGAGACAGGGGAGAGATGAGACAGGGGAGAGATGAGACTGGGAAGAGATGAGACAGGGGAGAGATGAGACAGGGGAGAGATGAGACTGGGAAGAGATGAGACAGGGGAGAGATGAGACAGGGGAGAGATGAGACAGGGGAGAGATGAGACAGGGAGTCGAGAGCAGGCCCTTTTTAAGGGCAAGTTGTTGGATTCTGCAGTTTAGCGGGCCGGAAGTGTGCCTAGCACTGATCTAAGAGAACAGACTGGCTGACAATTTCGGCACCTCTATCTGGTTTGTTTCGAGCGTTGAAATTTGGACATTGGAGACAGACTGTGGGTGGGGATGTTGCATAATTCATAGGGTGAAGCAGCTGTAGAGAGTTCTGTTTTTTTGCTTTGCAGACGCAATTTTAGAGTCCCGGGCGAGCTGTAATTGCAGCTTTTATGAAGCAGAAGCTGAACAAGCAGCCTTTTATGCATTCTGCACTCCTAGCGACATGGGGATAAAAAACTGAAGGGAGACTGTCGATTGGGGCAGTCCCAAAAGACTATTATTGAAAATTAATAAGCCCGACTTTCCCTTCTCCCATCTAATACAAATATTGGATTAAGGCTGCGAGGAATCAAGCCGATCTCTGCGACTGACATCTAGCTGCAACTGCCGCTGAATGATGAAACTGACAGAAGAGCAGAGAGAGGACGACAGACACCCACAACTGACAGACACCCACAACTGACAGACACAGAACTGACAGATGCCCAGAGCTGACAGACACCCACAACTGACATACTCCCACAACTGACAGACACAGAACTGACAGATGCCCAGAGCTGACAGACACCCACAACTGACAGACACCCACAACTGACAGACACCCACAACTGACAGACACCCACAACTGACATTCTCCCAGAACTGACAGACACCCACAACTGACAGACACCCACAACTGACAGACACCCACAACTGACAGACACCCACAACTGACATACTCCCAGAACTGACAGACACCCACAACTGACAGACACACACAACTGACAGACACCCACAACTGACAGACACCCACAACTGACAGACACAGAACTGACAGATGCCCAGAGCTGACAGACACCCACAACTGACATACTCCCACAACTGACAGACACCCACAACTGACAGACACCCACAACTGACAGACACCCACAACTGACATACTCCCAGAACTGACAGACACCCACAACTGACAGACACCCACAACTGACATACACCTAAAACTGACAGACACCCACAACTGACAGACACAGAACTGACAGATGCCCAGAACTGACAGACACCCACAACTGACATACACCTACAACTGACAGACACACACAAGTGACAGACACCCAAAACTGACAGACACAGAACTGACAGATGCCCAGAACTGACAGACACCCACAACTGACATACACCTAAAACTGACAGACACACACAAGTGACAGACACCCAAAACTGACAGACACAGAACTGACAGATGCCCAGAGCTGACAGACACCCAAAACTGACAGACACACACAACTGACAGACACAGAACTGACAGATGCCCAGAGCTGACAGACACCCACAACTGAAACACACACACAACTGACAGACACAGAACTGACAGATGCCCAGAACTGACAGACACCCACAACTGACACACACACACAACTGACAGACACAAAACTGACAGATGCCCAGAGCTGACAGACACCCAAAACTGACAGACACACACAACTGACAGACACAGAACTGACAGATGCCCAGAGCTGACAGACACCCACAACTGACAGACACACACAACTGACAGACACAGAACTGACAGATGCCCAGAACTGACAGACACCCACAACTGACATACACCTAAAACTGACAGACACACACAACTGACAGACACAGAACTGACAGATGCCCAGAGCTGACAGACACCCAAAACTGACAGACACACACAACTGACAGACACAGAACTGACAGATGCCCAGAGCTGACAGACACCCACAACTGACAGACGACCTGAACTGACTGACAGACACAGTTGACAGTCACCCAGAACTGACAGTTAGACCTCTCGCTGGGTCCAATCGGGATCTTGATAGAGAGGGCACCACTTGTATCGGCTCTCTCTTTAGCCGATCTTTCGGTGCTTTATTTTTACTTTTGCGCTTTTCTTTTCTTTCGACGTCTCCAAAATTAGTTGCAGCCGATCACAAAGACAGGAAACTTTCATACTTGAATACTTCACACACAAGCATATACTTCACAGCCTCAGCACAGCAGCTGGATGGCTTAGCTTTCTTTCTAAGTGATTTTAGGGGGCCCTGGGACATCAGCAGAGCATTGTTTGCTACACTGCGGCTCAAGCTGAATGCCTTGGAGCTGGGCCAAATAGGAACGCGCATGTCTGCGGAGTGAGATTGGCTGTGCGGAGACAGAGAGCGTGGCCGACATGCGAGAGATGGGATCAGCTGAGCATGGATTAGGAGGCCTGGGTAGAGCGACAGGGAGTGGGGAGAGTGACTTGGGATTTCCCCATGCTCTCTCATGCTGTCTAACACCAGTCAAGCTCTCTAGCGCACAATTTGAGCAGTACATTTTCGTGCGGCTTCGGATCCGCCAACTCTCTTCCTCTCCCTCCATCTGTACCCTCCATCCTCTAGTTTCTCGCGCGTCTCACACTTCTCAACCCCTGTCTCCTTTCAGGCAACACTGAGGTGGCTGAGATGGGTGTTTTGAGATGGTGTTGCTCAACACCTCCCACCTCCCCCAAGCAAATAAAATTTGCCCCTAACCTCTCGTCTCCACCGCATCCTGCCTGACTCCCATAGTGGGACACGGGACTATTTGCCTCACTGTTTTCAATTGGGCGAAAAATTCGAACATCGAAAACTTGGAATAAAAGCTTTCGCTAGGTGTTTACTATGGATGCGTCTGATGGCGTAAGAGGCCATCAGCAACAGCAGCAGCAGCAGCAGCAGCAGCAGCAGCAGCAGCAGCAGCAGCAGCAGCAGCAGCAGAAGCAGGTGAGAAATATAGCACAGTTAGTTTGGCGAAATCCTACGTTTTCCTTTCATTTTTCCTCCGAGGACTGATTAATTGGATGACTGTAAAAGGTTCGACCAAGTTGGGATAAATTCCCTTTTTTATTTCCCCACACATTCTGGCACAGGACGAAGCTCGGTTTGGGCAAAACGCAGCTTAGATTATAGCATTCCCTCTATAGCCTGCGCTCTCTCGCGCTTTGATTCCTAGGAAGACGGTAAGAGAGAAGTCCTGCATCCATTAGGTCCAACCCGGGCTGGTCAGCAACCGCAGCCCATCCCACGTCCACCCACTCCTGTTTCTTCGACTACGGTTCGGGCATATTCTTTTCTTTGGAAGACCCCAGCATTATAACAAGCAGAGATCCACATTGCGAAGAAGGAGAAACGAAACTTGCTTTGAGGTGTGCAAGAAAGTCTTCCAAGAAAAAGGACAAATATATCGCCGTTAGGTTCGCTCTGATAAGACGCACGTAAATATCCCAAAAAACTAGCTTTTGCCCTCTTCCTCGGGCAAACCCGACCAATTTTAAACCTGCCCCAAAACACATTCCCACACCCCCAATTCCGACCCCAACCCCATTTCCTAGCTTTTCAAAGTTCTAAAATCTGAAAGTTTTGGAGGTGCTGCCGTTTTTTAAACGCCACCGACAGCCACCGTCTTCGAGCCATCCCGGGCTGCTCTGCCAACAGTGGAGCGGGAGCAGACTAGAGGCACTTCAATCGAGAAATCCCGAAGGAGAAGATTTCTTTTTTAATCCCTATTTTTCATTTCTGACCAGTGCCCATTGTTCCGTGCTTTCTTTCTGCTTTCAGGAGAAGTGATTTTCTTTCGTCACGAGGCAGAGAAGCTTAGAACTTAGGGCTAAGCTTTTGTCTACAGTTTTCGTCCTTCTCCGCCCACCTTCTTTGCCCATCGTCTTTTAAAAGCAGCTTTGCTTTTCTCCTATTTGCGGCAATTTTCGAGTTGACTAGATTCTGGAGAAACCATAGCTTAGTCTAGATAATTGGCGTCAAGCTTTTTTCTGCAACAATTAGAGCATGGGAAATACAGTGGCCCAACAGGTGAGTCTTTTTGCGTAGTCATTTACCGTCTTGCCATCATTGATTGACCGACCTTTCTCGTCTCGTATAATTATGCACGTTGGTGTATTAACGTATCCACCTTAACGCATGCTAATGTGGAATATGTGCAATATGTTCAGCTCTCTTGAAACATTGGACTGCCCCAGGACCATTGGCATTGTAAGCAACTTCCAGTAGTGTCGGACCGAAATTAGGGAAATCGATTTGCCAGCTTTAGCGGTTGTCGGCTGGCCGCATCGCAAATTTCGGTTTGACATCGCGAAACACTCTCGCTCTCTCTCTAGCTGCAGGCGCTGGTGGGTGCATGCGTGACTGCTGTGCTGTTCTCGTGGATGTTGGAAGGCCTCTTCCATTGGTATTCTATTTCAGTATTCTAAGCACAGTGGCTCTCTCTCCCTCACTCCTTCTCTACGGGTTATCCCATCTGGCTGGGCCAGACAACGAGCATATGTGTTTATTCGTTAAGCGCGAGGACAAGCCCAGTATTCTGAATTCTTCCCCTTCTAAAATTTCCAAGCCCCAATGAGTGGCGTGACTTTGCAACGGGTGCAGCGGCTTTAGCCCCACCCAGCTGTACAGTGTGGCGGGTTTTCAGATATTTTTTACACAACTGCAAGGCGTCGATCGTTTTAAATCTGTTTACAATATAACTCGACAAGTAAAACGAAAATACAAAGTTTTCTTATCTAAACTTTATCGTTATTTGACCAAAACTTGGTTCCAGACGAGATTATGCAGCTGCATAATTTAACACACAATTGGTTGACACTTCCATCGATTCATAATCACTGTTAAGTTAAGCCCTCATTTAGGGCTAAGCAGCTAATTCACTTCTCTAACCCAGAAATTACTTATTTCTAATTGGCTGACAACAATGGCATCAACCCCTCTGATACAACTCCTGTCCCCTGTGTACAGCATCATTGTACATTGCGCATCCAAGGATTCGTTTTTTCTAACCCAACCCAACTAAATTTTAATTGGCTAATATTTCCAACCACCATCCACCTCACTCCGCACTCCTCATTGAACAAACGCAACAGGCCGATCCGAGCCAGAACTTCCTGCGCGTTGCCAGAGCCGGCAATCTGGCCAAGGTGCTCGACTATCTGAACTGTGGCACTCGAATCGACACATGCAACGCGGTAAGCCAAACAGTGAATTTGTGAAAATTAATTCGATCCACGCAGCTGTCTCTGTAACAAATTTGTTAAGATTTACCAAAAAGTTTGTTTTATTAAGATTGCTCGCGCATGACCAAATTCTTCAATGTTTTCAGTTCTGTGAATTTTCTTTTTCTTATTTCGCCGACAGCCAAGCCTGACTTAAGCAAGCAACACAGTCTTCCTGCCTTGCGAAGATATCAATATTGTGTCTCCGAATTTCTATATGTCGCGATTCGCACGCTGCAAGCTGTCTCAATACTCAATACTTCTCAATACTCAATACTTCTCTTCTCTCTTTGTATATTTCATCTCCGAATCACACCCTGTTTGCGTGATGCCTATGATGTGGACACGAGGCAGCTGGGACCTTCGGGGCATGTCTCAATTCATCTACTCAGCTTGCCCCGTGTTTCTCCATTCCAGTATCGCAGTCTATTCATTCCAACAGCAACACTGCACAGCGGCCTAGGCTGAAGTATATTATTTTTATAAAATAGCCTCATAAAGAGACACACTTGGTCCACTTTCCCGGCTAAAAGCAGCAATCGCTCACTGCAACCTGAGGCGGTCTCTCCCCTCTACCGCTCCCACTTGAGACAGCGGACCCTATAATCGCATATAATCTTGCTGTACTCATGAGCATCGATCGATAGACTATAAAGAAAATTACTAACGAGAAGCACAGAATAAAAATAAAATAATTTTAGGAGGCTGCGGCCGATGGCACATCATTTGGTGACACTAGACCCGCAGCCAGCGAGGAGGCAATTCTGCCCATTCCGCTGACTCCTGAGCACACACGCACACAGATACTGTACGCAGGCATACGCTCACACAGGTGTGTACATCTGCACTGACTTTCTCATCGCCAGGCAGTGTACACTCCCACTGTGCCTTGGAGGTTGGCCCTCAAGAGCGTAAATTGCGCGACATGCCTCCAAAGCCCTTTCTCCGTGGCTTCGCAAAAATGCACTCTGAAGTTTTTAAGTATATTTTGATGTAATATTTGTGCTTGCTCAGGAGTCAACGGAATGGGCAGAATTGCCTCCTTTCTGGCTGCGGGTCGACTGTCACCAAATGATGTGCCCACCTGAAAATAAAAATAAACTAAAGTACAGTTCAAGTTTAAAATTTGTATGTAAGGAAAGCTACCAACAGTAGAGTGTTACGATTAATAGTCGGAATTATTTATATTTGCCAGAATCGTGCTCAGAACAAGTTCCAGACTGTAACGGTGCCCAGTACTATCAAACGGAAGAGAAATTCGAAGGAATGCTACTAACAGTAGTATGTTAAGAAAGTCCCCTATACGAGATAATCGTAGATTTAAAACTTCCGCACGGACAGTGGACTGTGATCCATCAATTTTTTTTCATTACCCTATCTAAAAATACTTGGTGCCGCAATTAAGAATGCTCGTCGGAGGATTAAGTCAAGGACACAGTAGGGTTCAGTTGGGGACGAAACTTGGGAATACAACCAAATTCCCGAAGCCTGCAATTCATCTGCTGCGGCGCAGCAGGGAGTCTGCGCTGTGCAATCGACGAAGAGAACTGGCCAGCTCTCAGTGTTGCATATCGCCGCATTTTCCACCTGCCGCAGAGTACAAGCGGAAGAGGACAAGCGAATAACTGGGACGAATTGCGCTAAATTGCCGGGAACAATTCATTATTTCAACTCCCGTTTGCTACAGACTGAGGAAGAAAAGACAAAAAATAACATTCAGTAGATATGTTCGTGTTTTACTTCTAGGGAAATAGCTTTCGAAAGCGTGGCATTGAACAGCCAGGTAGTCGTTGCCATGGGTTCTGCTACATGCAAGCGAAGGTTACCAAAGCCCAGAATCCATACGCGACTTTTCTAGAACTTCCGTCTGGCTGCAGTTGTTGCAAAAAATATTTTATATTAGTAAATAAATTGTTAGTTCAACGATTTATTCTCCACTAAAACCTACATTAGAATGTCTCTCCATCTCTCTCCATCTCCATATCCCTGCCTATCTTTCTATCTCCCTCTGTCTCTCTCCATCTCTCTCTATCTCTCTCCATCTCTCTCTATCTCTCTCCAACTCTCTCCATCTCTCTCCATCTCTCTCTATCTCTCTCCATCTATCCATCTCTCTCCATCTCCTTATCCCTGCCCATCTCTCATCTTTTTCCATCTCTCTCCATCTCTCTCCATCTCTCTCCATCTTCTCCATCTCTCTCCATCTTCTCCATCTCTCTCCATCTCTCATTCTCTCCCTATCCCTCTCAATCTCTTAATCTTCCTCCATCTCTCATTATCTTTCCACGTCTCTCTTAATGATCTCCACCTTAAAAGAGAAAGCTAGAAAAATCTCTAGTTGCCATGCTAAATTTGTTGTAAAATTTTATAGAAGCTAAACAGGTTTTTATGAGTTAAGCTTTTGTCTCGGAATTCCGTTTCATCTGTCATCTGGCCTGGCATTGCCACGCCTGGCATTGCGTTTCTCGAGTCTTGACGAATTCAACTCCATCTCTTCTTTCACTACCCTTCTCTCCCCCTGCCAGTCAGAAAGTTTCGAAAGAGAAAATCAAATTTCAGTTTTCGTCCAATTGTAGGCCGCTAAAACTGGCCTACAGATTTGCCTCTCAATCAACCAGTAGGTAGAATATAAAATGCGTTCCAGTTAGCTAGCATTGCCCAGGCAGAGCTACTGCGCCATCAGCAATATGTACCGTCGAGCAGCTATTCGGGACGGAGTCAGCGCTCTGCAACGTCCACCAGCGCTGCACCAAGCTCAGCAGCAGCTACTGGTTCCTCCAACATTGCCGCAGCAGCAGCCACCGCCGCAACAGCAGCGGCAGCAGCAGCACTCGTTTCAGTGGTTAAAGCTACGGCGAAGGCATCCGTTACGTTCACAGCACGGATTATCGCTGACTCCGGAGATGGAGAAGTTCTTGCAGTTTCGCGATATGGCAGTGAGAGCTAACTAAACTCAGTAGAGAGTAGAGAGTTTAGAATTCAGAATAGAGAGTAGTGAGTGGAGACTTAAGAGTAGAGAGTAGAGCAGCGGTCGGCAAACTCCGGCCCGCGAGCCAGATGCGGCCCTCGAAGCTCCCAAATCCGGCCCTCTCTCCTCTCTCCCGTGTCTCATCTCACCTGTGTCTCATCTTCCCCTGTCTCATCTCTCCCTTTCTCATCTCTACAGTGTCTCATCTCACCCTTGTCTCATATCTCCTCCTGTCTTATCTCTCTCCTTTCTCATCTTCGCTCAGTCAATTCTGCCCGCTGTCGTATTTTAGCTCTCCGTGGCCCGCACGCTAATAAGCTTGCCGACTCCTGGAGTAGAGAGTAGAGAGTTAGGAGTAGAGAGTAGAGGGTAGAGAGCTAAGAGTAGAGAGTAGAGAGTTAAGATTAGATAGTAGAGAGTTAAGATGAGAGAGTAAAGAGTGGAGAGCAAGGAGTATAGAGTCACGAATTGAGAATGAAGGCTAGAGAGTTGTAAGATTAGAATTGAGAACAGAGAGTAAATAGATGCTGACAGGCAGAAGAGAGAATAGGTGAGTTAAAAGAATAGTTAAGGGTAAAACAGAGCCAATTGTATGCGAGCAAATTGCACCGAAAGATGAGAGGCCTGATAGATAAAAATATTCAGGCGAAAATTAAATGTTAAATCTAATTAAAAATTGCATTGGCATGTATAGCGCCAAATAGGGAGGCCAGAGAGACCATGCTGTTTTGTGAAGTGTTTGCCAGTCTGCATGCAGCAGCAGCAGCGGCGGCATGAGCAGTCCAGATCGTGTCCCCAGGGGCCCAGTGGCCTTCTCTCAATTTGTAATCTCATTAACCTCCTGTCTGTGCGTGTTAACATTGCAACCCATGCTAAACTATGGTAACTTGACCTCTGATGTACAGTGAGCACACTATTTAATAGTATAGTAGTAGTTGACGGTGCTCAGTGAGAATCCCTGGCCTCTTTTGTATTCCATTCCTGATGCTCATTTTTCCCAGTAGAAGCCTGAGGTAGGAAAGGAAAATCCTTTAATTTAGTTCGTTAAAAATTTTTAATAAAATGGTAAAAATGTACTTTATATATTCGATTCGCTGGTTTCATGATAATTTGCATGGTAAAAGTTGGAAATAACTTGACAATTCGATCACAAAAATAGATTTCTAAGTTCAATCGTTAGAAGGCTGAGCTGGGGGGACATTCTTAGAAAACTCTCGGCAAAGTCCAACGCTTTCTACCATGACTTTTCTACCATCAAGTGCATTTTAATCGATGGGCGAATGGTCGCTTTGGTGGAAAAGTCCCTCGATAAAGTAATTATGCGTTGATCTAAAAAGGCCAACCCCACCAACCCCAAACAAACCCCACCTCCTCAGTGTCAGTCTCTCCGCAGTGTACACCGATGCCAACCAACCCCACCTCCCCAGTGTCAGTCTAAAGTGTACTATAGTACTAAAATACCTCACGCATACCCACCCGCCCCTGTTCGCACAGAATGGCCTCAATGCGCTTCACTTGGCCGCCAAGGAGGGCCACACGGCTGTAGTTCGCGAACTGCTGATGCGAAATGCCGACCCGGACGCCTGCACAAAGAAGGGCAACACGGCGCTCCACATCGCCTGCCTGGCCGGCCAGCTGGACGTCGCCCGCCTACTGATAGAGAAGGGCGCCAAAGTCAACTGCCAATCGCAGAACGGCTTCACTCCGCTATACATGGCCGCCCAGGAGAACCACGTAGAGGTTGTCCGCCTGCTACTAGCTTCGGGTGCTTCGCAGACACTAGCGACCACGGACGGCTTTACGCCGCTGGCGGTGGCTCTACAGCAGGGCCACGACAGGGTGGTAGCGATCCTGCTGGAGAACGACACGCGCGGACGCTCGCGAATGCCAGCGCTTCACGTGGCGGCCAAGAAAGACGATACCAGGTCGGCAGCGCTGCTCCTCACGGCTGACTGCGACGCCAACCAGCAGGCCGGCAGCGGCTTCACGGCGTTGCACATCGCCGCTCACTACGGCAGCGCCGGAGTCGCCGGTCTTCTGCTGGAGCGCGGCGCGGACCCGGGCTATCCGGCCAGGAACGGAATCGCCCCGCTACACGTGGCGGCAAAGTGGGGCACACTGGCCGTTGCGCAGCGCTTGCTGGACGCCGGAGCTGGGGTCGATTGCAAGACACGCGACGGCCTGACACCGTTGCACTGCGCGGCTCGCTCGGGGCAGACCGCAGTACTGGAGCTGCTGCTGGCGAGACGGTCCGGCGTGGCCGTGCGCTCGCGAAGCGGCCTAACTCCGCTGCACATGGCGGTGAGTAGTCCTTTTGAAAATCAGATTTTGTCTCGATTCCAGAGACGCATTACGGATTGAGCTGGTGCTGTGCTTCGGTTTAGGGTTAGGGTTAGGGTTAGGGTTAGGGTTATGGTTTGGGTTACCCAGTTTTTAATAGTTATAGTTTTCAGCTAAGTGTAATCTACACCCGGAACTACGAGCCCCATCAATCTCGTTATAGGTAACAAAGACTAGATAAGTTTTTGGTGGATTATCAAGTTCATTGTAAATTTCAGATACACATGAAACACTAGACTCAAAGCCAAGGCCGTAAACAAGCTCCCCAAGCCTTCTCTCCCCGGCTGAGCGCCATATGAATGCAGCCTTGCCACGGAATCGAGCTCTGGGACTTTAGCGCAAGAGGCAAATGCGATAACAGCTTTGCCACTTAATCTCCCAAACGCTGGTAGACGCAGCTAATTGGCAGCTTTTTTACTACAGGTTCAAGGCGATCACGCAGATTGTGCTCGTCTGTTGCTTAGCAACGGAGCGCACACAGAGGACGCCACGGTGGACCTGCTGACGCCGCTGCACGTGGCGGCGCACTGCGGGTTCGCCGGCTCCGCGCAGCTCCTGCTGGACCACGGATGCCGGGTGGCGCCACGCGCATTGAACGGCTTCACGCCTTTACACATCGCCTGCAAGAAGAATCGGCTTCGCGTCGTCGAGCTGCTGCTGGCGCGGGGCGCCGATCCGTCCGCGGCCACGGAGTCCGGCCTCACTCCGCTGCATGTGGCGGCCTACATGGGTCACGCGGCGATTGTGTCCAGACTGCTGGAGCCGCCGCCGATAGCGTCGGAGTCCGGCGGCGGAGACTCCGCTGCGGACATCGGCAAGGCTTCGCAGGCGGCGGCTTTGGCGGCGATTTCAGCCACAACCGTCCGAGGCGAGACGCCGCTTCATCTGGCGGTGCGCGGAGGCCAGGCTGAGGTGGTCCGCCTGCTGCTGGAGAAAACCGGCCGCGGCTGTCCAGTGGACGCGACGGCCCGAGACAGCCAGACGGCGCTGCATATCGCCTGCAGAATCGGCAACTCGGAAGCGGTGGCTCTGCTGCTGCAGGTTAGGACAACGAGATCGCCATTTACTACTAGGGAACAGTAGCTACGAGCGTAGAAATGCGCTGGTTTTTACTACGAGAGCACTAAAATTTGTAGTTTAATGCATTCGGATTTGAAAGAAATCGAAACAAATAGTTTAAATCATTTCATTAGTGTTCAAGATCACACTGATCCTTTTCAAACACCAACTGGACCAATTCAAACTCACACAAAGACCTTAATAATATTTGCAGAAGGGCTGTAGGCATTGATTTGTCATTTGTTAATGTTATACCTGCGACCAGCGAGAGGCATTTCCGCCCATTTCACTGACTCCTGAGCACACACTAAAAAGGATACGTAAACAGGCGCACACTCACACAGAGGGGTGAACACCAACCCAGAGTTTTTTCAGTCAGTGCACACTCAAACCACAGAAGTGCTCAAACTCAATCTCCAAATTTGACTAGGCTGGCGCCGACCCCAACGCAGCCAGTAAGGACGCGTACACACCGCTGCACGCCGCCGCCAAGGAGGGACACGAGGAGCCGGTCCGACAGCTGCTGGACGCCGGCGCAGACGCTCACGCGGCCACGCGTCGCGGAGCAACGCCGCTGCACACTGCGGCCAAGTACGACAGAGCCGGCGTCATTCACCAGCTGCTGGCCAGGGCCGATGCCGCAGAGGCCAACGTTCGCGGTCGGAACGGCCTCACGCCTTTGCACCTGGCGGCTCACTACAACCGCATGGCAGCCGCCCGCGCCCTGTTGAAAGCCGGCGCGAGCCCCGTCTGCGCCGCCAGCAACGGCTTCACGCCGGTGCACATCGCGGCCAGGCGCGGCGCCTCCGAGCTGGCCGCCTGCCTGCTTGACGCCGCCGGTTCCGGCGCCGCTTGCGCCTCGTCGAAGGGCGGTTTCGCGCCGTTGCACCTGGCCGCGCAGGAGGGCCACGCCGAGCTCTGCGACCTGCTGATTGCCCGCGGAGCGCGAGTTGATCAGGCCTCCAATGGCGGCGTGGCCCCGCTGCATCTAGCCGCTCAGGTGAATTCACGATGTACTCCGCAAAGCCGCAAATTTGTAATGGAGAAAATTTAAATAGATTCAGATCCAGAGATGACGCATTTGACCCTCGCGCTGAAGTCCCTGAGCTCGACTGAGACTTCCTCGGGGAGGCCACAGTTTAATTTATCTAAAGTACATGCAAGAGACTATCAACCGAGTAAGTTGTCTGTCAAGTGGCAGAGGGATCTAACGCGCCTTTTAGCCTGGAGAAGGCTTTGGGCTTGTCGTGTGATTTTCGACTATGAGGGCCAACTCCGAAGGCAGGGTATTTGTACACTGCCTGAAAATAATAAAAAAGGCATATGTACAAACTTATGCCAGTTTGCTCCTGCGCACATATACTTTTACATTTAAAACTGTATCTGTACCTGCACACAAACATACTACAGGAGGACCGTCTGGCAGCGGCTGAGACGCTGGTCGTTCGCCACGGCGCTCAGGTGGACCCGACCACCCTGGCAGGCTTCACACCTCTACACGCCGCCTGCTATTTCGGCCGTCTGTCAGCCGCCCGCTTCCTGCTGGGCCACGGGGCTGCGTCTTCGGCGAGAGCCAACTCTGGCAGCTCCACGCCGCTTCACCTGGCAGCTCAGGAGGGCCACCTGCAGCTGGTGCTGGCGCTGCTGGCTGGGGGAGCTGAGCCCAGGCCTCTAAATGTGGTGAGGCGGTCAACTTGAAACCCTACAATGAACCAGGACTCCCCACAATAAACTAAACCAGGACTCCCCACAATGAACCAGAATTACCTACAATAAACCAGAACTCCTCACAATGAACCAGAACACCCACAATGAACCAGAACTCCCCACAATGAACCAGAACTCCTCACAATGAACCAGAACACCCACAATGAACCAGAACACCCCACAATGAACCAGAACACCCCGCAATGAACCAGAACACCCGCAATGAACCAGAACACCCCGCAATGAACCATGACTACCCACAATGAACCGGGACTTCCCACAATGAATAAGGAGACCCACAATCAACCAGGACACTACACAATTACGAGCCCGTAATTAGGGCACTCGACTATAAACCACACACTAAAAGGGAGTGAGTGGCAAAGCGGTCAGCGCATTTGCCTCTCGCACGAAAGTCACCGAGCTTGATTCCGCGGCGAGGCCACGTTTATTTGGGGCTTTTCGCGCTATTTTCGTCCTCGACGGCCAATTTTTAAAGTCACAGCGAAAGTGAAAGTGACAATGAGAAAGTCAGAACCAGATGTGAGCGGATGCCTGCGTTCGGTATCAGCTATAGGAGTCAGCTATTTGGCTCCTCTAAACCTGGACTAGAGACTCACAATGAACCAGCACAACGCACACTATACCTGATACAAGAAACCTGTTTGAGCAGAAATTAGATTAAACTATCAAACTCTGGAATAAAAACAGGACAGAAAACTAATTAGTGTTTTCCTAATGCTCATCGAAAAAAGTGTGTAAAATTTCTAGTTCTCTACTTATATTAGAGTAATGAATGTGTTGCAAATATCGTAGATCAGAAAAAAAGAAATTTAATTAAGAAATTTATCGCCTGCTCTCCAGCACGGTCACACGCCGGCCCAGTTAGCTCGATTCCGCGGTCATCGAGAAGTCTTCGAAGCTCTCCGTCAAGCTGAAGGCGGGGCCAGCGTGCACACCTGGGAAGAGGAGGAAGTGACCACAATCGAGGAAACTGTGGAGATCTGCCGCCCGGACACCTTGGTGGAGCAGAACATGTCCGATTCAGACGAGGATGCTGGTAGGCCTACTCACGAACTGGACCTCTTCAAACTCAGGAACTGGGCCTCTTCAAACTCACGAACTGGACCTCTTCAAACTCACGAACTGGACCTCTTCAAACTCACGAACTGGGCCTCTTCAAAATCACGAACTGGACCTCTTCAAACTCACGAACTGGACCTCTTCAAACTCACGAACTGGACCTCTTCAAACTCAGGAACTGGACCTCTTCAAACTCACGAACTGGACCTCTTCAAACTCAGGAACTGGGCCTCTTCAAAATCACGAACTGGACCTCTTCAAACTCACGAACTGGACCTCTTCAAACTCAGGAACTGGGCCTCTTCAAAATCACGACTGGGCCTCTTCAAAATCACGAACTGGACCTCTTCAAAATCACGAAATGGACCTCTTCAAACTCACGAACTGGGCCTCTTCAAAATCACGAACTGGACCTCTTCAAACTCACGAACTGGACCTCTTCAAACTCACGAACTGGACCTCTTCAAACTCACGAACTGGACCTCTTCGAATTCACGAACTGGACCTCTTCGAATTCATGAACTGGAGCTCTTCAAACTCACGAACTGGACTTAAACACCCACAAACAACGAACCGAAAAAAAACTCAATTTAAGACTCATTCAATTTAATTAAGTGAAACGCATGCTGCACTTTTAAGACAAGACTTCTGAAACGACACAGAGAGACAGTAGTAAGTAGATCATTTTATCCCAACCGGCAAGGCCTTGCCGCTTCCTTCCTTCCCTCTGTCTCTCTGGGTCTCTCTGCTTGCTAGGCAAAGCCAGTTCTCTTTTCGTCTTCAAAGTCAGACGAAGGAAATTAAGAATATCGATTGGTCGTATTTCAAATCGTGTTGAGCCTGTGTCGTGTTGTTTCCGACATCCCCTCCTGTCTGATTTGGGTAAGGGCTTATCTCATCATCTTATCGAACTCAGCCACTGGTAGATGATGTACTTTTCCTACTCTGGAGTATATTAATTCCAAAAGGATAAATTTTTTACTATTTCGTCTGTCCACTCAACAGTGCAACAGTTTGAGTTCACTGAGATGCCGCCATCGCCGAAATTCACGCCAATCACAACGAAACAATCAGCAAAAGCAGCAGCAGCAGCAGCGACTGGTTCAGACCAGGAGAAACCAAAGGGTTAATACCATCGGCTTTTTTAGGCTGAATCTTTGCTGTGATTTGCTGTACGAAAAAATGAATTGTTTGTCTGTTTTGAAATCGCATGCCATCACATCAGATACAAAATCAAGGGGTTCTGTAGCATCTATAAATCCAGTTATTTACAGGATCTATGAATTTACAGAATCTAGGCATTTACAGAATCTAGGAATTTAAATAATCTAGGAATTTACAGAAATAGGAATTTACAGAATCTAGGAATTTACAGAATGTAGGAGTTCACGAAATCAAGGAATTTACAGAATCTAGGAACTTACAGAATCTAGGAATTTACAGAATGTAGGAATTTACAGAATCTAGGAATTTACAGAATCTAGGAATTTACAGAATCTAGGAGTTCACGAAATCAAGGAATTTACAGAATCTAGGAATTTACAGAATATAGGAGTTCACGACATCAAGGAATTTACAGATTCTAGGAATTTACAGAAAAAGGAATTTACAGAATCTAGGAATTTACAGAATCTCGGAATTTACAGAAAAAGGAATTTACAGAATCTAGGAATTTACAGAATCTAGGAACTTACAGAATCTAGGAATTTACAGAATCTAGGAACTTACAGAATCTAGGAATTTACAGAATCTAGGAATTTACAGAATCTCGGAATTTACAGAATCTAGGAATTTACAGAATCTAGGAATTTACAGAATCTAGGAATTTACAGAATCTGGGAACTTACAGAAATAGGAAATTACAGAATCTAGGAATTTACAGAAAAAGGAATTTACAGAATCTAGGAATTTACAGAATCTCGGAATTTACAGAAAAAGGAATTTACAGAATCTAGGAATTTACAGAATCTAGGAACTTACAGAATCTAGGAATTTACAGAATCTAGGAACTTACAGAATCTCGGAATTTACAGAAAAAGGAATTTACAGAATCTAGGAATTTACAGAATCTAGGAATTTACAGAATCTAGGAATTTACAGAATCTAGGAACTTACAGAATCTAGGAATTTACAGAATCTAGGAATTTACAGAATCTCGGAATTTACAGAATCTAGGAATTTACAGAATCTAGGAATTTACAGAATCTAGGAATTTACAGAATCTGGGAACTTACAGAAATAGGAAATTACAGAATCTAGGAATTTACAGAATCTAGGAATTTACAGAATCTGGGAACTTACAGAAATAGGAAATTACAGAATCTAGGAACTTACAGAATCTAGGAATTTACAGAATCTAGGAATTTACAGAATCTGGGAATTTACAGAATCTGGGAATTTACAGAATCTCAGAATTTACAGAATCTAGGAATTTACAGAATCTGGGAACTTACAGAAATAGGAAATTACAGAATCTAGGAATTTACAGAATCTGGGAACTTACAGAAATAGGAAATTACAGAATCTAGGAACTTACAGAAAAAGGAATTTACAGAATCTAGGAACTTACAGAATCTAGGAATTTACAGAATCTAGAAATTTACAGAATCTGGGAATTTACAGAATCTGGGAATTTACAGAATCTCAGAATTTACAGAATCTAGGAATTTACAGAATCTGGGAACTTACAGAAATAGGAAATTACAGAATCTAGGAACTTACAGAAATAGGAATTGACAGAATCTTAGAAATAAAAGAAAAGAGAATATAAAAATGTGTGGATAACAATGATATTTACAATTTTAGCGAATCTGCAGATCAGTTCACAAACATTCTATTTCTAATGCCCAAGGGCTAACTAGCAGTGCTTTCAAAGTAACTGCAGAAAATGAAACATCATATGGCAGAAATAATTCAATAAAATGTATCTATAAGAAATTCCCCAAATTTCTCTGCCATAAAAATTAACATAAAATATGTTTAAGACAGAGCACGTGAATTATTATTTACGAGTACAAAACTACTTTATATTGGAGATCGGCAATTCATACTCGTTTACTCATTGTCAAGGGCTACAACCGACCAACAATTCAAATTTTAAAGTTCAAAATTATCCATTTGTCTGACTGTCATCATTCATTATCCACTGTCTGACTGTCATCATTCATTATCCACTTGTCTGACTGTCATCATTCATTATCCACTTGTCTGACTGGCATCATTCATTATCCACTGTCTGACTGTCATCATTCATTATCCACTGTCTGACTGTCATCATTCATTATCCACTTGTCTGACTGTCATCATTCATTATCCACTGTCTGACTGTCATCATTCATTATCCACTTGTCTGACTGTCATCATTCATTATCCACTGTCTGACTGTCATCATTCATTATCCACTTGACTGACTGTCATCATTAATTATCCACTTGTCTGACTGGCATCATTCATTATCCACTTGTCTGACTGGCATCATTCATTATCCACTGTCTGACTGTCATCATTCATTATTCACTTGACTGACTGTCATCATTAATTATCCACTTGTCTGACTGGCATCATTCATTATCCACCTGTCTGACTGTCATCATTCATTATCCACTGTCTGACTGTCATCATTCATTATCCACCTGTCTGACTGTCATCATTCATTATCCACTGTCTGACTGTCATCATTCATTATCCACTGTCTGACTGTCATCATTCATTATCCACTGTCTGACTGTCATCATTCATTATCCACTTGTCTGACTGTCATCATTCATTATCCACTTGTCTGACTGGCATCATTCATTATCCACTGTCTGACTGTCATCATTCATTATCCACCTGTCTGACTGGCATCATTCATTATCCACTGTCTGACTGTCATCATTCATTATCCACTTGTCTGACTGTCATCATTCATTATCCACTTGACTGACTGTCATCATTCATTATCCACTGTCTGACTGTCATCATTCATTATCCACTTGTCTGACTGTCATCATTCATTATCCACTTGACTGACTGTCATCATTCATTATCCACTTGTCTGACTGTCATCATTCATTATCCACCTGTCTGACTGGCATCATTAATTATCCACTTGTCTGACTGTCATCATTCATTATCCACTTGTCTGACTGTCATCATTCATTATCCACCTGTCTGACTGGCATCATTCATTATCCACTGTCTGACTGTCATCATTAATTATCCACTTGTCTGACTGTCATCATTCATTATCCACTTGACTGACTGTCATCATTCATTATCCACTTGTCTGACTGTCATCATTCATTATCCACCTGTCTGACTGGCATCATTAATTATCCACTGTCTGACTGTCATCATTCATTATCCACTTGTCTGACTGTCATCATTCATTATCCACTTGACTGACTGTCATCATTCATTATCCACTTGACTGACTGTCATCATTCATTATCCACTTGACTGACTGTCATCATTCATTATCCACCTGTCTGACTGGCATCATTCATTATCCACTTGACTGACTGTCATCATTCATTATCCACTTGACTGACTGTCATCATTAATTATCCACTTGACTGACTGGCATCATTCATTATCCACTTGACTGACTGTCATCATTAATTATCCACTTGTCTGACTGTCATCATTCATTATCCACTTGACTGACTGTCATCATTCATTATCCACTTGTCTGACTGTCATCATTCATTATCCACCTGTCTGACTGGCATCATTAATTATCCACTGTCTGACTGTCATCATTAATTATCCACTTGTCTGACTGTCATCATTCATTATCCACTTGACTGACTGTCATCATTCATTATCCACTTGTCTGACTGTCATCATTCATTATCCACTTGACTGACTGGCATCATTCATTATCCACTTGTCTGACTGGCATCATTCATTATCCACTTGTCTGACTGTCATCATTCATTATCCACTTGACTGACTGTCATCATTCATTATCCACTTGACTGACTGTCATCATTCATTATCCACTTGTCTGACTGTCATCATTCATTATCCACCTGTCTGACTGGCATCATTCATTATCCACTTGACTGACTGTCATCATTCATTATCCACTTGACTGACTGTCATCATTAATTATCCACTTGTCTGACTGTCATCATTCATTATCCACTGTCTGACTGTCATCATTCATTATCCACTTGACTGACTGTCATCATTCATTATCCACTTGACTGACTGTCATCATTCATTATCCACTTGTCTGACTGGCATCATTCATTATCCACTTGACTGACTGTCATCATTCATTATCCACTTGACTGACTGTCATCATTCATTATCCACTGTCTGACTATCATCATTAATTATCCACTTGTCTGACTGTCATCATTCATTATCCACCTGTCTGACTGTCATCATTCATTATCCACTTGACTGACTGTCATCATTCATTATCCACTGTCTGACTATCATCATTCATTATCCACTTGTCTGACTGTCATCATTCATTATCCACTGTCTGACTGTCATCATTCATTATCCACTGTCTGACTGTCATCATTCATTATCCAATTGGCTGAATTATCATCATTATCAACAAACATTATTATAAGATACTAGAGGCATTCTTAATCGTTCAGACAATTACGAAATGCCTACTCATGACTGGCATTCATTATTTAGTAGCTACAAAATTACTGTTCTTTTCTGTGTCCCGTAGCGAGCAATGTCTCGCCTCAAAAAACTAGTTTGTTTGGTGATGAGTTTAAATTGCAACTAAAGCTGTTTGCTATGAGGTCTGCGAGGCTTGCAGAGCGGGTTCGTACTGGTTGCTGGCCAAATTAAAAATGCCAATTATATCCGCTTACCAGTGTTTGCTTATTTTAGAAACTTAAATTAATTTTTTTGGCTTCTAAAACCCGCATGTTAAGGCTATGAAATTGTTTTAGCGTAGATAATGAATGCGACATCGCGACCGGATTCACCAGTTTAACAACAACAAGTTTTAAGTTTTTTTTCCATTCCAAACTTTGCAGGAGAGTCAAAGAGTCTAGACGAGACAACAGGAGATATTGAGAAGATGGGTACGCTGTCTACGCAGAAGGTAAGCGAGTAGATTGACTAGTAGATTGATAAATTGGTAGATTGATAGACTAGTAGATTGATAGACTAGTAGATTGATAGACTAGTAGATTGATAGACTAGTAGATTGATAGACTAGTAGATTGATAGAATAGTAGATTGATAGACTAGTAGATTGATAGACTAGTAGATTGATAGACTAGTAGATTGATCAACTAGATTGATAGACTAGTAGATTGATCAACTAGATTGATAGACTAGTAGATTGATCAACTAGATTGATAGACTAGTAGATTGATCAACTAGATTGATAGACTAGTGGATTGATAGACTAGGCTTTCTGGTTAATAGATTGATGACTCGTAAATCGCTAGTTATAAATATTCATATACTCGAGGTTTTAAAACTTATAGTCGCAAAGATTGATAGATTGATCGATTCGCTATTTGATATGTTTAAATGGTTCTAGATAGGAGGTTCAATAATAACTCTCTCTCATTTAACTTGATAAATTGATAAATTGATAGATTGATGGATTGATAGATTGACAAGGCCGCCGCCGATCCGCAGGACTTAGCCGCCCTGGACATTGTGGAGCCCAGCTCCTACAGCGGCCAGTACAGGGAGCCGAGTCAGCTGACACCGCTAGCCCAGCCAGCCGGGTCGGAGGTTCTTGGCGCTGACACATCCATTGCGGTCGCTACCGCCGCTGCAGAAGGGAAGGACAACACACCAACAACTGACAGAGTCCCGATTGTGTCCGGGTGAGATTCTCCATGAGATTATCTGAGAGATTCACGTTTATTTTCCTGTCATCCACAATGGTATTTTCGTTGATACAATCTTCCATTGCTAGCACATGTCCTCACTCGTCTGTTCTCTCTTATCTACTCTCCCTCTCTTATCTACTCTCCCTCTTTTATCTACTCTCCCTCTTTTATCTACTCTCCCTCTCTTATCTACTCTCCCTCTTTTATCTACTCTCCCTCTTTTATCTACTCTCCCTCTCTTATCTACTCTCCCTCTTTTATCTACTCTCCCTCTTTTATCTACTCTCCCTCTTTTATCTACTCTCCCTCTCTTATCTACTCTCCCTCTCTTATCTACTCTCCCTCTTTTATCTACTCTCCCTCTCTTATCTACTCTCCCTCTTTTATCTACTCTCCCTCTTTTATCTACTCTCCCTCTTTTATCTACTCTCTCTCTCATCTACTATTCAGCATCTTTTCTGCCTCATCTACTATTCAGCATCTATTCTCTCTCGTCTACTATTCATCATCTATTCTGCCTTATCTACTATCCAGCATCTATTCTGCCTTATCTACTATCCAGCATCTATTCTGCCTTATCTACTATCCAGCATCTATTCTGCCTCATCTAGTCTCCAGCATCTATTCTCTCATATCTACTCTCCAGCATCTATTCTGCCTCATCTAGTCTCCAGCATCTAATCTCTCTCATTTATTATCCAGCATCTATTCTCTCTCATCTAGTCTCCAGCATCTATTCTCTCATATCTACTCTCCAGCATCTATTCTGCCTCATCTAGTCTCCAGCATCTATTCTCTCTCATTTATTATCCAGCATCTATTCTCTCTCATCTAGTCTCCAGCATCTATTCTGTCTCATCTAGTCTCGAGCATCTATTCTGTCTCATCTAGTCTCCAGCATCTATTCCGTCTCATCTACTCTCCAGCATCTATTCTGCCTCATCTAGTCTCCAGCATCTGCCTCATCTGGTCTCTAGCATCTCATTCAAGAACTCGCACAAATGTATTCCCTTGTATTCCCCTAGGGACACGGTTTTCCTTCTCCCGGGGCTTTTACGGGTGAGCAGGCGAAGCCCTTTCGCCAAGCCTGAGAGTTGCTTTTTTATTCGATTGAGAGCCGAGCCGGGGTTTATACGCCTTCGATACACTTGCTGCTGAGGAACAGAAATAGCAGTATAGCAGTATAGCATTTACGTTTCCTTGCTTTGAAGAATGTCGTATGCATTACTATTAGTTTCCTGTATAGCTTAGGTCTGCTGGTACGCATTATTAAGCCCTACATTGAGACGAAAAGCAAAGTAAAGAAATATATACAAAGCTTGAAGGATCGATGCATTTGCTAAAAAATTAATTGAATACTCATTGGGTGCTTTCGGAGTTTTCCATGGGACTTGATGGATGCTCCGTATTGACTTGCCCCCCGATTAATTAAAGAGAGACTAAGGAGAAGGGTAGATATGTAGTATATTAGATTGAAGTAGATTAGATAGTGAGTAGATTAGATATGGAGTAGATTAGATAAGGAGTAGATTAGATAATGAGTAGATTAGATAATGAGTAGATTAGATAGGGAGTAGATTAGATATGGTGTAGATTAGATAATGAGTAGATTAGATAATGAGTAGATTAGATAGGGAGTAGATTAGATATGGTGTAGATTAGATAATGAGTAGATTAGATAATGAGTAGATTAGATTGTGAGTAGATTAGATATGGAGTAGATCAGATAATGACTAGATTAGATATGGAGTAGATTAGATAAGGAGTAGATTAGATATGGAGTAGATCAGATAATGACTAGATTAGATATGGAGTAGATCAGATAATGACTAGATTAGATATGGAGTAGATCAGATAGTGAGTAGATTAGATATGGAGTAGATCAGATAATGAGTAGATCAGATATGGAGTAGATCAGATAATGAGTAGATCAGATAATGAGTAGATTAGATAGTGAGTAGATTAGATAGTGAGTAGATTAGATAGTGTCAGTGAGTAGATTAGATAATCAGTAGATTAGATAAGGAGTAGATTAGATAAGGAGTAGATTAGATAGTGAGTAGATTAGATAAGGAGTAGATTAGATAGTGAGTAGATTAGATAAGGAGTAGATCAGATAAGGAGTAGATTAGATAAGGAGTAGAGATGTCAATCAGTTTATCAGTTGACAGTTGACAGTTTAACATGACATCCTTAAGCTGGAAATTGTTGCAGCACAAAATTTCAGTATCAAATATTTGGCAATAATGTTCAACAAATGTATCAAGTGTTGGAAATCATAAATCGATATTTCCGGGTTGGGGAATGGGACGCAACAACTCCAGCCAAAAACTGACTCATATTTTCGTCTGTCCTCTGTGCTTGAGAGCGAAAGTGTGTAAAATATGAAATATGGAATATTTGCTGCTTGATTGCTGCCTATGGGCGATCAAAAAGTTCTGCAACCTACAAAAAGTTTTATTTCTCCTTCCTTGTAGAGTTTCAGTTGATTTCGAGAATCAGTTTCAGTTTTACTGGACACCAACCAACTCCAGTTTTCAGCCTGTACATGGAATCGTCAGAAGACAACATTCGCTTCTACATCTATATGCGCATGCATCTGGGGAAAAAGCTGTGGAAATTCACAGCGACTTAGTTTCAGTGTTGGCTGAAGCTGCGCCGTCATTTGACACTGTCGCACGCAGGATGTGCCACTTTACCGATGGACGAACGAGCTCCAAAGACGAGAGTCAGTCTAGACGACCCCGGACATCCGTGACCGAGGCATCAGTGGGCACCGCGAGGATTGCGGTGTGACACTGAGATTCCTTGCCTACGAGTTCGGTGTCAACTATGGAAGCGCCCACACCATCATGCATGAGCAGCTGGGCCGCTCCAAGACCTGCGCCCGCTGGGTGCCGCACCTGCTCACAATGGAACAGTGCGCTGAGCGCGTGCGAATCTGCCGCCTGTGGCTGGAGCTGGTCAAACCAAATGGTCCAAGAAGGCTTTCTGACGTCGTGACAGGAGACGAATGTCGGATTTCCTTCTTCACGATGAAGGACAAGCAGTCCAACATGGTCTTTTCTCGCATTCAGGACCTGGCACGAGCAGTCAAATCAGAACTCGAGAGACTACCAACATCAGAGTACCTCAGCTGCTTCCAGGCCTGG
Organism: Macrostomum hystrix; assembly: GCA_950097015.1. Lineage (NCBI taxonomy): Eukaryota > Metazoa > Platyhelminthes > Macrostomidae > Macrostomum > Macrostomum hystrix. The sequence continues at coordinate 1,210,027 of CATNEN010000008.1, forward strand.
CGGATGCGAATGCAACGGTGCACTGAAGCTGAGGGGAAGTACTTTGAGGGAATGCGACACTGAATGTGTGCTCTAGTTTTCTCTGGACTTTGTAATAACGCAGCTTGCAGAACGTTTTGATCGCCCCTCGTTAAAATTGGGAGCAAACTTTCAACTCTGGTCAACAGGTTTGGCTCACTATATAATGACTCATACATTCCTTTCTGCCCCACCCCACCCTCCTTAGTTGTGTCTCAGTTTGCTCACGAATACTAGACCCTTGAGTCGTGAATTTTAATCCGGTTATCTTAGAATAGGAGTAGATAAGCGGTAAATAGATGCATACAAAACAGTTTTAGCACTTTTACCTGAACTCTCTATCTAGCTAAACTATGTAAGCTATGGAGATTAGATGAAGGCTATGGGAGACAGAATAAAAGTACTTTAGTATAGCTACGGACATTTTATAAAGTATGTAAAACTACAATGAGACTTTGGGAGATGCTATTCTCTCTCTTTGCTGTGGTAGGAGAAGTCGCATTGTGGGTGGAGCAAAATGCACGGACCTCCCGCAACCAAGCCCTTCAAATCCCACAGCCCGTCTGCCTGTCTGCCTATTTTTTCTATCCTGTACAGTATAAACCAATCGCAAAATGAGACGGCCGACACTTATTTAGAAGTCTGGTTCTATCCGTGTCCGTTTGTCATTTACCTCAATAGCCTGCAACTTGCGCCGCAAGAGGTTTGCGTGTGTGCAAAAATACTTCTGGTCTAGAGCTTCTCTGTGAGCCAATGAGAATTGAGTCGAGCGACCAGCACAGCCAGACAGGGGAGGGGAGGTGAGCTTGAGTAGGGGAATAAGAGCTCACGTACGCCTGAGGTGTTCCTGTTAGTTCTTCCCGTTTCCAAACGCTCTCACGGAAGTGGGAGGAATTTAAATAATTTCTTCTCAACAAAGCTCAGCATGACTGTGACCAATGGAGTGCTGATTCAAGCTAACAACGAGGCCGAACAAGAAGAGGATGAGCAGATGTAAGACTCATTTTACGGATGTACTTTTGCCAGATTTGACAGGAGCAACATTATAACTCGCATGGACAAAAGCTGGGCTGTATTGAAATGTCGTACTCTGGGCATTATTTGAATTTCGTCTGCAAACTCAGATTGTACTTTTATGATTGGAATGAAGTGACGGGCCGTGAGTTGTGACGTGCTACATCACAGAAGCATTGATCCGGAAAATAATACAGTAGTCTGTCAGTACCGATTTGGTCAATCGACTCGTTAAAAATAAGTATAGGTCCGTATAATGTGAGTATTCTGCTTACTACTGACAGTGCAGGCCAAATGAGTAGTAGGTTAATATCAAACTCCAGTCAAACCACTATTGTAAATTATTTTTATATTCAAATATAAAAAACAAGGAACATCATATGATACAGACTAAAAGCGAAATTCAGAGAGAATAGTTGCTGGAGAATAGATGAGTGTGAAAAGATACCGGAGAGTAGATGAGAGAGAATAGATGCTGGAGAGTAGATAAGAGAGAATAGATGCTGGAGACTAGATGAGGCAAAATAGATGCTGGAGACTAGATGAGGCAGAATAGATGCTGGAGACTAGATGAGTCAGAATAGATGCTGGAGACTAGATGAGAGAGAATAGATACTAGAGAGTAGATGAGAGAGAATAGATTCGAGAGAATCGATTTTGCAGAGTAGATAAAAGAGAATAGATTGCTGGAGCCTAGATGATTGAGAATAGATTGCTAAAGAGTAGGTGAGAGAGAACAGATTGTTAAAGAGTAGATGAGAGAGAATAGATGAGAGAGAATAGATGAGACAGAGTAGATATGAGAGAATAGATGCTGGATAGTAGATGATAGAGAATAGATGCTGGAGAGTAGATGAGAGAGAAAAGATACTGGAGAGTAGATGAGAGAGAATAGATACTAGAGAGTAGATGAGAGAGAATAGATTCGAAAGAATAGATTTTGCAGAGTAGATAAAAGAGAATAGATTGCTGGAGCCAAGATGATTGAGAATAGATTGCTAAAGAGTAGATGAGAGAGAACAGATTGTTAAAGAGTAGATGAGAGAGAATAGATGAGAGAGAATAGATGAGACAGAGTAGATATGAGAGAATAGATGCTGGATAGTAGATGATAGAGAATAGATGCTGGAGAGTAGATGAGAGAGAATAGATACTGGAGAGTAGATGAGAGAGAATAGATACTAGAGAGTAGATGAGAGAGAATAGATTCGAGAGAATAGATTTTGCAGAGTAGATAAAAGAGAATAGATTGCTGGAGCCAAGATGATTGAGAATAGATTGCTAAAGAGTAGATGAGAGAGAATAGATGAGACAGAGTAGATGAGAGAGAATAGATGCTGGAGAGTAGATAAGAGTGACACAAAGTGTGTGATCCAAATAAAGAAAGAAAACCTTTCTACCCTCGGCCTCAGGTTCCTGGTGTCATTCGTCGTGGACGCCCGAGGCGGCGCAATGTCCGGGGCGCGCTGTCCCGGTCTGCGCATTGTGGTGCCGCCAAACTCAGCCACCGGGCCGACCCGGGTCACCTGCCGGCTGCTCAGGCCCGGTCGGGTCAGCCGGCCGCCGCAGCTCAACGATGGCGAGGGCTTGGCTTGTCGAATTCTGGAATTCGGCTGCAGCTGCAAAGCCTTCGCCAACCCCGTGCTGCTGGAGGTGCCGCACATGGCCTCGCTGAGGGACACGGAGCGAGAGGTCGTTGTATACAGGTGGGTTCTAGAATCAGATTCTACTATCAGAGTTGAATAAAGTAGAATAGAATAGAATAGAATAGAATATAATTGAATAGAACGAAAGTTGACGGAATCGGATGCAAAATAATTGAAACGAAACACGCATGTGATATTGTAAGAGGGTATACAATGAATAGTGTCGAACACATGACACAACTGACTTAAAACTGTCGCCTCAGGTCGGACACTGGCGAGACCTGGAAGGAGCACTCGCAAGAAGCCACAGAGCAGGCGGTGCTGGATGTTGTCGGCGGCTTCTTCGGCAGCCCGCTGGAGACCAACGAGGAGCTGCGCCGGAAGCGCATTGTACGCATCCTGACCGCCAGCCTGCCGCAGTACTTCGCCCTGGTGACGCGGCTACGTCAGGAGGCGGCGTTCATCGGGCCGGAGGGCGGCGTCATCGGCGCCACCCTGTCTGGCGGCCGCATTCAGTCGGTGTTCCCCGATGGCGCCCTCACCAAGAAGATTCGCGTCGGCGTCCAGGTGAGAGAGTCGGTCTGTTTGCGCTTATCTTTGTGTGTCATGGCATTAATAATTTGCAGAGTGCTGCAGACAGTGAGGCTTCATTTGATGACAGCCGACCAAATTTGCGTGCCTGCATGAACCCTAAAGGCACACACGCAGGCACGCAGTTGAAGACGTTCTATGTACATCTGTGCTGACTTTGGCATTGTCAGGTAGTGTAAACACACACCGGGCCTTAAAGAGGGTCCGCCCTCATGGGGGTCGCAACGGGCTCTCAGGCCCTCTCCCTTTAATCGAGCTCAGAGAACTTGGTGCGAGAGTCAGCTTTCCCGAAAACACCACCCGAAACCCCCCTTCTAGGTGTTCCCGATCCCGGCAGAGGCGGCTGCCCGACTATTTGGCGGCTCCGATCAGCGCCGCATCGCCGCCTCACCGGTTGTGACCATCGAGCCACGGCGTCGCAAATTTCACAAGCCGATCACCCTCACCCTGCCTCTGCCGTCAACTTCAACGACAAAGGCAACGGCATCGGCTGCAGTCAGCACGCCGCCCACGCTTCGCCTTCTGTGCAGCATCACCGGCGGAGCTCAGCCGGCCACCTGGGAGGACATCACCGGCTCCACGGCGCTCTCACACGTGAAGGACAGCGTCTCTTTCACCACGACAGTGAGCGCCCGGTTCTGGCTAGTCGACTGTCAGAATCCAGCCGAGGCGGCCGAGATGGCCGGCCGGCTCTACAGGGAGGCGTCGGCTGTGCCCTACATTGCTCGCTTCGTGGTCTACGCTAAACGGACGCGTCTGGACGAGGCCAGGCTGCGGTGTCTCTGCGTGACGGACGATCGGGTGAGAGAGATTACGTTCCGAACATCACACTAGAGTAGCTATAGAACAGGGGTCGGCAAAATTTTTACCAAGCTTATTACAAAGGGAGAACCTAAAGACGACAGCGGGCCACATTGACGGTAGAAATACGAGTATTACGAGTATATGAAACAGGATACTGTATGTAAAACGGCCCGGATTTGGGAGCTTTGAGGACCGACCCCCGGAGAAGCAGATGAAATTTCGGCTGCATCTTTACGAGTATATACCCCCACTGGCAACCGGAAAATCGCAGGCGGACAAAACTCTCGAATCAGCGCAAGGCTATGAACGGAAGGCGGAGTCTCGCGAAGTTGAGATCCTCGACGGACGCCCGTTGTGGATCGAAGGCCTGGACAATCTGGCAACATTCCCTGTGGCTGCTGAGTCGCGCAGTCTGTTTGACAATCAGCTACACCAGCAACAGCAGCAGCAGCCGCCGTTCTTCACTGTCCGCGCCTTTCGCGAAAACCGTCTCACTTGCGGGGCGCGACCGCGCGACGCTGCCCAGCCGGCCGCCGGCCGGATCGCCTTCCTGGCCGAGCCCAGGACCTTGGCGACGCCTCCGTCTGCTGCAGCGGCTGCGATTTGCACCCTGGAATTGGCCCTGCCAGACTATCAAGGACCTCCGGTGCCGTTGCCCCAGACGCCTGCCAAGCCTCTATTTGTGTCGCAGGAAGTGCCAACTCCGAAGAAAAAGGCGAAGATGCCGACGGTGCGGACCTCCGAGCCAGTGGCGGCACAAGTGGTGGTGGAGCCGGAGCTGATCGCAACGGTGGACCCGAACCATGGCGTTACCCGATTGCGTAGCGCCGAAGAGGAAGCCGCCGCTCGCAATAACAAGACGGAGGCCTATCTGGAGCTGACTCGCGCGCTGGACGAGCTCATGCCGGAGCCGAAGCTCCTCGTAATGGGATCGGAATTGGACGACAAAGGTGAACTTTTTTAGATGCCGGCTTTTTTGAGTCTTTTCCACTTTCAAAACGGAAATGAGAAACTGTTCCCTTAACCGATCTAGAGCCCGTAGAGGAGTCCGAAATACTGTCATCTCGAGTGCAGGACTCACCAAAGCGAGCTGCAGCCCGCTCTGAAGCCGTCGAAGAGCTTCTGTCTAGTCTGGACGTTCGTCAGGACCAGTCGATGGCACCGGAGGCTGACACACCGGAAGAAGGTGAAGAATCTAAAAGACCTTTGAAATTTTTAGCACTGAGGAGTACTAGATAGTGAAAAAAATTGACCTAACACAATAGCCCTTTCTCTGTTTTTCAGAGGTGAATGTTCCTAAGACTGTAAGTCAAGTTCACGCTCAGGTGCACACATCTCCTGAGGCCAGGGTCGAAGGTAAGTGCGTATTAAAGGAAACGCCATTTCCAAAGTTTCGTCTTTTAAATCAAAGTTTAAACTACGTTCGATGCACTTTCCAGCCTCAGTTGAGGAGACGCTTGAGAAGACTGATGCTAGGCAGGACCAATCGATGGCACCTGAAGCTGGGACACCCGAAAAAGGTCAGTCAGTCGTCCCAAATGTCAGAAATAAAAGCTCGCAGTTTTAACTAAACTAGTTTCAAACAGCAAGAGACCAAAATGTTGCTTTCATTTTGTTCGCAGTTATCGAGGTTCCTAAGACAGTTCAGCCGACTCAGGCACCGCCAACTCTACGCGATGAAGGTGAGCAGCAATTATCTATAGATGTTTTTAGAGGAGCTTTAAAATACACTGAAAAAATCTTTCTCAAATGTACAGTCGAGGAGACTGTTCAAAGGAAGGATGTTAGTCAGGACCAATCCATGGCTCCGGAGGCTGGAACACCTGAGGAAGGTGAGAATTGAAGCGAGTCGTTTAGTAACAAGCTAGAATCTGTTTGGTTTCTCAAAGCATTCCTGTCGTCCTGCCTTCCAGTGATAGAGGTACCAAAGACAGTTAGTCAGACCCACGCCGAACGACAGCTGACACCAACGGGCCCTGCTGATGACGAGTACGGTAAGATATTTTTATCTGTCAATGATCAGTGACGAATAGTTCTCTTGAATAACTAATTCACTTTACTTTCTAGAGTCCTCGTTGGCAGCTGAAGCAGCTGTGAAGAAGCAAGAAGAAGTCGCCGACGCAGAGGACGGTGAGCAGAAGGAAATTGCTTTTCCTCACAATTCGAATACTGAAAGCAAAAGTCACACATGACCTATGAGACAGGCCTTATTAAGTACAATAGTTAAGGTAGAATGGTCTTTGAGATTTACGAGTGATATTCATATGTTATCGTATGTTCTTTCCTTAAGTTGTCTATGTATACAAGTATGGAAATTTGTAAGAAGGTGAATTAATTTCATCACAGCTGACAATGGGTTCGAAATCACTGAACTAGAGTAAGTAGTCAGTGTATGGGAAATTTTAAGAGACTCAGTGGCTAGCGAAATGACGGCACCAAGCAGGTAGTCAGTCCTTGAGATCCGCTGCCTCGGAGGCTGGCGAGGACTCCGGCACCTGGGCCACGCCAGACTCGCAGCGGCCCAGGCTGCGTCGTCAAAGGCAACCACGCAACGACAGCTCAGCTGACCGGTCCACGACAACTTCCGCTGATTTTACGGACGTCACAACCGAGGCAAGCGAGGACACCCTGCTGGGTGCTGATGATCCATTGTCAGCGTCAGCTGATGAAGCATGGCGCGAGGCGCTGATGGAAGCTGCTTCGGCATCAGTGTCCGCCACGGCAACGGCTACGTCGACGTCATCGACGTTGGAGGAATCCACTGGGTGTCGCCCTAGCAGTGTCGTGGAAGGTATTCCAGCAGAAGCCTGATCTTGCCGTTCGATCGCCTTGCTGATTTTTTCTCCCAAATACGGAACTTTGCTGTTGGGAAGTAAATATAGGCAGGTTTGCATGAGAAAAACCCTTAAGGAGATAGTAGCGCATGGTTACTGTATGACTAAAATTGTAAGGCATGTTAGAAAGCGCAATTTGCTGTGACCTAGCTACCAATCACCCCGCATCCCCCCTACCCAAACTGTCCCAAACAAAAAACCTGCCAGCAACAGCGACTGCCGCCAGCTTCACGGACGCACAGATCACCGTGCCGAGGCGACACGCTTCGCCACCCACTCGTCTGCCGGTGGCCATCGCTGCGAGTGATGCCTCCAAAGACGTCACAGGTGACGTCACGGCGGAATCACCTGGCGGCGACACGCGGCGAAACTCGTTGAACTCGCTAATGCTGCGAAGCATGGAATTCGAGGAGAGCCTGCGCAGCAAGATGCGCCACGTCAGCATTGACGACGCGTTAAATGCGCCGGACGCCACGCCGCAGGTTGAAGAGAAGTCGATCTCGGAACTGACCCGTTCAATGTCCGGCGCTGATTCAGGTTCAGAGGCACCGACACCCATTGAAGAGATGCCACCGATTGGCTTCAACGAAGCCACAGCCACGGGATCTAGGCGCAGTGCTACGGAAGACGTATTCTACGAGAGTGCTTCCTCAACGTCCTACACTTCAGCTTCGGCTACGGAGGGCGAAGACGAAGGGGAAGATGAGGAGACGCCTGCAGCAGCTGAAAAGACGAGCTTCTTCCGGCCGGAAGCTTTACCTCTCGGGCGGGGACTTTTTCACGAGGGTGGCATCAGACCGGAGGAGCTGGTCAGTCCGGCCAAGGACGAGTTGGCCAGTCCGCAGCAGGTGGGCGCAGCCGCATTCTCCAGACTGGTATCAGCTGAGTACGCTTACTCGCGAATAGAGGAAAAGCTGGACAGCCCCGTGCAGAGTCCGGTTGATGCCTACAAAAAGTTTCCAGGCGTTGGAGGCAATGGAGCTGCTGCTGGAGGTTCAGTGGCTGCATCTCCGATGGCTGAGCGCATGACGCAAATTGCTGAGGAAGAAGCGCAAGAAGAGGGGCAAGCTATCCATGATGTTCCAAGTCTTGGTGAAAAGGATCACACTCCGGTCCAAAGCGAACCAGCTCACTTTGAAGAGAAAGAGAAAGTTCATGATAAACCAGTCCACAGAGAACCAGTGCACTTTAAAGAGGAAGAGAAATTTCATGATCAACCAGTCTACAGAGAACCAGAACACTTTGAAGAGGAAGAGAGAGTTCATGATGAACCAGTCCACAGAGAACCAGAACACTTTGAAGAGGAAGAGAAAGTTCATGATGAACCAGTCCACAGAGAACCAGTGCACTTTGAAGAGGAAGAGAAAGTTCACGAGGAACCAGTCCACAGAGCTCCAGAACACTTTGAAGTGGAAAAGAAAGAGCACGAGGAACCAGTCGACAGGCAAGAACCAGTGGACTTTAAACATGATGAGAAGGTCCGAGAGGAACCAATCCATAGTAAAGAAGAGCACTTTGAAGAGGAAGAGAAAGTTCACGACGAACCAGTCAACAGCCAAGAACCAGTGCACCTTGAAGAGGAAGAGAAAGTTCATGACGAACCAGTCCACAGAGAACCAGTGCACCTTGAAGAGGAACAGAAAGTTCATGATGAACCAGTCCACAGAGAACCAGTGCACCTTGAAGAGGAAGAGAAAGTTCATGACGAACCAGTCCACAGAGAACCAGTGCACCTTGAAGAGGAAGAGAAAGTTCATGACGAACCAGTCCACAGAGAACCAGTGCACCTTGAAGATGAAGAGAAAGTTCACGAGAAACCAGCCCACAGGGAAGAACCAGAACACTTTCAAGAGGATGAAAAGGTCAAAGAGGAGCCAGTCCACAGTGAACTAGAGCACTTTGAAGAGGAAGAGAACGTTCACGACGAACCAGTCCACAGAGAACCAGTGCACTTTAAAAAAGAAAGAGAGAGTTCATGATGAACCAGTCCACAGAGAACCAGTGCACCTTGAAGAGGAAGAGAAAGTTCACGAGGAACCAGTCCACAGGGAAGAACCAGAACACTTTCAAGAGGATGAAAAGGTCAGAGAGGAGCCAGTCCACAGTGAACAAGAGCACTTTGAAGAGGAAGAGAACGTTCACGACGAACCAGTCCATAGGCAAGATCCAGTGCACTTTAATGAAGAAGAGAAAGTTCACGACGAGCCAGTCCACAGGGAAGAACCAAGTGCACTTTGAGGAGGATCAGAAGGTCCGTGAAGAAGCAGCTCTAGTTAAACAAGTGCCGATAACAAATGAAAACACGTCACAAGTCAAACCTGCTCATGAGGAGCCATTACTCAAAGAGGAAGACATTAAAATTGAGCGTGATGAGGAAATGCTTGTGCTGGCCGTTCATCTTAAAATGCGAAGTGCTAACGAGACTCCAATGTCAGTAAGTTCTGTTAATAAATCTTACTGAAGAAAGAATAGACGAAATGGTACAATTGCACACAAAAGAAAGTTCCGAGGATGAGCCAGATCAATCAGAAGGATTGCAAACAGCAAAAGAAATGCATGCAGAAAAAGAAATTAATCAGAAAGAAGTACAAGACAAGGAAAAGGAACACGAGAAGCAAGATCCCTTTGAACATAGAGTTCACGATAAGCCCGAGCCCATTCATGTCGAAGGAAATGTTCATGAGAAACCAGAGCACCTAAAAGAACAGGCTCATATCGAGCCGGTTCATGTCGAAAAGAAGGTTCATGACGAGCCAAAGCACGTCGAAAAGAAGGTTCATGACGAGCTCGTTCATGTCGATGAGAAGGTTCATGACGAGCCAAAGCACCTGAAAGAGAAGACTTATGACGAGCCGGTTCACGTCGAAGAGAAGGTTTATGGTGAGCCGATTCATGTCAAACAGAAGGTTCACGATGAGCCTGAGCACCGGGAAGAGAAGGTTCATGATGAGCCAAAACACGTCGAAGAGAAGGTACATGATGAGCAGCTTCACGTCGAAGAGAAGGTTCATGATGAACCGATTTTCATCAAAGAAAAGGTTCATGATGAGCCTGAGCACCTGGAAGAGAAGGTTCATGAAGAGCTGGTTCATGTCGAAGAGAAGGTTCATGATGAGCCTGAGCGCCTGAAAGAGAAGGTTTATGACGAGCCGGTTCACGCCGAAGAGAAGATTCATGACGAGCCTGAGCACCTGAAAGAGAAGGCTCATGACGAGCCGGTTCACGTCGAAGAGAAGGTTCATCACGAGTCTGAGCACCTGAAAGAGAAGGTTTCTGACGAAGAGAAGGTTCATGAAGAGCTGGTTCATGTCGAAGAGACGATTCCTGATGAGCCTGAGCGTCTGGAAGAGAATGTTTATGACGAGCCAGTTCACGTCGAAGAGAAGGTTCATGACGAGCCGGTTCACGTCGAAGAGAAGGTTCATGAAGAGCTGGTTCATGTCGATGAGAAGGTTCATCGAGATTCTGAGCACCTTGAAGAGAAGGTTCATGACGAGTTAAAGCACGTAGAAGAGAAGGTACATAACAAGCCAGCTTATGTCGAAAACAAGGCTGATAATGTGCCGGTTCATGTCGAAGAGAAGGTTTATGAGGAACCTGAGCAGCTGGAAGAGAAGGTTCATGACGACCCGGTTCACGTCGAAGAGAAGGTTCATGAAGAGCTGGTTCATGTCGAAGAGAAGGTTCATGACGAGCCAAAACACGTCGAAGAGAAGGTTCATGAAGAGCTGGTTCATGTCGAAGAGAAGATTCATGATGAGCCAATTCACGTCAAACAAAAGGTTCATGACGAGTCGGCTTATGTCGGAGAAAAGGTTCATGACGAGCCGGTTAACGTTGAAGAGAAGTTTCATGACGAGCCAAAGCACGTCGAAGAAAAGGTTCATGACGAGTCGGCTTATGTCGAAGAAAAGGGTCATGACGAGCTGGTTCACGTCGAAGAAAAGGTTCATGGCGAGCCTGAGCACCTTGAAGAGAAGGTTCATGACGAGTCGGCTTATGTCGGAGAAAAGGTTCATGACGAGCCGGTTAACGTTGAAGAGAAGTTTCATGACGAGCCAAAGCACATCGAAGAGAAGTTTCATGACGAGCCAAAGCACGTCGAAGAGAAGTTTCATGACGAGCCAAAGCACGTCGAAGAGAAGTTTCATGACGAGCCAAAGCACGTCGAAGAGAAGGTTCATGACGAGCCAAAGCACGTCGAAGAGAAGGTTCATGACGAGCCAAAGCAAGTGGAAATGAAGGTTTATGACGAGCCGGTTCACGTCGAAGAAAAGGTTCATGGCGAGCCTGAGCAAATTGAAGAGAAGTTTCACGACGAGCCAAAGCACGTCGAAGAGAAGGTTCATAACGAGCCAAAGCAAGTGGAAATGAAGGTTTATGACGAGCCGGTTCACGTCGAAGAAAAGGTTCGTGGCGAGCCTGAGCACGTCGAAGAGAAGGTTCATGACGAGCCAAAGCAAGTGGAAATGAAGGTTCATGACGAGTCGGCTTATGTCGAAGAAAAGGTTCATGACGAGTCGGCTTATGTCGAAGAAAAGGGTCATGACGAGCCGGTTCACTTCGAAGAGAAGGTTCATGACGAGCCTGAGCACGTCGAAGAGAAAGTTCATGACGAGCCGGTTCACGTCGAAGAGAAGGTTCATGATGAGCCAATTCACGTCAAACAAAAGGTTCATGACGAGTCGGCTTATGTCGGAGAAAAGGTTCATGACGAGCCGGTTAACGTTGAAGAGAAGTTTCATGACGAGCCAAAGCACGTCGAAGAGAAGGTTCATGACGAGCCGGTTCACGTCGAAGAAAAGGTTCATGACGAGTCGGCTTATGTCGAAGAAAAGGGTCATGACGAGCTGGTTCACGTCGAAGAAAAGGTTCATGGCGAGCCTGAGCACCTTGAAGAGAAGGTTCATGACGAGCCAAAACACGTCGAAGAGAAGATTCATGACGAGCCTGAGCACGTCGAAGAGAAGGTTCATGACGAGTCGGCTTATGTCGGCGAAAAGGTTCATGACGAGCTGGTTCACGTCGAAGAGAAGGTTCATGACGAGCTGGTTCACGTCGAAGAGAAGGTTCATGACGAGCCTGAGCACGTCGAAGAGAAGGTTCATGACGAGCCAAAACACGTCGAAGAAAATGTTCATGACGAGTCGGCTTATGTCGGCGAAAAGGTTCATGACGAGCCGGTTTACGTCGAAGAAAAGGTTCATGGCGAGCCTGAGCACATTGAAGAGAAGTTTCATGACGAGCCAAAGCACGTCGAAGAGAAGGTTCATAACGAGCCAAAGCAAATGGAAATGAAGGTTTATGACGAGCCGGTTCACGTCGAAGAAAAGGTTCAGGGCGAGCCTGAGCACCTTGAAGCGAAGGTTCATGACGAGCCAAAACACGTCGAAGAGAAGGTTCATGACGAGCCAAAGCAAATGGAAATGAAGGTTCATGACGAGCCAAAACACGTCGAAGAGAAGATTCATGACGAGCCTGAGCACGTCGAAGAGAAGGTTCATGACGAGTCGGCTTATGTCGGCGAAAAGGTTCATGACGAGCTGGTTCACGTCGAAGAGAAGGTTCATGACGAGCTGGTTCACGTCGAAGAGAAGGTTCATGACGAGCCTGAGCACGTCGAAGAGAAGGTTCATGACGAGCCAAAACACGTCGAAGAAAATGTTCATGACGAGTCGGCTTATGTCGGCGAAAAGGTTCATGACGAGCCGGTTTACGTCGAAGAAAAGGTTCATGGCGAGCCTGAGCACATTGAAGAGAAGTTTCATGACGAGCCAAAGCACGTCGAAGAGAAGGTTCATAACGAGCCAAAGCAAATGGAAATGAAGGTTTATGACGAGCCGGTTCACGTCGAAGAAAAGGTTCAGGGCGAGCCTGAGCACCTTGAAGCGAAGGTTCATGACGAGCCAAAACACGTCGAAGAGAAGGTTCATGACGAGCCAAAGCAAATGGAAATGAAGGTTCATGACGAGCCAAAACACGTCGAAGAGAAGATTCATGACGAGCCTGAGCACGTCGAAGAGAAGGTTCATGACGAGTCGGCTTATGTCGGCGAAAAGGTTCATGACGAGCTGGTTCACGTCGAAGAGAAGGTTCATGACGAGCCTGAGCACGTCGAAGAGAAGGTTCATGACGAGCCAAAACTCGTCGAAGAGAAGGTTCATGACGAGCCTGAGCACGTCGAAGAGAAGGTTCATGACGAGCCAAAACACGTCGAAGAAAATGTTCATGACGAGTCGGCTTATGTCGGCGAAAAGGTTCATGACGAGCCAAAGCAAATGGAAATGAAGGTTCATGACGAGCCAAAACACGTCGAAGAGAAGGTTCATGACGAGCCTGAGCACGTCGAAGAGAAGGTTCATGACGAGTCGGCTTATGTCGGCGAAAAGGTTCATGACGAGCTGGTTCACGTCGAAGAGAAGGTTCATGACGAGCTGGTTCACGTCGAAGAGAAGGTTCATGACGAGCCTGAGCACGTCGAAGAGAAGGTTCATGACGAGCCAAAACTCGTCGAAGAGAAGGTTCATGACGAGCCTGAGCACGTCGAAGAGAAGGTTCATGACGAGCCAAAACACGTCGAAGAAAATGTTCATGACGAGTCGGCTTATGTCGGCGAAAAGGTTCATGACGAGCCGGTCAACGTTGAAGAGAAGTTTCATGACGAGCCAAAGCAAGTGGAAATGAAGTTTCATGACGAGCCAAAGCAAATGGAAATGAAGTTTCATGACGAGCCAAAGCAAGTGGAAATGAAGTTTCATGACGAGCCAAAGCAAGTGGAAATGAAGTTTCATGACGAGCCGGATAACATCGATGAAAAGGCTCATGATGAGCTAGAGCTCGACGAAGAGAATGTTATTGGCGAGCCAGACTTCATCGAAAAGAACCTTTTTGACGAGCCAGAGCATGGTGGTCCAAATGATGTTAAAAACACAATTCTTGTTGAACCAGAGCAGGCTACTGAAAAAATTCATGAGAAACAGGTGCATGTAGCAATGAAGGAGCCTGTGTACACCGATGAGGTAGAGGTGCTTCCTGTGCAACTTCGAAAGCCTGATTATTCACTAGACAGTAGCATGCAGCATTTGGAGTCCGTTGAAGCAGATTCCTTTCAGCGGGAAAGGGCTGCAACTGAGTCGCACACAGAGTCGGATCATCGGGAGGAGAGGTCTGTTCGCTCTGAAGTTCTGATGCAGCGAGAGAGAGCTCACTTCACAAGCGAACAGTTTGTAGCCGGGTCAGTGCATAGCGTTTCATTTCGATCGGAACGAAGCAGTGCTGTAGCTACAAGAGCAGAGGAGTCTTGCAGTGTCGTTCAAAGGCAAGAGATTTTTTCACATGGGGAAACGCATGTCTCAGCAACTCGATCTGCGGAGGTGTCGGAAAGGCTTCAGTTGGTCTCAAGCAGCGCACATAAAGAAATTAGCAAGTCGTTCCATGGCGAATCGACGACAACCTTGCATGAAGAAGTTCATCAAATAACCAGAAAAGAACTGGAAGAAGTTCAGCAACCAACCTACAAAGAGCATGAAAGGTTAGAACAGCCAAAGGATGAAGAGGACGATAACCTCGGTCACCCAACCTACGCAGAACGTCAAGAGGTAGAACAACCAGAGTACAAGGAGCCTGAAGAGGTTGAACAACAAGAGTACAAGGAGCTTGAAGAATTTGAGCACCCGACCTTCAAAGACCTGGAACAGGTTCAGCAAACAACCTGCGAAAACCCTAAAGAGGTTGAACAACCAGAGTACAAAAAGCCTGAAGAAGTTGAACAACCAGAGTACAAGGAGCCTGAAGAGGTTGAACAACCAGAGTACAAGGAGCCTGAAGAGGTAGAAAAACCAGAGTACAAGGAGCCTGAAGAAGTTGAACAACCAGAGTACAAGGAGCCTGAAGAGGTTGAACAACCAGAGTACAAGGAGCCTGAAGAGGTAGAAAAACCAGAGTACAAGGAGCCTGAAGAGGTTGAACAACCAGAGTACAAGGAGCCTGAAGAGGTTGAACAACCAGAGTACAAAAAGCCTGAAGAAGTTGAACAACCAGAGTACAAGGAGCCTGAAGAGGTTGAACAACCAGAGTACAAGGAGCCTGAAGAGGTAGAAAAACCAGAGTACAAGGAGCCTGAAGAGGTAGAACAACCAGAGTACAAGAAGCCTGAAGAGGTAGAACAACCAGAGTACAAGGAGCCTGAAGAGGTAGAACAACCAGAGTACAAGAAGCCTGAAGAGGTAGAACAACCAGAGCACAGAGAGCCTGAAGAATTTGAGCCCCAAACCTTCGAAGACCTGAAACAGGTTCAGCAATCACCCTACAAAGAGCCTAAAAAGGTTGAGCAACCGCTGTACCAAAAGCCTGAAATGTTTCAGCAACCAACCTATAAAGAGCCTCAAGAGGTTGAACAACCAGAGTACAAGGAGCCTGAAGATGTTGAACAACCAGAGTACAAGGAGCCTGAAGATGTTGAACAACCAGAGTACAAGGAGCCTGAAGATGTTGAACAACCAGAGTACAAGGAGCCTGAAGATGTTGAACAACCAGAGTACAAGGAGCCTGAAGATGTTGAACAACCAGAGTACAAGGAGCCTGAAGATGTTGAACAACCAGAGTACAAGGAGCCTGAAGATGTTGAACAACCAGAGTACAAGGAGCCTGAAGATGTTGAACAACCAGAGTACAAGGAGCCTGAAGATGTTGAACAACCAGAGTACAAGGAGCCTGAAGATTTTGAGCACCCAACCTTCAAAGACGTGGAACAGGTTCAGCTAACAACATACGAAGAGCCTGAAGAGGTTGAGAAACCGCAGTACCATAAGCCAGAAAAGGCTGAGCAGCCAGCCTACAAAGAGCCTGAAAATATTGACCACTCAAAGTACAAAGACCCTGAAGAGGTTGAGCTCTCGACCAACACAGAGCCTGAAGAGCTTGAACAACCTGAGTACAACGAGCCTGAAGAGGTTGAGCGACCAGTGTACAAGGATCCTGAAGATGTTATACAATCAGAGTACAAGGAGCCTGAAGAAGTTGAACAACCAGAGTATAAGGAGCCTGAAGAGATTGAACAACCAGAGTATAAGGAGCCTGAAGAGATTGAAAAACCAGAGTGTAAGGAGCCTGAAGAGATTGAACAACCAAAGTATAAGGAGCCTGAAGAGATTGAACAACCAGAGTATAAGGAGCCTGAAGAGATTGAACAACCAGAGTGTAAGGAGCCTGAAGAGATTGAACAACCAAAGTATAAGGAGCCTGAAGAGATTGAACAACCAGAGTATAAGGAGCCTGAAGAGATTGAACAACCAGAGTATAAGGAGCCTGAAGAGATTGAACAACCAGAGTATAAGGAGCCTGAAGAGATTGAACAACCAGAGTATAAGGAGCCTGAAGAGATTGAACAACCAGAGTATAAGGAGCCTGAAGAGATTGAACAACCAGAGTGTAAGGAGCCTGAAGAGATTGAACAACCAAAGTATAAGGAGCCTGAAGAGATTGAACAACCAGAGTATAAGGAGCCTGAAGAGATTGAACAACCAGAGTATAAGGAGCCTGAAGAGATTGAAAAACCAGAGTATAAGAAGCCTGAAGAGATTGAGCCCCCAACCTTCAAAGACCTGGAACAGGTTCAGCTAACAACCTACGAAGAGCCTGAAGAGATTGAACAACCAGAGTGCAATGAGCCTGAAGATGTTGATCAGCCAAAGCACAAAGTTGTCGAGACCTACAAAGACCTGGAACGGGTTTATCAACCAGCCTACGAAGAGCGTGAAGAGCCTAAAGAACCGCAGTACAAAGAGCTTGTGCGCCCAACCTACGAAGAAACCGAGAAGCTGGTGATGCCATCATTTGAAAAGCGAACAGACACCATGGCAAGACTGGAGTTGCATGGTATTCCCAGCGAACAGGAAGCGGAATTTTTCGGAGAGTCTGTCGAGCATTTAAGGGCTCATGATGAAAAAGTACCGGAAGAGCAGGAAATTTTTGAGTACAAAGAGACCGCAGAGACTGTGGAACCCAGCACGGTGCCCAAAACCGTAGCCACCTTCGAGCAAAGTCATCCGTCTGGAAAAGAGGACGACTGGGTTGTTTGTGAAAGAGCGAATCAGCTGGTGGAGTCGAGTGCGATGACGGAGGAGTCGACGCTGATGTCACAGCCGGGAACTCGAGTCTATCACGGAATTCAGGCCTTCCCGCTGGCAAAGGCAGAGGAGGATGCGGCGACCGACCTACAGAAACAGACGCAGCCGCAGCAGACGCCAAAATTTCCAGCGGCTGCGGTAAATATCGCCGCGTCGCCGGCCTCGCCCGGCTCTGGACCTCCGTCGCCGACGCCAGAGTCGTTTGACTCTGTCATTCGCCGCTCGCTACCTTCAGCTGCTGTAGTTGCAGCGTCCGAATCTTCAAAAGCTTTGTCGCAGTCACCCGAGTCTGAAGAAGAGGAAATGACAGAGAGGAAAGCAGAAGAAGGCAGACAAGAAGACGAGAGTGATGCGGACGAAATCAGCCTCGGCGCTGGCGTTGGCTCTCCTATGAAGGATGAAGACGACCAGTTCGAAATGGAATCCGAGACTGAGGTGAGAGATCCCGATGAAGCAGACGCAATGGAGACAGCAGCGGCAGCTTTCGTGCTACCTCGCGATACATCCTCGCTGAGCCAGGATGCCTCAAGGTCGAGTGAAATGCCGAGCTCGGGTATCAGCGTCACCGGTGGCGGCGGCGGCGCCTACGCCAGCTGCGAAGCCACCGGAATCGGAGCTTCGGCCACCACAGACGACTTCGGCAGCATCGCGGGACTGGATGATAGCGGCTTCATTCTTGTCAGGGCTGCGGAGGGCGGAGCCGATACCAGCGAAAGTGACACAGAGCAACAGCTACCCAGACGGTACGGTATTAGAGACGACGACGCCACAGACGTGTCAATGTCTCTCGCCAGCGAGGCAGCCTCCACTCTTGCCGGGCCAGATACCATGCAGAACTCCGAGATTGATGAAGCTGAAAGCATCGGTGAAGCTGACGTTGGTGATAAAGATGTTGAAGAGGCTGCCGTTGCGCTTGATACGCCGGAGGCACTGGTGTCGGCTATGGCAACGCTGAGAGCCACCAGAGTCCAGCCCCCTTCGCCTACGCGGGAGGACGAAGAAAGCAGATTCGAAGATCATAAGTCGAGCGACTCGTTTGAAGAAGTTAGTGTGCCGACTCCATTGGAATTAGCAGTGGAGGAAGGATCAACACTAACCGACTCAGAAGTCGAGTCGGTGGCTTCTCAGCTGGTTCTGGCGGCTCTAGCAAGCGCCTACGATACGTGGGAGAAATCGCCAGAGACCATGCAGGCTGCTCCAGAGTTGGCGCCCCTAGACACGCCGGAGCTTGAGCAGCGTGCTCTGGCCGCCGAGATGTCCGCTGAGCAGCATTTAATGGAGCTCGGTGGCGAACTGCTCGAAGGAGGCGAAGCCGAAATCTTAGAATTCGAAGCTGATGATGACGAGGTCGACGTTGCGGAGGCCGAAAAGCCCGATCCTGAGGCGGTCATTATCGATGACAGCGTCCTGTCGCCAATCATCGAGCTGAAAGAGACACCGGAGAGTTCGCCAGAGCAGCAGCAACCACAGCCGACTTCAGCGACTGTGCCGATCCCCCAGAGGCCGGCATCGCAACCGCAGAGGACCTCTCAGATTCCGCGTCCAAGTGGCGCGGTGCAAAAGATAATTGGTTTCGAGATCGAAGAGGAAATGTCGGTGGAAATTTCCGAGGCATCCAGCCTCTCGAGCCAATCGACTGTGGTGCTGCGGCACCATCAGCAGCAAGACAGATTTCCCGAACTCATGGCAGAGTCGTGCAGCTCGGACGCCACCTCGGCGCAAGATCCTCTGCTGTCTGAGCTATCCGCCTCCCGCGACTCTTTGGAGGACTACGAATTGTTGTCCTCGCCGAGTGCGGCTTCGGCTGGTTCGCCAGCTGCCGCGAGTTTGGCGGCCCCGCCTGGCCGATCAGATCCGGTGCGGCTGGCCAAGCGGCAGCAGATGGCGGCAGCATCCTCGAGCGCCGCGCCTGCTGGCAGCGGCAGTCCTGTCAGCGGCCAAGCTCGATCGGTAGACAGCCGTTCGGCCTCTTCCTCGATTCCCTCGTCTCTGTCCGAGTTCGAGCGCCTTGAGCTGGAGATTGCTCAGCAAGTGAGCAGCACCGGCTCACTGAAGAAGTCCTCCTCTAGCGGCGAGGCAGCGGCCAGTACTTCCGTCGGTGGCCGCTCTGTCAGCTCCTCGCTAGTCGAGTTTGAACGGCTCGAGCGCGAATGCGAAGCTGCAGCGGCTGCTACTTCCACCGGCTCGCCAGGGGACTTCTGGCGCCAGCAGCCGCTAGACGAAAGCCCGCTGGAGGAGGAGGAAGAGGAGGATGACGACGGAGCGCGTCTAGCAGCCGACTCGAAATCTTCCTCGCTCGACGAATTCGAGCAGCTGGAGCAGTCGGCTGCCGATGAGGAGCTATTTAGTGAGGCCTCAAAGATCGCTGAAGCTTTGGAGGCCGGCCAGCTGCCGACCGTAGGCGAGATGTCACCTGAGGAAGAGTCTGCTGCGGCATCAGCGGCCGCGTCTGCGGTGAATCCGCCTTCTACTGCAGCCGCCGCATTGGTCGCAACCGGTGATAGCTATCAACGCATTCACGAGATCCTGGCACATGGCTCTTCCCAGGAGGAACGCATCGATGCAGACAGCCTGAGCGGGCACGAAGCGGCACCTGACGAAGACGCGAAAGCCAAGAATGAGGAAGAACGCCCAGTTGGAGAAGAATATGATGATGACGAAGACGATGATGACGACCTGTCCTCGGTTCGCCAGCCATCGGTACTCGCGGCGCCAGTTGCGCAACAGTCCGGTGCTGCCGCAGCCATGATGGGCGCCAGCATGACGTCATCGCTTCTGGCGCCAAGTGAAGCCGACTCGCTGTCCTCGTCCACCGATGCCGCTGCGCTGATGGCAGCCAGCATCGACAGTATCGAAGGCATGCGCAGCGAAGAGGCAGCTGGCGGAGGTGGCAGCGGCTGGGCGCTTGCCTACTCTCTGCCCAGCGAAGGCGTCCGTGTTGTACGCGAGCAGTCGGCGATGGAGGCGTCCACGGACAGTTTGGATTTGGACGCGGAGGAGGCGGCGGCAGCTGCGGGCAGGACAGGCGGTGGTGCGATCTTGAACTTTTGCATTTACTTATTTGCTGTGCATGGCGTTAACTTATCTTCTATGAATTGTCATGCAGTGTGTTAGTTTTACATGTTTGCCTGTTTGCGACATCGTGGCTGTTTGGGAAGGTTCTGCTTCTGCTCAGTTTAATTTATTTATTAAAAATTTGCTTTCGGTTCTTTCAGAAATGAGAAATTTCTGAAAAATGCGGAAAATCGTAGTAGCTTTTTAAACAATATTAATACTCGTACTACTGCTCATACTGAAGTAAGTAGGATTAAAGCTCGCATTCGAGTTTTTGACCATTGGCCATAACGCATCAAGCCAATGGGCACGAGGAAGAGAGCTTAGATTTTTTAGCAAAAACTTGCTTGAGGCTAGAGCTAGCCGAGCTCCAGATGAGAATACCCGGAACACCATGAGCGACTCAGTGGACGAGACGGCATCGGATGAGCGCCAGCAGCTGTTCAGGACGGAGAGCGCCGGGTCGGACAGCGACAGCGGCGAGTCGCTGTCTGAATCCGCCGACTCGACGGCCTCAGAAGAAACATCCGAAGGATCCGAATCCAACCCGGATTCCGGAGGCCTCAAAGCAGCAGCAGCAGCAGCAGCGGGACCGGCAGAGCTTCTGCCAGGGCAGACGAAGCATCACCGCCGCTGGTTGGAAGTCCGCGGCGGAGGCCTCCGACTTGGCCTCCTCAATCAGCATGGATGACGACTATGCGGTGGAAGTTGACCCCAGGGAGCACGACCACATTATCGATCGCGAGGGTCTGCGCCTGCCCGACCGGCGCGGCTGCGGGGGCGGCGGCGAGGGTAAACCGAGCTCCGAGTGGGGATGATCGATCAGGTCCCAGCTGTTCACGAATCCCACTTCCCACTCATTGTGCTCACACTGGCGCTCGTGCTGGGGCAGATGTACATCTGCTCTGAGAATCGGTCTCATTGTCAGGCAGTCTACAAACCAAGTGGATTCGGATAAGGATAAATATGGAACTATTTTTAGATCGAGGAAACAGAGGCTTTCAGAGGACTTCAGATTGCCTGCGATTGATTCTCGGCCGGGACAAAAAGCAGATTTAATCACTCGGAAACTAAAATTCATGATTAAGCAACAGTACAAAGACTTTGAAAATTGAAATGCATGTTGAGTGTGTCTTTGAGTATGCTTTCTCCTTTCATTTGACAATGCTTTTCCTGACAGAACAGTTTCAATTTTTTGTAATTTGCGTAATTTATAAGACTTTATTAGCCATTTCTGTTTACCTTTTAAACATCCAAATTTCAGGAGAAGCTGGGGAGAACTCGGCCAGGTAGGCAGCGCATGGCAACTCAACCGATGAATGCAGCATGAAGATGACAAGTCGATTGCTTGAAGTGCAGTGAACTAACCGGAGTGATTCATAATTACCTATGTTGCTAATGTCCACATTTCCCAGTCGGGTCGTCATTTTTTAACCAAATCGTTTCTTTTTATTCGCTCTAGTGTGTCGTTTATGATAGTTTTCGCTAGGAAGCGGTAAAAAATGAGAACCGACCCTTTTTTGACTGATAATCCTACGCATGCGATCATCTAACAAAAATACTCGTATTTTCGTCTCAATTCTCTGTCAGCATTGCTAAGCCCACTCACACCCAACACAGCCTAATTTCGTTTCAAATTCTCGTTTGCACTATTGCTAAATGTTCTTAGTGTCTGCAAAAATTCATTTTTACAAACAAGCCAGCTTTTTTCAACAAAAGCAACAATGCAGCAGCAGAGGAAATAGCGAAGACAGTAAAAAAATAGGAAAATTCTGCTCTCAGACAAAATTATCACAACAGACAGACAGAAGTCAAACGCTTCAACAATGATATTCACATCTCTGCTTTTGCTACGTTCCGCATGTCTGTAGATCTCGTAGAAAAGCAGAATTCAACAATTTCATTCCGCCTCATGCACGGCTCTGAGCCTAAGAGAACTGAATGCCGACCTGCCCTAAAATTCGAGTGTTTTGCTTGAGCTATACAGACCCTTTCAATCTAATCAGTTCGCCCAGTTTAATGAGAAAATTGTCTTTAATTATCCTACAAAGCTCTTCACTCTCAAATCCGTGCTCAACCTGGTACTCATCCTGTATCCTTCTGCCTTCTGTCTCCATCTCTCACGATTCCCACACAAGCCCCCGTGCTCGACGCAGTGGTTGAAGTGCAGCAAGCTACCAACGCCAACCCAGTAGAAGTACATAAAATTTAACGGATTAACGAATTCTTTTTTGTCTGATTCACACAAAAAGCCTGGTGCTGCGAGTCGAGCAGAGGGCGCGGTACTATGCCAATCCTGGTCGGCCGAACCAGAGACTCCTCATTGACAAAAAGCGCTTCGTATCGGTTTGGCAGGAGGGAGCCCGACCTCCAGCGTCCATCCAAGCCGACATGGACCGACAGGCCGCTGAATTCATGGCCGAATGTCGCGACAACAACTCCGACCAATATTCTCCTTTCTGAGTTGATCAAAGCCCATTGTGGTGTAGCGATGTACAGGTGGTGCGGTACATAATTGGGTCTTTAAGTAGTAAAACTTTCAAGCAAATTTCCCTGATTTCAATAGTGCTTCAAGCTGCTGAAAATCATTCATCAATTAAAAACTTTTCTTTGCAATTTTCACATTAAAAGACCAATCAATTTCAGCTATGCACATGCAACATCTGGAAACCATTTTTTCTCTGCTGTCACTAATAATAATTTTCTAGTCAGCTTCAATTTTTTTAATTTAATTATATACAAGTATCTTATATTACCATAGTTTGCAACGGCCGTCAATACGGATGGGTCACTATTGTTGCTTTTTAGTTCTAGAAATTTCTGCAACCCTCGAAGCGATCGCTTATCTTCATGGATCGCTAATTGTTTTGCTAGCAGTTTCAAAAATACCTGTCGTACCTTTTAACGCTTATAATTTATGTACTCGTGCGTACATGTTGCTAAAGACGCTAGTTTATTTAGTCCTGCGAACCATTTCAACTTGCAAACCGGTAAATATTTCTAAAAGTACCCTTTCTCCTTTCAATAATCCTAAGTCAAGAGCGCAATTGTGAGGCAACAATCCGTAACTGTAAGTCTGCACCGCCCGTTTCGACTTTCGATACGCTCACAGCTCTGCTTTTCTTTCATAGCCAGCACTTAGTTCCAGTCATTTTGTTTCAGCCATTTCTTCAGTAACAAATCTGACGTCGCTAAATAATCATTCGATTCAATCTCGTGCTCAAAGTATAGAATAAATTTTTAGTTTTTGAAAAGCTATAACAAATCAGACATTGACAGAAACGACTTTGAACACTCGAATGTCAATTATTTAACGATTTTATTTATAAAAACGGAACTAAAATGAAAAATAGACATTTTTTCTCGTGTTCAATAGCCCGATTCCAGGTGAAGAGGCGCGACCGGGGGGAGACAGAGGTGTCACATTCGGGAAGATGATGTGAGAATGAATTATTCCTTTCCAACGCGATGGCAGCTGGGACTGATAATTCCTGTCTAGTCGTTCGCCTCTCTTCACACTGCAAAGGCTGCTTTTTGTACCGGGTTTCAATCCAAAAAAATTACTTGTCACCTTCTGCTGGCCCAACCGTTTGTTATGCCTTTTTCCACCGCTTTTTCTTGACTATTTTATCTTACAAAACAAGATATCTGCATCGATATTACTGTGTACTGTGTTATTGCTGTTGTTTTTTAATTCTGAAACACGAAAATATCAAATTTACTACATTTAGTTTTCTTGAAAAATTTAAAATATATTTTATGGTACGTCCACGTAGCACAAGAACGAACTAAAGTGGGCCGAAAAATTCACTGCCATTGCTATAGCTTTCGTGATATAATATTAGAATATTTTCTAGTATTTTTTCTTTCTCAAAGCATTTTAAAAACCACAACATTTTTTGAATTGTCACTGCTTCATCTGACAGCTCACTGCTTCATCTGACAGCTCACTGCTTCATCTGACAGCTCACTGCATCATCTGACAGCTCACTGCATCATCTGACAACTCACTGCATCATCTGACAACTCACTGCATCATCTGACAGCTCACTGCATCATCTGACAACTCACTGCATCATCTGACAACTCACTGCATCATCTGACAGCTCACTGCATCATCTGACAACTCACTGCTCCATCTGACAACTCACTGCTTCATCTGACAACTCACTGCATCATCTGACAACTCACTGCTTCATCTGACAACTCACTGCATCATCTGACAACTCACTGCTCCATCTGACAACTCACTGCTTCATCTGACAGCTCACTGCATCATCTGACAACTCACTGCATCATCTGACAACTCACTGCATCATCTGACAACTCACTGCTCCATCTGACAACTCACTGCTCCATCTGACAACTCACTGCTTCATCTGACAACTCACTGCTTCATCTGACAGCTCACTGCATCATCTGACAACTCACTGCATCATCTGACAGCTCACTCCATCATCTGACAGCTCATTGCATCATCTGACAACTCACTGCTCCATCTGACAGCTCATTGCATCATCTGACAACTCACTGCATCATCTGACAACTCACTGCATCATCTGACAACTCACTGCATCATCTGACAACTCACTGCATCATCTGACAACTCACTGCTCCATCTGACAACTCACTGCTTCATCTGACAACTCACTGCTTCATCTGACAGCTCACTGCATCATCTGACAACTCACTGCATCATCTGACAGCTCACTCCATCATCTGACAGCTCATTGCATCATCTGACAGCTCACTGCATCATCTGACAGCTCACTGCATCATCTGACAGCTCACTGCATCATCTGACAGCTCACTGCATCATCTGACAGCTCACTGCATCATCTGACAACTCGCTGAACTCTATTTTTGTAGCGAACTACGCTCGCATTTTGATCCGACTAAAATAAACATAGGCAAAGTAAATTCTCGTTTCCTTACATTTCTGGTCTGTTCCTGCATTATTTTTCAAGAAAACGCCTTCCTTGAATGTAGAGGATTATAATGAAATTGAATCACCGATCCATAATCTAATCTTTTGATTAATTAAAATTTTCTGATCAAGACAGTTATCAAAATGCACTTTAGTTAGATTACTCGGCACCCGTAGTTCCGAATTCTGCTTTGAAAATCTTTTTCAAGCAATTTCGCTTCAGATCTCGGCTTTTCCTGCCGACCGCACCCCTTCACTGTTCCGTTCTGTGAGAAAAGCCAGTTCAATGCTAGCAACTGAGCAGAGCAATTTTCCAGTAAGAAATTTCTCTTCACCCCGACCTATCGGTCTTAAAGAAAAGAGGCGAGTTACTTGCGATACAAAGGAACTGAATAAAGAATTACAATCACAATGAGATTAAATGCGTGACTTGCGAAAGTTGGGACATTTTATGCGCTTTGGCCAGCTCTACTCACCTGTTCTGAAACACCTTTGTGTCTGGCTGTCAGCTCGACCGATCATACTAGCTAGCTGCCTCCATCTGCCTCCATCTACCTCCGTCTACCTCCGTCTACCTCCGTCTACCTCCATCTACCTCCGTCTACCTCCATCTACCTCCGTCTACCTCCATCTACCTCCGTCTACCTCCATCTATCTCCGTCTACCTCCATCTACCTCCATCTACCTCCATCTACCTCCATCTACCTCCATCTACCTCCGTCTACCTCCGTCTACCTCCATCTACCTCCATCTATCACCGTCAACCTACATCTACCTCCATCTACCTCCATCTACCTCCGTCTACCTCCATCTACCTCCATCTACCTCCATCTATCACCGTCAACCTACATCTACCTCCATCTACCTCCATCTACCTCCATCTATCACCGTCTACCTCCATCTACCTACATTTACCTCCATCTATCTCCGTCTACCTCCATCTATCTCCGTCTACCTCCATCTACCTCCATCTACCTCCATCTACCTCCGTCTACCTCCGTCTACCTCCATCTACCTCCATCTATCACCGTCAACCTACATCTACCTCCATCTACCTCCATCTACCTCCGTCTACCTCCATCTACCTCCATCTACCTCCATCTATCACCGTCAACCTACATCTACCTCCATCTACCTCCATCTACCTCCATCTATCACCGTCTACCTCCATCTACCTACATTTACCTCCATCTATCTCCGTCTACCTCCATCAATCTCCGTCTACCTCCGTCTACCTCCATCTACCTCCGTCTACCTCCATCTACCTCCATCTACCTCCATCTACCTCCATCTACCTCCATCTACCTCCGTCAACCTCCATCTACCTCCATCTACCTCCATCTACCTCCATCTACCTCCATCTACCTCCGTCTACCTCCACCTTCCACCATCTATCTCCGTCTACCTCCACCTTCCTCCATCTACCTCCATCTATCTCCGTCTACCTCCATCTATCTCCGTCTACCTCCATCTACCTCCGTCTACCTCCATCTACCTCCATCTACCTCCATCTATCTCCATCTATCTCAGTCTACCTCCATCTACCTCCGTCTACCTCCATCTACCTCCGTCTACCTCCATCTACCTCCGTCTACCTCCATCTATCTCCGTCTACCTCCATCTACCTCCATCTACCTCCATCTACCTCCATCTGTCTCCGTCCACCTCCATCTATCTCCGTTTACATCGATCTTCCTCCGTTTACATCGATCTTCCTCCGTTTACATCAATCTTCCTCCGTTTACATTGATCTTCCTCCGTTTACATTGATCTTCCTCCGTTTACATCCATCTGCCTCCATCTACCTCCATCTACCTCCATCTACCTCCGTGTACCTCCATCTGCCTCCATCTACCTCCATCTATCTCCGTCTACCTCCATCTACCTCCGTCTACCTCCATCTACCTCCATCTACCTCCGTCTACCTCCATCTACCTCCGTCTACCTCCATCTATCTCCGTCTACCTCCATCTATCACCGTCTACCTCCGTCTCCCTCCATCTACCTCCGTCTACCTCCGGCTACCTCCATCTACCTACATTTACCTCCATCCATCTCCGTTTACCTTCATATCTACATCCATCTACCTCCATCTACCTCCATCTACCTCCATCGACCTACATTTACTTTAATTTACCTACAATTAGAACAGATGAAAGTAAATGGTTTCAGAATAAGCTGATATATTATTAGTATAGCAAGCTAAATCCCACGGAAAGTAGCCCGCTGGAAACTGGAAGCCCTTGCCTCAAATCACATTGGCTTCAGCCTTCAGTATTCATAAATGTATTTATGATAGCCATATATTTCTATACTAGCATAAAACGCTGCGAATCCTAGCTAATCTACTTCTGATTAGGCCGCAAGGGTTATCCGAGCTTAAGTCTCCCAAGGCCTTAGCAACAACTATGGGGAGGCGAAAATGGCTAGGCGAGACTGGATTAGTTTATCCTTCTGGCCAAGTTAATCGGCACTAATCTGGCTGACTCTCGGTGTGTCAAATTGCGGAACACGTTTGCATGGATAAAGTCATCAGCTGGACTAGCTAGGACTGCTGTGAATGGGAAATATGGGGTAAGGATGGTAGGATTGGGGATAAGGATGGAAGAGATGGGGATAAGGATGATAGGAATGGGGATAAGGATGATAGAAATGGGGATAAGGATGATAGGAATGGGGGTAAGGATGCCAGGGATGGGGATAAGGATGGTAGGGATGGGGATAAGGGTGGTAGGGATGGGCATAAGGGTGGTAGGGATGGGGAAAAGGATGGTAGGGATGGGGATATGGATGGTAGAATTGAGGATAAGGATGGTAGGGATGGGGTTATGGATGGTATTTTGGGTATAAGGATGGTAGAGATGGGGATAAGGATGGTAGAGATGGGGATAGGGATGGTAGAGATGAGGATAAGGATGGTAGGGATAGGGTTAAGGATGGTATTTATGGGTATAAGGATGGTAGAGATGGGGATAGGGATGGTTGAGATGAGGATAGGGATGGTAGGGATGGGGATAAGGGTGGTAGGGATGGGGGATAAGGGTGGTAGGGATGGGGACAAGGGTGGTAGGGATGGGGACAAGGATGGTATGGATGGGGACAAGGATGTCAGGGATGGGGATAAGGGTGGTAGGGATGGGGATATGGATGGTAGAATTGAGGATAAGGATGGTAGAGATGGGGATAGGGATGGTAGAGATGAGGATAGGGATGGTAGGGATGGGGACAAGGGTGGTAGGGATGGGGATAAGGGTGGTAGGGGTGGGGATAAGGATGGTAGGGATGGGGGGATAAGGGTGGTAGGGATGGGGACAAGGATGGTAGGGATAGGGTTAAGGATGGTATTTATGGGTATAAGGATGGTAGAGATGGGGATAGGGGTGGTAGAGATGAGGATAGGGATGGTAGGGATGGGGACAAGGGTGGTAGGGATGGGGATAAGGGTGGTAGGGATGGGGATAAGGATGGTAGGGATGGGGGGATAAGGGTGGTTGGGATGGGGACAAGGATGGTAGGGATGGGGATAAGGATGGTAGGGATTGGGGGATAAGGGTGGTAGGGATGGGGATAATGGTGGTAGGGATGGGGATAAGGGTGGTAGGGATGGGGGGATAAGGGTGGTAGGGATGGGGACAATGATGGTAGGGATGGGGATAAGGATGGTAGGGATTGGGGGATAAGGGTGGTAGGGATGGGGATAAGGGTGGTAGGGATGGGGATAACGAATGTAAGTATGGTTGGGATTGGGAAAAGTATAAGTGGCTATGGTTAGCAGATGACCGAAATTTAAAATACTTGGTTTTAAAATTTAGTTTCATTTCACAATTGCATGAGGATGGCGTAGGTGCTTCCAAGATCCCAAAACATCGCGTGCGCATATCGGCAAAGCCTCTTAAGTATCGTCAGTTTGGCCAGCTCAGTTGCGTGCATAGTCCGGATCAGAGTGAAAGCAGAATAGAAAAATATAGAATTGTGCGAAGAAAATAATCTCAGAAAAAAAATAGCGCAGACAGAAGCCTACAGGAGCTGGGTTGAGTATGTTTCTCGTCAGGCCATCACAGGTCACCCGGATGCAACTCCAGCCGCTGAGACTGACCCGAGTGCTCGAGTTCGAGAGCGGATAGGTCCAACGCCTGTTGCTTGATTGATGGATTCCGAGTAATCCTTTCAGAATTCAGCGAGGACTAAGTTGGGATATTTCAAAGGTTGCAGAATATTTTTCTGACATCCCCTGTTGCTGACGAAAATCTTTGGCTATTGTGTGACCTGAACGATGCTATGAGGTAGTGCGGTGAGAGTGGCTGAATGGGTGAGAGTGGGTGAATGGGTGAGAGTGAGTGAATGGGTGAGAGTGGGTGAATGGGTGAGAGTGAGTGAATGGGTGAGAGTGAGTGGTAGGGTGAGAGTGAGTGAATGGGTGAGAGTGAGTGAATGGGTGAGAGTGAGTGAATGGGTGAGAGTGGGTGAATGGGTGAGAGTGGGTGAATGGGTGAGAGTGAGTGAATGGGTGAGAGTGGGTGAATGGGTGAGAGTGAGTGAATGGGTGAGAGTGAGTGAATGGGTGAGAGTGGGTGAATGGGTGAGAGTGGGTGAATGGGTGAGAGTGAGTGAATGGGTGAGAGTGGGTGAATGGATGAGAGTGGGTGAATGGATGAGAGTGGGTGAATGGGTGAGAGTGAGTGAATGGGTGAGAGTGGGTGAATGGGTGAGAGTGAGTGAATGGGTGAGAGTGGGTGAATGGGTGAGAGCGTGTGAAGGGTGAGAGCAGGAACTACTAAATACTCTCCTTTTACTTAATACTTTATTCTTTCTTTAAACTTTAAAGGATCGCGATATATTTTAATGAAACCACATACATGTATAACATTAAGCTGACTCCTTTATTTTAAAAAATCGATAAAAAACAAAAAACTTTTTTGGTGAAATCCGTTAATTATATAAACCAATTTGATATACTTTGACGAAAGATCAGTTTTATATTTACCAAAAAGCAACTAAATTATCCATGGGGGAATGGCATTTTCCATTTCTTGCAACTGTTGGAAGCCGGCAAGGCAAGCCAAAGTCCTGTTTAGGGGACAGTGGTGAAGAATGGGGGTGGGTCCTATATTGGTAAAGAAAAATCGATATTAGCAAGATGTTGGAATTACGAACGTGACGTTCGCCCCAGTTTTTGGTCATCCTAATTTCCTAAACAAGGCCCGTCCGAACGCCATTTGTTTGATTCCTTAAGTACGTAAGCATCCCATTCTCACCCCTCCAGCATACTTGCGCAGATAAGAAGGGTTTGGCGTCACTGCAGGAGACGAATGAATCTAGTGTACATTGGAGTGTACATTCAGCCCCAAAGTTCTAAAAATAGCCTATTGATAATGAAAGGCTTCTATCCTTGCATACACGACTGGGCGAACATCACCCTCTCAGTCCCCCACCACCCCAAAATAGGGTTCCACAACACTAAGACTAAGACCTACCCGGGTCTTGGTAGCCCCAACCCCCGATCCACAAAGTCTTTATAAGTATTGTGACAAGTAATATGGTCTCGTGAGTCGAGACTTCAGATCGCAGCGCAGACACCGGGCCACGCCATGGAAGAGCAACAAGAGGAAACTCCGAAACTGACTGAGGAGGACACTGCTACCGCTCAAGCTGTCCAAGCCCAAGGTCAAGGAGCTGAAGCCGACGAGCAAGGCGACGATAAGGACGACGACAACGGAGGAGGAGACGAAGAGGATGAAGATGAACGGGGAAAGAAGAATCTTACAGAAGCTGCTGCAGCGGAAGAGGCAGGAGATGATGAAGAAACTGAAGAGTCGCCGCGCGGAGCAACAGCTGCTGCTGCTAGCGGTGAGACATGAACTTATTGACCCATGACCAATTGGCAATTTATTTCTTCCATTTCTGAATGTTAGCCTATGTTATAAATTCTTTGCCAATCGACTTTTTAAGTCGAATTTTGGTTTATGATATCAGAATCAGAGAATAAGTTAAATCAGAGCTAGGCATCATATCGCTAAAAAGTTATTCCCCTGTTAACACTCGACAACCTAGTTGCCTTTTTTAATTTGTTTTAATTAATCTGAAGAAAAACTATTTTTTTACTACAATACACGTCTGACTACTTACAGTAGCTAAACAGCAAATAAAAAAATTAACACTGACCCATCCTCAGGTTCAGCATCAGCTTCGGCACCTTCAACGGGTGCAGCCGCCGCCGCCTCACCCGCCGCCGCCCCTGCTATCCAG
The DNA here is from genome assembly GCA_950097015.1 of Macrostomum hystrix. Classification (NCBI taxonomy): domain Eukaryota; kingdom Metazoa; phylum Platyhelminthes; family Macrostomidae; genus Macrostomum; species Macrostomum hystrix. The sequence continues at coordinate 1,241,288 of CATNEN010000008.1, forward strand.
CCACTAAAGCCGCCGTCGCGAGTAACTATTCACAAGAAGCGAGCGCACACAGTCCGACTCTGTCTAAGCATTGAGGGCGTCAAGCCCAAGCTGGATCTGCACTCAAAGCTGCTACGCCGGCCCAGCCGATGGACATCCGCGGAGCCGGCCGAGGGCGACCTGACAGTGAAGCTGGAGCCGGACTCTGTCCTAGTTGAGTTTGTTAGGCGCAGAGGCGACCTACCGCATCGATGTTTTATTAGCGAACTCTGCGCCCGCATCGACAAGGACAAGAGCAGCTTCGAGGTTGGCGACGGCTTCGTGAAAGTCTACCTGGTCAGGGACACGACCGATGCAGCTTGGGAGCAGTTCGACCTGATTGCGGCTGATCCGGCTAGGCTGGATGAGGACTGCCTGCGTCGCATTGCTGACTGATCGCTTCACGAGAGTCAGTTGCGCTTGGGACTTAAACTGGTTGCTATGGGGTTGTGTTATAGGGAGTCCAAATTGTTGCTAAGGTGCTAGATGTGCAATCTAAGGAGTCAAATTGGTTGCCAGGGTGTTAGACTGATCACAATGGTTGCTATAGGGTGTTAGACTGATCTGAATGGTTTCTACAGGGTGTTAGACTGATCACAATGGTTGCTATGGGGTGTTAGACTTGCAATTATTCTGATCAATCTTTAACACCCTAGCTATCATTCTGATCAAACTTTAACACCCTAGCAACCACTCTTATCATTGTCTAATACCCTAACAACCATTATGATCACACTTTAAATACCCTAATTTATACTTTTTTTAATTAATTATCTGCCAATGCTAAAATTTAACTATTATTTTTTTATTAACTTACATGATTTCTGTATAATTTTTAATGCCATAAGAAAACAAGAAATATCGGTTCTTCATTGTGCCAATAAGACAAACTGTTTTATGATTACTTATCATTTCGCTTGCAACCTTGTGACACAAAAATTGAGAGACGGGTGAGAGAATGATAGATGGGGTGAGAGTGAGTGGGAGAGAATAATAGATGGGTGAGAGTGAGTGGGGGAGAATGATAGATGGGGTGAGAGTGAGTGGGGGAGAATGATAGATGGGGTGAGAGTGAGTGGGGGAGAATGATAGATGGGTGAGAGTGAGTGGGGGAGAATGATAGATGGGGTGAGAGTGAGTGGGGGAGAATGATAGATGGGGTGAGAGTGAGTGAGAGAATGAGCGATGGGGTGAGAGTGAGTGGGAGAAAATGAGAGATGGGGTGAGAGTGAGTGGGGGAGAATGATAGATGGGTTGAGAGTGAGTGGGAGAGAATGATAGATGGGGTGAGAGTGAGTGGGAGAAAATGAGAGATGGGGTGAGAGTGAGTGGGGGAGAATGATAGATGGGGTGAGAGTGAGTGGGAGAGAATGATAGATGAGGTGAGAGTGAGTGGGATAGAATGATAGATGGGGTGAGAGTGAGTGGGGGAGAATGATAGATGGGGTGAGAGTGAGTGAGAGAATGAGAGATGGGGTGAGAGTGAGTGGGGGAGAATGATAGATGGGGTGAGAGTGAGTGAGAGAATGAGCGATGGGGTGAGAGTGAGTGGGAGAAAATGAGAGATGGGGTGAGAGTGAGTGGGGGAGAATGATAGATGGGTTGAGAGTGAGTGGGAGAGAATGATAGATGGGGTGAGAGTGAGTGGGAGAAAATGAGAGATGGGGTGAGAGTGAGTGGGGGAGAATGAGAGATGGGGTGAGAGTGAGTGGGGGAGAATGATAGATGGGGTGAGAGTGAGTGGGATAGAATGATAGATGGGGTGAGAGTGAGTGGGGGAGAATGATAGATGGGGTGAGAGTGAGTGAGAGAATGAGAGATGGGGTGAGAGTGAGTGGGGGAGAATGATAGATGGGGTGAGAGTGAGTGGGGGAGAATGATAGATGGGGTGAGAGTGAGTGGGGGAGAATGATAGATGTGGTGAGAGTGAGTGGGGGAGAATGATAGATGGGGTGAGAGTGAGTGGGGGAGAATGATAGATGGGGTGAGAGTGAGTGGGGGAGAATGATAGATGGGGTGAGAGTGAGTGGGAGAGAATGATAGATGAGGTGAGAGTGAGTGGGAGAAAATGATAGATGGGGTGAGTGGGAGAATATGAGAGATGGGGTGAGAGTGAGTGGGAGAGAATGATAAATGGGGTGAGAGTGAGTTGGAGAGAATGATAAATGGGGTGAGAGTGAGTGGGAGATAATGATAGATGGGATGAGAGTGAGTGGGGGAGAATGATAGATGGGGTGAGAGTGAGTGGGGGAGAATGATAGATGTGGTGAGAGTGAGTAGTGCATTGTGTTGATTGACAGGAAGGAATTATTCTGCAGTGACATTTAAAGTACAACAGGAACTGTAAAGCTAGTGCCTGCTAGACTTTTAGTGCATGATGGGTCTGTAATGCTAGATACAAACCAAACTCTGAAGGACAATATAATCCGGATTAAGTCAGATAGGGCCAAATTTCAAACAGTGAGATTAGAAAATGATTGAGATGAAAGTTGAGTCAAGTTCCGGAGAAATTTGTGACAGTGTCCGAATAGGAGATTCTTTTTACCTGGCTCAGGCACACCTGATCTTTCTTCTCAAGAAGAAAGTCAGTTTCTTAACATAAGTTAAGAAAGTTAAGTCAGTTCTTTAGCATAAGTCAGTTTGTTATTAAACCTTCTAGAAAATTCGGAGCTATCAACAAAAGCCTTTTTATTCACGCCACCAAGCTAACCATTCTTCAACCGTTCATTCGTTCACACGATCGACACATCGAACCACTGACTTGCTTAACTCCTATCAAAAGCAACCATAAACAAGTTCACAGTAGGACTACCAAGCTGAAAGTAGAGAAATTCCCTTTAGGCGATGGAGTCCTGGGGTTAGAGCTGCGCCTAATATTGAGGCTTGATCAGCATAAAGGGAGAAATTTGCATCAGGTTGTCCATAGTCGGCTGGTTCCACTTGTTGAATGTCCAGCAGCTCCATCTAGATCAGGGGTCGGCAACCTTATATACCCCGCGGGCTAAAGAGAGAATCTTAAAGACGACGGCGGGCCGCATGAAGAAAGGGGAGAGATCAGACAGGTGAGAGATGAGACAAGTGAGAGATGAGAAAGGTGAGAGATGAGACGGGCGGAGATAAGACGCAAGAGAGATGAGACGGGGGAGATAAGAGGCAAGAGAGATGAGACGGGGGAGATAAGACGCAAGAGAGAGATAAGACGCATGAGACGGGGGAGATAAGACGCAAGAGAGATGAGACAGGGGAGAGACGAAAAATGGGAGAGATGAGACAGGGGAGAGATGAAAAAGGGGAGAGATAAGACAGGGGAGAGATAAGACTGGGGAGAGATAAGACAGGGGAGAGGTGAGACAGGGAGAGATGAGATAGGGTGTACTGTAGAGTAGGTGTTAGGAGGAGCTAAGGGCCAGATTTGGGAGCTTTGAGGGCCGCATCTGGCCCGCGGGCCGGAGGTTGCCGACCCCTGATCTAGATAAAGGTCGGTGACCACCGAAGTCTGAAATGATGCAGGCACATTCGGGTGACGTGCTGATAAAATTTGCATCAGGGTGTCCATAGTCGGCTGGTTCCACTTGTTGAATGTCCAGCAGCTCCATCTAGATAAAGGTCGGTGACCACCGAAAGTCTGAGATGATGCAGGCACATTCGGGTGACGTGCTGATAAAATTTGAAGGCCTGGCAAGGCCGCTCTGAGGATTAGGGCAAAATTTTGTATAGGTGCATGAAATACACTGGCTCTTGAACCATTGAACATCTCGACGGTCGGAAGAGCTGGCAACTTGATTATTGTTTCAGAAGATGCGCAACAAAAATTTGGCCCATATTCTTGAGTTTCGTGTGCTTGCGTTGCTCCGTTCTGGTGCAGCAGAAAATTGTTAGAAGGGGAGAATTCACCCTGTTAGTTCTAGTGCACCGCCAGTGTATTTCATACACCCCAATACACGAATTTGCACTGCGCCTCAGTGCGGCCTTGCCAGGCCTTCAAAATTCATCAGCATGCCATCCGAATGTGACTGCATCATCTCCGTCTTCGGTGGTCACCTACCACCTTTATCTAGACGAAGCTGCTGGACCTTCAAGGGCTACAAGGACACCCACTGTGAATGCGAATTTCTCCAATTTCACTGATCCAGCCTAGATATTAGGCGCAGCTCAACCACAGTGCACCATCGTCTAGTTTGTGTAATTTTTCATCAAAATCGGTGGAACACGTGCAGAGCTATTAGGGGTTGGCAAAGAACTTTGTGCAGCCACTACGGCGTAAAAGTACAGATTCACAAACTCTGTCCTCTTCAATTCTGACGCGAGTACTTTAGTGACGCCGTGACGCCGTGACGCCAGAGTTGCTGCTCGCGCATTTTTAGAAAAAATATTTGAATGCATTATAAATAAAGTGTTTTTAGTTTCCTTGGCAACTCAACTCCTCAGAGTTAGTAGCCAGAGGTCTGGCTTCGGCTGGCTGTACCTTTGTCTATTGTGCTGTTTGCTTATCTCGCACTGCTGCTGGAACATTGTATTTCGTATTTTTATTTTTTTTCCTCACTCTCGCTAGCAAAATATCTCCATAAATGCCAGACTTGCCTGGGGTTCAATGACAGCTGGCAACAGCCAGCAGCTGGCAATCAATGATGCGAAGCCGTAGATGTCGGAACAGATCTGTCGCACAAAGGCTATTTTTGTTTGAGAATTTTGATCATATCCCGATATAAATAGGGGGATAATGACGCAAAATAGCTGATAAAAACAGTTCCTACGACAGTTTCTACGACAGTTTCTACGACAGTTTCTACGACAGTTTCTACGACAGTTTCTACGACAGTTTCTACGAGCAGTTTCTACGACTGGCGTATACGAATCTCAATAACATTGGCGCTTATCCACCAGTTAGTCCCTTCATTAAGGACACTAATCCCAGTTAGTCCCTTCATTGAGGACACTAATCCCAGTTAGTCCCTTCATTGAGGACACTAATCCCAGTTAGTCCCTTCATTGAGGACACTAATCCCAGTTAGTCCATTCATTGAGGACACTAATCCCAGTTAGTCCCTTCATTGAGGACACTAATCCCAGTTAGTCCCTTCATTGAGGACACTAATCCCAGTTAGTCCCTTCATTGAGGACACTAATCCCAGTTAGTCCCTTCATTGAGGACACTAATCCCAGTTAGTCCATTCATTGAGGACACTAATCCCAGTTAGTCCCTTCCTTGAGGACACTAATCCCAGTTAGTCCCTTCATTGAGGACACTAATCCCAGTTAGTCCATTCATTGAGGACACTAATCCCAGTTAGTCCCTTCCTTGAGGACACTAATCCCAGTTAGTCCATTCATTGAGGACACTAATCCCAGTTAGTCCCTTCATTGAGGACACTAATCCCAGTTAGTCCCTTCATTGAGGACACTAATCCCAGTTAGTCCCTTCCTTGAGGACACTAATCCCAGTTAGTCCCTTCCTTGAGGACACTAATCCCAGTTAGTCCCTTCATTGAGGACACTAATCCCAGTTAGTCCCTTCCTTGAGGACACTAATCCCAGTTAGTCCATTCATTGAGGACACTAATCCCAGTTAGTCCATTCATTGAGGACACTAATCCCAGTTAGTCCCTTCCTTGAGGACACTAATCCCAGTTAGTCCATTCATTGAGGACACTAATCCCAGTTAGTCCCTTCATTGAGGACACTAATCCCAGTTAGTCCCTTCATTGAGGACACTAATCCCAGTTAGTCCCTTCATTGAGGACACTAATCCCAGTTAGTCCCTTCATTGAGGACACTAATCCCAGTTAGTCCCTTCATTGAGGACACTAATCCCAGTTAGTCCCTTCATTGAGGACACTAATCCCAGTTAGTCCCTTCATTGAGGACACTAATCCCAGTTAGTCCCTTCATTGAGGACACTAATCCCAGTTAGTCCCTTCATTGAGGACACTAATCCCAGTTAGTCCATTCATTGAGGACACTAATCCCAGTTAGTCCCTTCATTGAGGACACTAATCCCAGTTAGTCCCTTCATTGAGGACACTAATCCCAGTTAGTCCATTCATTGAGGACACTAATCCCAGTTAGTCCCTTCCTTGAGGACACTAATCCCAGTTAGTCCATTCATTGAGGACACTAATCCCAGTTAGTCCCTTCATTGAGGACACTAATCCCAGTTAGTCCCTTCATTGAGGACACTAATCCCAGTTAGTCCCTTCCTTGAGGACACTAATCCCAGTTAGTCCCTTCCTTGAGGACACTAATCCCAGTTAGTCCCTTCATTGAGGACACTAATCCCAGTTAGTCCCTTCCTTGAGGACACTAATCCCAGTTAGTCCATTCATTGAGGACACTAATCCCAGTTAGTCCCTTCATTGAGGACACTAATCCCAGTTAGTCCCTTCATTGAGGACACTAATCCCAGTTAGTCCATTCATTGAGGACACTAATCCCAGTTAGTCCATTCATTGAGGACACTAATCCCAGTTAGTCCCTTCCTTGAGGACACTAATCCCAGTTAGTCCATTCATTGAGGACACTAATCCCAGTTAGTCCCTTCATTGAGGACACTAATCCCAGTTAGTCCATTCATTGAGGACACTAATCCCCCAGTTAATCCAATTATTTCGGACACTAATCCCCTAGTTAATCCATTAATTGAGGACACTAATCCCATAGTTAATCCATTCATTGAGGACACTAATCCCAGTTAGTCCCTTCATTGAGGACACTAATCCCAGTTAGTCCATTCATTTAGGACACTAATCCCCTAGTTAATCCATTGATTGAGGGCACTAATCCCCCAGCTAATCCATTGATTGAGGACACTAATTTCACCGTTAATCCCTTCTACTGAGCACGCTAATCTCCCTGTTAATCGATTTAAACAAATAATAATTGCGAATCTACTAATTCTCTAAATTCCTATGCCTCTCTCGTAGGTCTCAAAATTGCATTTAAGGATCATTTTTAACTTAGATTTCTCTTTCTTCTTCTAGCACAGGTAGAAAAAAATAGATTAAATTCAGTTACGGAATCTTGCAAACAATTTTAAAGTGAACTCAGAGACCTGAATGAAGAGATTTGCACAATCCACACAATATTGTAAAAATATCGATCGCGCTGTTGACGTTTCACGATATATTCTGACTTCTAGAGTGGAATCTAGAGTAGCTCGACTTCCTGGTGCCACCGCATCCTGGCAGCGATGACAGGTTATAGCTTCATTAGACGGATTTTTTATGTTGCGAGGCTTGGCGGAAAAGCGAAAAAAATTAGGATTACGAGTAAGTCAAGCCTAATTACGAATCGAAGTCATTCAAGTTTTCGTTTAAAAAACACTCCTATTGTTCAAGGAAAACTACACAAATGAGAAGGTTCACGAGTTCACGAGTTCACGAGTTCACGAGTTCACAAGTTCACGAGTTCACAAGTTCACGAGTTCACAAGTTCACGAGTTCACAAGTTCACAAGTTCACGAGTTCACAAGTTCACGAGTTCACAAGTTCACAAGTTCACAAGTTCACGAGTTCACAAGTTCACGAGTTCACAAGTTCACGAGTTCACAAGTTCACGAGTTCACAAGTTCACGAGTTCACAAGTTCACGAGTTCACGAGTTCACGAGTTCACAAGTTCACAAGTTCACGAGTTCACGAGTTCACGAGTTCACGAGTTCACAAGTTCACAAGTTCACGAGTTCACGAGTTCACGAGTTCACAAGTTCACGAGTTCACAAGTTCACGAGTTCACAAGTTCACGAGTTCACAAGTTCACGAGTTCAAAAGTTCACGAGTTCACAAGTTCTCTATTTCGCACAGAATAGGTGCACCAGGCATTAGGGAATCTAAGAACTTTTCTTAATTACTTTTGAACAAGAAAAAAAATTAAATTAATATTGTAATTTGAAGGACGACAGTCGGACGAAATTCATTGGGTTGCATTTAATCAAAAAATTGTACAATGTCGCAAAGTCCCTCGAAAGTGCCCTCATGCAGTGCCCTCGAAATAATCAAATTAAATTAAAGTGCAAATGTCCAGGTGCTAATAGCCACACATTGCAGACTACTCAGACTAGAAAAATATTTACGAAGTAGTTTCCTTGTAAAAGGCGAGAAAAGTGAATTAGATAATAAATAAATAAGAAAAAAATAGGAAAAGGACGTAGTATGGCGAAAGGGGAGGATTTTTAATGTCGTAATTAAAAAACAATCCGGTAAAAAACATTGCTTAAAGTCGAAAAATAGTAATTGTTTGACTTAATATCGAATCTGCTCGAAGTTAGACTCGTCCAAGTGGAATGCGAACATTAGCTTCAACATCTGGCTCGAGACTACGCCGACACGAACAGACTCGCTCGCAGCAGGCACGGCACTGGTTTGTGAAAACGCCTGCGGGTTTGTTAAGTGAGTTAGATGACACTTTTAAATCTTTAAATAGATTATTGATGTGAGCTCAGAATGGCGGACGCAGTTTTACAAAATGTTTCTTTAATACTGACGCCACCTCGATCCCTGCCCCGCATGAAGCCAACCTGACTCCCTGCCCCGCATGAAGCCAACCTCACTCCCTGACCCGCATGAAGCCAACCTCACTCCCTGCCCGCATGAAGCCAACCTGACTCCCTGCCCCGCATGAAGCCAACCTCACTCCCTGACCCGCATGAAGCCAACCTCACTCCCTGCCCGCATGAAGCCAACCTGACTCCCTGGTCCGCGTGACACCAACCTCACTCCCTTTCCCGCGTGACGCCAACCTCACTCCCTGTCTCGCATGAAGCCAACCTCACTCCCTATCCTGCGTGACGCCAACCTCACTCCCTGCCCCGTATGAAGGCTTCCTCTCTCACTGCGCCGCATGAAGCCAACCTAATTTCCTGCCCCGTTTGACACCATCCTCACTCCCTGCCTCGCATGGCACCAACCTCACTCTCTGTCCCGCGTGAAGCCAACCCCTGCCTCCCAAGAAAAGAGATAAATTCCAATACTTCAGGGACGCGATTACCGTAGATTAGAGGATTCAGCGCCGAGTTGAGAAAAGCGAATGTTAGGCACATGTAAATTATGTCCGAGTCTGCGGGTCCATTTCTGCGAAACGAAATAACGGCCAGAATTTTTTTTACAATGGTAAGAAAAAATGTGAATTCTTTACAGTTCGGATGCGACTGAGCAGCGGAACTCACAGGTGACCCCCGGCAGCGAAGGTGTTCCACAGTGTCACAACCCAATGCGGTGCCCAGCAGAATAGAAAAGCTACAACTGCGAAAACAGATTTTGACTACAGTTAGACATGCACTGGTACAGGCCTATTCCACTCTATCCCATGAAAAACTGCACCCAATGCTCTTACCAATGATGACAGTCATCTTCAGAGAGGTCATACGGGCTCGCCGCATGCCTGTGGCATCGTTATGCCGTCTAAGCGATACATTGTCGACATTGCGAATCTGCTGAATCTCGGAGGCGTAATGCTGCTGCTGCTGCCACTGATGTTGCTGACGCTGCTGCTGCTGTTGCTGCTGCTGCTGTTGCTGCTGCTGCTGTTGCTGCTCTTTAGCCGCTAGCACGCACACTATGCGGCTGTAGCAGACGCTGATGACAATCAATGGCAGGCCGTACATCATGGTGAATGCGAAGATGTTGTACAGGCGCCGCTTGTAGGAGCTGTCCTCCTCGGCAGCGAAAGTCTCCATGCAGACCAGGTTGTGACCCTTGAAGAAGCTGCTCTCAAAAATGTCGAACACGGCTGCCTGAATGACGGAGGGCGATTCCATATTTTGTGAATTGCGTCATAAAAACTTTTCAAATTAAAGGAATTTGTCAATTTTTTAATTAGTCTATATCTCAGCTTGCTTGAGTTCTGTGTCCCTTGTCTTCAATGAGAAACGAAATTAAAAAACGTAGAAATTGTAAAGCGGATGAAACGTATTGTGCATGTCGGAAAGTTTTGTTAATACATGAGCTTATAATTATGATGAGCTCATTATGTAAGTCTATAATGACCATAATCATAGTCATATTCCCTGTCGTCATCCTGGTCATTGCGCTTCTCACAATCCTGCTTTTCATAGTCCTGGTAAAAATGCTAGTTATGTCTGCACAATCTACTGATTCCTGAGCACACTCGCACACAGAGATACCGTACGCAGGCACACTCTCACACAGGTGTGTACATCTGCCCTGACTTTCTCATCGTCAGGCAGTGTACACTTTCAATGTGCCTTGGCGTAAATTGCACGACAAGCCCCCAAGCCTTCTTTCTGCGGCTGCGCCCCAAATGAATGCGGCCTCGCCGCGGAATCGAGCTCAGGGACCTTGGTGCGAGAGGCAAACTCGTTAGACTGCTCTGTCACTGACGCCCTCAATCCTGATATTACTTTTGGTCATATTCCTGCTTGTAAAAAATGCCTTACCTTGTCATAATTCTGCCCCTACTTGCTGCCTTTGTACAAGTTCTCTAGATTTTTAATCCCTCCCTCTTAAGGTAGAAATGCCTGCCCTAGCAGCAGTTCACTTGCACTTGCATTAATCATTCAGCTAGGATTGAAATCTAAAAATCACTATATGATTTACTTTTGTTTCACAAAGTTTAAAAGAAGTGGCGTTCTCTAACTGAAGACAGGCGAACCGCTAACTTGTCCTGGTGAGATGCGAGCCCGGATTAGCAACTCGCAACAAACGGCTCATTCTAATTAGCTGTCAATCACAGCCCACCACTCTATACCTGCAGACGGGAAATTAGACAGAAATTTTGAAAATAAATACTCGGTTAGACAGGCCCAGAAGATTATTACTAGATTATTTGCAGAAAAGACTCAAATAAGTAGCGTTGTAAAGTACCAACGAAATCAAAGTAACGATACAATTTACACTGAAAAAGAAATTAACAATTGTTCTTAGTATTCTTTATCTCTGTGAAATAAAAATTTATTGTCTAGACTCTAGACTCTAGAGTTTCAAACAATTCATTTTACTTATCGGTTGAGCTGACAAAAAAGTTGAGAAGCATCCGATTTAGAATTGAGAATTTCAGAAATTATCTACGTAAAAGTAACGAATTAAAATAAGTATAGCAACCGCATTGACTCACCTGGGGGAGGCTGCAGGCCATGGAGGCCGCAAGCGAAGCGGTGAGAAGCCGTCGCGCCCTTCTGCCAGCCGTGGCAATGCTAAACGGTCGGGTGATTGCGGCGCACCTGTCGATCGCTATGGCAACCACGATAAAGGAGGACAGGTAGAGGCCGAAGGTGGACAGAACCCGGTAGAGCTTGCACAGGTGCCGGCCGCCGTACCAGCTGCCAGCTGAGATGTTGACCAGTTCCACCAGCGGTGTCAGCAGGACTACAAGATCGGCGGCGGCCAAATTGAGGATGAAGAAACTCATCTGCATGTGGGAGAGAGTCGCATCCTCATGTGATCCAACCAGTTATCCAAAATCTCAGATAGATTGATAGCGATAGAAACTACACCTTCTATACACAGGTGTACAGCTAGAGGCACAGCCGCACCTATTGCGCTGCGCATCTGACGTCTGCGTACAGCTGTTCAGTCCGTGGACTGGGTGGACGCCACACCCACCCAGATTTCTTAGCCCAGCTAACCATGATACCAATTTTACAACTGCGTAGACTGAAGCTGAAGAAGGGAATTCAGTATCTTACTCAATGGTACAAGTTATCTCTACATTATTAGACATCTAGCTAATAATCTAGACATCTAGCTAAATATATCTAGAAATCTAGCTAATAATCTAGACATCTGACTAAATATTTCCAGACATCGATCTAATAATCTAGACATCTAGCTAAAGAAATCTAGAAATCTAGCTAATAATCTAGACATCTGACTAAATAAATCTAGACATCGATCTAATAATCTAGACATCTAGCTAAAGAAATCTAGAAATCTAGCTAATAATCTAGACATCTGACTAAATAAATCTAGACATCGATCTAATAATCTAGACATCTGACTAAATAAATCTAGACATCGATATAATTATCTTGACATCTAGCTAAATGAATATAGAATTCGAACTAATGATCTAGACATCTAGCTAAATATATCTAGAAATCTAGCTAATAATCTAGACATCTATTTAACGATCTAAGCGTCTGAACGGTTGACACTTCAAGCACAGAGACAGGCATAAAATTGTATATAGGGCGTGGTAATTTGATTGCGTCTACATGACACTAATAAGTTGTTAAGTAAAGTTACTTCGAGATTTAGATTTTGCCCCATGTGCTAAACTTCAAGCACGAGAAAAGCTGTTTTTTAAATCGTTATTTTACTGTTTTTTTAATCTATACAGCAATAAACAAAAAGGCCAAAAAATTATATCATACATTTTCCACTATTCAACAGCTGTGCTTATTTATCTACTGAGTCGCGCTGACAATTTTGCTGTTTCTTTATCATCAGGCCTGTCAGACTAAACAAGGCCCTGTTTAGACCCTGACCCTGAAAATTTAAAATTTTCTAGATTTTTTATAACTAAAAGGAATTTCAGTCGTAGTGAATTTTTTCCGTCATAATAGTTGACAGCAAAACCCATTTTGCTGGTGGACTTTGTAATATATAACAAATTTCGTCTTGAGTTTTGAGTCTAGAAGACGCTGTCATACAGACGCTGTCCTACAGACGCTGTCTTACAGACCCTGTCATACAGACCCTGTCTTACAGACCCTGTCTTACAGACCCTGTCTTACAGACCCTGTCTTACAGACCCTGTCTTACAGACCCTGTCTTACAGACCCTGTCTTACAGACCCTGTCTTACAGACCCTGTCTTACAGACCCTGTCTTACAGACCCTGTCTTACAGACCCTGTCTTACAGACGCTGTCTTACAGACGCTGTCTTACAGACCCTGTCTTACAGACCCTGTCTTACAGACCCTGTCTTACAGACCCTGTCTTACAGACCCTGTCTTACAGACCCTGTCTTACAGACCCTGTCTTACAGACCCTGTCTTACAGACCCTGTCCTACAGACCCTGTCTTACAGACCCTGTCTTACAGACCCTGTCTTACAGACCCTGTTTTACAGACCTTTTTATGCACGTCATCTTACAGACAGCCTGTAAGAGCCTGTAAGAGTCTTACAGATTGCCTGTAAGAGCCTGTAAGAGTCTTACAGACAGCCTGTAAGAGCCTGTAAAAACGATTTTTTTCTTAAACTGTCTTAAACATATCTCTCATTCCCGCTTTGACCAGGCATTCCCATACACTATATTCCAAGCATGGGATCTGCCAATATGAGCGTAAATATCCCCAGCTAACCTTCGCCCCAATGCCGTGACCGGGGCTATGCGCGCTGGCAGAAGTCCCCGCTGAGACGCATCGGCAGCAGCGGCTCCAGCGAGATCGGCGACGCTGTGGACATTCGAACAGCTTGACTATCACGGTGACATTGCCGACGGCTGACACAACTGCGATGAGCAGCAGGAAAGCGAAGGCCAGCGGTTTAAATGGTAATTCAGCGATTCGACAGCCGCCGACAAACAATGCACCGCTGACGTTGCCGGAGTTGCCACTAATTGGCCGGATGCTTAGGGCCAGGAATTTGCCGAGGTCCTCCGGCCTGTACTCGTAGGCCCCGCTGAGGTTGAATTCTTTATCGAACGCGTCTAGCATCTGGGACCAGACGCTGAAGCAGGGTTTTGATTTGATTTCGCCAGACGGTGCAAAGTTAAGGATTTCCACCTGACGTTGGGCAGTGTCCCTACTGGCCGCCATTGCTGCTCTGAAGAACTGCAGATTCTGTTATATTTTAAAACACCGTATCGCCTGTCCTCAAATGTCTGTGTGAGTAGGCGATAATCCGCTTTTGTAGCCTCAGTTAGGAGGGTCAAATACTATGGGGTTTCAACCAATGACAGCTCGTCCCTTCGCTTGTAGGAGAAGGCAACTGCACACTTGTGTATCTCTTGGCTGCATTCGGCAGAAATATAAAACACGGGTCTGTAAGACAGGGTCTGTAAGACAGGGTCTGTAAGACAGGGTCTGTAAGACAGGGTCTGTAAGACAGGGTCTGTAAGACAGGGTCTGTAAGACAGGGTCTGTAAGACAGGGTCTGTAAGACGGTCTGTAAGACAGGGTCTGTAAGACAGGGTCTGTAAGACAGGGTCTGTAAGACAGGGTCTGTAAGACAGGGTCTGTAAGACAGGGTCTGTAAGACAGGGTCTGTAAGACAGGGTCTGTAAGACAGGGTCTGTAAGACAGGGTCTGTAAGACGGTCTGTAAGACAGGGTCTGTAAGACAGGGTCTGTAAGACAGGGTCTGTAAGACAGGGTCTGTAAGACGGTCTGTAAGACAGGGTCTGTAAGACAGGGTCTGTAAGACAGGGTCTGTAAGACAGGGTCTGTAAGACAGGGTCTGTAAGACAGGGTCTGTAAGACAGGGTCTGTAAGACAGGGTCTGTAAGATAGGGTCTGTAAGACAGGGTCTGTAAGACAGGGTCTGTAAGACAGGGTCTGTAAGACAGGGTCTATGAGACAGGGTCTGTAAGACAGGGTCTGTAAGACAGGGTCTGTAAGACAGGGTCTGTAATACAGGGTCTGTAAGACAGGGTCTGAAAGACAGGGTCTGTAAGACAGGGTCTGTAATACAGGGTCTGTAATACAGGGTCTGTAAGACAGGGTCTGTAAGACAGGGTCTGTAATACAGGGTCTGTAAGACAGGGTCTGAAAGACAGGGTCTGTAAGACAGGGTCTGTAATACAGGGTCTGTAAGACAGGGTCTGTAATACAGGGTCTGTAATACAGGGTCTGTAATACAGGGTCTGTAAGACAGGGTCTGTAAGACAGGGTCTGTAAGACAGGGTCTGAAAGACAGGGTCTGTAAGACAGGGTCTGTAATACAGGGTCTGTAATACAGGGTCTGTAAGACAGGGTCTGTAATACAGGGTCTGTAATACAGGGTCTGTAATACAGGGTCTGTAAGACAGGGTCTGTAAGACAGGGTCTGTAAGACAGGGTCTGTAAGACAGGGTCTGTAAGACAGGGTCTGTAAGACAGGGTCTGTAAGACAGGGTCTGTAAGACAGGGTCTGTAATACAGGGTCTGTAAGACAGGGTCTGTAAGACAGGGTCTGTAAGACAGGGTCTGTAAGACAGGGTCTGTAATACAGGGTCTGTAAGACAGGGTCTGTAAGACAGGGTCTGTAAGACAGGGTCTGTAAGACAGGGTCTGTAAGACAGGGTCTGTAAGACAGGGTCTGTAAGACAGGGTCTGTAAGACAGGGTCTGTAAGACAGGGTCTCTAAGACAGGGTCTGTAAGACAGGATCTGTAAGACAGGGTCTCTAAGACAGGGTCTGTAAGACAGGGTCTGTAAGACAGGGTCTGTAAGACAGGGTCTGTAAGATCTAGTTTAATCGCCAACCAAGTCACTTAATCAATTTCGATACTTAATAACGGAACAACTAAGGACTAGAGTGCACCCTGAAGTTACAGGTGTATTTTTATGACTATTTTAGAAGACCCGCTAGCTTCGATCAGCATAATCCATGAATCAATGAAATCAGCTGCCAGGTAAAGTAGAGAAGCCTTTATATGCAGTTTTTCTTTTAACTCACAGCTTGTCGTCGGGTACAGCAAACCCAGCAACAGACTTTGCTCAGAATTAGTGCGATGTCGTCGGGAACTTGAGCAATGAAGCCATGTAGGGGACAGGCTATAAATATAATAAATAATATGCACATTTAACCACCGCTGAAAATCATATTTACTTTCTTATCCTAATCATTCCATTCTGCTCATTCATCGTGTCAAATCATTCCATTCTGCTCATTCATCGTGTCAAATCATTCCATTCTGCTCATTCATCGTGTCAAATCATTCCATTCTGCTCATTCATCGTGTCAAATCATTCCATTCTGCTCATTCATCGTGTCAAATCATTCCATTCTGCTCATTCATCGTGTCAAATCATTCCATTCTGCTCATTTATTGTCTCAAATCATTCCATTCTGCTCATTTATTGTCTCAAATCATTCCATTCTGCTCATTTATTGTCTCAAATCATTCCATTCTGCTCATTTATTGTCTCAAATCATTCCATTCTGCTCATTTATTGTCTCAAATCATTCCATTCTGATCATTTATTGCCTCAAATCATTCCATTCTGATCATTTATTGCCTCAAATCATTCCATTCTGCTCATTCGTCGTGTCAAATCATTCCATTCTGCTCATTCATCGTGTCAAATCATTCCATTCTGCTCATTCATCGTGTCAAATCATTCCATTCTGCTCATTCATCGTGTCTAATCATTCCATTCTGCTCATTCATCGTGTCAAATCATTCCATTCTGCTCATTCATCGTGTCTAATCATTCCATTCTGATCATTCATCGTGTCTAATTATTCCATTCTGATCATTCATCGTGTCAAATCATTCCATTCTGATCATTCATCGTGTCTTATCATTCAGAATGATAAGATGATAAGATGATAAGAATGATTGGTTGGCGGCTGTCTATGGAAAATTGCTGCGGCTGCGTCAGGTTCAGCCGTGGCCAAATTGGTTGCAGTTTTTATCAAATAGAACGTAAAAATCTATATATTAGGAGTGTTAGTACGCGCGCTATTGAATAAGCAAAGCAAAGCTCGGCACGGCTAAAAGCTTCCACGGTCAAAATATGCAGACTGCGTCACAAAAGCGGGAAGCGGAAAATCTACTCAAAAATACATCGAAATTCAGAAGTCAGTCGAATAACCTGCCAAAGCTTTCGCCGGCCCTGATGGAGGAAGAAAGGAACCCGGACTCAAAAATATGACCAAGTTAGTCGACAAGGTAACAGAGGGCAGCATAAATATTTTCATCTTCCAGGAGCAAAGCGCAAAGAGCGAGGGAAGGAATAAAAAGTACCTGCATAAGAACAGTTTCTGCTGAACGTTGGATCTTACGGCAGCGTGTTCCAGGTGAGCCAGCTGATTGCTGATCTGTTAGACACAACTGGTCATGTGTGTGTGTGTTCCAGGTGAGCCAGCTGATTGCTGATCTGTTAGACACAACTGGTCATGTGTGTGTGTGTGTTCCAGGTGAGCCAGCTGATTGCTGATCTGTTAGACACAACTGGCCATGTGTGTGTGTGTGTTCCAGGTGAGCCAGCTGATTGCTGATCTGTTAGACACAACTGGTCATGTGTGTGTGTGTGTTCCAGGTGAGCCAGCTGATTGCTGATCTGTTAGACACAACTGGTCATGTGTGTGTGTGTGTACCAGGTGAGCCAGCTGATTGCTGATCTGTTAGACACAACTGGTCATGTGTGTGTGTGTGTTCCAGGTGAGCCAGCTGATTGCTGATCTGTTAGACACAACTGGTCATGTGTGTGTGTGTGTTCCGGGTGAGCCAGCTGATTGCTGATCTGTTAGACACAACTGGTCATGTGTGTGTGTGTGTTCCAGGTGAGCCAGCTGATTGCTGATCTGTTAGACACAACTGGCCATGTGTGTGTGTGTTCCAGGTGAGCCAGCTGATTGCTGATCTGTTAGACACAACTGGTCATGTGTGTGTGTGTGTTCCGGGTGAGCCAGCTGATTGCTGATCTGTTAGACACAACTGGTCATGTGTGTGTGTGTGTTCCAGGTGAGCCAGCTGATTGCTGATCTGTTAGACACAACTGGCCATGTGTGTGTGTGTGTTCCAGGTGAGCCAGCTGATTGCTGATCTGTTAGACACAACTGGTCATGTGTGTGTGTGTGTTCCGGGTGAGCCAGCTGATTGCTGATCTGTTAGACACAACTGGTCATGTGTGTGTGTGTGTTCCAGGTGAGCCAGCTGATTGCTGATCTGTTAGACACAACTGGTCATGTGTGTGTGTGTGTTCCGGGTGAGCCAGCTGATTGCTGATCTGTTAGACACAACTGGTCATGTGTGTGTGTGTGTTCCGGGTGAGCCAGCTGATTGCTGATCTGTTAGACACAACTGGTCATGTGTGTGTGTGTGTTCCAGGTGAGCCAGCTGATTGCTGATCTGTTAGACACAACTGGTCATGTGTGTGTGTGTGTTCCGGGTGAGCCAGCTGATTGCTGATCTGTTAGACACAACTGGTCATGTGTGTGTGTGTGTGTTCCGGGTGAGCCAGCTGATTGCTGATCTGTTAGACACAACTGGTCATGTGTGTGTGTGTGTACCAGGTGAGCCAGCTGATTGCTGATCTGTTAGACACAACTGGCCATGTGTGTGTGTGTTCCAGGTGAGCCAGCTGATTGCTGATCTGTTAGACACAACTGGTCATGTGTGTGTGTGTGTTCCAGGTGAGCCAGCTGATTGCTGATCTGTTAGACACAACTGGTCATGTGTGTGTGTGTGTTCCAGGTGAGCCAGCTGATTGCTGATCTGTTAGACACAACTGGTCATGTGTGTGTGTGTGTTCCAGGTGAGCCAGCTGATTGCTGATCTGTTAGACACAACTGGTCATGTGTGTGTGTGTGTTCCAGGTGAGCCAGCTGATTGCTGATCTGTTAGACACAACTGGTCATGTGTGTGTGTGTTCCAGGTGAGCCAGCTGATTGCTGATCTGTTAGACACAACTGGTCTTATGTGTGAGCCATCTGAGACGCGCATTTGCTACCCCAGAGACTAAGACTCACTGAGGAAACTAAGAAGTGAAAGCCAAGTCTTTTGCAGTAGCTTTTCCATTTTTCATGCCAGTCTTTGAAGACTGGCACGCTTAGGTTGAATTCGGATCTTAAAACAGAATTTCTAATAATAATAGTTCAACATCTGTGTCACTTAGCTCAAATAGGTGGGTATATCAACTTTCTTGATTTGATGCTGCATGCGTCACTAACTGACACTGCCGATTGAGAATAGAAATAGTAGACTAATGAAGTCTAATGGCGGAACAGCACTCTAATATATTTTGTGTTTAATAGCTCTTATAACCCTTTAGGGACACGAGAGGACGCATTCATTTTGCAGATCTTCTGCAGAGTGCAATTAAACTGATTAACCTTAAAAGTTAATAAAGAATTTGCTTTATAAGGTTGACTGCGAATTTCAAAAGATTATAACATTTTCGCAGCCCTAAACTAGTGGGCCCCGCCCGTTCCTGCAACTCAAGGTTCGCACGGTTCTTTTGAAATGAAAAAAAGCGACTAAAAGAAAAAAAATTAGTATTTCGTAGTCCTCTGAACACAAGAAACAAAATTGCCCTACCGCTCAATCACTAAAACCTAGTTAGGCTCAGAACGGGGGGACGAAATCTGAGCACCTTGATGCTACCTTTGTGAGGCTGGCAAAATGCTCGCGAAGATAATCCCCCTAATCGAACTCAATAGGACGCAACGCTACAGAGAACGAGGTGCTAAAATCACGAGAGCTGTTCTGCCCACGCTCACTCATTCACTTAAGCTAAACTTCTAAAACTTTCCTTGAAAGGAGTGGAGGAGAGTGACGAGTTCTCAATATTTGATGCTAGTTTGGTCACACTTTTGTTGTTGGCAATTGGCAAGATTTTCGATGACGTCTTTGACGATGAACTAACTTTCAAAGCCGTCCGAGTCAGCATCGTCGAGACATTCAGCGATTCTAGTCGAAGACACTGGCGAAAGGCCCCTTACCCCTTACCTGACGACAGAAACCAATAGTAGACCCGCTGCCAGGGAGGGGACAATTCGGCCCATTTCACTGCACAGTGTACACTCTCACAATGCCCTGGGTGGTTGGCCCTCGCGGTTGTAAATTGCACTACAAGGCCCAAGCCTTCTCTCCGTAGTCTTCTCTCGAAATCAGGGACCTTGGAGCGAGAGGCAAACGCTCTGCCATTCACCCATCGTGTCAGGTGCGTTTGTATCCAGATAAAAACGCTCTCTCGCTACCATTATAATTAAACTGCAGGTGAGAACCAGGCTTTACTTATTGAATCGGCAGCGCATAGCCAAGGAGCGATTCGTGTACCACGCGGACTTTCTTGGCCAACTACGCTTCGCAGCGCAGTTTGAAAGTCGACCAGCAGGACAAACTCAAGGACAAGAATCGGCACGAGCGCCTGCTTGACACTGTGGCCATAAAGTACGAGATGCTGGAGCAGTCACAGCTGGAGGACTGCGCCACCCGGTTCCTGCTGCTACGGCGCGAATTCCTGATACTGGACACCCTGTGGCGCCGCTGCCATCACCTGCTCATCGGCTTCCTTGCGGTGTTCGATTTCGGCTTCATTGGCGACAAGCCGCATTACGGCGTCAATCAGAAGTACTATAACGTGTTCACTTATTTGAACCTGCAGGGCGAGGAGGTGAAATTCTTTGCCGACCCGAACAACCGGAACCTTCAGGACGTCACCAAGATCTCCTATATGGCCATGGAGCTGCTCGGCCCGTCAGTTGAAGACTGTCGCAACTACCTCCAGCCTTGGTACCAGAAGAGCGGCCTGCGAACCTTCTTCCAGGTGCGGACAGCGTTTCGCATCGTTGACCAGGTGCTGTGCCGGCTGTACATTCTGCACAAGGCGGGCTTCGTGCATCACGATTTGAAACCGGAAAACTTGGCTCTGGGGCTTGGCCGCGCAATGAACACAATCTACCTGATCGATTTCGGATTCGCTAAAGAGGTGCGTTTCTTGTTCATTTTATTGAAAAAAAATAACGATTTTTATATTACTATGTTCATGCCATGTAAAATTACGCGAAAGGGACGAAGAAGGCGCTAGAAAACGGCATATTTATAATATACCTTTCAAGTGTTTCTGTTACCTACTTATTGTCTTGAAATATTAAGTAGATTTGGTGAAAGATTTTTTACCTGCTGAGTCAAGCTGACCTACCTGCTCAGTCAAGCTGACCTACCTGTTAAGTCAAGCTGACCTGCCTGTAGAGTCAAGCTGACCTACCTGTTGAATCAAGCTGACCTACCTGCTGAGTCAAGCTGACCTACCTGCTGAGTCAAGCTGACCTACCTGTTAAGTCAAGCTGATCTACCTGTTAAATCAAGCTGACCTACCTGCTGAGTCAAGCTGACCTACCTGTTAAGTCAAGCTGACCTGCCTGTAGAGTCAAGCTGACCTACCTGTTGAATCAAGCTGACCTACCTGCTGAGTCAAGCTGACCTACCTGCTGAGTCAAGCTGACCTACCTGCTGAGTCAAGCTGACCTACCTGTTGAGTCAAGCTGACCTACCTGTTGAATCAAGCTGACCTACCTGCTGAGTCAAGCTGACCTACCTGTTGAGTCAAGCTGACCTACCTGCTGAGTCAAGCTGACCTACCTGCTGAATCAAGCTGACCTACCTGCTGAGTCAAGCTGACCTACCTGCTGAGTCAAGCTGACCTACCTGCTGAATCAAGCTGACCTACCTGCTGAGTCAAGCTGACCTACCTGTTGAGTCAAGCTGACCAATATCGTTAGGTCAAAAGTTGTATTAAAAAATGGGAAAAATTGTACCTATTTTTGCTCCATAATTTATATTTTCCTCAAATGCTGTTGCTGTATTTTTTATCAGTTTTTACTACCCACTTGAAAGAATATTAGACTGATAAGGCGGGATAAACAAATATATAATGGGTTATGAAAACTCAAAACCAAAAGGTGACAAATATAGTAGATTTATTTCTTGAATGATATATGTACAGCTCTGCTAACAAAATGTATTTATAATCCAGCTTAGGTGATCTGTCAAACTGTAAAAACAAGAAAACTAAGCGACGTTTATTACAAAAGTATTAAATTTACAATTTTGTCATGTCTTGTAACAAATCATAAGTGTAAGCAATACAAGCACAACAAACACCAATAATATAATTATTCTTATCTCGATAAATTTCAGTTTATATCAAGCTGACGTGTTAGAAGTTGACAATTAAGGCACAATACCACGCTATGAGCTATCATTTAACAGAATACCAATTTACAGAACAGAGGGACAAAAAACTACTGAACTGAGTAGTGAGAATTGTGCATGCACAGCCTAATCAATTTAAGAAGCGAAAATGTTTGTGAAAGCTGATAGAATGTTAAACGCAAAAACACTAAAACGCAAAGTGTCTAAAAAGTCCCTTACTTATATTATCGTCTGCTCTGTTTAGCTGCCCGATTGAGCAGCTAAAAACTACTTAAAGTAGTTAGATGACACATTTGCATCATCAAACAATTGAAATTGTCAAGAATTTGGTTTGTTATATTAACAGGTTCGTAAAAAACCCGTTAGTAAAAGTTCGTGACTGGGGTGTTAAGCGGTTAACGCGTTTGTCTCTTGCGTCAGAGTCATGAGCTCGATTCCGCGACGAGGCCAATTTTTTGTTCAAGGCTTGGGGGCTTGAGGGCCAAACACTGCCTGAAAATGTAATCGGGAACTGATGTAAACACCTGTGTGTGAGCCTGTGTACAGTATGAGTGTGTGCTCAGATTAGGAGTCAACGGAATGGGCAGAATTGCTTATCAAAACTGCTGCTATTTAAAAGAAAAAAATACAAACTAACCTAAAACCCAAAATTATTGTAGAAGGAAAATGTGAGAAAGTTCAAGAAAATTTATATACACACATGACACAGACGAGCTAACAGGGGAAGATTGTATTAACCAGAGATGAAAGAATGATTATGCAACAGCAGTGCTCAGAGTTAGTCGCCTCCGTCTATTGAGGGCGCCGGCGGCAGCAGCACTAGCGGCTTCGGCTGAGCTGTGCCCGGCGGCTTCGGTGGCAACAGCTGCAGCTCGGCGCGCGGGACGCCGACTAAGCCGACGCCCCCGCTGATGTCGCCAGCGCCGGCATTATCGCCGGCTAGCAGTAGCGGCTGTAAAAGTACATTTCCCGAAGTTGAGGAATGATGCTGTCTGGACTGTCGCTGCTGCTGCTCTTGAAAGGAAGCTGGGCTGTCAGCTGACGGCTCTTCGTCGGCTGCAACTGCGCTCCACATGCTGTTGAAGCTGCCGGAGGGCGGATAGTTTGATAAAGATTAACCCAATCATGCTAGATTTGTGGCTCGGAATGTGCAACTGATTTCAGAGATTTGGCTACTGACTCCGGCTCAACTCATTTGTATCCCTTCAGCCACTGTATCAATCCCTTCAGCCACTGTATCAATCCCTTCAGCCACTGTATCAATCCCTTCAGCTACTGTATCAATCCCTTCAGCCACTGTATCAATCCCTTCAGCCACTGTATCAATCCCTTCAGCCACTGTATCAATCCCTTCAGCCACTGTATCAATCCCTTCAGCCACTGTATCAATCCCTTCAGCCACTGTATCAATCCCTTCAGCCACTGTATCAATCCCTTCAGCTACTGTATCAATCCCTTCAACTACTGTATCAATCCCTTCAGCCACTGTATCAATCCCTTCAGCCACTGTATCAATCCCTTCAGCCACTGTATCAATCCCTTCAGCCACTGTATCAATCCCTTCAGCTACTGTATCAATCCCTTCAGCTACTGTATCAATCCCTTCAGCCACTGTATCAATCCCTTCAGCCACTGTATCAATCCCTTCAGCCACTGCATCAATCCCTTCAGCCACTGCATCAATCCCTTCAGCCACTGCATCAATCACTTCCACCCACTGTATCAATCCCTTCACCCACTGTATCAATCCCTTCACCCACTGTATCAATCCTTTCACCCTCTCACCAATCCCTTCGTCCTAATCCCCAATTCCTTCACCCTCTCTATCAATCCCTTCGCCCTCCTAAGCAGCACAGATGCAGTGAAGCAAGGCACGCACAAGCCCCAGACGGAGGAGCCGGCGGTTCGCCGGGTCTCCTGATTGGCCGCGGCCTCGGATCCGGCAGCCCTATCCCGATTGGCTCGCATCAGTTCAGCGTAGCGCACAGCGTCCTGCAGCTCCATGAGGCGCTCTTTGTACTCGTTGCGCTCCATGAGGATGCGGGCCATCTCTACCCGGGTGAAACGCTTGCGCTGCGACACCGGCACGGAGCCCTGGCGTGGAGGCGGTGGCGGAGGCGGGTTCAAAGTTGGAACCAAGCTCGAATCCTGAAAAAATGTGTCAAAAACAGCCGGCTCACATCCTCATCGTCTCCGCCCTGCTGAGCTCGAAGTCGCGCCTTGAGCTTCTCCATCTCCTCGCGCATCGTCTTGTTGTCCTCCTCCAGGCAGGCCACCCGCTCCTTCAGCGCGGTCTTGGCGTTCTGCAGACTGTCAACCTCGTCACGTAGCAACTCCTTTTCGCTGATGTTGGCGGAGGGGTGGCACCAGAAACAGATAGACAGACACCAGAAACAGATAGACAGACACCAGAAACAGATAGACAGACACCAGAAACAGATAGACAGACATCAGAAACAGATAGACAGACAACAGAAACAGATAGACAGACACCAGAAACAGATAGACAGACACCAGAAACAGATAGACAGACAACAGAAACAGATAGACAGACACCAGAAACAGATAGACAGACACCAGAAACAGATAGACAGACACCAGAAACAGATAGACAGACACCAGAAACAGATAGACAGACACCAGAAACAGATAGACAGACACCAGAAACAGATAGACAGACACCAGAAACAGATAGACAGACACCAGAAACAGATAGACAGACACCAGAAACAGATAGACAGACACCAGAAACAGATAGACAGACACCAGAAACAGATAGACAGACACCAGAAACAGATAGACAGACACCAGAAACAGATAGACAGACACCAGAAACAGATAGACAGACACCAGAAACAGATAGACAGACACCAGAAACAGATAGACAGACACCAGAAACAGATAGACAGACACCAGAAACAGATAGACAGACATCAGAAACAGATAGAGACACCAGAAACAGATAGACAGACACCAGAAACAGATAGACAGACACCAGAAACAGATAGACAGACAACAGAAACAGATAGACAGACATCAGAAACAGATAGACAGACATGTAGAACAGATGCTTAAAAATGTAAGTAAAACTCTTTGACTACACAAATTCACTGTAACACTAAACATACCCAGTCAGTTCGTCCACCTTAGCAATTAAATCGTCTTTGACAATATTCAAAGCGTTCCTAAAATGAATAGGATTAATAGAAGAGGATTCAGTAATATTTATTATCTCAAATATAATACCTTAAGACGAGTAGAAATATGCACATGTACAAGTACTTACTTAGTCTCAATGAGATCCATGTTCTCCTTGATGAGATTTTCTATCTCTCGATCCACGCCTGTAATAAAATTATTTCTTAGGTTTGTTAACTATTTGTTCAATTTGACATTAATCCAACGCATGAGTTATTCTGTATATTGATAATTGACAAATTAATATGGAATTACAGAAAACTAAGGGAGTTCTACTGCAAGTGCAAGTGGAAGTGACGAGATTAAAGGATAGGGGTGAGAAGTGACGAGATTAAAGGATAAGTGTGGGAAGTGACGAGATTAAAGGATGGGGGTGGGAAGTGACGAGATTAAAGGATAGGGGTGGGAAGTGAAGAGATTAAAGGATGGGGGTGGGAAGTGACGAGATTAAAGGATAGGGGTGGGAAGTGAAGAGATTAAATGATAGGGGTGGGAAGTGACGGGATTAAAGGATGGGGGTGGGAAGTGAAGAGATTAAATGATAGGGGTGGGAAGTGACGAGATTAAAGGATAGGGGTGGGAAGTGACGGGATTAAAGGATAGGGGTGGGAAGTGACGAGATTAAAGGATAGGGCTGGGAAGTGACGGGATTAAAGGATGGGGGTGGGAAGTGAAGATATTAAATGATAGGGGTGGGAAGTGAAGAGATTAAATGATAGGGGTGGGAAGTGACGGGATTAAAGGATGGGGGTGGGAAGTGAAGAGATTAAATGATAGGGGTGGGAAGTGACGAGATTAAAGGATAGGGGTGGGAAGTGACGGGATTAAAGGATAGGGGTGGGAAGTGACGAGATTAAAGGATAGGGCTGGGAAGTGACGGGATTAAAGGATGGGGGTGGGAAGTGACGAGATTAAAGGATGGGGGTGGGAAGTGACGAGATTAAAGGATAGGGGTGGGAAGTGAAGAGATTAAAGGATGGGGGTGGGAAGTGACGAGATTAAAGGATAGGGGTGGGAAGTGAAGAGATTAAATGATAGGGGTGGGAAGTGACGGGATTAAAGGATGGGGGTGGGAAGTGAAGAGATTAAATGATAGGGGTGGGAAGTGACGAGATTAAAGGATAGGGGTGGGAAGTGACGGGATTAAAGGATAGGGGTGGGAAGTGACGAGATTAAAGGATAGGGCTGGGAAGTGACGGGATTAAAGGATGGGGGTGGGAAGTGAAGAGATTAAATGATAGGGGTGGGAAGTGAAGAGATTAAATGATAGGGGTGGGAAGTGACGGGATTAAAGGATGGGGGTGGGAAGTGAAGAGATTAAATGATAGGGGTGGGAAGTGACGAGATTAAAGGATAGGGGTGGGAAGTGACGGGATTAAAGGATAGGGGTGGGAAGTGACGAGATTAAAGGATAGGGCTGGGAAGTGACGGGATTAAAGGATGGGGGTGGGAAGTGAAGAGATTAAATGATAGGGGTGGGAAGTGACGAGATTTAAGGATAGGGGTGGGAAGTGACGGGATTAAAGGATGGGGATGGGAAGTGACGGGATTAAAGGATGGGGGTGGGAAGTGAAGAGATTAAATGATAGGGGTGGGAAGTGACGAGATTTAAGGATAGGGCTGGGAAGTGACGAGATTAAAGGATAGGGCTGGGAAGTGACGGGATTAAAGGATGGGGATGGGAAGTGACAAAATTAAAGGATAGGGCTGGGAAGTGACGAGATTAAAGGATAGGGGTGGGAAGTGACGAGATTAAATGATAGGGGTGGGAAGTGACGAGATTAAAGGATAGGGGTGAGAAGTGACGAGATTAAAGGATAGGGCTGGGAAGTGACGGGATTAAAGGATAGGGGTGGAAAGTGACGAGATTAAAGGATAGGGCTGGGAAGTGACGGGATTAAAGGATAGGGCTGGGAAGTGACGAGATTAAAGGATAGGGGTGGGAAGTGACGAGATTAAAGGATAGGGGTGGGAAGTGACGAGATTAAAGGATAGGTGTGGAAAGTGACGAGATTAAAGGATAGGGGTGGAAAGTGACGAGATTAAAGGATAGGGCTGGGAAGTGACGGGATTAAAGGATAGGGCTGGGAAGTGACGAGATTAAAGGAAAGGGGTGGGAAGTGACGAGATTAAAGGATAGGGCTGGGAAGTGACGGGATTAAAGGATAGGGCTGGGAAGTGACGAGATTAAAGGATAGGGGTGGAAAGTGACGAGATTAAAGGATAGGGGTGGGAAGTGACGGGATTAAAGGATAGGGGTGGGAAGTGACGAGATTAAAGGATAGGGCTGGGAAGTGACGGGATTAAAGGATGGGGGTGGGAAGTGAAGAGATTAAATGATAGGGGTGGGAAGTGACGAGATTTAAGGATAGGGGTGGGAAGTGACGGGATTAAAGGATGGGGATGGGAAGTGACGGGATTAAAGGATGGGGGTGGGAAGTGAAGAGATTAAATGATAGGGGTGGGAAGTGACGAGATTTAAGGATAGGGCTGGGAAGTGACGAGATTAAAGGATAGGGCTGGGAAGTGACGGGATTAAAGGATAGGGGTGGGAAGTGACGAGATTAAATGATAGGGGTGGGAAGTGACGAGATTAAAGGATAGGGGTGGGAAGTGACGAGATTAAAGGATAGGGGTGGAAAGTGACGAGATTAAAGGATAGGGCTGGGAAGTGACGAGATTAAAGGATAGGGGTGGGAAGTGACGAGATTAAAGGATAGGGGTGGGAAGTGACGAGATTAAAGGATAGGGGTGGGAAGTGACGAGATTAAAGGATAGGGCTGGGAAGTGACGAGATTAAAGGATAGGGGTGGGAAGTGACGAGATTAAAGGATAGGGGTGGGAAGTGACGAGATTAAAGGATAGGGCTGGGAAGTGACGAGATTAAAGGATAGGGCTGGGAAGTGACGGGATTAAAGGATGGGGCTGGGAAGTGACGGGATTAAAGGATGGGGATGGGAAGTGACAAAATTAAAGGATAGGGCTGGGAAGTGACGAGATTAAAGAATGGGGATGGGAAGTGACGAGATTAAAGGAAGGGGATGGGAAGTGACGGGATTAAAGGATGGGGATGGGAAGTGACAAAATTAAAGGATAGGGCTGGGAAGTGACGAGATTAAATGATAGGGGTGGGAAGTGACGAGATTAAATGATAGGGGTGGGAAGTGACGAGATTAAATGATAGGGGTGGGAAGTGACGAGATTAAAGGATAGGGCTGGGAAGTGACGAGATTAAAGGATAGGGGTGGGAAGTGACGAGATTAAATGATAGGGGTGGGAAGTGACGAGATTAAATGATAGGGGTGGGAAGTGACGAGATTAAATGATAGGGGTGGGAAGTGACGAGATTAAAGGATGGGGATGGGAAGTGACAAAATTAAAGGATAGGGCTGGGAAGTGACGGGATTAAAGGATGGGGATGGGAAGTGACAAAATTAAAGGATAGGGCTGGGAAGTGACGGGATTAAAGGATAGGGCTGGGAAGTGACGGGATTAAAGGATAGGGGTGGGAAGTGACGAGATTAAATGATAGGGGTGGGAAGTGACGAGATTAAAGGATAGGGCTGGGAAGTGACGGGATTAAAGAATAGGGCTGGGAAGTGACGGGATTAAAGGATGGGGATGGGAAGTGACAAAATTAAAGGATAGGGCTGGGAAGTAATGGGATTAAAGGATGGGGCTGGGAAGTGACGGGATTAAAGGATAGGGCTGGGAAGTGACGGGATTAAATAATAGGGCTGGGAAGTGACGAGATTAAAGGATGGGGCTGGGAAGTGACGGGATTAAATAATAGGGCTGGAAAGTGACGAGATTAAAGGATGGGGCTGGGAAGTGACGGGATTAAATAATAGGGCTGGGAAGTGACGGTATTAAAGGATGGGGATGGGAAGTGACAAAATTAAAGGATAGGGCTGGGAAGTAATGGGATTAAAGGATGGGGCTGGGAAGTGACGGGATTAAATAATAGGGCTGGGAAGTGACGAGATTAA
The DNA here is from genome assembly GCA_950097015.1 of Macrostomum hystrix. Lineage (NCBI taxonomy): Eukaryota > Metazoa > Platyhelminthes > Macrostomidae > Macrostomum > Macrostomum hystrix. The sequence continues at coordinate 1,270,252 of CATNEN010000008.1, forward strand.
AGGATGGGGCTGGGAAGTGACGGGATTAAATAATAGGGCTGGAAAGTGACGAGATTAAAGGATGGGGCTGGGAAGTGACGGGATTAAATAATAGGGCTGGGAAGTGACGGTATTAAAGGATGGGGATGGGAAGTGACAAAATTAAAGGATAGGGCTGGGAAGTGACGGTATTAAAGGATGGGGATGGGAAGTGACAAAATTAAAGGATAGGGCTGGGAAGTAATGGGACTAAAGGATGGGGACGGGAAGAGATGGGATCAAGGAGGGGAAATGAAAATAGGAGAATAGATAGAAAATGAATACAGTTGTTTGCAGAAGATTTTCTTGTAGCCGAATAAAGTTTAGCATACACTGCAAGAGAATCTACAGCTTTGGGAATGGAAGGTATATAAGATGCAAACATAAATACGTAGGTGGCTAGTTGCTAGATAGGCGTACCACCATAATAGATAATTCTAATAAAAGCTTGAGAGTGAAATCAACTAGACCAGAGTGACAAATAAGTATGCTTATCAAAGGGATACACTTAAGGTGCAAATATACACTCCGATTTAACATTTTAATTAAACCGTATTTCTCAGAAATACCTGAAGCAAAGTAGTCTAAAAATTCACGAGTCAGTTGAAGGTGTAGAAACGAAAATAATTAATCGATTTCAATTTAGAAAAGTACATATCATCTGTACTTTTAGCATAACATATAAAAGGAAATTACAGAAACAAAAATCACATGTACAACAAAGTTTTTTTATAAATCAAATTAAACTAAACATAGCGATGCGGTTCTTTTCTTACCGAACATGTCGTTAGGGTTGACACCTGACAAAAATTAACAAAGTTATTATTTTGTTTTTTTTCATAAATCAAGAGCCGGGTGGTGGGTGTGGGCCTGATGTTGGAGGGGGCAGAGTGTACAATGGGAGTGGGGTGGTGGGTGTGGGCCTAGGAGTGGGGTGGTGGGTGTGGGCCTGATGTTGGAGGGGCAGAGTGTACAATGGGAGTGTGGTGGTATGTGTGGGCCTAGGAGTGGGGTGGTGGGTGTGGGCCTGATGTTGGAGGGGCAGAGTGTACAATGGGAGTGGGGTGGTGGGTGTGGGCCTGATGTTGGCGAGGGCAGAGTGTACAATGGGAGTGGGGTGGTGGGTGTGGGCCTGATGTTGGCGAGGACGGTGTGTACAATAGGAGTGGGGTGGTGGGTGCGGGCCTGATATTGGAGGGGGCAGAGTGTACAATAGGAGTGGGGTGGTGGGTTCGGGCCTGTGATGTTGGCGAGGGCAGAGTGTACAATTGGAGTGGGGTTGTGGGTGCGGGCCTGATATTGGAGGGGGCAGAGTGTACAATGGGAGTGGGGTGGTGGGTGTGGGCCTGATGTTGGAGGGGCAGAGTGTACAATGGGAGTGGGGTGGTGGGTGTGGGCCTGATGTTGGAGGGGCAGAGTGTACAATGGGAGTGGGGTGGTGGGTGTGGGCCTGAAGTTGGCGAGGGCAGAGTGTACAATGGGAGTGGGGTGGTGGGTGTGGGCCTGATGTTGGCGAGGACGGTGTGTACAATAGGAGTGGGGTGGTGGGTGCGGGCCTGATATTGGAGGGGGCAGAGTGTACAATAGGAGTGGGGTGGTGGGTTCGGGCCTGTGATGTTGGCGAGGGCAGAGTGTACAATTGGAGTGGGGTTGTGGGTGCGGGCCTGATATTGGAGGGGGCAGAGTGTACAATGGGAGTGGGGTGGTGGGTGTGGGCCTGATGTTGGAGGGGCAGAGTGTACAATGGGAGTGGGGTGGTGGGTGTGGGCCTGATGTTGGAGGGGCAGAGTGTACAATGGGAGTGGGGTGGTGGGTGTGGGCCTGATGTTGGAGGGGCAGAGTGTACAATGGGAGTGGGGTGGTGGGTGTGGGCCTGAAGTTGGCGAGGGCAGAGTGTACAATGGGAGTGGGGTGGTGGGTGTGGGCCTGATGTTGGCGAGGACGGTGTGTACAATAGGAGTGGGGTGGTGGGTGCGGGCCTGATATTGGAGGGGGCAGAGTGTACAATAGGAGTGGGGTGGTGGGTTCGGGCCTGTGATGTTGGCGAGGGCAGAGTGTACAATTGGAGTGGGGTTGTGGGTGCGGGCCTGATATTGGAGGGGGCAGAGTGTACAATGGGAGTGGGGTGGTGGGTGTGGGCCTGATGTTGGAGGGGCAGAGTGTACAATGGGAGTGGGGTGGTGGGTGTGGGCCTGATGTTGGAGGGGCAGAGTGTACAATGGGAGTGGGGTGGTGGGTGTGGGCCTGAAGTTGGCGAGGGCAGAGTGTACAATGGGAGTGGGGTGGTGGGTGTGGGCCTGATGTTGGCGAGGACGGTGTGTACAATTGGAGTGGGGTGGTGGGTGCAGGCCTGATATTGGAGGGGGCAGAGTGTACAATAGGAGTGGGGTGGTGGGTGCGGGCCTGATATTGGAGGGGGCAGAGTGTACAATAGGAGTGGGGTGGTGGGTGTGGGCCTGATGTTGGCGAGGACGGTGTGTACAATTGGAGTGGGGTGGTGGGTGCAGGCCTGATATTGGAGGGGGCAGAGTGTACAATGGGAGTGGGGTGGTGGGTGCGGGCCTGATATTGGAGGGGGCAGAGTGTACAATAGGAGTGGGGTGGTGGGTGTGGGCCTGATGTTGGCGAGGGCAGAGTGTACAATGGGAGTGGGGTGGTGGGTGTGGGCCTGATGTTGGCGAGGACGGTGTGTACAATTGGAGTGGGGTGGTGGGTGCAGGCCTGATATTGGAGGGGGCAGAGTGTACAATAGGAGTGGGGTGGTGGGTGCGGGCCTGATATTGGAGGGGGCAGAGTGTACAATGGGAGTGGGGTGGTGGGTGTGGGCCTGATGTTGGAGAGGGCAGAGTGTACAATGGGAGTGGGGTGGTGGGTGCGGGCCTGATATTGGCGAGGGCAGAGTGTACAATTGGAGTGGGGTGTTGGGTGCCGGCCGAGCTTGGTGTGAGCAGTCTATTCCAAGTGGGTCAAGCGAAAACAGTGGCATAAATAGTTCTTGTTCATGCATTTTTTCTCCCGGAAAAGCGCTTCACTAAACTATTAAACGCAATCATTGCCAAGCTTTTTGTTCATTTAGCGAATTTTCTTGCCAAGAGTTCTTAAATAAATTAGCATTTTTTAACAGAAACGATTAATGAGAAAGCAACATTACCGCAACAATCAAAATTACTCGATCTTTAAATTCGATAGGGTAACTGAACTCGAAGTTGCTGGATTTAGTAAATAATTACCTAGAATGTCGACAGAATCATCTGGATCTTCATATTCCAAATCTGCGTAATGTTTTGTTTCATTTTCTAAGTAAACAAGCAAACTAACCAACTGAAAAAATGCACAACATGCAGGTGGCGATACTCAAAGGTTTAAAAACTTTATAAAATGTAAATTATTTTAGTATAGCATGCTTTCAATAGATTATTGTTAACGATAAGTACAACATTCAATGCTGATTTGACAACATAAAAAGCTAATAGCTACTTTAGCTAAGGGACGATTAAATAGTGGAGAATTCCTAGAAATACAAGCTGGGGTGGGTGGTGGACTTTCTCAGGTTCTTACCGGCTCTGGGACAATTGTGACGTGTGCAGCGACCAGCGCCTTTGGGAATCAAGGCATTATTGTGTGTTCTTTAAGGCAATACATTCAGCACAAAGCAAATGATCTGGGAAAATAATTCACCATGAGGATCTGGGAAAATAGATGACCAAGCATGAGGATTTGGGATATTTAGTGGCCTAGTTTCACTAGGAAAGGAAATTTATTTTAGGAAAGAACACAATATTAATTGATTATCGCTAATTTGGCAAGAATTTCACTAAACTCACGCGCAGCCAAACAAATTCACTAAAAATACCAGCTCAAACTGTGCTCACCAATGTCGCCTTCTTCGCCAAATCCAAGCAGACATTCGGGAGCGTCCTGATCCTCTTCGTCGACGATTCCGGCAGCGCCGGCGATGGGCACGACGAAGCCCTGCTCGTCCTGCTCGATGACATCAATGTCGTCGAGATCCGGCTCGTCAGCGGCCGCGGTGGCTCCGGCGCGATCTTCTAGATCGTCTTCATCGTCGCCAACAAGTACGCCAGACTCGAAGGCTGACGAAGGTTGGCGGCGAGCGGTGACAAACGGGCGGCGCATCTGCTGCTGCTGCTGTTGCTGAGATTGATGCCAAGGGTAACAATTTAAATCGGACATCAGGAAGTAGGTAATTATGACATTAGGGGGTCGGTGGCAGAGCGGTTAACGCGTTCGCCTCTCGCACCAAGGTCCCTAAGCTCGATTCCGCGTCGAGGCCGCATTAAATTGGGACGCAGCCGCGTAGAGATGGCTTGGGGCCTTGTCGTGCAATTTACGCCTTTCAGGGCCAACCTCCAAGGCACAGTAAGAGTGTACACTGCCTGATAATGAGAAAGTCAGGGCAGATGTACACCTGTGTGAGCGTGTGCCTGCGTACATTATCAGTGTGCGGGTGTGCTCAGGAGTCAGCGAAATGGGCTGACTGGCTGCGGGACTAGTGTCACCAAATGATGTGACATTGCCAGCAGCCCTCCTGCAATTGTTATTAATATAGCTGTCATTAAATTAGGAGGAAATTATGAAATTCGCACCTGTTCATTAGCTGCGATTAAGGCTCGAGTCCGATCGACGTGCTCCGTGTGACTGCGCAGAAGCTCCGAGTGGCGCTCGTGCAAGCGTAGAAATTCTCGCCTAGCCTCGGCCTCTTTCTCCTCCAGCCGGCTGGCCAGTTCGTGCGCATTTCTCGCTTTCAATTCCAACAGGCGCGAGGCGGCCTGAGCGGCTTCGCGTTCTTCGAGTCGACGGACGCGCTCCTCGGCAATCGCGTCCTCGGCCTGCATTAGCCGCTCCTCGGCCGATTTGCGTTCGCGACGCTCGCGCTCAAACTGTGCGAGGAGCTGGTCGTGATCTTCGCGCAGCATCTCCTAGCTCAGCTTCCTGACTGCGACGTTCGCTGATGGCTTTCTCCATGCCTTCTAGTACACCGACAACTAAAAGTATGTTATGAAAAGTTTTTGAGGTTTTCTATAAATTTTGTAAGCTTTCGTAATTTTTCCGGGTTTGTCGTTATTTTCCGTGTTTCAGTTAATTTTCCGGGTTTTCATAATAATTATTTTGGGTTATTCTAATAATTTGCAGCAATTTCGCACAGATTTAGCATTTTTCGTCTTTTCGCAAAACTAATGAGATTAATGCATAGGTAAAAGTTGGTACGTGTACAATTGCTACAAGAAATTCACCTAGAGGCATAAGATCTTTAACAACATCTTCATCGTAGCGGCGCATAAGGCTCTCCAGTTCAGTGTAGATTCTGGAGGCGAGACTTTGAACTCTGTCGGACATCGGCGCGTCCAGTGTAAATGACAACTGCTGCTGAGGCGCGATCGGCGACGATGTCGAAGCTAGATGCACCTCCGATGGCGAACTTATGCATTCCTCATCATCTGACATATTGTTGCCGTGTCAATGATTCACTGTCTGGTGTTAAAATTAGTCTGGCAGATCTGCAAATAGATAAACGTGGAGTATTGCAAATATATCTAAAACCCTATCTGTACTTTTACTAAAGGAATGAAATAGGGACTTAACTTAATTATTCAAAAGGTTTAGCAGCTGATTGGTTAGATTGGTGTCAGGCCACTACACTAAGTCCTCCTTTGCTGATAGGACAACCGAGAACCTTTAAAAGATCACAAGGGACTTTCATTTCTAAAATTGACTACACTATTTATCAGGACTAACTCCTAACAGGCTTGGCAACCATACTCTTGGCTGGATAATTTTGCCTCCCAGAGGTTTTGCCAGTGGGATGACCTGAACTTGTGCCTCCATCACATCCAACAGATGAACAGGAAATAGCCTCATATAATACTCTAGCTATTTTGAGGGTATTACAGACAGAGAACTGAATTTTAAGCATGTGCACTAAGCTAGACTACAAATGGCTAAGGCTGCAACTATCACATAATTATACCTACTCCCAGAAGTCAGTTGCTGAGTGTATGTCTAATGCATATGGCCATGGGCTAATAACTAATAGCCAAATAATTTAAACTATAGGAACTTGTAGTAGCATAGCTTAATTTGAGATAATGATAAACAGCAAGCCCAATAATATTCTTATTTACAGTGTTTTACTATTAAGGTCAGCTCTATTGAATTAAAAATTACCAAATTGGCAATCTTCAAGAATTGTTTACTAAACTCAAACTCAAATTTGCAAGCAAATTTGTAATTAAAAAAACAATGAATGCTAGGATCACATAATACTTGACACTGGATCCTAGACACTTTGTCATCTTACAATTTTGTCATCCACTTGGAAGGTAGGACACTTCGTCATCCAGCCAATTGGCATGCTTTAAAGTTTGGTCAGTTTGTCATCCACAAATAACAAGCAATCAAGTTTGTCATCAATAAAGTGAGGGTGGGTGGTGGGGCAGAGGTGTGAACACACTTCACACTCTAAATTGTCAAAAAGAGCTGTCAAAACTGATTTCATTATAAGAGTTGAAAGATAGGTGCCAACACGATGTGAGGAGGGGTGGTTCTGTTCTAACTTGGAAAATTTTTGTTTTATAGATGACAAAGTGACAAAGTCTAAGTCTTTTCGTCATCCACCCTCTGAGATATTGGACAGATTGTCATCTGGATGACGAAGTTGTAAGCTGATGAAGTGTCCAGGTACCCTTGACACTAGCCTATATGCTATCATGAATTACAGACTACTCAGAAGCAATAGTGTGTAATCAAATATGTGATATTGCAAAAAAGCATTTTTTGGGTACAACCTGCGCCAGAGAAATTCTTCCAGTTATGATCTGGCCCTCTCTTTAGGTTCTAATACATTTAAACATTCTAGGATTTTTAGACATAGACATCACTTTTCATTCTTATTTGCCCCAGCCAATAGAGATTGTCTCCTTGGATCCAACCAAGTAATGACACAATGCATTGCATGCATTTGAGTTTAGTGAATGATTCTTGAAGATTGCCAACCAAATCCACCATTGGATTAAATAATAAGAAACTAGCTTGCTACATAGGCTATAGAAACTGTTACAATTTTTTTATAAAGCTGAAGTAAAGTAACCATAAACAACAGTTTATCTATTCTTATATATTCTTTTTGTTATTCTTACAACATTACAAAATAAAGAAGAAATGAGCCACGTATAAATGATCATATGTGTGCGTTACATTTTAATAAACAAGAAAGCACTGTCAATATTTTTTACTTTACTTTTAGTACGAAATCTGTAGCTCGCGAAATCTTTAAAGTAAAAATTGTTCTTTAGGGAAAAAAGGTTAGCTAAAGGACATGCAGCAGTTTTTATCTGTTATTGTTTATTATTTCTGTTTTATTGAGTTTTTTATTTGCCTATTTACAACGTTACTGACTGTCTAAAACAAGATTGTTTTTTCTTTTTAGGGATTTTAAATTTTCAAAGAAAGTCAGTATTTCCAGGAACATTACGCATAATAATAAATGTGCAATTAGAAAACCCAGTTAGTTTTTTTATTAGGAATATATTAGTGCCTAGCCTTCTACAAAGGTTTATAACATATTGATCTCTGAAAGATATGCATAAAGTTATGCATTTCTAATGTCGATAGAAACATTTTAAGCTTTAAAACGTGCTCGATTAAAAGAAGCCTTGATGCTGTTGACTATTTTTTATAGTATCACCGATGACAGAAATATCTGATAAAAATCTAAGTAATATTGACGATACAGCGAAGCTGATATCGACAGCTTATCAGCAAGTCAACCATGGAATTTACGAAGTTTTTCAATATGAAGTTGACAAAAAGAACTCCGACTTTCAAGGGGGTGAGAGCAACGAATTTTCTTAATTTTGTGTCATCGAGTCTGCTAAATTCTTCTATATAATTGTGGCCTGAATGCTTAGAAAACTTTACGTCTTTTCACATTCGTAAAATTTCACGTGACACAAGAATTGTCAGATACGAATTCGTTCGACTGTATTTTGTTGCGACATTGCGAGTGCTAATTAACGTACTGGTGTCTATTTAATTACTCAATGTAAAAGTATATACTAAATGTTTCAGTATTTTTTAATGAGCGAAACCGAGAGTTTCTAGCAATGGATGCAAATGGAATTTTTCAAGTGAAACCGCAGTCGCCAGACAAACCAAGTAACGTTTAATTGTTCATGTGATGTATAATATATATTAAAAGATGTATATTTAAAAATAATTGTTTTATGCTTTCGACACATCGTCGATGCTCTAATTTTCTTTTCGACTGATTACAGTTCAACGCATCGCCAGATATCCAAAGTACGAGTACAGTCTCATATCACAGTTGATATATTATAGACAATACAATGTTTACTTTGCACTCAACAAAGAGTCATCAATTTTGGTAAGATTAAACGCCTAGATGAGTTTTTCGCTTTGAAATTAAGCCTACAGTGCTAATCTTGCTAATAAAAAAACTTTATTTTAGGTTCTAAATCGATTCTTTGAAGAAATGGTGCCAATCACTTTCGAGCAAAGAAACATCTTGGCAATGATATTTGACAAGTCCAGAGATCAGCTCATCACTAATGGAGCATATGGAACAAAGGTGAGATGATTAATATAAGCACCAACTCGACTCTTTTTAATGTTAATGATAACTTATTAACCCGGTTTAATTACCAGTTCTGGGTTTTCCAACCGAAAGCGGAGAAGCACCTGATGCTTGGCAAAGCGATGTCAAACTATGAGCTCAAACTGATTGAGCACATCGAAGAGCTGGGCGGCAGCTGGGTGAAGTATGTTGATATTGACTACAAGCATGACCACCTGTACTACTGTTCCGAGACCGATGTACGCTGCTACAGTCTGTCAGGCTTCAACAGAGCCAGTTTGGTCTTTAAATTGGACGGGTAACTCGGCAAATGTAGAATATGAGCGTTACATTTTTCTATTCGTTAACAGCGGAAAGAGCGCGCTATATTTCGCCCCTGTGGAAAAACCACGGTGGTATTTCAGATACCACCTGCCTATACTTCACGATAGCTCCCAAACCGAATGACTGATTTTCGTGAAAGTCCCCATCTGAATCATACGAGCCAGCATCGTCGAGATTCAGCGATCCTTGTCGAAGACCAGGATTAAATAATTGGCGAAAACAATTATTGTTAATTGTTAAATCAACAATATAATCAATACAATATAGTAAAAAAAATTTCTGAGCTGAAATTTTTTGCCTATTTTCGTACTTTTTGCCACAAGACTCCCTGACGTGAGTAGTTGAATGTCTCGACGATGCCGATGCTTTGTGATTCTGGAGTTTTTTTTATGGGATTGAGCGCAGAATTTTAGCCCGTGTTCTGTATTTGCATGTCGATTGATTGAATACTTTGGAAGATACAGAAAAAAGGACAATATGGGTGATTTTGGAATGCCCCCATGGTCTTTCTACTGTTCATTAACTTGCGCTCATTGGCTGATAAACCGATCATTCTAGATGCCACCGAATGGAGATCACTGGCTGCCTGTTTTCCAACACGCAGCAGATTCTGGTAACATCCAGCATGGACACGGAGGTCAAGCTGTGGAACACTCAGCATGGCTACCTCAACTCGCTCATGGGCCATTCGCAGGGCATCACCGGGATGCACTTTTATCCTGGAGACGAATCGCGCGTCATCACCGCCTCAGTGGACGGCTCAGTGCGGATTTGGTCTCTGGCTCTGCAGGACTGCCAGCTGACTGTGCAGGCTCTGCACTCGGACCCTGTGATCTGGTCCGGCATGGCGCACCAGCGGCTCATGTTTGTCGCTTCGGCTAAACGATTCGCCCTGCTGCACATTAACTACCTGCCCGTGTACTGGTCCGAATGCCGCTCTCAGGTAAATCTGATGATGCTTGCCTTCAAAAGATGGAATTCGAACTGAACAGACCCTGGGGCGGAGGTTATGTAGCTGGGCTGTACTCCTCGACAGTTAAGGGGTGTTGACTTGGTCTTGAAGTTCTGGTTTTTTCACGTCGTCTTCTTATTATCTCGCCTCTCCCCTCTCCTCTCCGCTCTCTTCTCCTCCTCTTGTCTTCTATACTCTCCTCTCTCTTCTCCCTCCTATTCTCTTCTCTCCTTTCCCCTCTCTTGTCGGCTTTTTGCCCCCTTTTGCCTCCTAAAACGCTCCTATCGAATACATACATACATATATACACACTATGATTTATTCCGTAGTTCTTACTAAAACCAAACGAAGTCTATGCAATCGTCTCGGCCTAAATATTAATTAAACCTAACGACTTTCCCCAAAATAATGACAACCGGCCCCACCCCCACCCAAATTATCCAGGCCACCCGCCTGTCGCTGGTGGGCGCTGGCAGTTTCGGCGCCCGAAAATCCACTCGCCTCCTGGCCCTGTGCGAGGACAGCAGCGTGCGACTCTACGCTCGTCGCGACGGTCGCCTCCTGAGCAGCCTGCTCAGTCCGCCAGACGTGTCGCCGTTGGATCGCGTCCTGGACGCCTGTCATTCCAGAGTCACTGGACTGACCTTCGTACTGCTTGACGCCGACCGGGTGTGGGTGTACTTTGCCAAAAGCAATCCAGCTTGCAGATTGCACGCTTGGAATATGAAGGTGTGGCTGGCTTATTGATTGTGAGAGAGGCAGTATTGGAGAACTGTGATGAATAATTAACAGAAGAAAGTCCACGATATTTTTCCCACCTGGGGAAAGACAATGGGGAGATTTCAAATACCCACTGCCTATTTCCCGATGGCTCCCAAACCGAATGAACGATTTTCGTGAACGATGAACCAACTTTCGAAGCCATTCGACGTCAGCAACGTCTAGATATTCAGCGATTCTTGTCGAAGACCCCTGGTGACAAGGACAACTAAGATTGCTGTGTATAAACTTCCATGGCGAGTCCTTATTGGTTCAAAAAAATTAAAAAAAGTTACATGATGAAATTTTGTGAGCAGAAAAATCAGGAATCGAATCCCTGACCTTAAAGTCATGAGTCGGACGATCTTAACTCGTCAATGCCACTCGCATTGGCAGGACCTGAATGCGTCGCTGCACGCTTCCAACGGCTCAGCCGGCCTGTCCGTCAAGACCCAGGAGCTGGCAAAGTCGCAGCGAGCCAGCGACTTCTATCACAGCGCAACTGTTGGCAGCGGAGGCGGGCTGCACGCGGCGCCGCAGTGTCTCCGCCTGGCTCTGATGCGCAGTCCAACTGTTCGCTGGACCCTGGCTAGTCAGGCTCTCGAGTGCCCGCTGGCCCAGGAACTGCTGCTGCTGGGGCTCTCCGACGGTCGGGTGCTGTTTGTAGACCCGACCGAGCCGTCTGGCAGGCTGCATCTGCAGCTGCAGGCGCACAGGGGTCCCGTGACACGGCTGGCCTGGGACGAGGCGCACGAGTGCCTGATTACGGGAACTGAGCACAAGGTCAGCCAGACTGGGCGATCAGACAGGAGACTGGGGGAGAAATGAGACCGGAGAAACGAGACTGGGGAGAGATGAGACTGTGGAGATTTGAGACTGTGGAGATTTGAGACTGTGGAGAAATGAGACCGGAAAGATGAGACTGGGGAGAAATAAGACCGGAGAGATGAGACTGGGGAGAGATGAGACCGGAGAGATGAGACTGGGGAGAAATGAGACCGGAGAGATGAGACTGGGGAGAAATGAGACACGGGAGAGATGAGACAGAGGAGGGATGAGACTGGGGAGAGAGGAAAGATTAGGCAGAGGAGGGATGCGACAGAGACTGGATTTGATAGGGGAGGGATGAGAAAGGGGAGGGATGAGACAGAGGAGGGATGACGCAGAGGAGAGATGAGACAGGGAAAAATTTACTTTAACTTTAACTTTACTCTGGATAGCTTTCCAGTCTATCCTTTATATTTAACTGATTCAAAATGGAAACATGAAACCACTGCAGGGCGTCCTAACCCTGGCAGTCTGGAACCTGCCCCAGCTCCAGCTGATGTCGGAGATCCGCCTACCGGACGATTGTCGCTGCCTGACCCGCTGCGCCAGCGCATTGGTCAGCGGCCACGACAGCGGTCACGTGATCCGCAGCCGGGTGGCCACGGGCGACAGGCCGAGCGCGGCTCAACGCGCCACCGTTCGAGCGGACCTCGATGCAGGGTTGCCGAAGAACCCGGAGCACGCGTCTGCCGTGGTAGCCGTCGATTCGCTGCCTGAGCGAGACCTTCTGACTTCGGTTTGTAAACAGGAAGGAAGCTCCCAATACTTGTCATGACTTCCCCCTTCTCTGTGCTTGTTTACGCTGGCGCGCTCTGTTAATTTACTGTCTTCTCTCTCCCTCTATCTGTTTAACTTATTATATAACCTTCACTTCTCTTTCCTCTCCCTCGTCTCTGATTGGCTAGCTGCTCGTATCTCTTTCCTCACCCCCTCCTTTTCAGCTTTTACCCTCCGGCTCCGTCCTTACTCAGCGATTAGGCTTTGTAGCTTAGCGATTAGGCTTTGTAGATTAGCGATTAGGCTTTGTAGCGTATCGATTAGGCTTTGTAGATTAGCGATTAGGCTTTGTAGCGTATCGATTAGGCTTTGTAGATTATCGATTAGGCTTTGTAGATTAGCGATTAGGCTTTGTAGATTAGCGATTAGGCTTTGTAGCTTATCGATTAGGCTTTGTAGCTTATCGATTAGGCTTTGTAGATTAGCGATTAGGCTTTGTAGCGTATCGAATAGGCTTTGTAGCTTATCGATTAGGCTTTGTAGCTTATCGATTAGGCTTTGTAGCTTATCGATTAGGCTTTGTAGATTAGCGATTAGGCTTTGTAGCGTATCGAATAGGCTTTGTAGCTTATCGATTAGGCTTTGTAGCTTAGCAATGAGGCTTTGTAGCTTATCGATTAGGCTTTTTAGATTAGCGATTAGGCTTTGTAGCTTATCGATTAGGCTTTGTAGATTAGCGATTAGGCTTTGTAGATTAGCGATTAGGCTTTGTAGATTAGCGATTAGGCTTTGTAGCGTAGCGATTAGGCTTTGTAGATTAGTAGGTAGTATGTATTAGGCATTAGGTATTAGGCTATTTAGCTTAGCGACTAAGCTTGGTATCCTCGGTTTTAGGCTGTATAGCTTTGCGATTAGGCTATTTATCTTAGCGATTTAGCTTTTTAGTTTCATTAGGCTATTAGCATTGTAATTAGGCTTTGTAGCTTATTTCTATGTAATTAGACTTTTAGTTACTCGAGCCCCAAGGGACCAGTCTTGCTAGTCACTTTACAATACTGAAAATGCAACCGTCGAATCACCAGGTGGATTCAGGCGGCCACGTGAAGATCTGGCAAGGCCCGGAGCAGCCCCAGCTGACCCTCCTAGCTGAACTCAGCCTCTCTGAGACTGTGTCCTCGGCGGCCTTTTTAAATTGTCGCGGCGATCTGCTACTGTCGATGCGGAATCACCTGTTCCTGCTGCCGTACAGGCGCTGTGAGAGACATATTCAGTCTTCATAGATAGTAATGACTCTTAAGCCTAGTTAGGCGCTTTTATGAGCTGTGTACAGACAGCTGTTCAGTCCGTGGACTGGGGAGGCACCAGTCCTTACTAACAGGTAGAATCCCTTACTAACAAGTACGAATAAAATCCCTTACTAACAGGTAGAATCCCTTACTAACAAGTAGAATCCCTGTTTAACAGGTAGAACCCCTTACTAGCAGGTAGAATCCCATATTAACAGGTAGAATCCCTTACTAGCAGGTAGAATCCCATATTAACTGATAGAATCCCTTACTAGAAGGTAGAATCCCTGTTTAACAGGTAGAACCCCTTACTAGCAGGTAGAATCCCATATTAACTGGTAGAATCCCTTACTAGAAGGTAGAATCCCTTACTAGCAGGTAGAATCCATTACTAACAGGTAGAATCCCTTACTAGCAGGTAGAATCCCTTACTAGCAGGTAGAATCCCTTACTAGAAGGTAGAATCCCATATTAACTGGTAGAATCCCTTACTAGAAGGTAGAATCCCATATTAACTGGTAGAATCCCTTACTAGCAGGTAGAATCCCATATTAACTGGTAGAATCCCTTACTAGAAGGTAGAATCCCTTACTAGCAGGTAGAATCCCTTACTAACAGGTAGAATCCCTTACTAGCAGGTAGAATCCCTTACTAGCAGGTAGAATCCCTTACTAGAAGGTAGAATCCCATATTAACTGGTAGAATCCCTTACTAGAAGGTAGAATCCCTTACTAGAAGGTAGAATCCCATATTAACTGGTAGAATCCCTTACTAGCAGGTAGAATCCCATATTAACTGGTAGAATCCCTTACTAGCAGGAAGAATCCCTTACTAGCAGGTAGAATCCCTTACTAGCAGGTAGAATCCCTTACTAGCAGGTAGAATCCCTTACTAGCAGGTAGAATCCCTTACTAGCAGGTAGAATCCCTTACTAGAAGGTAGAATCCCATATTAACTGGTAGAATCCCTTACTAGAAGGTAGAATCCCATATTAACTGGTAGAATCCCTTACTAGAAGGTAGAATCCCATATTAACTGGTAGAATCCCTTACTAGAAGGTAGAATCCCATATTAACAGATAGAATCCCTTACTAGAAGGTAGAATCCCATATTAACTGGTAGAATCCCTTACTATAAGGTAGAATCCCATATTAACAGATAGAATCCCTTACTAGAAGGTAGAATCCCCTTCTAACAAGTAGATTCCTTATTAACAGGTAGAATTTCTTATTTATAGCTAAATCCCATATAAAAATAGATAAAATCCTTGCCTAAAAGGCAGAAACTATATCTAGCGACAGTAACTTATTTATTAAACAGTTTTAAGCATCGCATTTATAACAAAAAGATGGGTTAGTCTTTGTCCATGAATCTTTGTCTAGACCTGCCCCAGCTGCTGTGGTCGGAAGCGGACGCTGCCGAGGATGCCACTGACAACGCGAGCATCGCAGGTGACGACTTTTTGGCTAAACTTTTTTATTTAACCGCAACATCAAAAAGAAAGAAAACTAGCAAGCATTTCTACTTACAGTAGACGAACAATAATTATGCGCTAATTTTGTAAAAAAACAATTTAAAAGCGCCTCGACTCTTTCACTGAAATTTCAGCCGCAAAATCAACTGTATAGGTAAAAATATCACTAAATGAGAAGTAGAAAGCTTTCTGTAAAAAAATGCTTTTTTATTACTTTTTCTGTGAAAATCAATATACGAGTATTAGCTTTAAATTTTATTGCTCTTTACAATTTCACTAGACAATTATTATGCTTATTTCACTAGTACGTTCCAGTACACATTTCATACTTGATTTTACAATCTAATTTACACAAAGTTTCATTGTACCGAAATTTTCAGTTAAAGTGATACAATTTTAAATCTAGCTTTAATTCGCATCAATCTGCCCTTCTTCTTATGATGAGAGGTCTATCTGCATAAATGTCTTATTGATTTTCCAGCTTAACTTATCTAGTACACTGATTAAAAATGGTTAAAAACAGCATTTTTTTACAAGAAATTGTATTTAATCAATGAAAAACAATGTTTTCCTAGAATCCGATGTGCTGGAAGACCCGGCCGTGCTGCACGAAGGTGTACAACAGGATCCGAACCCTATTGATTATGACAGCTACCTGGTATGCTTCTGCGATTGCTTCCATTGTCAGTTATGAAAGATTGAGAGATGACACTCGGGGAGAGATGAGACACCAGAGAGATGAGACACGGGAGAGATTAGACACCAGAGAGATGAGACACGGGAGAGATTAGACACCAGAGAGATGAGACACGGGAGAGATTAGACACCAGAGAGATGAGACACGCGAGAGATGAGACAGGGGAGAGATGAGACAGGGGAGAGATGAGACACGGGAGAGATGAGACACGGGAGAGATGAGACACGGGAGGGACGACACACGGGAGAGATGAGACACGAGAGAGATGAGACACGGGAGAGATGAGACACGGGAGAGATGACACACGGGAAAGATGAGACACGGGAGAGATGAGACAGGGGAGAGATGAGACAGGGGAGAGATGAGACACAGGGAGAGATGAGACAGGGGAGAGATGAGACAGGGGAGAGATGAGACAGGGGAGAGATGAGACACAGGTAGAGATGAGACAGGGGAGAGATGAGACACAGGAGAGATGAGACACAGGTAGAGATGAGACAGGGGAGAGATGAGACAGGCGATAGTATATTTTGGAAGTGGCCAGTGGGCCGGATTAAGGAGTTTAGCGGGCCTGAGATTATCCACTTTTCAACTCGAATTCTCAAATCTCAAATTAAACTCAAAGGCGCCATTCAGTGTAAAACTCATCAAAGAATATTTGAGCACATCGTCCGACTTTCTGGCCAACGATCTGCTCACGGCTCGCGAGGCAGAAGAAGAAAGAAAGGTGAGCAGTTCTCAGATTCAACGTTTGCTATTGGCAAACAATCACTAAAACATGGTTGAGCACAGCCCAGCTTGGAGTACGTATAAAACTGAGAAGGATTTCTCTACTCAAAGAAGTGCGTATTTGCTTGAATGCTCAGAGAGCTGAGGCTGAAGAGGCTGAACGAAGAGCGGCAGAGGCTGAATTGGGCGCCGAGAATTCCGACTCAGAAGAGTCGCTAGCGACCTCGTCCTGCAGCCTGACCAGCCTGCTGATGTCTGCCTCCGACTGCGCCAACGATGGTTCCCCGACTGGCATTTTGGAAGCGGACATGGAACAGCTGGTACTGGCTACTCAACGACTGCCTGCCGACCGTGAGTGTCCCTGTCTCTCTTCCCATTGTCTTTCTCCCCTATTTTCCCATTATTTTTCTCCTCTCTTCCCCTGATCTTTCTCCCCTTTCTTCCCCTGACCTGTCTCCCCTCTCTTCCCCTTATTTTTCTCCCCCCTATTCCCCATATTTGTCTCCCCTTTCTTCCTCTGATCTGTCTCCCCTTTCTTCCTCTGATCTGTCTCCCCTTTCTTCCTCTGATCTGTCTCCCCTTTCTTCCCCTGATTTGTCTCCTCTCTCTTCCCCTTATTTTCCCCCTGTTCCCTTAATTTGTCTCCCCTTTCTTCCCCTGATCTGTCTCCCCTTTCTTCCCCTGATCTGTCTCCCCTTTCTTCCCCTGACCTGTCTTCCCTCTCTTCCCCTTATTTTTCTCCCCTGTCTTCCCCATCTGTCTATCCTCTCTTTACTTCATCTGTCTCGCCCCTCTCTGCCTAGCTTGTCTAGCTCTCTTCCCTCATCCCTCTCCCTATGCTCTAAATAGTTAAGCAATTCTTCCATTAGTCTCTATTCATAATATTCCACAATGAATTTAATCTGGCAGGCATTGAAATTTCAGGCACAATGCTAGTTTGATGAAAGCCAGCCTTGAATATAAGCTCTAACATTTTGTGCCTACTTTAACAAAAGACTAAAAAGCTGATCTTTAGCAAGCCAAGCGCCACAGTCGCATTGTTATGGAACGGTTAGACATAGGGATAATATGGTCCGTTCTCAGCCTCTGCCCTATAGCCATTCATCTTCCTCTTTTGATCTTTTTCTTATCTTGGAAGAGTATTGAAGATTCTGAATATTGGCTGACGGCACACTAAAAAGTGAGTTGAAATTGATTTTGTGAGAAGTTTATACTAGGTAGGCCGAACTAGCTAGGCAGTTCATCCCATTTCGCTGACTCCTGAGCACGCAAGCACACATCTGTGTACATCTGCCTATACTATTTCATCGTCAGGCAATGTACTTTGTACTCATTGTGCTTTGGTGGCTTCGCCGCGGACTCGAGCTTAGGGACTCCCTAAATTAACTTCTCTGACAACGAAATAAATTATTTAAGGTGCCGACAGTCAGCTCACCTGGCTTCTGCCACGCTTCGGCGAGTCGCCAGGAGCCGTCAGCCCGAGTCCAGAGCCGACGCCACCGCTGCAGTCGCCGCAGCCGCCTCCGCTGCAGCCGCCGCAAACACTGCAGCAGCTTCAAACAAAGCCAACTGTTCAACAGGCTCCTTCTCGACCAGACAGCAAACTATTTCAGTCATTCGTCCAACAGCAGCAGCAGCAGCAGCAGCCAAAGTCGGTAGCATCGGCGACGAAGCCGACGTCAGTAGCCACGGCGCCGCTTCAAACGCAGCTCCAGAAGCAGCCGCTCGCCCCCAGCGCAGTGACTCTCGGTTCCGGTCTGCCGTCTGACAAGCAGAAATCTCAAAGACGAGCTCCTCCAGTTAAGAAGGCCAAAAAGCAGCAGCAGCAGAAGCAACAGTCCAATAGGAAACGCCAGCAGGAAGATCGAAAGCAAATATTTGAATCGAAATCTACGTTGGTGAAGGACCAGAGCGCTCCTCTAGTTGCTATGCCGATGCCATCGCTGCAGAGTCAGCAGCAGCAGCAGCAGCAGCAGCAGCAGCAGCAGCAGCAGCAGCAGCAGCAGCAGATCCATCGGCCAGCTCGATCTCTTGTTGTTGAGATTCCCAGCCTGCCCATAGTCACAACCACCGCCAATGCCAACGCGCTGGACTCTACAAGAAATGGCAATCTTCGCGTAGAAAAGGTTTTTTATCACTTTCCCACGTGTTGAAATCATTGATTAACAGTAGAAATACCCACGCTGGTTTTCCCCTTCGGAAAGATTTCGGAATTATTTCAAATACCCACTGCCTACTTCACGATAGATCCCAAACCAAACCGATTTTAACGGATAGAGTGGGAAACTTTAGCCCGTTCAAGGCATTTTCATGTCGATTGGTTGAATAAGTTTGGAGATTTAAAAAAAAGATAAATTTGAATTCACATTCAATTCAACTTCAACAAACTCAGAGACCAAGGGCGGCAATGATATTTAGCGTGCCGAGTCGACCAGAATCAGCCGTTAGTGCCGCGGGTGAGCGAAATGTGTGTGCGTGTACTTTTAAGAAACGAGAAATCGTTGAACTCATGTTATGTAAAAACAACAACATCCAGGTGACGACAGACCCTCTGAAACTGTCACAGCCGGAGATGACGCCGCCCGTTCGCCGACGCCAACAATGGAAGCGGCCTCTCGTAGCGATCTCGCCGAAGTCGATAGCAGCACCGAGTTCGGCCTGTCACGGCTGAGCCTGCAGTCGACCTCGCCGACGGAGGGCTACGCAGAGCTCCGCCAGCAGCAGCAGCAGCAGCTGGACGCTCTGAAGTCTGAGTACAACCGTCTGGCCGAGAAGGTGGCCGCTGATTTCGGTGGAAGCGACGGGTGAGGCGGCCAAAATCTGTGGCTCAATCTTTGATATAAATTTTTATATGGCAGTCCGAGTAGCCTACTTAAAGTAAAAATAAGAGTAAAATTAATTTTCTCTAAATTCAGCAAGCCGCCACCGATGCGCAACTACGGCCTGAAGAGTATGACCCCCGAGGAGCTGATCTCGCTTAACAGCCTGAAGCGACTTCAGCGGGGCCTGCGCGAGCGCAGCGCCCTGCAGCGCAAGGCCGAGCTTCGGCTGGCCAGGCTAGCCAGCTGGGAGAGCCGGGCGAACCACGGCGACTGTGTAGCTCCGTCTGCATCGGCGTCAAATTCGCGTTGCGGCACCGCGGCCGATTCGCAGCGTCGTCGGATGTACTCCCAGTCGGCGACGTCGGCTGAACCGCGATCCGCCTTCCAGGTCAGTCGGGAAGCGACGGAGCTTCTTCAGCTGCAGCACCAGCGGGCGCTAACCCCCGCTTCATCGACAACATCAGCGTCGACTTCATCAACGAGAAGTTTCGGCGCGTTACCTCAGACTCCCTACCGACTTCGTGGAATGCAGCAGCTGCAGCATCAGGCTTCTGTACACAACTGCGAGGACAGCGACGGTAGAATCCGCCGAGGTCGTCGAAACTACGTCACCGACGTCGATGACAAAGACGATATCCGGGCAGCGAATCCTTTCAGCGCAATGCGCATCCGGCCCAGCGCCGCCTCCATTCCCAGCCGGCAATAGTGAGCAGAATGAGATCAGGACTTTGAGATCACTTATGAAATAGTGAGACTAAGATTAGACAGAGAGACCAAACATGTATCAAGTATTGTTTGAAACACCCGCAGCACTTACATCATGACCCGGCCGAGTGTCGGCCTGCACCAAACGTCGGCTGACGAAGATCTCGCTCCGTCGGAGCCGCCAAGCCTAGCCGAGGAGCGACTAATTCGGCGTCGCTTTCCCAGCCGAGTGCCCGACTGGGTGGGATACAACGGCGTATTTGCGCCTAAACCGTGGAGCTACGCGCTTGGCGAACGGCACTGATTGCATGGTTTGAACTGGTTTGAACTGGTTTGAACTGGTTTGAACTGGTTTGAACTGGTTTGAACTGGTTTGAACTGGTTTGAACTGGTTTGAACTGGTTTGAACTGGTTTGAACTGGTTTGAACTGGTTTGAACTGGTTTGAACTGGTTTGAGTTTTCTCTGACAATTTAAACCATAAAATCAACTGAGAGATGGATTTAGGGATGAAACCAGTTTTTTGCTTTCCCATTTAGGAAACGGAGCATGAATGTTTAATGTTTGACCGCACCTTTTTGACTATCTATCGCAAATCGTATATAGTTTACGCATGCGATCGTACTTCTTGTTTATAAAAATTGTTAAAATTCTTACTCGCAAAACAGCAGAGCATGCCTTGAACAAAAAGTTCTTGTCTTTATACTGATCATGTGCAGTCAGTGCAGTGAATGTTATGCGTGCAAATAAAAAATAACAAAGCCAGTTCTTTCTGAATTGAAAAGAAAAGTGCACACTGATTGTGCAGAAGGAATATACGAATGCGCAAAAAATAATGTTTCAAAAGCATAAAAAAACAAATAGTAGAATAAATATTTGTCTAGCTTGTGATACTTATTCAGTTACAGAGTAATAATAAGAATTGCGCAGAAACAAAAGGATATCATAAAAAAGAAATAATAAAAATTGAAAAAATAATGTTTCAAAAGCATAAAAAAAACAAATAGTAGAAGAAATATTTGTCTAGCTTGTGATACTTATTCAGTTACAGAGTAATAATAAGAATTTCGCAGAAACAAAAGGATATCATATGTATAATTAGAACATTTTAAATATATATATTCTAAATAAAATTGCCAAATTCATTTTTACATAAAATTTTATTTTGTATTATCGATGGTCTATTTAAGTATACCAGCCGTTCTTTTAAGAAAAACTTATTTATTTAATAGTGTCAAATGTATGACTTAACCTTCGGAAAGTTTTATATTTTAATTTCTTATTTAAAGGTTGTTATTTTAATTTTTTAATTCGTAACTATACTTTTTTTTAAAATTGCTTTAAACTTAACCGATTCAGATAAAATATTGTTATTGTGTTACAAGTTAAGACATCATAAGTTGTCAGTTACAAGACAGATGAACGAAACCGATAAACGGATAAAAATAAATAAAAAACCTGTCGGATGCTTAAAAATGGTTGTGTACAGCTATTCAGTCCATGGACTCACTAGGATCTGCTAAATTTGACTGGTTTGACTCACTCACCAACTTGATAAACTGAAGCAATTAGGAATTAAGGATCTTCTACTGAATGGGACAAATTGTTTTCCTTGGGTTATAGTAGATCCGAACCCCCGACCTAGGTTGGTTAGCTAGAAGTCGTCCCGAGGCAGGCAAGTTGTATGCGACGGGCTACAATAGCAGTTTGCAAAGATCTTATAAAGATAGTTTTTGGGAATTTTGCGATGAAAATACGGTCGCAGCACTATTGTTCCTGAACAAGGCGTTGAATAATATGACAGTCAAATTAGAAATTTCAAGAAAAGGAAACAGTTGTCATGATGAACTCTCTGTCTGAAAGAACGGAACAGTCTCGGGGTGTTCTCATCATTCACTTAATCACTCATTAGACTAATAAGTCTAATGAACATCAATCAACTAATTAACTGTTCAATCAAACTGATCAATCGATGAGTCAGTAAATTCACAGATTTCTTCACTCCACATCCGAGATGAGAGGCACAATGGACTCATTGTCCGGCCTGGCAGCACAGCCTCCGCCAGCCATTTTGCGTAGGTTCGCCGCGAGAGCTCCGCCGCGCCTCCACCTGCTGCTGCTCAGACGACGGGATTCGACTAGCGCCACGGGCAGGTCGGACATCTGGTCGAGCTCCTGCGGAGTGAGGAGGAGATCATTCAGCTGAGTTTCAGCTTGACGCTTTAGTGTCTATGGGTCAAGAACCACTAGGAGTAGAAGGATGGGAAAATAAGTTTCTAAGAAAATTCTTAATTAGTAGGCTGCATGGTACTTCCGTGAAGAAAAGTGAAAAATCTCCAATCTCCATATTTTATTTTTTTCGGCGAAAACCAGCCTCTTAATCCTTTTTTCTAAGAAACGTAATGTTCCGTCCTTCAACTCCAAGTGGCCATAAAATTTCTAGCTCACATTCGGATCCACGCCTTCATCAGTTTCGTTCTCCACCCGGATGTCCAGTTTGGCCAGAATCTGGCGCAAGAACTGGGTCTGGGAAGCGCTCTCCTGTTCCAGCTGGTGCAGCCGCGACTCCAGCTGCTGTGGCAGCCGCTGGGAGTCGTCAAATCCGCTGCTGCTGACTGGCTGTGAGCCAACACGCACGCCTCTGGCCATGCGAGACAGTTCCGCTTTTACCCGACGTCTATTTGCCTCTGCCTCATTTGAAGTCGACGCTTCCGCTTCGTCTGTCGGCTGAGTCGGCAGTTTCAAATCAGTTGGCAGAACTCGGTTTTTGCAGCAGCTTTGACGACAGAAGAGACGCGAGAGCTGAAGGATTTGAAAAAAAAGACAAGGGAGGCAGGGTGGTTGAAGGATATGAGGGGTTAAGGAACGAGATTAGTATAAGCTATAAGGGGTATGAGGGGTGAGGTGGCTGCAGGAGTAAAGAAACGGGCGCGGAGTGAGGTGGCTGCTGTGGCAAGAAAATCGACGGGAGTGAGGTGGCTGCTGCTGTGGTAAGAAATGGACGGGGAGTGAGGTGGCTGCTGTGGCAAGAAAATCGACTGGAGTGAGGTGGCTGCTGCTGTGGTAAGAAATGGACGGGGAGTGAGGTGGCTGCTGTGGCAAGAAAATGGGCGGGATGTGTGGGGCCGCGATCAGCAGGACAAAACTCTAAAGATCTAGGAGAAGACGAAGCAAGATGACTTTAGTGTAATGAAATTCGATTTTCCTCGTAGTTACGAAATAGATTGCGAACTCAAAATGCATTCGAATCAGGCTAGAGATTTAAGAGCACGGATTCCAGGACTCGGAATTCAAGTGTTTGAAGTGAAGGATCCCGCAAGCCCGCTAACCGCCGATGAGATGCAGCCGCATCCAGCTGACTCGCGCCACTCCATCCTGTCCAGGTAGACCAGCAGCCGGTGTGGCATCCGGGCCTCCAGCTGGGCCAGCCACAGCACCTGCATGCGGATGCGAAGCAGCGTAGCCTCCTGCTGCACTCGCTCGATGTCTCCAACTGCTAGGCCGATCTGAGGGCCATTCGGATGGGTGCATTCCATTTGACACCTGCTGATAATTGTATAAATTTGGGCACCTACAGGCACTACTCAAATATTTTCGATAATTGCTCTGATGCCTGAGTAGGCCACCGACAGCCACTTTTCACACCTTTTGATAATTTGTTGTAATGCGTGATTAGTCACTTTTCACACCTTTTGATAATTTGTTGTAATGCGTGATTAGTCACTTTTCACACCTTTCGATAATTGCTCTGATGCCTGATTAGGGCACAGCAAAGTCTAGTCTAATGTTAGAATTTCCCAATTTTCAAATACCAACCAGTAGATTGATGAGCAGTATCGGAATCAGAACGATAAATATGACTAGCAGCACGATGCTCATCCAGGTGTGATGATTCGTTCGCGGATCATTGTCCAGCAGCTTGCTAGAGAAGGTATTTACAAAGTCAACATCGCCAAGCATCATCATCAGGGTGCGCAGGATGGCCACACCTGGCCTGTTCCACGCGTCCAGCTGCGGCTCGCTGACCAGCGGCGTCGAAGCGCTGAACATCGCCGGATAGCAGGTCGACATCCGGCTGGTGACGTTGCTCCACCACTGCGACCGGTTGACGTCTGGCGAGATGCCGACGTATTCCTGGGATGGTTTTGGCGGGAGGTGCGACAATGTACTACTTTGACTTCATTCGGGCTTTAAGTCTAGGGCTTTGGTGCCTGGCACTCTAGGGCTTTGGTGCCTGGCACTCTAGGGCTTTGGTGCCTGATACTCTAGGGCTTTGGTGCCTGGCACTCTAGGGCTTTGGTGCCTGATACTCTAGGGCTTTGGTGCCTGATACTCAAGGGATTTGGTGCCTGATACTCTAGGGATTTGGTGCCTGATACTCTAGGGCTTTGGTGCCTGGCACTCTAGGGCTTTGGTGCCTGATACTCTAGGGCTTTGGTGCCTGATACTCTAGGGCTTTGGTGCCTGATACTCTAGGGCTTTGGTGCCTGGCACTCTAGGGCTTTGGTGCCTGATACTCTAGGGCTTTGGTGCCTGATACTCTAGGGATTTGGTGCCTGATACTCTAGGGATTTGGTGCCTGATACTCTAGGGCTTTGGTGCCTGATACTCTAGGGCTTTGGTGCCTGGCGCTCTAGGGCTTTGGTGCCTGATACTCTAGGGCTTTGGTGCTTGATACTCTAGGGCTTTGGTGCCTGGCACTCTAGGGCTTTGGTGCCTGATACTCTAGGGCTTTGGTGCCTGATACTCTAGGGATTTGGTGCCTGATACTCTAGGGCTTTGGTGCCTGGCACTCTAGGGCTTTGGTGCCTGATACTCTAGGGCTTTGGTGCCTGATACTCTAGGGATTTGGTGCCTGATACTCTAGGGCTTTGGTGCCTGGCACTCTAGGGCTTTGGTGCCTGATACTCTAGGGCTTTGGTGCCTGGCACTCTAGGGCTTTGGTGCCTGATACTCTATAGGGCTTTGGTGCCTGGCACTCTAGGGCTTTGGTGCCTGATACTCTAGGGCTTTGGTGCCTGATGCTCTAGAGCAGGGGTCGGCAAACTTACTAGCTAGCGGGCCAAAGAGAGAACCTAAAAGACGACAGCGGGCCGCATTGACTGTAGAAATATGAGATAGGGGGGAGAGTTGAGACAGAATAGATAAGACACACTAGAAATGAGACACAGGAGAGACGAGACCGAGGAGAGATGAGACACGGAGAGATGAGAGACGGGAGAGATAAGACAGGGGAAAGATAAAACAGTATACTGTAGGTGTCGGAAGGAGCAACGGGCCGGATTTGGGAGTTTCGAGGGCCGCATCTGGCCCGCGGGCCGGAGTTTGCCGACCCCTGCTCTAGAGCTTTGGTGCCTGATGCTCTAGAGCTTTGGTGCCTGATACTCTAGAGCAGTGGTGTCTTGGACTTTAGGTCTGTAGTGCCTGTCACTCTAGAACTGTGGTGTCTTGCCCTCTAGTTTCTCATTGTCAGGCAGGCACTCAAAGGGCATGCATCTAGTGCACGACGGTCAAAGATTTCGATACATGACAGGATACGGCAGTAAATGCTCACCGCAAAAGATCGAATGTAGATCTCGTATTCATCGATATTAGTCAGGTTGTCCTGGTGAAGAAATAAAGTTATAAAGTTAAGCGAACATATTTTTAGCTAATTACACAGTCGCATCCTCACCAGACTGATTGAGTTCAGCGCTGGACCAGGGTTGTATTGCAGTAGGACATAGAATGCCAAGCCAAAGCCAACGATGAGGCCAGAAAACACCAGAATCACTCGGAATAGAGTCTTGGCTATGCTCACAAACATGATCACGTAAATGCCTGTGAGCTCGTACCTGCAGAACGTGTTTTAAAAGATGTGACCTTTTGCGAGACCTTTGGGAAAATGTGTCTTTGAGGAAGAGGCGTCTTTGGGGAAGAGGCGTCTTTGGGGAAGAGGCGTCTTTGGGGAAGAGGCGTCTTTGGGGAAGAGGCGTCTTTGGGGAAGAGGCGTCTTTGGGGAAGAGGCGTCTTTGGGGAAGAGGCGTCTTTGGGGAAGAGGCGTCTTTGGGGAAGAGGCGTCTTTGGGGAAGAGGCGTCTTTGGGGAAGAGGCGTCTTTGGGAAAGAGGTATCGTTGGGAAAGAGGTATCTTTGGGGAAGAGGTGTCTTAGGGGAAGAGGTGTCTTTGGGACAGATGTGTCTTTGGGAAATATGTGTCTTTGGCGAAGAAGTGTCGTTACGGAAGAGGTATCTTTTGGAAGAGGCGTCTTTGGGAAAGAGGTGTCTTTGGGAAAGAGGCGTCTTTGAGAAGAGGCGTATTTGGGAAAGAGGTGTCTTTGGGAAAGGTGTCTTTGGGAAAGAGGTGTGTTTGAGAAAGAGGTGTGTTTGGGGAAGAGGTGTCTTTGGGAAAGAGGCGTCTTTGAGAAAGAGGTATCGTTGGGAAAGAGGTATCTTTGGGGAAGAGGTGTCTTAGGGGAAAAGGTGTCTTTGGGAAGAGGTGTCTTTGGAAAAGAGGTGTCTTTGAGAAAGAGGTGTCTTTGGGAAAGAGGTGTCTTTGGGAAAGAGGTGTGTTTGGGGAAGAGGCGTCATTGGGAAAGAGGTTTCTTTGGCAAAGAGGCGTCATTGGGAAAGAGGTGTCTTTGGGAAAGAGGTGTCTTTGGGAAAGAGGTGTCTTTGGGAAAGAGGTGTCTTTGGGAAAGAGGTGTCTTTGAGAAAGAGTTGTCTTTGGGAAAGAGGTGTCTTTGGGAAAGAGGCGTCATTGGGAAAGAGGTGTCCTTGGGAAAGAGGTATCTTTGGGAAAGAGGTGTGTTTGGGAAAGAGGTGTGTTTGGGGAAGATGTGTCTTTGGAGAAGAGGTGTCTTTGGAGAAGAGGTGTCTGAAGACACGAAGACAAGAGTGCATCACCATTCTGGATGACGAATCCGTCACCTCTGGAAGAAGAGCAGGAAATTCACCCAGGCCAGAAGGACGGCCATCGAGCCTGCCTTCCACTGCAGGTCGCCACTTTGGCCCAGCAAGAATGGCACCGCAAATGTCAGGGTGAAGCATTGCTGTGAGAACCACATCAGGCAGGTGGGCTCGGTAAAATAGGCCAGTTTCTGTGTAAAAATATTAGTTCTATAAATCTATTGAATGTGTTCAATCATCGAGATGACAGTGGCACCATGTTAATTTTAACTAAATATCACAAAGTTCTTGAAAAGTAAAAAATTCGCACCTGTTGGAAAATCTGCAGAATTTCCTTGATCGAGCTCAAGAAGCTAAATAGGCAGATGAAGGCAATAGGCGTTGACACTTTTAGCTGATAGTTGGTTCGACCGATTAGGTGGGCAGTCTAACAGGCATTCCGAAAATGGGGTGATAAAAAATATGTCAGCATTTTAAAGCGTATTATTTCCAAAGTTTTTAATATTCTAATATCAGTTAAAAAAATTATTTGAAAAAATATTTTCTCACCAGATACTGGCACTGCTCAGTCATGGCTAGATTCTCAGTGTGACGCGTTGAGGGATGAATGCTCACAAACATTGTGATCGCGGCCAGGAATAGAAGGTATAATAATAGATTGAAATGGTGCACCCAGCAGCCGTACTGACGCCTGAAAATAGTTATCTAAGGCATCTAAGAAAATGTGCCCTGAAGTGGGGTTGGTCAGGAGTGGGGTTGGCCTGGAGTGGGGTTGGCCTGGAGAGGGGTTGGCCTGGAGTGGGGTTGGCCTGGAGTGGGGTTGGCCTGGAGTGGGGTTGGCCTGGAGAGGGATTGGCCTGGAGTGGGGTTGGCCTGGAGAGGGGTTGGCCTGCAGTGGGGTTGGCCTGGAGAGGGGTTGGCCTGCAGTGGGGTTGGCCTGGAGTGGGGTTGGCCTGGAGAGGGGTTGGCCTGCAATGGGGTTGGCCTGGAGAGGGGTTGGCCTGCAGTGGGGTTGGCCTGGAGAGGGGTTGGCCTGGAGTGGGGTTGGCCTGGAGTGGGGTTGGCCTGTAGTGGGGTTGGCCTGGATAGGGGTTGGCCTGCAGTGGGGTTGGCCTGGAGTGGGGTTGGCCTGGAGTGGGGTTGGCCTGGAGAGGGGTTGGCCTGGAGTGGGGTTGGCCTGGAGTGGGGTTGGCTTGCAATGGGGTTGGCCTGGAGAGGGGTTGGCCTGCAGTTGGGTTGGCCTGGAGTGGGGTTGGCCTGGAGTGGGGTTGGCCTGGAGTGGGGTTGGCCTGCAGCGGGGTTGGCCTTGAGAGGGGTTGGCCTGCAGCGGGGTTGGCCTGCAGCGGGGTTGGCCTTGAGAGGGGTTGGCCTGCAGCGGGGTTGGCCTGGAGTGGGGTTGGCCTGCAGTGGGGTTGGCCTGCAGTGGGGTTGGCCTGCAGTGGGGTTGGCCTTGAGAGGGGTTGGCCTGCAGCGGGGTTGGACTGCAGTGGGGTTGGCCTGCAGTGGGGTTGGCCTGCAGTGGGGTTGGTCTGCAGTGGGGTTTTCCTGGAGTGTGGATTTTGGGTTGGCCTAGAGTGTGCTGTGTGCTTGGGGTTGGCCTGGGATGACATTTGGAAATCAATTCTACGACCGTCATTTGATTGGCCACAAATTACAAGCAATAGTACGCAGACTAGAGTACACATAAATGCGATGACGCTCAGTTGAAAATTGGAATTGCTCCTTGCAACTACGAGTATAGCTCAGACATTGCATCCTGACTTACCAAATCTGAAATCCAGATAAAGTAAATAATGTATTTATTATACATTCTGAATTAGGCAGTGGAATAAATTTAGAATAATACTCGTATTTATCGTTTCCCATGGAAACAGAGGAAATCTTTTAAGTCCGATAAAATCAAACTATTCAAATACAGCACCAATGCTGAAGAAAAAACAAGGACCTTTGTAAAGAGATACAGTTTCTGAAGTATTGATGCGTCCAGCTGGCAACTGCTCATTGCCTCGCGTCGTACTTTTATCTGATATTTTCATTGTCCAGACTGCCTTGTTAGACTTGCCCTTATTAGGGCCGTTTTTATATTTACACAACTCAACATTAATTATTCCATTCTGCCAACGATTTTAGCACGTTCAGCATGTTTGCTCAGTCTTTTCTTTGTTTTCTTCAACGAATAGCCCCCGTCAGTGCCTAAATAAGTTCTTTTCTGTAAAATCGTATAATTTATTTGACAGCTGAATTGTCATCCAACTATCAATTTCTTTTGCCGACCAAAGAAAACATTGATATTTAGGATGCGAAATAGAACCAAACCAGGTTTGGGGTTGGCCAGGAGTGAGGCTTGGGGTTGACTTGGAGTGAGGCTTGGGGTTGGCCAGGAGTGAGGCTTGGGGTTGACTAGGAGTGAGGCTTGGGGTTGGTCAGGAGAGAGACTTGGGGTTGACTTGGAGTGAGGCTTGGGGTTAGTCAGGAGAGAGACTTGGGGTTGACTAGGAGGGAGGCTTGGGGTTGACTTGGAGTGAGGCTTGGGGTTGACTAGGAGTGAGGCTTGGGGTTTACTTGGAGTGAGGCTTGGGGTTGACTAGGAGGGAGGCTTGGGGTTGACTTGGAGTGAGGCTTGGGGTTGGTTAGGAGAGAGACTTGGGGTTGACTAGGAGGGAGGCTTGGGGTTAACTTCGAGTGAGGCTTGGGGTTGGTTAGGAGAGAGACTTGGGGTTGACTAGGAGTGAGGCTTGGGGTTGGTCAGGAGAGAGACTTGGGGTTGACTAGGAGGGAGGCTTGGGGTTGACTTGGAGTGAGGCTTGGGGTTGGTCAGGAGAGAGACTTGGGGTTGACTAGGAGGGAGGCTTGGGGTTGACTTGGAGTGAGGCTTGGGGTTGGTCAGGAGAGAGACTTGGGGTTGACTTGGAGTGAGGCTTGGGGTTGGTCAGGAGAGAGACTTGGGGTTGACTAGGAGGAAGGCTTGGGGTTGACTTGGAGTGAGACTTGGGGTTGGTCAGGAGAGAGACTTGGGGTTGACTAGGAGGGAGGCTTGGGGTTGGCTAGGAGTGAGGCTTGGGGTTGACTAGGAGTGAGGCTTGGGGTTTACTTGGAGTGAGGCTTGGCTTAAGGTTTTGATTGTCCGACTACGGATGAATAAGCATTTTTAAGAGCTTTAAAGTGATTTTAGCGCACCATTTCATGGCAAGGTAGGCGGTGCACAGCGGATGAGTCAGCAGGTCAACCTGGTCGAACATTAGCATGGCCTAAGAGGGTATTAAAAATAGGAAAAGTACAGTTAATTTTGTGTAAGTATGTAATAAGGTTTCCACATATATTACCTGCATGATTGGCAGGAAAATGTAGGGACTCTCGATCCTCTTTTCAAACTGGGCAATAGATTTCGGATGCACTTGCAGAATATCGAAGTGGTAGACAATCTGCAACAGACCATTTTATTCCTATTATTTTCTGCAGACAGAATTTTGTTAAATCTCAGTATTAAATAGACTATAGGTGTCAGTAGAAGAGCGGTTGACGCGTTTGCCTCTCGCACCAAGGTCCCTGAGCTCGATTCCGCGGCGAGGCCACGTTCACTTGTTTAAGCAGCCGCAGAGAGAAGGCTTGGGGGCTTGTCGTGCAATTCACGCCCTTGAGGGCCAACCTCCAAGGCACAGTGAGAGTTTACACTGCCTGACGATGAGAAAGTCAGGGCTGATGTACACATGTGTGCTCAGGAGTCAGCGAAATGGGCAGAATTGCCTCCTCGCTGGCTGCGGGTCTATTGTGCCCAAATGATGTGCCATTCCATTGCCCACAGCCCTCCTGCAATAATAAATATGATAAAATGAACTTACGTCGTCATCTTCTTCGCGAATGCACCTGTCGAGTAGCATCTGATTTATGTTTTCGTTAGAAAAAATCAATTAAACCGAAAAATGTTTAAAACAGAATGTTAAAAATGTTTTAAGTTTTAATGCAGAAACCATAATAATGCTTAGATAAAAGTGGACAAAAACTTGTGCGTCATTTTTTGGCAATATTTGCGGTGTTTCCCTTAAATGGGCCGTTTTATTTATTAACATGAAACCTTAGATGGAAGGTTGCCTTATCATCCTTCTAATAGTTTTTTTGAAAATGTATTTTAGGCTTACTTGGGCTATTAAATAAGGATGAAAAATACAGAGAAGGTAAAATTAAAGAAAAACATTTGATTATGCTTAGGCCATAGACAAAAGTTCGATCGATCTCACCTTAGTGCAGTCAGGCAAAAACTTGATACTCTCAAAGATGGGACAATGGCCCGGTCCGACATTCCACAGAACCTCCTTCCAGCGGCTGTGCTGAATCACCACTGTGACAACCTCGCGCATCAGAGTCTTGGTGGCATAATTGATGAATAACAAGCCAGCTAAGTCCTGCAGAATTGCGGCGCCGTTAGACAGCAGGAACTCCACCATGCTGGCCCGGCCGTGCTCGGCGGCTACGTGGAGGGCGGTTTTCTAGGAAAACAGACGGTTTTGGCACTCTTTCAATGCCGTCCGTATCCGAATTTTCTGCGATTCTTCGCTGGTTGGCTCTCAAAAATAACCCGCAAATGGTCTCCTCTTACCTCAAGCCTGTTTGTAGCGTCAATGATGCCGTGATTGACACTGAGAATGAGTTTGCCAACTTCCACATGGCCCTGCTTAGCAACCAGGTGAAGAGCCGTATCACCGTTGGTGTCTCTGAGTGCATGTTTGAAGATATATTTCATAGATATAGCGAATGCGAGCAATGAAATTATTTAATTTGCTGAAGAATGTACATCAATTTTTGCCAATAGACGCTTATTGGCTCCACGTATTACCATTAGCTTTTCCTCTCACACGATAATTGGCTGACCAATGTACATCTATAATATTCTAAAAAGCTCATTGGCTAGGGAATGCACATCCATTATCTTCTAAGAGGCTCATTGGCTAAGGAATGTACATCCATTATCTTCTAAGAGGCTCATTGGCTAAGGAATGTACATCCATTACCTTCTAAGAGGCTCTTCTAAGAGGAATGTACAAGAATGTACATGCATGGCTAAGGCGGAGAACAGCACGGAGCTCTCACTTGAGCAGCACGGAGCCTCTCTGCAGCAGCAGTCGAGCAACCTTCAGGTGACCGCCCTCGGCAGCCAGATGCAGCGGCGACCGGCCCATCCGGTTCACGATGTTCAGCAGCGCCGGGCAGGCGTCAATCAGATTTCGGCAGATGTTGAGCCTGCCGTAGCTAGCGGCAAAGTGCAACGGCGAGCTGCTGTCAAAATTCAGCACCTGGCACTGGGCGCCAAGCTGCAGCAGGATGCCCGTGACAGCCAGGTTGCCCTTCCGCGTCGAATAGTGCAACGGCGTGCAGCCGAATGCGTCCTTCTGGTTGAGCTGCTCCGTGCACTTCTGTTTAGCAATTGTTATTTTATAACCCGGTTGCTTGCTAATTTATTTTCTAAATCTAGGAAACCTCAGGTAACTACTTAGATAGCCGATTTCCCCAAAATCATAGATTTTTCCTAAAAATAATGTTTCCCCCAAAATTGTCATGTTTTGACAAAAGCATTTATTTTTCCAAAGTAATCGAGATCTGAGATTTTACAAAAGTTTCCCTCAAAATCAACTTTTTATTTAAAAATCATTCGCTGACAATGAAATTAATATGGGATCAGAGCGAAGTGGGGATCAGAGCGAAGTTGGGATCTGAGCGAAGTTGAGATCTGAGGGAAGTTGGGATCAGAGCGAAGTTGGGATCTGAGGGAAGTTGGGATCTGAGCGAAGTTGTTATAAGAGCGAAGTTGGGATCTGAGCGAAGTTAGGATCTGAGGGAAGTTGGGATCTGAGGGAAGTTGGGATCAGAGCGAAGTTGGGATCAGAGCGAAGTTGGGATCTGAGCGAAGTTGGGATCTGAGCGAAGTTGGGATCAGAGCGAAGTTGGGATCAGAGCGAAGTTGGGATCAGAGCGAAGTTGGGATCTGAGCGAAGTTGGGATCTGAGCGAAGTTGGGATCAGAGCGAAGTTGGGATCAGAGCGAAGTTGGGATCTGAGCGAAGTTGGGATCTGAGGGAAGTTGGGATCTGAGGGAAGTTGGGATCAGAGCGAAGTTGGGATCTGAGGGAAGTTGGGATCTGAGCGAAGTTGGGATCTGAGCGAAGTTGGGATCTGAGGGAAGTTGGGATCTGAGCGAAGTTGGGATCAGAGCGAAGTTGGGATCAGAGCGAAGTTGGGATCAGAGCGAAGTTGGGATCAGAGCGAAGTTGGGATCTGAGCGAATTTGGGATCTGAGGGAAGTTGGGATCTGAGCGAAGTTGTTATAAGATCGAAGTTGGGATCTGAGCGAAGTTGGGATCTGAGGGAAGTTGGGATCTGAGCGAAGTTGGGATCTGAGGGAAGTTGGGATCTGAGCGAAGTTGGGATCTGAGGGAAGTTGGGATCTGAGCGAAGTTGGGATCTGAGGGAAGTTGGGATCTGAGCGAAGTTGGGATCTGAGGAAAGTTGGGATCTGAGCGAAGTTGGGATCTGAATGAAGTTGGGATCTGAGCGAAGTTGTGATAAGAGCGAAGTTGGGATCTGAGGGAAGTTGGGATCTGAGGAAAGTTGGGATCTGAGGGAAGTTGGGATCTGAGCGAAGTTGGGATCTGAGCGAAGTTGGGATCTGAGGGAAGTTGGGATCTGAGCGAAGTTGGGATCTGAGGAAAGTTGGGATCTGAGCGAAGTTGTGATAAGAGCGAAGTTGGGATCTGAGGAAAGTTGGGATCTGAGCGAAGTTGGGATCTGAGGAAAGTTGGGATCTGAGCGAAGTTGTGATAAGAGCGAAGTTGGGATCTGAGGAAAGTTGGGATCTGAGCGAAGTTGGGATCTGAGGAAAGTTGGGATCTGAGCGAAGTTGGGATCTGAGCGAAGTTGGGATCTGAGGGAAGTTGGGATCTGAGCGAAGTTGGGATCTGAGGGAAGTTGGGATCTGAGGGAAGTTGGGATCTGAGGGAAGTTGGGATCTGAGGGAAGTTGGGATCTGAGGGAAGTTGGGATCTGAGGGAAGTTGGGATCTGAGGGAAGTTGGGATCTGAGCGAAGTTGGGATCTGAGGAAAGTTGGGATCTGAGCGAAGTTGGGATCTGAGGGAAGTTGGGATCTGAGGGAAGTTGGGATCTGAAAGAAGTTGAGATCTAAGAAGATTTAGTTGGGGTTTAATCATTGTTCGGGCAATAATAAACTTTATTTTCCTAAAATCAGCTATTTTCCCAAAAAATAGAGATTTATCACAAAATGAAAGATTTTTTTCCAAAATGAGCTTTTTCTCTAAAATCACCCAATTTCGACTTTGCCAAAACCAACATTTTCTTCTGAAATCATCCAATGCTTTCTAAAAAATCATGGATTATCCAAAATCAAAGGTTTTATAAGAAAGCGGATTTCCCCAGCTCGCTCACCCAGCAGGAGTCGCCAGCCACCAGCTCGGCCATGAGCTGGCTCGGTCCACTGGCGATGATGGCCAGGTGCAGGAAATTCCTGCCGTCACGATCCAGAGCGGTCACGTCGACTCCGTGACTCAACAGCAGGCTTAGACAATCCAACGCGGCCTGCCGAGCCGACAGGAGCAGGACCGTGTTGTCCTGACTGTCCCGCAGCTCCGGGTTGGCACCATGCTGCTCGTTGTGGTAATTTTAAACAAATAAATGATTGGACACAGTTGTTCTACTCACTCCTGAGCTCACACGCACATCTGCCCTGAATTCACCATCGTTAGGCAGTGTACACTCTCAATGCGTCCTGGTGTTGGTCCTCACGGACATTCTAAACTAAGAAGGGGCAATGCCCCCCCTAGAGGTGTTGGCGAATGCCACCCACGTCGCCAGTGACTCGAAGATACTTAGTTGTTTTTTACAGGCCATTGTTTTCTAGGAATTTATGAGCAAGTTTGGAGTAATTTGCAATCCAGTCTTTATAGTCAGCTTGTGCCATAAGTTCAAGGGGGTGGTCTAACGCGTTTGCCTCTCGCACCAAGGTCCCTAAGTTCGATTCCGCGGCGAGCCCTATTCATTTGGGGTGCAGCCGGGGAGAGAAGGCTTGGGGGGCTTGTCGTGCAATTTACGCCCTTGAGGGCCAACCTCCAAGGCACAGTGAGAGCGTACACTGCCTGACGATGAGAAAGTCAGGGCAGATGTACACACCTGTGTGAGCGTATGCCTGCGTACAGTATCTGTGTGCGAGTGTGCTCAGGAGTCAGCGAAATGGGCAGAATTGGCTCCTCGCTGGCTGCGGGTCTAGTGTCACCAAATGATTTGACATTGCCCGCAGCCCTTCGGCCAATAATTATTGACTGATTTGTATTATCATCGCACAATGAAGGCTGAGATGACGCCGACACTTGTGATGGACCCAAGTTGATTTTGAATCTATTGTCAGAATCAATGAATATCGGTTTATGCATCAGCGATTGCACAGCTCGGAAATAAACTCGGTCAATGAAATCAGATTTTTCTCGCCTGTTGCAGAAGCATGCGGAGCGCCTCGGCTCTGTCAAAAATCACCGCCTTGTGCAACGGCGTCTGGCCGTTGATGTCCTTCAGCGTCAAGACAGTGGCAGCCCGCTGCGGCTGATGACGGAGCATCAGTTCCAGCATCTCAGCTTCGCCCTTCAACGCCGCGTGATGCACCGGCGTGCTACCGTCGCCGCCGACATTCGATTCGCTGTCGACGATTGGCTTCGAAGCGGCGTCGATGTCGGCACCCAGTTGAAGGCAGAGGCGAACGCAGGCGGGATCGCCGGAGGTCACCGCCAGGTGAAGCGGCAGGTTGCCCTCCAGGTCCGGGATGCGCATCAGAGATCCGGGCGGCAGTTTCAAGGTCTCTCGACCGAGGCGAGCCATAAAGTCCAGGCAGCGCTTGCTGCCGTGAATCACCGACACATGCACCGGGTAGCTGCCCAGCCGGCTGGCGATGCAGAGCTGCAGACCGCGGCCAGTCTTGACAAGTTCGGGTTTAGGTTTGGGGATATATTAATTATAAAAAAAATTGCAGAAGGGCTGTGGGCTGTGGCACATCATTTGGGGACACTAGACCCGCAGCCAGCGAGGAGGCAATTCTGCCCATTTCGCTGACTCCTGAGCACACATGTGTACATCTGCCCTGACTTTCTCATCGTCAGGCAGTGTACACCCTCACTGTGCCTTGGAGGCTGGCCCTCAAGGGTGTAAATTGCACTACAAGCCTCCAAGCCTTCAAATAAATGTGGCCTCGCCGCGGAATCGAGCTCAGGGACCTTGGTGCGAGAGGCAAACGTGTTAGACCGCTCTGCTACTCACCCCCCCTTGGGTTTGGGGAGGAGAAAGACACCTGGATAAAATCCCATAGCTTAATCCGAACCGCAGCGAAATGCAAATATCTAATTAAGGAAACAGAATTTTGTGACAATTTCTACAGGCTCGACTGTATAAGAATCTAAAGAGCTGGGATGTAGAATCTGAATGATTGACAGCTAGCCGTTAAAGCCACTATTACGGATGTTCATTCCATGGACTGTAGGGACGCCACTCCCACCCACAATTATCCCAGCTAATGCTGGTACCCATTACTCATACAAAATTCAGAGTTAAGTGTTTTGCTAAAGGACACAAGTTTTTTCGGGAATCGAACCCCCAACCTTCAAGTCGCGAGTCCTACCACCCTCTTGATAGATTTTCTTCATTTTTGTTAAAAATGTAAAACCTATTCAGCAGTCATTAATTCTAGGCTTTGAAATGAAGCAGATAATATTTGCCCAAGTCAAGTTTCCCAGTTCAGGTGTTAGTTATAGAGGTCCGTGTTGGTTAGCCTACCAGAAATTCTAGGGCATCTGCTGAGTCCTTCAGGCAGGCAAAGTGAGCAGCCGTGTAGCCCTGATAGCCGACAATATTGACGTCTGCCGCAGGTGAACGGCACAGCTCACTGAGACAGGCAACCAGATTGAGCTGGCTGGCCAGGTGAATAGGCGCCATTCTCTCTGCCCGGGACAGCAAATTAGGCTTGGCGCCCAACTCAATAAGGCGACGAATAGACAGGGCTTGATTCGAAGAGACGGCCTCGTGTAGGGGCGTGCGACCAATGTCATCATCGGAGTTTATGTCTGGGAAGGGCGTTAGTTGGTTTGGGTCTGGTAGATTCAGGTCTGGGAGAGTTAAGACTGGTAGTTTCGATTATGTTAGGTTCACGTCTGGTAGGTTCAAGTCTGGTAGGTTCGAGTCTGGTAGGTTCAAGTCTGGTAGTCTTGTAGGTTCGAGTCTGGTAGTTTCGAGCCTGGTAGGTTTGAGTCTGGTAGTTTCGAGTCTGGAAGGTTCGAGTCTGGTAGGTTCGAGTCTGGTAGGTTCAAGTCTGGTAGTCTTGTAGGTTCGAGTCTGGTAGTTTCGAGTCTGGTAGGTTCAAGTCTGGTAGGTTCAAGTCTGGTAGGTCTGGTAGGTTCGAGTCTTGTAGGCTCGAGTCTGGTAGGTTCGAGTCTTGTAAGTTCGAGTCTTGTAGGTTCGAGTCTGGTAGTTTCGAGTCTGGTAGTCTTGTAGGTTCGAGTCTGGTAGTTTCGAGCCTGGTAGGTTTGAGTCTGGTAGTTTCGAGTCTGAAAGGTTCGAGTCTGGTAGGTTCGAGTCTGGTAGGTTCAAGTCTGGTAGTCTTGTAGGTTCGAGTCTGGTAGTTTCGAGTCTGGTAGGTTCAAGTCTGGTAGTCTTGTAGGTTCGAGTCTGGTAGTTTCGAGTCTGGTAGGTTCAAGTCTGGTAGTCTTGTAGGTTCGAGTCTGGTAGTTTCGAGTCTGGTAGGTTCAAGTCTGGTAGTCTTGTAGGTTCGAGTCTGGTAGTTTCGAGTCTGGTAGGTTCAAGTCTGGTAGTCTTGTAGGTTCGAGTCTGGTAGTTTCGAGCCTGGTAGGTTTGAGTCTGGTAGTTTCGAGTCTGGTAGGTTCGAGTCTGATAGGTTCGAGTCTGGTATTTTCGAGTCTGGTAGTTTCGAGTCTGGTAGTTTCGAGTCTGATAGGTTCGAGTCTGCTAGTTTTGAGTCTGGTAGGTTCGAGTCTGGTAGGTTAGGGTCTGGTAGATCGGTTTTAAATGAGTCAGTTTAAATGAAAGTCTGACAGGATCAATAGAGTAAGCAGTGTTAGAAAAAAAAGTAGGCCTTAAAATCCAATATTTACCTGATGGAATCGAGAAATTTACTTAGTCGAGTAAGATATTTAAACAAGCTGTTGACCTCTTAAAAACTTCTGTTGGGGTTGGATTGGGGTGGATGTGATGCCGCTAGAATCTAAATACAACTCGAGTTTGCTTTTTACTCTTAGATAATATTTATCTTTGAATCATCTAGCCTTGCACTTGAATTCGCTGTTACCTGTTTGCCTTGACAACAAATCAGCTGAGTAAAAGTGCACAGTTCAGAGAGACGATCGTGTTTACCATAGTTACGGTATAGTTACATTTGACTTTTGCAACATTCCTTGCAAGTTAATAGGGGATCATGGGATTGAGTGCTCGGAGTGAATAGAGATTATGGAATGGAGTGCTCAGATTGAATAGAGATTATGGAATGGAGTGCTCAGAGTGAATAGAGATTATGGAATGGAGTGCTCAGATTGAATAGAGATCATGGAATGGAGTGCTCAGATTGAATACAGATCATGGAATGGAGTGCTCAGATTGAATAGAGATCATGGAATGGAGTGCTCAGATTGAATAGAGATTATGGAATGGAGTGCTCAGAGTGAATAGAGATTATGGAATGGAGTGCTCAGAGTGAATAGAGATTATGGAATGAAGTGCTCAGAGTGAATAGAGATTATTGAATGGAGTGCTCAGAGTGAATAGAGATTATTGAATGGAGTGCTCAGAGTGAATAGAGATTATGGAATGGAGTGCTCAGAGTGAATAGAGATTATGGAATGGAGTGCTCAGAGTGAATAGAGATTATGGAATGGAGTGCTCAGAGTGAATAGAGATTATTGAATGGAGTGCTCAGAGTGAATAGAGATTATGGAATGGAGTGCTCAGAGTGAATAGAGATTATTGAATGGAGTGCTCAGAGTGAATAGAGATTATGGAATGGAGTGCTCAGATTGAATACAGATCATGGAATGGAGTGCTCAGATTGAATAGGAGTCATGAGAGATTTTGAGTAGGTTCTGCTCACCCGCTCCCATGAGGGCCAGCAGCCCCAGGGTCTCTACTTGGCCCCGCTTCGCGGCAAAGTGCATCAAGCCCTGGCCGGATTCATCCGTTGCCCATAGCAACGCTTGGTTGCCACGGAGACTCGACTTAAGATGATCAATCTTGGCGTCTGAAACCAACTTTTATAAAATATATAAGTATTGAAAGTTAATTTCTATTTAATAGTTAAGGCCTTTCTATCCTTCTAAGATTCAGTATTCTCACATCAAAGATTGACTTCTCAGATTCGAACCCAGAGCCGCAGTTCTCCAATCGAGTTGCACTGCCCGTAGCGTCGTCAGTCGTATCGGTCTCCATGGAAACCATAGAGATATTCGATGAAGCGTTTGAGCGCTTCATCAAAAGGTCCACAGCTGGCTTCATGACTGCCTAGTTAAAGATGTGCACGGAATCTGAAATTGCTTCTAGCGAGACATTTTATAGACGAGACTACAAATCATCATTTATTTAAAAAACGTGAGCCAATGAGAACCTCTGACTTGCAAGCTCGTCTTGAGTTAGCACTGATCTGCTCGGATTAGCTCAGATCTACTCAAATATGCTCGGATTAGCTCAGATCTACTCAAATATCCTCGGATTAGCTCAGATCTACTCAAACATGCTCGGATTAGCTCAGATCTTTTCAAATCTGCTCGGATCTACTCAATATGCTAGGATTAGCTCAGATCTTCTCAAATCTACTCAAATATGCTCGGATTAGCTCCGATCTTTTCAAATCTGCTCGGATCTACTCAATATGCTAGGATTAGCTTAGATCTTCTCAAATCTGCTCGGATCTACTCAAATCTTCTCAGATCTACTCAAATCTGCTCGGATCTACTCAAATCTGCTCGGATCTACTCAAATCTGCTCGGATTAGCTCAGATCTACTCAAATCTGCTCGGATTAGCTCAGATCTACTCAAATCTGCTCGGATTAGCTCAGATCTACTCAAATATCCTCGGATTAGCTTAGATCTTCTCAAATCTGCTCGGATCTACTCAAATCTTCTCAGATCTACTCAAATCTGCTCGGATCTACTCAAATCTGCTCGGATCTACTCAAATCTGCTCGGATCTACTCAAATCTGCTCTGATCTACTCAAATCTGCTCTGATCGACTCAAATCTGCTCGGATCTACTCAAATCTGCTCAGGTCTACTCAAATCTGCTCGGATTAGCTCAGATCTACTCAAATCTGCTTGGATCTACTCAAATCTGCTCTGATCTACTCAAATCTGCTCTGATCTACTCAAATCTGCTCGGATCTACTCAAATCTGCTCAGATCTACTCAAATCTGCTCGGATTAGCTCAGATCTACTCAAATCTGCTCGGATCTACTCAAATCTGCTCGGATCTACTCAAATCTGCTCAGATCTACTCAAATCTGCTCGGATCTACTCAAATCTGCTCGGATCTACTCAAATCTGCTCGGATCTACTCAAATCTACTCGGATCTGTTCAGATTCGCTCATCCGCTAGTATTCCGGCTCCGAACTTGCCAAGACGACTCCATTTAAATGTCTGATCCGATTCGGCAGGTTCGAGAGGCATTCTAGTTAAATCGGTTTTTACTGCACTAACGGAAAAGTCACACTTTGAATTTTTTAAATGACGGATTCTGTGCAACAAAGAAATTTCTTACCCTTAGGAAACATGTCTGTTGAGATGAGTTAGTGTGAGAATTGTGACTAGCTATTTAGTAATTCACGAAACCAAAAATGAACTGCCAATTTTTTCGCAACTCACAATGGCTCATAAAGAATTTATTCTTTTTGTTTGTTGCCATAGCAACTATAGCGTGAGCTGCATCAAAGAGAAAACCCTTTTTGCATCAAATGCATGCAAGGAACAATTTTTGGCAGGAAGGACAAAGTCTATTTCTCAAGATCTGTAGTATTGCACTCACTCAATGTACTAATAATGCGGTAGTTGGACTTGCAGAGATTTCTGCACGAGCAGAAGAATCTGTGTGCAGCAGTTTACCAGAATGTCTATGGTAAAATCTAGTTCAGGCGGCAGGGTCAACGCTCCACAAACACGGATGTTATATATAGAAGTCCTTGTCCAGGGTTCGGAGCCATAGAATTGACATCTGCTAAATATTACCTAATATTTAGGCTTGATCTGTGAAATTGGATAAATTCGCGTCAGGGTGTCTATAGTGGCCTAATTCCACCTGTTGTAGCCCTTGAAGGTCCAGCAAATCCCTCTAGATAACGGTATACCGGTAGGTGACCACCGAAGACGGAGATGATGCAGGTATATTCGGCTGACATGCAGATAAATTTTGAAGGCCGCTTTGAAGCGTGTATGAAATACACTAGCGCTTATGGCAAAAATCAGACCTTCGGCC
The DNA here is from genome assembly GCA_950097015.1 of Macrostomum hystrix. Classification (NCBI taxonomy): domain Eukaryota; kingdom Metazoa; phylum Platyhelminthes; family Macrostomidae; genus Macrostomum; species Macrostomum hystrix. The sequence continues at coordinate 1,311,574 of CATNEN010000008.1, forward strand.
AGAAATATTGAATATCTCGACGGTCTGACGAGCTGGCGACTTGATTTTTGTTTCAGAAGAAGCGCAACAAAAAGTTGGCCCGCGTTCTTGAGTTTCGTGTGCTTGCGTTGCTCCGTTCGGGTGCAGCACAAAAAATTTCAGGGGGATTTTCCCCTTGCTAGTTCTATTGTGAATTGAATATCCCGCTGGGACTCAACTCCGACATTTTGCAGACTGTTGGTTCGATTTCGGACCGAAATTCACACGAAATGTAATTTCGACCCGATTTTGAACCGTTTTAGAGCCGAATTTCATCTGCACTGTGTCGGATCAAAATCGGCTGACTGTCGGGAAAGTTTTGGACCGATTTTTCCAAGACTCACCCGAATTTCATTCCTGGTTTAATGCTCAAACAGTTTTTTACCTTACTTTGGCTACCAGTTGCTGCGCATGCAATCAACAGGAATGCAGATTATAATTTCCGACGGTTTTTATTTTTTGTATTTATTGTAAACAAGTGCCATTATAATTACACTAACAAAATAACTGTGAGCAGTGCAAAAAATCTGAAAGGTGTCCTGATCGCGACATGATCTTGTCTACAGTGTACTGTCTTTTAACTTTTTTGCCGTTGCGTACGCAGATCGTATTAGGCAATTTTCTATGTTTTCTATTTCCACACGAGTTTCGTACTAACTCTTCAGATTTCCTCCTAGTTAAAACGCCAACTAGAGTTTCTATTTGATAAGCATGTACATGTACAGATAAATATCGATGAAAGTCGGGTCTTCAGTGTCGGGCGAAAGTCTTGTAGCAGTTGGTCCGACATGTAGAGATGAATATCGATGAAAATCGGACGGATATACATCGTCATATTTCTACACAGGTGAAAGTCGGAGTTATTTTGGGTGAAAGTTGCAGTTGTCGTTACGGTTTTTTGAAAAATCGATGAGTCGTCGATTTTCTCGGGCCGATTTTTCACTTTTGGTCCGACAAAAAACCGATGAAAATCGTACGAAGATGAATGTCGATCCGTTTTTTATCTTTTGTTTGCGACTTTCAAAATCTTTGCCCAAAATCGACCCGACGGCACCGACGCCCCAACAAGATGAAAATCGGGAATAAATCGGCCCGATTTTCCCTTCGTTTGTGTCGGGCCGTTTAAAGTTGAATTTCGGAGTTAGGTCCCAGCGGGTATTTATATCTGAGTCTATTTTATTAGATTTTTGCTAATTTTTTTCTTACTTCATTGACTTCTGAAGCTCAGAAATGCAGAATTTTGAGAAAATGTTCTAAACAAAATTTTTTGTTTCATATTTTTATAAGGTTTGAGGTGAACAAAATTGTTTGCATATTTTACAATAAGAGTATCTTCTATATTAGGTAAAGAGCTTCCAGTTTAGTTAGAACAATGCAACAATTTCACTAATTGTACCAAACACGTAAGCGCATACACGGGACCAGATGGGTTCAGAAAGCAGTTTAGATTAACAAAAAAGTAATGAAAGATAGCGAATTGATAGATTCGAGACTTACATTTAGAAACGATAACTGAAGCAGAGAGTAGAAAAATATAAGCAAAAACATTCACTGCGACAGGTGTAATAAATCCTAAAGATGACAAGGGCATTTATCGATATCTTTGATCTGCTAAACTACCAATCAGAAGCACAATGTTCATCAAATAGGTAAGCTGAGTAAAAACTTATAAACCGCCTTGCCCTGAACTTTAATAGCTTATCGGCCAAATCCGATAAGGTCATGGCTAAATATGGGATCATTGGAGAATATCGGATCATAGGAGAATATGGGATCATAGGAGAATATGGGATCATAGGAGAATATGGGATCATAGGAGAATATGGGATCATAGGAGAATATGGGATCATCGGAGAATATTGGATCATTGGAGAATATGGGATCATAGGAGAATATGGGATCATAGGAGAATATGGGATCATTGGAGAATATGGGATCATAGGAGAATATGGGATCATAGGTGAATATGGGATCATTGGAGAATATGGGATCATTGGAGAATATGGGATCATAGGAGAATATGGGATCATTAGAGAATATGGGATCATAGGAGAATATGGGATCATTAGAGAATATGGGATCATAGGAGAATATGGGATCATTGGAGAATATGGGATCATTGGAGAGAGTATGGGATCATTGGAGAGAATATGGGATCATGGGTCATATGGGATCATTGGAGAGAATATGGGATCATGGGTCATATGGGATCATTGGAGAGAATATGGGATCATGGGTCAAATGGGATCATTGGAGAGAATATGGGACCATGGGTCATATGGGACCATTTTAGAATAGATCATGGGAAAGGTTAGAAAAATATTAACTGATGGCACAAAATAAGTAAATAACGGGATAATGGGATAATTTATAATGGGATAATAAAAGGTTAAAGAAAACCGCCTATTAATGCCAGCTAACGCCAGTTTATCTTATTATTCGATTTTCAGAAGAAAAACTATTTTATAATTAACAAAATAGATTTCAAAGCAAATTCAGAATGGCACAATTTAAAAATGGCGACTTAAAAATTAAACTGCAGTGGTGGTAATTAACACACAATTCTGATTCTCAGGATAATCAGTTTGGAAATAGGAAAATAACTTATAGTTTAGTTTGAAATAGGAAAATAGGAGCTAGCTATTTAAAAGTGTTAAAAATACGAAAGGGGCAGTAATTATAACGAATGCCAGAAATCCACAGATCCAGGCAAACGGGTAAGAATTTGGTTGCATAAAAATTAAAACTGCACTGAAGAACATAAAATGACTACCTACATAAATTTAACTCATCGGACATGCGATTGCTGCAAACAAACTGGCCAAATAATTAATTTTGTGTCGACTATAACATCTATATCTGATTTGACAGCTCAACAATATCTAACTTTACATCTTAACCAATCTCTGATTTCATAGCTCAATCAATACCTGATCTGACAGCTCAATCAGTCTCTGATTTGACAGCTAAATCATCTCTAATTGACAGCTCAACCAATCCCTGATTTGACAGCTCAATCAGTCTCTGATTTGACAGCTCAATCAGTCTCTGATTTGACAGCTCAATCAGTCTCTGATTTGATAGCTCAATCAGTCTCTGATTTGACAGCTCAATCAGTCTCTGATTTGACAGCTCAATCATTATCTGATTTGACAGCTCAATCAGTCTCTGATTTGACAGCTCAATCATTATCTGGTTTAGAGCTAAATCACATCTAATGGACAGCTCAACCAATCTATGATTTGACAGCTCAATCAGTCTCTGATTTGACAGCTCAATCGATGCCTGATTTGACAGCTGTCAACGCTTGGAAAGCTACAAAAGAAACTAAAAAATATAGATAGAAATGATGTACTGCGAGCCGCATCCGCAGCTGAAACTTGGCGCTATATCATATTCCTTAGACGGCAGATAAATTTAGCAAAAAGAGATAAGCGAAATCATCAGATAATAAGTTAAATGATGGTAGTTTTCCACAGTTGGCACGCGAGCAAAGCCATGACACGCAGCTCATGCTTAAGAGGGAAAAACAGGTGCCTTTATATAAATAGAAAAACGGAAAATACAGGGAGAGAAAGCGTTTGAGCCTCTTTAATTGTACAGAATAATTTATTTATACAACTCAAACTTACGCATGCATGCATTATTTAGCACCTGACACGGTAACCTGTTGTATGTAACTAGAAAAACTTTAATCCTCTTTCAAATATCGCAGTAATTACTCTTCTAAACAGCATTGGATTGTAAATAATATCAATTCACAGCATACCGAAGCCTTTGCTATTAGCAATGGCTTTCAATAAGCGATCCTTCAGCTTGTCACAGCTGCTGTACTCTGGCAGCAATAGTACGTTGAAACAGGTGTGCGCAGTGGGTAACCTGTGTTGGCAACCGATTGGAGTCAATGGCCAATGAATGTTGAAACACCATGGGACTTTGCTCAATTCGAGGAACTGAGGACTTAGACTGCTCAATATGAGGATCTGAGGACTGTGACTGCTCAATATGAGTATCTGGGATGGTGACTGCTCAAGATGAGGATCTGGGATTGTGACTGCTCAATATGAGGATCTAAGGATAGTGACTGATCAACATGAGGATCTGGGATGGTGACTGCTCAATATGAGGATCTGGGATGGTGACTGCTCAATATGAGGATCTAAGGATAGTGACTGATCAATATGAGGATCTGGGATGGTGACTGCTCAATATGAGGATCTAAGGATAGTGACTGATCAACATGAGGATCTGGGATGGTGACTGCTCAATATGAGGATCCAAGGATAGTGACTGATCAACATGAGGATCTGGGATGGTGACTGCTCAATATGAGGATCTAAGGATAGTGACTGATCAATATGAGGATCTGGGATGGTGACTGCTCAATATGAGGATCTAAGGATAGTAACTGCTCAATATGAGTATCTGGGATGGTGACTGCTCAATATGAGGATCTGGGATTGTGACTGCTCAATATGAGGATCTGGGATGGTGACTGCTCAATATGAGGATCTAAGGATAGTGACTGATCAACATGAGGATCTGGGATGGTGACTGCTCAATATGAGGATCTGGGATGGTGACTGCTCAATATGAGGATCTGGGATGGTGACTGCTCAATATGAGGATCTAAGGATAGTGACTGATCAATATGATGATCTGGGATGGTGACTGCTCAATATGAGGATCTAAGGATAGTGACTGCTCAACATGAGTATCTGGGATGGTGACTGCTCAATATGAGGATCTGGGATTGTGACTGCTCAATATGAGGATCTGGGATCGTGACTGCTCAATATGAGGATCTGGGATGGTGACTGCTCAATATGAGGATCTAAGGATAGTGACTGATCAACATGAGGATCTGGGATGGTGACTGCTCAATATGAGGATCTGGGATGGTGACTGCTCAATATGAGGATCTGGGATCGTGACTGCTCAATATGAGGATCTGGGATGGTGACTGCTCAATATGAGGATCTAAGGATAGTCACTGATCAACAGGAGGATCTGGGATCGTGACTGCTCAATATGAGGATCTGGGATGGTGACTGCTCAATATGAGGATCTAAGGATAGTGACTGATCAACATGAGGATCTGGGATGGTGACTGCTCAATATGAGGATCTAAGGATAGTGACTGCTCAACATGAGGATCTGGGATCGTGACTGCTCAATATGAGGATCTGGGATCGTGACTGCTCAATATGAGGATCTGGGATGGTGACTGCTCAATATGAGGATCTAAGGATAGTCACTGATCAACAGGAGGATCTGGGATGGTGACTGCTCAATATGAGGATCTGGGATTGTGACTGCTCAATATGAGGATCTAAGGATAGTGACTGATCAACATGAGGATCTGGGATGGTGACTGCTCAATATGTGGATCTGGGATTGTGACTGATCAATATGAGGATCTGGGATGGTGACTGCTCAATATGAGGATCTAAGGATAGTGACTGATCGATGAGGATCTGGGATAGTGTCTGCTCAATATGAAGATCTGGGATGGTGACTGCTCAATATGAGGATCTGGGATGGTGACTGATCAAAATGAGGATCTGGGGATAGTGACTGACCAACATGAGGATCTGGGGATAGTGACTGCTCAATCCGATGAACTTTCATAACAAGCGGACTCACCTATCTGAATCTGGACCTTGTCGGGCGATTATGAACTTCATTTTTTTCATACCACCGAGCGGTACCCTGTCGGAGCCGGTGACAAATTCCAATAAGAGGCGCCTTTCAGCCTCCGTCATGCTGTGCACCAGGGACCAGAAGTGCACAATGACGGGCGATTCGCTGCTATAGCCTGTGTCGTATTGTGTGTACTTCTCCAGATCGCGAAAGTTGTACTCCTAAAAAATATTTTCAGACTGCAAATGGCTGACGGTGCCTGATTTTTTTATTGACAGTCTGTTTCAGACTGTGTCAGATAGGTTATGTGTCAGAGAGGTCGCTTTTAGTCGGTGTCAGTTGGTCACTGACAGACTGTGTCAGTTGGTCAATGACAGACTGTGTCAGTTGGGTACTGACAGACTGTGTCAGTTGGGTACTGACAGACTGTGTCAGTTGAGTACTGACAGACTGTGTCAGTTGAGTACTGACAGACTGTATCAGTTGGTCAGTGACAGACTGTGTCAGATAGGTGGTTGAAAATTTGCGTTAGATAAGTTATTGACCTATTCTCCACCTATTCTCTCAGATAGGTGGATGACAGTCACTGTCAGATCGGTGGATGACAGTCACTGTCAGATAGGTGGATGACAGTCACTGTCAGATAGGTGGATGACAGTCAGATAGGTGGATGACAGTCTCTTTCAGATAGGTGGATGACAGTCAGATAGGTGGATGACAGTCAGATAGGTGGATGACAGTCAGATAGGTGGATGACAGTCAGATAGGTGGATGACAGTCAGATGGGTGGATGACAGTCAGATAGGTGGATGACAGTCTCTTTCAGATAGGTGGATGACAGTCAGATAGGTGGATGACAGTCAGATAGGTGGATGACAGTCAGATAGGTGGATGACAGTCAGATAGGTGGATGACAGTCAGATAGGTGGATGACAGTCAGATAGGTGGATGACAGTCAGATAGGTGTGAAACATATCAGTTTTTTTTAATTTGTCAGCGACTTGTAACAGGCCCAATCCAAGTACAGAGTTTCCAAACCTTGCTGCCGCAAACCAGCAGTTCAATCTCAATCGGAGCGAAAAGTTGCAGCAGCAGAGAATTGTCAATAACCAAATGGAAGCCTTTGCAGAAAGCTATGAACTGTCGTTCAATCATGCCGTTGAGAATGAAGTCGGAATAGAGGTCGACAAATTCCTAAAAAAAGAGAAACTTGAATATTTAAAACAGCCGGAAATTATCGACAATGCAAGATCTATGGATTTGAGAATTGAATTCCCAGTTTTACCTGTCGGTTAGCTTTCGTCACAGGTATATTAGCTCCGTCGGGTTTCAATTCGTGGCTCAGCGTATTACCGAATGCGTCCTGGTAGCTGACAGAGAAGCTGCAGCAGAATGTGTCCTCGATATTGTCGCCATCGAAGGCCAGCAACTCCGCGAGGCCGTGGGCTAGCTCCTGCGGAATTACAGAGTGACACAGGAAGATTAATTATACAATATGGGAATTCAAGCGCTGATTAAATAATGTAATGGAATACGATGAGATTAAATAGTGTATTGGGATCTGATGGAATTAAATAGTGCATTGGGATCTGATGGAATTAAATAGTGTATTGGGATCTGATGGAATTGAATAGTGTATTGGGATCTGATGGAATTGAATAGTATATTGGGATCTGATAGCATTAAATAATGTCATGGGATCTGATAGCATTAAATAATGTCATGGGATCTGATGGGATTAAATAATGTCATGGGATCTGATGGGATTAAATAATGTCATGGGATCTGATGGGATTAAATAATGTCATGGGATCTGATAGCATTAAATAATGTCATGGGATCTGATGGCATTAAATAATGTCATGGGATCTGATGGCATTAAATAATGTCATGGGATCTGATGGGATTAAATAATGTCATGGGATCTGATGGGATTAAATTATGTCATGGGATCTGATGGCATTAAATAATGTCATGGGATCTAATAGCGTTAAATAATGTCATGGGATCTGATGGGGTTAAGTATTGTGATGGGATCTGATGGGATTAAATAATGTCATGGGATCTGATGGGGTTAAGTATTGTGATGGGATCTGATGGGATTAAATAATGTCATGTGATCTGATGGGATTAAATAGTGTCATGGGATCTGATGGCATTAAATAATGTCATGGGATCTGATGGGATTAAATAGTGTCATGGGATCTGATGGGATTAAATAATGTCATGGGATCTGATGGCATTAAATAATGTCATGGGATCTGATCGGGTTAAGTATTGTGATGGGATCTGATGGGATTAAATAATGTCATGGGATCTGATGGGGTTAAGTATTGTGATGGGATCTGATGGGATTAAATAATGTCATGTGATCTGATGGGATTAAATAGTGTCATGGGATCTGATGGCATTAAATAATGTCATGGGATCTGATGGGATTAAATAGTGTCATGGGATCTGATGGGATTAAATAATGTCATGGGATCTGATGGCATTAAATAATGTCATGGGATCTGATCGGGTTAAGTATTGTGATGGGATCTGATGGGATTAAATAATGTCATGGGATCTGATGGGACAAGAAAGTTTCAAGGCATCTGATGGGATAGAAAGTATCAGATATATAGATTCTATGAGATTTGATTAGACTAAATAGGATCGCATTGAAGATTTAGGTTTAAAAAACGGTCACTCACAGGATGCGAATCCTTGAGATCGGTAAAGTTGCCCAGTTTTCCAGTGAGTTTCTTGTACAGCACGGTGGGAAAGCGCACGTCCAGTATGATGCTATTATAGATGGCCAAGCCAAGCAGCATGCCGACTAACACGAATTCTCGTTCGCTATCCTCCGAGCCGGGATAGAACCAGAAAACTTGGGTGCGATGATTCAGGCTGAACATGCCGTAGTCGGGATTGAAAATCTGTTCAATTATTAGTTGAAAGAATTCCTTAGAAAGGCCGCCCTCGTCTATGCCCTGCTCGCCTTCGAATTCAATCATTAGCTGCTTCTTGAGGTCGGCTGGCGACTCCAGGCCGACCATCTCCAGCGTGAGTAGGGCGTCCTGTTAATGAAAATATGGTTTTTTAAAACTTAGAATATGAAAATAGAAAAGCTGCAACAACTACTGCCAGTAGCTTGGGCGTTAATAATATTTACTTATTATATTATAACCCTTCCTGCCAACACTACGGGTCTTAATCCTTTAACAGAACCCAAGGGTCCTAATCATTTAACTGAACCCTAATGGTCTTAATCCTACAGCCAAACCCTACGGTTCTTAATCCTTCCCCCAAAATGACGGGTCTTAATGCTTCCCCAAACCCAATGGATCTTAATCCTTCCTTAAAACCTACGGGCCTACAGTTTTCTATGCTTTTCCGGAAACTAACGAGTCCTAATCCTTTCAAAGAAACCTGTTGATTAAACTCTGAACCCTACAGGTCATAAAGCTTTCCTTGAAACCCATGTTTTTTAAGCCCTAATTTTAGCATTTAGTGGCCTAATAAGCCCCTTAATGAATCTTTAATTGGTTTATAAAACCTCAAACTGGACTAACACACACCTTACATGACCATAGTCTTGTAGATTTATGTATAAACCTTGAGTTCACAATTACTTTGCTTTTATCTACCAAAAGCGAATTAACAAGACAGACCTGTACAACATTAGTCCTTCGCACGTTAATCCTCAGATACATATTGTGATCATTGTGCGACATTAGCGACTGCAGTAGGGCGCCACGCCTTTCCTGTATCATGCGAATTCTAGAATCGAAATACAGCGCTACACTTTTAGTGTAGGTGGTCAGCAGAAACGGGTGATGCAGAAAGCTGAACGGCGGCATTCCGTCACGCAGCCGAGACGAAACGCCGGTCGAAGCTTCGGCACCGGCGCGTTCGGCTTCGATAAAAAACTGATAATCTCGTTCAACCGAAATCAGCTGGTTCAGGGTGTCGTTGATAAATTCGTCATCGGATATGGCCGGCCGGATACAGTCAGCTGGACGGCGAAATTGCAGCTTCTCAGCCAGCGGGTCCACCTTCCACAGCTGGCTGCCCTGGCGCCGACGCTCGGGTAGGTTGGCCTACCGACGGGGGGCGGAAACCGATAAGTCTACTCACAAACTCAACTGAGTCTACTCACAAACCCAACTGAGTCTACTCACAAAGCCAACTGAGTCTACTCACAAAGCCAACTGAGTCTACTCACAAACCCAACTGAGTCTACTCACAAAGCCAACTGAGTCTACTCACAAAGCCAACTGAGTCTACTCACAAAGCCAACTGAGTCTACTCACAAGCCCAACTGAGTCTACTCACAAACCCAACTGAGTCTACTCACAAACCCAACTGAGCCTATACTCACAAACCCAACTGAGCCTATACTCACAAACCCAACTGAGTCTACTCACAAACCCAACTGAGCCTATACTCACAAACCCAACTGAGCCTATACTCACAAACCCAACTGAGCCTATACTCACAAACCCAACTGAGCCTATACTCACAAACCCAACTGAGCCTATACTCACAAACCCAACTGAGCCTATACTCACAAACCCAACTGAGCCTATACTCACAAACCCAACTGAGCCTATACTCACAAACCCAACTGAGCCTATACTCACAAACCCAACTGAGCCTATACTCACAAACCCAACTGAGCCTATACTCACAAACCCAACTGAGCCTATACTCACAAACCCAACTGAGTCTACTCGCAAACCCAACTGAGTCTACTCACAAACCCAACTGAGTCTACTCACAAGCCCAACTGAGTCTACTCACAAACCCAACTGAGTCTACTCACAAACCCAACTGAGTCTACTCACAAACCCAACTGAGCCTATACTCACAAACCCAACTGAGCCTATACTCACAAACCCAACTGAGTCTACTCACAAACCCAACTGAGTCTACTCACAAACCCAACTGAGCCTATACTCACAAACCCAACTGAGCCTATACTCACAAACCCAACTGAGCCTATACTCACAAACCCAACTGAGCCTATACTCACAAACCCAACTGAGCCTATACTCACAAACCCAACTGAGCCTATACTCACAAACCCAACTGAGCCTATACTCACAAACCCAACTGAGCCTATACTCACAAACCCAACTGAGCCTATACTCACAAACCCAACTGAGCCTATACTCACAAACCCAACTGAGCCTATACTCACAAACCCAACTGAGCCTATACTCACAAACCCAACTGAGTCTACTCGCAAACCTAGATCAGTCTATACTTTCAAGCCCATGCTGGTTAACTAATACTCACTACTATCGTTAATTCTTTAGACCAGTAATATCATGAAAAAAGCTTACCCTGTCGTAATAGACATTTAGCGCGTCCAAGAATTTGCTAGTCCGTTCTCGTTCCCTGGATAGAGAGCTGCTTGAGTCCACTTGTCCTAGAAGGCCTGACGCATAATAGACGAGTTTAATCACTCGGCAGACGTCGCAAATGACAGCATCCTCATTTAGGGATCTTCCAGACTCATCATCGTCTTCGTTATCCATGAGTAGACAGCGCAGAGTTAGCAGCTGCATTAGTACAAGTAGTAGCATGCGTAGATCTTCCACAGATTTGTGCTTACACCAGAAACGAACCTGGAATCGTTTTTAATAAGGATTTACTTACACATGCTGTTTGAGATTCTGTTATTATCCTGTTTGAGCTACAGTCTACAGACCTCTGACGCAGAGGTCATGAGTTCGATTCTCGGCCAATGGGAAATCATTGTCATTGAGTGACACAAAATTGCGATAAATTTTAATGGGCCGAAATTCATGCAAACCTCGGCCGTAAAATGCGCCCCGGCATCAGCTGAGTTAGAAATTTTGGTCGGTGTACCGGCCACCACAGTCCATGGACTGAACAGCTGTATTGATTTTTGGCACTGGCTGTGCATCTGGCCCCTAATTGGCTTAAAAAAATATTATTTGCAGGGCTGCTGTGGGCATTGGGGCATCATTTGGTGACAGTAGACCCCGCAGCCAGCGAGGAGGCAATTCTGCTCATTCCGCTGACTTCTGAGCACACACTCACAGAGGTAAGTCTCAGGTGGTTGGCCATCATGAGCGAAAGTTGCACATTAAGACTCATCAGCAAAGCAGAAGAGAGAAGGCTTGGGGGCTTGTCGTGCCAAACAAGGCAGATGTACACAAATGTGTGCTCAGGAGTGGGCAGAATTGCCTCCTAGCTGACTGCGGGGTCTACCATGCTGTCACGAAATGAGTGCCCACAGCCCTGCTGCAAATATTATTATATATATTGTGAATTAATTAGAGTTAAGTGGTGCTTTTAATGAACAGTTAAACGCAAGAGTCTAATTATATGACTAGGCAACTATCCTATATAATGGTACTCCCGCTGTTTACCAAACGACTCACCAGTTCAGCCTGATACTCAGTAGGCAGCCTTGCCGCCAGCATGCAGATGGACGGCACAACATTCTCCATATTATTGGGATCGAATAATACGGAGAATTCGAATAGTACAGCGGCCACGCACAGGTGCAAAGGTCTAGGCCTGTCAGACAATTCCAATTTCACTTGGCGACAAAGAAAGTTAACTGAGCCGCACAGCGGATCCATGACAGACTTGTCGTACGGTATTAGTCTAGTTAGTTTGTGCACGCAATTAACATCTATGCGAGCTAATGCGTCTGCGATGCTCTTCTCCGAGGATTCGCTTTCGTGTTTCTCGTGCACACCTTCGGACGATGATGAGGACTTGTTTGGCGGCTTGAATGAGTTCACTGTGCGCTCGGGCGATGTGAATACTCCGCTTAATAATCTGACAAGCGGCTGCTTGTCCGGCAGGTCGGACATGCGACGCAACGTTGCTTCGGTGAACTCTTCATCCGCTGAAGGTGTCGGAGCTGACTGCTGCAGCTGAACCCTCGACGATGCTTTGTTTTGAGGTGATGATAGATTTAAATCGTTGATTTTCGAGACCGCAACTAAATCCCAATACCGAATTGTGACCCCAGATTCTAAACTGTGATCCCAAATACCACACTGTGATCCCAGATACTAAACTGTGGTCCCAAATACCACACTGTGATCCCAAATACCACACTGTGATTTCAGATACTAAACTGTGAACCCAAGTACCACATTGTGACCCCAGATACTAAACTGCGATCCCAGATACCACATTGTGATCCCAAATATCACACTGTGATCCCAGATACTAAACTGTGATCCCAAATACCACACTGTGATTCCAAATACCACACTGTGATCCCAGATACTAATATCCGATCCCAGATACTAGCTCCGATCCCAGATACTAGCTCCGATCCCAGATACTGGCTCCGATCCCAGATACTAGCTCCGATCCCAGATACTGGGATTCCAGATTCAAAGTTGTGATACCAGATATTATTATGAAATCTCAGTCTATACTAAACTTGGATCCCTAGATATCAAATCTCTTTATCTGTGTCCCAAACAAATAAATAAATTTCCTTTATTGTGAAAAGTTTTAGGCATTTGTTTAGTCCTCACCAGGGGCATTAGCGAAACTGTGGCTTATTGTATTCAGCTGATTAGCTTTCAGACTGGTGCTGCTAGATGACGGCAGAGAAGCCGCCACGCCAACGTGTTCATCGACTTCCATCATGGCCATCTCGTTGAGATTTACGCCACCGAGACCATCGCCGACAATTCCATTACCTTCAAGTACAATCGGCGGGGACACAGATCGCTGCTGACCAGTTAAAGAAGGCTGCCTAGTGGGTGCGGCAATGCTGCACAATTCGGCATTGGATTTGGCTAGTTCAACGGCCAACAAACCCAAAGAATTTTTGCTGCTAGAGATGCCAACGTGTTGAAATTGTGGACTAGAGGCGCAGTTCGGACTGGGACAGTTGTAGATGCCGCAGCCCTCAGTGAGGCGCTGATAGTGCTCTCTGATGAGCTCAGTGAGACGCTCGCGCGAGGAGGCCATGGTGTGCTTTAGAATCGCTTCTGTTCTTCTTATATACTAGAGCTAGAGCTACGTCAATCTAGTGATCATCAACAATTAGATGATAGATTTCTGTTTAACCTACTTTGTTTGTGACACTACCGTTCTGACTTTCTCTGTTGGAAATAAAAATGTAATATGTTTGTATTGATTAGGTTTAAAATTTATGTAATTTAGACAATATAGACAATACTATAAACTGTTTAAAAGTGAAAACTTTATGAAGCTATACTTGATTTACAAATTAGCTAGCTATATATAAGAACTATGAAATGAGTTTTTGGCATGGCACATTAAACATAGAACTTTAATACTAGAACCATGAAGGGGGGAATCCCCCCATGACAATTTTTTACTACACCTGTATGGGACAATGCAAGCACGCAAAACTCAAGAACATGGGCCAACTTTTTGTTGTGCTAGCTTAAGTCACCAGCTTTTCAGACCATTAAGACATTCAAATGTTTCTAGCCAAAGGTCAGATTTTTCCTATAAGTGCTTGTGCATTTCATACACCCTATTCACAAATTAGCACTGTGCCTCAGTGTAGCATTGTCATACCTTCAAAATTTATCAGCATGTCAGCCAAATATGCCTACTTCATCTGTCTTTGGTGGTCACCTAACTTTATCTAGATAGATTTGCTGGACTTTCAATGGCTACAACAGGTCGAAATAGGCCACTATAGACACCCTGATGCAAATTTCTGCAATTTGGTTGATCAAGACTAATTATTAGGTGCAACGGGCTCTGGCTAAAATCCTCATATTCTAAATCGTCATATGACAATTGTAAAAAAATAACAACATTATCTAAATTGACATATTGTCCGCATTGGACAATGTGACATTAACGAAGTCGTCATATTGTTATTTTATTGGCTCCGCAAACAGCTTTGTTGTTGAAAGTATAAGCAAAGCGAATCATACATTTTTGGCCTTGTCTCACTTGGCTCAACAAAAATAATGTCATTTGAGCCACTCAAAGTATATTGCACATTACATAACATGTGCACTAAATTTCATTCAGCATATAGCTATGTACATGTAACTCAAATGTGCCTTTCTAATGCATTGTCATGATTTGCAATATTTGCACATTGCATTTGTCTGTTCATTGTGCCTACCTAAAGCTTTTATTGGTGCTTTTTTATCAGCATTTACTTTTAACTGCCTTTAAATCAATTAATTGTTTGAATTACGCATCATCAAATATTCAAATCACATTCATAATTAAAATGAGCAACGAACAAATAGTCAAGATCGTCATATTAAATTGAATATTGTGACACTTGCGCAAATCGTCATCATCATATGACGTTTTAGAATATGATGATTTGATCTGTACCCATGCAACGCAACCACAGTACACCATTGCCTAGTCTGTCAACCAATCAGTTACCACTTAATGCTGTTAGCATTCAGGTGCTACCAAATAAATGCTAGGCATAACTATGGGCAACAAGATGGTATAAAAACGGGCAGCAAAATGGCTTGGTAGCCCTACTGTTGATCAAACTTATATTTATGGCTATCTACACAGCAATAACCCTAGCGAAGCTATTTACTGAATTAGCTACTTAGATAACTAATATTGGGGTTATATGTATTTGCCCACTGTAATTGCACAGGCAAATTGATGACTAAATAAAAAAAATAATAAAATTATTGTAGAGTTATTGGTTAAGCTGGTCATTGTTAAAACATTTTATGACGAAAAAACTGATTACGTCTATGAATACAAAAACGATATTTGTTCAGTAATTTTATCATAGCAGAAAAAATATTATTGTTGATATTGTTGCCAACGACCATTTTAAAAAATCGTGTTCTAGTGGTCATTGGTTGTTGCATCTAAGATATTGTCCTAACTTCGCAAGGCTTAAATTAAGAAATTTAAATATTGGTTTTATAGGAACTAACAAAAATACATGTTTTCACTCTTAGTGTAGATTACAAATATGACTAAAATAATCAGTTATAAATTAAAAATATTTTAAAATTTGGTTAAATATATTGTTGACTATAGTACTGTCTAGCTTTGTTTCTACAGTTTTTGAGTCATTCGCTTGTTTTAATTTTGAAAATTCTGCATTTTTAGATCCCCAGATTATAAACATTTATTTATAATTGTGCTAAGTTTTATTCCACCAAAATATTGTAAATATTGTATATGTCTTGAAAAAACATATAATATCTTATTTAAACTATAAGACTACGAAGAACGTTTCACTTTGTACCTTGCTAATGACTGACTTTAATAGATCATCAAACGGGATTTAAAAGAAATGGACGAGAGTACATCATTAGTTGAAGTAACGGAAGTAGTTTCAGCCGTTAAGCGGTTAAGTGAATTAAGTAAGTTGTCGAATTACTTCCTTCTTTCGATACCCAGGCTTCATTAATATTTGAACGACTTTTTACTTGTCAAGAAATTTCAAGAAGAAAATTTTTCTATTCAACATTTTTACTAAGCTTTGAAAACTTCTTGTCATATTTTTAAGCATCATTTTTTATACATAAGGTCCCAGCATATTCTAATAAGCAGTGAAAATGTGAACTATATGTTTTAAGGTGAGCGAATGAGAACTAAATCATTTGGGTTCGGAGAAGCCGATATCTCCCACATCGACAATATTATAGACGCACTTCACGAGCTGGTAAGAAGTCGCTAAGCGTTTTTTATACGTTTTTTTATTTATGAATTTTTAAAGGATGTCTAATTCTATATTTTTAACAGGATATGCACAAATGTCACGCAAAAGATGTGCTTGAGACTGAAACAATAAAATGTGCCGCAGTTCGGCACAAACTCATGCACTATCCGGACGAAATCAATCGAGAGATTTATGGTAAAAAAACAGAATTCATGTCTAATACTCCTAAAATAAATCAATAATTAGTGAAAAGCGTTTAACCAATTTATTTAAATTAACAAACAGAAGCTGTTCTGGTTGCAAGACAGTCAAATGAAGCCACAATCGGCAAGATCAAACGGCAGCTCGAGCAGCTAACAGGCGAAGCCGAGAAAGTCGAACAGCTGGCTGACAGAGTCGATGCTGAGAATGAAAAGCTGAGGTTGGTGATGCTTTGCTCAAAGCTATTGATTACTTTGTGTGATTAAAATTAAAAAATAGAGAAATGGAGACCTTGGTGCCAGAGACAAGCGCGATTGATCGGTCTGCCACTGACTCCTAGAAAATTTGCTTGGATTTAAAGGAATTTTTTATTCTGAAATTTTCAGACCAGAAATGGCAGCCATAAAGTCGGATTTCGACGCCAACTTCGCCCGACTAAACGACCTCCTAGCGGAAAAGGCCGCTTGCCAGATTGAGCTCAACGATATGCGCGAAGAATTGCGACAGGCCAACTCCCGCATAGTCGACCTGGAAGAGGACTCGCTGCTGCTGGCGGAACGGATGGTCGAGGAGCGGCAGCAGCATGTTGACACCATGCAAAGCCTGCGCGAAGAGACGGTGAAGGAATACATATGTTTATCTCGTTACTATCTACTTAAAGTAGTTACCTACTTAAAACCTACTTAAACTACTTAAACCTACTTAAACTACTTAAAGGTAAAAAAACTAATCCTCTACTGTACAGATTGGAAATGTGTATACCTAGTAGGGATGAGCAGGGATGAGTAGGGATGAGCAGGGATGAGTAAGGATGAGCAGGGATGAGTAAGGATGAGCAGGGATGAGTAAGGATGAGCAGGGATGAGCAGGGATGAGCAGGGATGAGCAGGGATGAGCAAGGATGAGCAGAGATGAGTAAGGATGAGCAGGGATGAGCAGGGATGAGTAAGGATGAGCAGGGATGAGCAGGGATGAGCAGGGATGAGCAAGGATGAGCAGAGATGAGTAAGGATGAGCAGGGATGAGCAGGGATGAGTAAGGATGAGCAGGGATGAGCAGGGATGAGCAGGGATGAGTAAGGATGAGCAGGGATGAGTAAGGATGAGCAGGGATGAGTAAGGATGAGCAGGGATGAGTAAGGATGAGCAGGGATGAGCAGGGATGAGCAGGGATGAGCAGGGATGAGTAAGGATGAGCAGGGATGAGCAGGGATGAGCAGGGATGAGCAGGGATGAGTAGGTATGTGCAGGGATGAGCAGGGATGAGCAGGGATGAGCAGGGATGAGTAAGGATGAGCAGGGATGAGCAGGGATGAGCAGGGATGAGCAGAGATGAGCAGGGATGAGCAGAGCCAAAGCAGCTGTAGTACAAGCGAACATACTAGTATAACTGAGCAACTGAGCAAAATTCTCTTTGAATGCAAGAAAACAAGTGAATAATAAAATTTCAGACTCGTGTTGAGCATCGTCTGAGTAGCTGCATCGTCAAGGAGGATGAGAAGCGGAGAGAATTTCTTGCCGTCAACGAGATACTTGAGCAGTCCGATTTGGAACTGGGTGACGCGATTCAGGTGTGCAAATACATTCGCAGTTATATGTGATCACAAAGTTCTAAGCAAATAAGTGACTGAGAAAATTCCTTACTATATACTTGTATTTTCATACAAAATTCCCTTCTAGGAGCACAATTACCTGGAGCACGGAATAGCTATGCTGCAATTGCAGCAGCAGGACACTGACAAAGAGCAGGCACTAATCCAGATGAACAAGGAGCAATTAAAAAATAACATGTCAGTATTTTTTACATACGCTTTTTTGCATAAAATAAAAATATTTTAATCCGTGTTATCCTACTGACAGTAGGGCGATTAGCTTTATCTTTTTCGTATCCACAATTTAGCGAAGCACTGTCCACACAGAGTCGCTCATTGGCATCGGAGCATCAGGTCCAGGTGGCCGAGCTGCAGAGGACACTCGAAGATTTGGAGGTTAAAACTCAACAGCAGACTGTTGTCAAGGAGAAGGCTGTTGCGAAGAAGACGGAGGTGACTGGTGCGTGACGAGTAATGGAAGTGGTTTAGAGCTGGGATCTGAGAGAGTGAGAGCAGGGATATGAGAGTGAGAGTGAGATCAGGGATCTGAAAGTAAGGGTGAGAGCATGGATCTGAGAGAGTAAGAGCTGGGATCTGAGAGAGTGAGAGCTGGGATCTGAGAGAGTGAGAGCTGGGATCTGAGAGAGTAAGAGCTGGGATCTGAGAGAGTGAGAGCTGGGATCTGAGAGAGTAAGAGCTGGGATCTGAGAGAGTGAGAGCTGGGATCTGAGAGAGTGAGAGCAGGGATCTGAGAGAGTGAGAGCTGGGATCTGAGAGAGTGAGAGCTGGGATCTGAGAGAGTGAGAGCTGGGATCTGAGAGAGTGAGAGCTGGGATCTGAGAGTGAGTGAGAGCAGGGATCTTAGAGTGAGTGAGAGCAGGGATCTTAGAGTGAGTGAGAGCAGGGATCTGAAAGTGAGGATGAGAGCAGGGATCTGAGTGAGTGAGAGCAGGGATCTGAGAGTGAGTGAGAGCAGGGATCTTAGAGTGAGTGAGAGCAGGAATCTGAGAGTGAGTGAAAGCAGGGATCTTAGAGTGAGTGAAAGCAGGGATCTTAGAGTGAGTGAAAGCAGGGATCTTAGAGTGAGAGTGAAAGCAGGGATCTTAGAGTGAGAGTGAGAGCGGGGATCTTAGAGTGAGTGAGAGCAGGGATCTTAGAGTGAGTGAGAGCCGGGATCTTAGAGTGAGAGTGAGAGCAGGGATCTTAGAGTGAGTGAGAGCAGGAATCTGAGAGTGAGTGAAAGCAGGGATCTTAGAGTGAGTGAAAGCAGGGATCTTAGAGTGAGTGAAAGCAGGGATCTTAGAGTGAGAGTGAAAGCAGGGATCTTAGAGTGAGAGTGAGAGCGGGGATCTTAGAGTGAGTGAGAACAGGGATCTTAGAGTGAGTGAGAGCCGGGATCTTAGAGTGAGAGTGAGAGCAGGGATCTTAGAGTAAGTGAGAGCAGGGATCTTAGAGTGAGCGAGAGTTGGGATCAAAGAAAGTGAGAGAAGTGATCTGAGAAAAGTACATAAAAACAGGAGCAAGTGTCTTACTAGCAGTTTAGTTGTGGTAGTAGTATCAATTGTAGTAAGTTAGCTAGAAAAAATGCACCAATAACTTTTTCAGTTCGAACAGTTACAATCCAAAACAACGAGACTAATTCTAAGAAATCACAGGCCACTGAAGACAGGTGAGTGGCTGAAGAAGATGGTAATGTGAGTGCGATGTCCTGAGACATCTAACAGCAAAAATTTTCCTTTCATTTTCGCAGTCTGAAAGAAGGAAAGCAGAAGTTGAAAGCGAAGTCAACTGATGTGGCCAAGATGCGGCAGGAGATTCTGGATATGGAGGGACGGCGAGCCGAACTAGAGGACGCGGAGAGGTCAGTATTTTGGCGCCATTTCAAATTGAAAGCGCAATAAAACAAAAGTTATGTTAAAGTACTATTTAATTTTTTCAGGGCGGAAAAAGAGGGCTGGCTAAATCCTTCGGAGCTGCTGGAGGGGTGAGAGCTGGTTAGATGCACTTTATTATTTACGTGTAAAATTAAGATTAAAACGATCTACTAACCTACTATTCAGTTTAACCTTACTATTCAGTTTTGTTATAGTTAGAAAACCTATACAATCCAGTTTTTTCGTTAATTGCAAAAAGCAATAAATATTTTTTGATCTCAATCATATTACATTCACTTCTGTCAAGCTGTAAACTTAAAAAAAGTTATGAATAAAGTTTGCAATATAATTTGTAAAAATCCCAGCGGCTCTGAGCAGCTGGTGCAGTTTATGGAGTCACGTGACCGGGTCGCAGAGCAGCAGCAACAGCACAGGACTGTGCCGCCAAGTTCTGCTGAAGAAACGACTACTCTGCCAGGGGCCAGCGTGATGGAGATTCAGGACACGATCGAGTTGCATCGCCGGCGTAGGCAGCAAAGAGAGGCCCGTCTGGCCAAGGAGGCGGGTCAGAGGCCCTCGCTGTTCCGGCGGGTCACCGAGTTTGACCTGTGCGAAACAAAATAATAAAAATGAATAAAAATAGCGTTTTTAATTAGAAAACACGTGGGATAGCGATCATGAATTCAGCGTTTTCGATTTTTAAACTGGCGCGTAAATTTAAAGTGGGATATTTACATAAAACACCGGAAAAATTATAACAACACGTAAAGCATTAGTCGTGTTTCAAAGTATCAAAACAGGGTTACCAATCACGATCGTCAGTCACGAGAAGTTTTTAAACAATAAAAACTATTTCTACGAGCAAAAATATGTTGAGTACACGAGTATATCACGGGATAGATGTTGTAGATTGAACGGTTAGATTAAAAAAGCAGTTTGATGTCACGACTAAGGTCGCAGCACTACTGAAATTAATAAACAATCAAACAAGATAGATAGACCTATATTTTTTCTCGTTCCTCATTCAGCTTTTAAAATCGTTTTTCAACCTAGATGTTTACTATTTTTGCAGATTATATTTACTTTTTGTGCTTCAGTTCTACAGCACGCAAAGTCACTCATTTGAAAAAAACATTTACTTGTTGATCCACACATTGCACCTTAATTTTTATTTGACCTTGTGACTTTTCGCCTGCTAAAAATGAGTTATAAACGAAAATAATATACACACCATATTACTACTTGTTTCTATTTTTTTCTGCCAAAGTATTTTTATCGCATTTCGTTTTAAAAAGCCAGCCAAATCCTATTTCTCCGCAGAAACAGTGTCCTGGACTTTAACAAACAGATAGCCGAATGGAAGGAGAAACTTGAGCAAGAAAGAACAGAAAGGTAATATCGCAATTCAGTATAGTTTATTTTCTATAATTATTGTCTTGGAGCTCAAAAAACATTTTATTTAGGTTTTAAAAATATAGAATTACATCTTTTGTTCTTATAATAGCTGCAGACGAGAATTGACGTCATTCTAAAAATAGCATATGACGTATTTATTATTGATTCTAAAAATAGAAATAATCTTGCACTAACACGTGTCCTATTAGAAATAGAAAATTATGTGTGCAAGCAAACTAATATAAATAGTATAAATTGACAGGCAAAAAATCGAGTTAGTCAGCGACAAGCTGCGGGCCGACATCAAACAGTTCAACGACGATGACGCAACCGAAGTCAGCGCTATTAACAGCCAGATCGAAGAATTTAAGCGCGAGAAGGTCGCGCTGGAACAGGAGGTTTGTCAGGAGGTTTCTCAGAAGACTGAGAAAGGTCTAATAAATTACATATTCTATTGAGCTAATCTTAGCAGAGAAAATTAACCATACCTTGAATTCTAGCAAAGCCGGCTGCAGTCAACAATGCATTCGGACGAGGCCCGTCAAAACAATTTGAGAGCTCAACTGTCGAACCAGAGGAGCCAGTTTGAGAAGGTTCGCTCCGCACTCAAAGCCGAAGCAGATCGTCTGGCCACGGAGGCCGAGCGCTTTCGCCAGGAATCGTCGGCGCGTGACGCGGAACTGAGCAATTTGGCGCCAAAATTTGCCGAATTCGAAGGCTTCTATCAGCGGGCCATTGTGGACTATGACGCTTTGAAGCGCAGTCTGGCAGCGTTGAAGAATCGCCGAACTAGATTGGAGGACTCGTCCAGACGGACCGGCGAAGAGATTCAACGCCTCGGCGGCGAGATTGACAGGCTGCGCCGGGACAAGGAGAGACGCACGGCGCAGTCGGCGGCCGAACTAGACGGCATGGCCGAGGAGCGGATCCGGATTGAGCGAGAGATCTACGCGCTCGGCTGCAAGTTGCAGACTGTGCTGAGTGAGAATGCCAAGCTCACTGCTGGCGTGGACAGGTGCGAGCAAGATTGGCTTTGTATTTGTAGCAGCTAATGGTTCTGTGGCTTAATTATGGCGACGACTGGTTGACTAATTTAGTAGCTAATTGAGTAGTCGATTGAGTGGCCGACTGAATGGCTAATTAGGAGGTTAATTTAGTAGCTATTTAAGTGCCTAATCGAGTGACTGATTGAGAGCCTAATTGAAGGGCTAATTGGGGGCTTAATCGAATGGTTGATTGGGAGCCTAATCCTGAGCCTAATCCTGGGCTAATCGTGAGCAAGTTTTAGAGGCCTATTTGAGTGTCTAATTAAGGAGCTAATTGAGTGCCTAATTAGGGAGCTCATTGAGTGTCTAATTAAGGAGCTAATTGAGTGTCTAATTAGGGAGCTAAGTGAGTGTCTAATTAATGAGCTAATTGAGTGTCTAATTAAGGAGCTAATTGAGTGTCTAATTAAGGAGCTAATTGAGTGTCTAATTAAGGAGCTAATTGAGTGTCTAATTAAGGAGCTAATTGAGTGTCTAATTAAGGAGCTAATTGAGTGTCTAATTAAGGAGCTAATTGAGTGTCTAATTAAGGAGCTAATTGAGTGTCTAATTAAGGAGCTAATTGAGTGTCTAATTAAGGAGCTAATTGAGTGTCTAACCTCATTTCATGTGCCTAGAGCATAACTATAACCTAGTTGACTAATTGATTGGCAAATTGAGCAGCTAATTAATCAGATATCTGTGTGGCTATTATCTTCTCACCAATTTTTTCCGTCGCAGGCTGGAGCGCCAGATGCGCTCAATGCAACAAACCTGGGAGCGAGCAGTGCCAGCCAAGGCGAGAATTGAGCAGCGTCGAGATTCGTTGGGTCGTCAGCTGAGATCAGGCAGAGAGTGCGACTTCGCACTAGCAGCCAAATTCCAAGAAACCAATAGAAAATTTCTATCAACCCTGACGATTATCATCGACGATACGGAGGCTCGCCGGGCCATTGTGGAGGCCGTGGCCGACGGTCTTGATAAGGAGCTGAATTATTTGGAAGATTTTCTGAAAACTTCCGACGAGTAAATGCCACGGATGGCGTTATCATACTACTGATTATGAACAACAAAAAGTAGTATAGAAAGGATTTTTTACCGATATATATATCTAAAATATTGTTTTTGTTATTTAGTCACTTAATTTTTTTCTAGTCTTTAAACAATAACAATTTTTAGGTTGTTTGCAACTTCTACTTCTTTATGAATTTCTACTTTTACCTTCGTGCAATATTAAGTTTTTTAAGCTTCTGAGTCTATTCAGTGATTACTTTTTCATCTGGTTGCAATTATTTGTTTTACTGCTGTCGTTTTATTACTGCTTATCTGTCTTGGTTTCTAGCAATAAATGGTTATATTTTGTTTGCCTTTTGGAATATTTTTCATTCGGTCTTCTTCAGGCTAAAGGATGTTCAGAT
Organism: Macrostomum hystrix; assembly: GCA_950097015.1. Classification (NCBI taxonomy): domain Eukaryota; kingdom Metazoa; phylum Platyhelminthes; family Macrostomidae; genus Macrostomum; species Macrostomum hystrix. The sequence continues at coordinate 1,335,378 of CATNEN010000008.1, forward strand.
TGTTCTCTTTATAATTTTCTGTGCTGATTTCAATGGACGATAAAAAAGTTAACAGTTAGGATTGCTGTTAGATCTATGAGGTCTGTGAGAATTAGATCTGTGAGATCTGTTTATCTGTGAGATCCGTGAGAGACTTGTGAGATCTGTGACATCTGATGTCTGTGCGATCTGAAATCTGTGAGAGCCCTGAGATATGTGAGATCTGAAATCTGTGAGATCTGAAATCTGTGAGATCTGAAATCTGTGAGATCTGAAATCTGTGAGATCTGAAGTCTGTGAGATCTGAAGTCTGTGAGATCTGAAATCTGTGAGATCTGAAATCTGTGAGATCTGAAATCTGTGAGATCTGAAATCTGTGAGATCTGAAATCTGTGAGATCTGAAATCTGTGAGATCTGAAGTCTGTGAGATCTGAAGTCTGTGAGATCTGAAATCTGTGAGATCCGTGAGATCTGTGAGATCTGTGAGATCCGTGAGATCTGTGAGATCCGTGAGATCCGTGAGATCCGTGAGATCCGTGAGATCCGTGAGATCCGTGAGATCCGTGAGATCCGTTAGATCCGTGAGATCTGGGAGATCTGTGAGATCCGTGAGATCCGTGAGATCCGTGAGATCCGTGAGATCCGTGAGATCTGTGAGATCCGTGAGATCCGTGAGATCCGTGAGATCCGTGAGATCCGTTAGATCCGTGAGATCTGGGAGATCCGTGAGATCCGTGAGATCCGTGAGATCTGGGAGATCTGTGAGATCCGTGAGATCCGTGAGATCCGTGAGATCCGTGAGATCTGTGAGATCCGTGAGATCCGTGAGAAATATTAAAACAAAGGACCATGAAAGAATTTTATCCTTTTCAAATATTTATCTTGGAGCTGCAGTCCCTTCTAATTCTGATCCCAATTCCAGCCGTTGCTAACGTTACGATAGGGATAATAATTAATTCATAGGGGATCAGGGATTTGACTGTAGCCCCTTGGAATGCAGAGAGAAGACCACTGGTTAGCATGGGATGGAAGATAAGGATAAGTTTGTTGAAATTGCTGATTGGTCGCCGGACTTCTAAATCTCAATCTGGATCGGGTCCAGTGAGTGAAATGTCCGACCCTACTCAGAACTAGCCTCGGCTCTGTCTTGTTCGTCACCATGGCAACGCTTGAGAATGAGACTGCCAGGGCTACGTTTACTTAAAAACTGAGAAAATTTCCGGGTTAGCGACCCCTGATCCCAATTCCCTGTTTCACCCCAGTCGGTCAGATATTATTTACCATTTTAGTTTTGTACCGCAAATTTACGATTGACAACTTGAGAGAGAGAGAGAGACCGGTTCAAGTGATGGAGATTAACCTGTCAGCTTCAGCGGGTAAGACTAAGAAAAAATAATTGTCCAATCTGTACAAAAAGATTAAATTTGTACAAGATTGTTGAAACTGTACAAGAATGTTGAATCTGTACAATAATTTTGAAACTGTACAAGAATGTTGAATCTGTACAATAATGTTGAAACTGTACAAGAATGTTGAATCTGTACAAAAATGTTGAATCAGTACAATAATGTTGAATCTGTACAAGAATGTTGAATCTGTACAAGAATGTTGAATCTGTACAATAATGTTGAAACTGTACAAGAATGTTGAACCTGTACAAGAATGTTGAATCTGTACAAGAATGTTGAACCTGTACAAGAATGTTGAATCTGTACAAGAATGTTGAATCTGTACACGTTTTTTTAGCTCCTTATGATCAAGATAAACAGTCCAAAGTTAAACATTTGGCTTACAAAATAATCAGAGTGAGAGAAAAGTGTTTGTCTTTCATTTCGATTAAAAATTTCTTTCAGATCACGACAAATCTGTGTCGGGGCCGAATGGTGGCGGTGCATCGGCGCCTAAGGTCGGCAACTGCTTCATTAAATTTCCTTAGATGACTAAGTGCAATGGGAAAAATTTCCTAAAAAATCAATCAATTTTAGCAGACTGCATTGGCCACGCCTGGTGCCAAATCAGCGTTGCAAGCAACAGCAGCAGCAACTAATGATAAAAAGCAGCAGCAGCAGCAGCAGCAGCAACCAAAGATTCGAGAATATCGACGGTCACAGGTGAATAATGATGGCACTAGTACTTTAATAATGAATAGTTCTGCATACCACAGTGTGTTAAAAATTGGTTGTCTGTGTACACAGCCTCAAAAACTTTAATTATCGCACCGAAATTTCCATTGCAGTCGAAAATAATTCGAGTAAGTTTTAAGTTTGAATTTGTTTTGTATTTTTTGTTGAAAATACAAGTTGTACTTTACAAGGTATGTAGTTTTTTCTCTTGGATATCTGTCTATGAAAAGTGCTAGAACTTTTCTTAGAATTTACAAAAAAAAGAAATTAATGTAGGCTATCTTCAAAAGTGTGTTCAATTTATTACTTAAATTAGTTAACTGTTAGGTAACCGTTTAACTGTTAAAAGGTTATCTAGATCGTTTCTAAGAATTAGTTTTTTCTATGAACTAGTTTTAGAAAACTAGTCTTTAGCTTCCTAGAATGTGTATTTTATCCTTTCTCGGAATGTGTCTTTGATCGTTTCTTGTAATGTGTCTTTGATCGTTTCTTGTAATGTGTCTTTGATCGTTTCTTGTAATGTGTCTTTGATCGTATCTTGTAATGTGTCTTTGATCCTTTCTTGGAATGTGTCTTTGATCGTTTCTAAGAATTAGTTTTTTTTCTAAGAACCAGTTTTAGAAAAGTAGTCTTTAGCTTCCCAAAATGTGTATTTTATCCTTTCTCGAAATGTGTCCTTGATCGTTTCTTGGAATGTGTCCTTGATCGCTTCTTAGAATGTTTATTTGATCGTTACTTGGAATGTGTCCTTGATCGTTTCTTGGAATGTGTCTTTGATCGTTTCTAAGAATTAGTTTTTTTTCCTAAGAACTAGTTTTAGAAAACTAGTCTTTAGCTTCCTACTCGTAGAAGGTGTATTTTATTGTTTCTCGGAATGTGTTCTTGATCGTTTCTTGGAATATGTCTTTGATCGTTTCTTGGAATATATCTTTGCTCGTTTCTTGTAATGTCTGATATTTTCTTGGAACTTGTCTTTGATCGTTTCTAAGAACGAGTCTTTGATCGTTTCTAAGAATGAGTTTTTTATCGTTTCTACAAAATAGTATTTCAAATAGTAATTGCTATTCCCAATAATCAGTTTTCACAAATTACATATTTATTCGTTACGTTTTGTGAATCAAATAGATCAAAAACTTTCCACGAAGAGAGGTCACTAATTATTTTTTAAATACGAAAAACTGATGCGACTCAAACAAAAAAATGCTAATTTTAAAAGAGCGGTGAACAATGACTTCAGATGGACGCCAGGCACTTGTACATGGCTGAGCGAATGGCACTGTTCCTTGGCGTGGAACCCAACCAATTGGAAGAGTGGATCATGCAGGATCCGAAATTTTCCAAGTTCGATCGATTCTTTGCTGCCAACGGAGCTAAGACAATGCTATTCTATTTTCAGCAGAAGGTACTCATCGATAGCTTTTTAAAAAATGCAAAACTAGCTCAAAAATGTGCTCAAACTATTTAATGTATTTTATTCACAAAATTTATTAGCCCGGAGTCGCTAACGACGCCAAGCACCTGGTGATAAGCGATGGAAAAGATTATGTGAGTAAATTCGTTTTTGTATTTTTTTTATCCTGAATCATTTGCCAGTTTAACATAGATGAACTAGAATGGAAGCCAATCTTCCAGAGTGGAAGCCAATCTTCCAGAGTGGAAGCCAATCTTCCAGAGTGGAAGCCAATCTTCCAGAGTGGAAGCCAATCTTCCAGAGTGGAAGCCAATCTTCCAGAGTGGAAGCCAATCTTCCAGAGTGGAAGCCAATCTTCCAGAGTGGAAGCCAATCTTCTAGAGTGGAAGCCAATCTTCTAGAGTGGAAGCCAATCTTCTAGAATGAAAGCCAATCTTTCAGAGTGGAAGCCAATCTTCTAGAGTGGAAGCCAATCTTTCAGAGTGGAAGCCAATCTTCCAGACTGGAAGCCAATCTTTCAGAATGGAAGCCAATCTTCCAGACTGGAAGCCAATCTTTCAGAGTGGAAGCCAATCTTACAGTGTGGAAGGCAATCTTACAGTGTGGAAGCCAATCTTCCAGACTGGAAGCCAATCTTTCAGAATGGAAGCCAATCTTCCAGACTGGAAGCCAATCTTTCAGAGTGGAAGCCAATCTTACAGTGTGGAAGCCAATCTTACAGTGTGGAAGCCAATCTTACAGTGTGGAAGCGTGTTTCAGAAAGAAGTTTGTTTTTGGGCTGAAATCGCTGAAAGGGAACCCAAATCAGGGAAGCTGGAACCAAAAAATCTTCTGCAACCCCCTCCCAGCCGCTCTTGGGCGTCGCCTTCCTGTTCACCCGCACCACTCCGCGTGCCATCACGGCGCACAACTATGCCAACGAGGTGAACTTCAGCTGTATGGACGCCAGCGAAGGCCGCTTGCTGGACGCCCTGGAGAGCTACCTGGGCGGCATCGTGCTGCCAGGCCTCGTCAACCTGTCAGACTGGGGTGGCCAGCTGTCCGCTTCGGCGCCAGGTGGCAGTTCAACTGGACGAGCCAAAATTGACGAATATCTGAGCGCTGTCCAGCGGCTGTTGGACTCCCTGGCCGGCGCCAAGGCCAGCATGCGCAGTCAGGTGCTGCTCAGCGACCCGCCCGAAGATCTGGCGCAGAGGGTGCACTCGCCCGTTGATCTGCAGCTCGCTGGTGAATCAGGGGGGCAAGAGAGGATGGAGGACTCTGATTGGTTGACAAAGGGGATGATAAGGGATCAGTTTGTAGTGATAGTGATGAGGTAGTGATGAGGTAATAAAAATAGTCATTGTGATGATGGGGATAATTTGTAAAACTAATTTCTAAACTAGTAAAGTGATGTTATAGTTACTCCTTGATGGGATTATGATGTCCAACTTGATGTAATATGTTTTACACTCCGAGGGAATAATTTGCAAACGGGGAAATAATTTTCAAACTGAGGGGAAAATTAACAAACTGAGGGAACAATTTTCAAACTGAAGGGATAATTTGCTGACCGAGTGGCTAAAAGGACAAATTGACAGGCTAATTTACTAATTGTGTTGATAATTTTGTGAATTAAATTGAATAAAAGTAAAAAACTAATAATTTGTATTATTTGGAGATTTAATTTAAAATGGAGTGTGAATGGATATTTTGACTGACTTGGTAACCTGAAGACGGAAGACAGGTTTTGGAAAATAATTGGATCATTTCTGAGATGAAGAGAAAAATTCTGTGGTCAACCCACCAATGCCAGTTCACAGCTCCGAGGCCCTAGAGAAGCTGGAGAAGCTGCTACTAAACTGGGCCAAAGAGATTGAGCAGGTCTTGAATGAGTCCGAACAGATCAGACGCGAGACAGACGACGTCGGACCGTCGGCTGAGCTCATCTACTGGAAGGGCCGCATGGCGAGGTTTAACAAGTGAGGCTACTGCTCTGCATCAAATCTGTATGGAAATTATATTGGATATGATCTAAAGAATTCTAGTTTACACAGACTCAAAAGAACGCATCACAATGTCGTCCTTCTAACACTCAGCCTCCTGGAGCAGATGGCCCGGCCCGAGGTTCGCAAGGTGGTCGCCATGCTTCACAACGCCAAGTCGCGGACCCTGCGAGTCTGGCTGGCTCTGGACTCGCGCATCACTGACGCGGCCAATGAGGCACGGGACAATGTCAAGTACCTGTACACGCTGGACAAATTCTTCGGCCCGCTAACGAAGAGCAACCCGGTGAATATGCGCGAGCACCTATCGGCCTTGATCAACGCGATCCGCATGGTTCACACAGTGTCGCGCTACTATAACACGTCGGAGCGCATGACGTCGCTATTTGTCAAAGTCACGAACCAGATGATCTTCGCCTGTCGGGCGCACGTTCGCGGCGGCATCAACGATGCCAACGGTAGTCTGTGGGATCAGCCGAGGGATCAGCTGGTAGAGCGCATGCGACAGTGCATCGACTTGAACTACGACTACCAGGCCGCGTTTCGACGCACTCGCGATCAGCTGCATCAGACGCCACAGGAGCGCCAGTTCGACTTCAGCGAGAACTACATCTTTGGAAAGTTTGACACCTTCTGCCGACGACTAGTGAAGGTTATTGACAGCCTGCAGGTTGTGCAAAGTTTGCGAGGCCTTCTCGACATGCGCACAGAGGGCATCGAGCAGTTGATTGACAGCTACAAAGCGATAGGCGATTTCTTTCGGAGGCGTCAGTACGATCCCTTAGATCATCGAGCTGCCGACTTCGACGCCGATTACGACGAGTTCAAGCGAAGCGTCGCTCAACTGATCGCGTCGCTCTACGCGTACGTCGACGACATCTTCCAGCGACCGATGTCAGTGCCGCAGCAGCTGGCCGTGCTGGGTCGCTTCGAACGCATCGAAGGCGTCCAGTTCGACTGGAGCGAGAAGCACGCCCGGATACTGCGCACCTACGCTCGCGAGCTTGAGACTGTGCGGCAGCTCTACCAGCGCAACAAGGACGACCCGCCTGTGGGCAGAAATCTGCCACCGATTGCCGGCAAGATTGCCTGGTCGCGCCACCTACTCGATAAGATCGAGAAGCCCATGATGGTGTTCAAGCACCAGAAGAAGGCCATACTCCAGCTGCCGGAGGCTAAGAAAGTCGTTCGCGACTACAATCGCACAGCGGAGGTTCTGCTAGCGTTCGAGGTTCTCTACCATAAACAATGGCTGGCCAGGGTGCAGCAGTTCCACGCCAGTCTGAACTCGCCACTGCTCACTAAGGACTCAAACACTGGCCGCTTGACAATTAATTTGGACTCAACCGTGACTGAACTGCTTCGAGAGGCGGCCTACATGCGCCGACTCGGTCTGTCGGTGCCAGACCAAATTGTGCGCCTCATGTTCTGCGAGATGGGCATTCGGGAGACACATAGAGAGTGAGTGTTGACACCGCGAAGCATAATCATAAGTGTTATTCAGTTTCCCCAGGACTTTGAGGCGATTTCCCCAGTCGGGACTTGCTATTTCTTGGTGCAATAATATAAAAATCAATTTCAGGAGGGCTGCGGAAATTGGCCCATCATTTGGTGACACTAGACCTGCCCATTCTGCTGACTCCTGAGCACACGCGCACACAGATATCGTATGCAGGCATTCACTCACACAGGGAGTGTACATCTGCCCTGACTTTCTCATCATCAGGCAATGTACCCTTTCACTGTGCGTTGAAGGTTGGCCTAGCCTTCTCTCTGCGGCTGCGCCCTAAATGAATATGGCCTCGCCGCGGAATCGAGCTCAGGGACGTTGGAGCGAGAGGCAACCGCTTTAGACCGCTCTGCCACCCCCACAATTTTTTGGGTGTTTGTTGACGGAATCTTTGGGGCTTGTCGCGTGACGACTCTGCACTACATTTTCTTGAGAGATTCGATGTTATGCTGAGTGTACACACAAACTGTGTCTTGAAGTCCAAAGGTTGCTTTCCAAAATTATCTCTAAAAATCGATTTAGATTCCAAATATACTAGGAGGACTAGTATCCATTCCGTCATGTTCCAGTCTGGAAGAGACCCTGCGCGAGTTTGATATAGTCTGCTCCGGCATTCCCGCACCGGTCCAGCCACTGATGAAGCCATTTAAAGAGCGAATCAATGAGACACTGGAGCCTGGACTTGGTCAACTCACGTGGATCTCCAGCAAGACTAGCGAGTGTAAGAGAGACCCGACTGATTTCTGTGCATTAGAGAAAACGGCGTTGAGCTCTTGATGTCCTCTTGGCTCTTTCAGACATAGCGAGTGTTCGCAGGGAAATAGCCAGCTTTCGCATTGTTGCCAAGCAATTAGCAGACATGATCCAGTGCCGGGTTGAGGCCCCGTTGGAGGAGATGTCGCTAACTGCGCTGATTGATCTGCCAGACGAAGAGCCCATGACGCCGGACGAGTTTGTGGCGATGACCGAGTCGACCTGCGCTGAGGCGGCCGTCTACCTGAAAAAGTGAGCACGCTACGTAGACATTTAAAACTGTGAAGTATTGTTTTTATGTTTTTTTGTTAGGCTGTGTACAGTTGTTCAGTCCATGGACTGGGTGGGCTGCCACATTCACCAAAATTTCTTCCCAAACGAATGCTAGTATCCATATGGTAGTTGCTGAACTGAAGCAATATTTAACAGTAGAACTACCAAGGGAGGGAATTCCCCCCCTGACTATTTTTTTTGCTGCACCCGAACGGAACAAGTGCATCTTTCTGTTACCGAGGAATGGCACTCGGCAAAGAAGTACACTCTATCTATTTATAAATTCAATTCTAAAAATATTTTTTTTCAGAAAAAAGTTTTTTTTGAGCCGTAGTGGCGCTTATTATACGCAAGGCTTTTAGAGAATTGCAAAAGGCTATCGGAGAAAATCTAAGGAACAAGCCTCCCAAATATCTCTTTAGGCAAAGCCGTCTGGTTGAAGCGGCTGTCGACAGCGTTGTCCAGACCATACTAGAGAGCCTGCCCCAAGGCAAGCGGGTACAAGCAGACTCCAGCCAGACGTGGGACTGCCTGGTCGATCAGGTCAATGTCGGCGCTGCAGCCAACTCTGCGAATCCAGGCGGAGGCGGTAGTGGAGGCAGTAAGCGCCAACGCTGCCAGGAGTGTCAGTACTGTCTGGTGTTCGCCTTCCTCAGCTACTACACCAACCGGAACACGGAGGCGCTGGTTCGCTGCACACGGCTCAGCTTAGACAGCCTACGACGACGCGCGAATCGCTCGACGCGGTCCGGACAGACGACTGGCGTTGTTGGCGGCGGCGTTGGCAGCGATGAAGCGCGTCATCGAGGAGCGGCTCCATCGGCGTCAGCGATTAATCATCATGACGCCTCTGCGACGGCAACAACGTCGACATCGACGACAAAAACAGCGGCAGGAAGTAGTGGCTCATTGACAGTCGCATCGCCCTTAGCCGCAGGTCCGCTATTCAAAGCTGACGTCGTCCTTCAGCTGCCTCGCATTGTGGCACAGCCGACACTGGACCAGACGCAGCAGCGAGTGAATCGAGCGGTCCGCCTGGTGTTGAAGATGGCCGCCGATCTGCCCCAGTGGCGCCACATGACCCTGACGCAGCGTCAGCAGCAGCGCAAACTGCAGGAGGAGAGCGCTCGAGCCGAAGGTCGCGACGTTGACAAGATGACTCCCCAGGAACTTGAAGAGCTGAAGCTGCCAAGCGGGAGCGCTATCAAGCCGCTGCATCGGCTCATTGCGGATCACAAGGATGTGGCAAAGATTGTCTCACAGTTGAACTCGCTGATCGGCGGCGTGCGAAGCGCCGAAGATCGCGGCACATTCAAAGAGTTCTACCGCTTCCAGAGCTTGTGGATTGAGGTTGGTGATGGCGGCGATGCAAATGCCACCCCAGATACTGCTTGCACCCTCGTATTATTGATACTCAATACGATCAACACAAACAAAACATAAAATTTAACTTTTTTTCTCAGGAAATCAATGTCAGAGTGAAGGAGTTTATGGACAGAAAGCCAACCCTATCTGACATGGCCGCAGTATTCAAGGATTTGTTTGTAAGTAGCTGCTTTGCACAAGTCCGTGCTCATGAGGTTTAGTTACCAACTCAAGCAATGTAACACTGGATGAGTACACCGGCACACTCTCACCCGTGTGTACGTACATCTATCCTGACTTTCTCATCGTCAGACAGTGTACAACTGTGCCTTGATGGTTTGTCCTCATGGGCCCAAATTGACCACCTGCCTACTCAGGAGACTGAAGGAGAGATCGGCAGCCTGCCCCATAGCTACCAGGTCGGCCCGATTCTCTACTGCACCGAGAGGCTCAAGGCCGCTTTGGCCGAAGAGTGCCGCGCTTGGCGCCTGGCCTATGGAAAGGCCCTCAACGAACGTTGCGGCCGCGCCATGGGCGAGGTTCTGGAATGGTTCGACAACCTCAAGAAGCTACTGGCCAGGCCGGTGCAGGATCTGGACGACGTTCGTGCGCACATGGCGGCCCTGGCTGAGGCTCGCGAAGGCGAGGTGCGGATCGACATGAGTATCGGGCCAATCGAAGAGACGTACGCCCTGCTCAGCAAATACGAGATCTTCTTCAACGATGGCAACGCGGAGCGCGTGGATTCGCTCGCCTATGAGCGGACCAACCTGCAGGAGCAGTCGCGCAATGTGCAGGAGCACCTGCTGGATATTCAGCCGAAATTTCGCGACGACCTACTGGCCGGCGTCGGGCTGTTTCGACGCGATCTGGCGATTTTTGTGGCCGACTACGACGCAAAGTGAGACATTTTGAAGACCATCAATGTTGTAAAATGCAGTCAAAAAGCAGAAAGTCTCTGTAGGCTCAGAGGGTGGGAGGTCGAATCTGAGCCCTGAGAAAACAGTTTGCCATCTCTGCAACTTTACAGAGGTCCCAAGGTGCCGAACATCTCACCGGAGGAGGCCTCGGACCGGTTGGCCATATTCCAGGGTCGCTTCAACGATCTGTGGCGCAAGTACGAGACTTACACGGGCGGCGAGGAGCTGTTCGGATTGCGGGAGAGCGACTACCCCGAGCTGCAGCGGATTCGCAAGGATCTCAGTCTATTACAGAAACTATACGGCCTCTACAACCAGGTGCTCGACACGCTGAACAGCTGGAAGGAGATCACCTGGTCCGAAGTGAACATTGAAAACATACGGCGCCAATTGGATTCGTTTCGCGATCGATGCCGACACCTGCCCAAAGCGCTGCGTACCTGGCAGGCCTACGTTGATTTGAGCAAGATCTTGGACGACTTCAGCGAGGTCATTCCTCTCCTGGAGATGATGTCCAGTGGCGCTATGATGCCGCGTCACTGGGAGCGCCTGGAGGCGCTAATAAAACAACGCTTTGATGTTGACTCGGAGACCTTCCAACTGCGCAGCCTCGTTGATGCGCCGCTGCTGGAGAAGAAGGACGACATTGAGGAGATCTGCCTGTCCGCCGTCAAGGAGAAAGAGATCGAGGGAAAGCTGAGGTGAGCTGCTGGCGGCCGGAGACACACAGAACTGACAGACACACAGAACTGACAGACACACAGAACTGACAGACAACCACAACTGTCAGCCAGAACTGACAGACACAGAACTGACAGACACAGAACTGACAGACACAGAACTGACAGACACACAGAACTGACAGACACAGAACTGACAGACACAGAACTGACAGACACAGAACTGACAGACAACTACAACTGTCAGCCAGAACTGACAGACACCCCGAACTTATGGAAAAATTAAATTTCCATCACTAAAAATATTCCAGGCAGGTGATCGCTGATTGGTCGGCAATCACCTTCCAGTTTTCCTCATTCAAAAGCCGCGGCGAGCTACTGCTGAAAGCTGACTCAGCCGGAGAGTTGATTGCCGCAACCGAGGATTCGCTGATGTCGCTCGGTTCGTTGCTAAGCAACCGGTACAATGCACCGTTTAGACTGAAGATCCAAGAGTGGGTATCGAAATTATCAGCCATCGCGGAGATAATCGACAACTGGCACCAGGTGCAGAACCTGTGGATCTACCTGGAGGCCGTGTTCGTAGGCGGCGATATCGCCAAGCAGCTGCCAGCTGAGGCCAAGCGATTCAGCAACATCGACAAGAGCTGGCAGCGGGTGATGCAGCGAGCTCACGAGATCTCCAACGTGGCGCAGTGCTGCACCGCTGACGAGACCCTGGCACAGCTGCTGCCGCACCTGCTGGAACAGCTGGAACTGTGCAGGAAGTCGCTAACTGGCTACCTGGAGAAGAAGCGGCTGCTGTTTCCCAGGTTCTTTTTCGTGTCGGATCCGGCGCTGCTGGAGATTCTCGGCCAGGCCTCCGACTCGCATGCGATTCAGGTGGGTCCATTGAGTGCTGCGATTCAGGCGAAGGCAACAATACACCCAGAGTCGAAACGCTCGCCTAGACAGCCGGCGCTTTACCTTTTTACGAAGCCGGCCTTCCGATTGCAATGGGCTCATGACTGTTTAGTTTTTTACTAATAATGGGAGCAAATCCTTTTGCCTCTCGCGCCAAGCTCCCTAGGTTCGATTCCGCGGCAAGGCTACATTTATTATGGATGCAGCCGCGGAGAGAAGGCTTGTGGGCTACCTTTAAGGGCCAAACTCCAAGGCGCAGTGAAAGTGTACTCTGCCTGACGATGAGAAAGTCTGGGCAGATGTACACACCTTTGTGAGTGTGTGCCTGCGTACAGTATCTGTGTTCGTGTGTGCTCAGGAGTCAGCGAAATGGACAGAGTTGCCTCCTAGCTGGCTGCGGGTCTAGAGTCACGAAATGATGTAGCATTGCCCGCAGCTCTCCTGCAGTTATTACTATTTTGCTGATTGCCGAGAATTTCATGCAACGCGGTCCTCAAAAATAAGAAAGGCTACTTTTCTGAAGAGAACAATTACTACTATCTGTCATTCAACAATGCTTTTTAGGGCCATCTAACAAGCGTATTTGGTAATTTGAAATCGGCAATATTTGACGACAAAACCTACGACAGAATTGTCTCTGTCAGTTCGCGCGAAGGCGAATGCATGCCGCTGGAATCGGCCGTGGCAGCCCAGGGAAATGTGGAGGCCTGGCTTGGCGAGTTACTGCGCAACTGTCGGGTGTCTGTGCATAGCAACATTCGCAGCGCCTACCGAGGCGTTCGGGTGAGTTAGTAGTAGCATTGTCAGTAGCCCTGTCAGTAGCAGTTGTACAACATGAAGCAGCAGAAGTAGAAACTGTCAGCAGTAGCCCTATTTCGACCTTGTTGCTTAGTAGTTATAGGTAGAAATTCGGACTACATATCGAGAAGTCCGGAGTTCGTATCTCAGCCGTAGGGAAGCAATTTGTTTTGAGTTCTTGAGTAAGACACTTGATTCCTCAATTGCTTCAGCTCACCCAGCTGTAACATAGGTACCAGCATCAGCTGGAGTGGACATTTGGATGGGTGAGGATTAGTAGCAGCAGCAGCAGCTGTGGGGGCCTGCAGGTAACGTCCATGATGTGTCCACGGACCTAGTCGGCAGACTGGGATCGACCAATGACGTGCACCAACACCCGTTCCGCTGTCGCTCTCGACCGCCGCTTCTCTGGCCGGGTGGAATGGGCACCCGGCGGAAGGCCATCTGCGGCACGTGCAGGTCATCGTCAACCAGCTGCGGGCTGGCTGCTGCCTACTGGCCGGGGCGATGAGACGCGGTGTCGGGCTGCCGCTTCGCCGCTGTGCCCGGACTGCGAACGGAACACCGTCTGCCATCTACTCTTCCATTGCCCGCGGGGCGACACCGTTGGGCGACATTTTGTGTCGGTTGACGAGCTGCTTACCGACCATCAAGAGCTCTTCGGCTTCTTGTGCAGAACGGGGTGCGGCACCGCCCATCGTGGCGTGGGGTGAATAGGGAGAGAGCAGCTGCAGTGGTGTTAGGATTAGTACCAAGCAGCTGGCAATTACAATCAGAATTTCTTCACCAACTCACCAATTTCAGGCGCCGGGCTTCAAGCCGCTGGATCTGCTTTCAGCGTCGCCAGCCCAAGCTGGCCTCGTTGCTCTTCAGCTTTGGTGGACGGCCGACACCGAGGAGGCGCTGAGCTTGGCCAAATCCGACAGGCGGATTATGCAGCAGACGGGGGATCGCTTCCAGACTATCCTGAACGATCTGATCGGAGCAGTGTCAGGCCAGGATCTGGGCAAGCTGCAGCGGGCCAGAGCTGAGGCGCTCGTCACTCTGCAGATGCACCAGCGCGAGAGCTTTGAGGAGCTGCAGCGATCCCAGGTCCCACCTTCACTAGCACATTAGATTGGTTCTCAACCAACTTCACGAGCACATTAGATTTGTTCTCACGAGCACATTAGTATCTCCAAAAATATTCAGCCAATCAACATGAAAATCCAGAAAACTGGCAAAACTTTTCCGCTCTATCCGACGAAACAACTCCCAGAATCACAAAACAGCGGCATCTTCGAGATATTCAACGATTCGGGGTGTCTTGTGGCAAAAACCACCAATATAGGCATAATTTTTGTGCTCTCAAAAGTTCATCATGTAACCATGTCGGCTCCACAAATTAAATCAACCAGTCGCAGGGACCTGTTTTCTCAGCTTGGCACCTTGAAAAATGCGCATGATTGGCATCTCAATGACGGCTGCTTTTGTTGAAGGTCCCGCCGGTCGTCGCCGTTGCTCCGGATGGCGATGAAGGTGACCCTGGTGACTGGGACGCTGAGAAAAAAGGGCCCTACGACAGACGGATTGAGATTATTGAACCAATAGGGATTCGCCAGCAATGTCAGTTGTCCTTGTCACCAGGGTCTTCGACAAGAACCGCTGAATGTCTCGACGATGCTGACGTCGGGTTATTCGGTTTGGGAGATCTCGTGAAGTAGGCAGTGGGAATTTGAAATACCCTCGTGGTCAACTCCCAACCCGCCCAACTTCCAGGTAAGACACATCGGCGACTTCGACTGGCAGAGACGGACCAGAGTCTACATGAGAAACGAGGCCTCGGGTCACTGCACAGTCAGCATCACTGACGCGGACCTGGCCTACATGAACGAGTTTCTCGGCTGTCCGGAGAGGCTGGTGACAACGCCGCTGACTGAGCGCTGCGCCATTGCCATAGCTCAGGCTCTCGGCATGGCCCAGGGGGCCGCACTAATGGGACCAACCGGAGCTGGCAAAACAGAGACGGCAAAGGATATTGGGCGATGCTTGGGCCGATATGTTGTGCTTTTGAACTGCTCAGATCAGATTGACTACCGGGCTCTGGGACGCATTGTTAAAGTGAGTCTGACTCTCATACATTCGATCTGACTCTCAACTGGCTCTCAATCTGACTCTCAACTGACTCTCAATCCGACTCTTAATTTGACTCTCAATCTGACTATCAATCTCTAACTCTCAATCTGACTTGATCTGACTCTCAATCTGACTCACAATCTGACTCTCAATCTGACTCTCTGCTCTCAATCTGACTCTCAATCTGACTCTCAATCTGACTCTCAATCTGACTCTCTGACTCTCAATCTGACTCTCAATCTGACTCTCAATCTGACTCTCAATCTGACTCTCAATCTGACTCTCAATCTGACTCTCTGACTCTCCATCTGACTCTCCATCTGACTCTCAATCTGACTCTCTGACTCTCCATCTGACTCTCAATCTGACTCTCAATCTGACTCTCTGACTCTCCATCTGATTCTCAATCTGACTCTCCATCTGACTCTCTATCTGACTCTCAATCTGACTCTCTGACTCTCCATCTGACTCTCCATCTGACTCTCCATCTGACTCTCAATCTGACTCTCTGACTCTCCATCTGACTCTGACACTCTCCGCTCCGCATCTGACAGGGTCTGGCGCAGTCGGGTAGCTGGGGCTGCCTGGACGAATTCAATCGCGTCGATCCGTCCGTGATGTCGGTGGCCGCCCAGCAGGTGTCGCTGGCCCTGGCCAGCAAGAAGGAGCGCAGGCAGCAGTTCGTATTCACCGACGGTGACACGGTGGAGCTGGACCCTGAGTTC
Organism: Macrostomum hystrix; assembly: GCA_950097015.1. Lineage (NCBI taxonomy): Eukaryota > Metazoa > Platyhelminthes > Macrostomidae > Macrostomum > Macrostomum hystrix. Next base: position 1,350,919 of record CATNEN010000008.1, read on the forward strand.
GGAATCTTCCTGACCACGGTTTGTTGGGGGCTCGGCTGATTTGTCATTTTTTGTAGGTGGGCCAAGGGAAGCAAGTCGGTAATTTGAAATCCCATGCGAAATTATTATATTTAGCGAGCCACATCCCAAATCCCGAACCAAAGTCCTAAAACGAACAAGCCAAATCTTCACACCTGAATCCATCAGCCAAAATTCAACGCGAAAAATCCCACATCTCAAATCACAAACCTCTAATCTAAATTCCGCATCTCATACCTCACATCACGAATCCAACATCCGAAACCGAAATCCCAAACCTAAATTGCTCATCCCAAACCTAAATTGATCATCCCAAACCTAAATTGCTCATCCCAAACCTAAATTGCTCATCCCAAGCCTAAATTGCAAATCCCAAACCTAAATTGCTCACCCCAGACTTAAATTGTAAATCACAAACCTAAATTTCAAATCCCAAATCTAAATTGTAAATCCCAAACCTAAATTAATCCCAAACCCAAATTGTAAACCCCAAACCTAAGATGTAAGTCGCAAACCTAAATTGCAAATCCCAGACCTAAATTGCTCATCGGAAACCCAAATTCCGCATCTTAAGCTCCACATCCCACATCCTAAAATCTCACATCCCGAATCCCACAGCCGAATTCCTAAGATCTAAATTACAAATTACGTATCCGAAATCTCACCTGAAATCCCTGGCACAGAGTCCCGGCTATCCTGGTCGCCAAGAACTACCGGAGAATTTAAAGGCCAGCTTCAGGCCGGTTGCCTTGGTAACGCCCGACCCTGTTGCCGTGCTGCGGGTGCGGCTGACCGCAGCCGGCTATCAGCAGCAAACAGCCGGGCAGCTGGCTAGGAAGGCGGCCCATCTGTTGCGCGCCTGCTCCGACCTGTTGACGAGTCGGCCGCAGTACGACTTCGGAATGAGAGCGGCCGTGGCAGCGGGCCGTGCTCTGGCTGCGGCGAGGCGGGAATTCGTACTGCAGCAGCAGCAGCAGCAGCAAATTTCAGCAAGGTAAGAAGTGATTAAAGAAAAACTCATTCTACAACTGGTTTCACCCTGGTTTCACTCCAGTTCAACTGGTTTCACTCCAGTTCAACTAACTGGTTTCACTCCAGTTCAACTGGTTTCACTCCAGTTCAACTAACTGGTTTCACTCCAGTTCAACTGGTTTCACTCCAGTTCAACTAACTGGTTTCACTCCAGTTCAACTAACTGGTTTCACTCCAGTTCAACTGGTTTCACTCCAGTTCAACTGGTTTCACTCCAGTTCAACTAACTGGTTTCACTCCAGGTCAACTGGTTTCACTCCAGGTCAACTGGTTTCACTCCAGTTCAACTGGTTTCACTCCAGGTCAACTGGTTTCACTCCAGTTCAACTGGTTTCACTCCAGTTCAACTAACTGGTTTCACTCCAGTTCAACTAACTGGTTTCACTCCAGTTCAACTGGTTTCACTCCAGTTCAACTAACTGGTTTCACTCCAGGTCAGCTGGTTTCACTCCAGTTTCACTCCTCGAACCCACCCGAACTCATTCAGGCCATCGCAGCTGCAGGCTTCGCTCAGTGCCAGCGGTTTCCGCAGGCAGCATCAGGACACTGAGCAGACCATGGCGATGCGAGCTCTTCGGGATTCAATTCTGCCCAGGCTGGACGAATCGGACGAGCCTTTGTTGCTCAGCCTTCTGGAGGATATTTTTCCCGGCTCCGGCATCGGGCCGGATCGGCGACCGATGGCGCCGGATGTTGAAGCCGCCGCGGCGAGACAGGCGACTCGGCTTGGTCTGAGCGCGCATCCGGCTTGGCTGCTCAAGTGTGCTCAGCTGCACGAGACCCAACTGGCCAGGTTTGGCCAAGCTATTTAGCGAAGTTTTCTCTTGAATGAGTTGTGATAAAGCGGGGGATAAAGAGCTTCAGTGGCAGAGCGGTCTATCGTGTTTGCCTCTCATACCAAGATCCTGAGCTCAATTCCGCGGTGAGGCCACATTAATTTGGGGCGCAGCCACGGAGAGAAGGCTTGGGGGCTTGTCATGCAATTTACGCCCTTGAGGGCCAACCTCCAAGGCACAGTGAGAGTGTACACTGCCTGACGATGAGAAAGTCAGGGCAGATGTACACACCTGTGTGAGCGCATGCCTGCATACGGTATCTTTGTGCGAGTGTGCTCAGGAGCCAGCGAAATGGGCGGAATGGCCTCCTCGCTGGCTGCGGGTCTAGTGTCACCAAATGCTGTCAGGGCCCACAACCCTCATGCAATTTTTTTTGTTGAGGTAAATTAAGTGGAAGACGCTAGGGTTGTGAAAGGATATAGATTGGAAACAACTCGGAGAAGATTATAAATATGACTGGAAAAGATGTGCGTAACAAACGGTCGTACACTTCGGTGACGTCACAGGCACGGAGTGATCCTGCTCGGCGATTCCGGCACCGGCAAGAGCCGCTGTTGCGCCACCCTAATGCACGCCCTCGCCGAGCTGGGCTCTCCGCTTCGAGAATTGCGCCTGAATCCCAAAGCGCTTGGCGGCGGAGGCGGCGGCGGCCCAGCCGAGAAGCTGTTTGGTCGTCTGGACGCCGCGAGTAACGACTGGCGTGACGGCGTCTTCTCAGCGTTGTGGCGTCGGATTCGACGCGCCAAGAAAGGCGGCGGCGTTATTGGCGGCAGCGCTGGTGATCAGCAGCAGCAGCAGCAGCAGCAGGTGTGGCTGATCCTTGACGGTCCTATTGATGCCGTGTGGGTCGAGAGCCTCAACTCGGTACTGGACGATAACCGACTGTTAACATTGGCCAATGGTCAGTTAATTTTAGTGGCGTACAATGTACTCTTGAATTTTACAACTACTGACTAAAACTACTACTAAAAGTACACTCGCACCAAATACGCACGCAGGCGATCGAATTTCGATGGCTCTCGGCTGTCGAGTCCTATTCGAAGTGGACAGCATTCAGAATGCGACGCCGTCGACTCTATCGCGCAATGGCCTTGTCTACTTCGGTGCTGCTGTGCTCGACTGGCAGCCGGTGCTGAACGCATGGCTGGCTCGACAGCCAGACTGGCAGCGAACTTCCGTGTGGGCCGTCTTTGATGCAGCCTTCCCCGGCTGCCTGGCCTTTGTGACGAGTAGTTTGAGAACAAAATTAACAGTAAGGAACACCTGGGTTTGACCGGATGTGCCAATTATTTTTCCTAATCTGTCCAGAATTTAGCGTTCATCGTTCATTATTTCAAATAGGTGCCCGAGTGCAGCTACATACATCAGGCCACCAGTCTCTTGTCGAGTCTCCTGGCAACCGCTGAGGAATCTTCGCCAGCTGGCGATCAGAGCCGACACCAGCAGCAACAGCCTAGTCAGCAGTCTCACCTAGATCAGCAGCACCTCCAGCGTCTAACACTGTTCGCTCTAATTTGGTCTCTTGGCTCTCTTCTCGAACCCGATCAGTGGCATCGGCTGCAAGAGCACCTGAGGACTTTGGCTGCTTACCCGATCCTGCAGCCGTTGCTACCACCGACAAACTTCAACGGCTCTGGCAGCGAAGAGGCAGCCACTATGTTTGACTTCTTTGTGGACCCAAACACTGGCGAGTGGGTCCACTGGATGCACCTGGTAAAGGAACAGCGTTCGCTGACCTCGGCTTCGAATGACGTCGAATCGATTCCTTCGGCAGCCGTCCCGAATTACGTGCAGCATGCGGACAGTGTCCGGACGGACTACTTGATCCGGACGGCTTTTCGCTGTGGCGAACGCGGCGTCCTGCTAGTCGGCGGCCCTGGCGTCGGAAAGACGACGATGGCGCGCGCGTACGGATCGACGTGCGACGCTGACACGCATCTGTTCCGCAGCTTCGACTTCTCGAGCTCCACAACGCCCGGCCTCTTTCAGCAGAGCGTTGAGTCGTGCGTCGACAAACGAATGGGCACCACTTTTGGTCCGCCTTCGGGCAAGCGGTTGACAATGTTCATTGATGACATTGGCCTGCCAGAGACGGACGCCTGGGGCGATCAGCCAACAAGCGAGGCTGTCCGTCAGCTGATGGAGTCTGGCGGATTCTACAATCTGAAGAAGCCCGGTGAGTTCACCACCATTGTCGATGTTCGCGTATTGGCCGCTATGTCGCATCCGGGTGGTGGTCGCGGCGACATTCCGGCTCGGCTGAAGCGCCAGTTTTCCATCTTCAACTGCTGCCTGCCGGGGTCGGCTAGCCTTGATCGAATCTACGGTGCCACTGCGCGGAGTCATTTTTGCACGGAGCGCGGCTTCACTGAAGAGGTGGCGAGAATCGCTGTCGAGTGTCTGGTACCGGCCACTCGGCGCTTGTGGCAGCGCGCGCGCACCAAACTGGCGCCAACTCCAGCCAGGCCTCACTGCGTATTCACAATGTGTGACATGGGCCGCGTCTGGCAGGGTATGCTCAATGCAACACCAAGAGTTCTGACCAACCAGGCTGTGCTGGTTACACTGTGGCGACACGAGTGCGCCCGTTCCATGGGCGATCGACTGCCGGAGCAAAGTGACCGCGATTGGCTGGACCGGATGGCTCGCCACACCGCCGAGGAAGAATGCGGAGCCGCCTCCGTGGCCAGCAGCGACGCCAGCCTGAACTGCTTCGTCCACTTCCTGAGTGGCGACGCGCCGACACCACCACCTCCGCTTCTGCCTGGCTCGCCTGCTTCGAACTTTGCAGCTGACGACAATCGCGCAGCCGCCTCACCAGTGAATTCGACTGAGTCAATTGCGGCCCTTTACGAACCAGTGCGGAGTTTCGAACAACTCACAATGAGGCTCTACGAATGCCTGACCGCCTACAACTCAGCTGCTGAGGCTGCCTCAGATCCAGTCGGCATGCCTAGCCTTGACAATTTAGTGCTATTCGAGGAGGCTGTTGCTCATCTCGCTCGCGTTTCTCGCGTGCTCCGCCTGACACGGGGCCACGCGCTGCTGCTCGGAACGCCCGGCTGCGGGCGTCGATCGCTGACTCGACTGGCCGCATTCACAGCGGGCCAGAGCGTCTACCAACCGGATTCGAGTCGAGAGTACAGCCAGGTAAGAATTGGAATTCAATACAAATTCTTTCGATTCTATTGATACGCACAAACTAGAAGTTCAACTGAAACGATGGCTTCGGTGAAGTCAGGTCTCAAAAGTCTTACCGAGTTTTCTCATTGACCTATTTGAAGCATGAGTTATGTAATTGAATCGAAAACGCACGACTTTTGCAACCCCATCAGACCAGTCTCGTCGAAGACCTCAGGCAGCTGCATCGGGCTGCGGGCCTTCACGGTCGCAGCGTCGCCTTCTTGCTGACCGAGGCCGACCTGCGCAGCAGCGACGACGCTCTGCTGGAGACGATCAATAGCCTGCTGTCCGGCGGCGAGGTGCCCGGATTATTCAGCCGCGACGAGCACGAAGAGATGCTTGGCGAGCTCGTGCCGGCCATGAAGCGAGAGCATCCGCGCCGGCAGCCCACTAACGAGAACCTTCTGGATTACTTTGCCAGCCGAGTTGGCCGGAATCTTCACCTGGTACTGTGCCTCTCGCCGCAGGGACCTCTACTTCGCCGTCGCATCCTGCGATACCCCGGCCTCCTATCCGGCTGCACAGTAGACTGGTATCGTCGCTGGCCCCGAACGGCGTTAGTCAGCGTCGCTCATCACTTCCTCACTCGTCGACGTCGAGTAGACTTTGGCGAAGACATGGACGACTCCGTAGTAGCCGCGATGGCCCAGTTCCAGGTGGCGGCTGCTGATGTGGCCGACGAGCAGCTGCGAAGGCGAGGTCGACGAGGCGACGCCACAACGCAGGTTAGCCTCACAAATAGTTCTGACTATGGCTATGCAAAGTCGTATGATACGAGCGCATAGTTAAGTTTAAGTTTGAAAATGGCCAAAATCTTCAACCCAAAAGGCTTTTCTGAGCTTCGTGACAACATTTGGCGACGTGTACACGCGCTGCCGCGAAGAGCTGGACACCAGAGCGGCCCGCATGGACACCGGACTGCGAAAGCTGCTCGAGGCCACAGGTTCGGTGGGCGGACTGGTGCGAGATCTGGCAGCGAAAGAGGCTTCTCTGGCGGAGATCAGTCGAATGGCTGAGGAGGCGCTGAAAGAGCTCACCGCAACATCAGCGGCAATGCATGAGATCAACGAACAGGTCGACATTGTAAAGGAGCGCGCCCAGTCCCTTGTTGAAGCCATCGGTGCCGACCGAGAGCTGGCCGAAGAGAAACTCGAAGCCGCCAAGCCGGCCCTAGAAGAAGCTGAAACTGCGCTTCAGACACTGAAGCCGGCTGACATTTCCACAGTCAAGAAGTTGGCCAAGCCGCCGCATCTCATCATGCGGATCATGGACTGCGTGCTGCTGCTGTTTCGCAGGCACATCGACCCCGTCACCATGGATCCGGAGCGCAACTGCATCAAACCGTCCTGGGGCGAAGCTTTGAAAATGCTGAGCGGCGACTTTCTCGGGGCGCTGTTGAATTTCCCGAAGGTTGGTGAAGTTCGTGGGCTTGCAAAAGGGAATTTGAGATTTTAACAAGAGTTTAATTCGAAATGGTGTGAAACAGGGGTGTAGATTTGACGCCTTCAACAAGGGCTGATTTCAATCACTAGGATCACTAAGATATGTTGGACATGCTAGATAAATTCAGTAAGTTCTATTGCTGAATTTCCTAAAAAATGCTTGCCTCCTTCATCCAGGACACAATCAATGGCGAGACAGCCGAGCTGCTCCAACCCTACTTCGAAATGGAAGACTACACCATGGAGACTGCGCGCAAAGTCAGCGGCAACGTCGCCGGCCTCTGCGCCTGGACTCTGGCAATGGCCACATTCTATAGCATCAACAAAGACGTCATGCCGCTGAAGGTAAAGTACATTTAGTGTCAAGTGAGCGTTGTACGAATTTTCGTTTTAGTTTGTACGAGTATAATACTAGCCAATATACTAAAATACTTGACAGAAATGTTTTTTTAACGATCTGTTACTGCCAGTGAAATTATAAAAACTGATTGCTATCGAGCTTAAACGTCATAGAACTAGTGGGTAATAGTTGATGAACCCTGAAGAACTAGTGGGTAATAGTTGATAGGCACTGAAGAACTAGTGGGTAATAGTTGATAGGCACTGAAGAACTAGTGGGTAATAGTTGATAGGCACTGAAGAACTAGTGGGTAATAGTTGATAGGCACTGAAGAACTAGTGGGTAATAGTTGATAGGCACTGAAGAACTAGTGGGTAATAGTTGATAGGCACTGAAGAACTAGTGGGTAATAGTTGATAGGCACTGAAGAACTAGTGGGTAATAGTTGATGAACCCTTAAGAACTAGTGGGTAATAGTTGTTGTAGGTACTTATTATTCCAGTAAAATCACTTTTTCATCATTTTTACATTTTTCGTTTTTTAAAGGGCGGCAAAAGGCTATGCAGTGCCAGCGATCTGAAAGTACGAATGTTTAATCATTCTTTGCTTATTTTAGTCAAGTAGTTTTACTTAAATCTGTATAAATTTTCATTGCTTACTTAGAAATACTAATTTACTCATAATAATTTTCATTCTATTATGCAATTAGCTTTGGCATTCAACTGTGTTTTAACTAAAAAAACAATAAAGTATAAATCTAATTAAATTAAGTCTCATAAATTGTGAATTTTTTATTGCCTAATTCTCGTCGAATATCTCTAGGAGGAAATTGATGACGAGGAAGATGCTCAGATGAGTTTGAGGGTAAAAAACAAATCGATTTCTAAAGCATGCGATTTCATTGGTTCTCAGTTTTAAGCGGATAATAATACTATAAATTCAAACCGTGTTGCGGCATAGAAACATTAATTACGAGTATAATTATCGGAGCATGCTACTGTTTTGTCGAGTTCTCGAAGTAGTAAAAAGAAGACAAAACACAGCTTATAAGAACTCACAATGATTATACTTCATAGTTCACTAAAAAATCATGTGTGCATTTGTAAAATATAAAAAAACTTTTTCTCTAAAAACTTTTCTTCTGACTAGCTTATTAACTTTTTTATGAGCGAATTAACAAGCATGTCAAAGTCTAAAAATTTGCATGCTTTGCGTAGTGATCCATAGGACTCCTTGATTCGTCCGATTCCTTGATTCGTCAGATTCTTTGATTCGTCAGATTCCTTGATTCGTGAGATTCTTTGATTCGTCAGATTCCTTGATTCGTCGGATTCCTTGATTCGTCAGATTCTTTGATTCATCGGATTCCTTGATTCGTCGGATTCCTTGATTCGTCGGATTCCTTGATTCGTCAGATTCTTTGATTCGTCAGATTCCTTGATTCGTCGGATTCCTTGATTCGTCAGATTCCTTGATTCGTCGGATTCCTTGATTCGTCAGATTCCTTGATTCGTCGGATTCCTTGATTCGTCAGATTCCTTGATTCGTCAGATTCCTTGATTCGTCAAATTCCTTGATTCGTCAGATTCCTTGATTCTTCGGATTCCTTGATTCGTCGGATTCCTTGATTCGTCAGATTCCTTGATTCTTCGGATTCCTTGATTCGTCAGATTCCTTGATTCGTCGGATTCCTTGATTCGTCAGATTCCTTGATTCGTCAGATTCCTTGATTCGTCAGATTCCTTGATTCGTCGGATTCCTTGATTCGTCGGATTCCTTGATTCGTCATATTCCTTGATTCGTCAGATTCCTTGATTCGTCAGATTCCTTGATTCATCGGATTCCTTGATTCGTCAGATTCCTTGATTCGTCGGATTCCTTGATTCGTCAGATTCTTTGATTCGTCGTGTTTATTGACTCGTCGATAAAAAGAGAGTCGGTAAACCAGATTTCCCTTCGTTAAAGAACTCCCAATTTTCAAACCTTTTCTCAACCGCCCGTGCAGGCCAATCTCGCAATCCAGGAGGGTCGACTCAGTCGAACTCGACGCGAGTTGCGCAACGCGCAGACAGCGCTGGCTGAGCGACAAGCGGAACTGGAGATTGCTCAGGAGCGCTACGAGGCCACAACGGCCCAACGGCAGGCGCTCACGACTGAAGTTGAGTTTAGTCGGAAGAAGGTACGCGCGCGTTTTGAGACTTTTAATTTCATCGTGGTTTAAGCTACTTTTCTTCGAGATTCATCTTTGAAGCTTCGACGCACGTGCAGGTGAACAACGCCACGGCGCTAATCGAGGGCCTGTCAACCGAACGCATCCGATGGACTGAGGCCAGCAAGGGACTAGAGACTCAGCGGCAGCGTCTTCTAGGCGACACCCTGCTGGCCACAGCGTTCGCCGCCTACGCCGGGCCACTGACGGTGGAGTTTCGCGATCAGGCCCTGCGCGCCTGGAAGAAGGAGCTGCAGCTGGATAAGATCCTGTTCAACGATGTGAGCTGGACTCGAGAACTAATGAGAACATGCTGCGACGGGACTGGAAATTGGGACTGGGCAGTGGGGACTGGGATATTGTGGACTGGACATTGCGGACTGGACATTGTGGACTGGAGAGACTCGAAATCGGGGACTGGGAATTGGAAATAGATAAACAGAAAGTGGGAATTGAGAATTAAAAATGGGACTTAGGACTGAAGACGGGATGGATGTGTGTGAGCTACTGGGGGAGGCTTAAACAACCCGTAGGAAATATCCCAACCAGGAAATTCCATACCCTGCCCGTCAGGACCCAGCAGCGCTGGTTTCGACGCTGGTCGACCCAGCCACACTGGGCGAATGGCGTATTCTCGGCCTGTCCGGAGACGAGGCCACGGCGCAGAACGCCCTAATCGTCACTCAGCAGGCTGCGTCGGGTCGCTGGCCGCTGCTGATCGATCCGCAGGGCCTCGGACGGACCTGGCTGCGCAAGCTGGAACAGCGCGCAAACGTTTCAATCACCGCGCCGTGCCTTCGCGGCTTCCGGGCCGCCATTGAAGAGGCCGTCGTCACCGGCCGGCCGCTCATTGTTGAAGACGTCGGTGGCGGTCCGCTGCATCCGCTGCTTGTCGGGCTCCTCGGCAGCTCCTCCGCAGCAGCCGGTCGTCGGGTTCGTGTCGGCGAAAAACTGGTCGATGTTGCGGACGGATTCCGCCTGTACTTAACATGCCGCCAGGCAGCTTCGGCTCATCCGACTGACGTTCACGCACTGACAGCCGTCGTGGACTTCAGCGTAACGCCGGGCGGTCTGGAGGAGCGCCTATTAGACACGGTCGCCGAGGCGGAGAAGCCGGAACAGGAGGCCGAGCGGAATAAGCTTCTGCTGGAGGCCGGGTTGCAGCGTCGACGTCTGCAGGAACTCGAAGACGGCCTGCTACATCGGCTGAGCGAAACCCGGGGCGCCTTGGTGGACGACGCCTCGCTAGTCGAAGTTCTTCGCGACGCCAAGCTGGCCTCCGAGGAGGCGCGGGAGCGGCTCTCCTCGGCGACGGAGGCGGAGGCTCGACTCAGTCGGGTTCGCGAAGAATACCGACCTGTTGCCGCCCGAGGCCGCCTCCTTCACTGCCTGGCGGCCGACCTGGTCGCCCTGAATCCGATGTACTCGCAGTCGCTACAGCTGTTCCTCGGCCATTTCCGAGCCAGCCTCGCCGAAGCTGCCAAGTCGCCAATAGCTCTGCGCCGCATTGCCAACCTGATTGACAGCTTGACTCGCCGAGTCTACAAAGCCACGTCGCGCGGCCTGTACGCTAAGGACCGGTCGACATTTAACTTGCTCCTGGCGCTGCGACTGCAGCTGGCCACTGGCCACGTGCGGCCGGACGAGCTCGACGTTCTGCTGCGCGCCGGCGCCGGAGTCGACCCGGCCGACGTCGAGGCGAAGCCAGCCCGCAAGTGGCTCTCCGACACCGTCTGGACTAACGCCCACGCGCTCCGCCGGCTGGCCCACTTCAGCCTCATCGCCGAGCAGCTGGCCGGCAACGACCGGGCATGGCGCGCCTGGTGCGAAGAGGAAGCACCGGAGGACTGCGAGCCGCCAGATGGCTATGTGAAGCTGAGCACCTTCCACAAGCTGCTGCTGATCAGGTGCCTGGTACCGGAGCGCACAACGGTCATGGCGGCTCGCTACGTCGCCGAAACAATCGGGCCGAGCTACGCTGACCATACTGGCGATGTCAGCGGCGGCTTGGAGTCGTTTGCTGACGAGGCTGGATTGCGACGGGCGCCTCTGCTCTGCCTGCTAGCGCCAGGCTGTGGAGATCCCGTTGGTGACGCTGTGGAACGTCTGGCTAGACGCTCGGGAGTACCATGTTCCATCGTTGCCATGGGCCGATGCGAGCAGCAGCCGGCGATGCAGCCGCACCAGCATCTTCAGCAGCAACAGCAGCAGATTAGCGGCACACTTGGCGAAAACATGGCCAGGCGGCTGCTGCAGTCGGCCATCTCCGAGGGCCGCTGGCTTGTGCTGCAGAATTTGCACCTGTGCAGTCGCTCGTTTCTCGATGAACTCGGTGACACATTGGCAGCTTGGTCCGCCGCCGCAGCGGCCGCTGCCACGTCAGCATCTTCGGCGCCTGCTGGTGAAACATCTCCAGCAGCGGCGGCATCAGCGGCAGCCGCAGCAGCCGGCGGCGACGTTGTCATAGCTACGGCGGCTGCTGCTTTGGCTTCGGCGACTGCGGCCGCAGCAAGCGGAGGCGGCCCAGCCGGTGCGGGCGTCGACGGTCAGCCAGAAAGCGGCGCCGTCAGCGGCCTCGGCATCGGCGGCTTCCGCTGCTGGCTGACATCAGAGCCGCTGGCCGCAGTTTCGGAATCCGGCGCTGATTTTCCTCACTTCCTGGTTGGTGCCTGCCTGCGCTTCACGGCCGACCAGCCGCCGAGCATCCGGTCTGGGCTGGCGCGCACTTTTGCCCAGCTGGGCGATGAGCACCTGGAGTCCAGCGGCACTCCGCAGTGGCGCCCGATGCTCTACTGCGTGGCCTTCCTTCATGCGACCATTAACGCTCGACTTCGCTTCGGTCCGATTGGCTGGTCGGAGTCTCCGCGCCTGTCTCCGTCAGACTTAGCGGCTGCCATGCAGGGCCTGCAGAATCACCTCGACGAGGTCGACGCGCGTCGTGGCGTCGTCTGGCCGGCGATTCGTCACCTGATCGGCGAAGTCACCTTCGGTGGAAGATTCATGGACGACTGGGACAGGCGCCTGCTGGGTGTGTACTGCCGACTGTGGCTGAACGAGGCCCTGCTGACTGACAGCTTCCAGTTTGCGCGCGGCGCCTACCGGCTGCCCCGCTGTCGGCATGTCGAAGAGTTTCGAGCCTTCATCGACAAGCTGCCGACCGTGGACGCGGCCGAAGCTTTCGGGTTGCACGCCAATGCTGATATCGGGTGCGGAGACCGCTTTAACTATAATTTTTGCATTTTTGCAGTACAATGTTTAAAGTAGTATGTGACGGTTTTTAAAGTCGACTTTAAAAAATTCATCCAGGTGCCAGACAGCGAAAGCGAATGCTATTTTCGATTCAATCTGTCTAATACAACCACTGCCGCATCAGTATCACCAGCAGCAGCAGCAGCAGTTGCTCAATTTCGATCAACGTTCTCTAGCTGACATTAGCGAAGAGGCCCTGTTAAAGCTACCTGACGAGTTCGGACCAGCAGAGGTTTGAGTTCAAATACCTGAAGTCAGATATGTCACAAAATGTTACATTAGTCATTTTACTAGTAAGAGTTCAGGATCTACCAGAGGATTTGGGAGAAGTTGACGAGTCTACCAGAGGATTTGGGGGAGCTGACGGATCTACCAGAGGATTTGGGAGAAGTTGACGGATCTACCAGAGGATTTGTGAGAAGTTGACGAGTCTACCAGAGGATTTGGGGGAGCTGACGGATCTACCAGAGGATTTGGGGGAGCTGAAGAATCTACCAGAGGATTTGGGAGAAGTTGACGAGTCTACCAGAGGATTTGGGGGAGCTGACGGATCTACCAGAGGATTTGGGAGAAGTTGACGAGTCTACCAGAGGATTTGGGGGAGCTGACGGATCTACCAGAGGATTTGGGAGAAGTTGACGAGTCTACCAGAGGATTTGGGGGAGCTGACGGATCTACCAGAGGATTTGGGAGAAGTTGACGAGTCTACCAGAGGATTTGGGGGAGCTGACGGATCTACCAGAGGATTTGGGAGAAGTTGACGAGTCTACCAGAGGATTTGGGGGAGCTGACGGAACTACCAGAGGATTTGGGGGAGCTGAAGAATCTACCAGAGGATTTGGGAGAAGTTGACGAGTTTACCAGAGGATTTGGGGGAGCTGACGGATCTACCAGAGGATTTGAGGGAGTTGACGGATCTACCAGAGGATTTGAGGGAGTTGACGGATCTACCAGAGGATTTGGGAGAAGTTGACGAGTCTACCAGAGGATTTGGGGGAGCTGACGGATCTACCAGAGGATTTGGGGGAGCTGAAGAATCTACCAGAGGATTTGGGAGTGGGTATTTTAAAACCCCCCATGGTCTACTGTTAAAAATCTTGCAAACGTCATCCCCAGATTCGCGATCGCCTTCGCAAGATGGAGCAGCAGCATCGACCGTTGAACATCTTCTTGCGCGTAGAGCTTGACACAATGCGCCGATTGCTCAGTAGAGCACGCGCCGAACTCTCCGCTCTGGCCTGTGCTGGACCCGACGCCGCCTCAGCCGCTACTGACCTCTCCGACGCCGAGCTGGCAGTTCTTGAAGCCCTTCGGCAGCGTCAGGTGCCGGTCGATTGGCTGCGAATTGCTTGTAATGACAGCATCGAAATCGGCGGAAGCCTGGCCGTCTGGCTCTCCGATCTGCGCGAAAGGCACGCTCAGCTGCGAAGCTGGCTGCTCGAAGGCCGCCCGCCGGCGGCTCACTGGCTGCCCGGCTACTTCCGTCCGGCGGCGTTTCTCACCGCGCTGCGGCAAGAGGCGGTGCGAGCCAGGCGCGGCTGGTCGCTGGAAACCGTGCAGCTGGCCAGCGATGTGACTCGCCTGTCCAAGTGAGCGCCAGGACTCCCTGGGGATCGGAAGTTTCCCCACATAGTTTCTAGGAATCAGGAGATTTCCCCATGGTTTCTTGGAATCGGGAGACTTCCTAAATGGATTCTAGGAATCGGGGGATTTCCTCAATTGATTCTAGGAATCGGGGGATTTCCTAAATTGATTCTAGGAATCGGAGGATTTCCTAAATGGATTCTAGGAATAGGAAGATTTCCTAACTGGATTCTAGGAATCTTGAGATTTCTTAAATGGTTTCTAGGAATGGGGGGATTTCCTAAATGGATTCTAGGAATCGGGGGATTTCCTCAATTGATTCTAGGAATCGGGGGATTTCCTAAATTCATTCTAGGAATCGGGGGATTTCCTAAATGGATTCTAGGAAAAGGAAGATTTCCTAAATGGATTCTAGGAATCTGGAGATTTCCTAAATGGATTCTAGGAATCGGGGGATTTCCTCAATTGATTCTAGGAATCGGGGGATTTCCTAAATGGATTCTAGGAATAGGAAGATTTCCTAAATGGATTCTAGGAATCTTGAGATTTCTTAAATGGATTCTAGGAATCGGGGGATTTCCTAAATGGATTCTAAGAATCAGAATATTTCCTAAATGGATTCTAGGAATCGGGGGATTTCCTAAATGGATTCTAGGAATCGGGGGATTTCCTAAATGGATTCTAAGAATCGGAATATTTCCTAAATGGATTCTAGGAATCGGGGGATTTCCTAAATGTATTCTAGGAATCGGGGGATTTCCTAAATGGATTCTAGGAATCGGGGGGATTTCCTAAATGGATTCTAGGAATCGGGAGATTTCCACGTGGATTCTAGGAATAGGTGGATTCCCCACATGGGTTCCAATTTTCGCGGGACCAGTTCTGGAAGAAAGCTTCTATCCACTCCGTTTTTTTCAACCGTCGCGCGCAGAGAGGAGACCCACGTCGCACCGCCCGACGGTGTCTTCGTCCACGGCCTGTCGCTTGACGGTGCCGGGTGGGACAGGCGCAACTGCCGCCTGACGGAGCCAGCCCCGAAGTCCGGGCCGACGCAGCTGCCGCTGGTGCACCTGTTTGCCGTGTCTGGCATCTCCGCCGGCGGAGGGGTCGCCACCGGCCTGTACGAGTGCCCGGTGTACACTCGACCCGAGCGAAGCCATCGGACTCAGCTGTGCTGCCTCCAGCTGCGAAGTCAGCGAGAACCGGAGCACTGGACGCTGCGTGGCGTCGCCGCTGTGCTGACGTCAGCCGGCGCGACCGCCTGTGACACTGGAAAGTGACGGAAGAAAATTGACTGTCATTTTTTAACTGACGTCAGATTTTTAATCAATCTATCACTTTTACTATACATACTAGTAGGCTACAATCACTAGTTCACGACTTGTAGGTCGCGAGTTCGATTCCCGACTCCACTGGAAGGATTAATCGATTAATTAACAGTTAATACAGCTGTTAAATAGGTACCAGCATTAGCTAGGGTAATTGAGGGTGGGTGTGGCGTCCACCCCCAGTCCATGGACTGAACAGCTGTACGCAGCATTCAGATGCGCCGCGCAATAGCTGCCGCACGCACATCTGGCCCAATTGGGACAGGTATGACAAATTTCTATAGTTCAATACAATAACGCAAGGATCATTGGGCTAGAAGCATAATCTTGTTCGAGTTTATTCTATTTTAAGTTACCTAAATTAACATCATTTTTTATTTTATGCTGTAAACCTTTTCTGAAACTAAGAAAGCTAAAGAGTTACATTAAAAAAATCTAAAACTTGACTAAAACAGCCTTTCATTAACCGAAATTTCGTTTTTTGCTTAAGTTAATCCGACACACTTATTTTAATCAGAAACCATTTTTTAAGATCAATCTAAGGTCAAACTTTAGTGAGACCTATCGATGCGAGTTTTAATTGAACTTGGTTGCAAAAAAGGCTGATGAAAATCGTTAATTACTCAGATAATTATCGCAGTATCAGTGTCTTGGCTTCTTTTCATGGCTTCTAGTCACGCGCTTCCTAGTTGCAGAAAACTGATGAAACTAGTCAAAGATTGACATTTTGAGTTTTGAGTCATGAAAATGCTTTACTAGATTAATGAAGACTTGAATAAGACTTGAGTAAGACTTGAGTAAGACTTGAATAAGACTTGAGTAAGACTTGAGTAAGACTTGAGTAAGACTTGAATAAGACTTGAGTAAGACTTGAATAAGACTTGAATAAGACTTGAGTAAGACTTGAGTAAGACTTGAATAAGACTTGAGTAAGACTTGAGTAAGACTTGAGTAAGACTTGAGTAAGACTTGAGTAAGACTTGAGTAAGACTTGAGTAAGACTTGAGTAAGAAGCAAAATCTATTTTGAGTAGACTTACTACGGGCCATCATGATGTCAAGAAAGTGAAGTTGTCGTTCAGCTTACACCGACAAGGGCCAAGCCACAAGGAGTGTACAGAGTGCAGTGAGAGTGTACACTGCCTGACAAATAATCATTTTGCTGCAGCCAGCGAGGAAGCAATTCTGCTCATTCTGCTGACTACTGAGCACACACACACACACACAGGTGAGTACATCTGCCCTGACTTTCTCATCGCCAAGCCGAATGAATGTGACCTCACCGCGGAATCGAACTTAAGGACCGAAGAGATGAGGAGAGAGATGAGGAGAGAGATGGGGAGAGAGATGGGGAGAGAGATGCGAGAGAGATGGGGAGAGAGATGCGAGAGAGATGGGGAGAGAGATGCGAGAGAGATGGGGAGAGAGATAGGAGAGAGATGGGGAGAGAGATGGGGAGAGAGATGGGGAGAGAGATGGGGAGAGAGATGGGGAGAGAGATGGGGAGAGAGATGGGGAGAGAGATGGGGAGAGAGATGGGGAGAGAGATGGGGAGAGAGATGGGGAGAGAGGGGAGAGATGAAGAGAGAGGGGAGAGATGAAGAGAGAGATAAAGAGAGAGGTGTGGAGAGAGATGGGGAGAGATGGGGAGAGAGAGGTGTGGAGAGAGATGGGGAGAGGGATGGGGAGAGAGATGGGGAGAGAGATGGGGAGAGAGATGGGGAGAGATGGGGAGAGAGAGGGGGAGAATTGGAAGAGATGGGGAAAGATGAAGACAGAGATGGGGAGAAGATATTTATGGCCATCTCATTGATACATTTCGGCTTAAAAATGTGTCATTCAACTACAAGCTGGTATTTTTTCTAACATAATTTAAGCAGTCACTGGCAATCATCGTCCCATTTCGTTTTCGGCTTAACAAACTCTGAAAAGCTAGTTTTTGGTCGAAATTTGTGCAGTAGTATGCATATGACGATTACATAATCATCGCTCGCTGCTTTTTAATGAAGAATTGAGAAACCGAGCAAGCTAAACGCGATATAGTCTAATACGAGTTTGCTTTTGTCGTTGGATGCGTGGGAGCATTTGATTGGGAGAGAAAATAAGAGAGAAGAGAGAAGAGAGAGCGAGTTTGAGTTGCATATACTCAAGAGTATGAAAGTTCGTGTGCTTTTCATTTTCACAGAACTGCCGCTTTCGCCGTTGGTGCTGTGTGTGGCCATACTGTCGTGCGTGTTTATGATGTAATCAACACTTTTGTTAGAAGTGAGAAACACAGAGAGCGCGATTGTTGGGTGAGAGATTTGGTCTAGATCTCATGCAAGTATTTTTTCCAGATCTTTATTTTTATTAAAAATTCTTATCGCAGATCTTCATTTATTATATGAATTATTATATTGGGTGAGAGATGGGGACAGATGTGGGGAGAGAGATGGGGACAGATGTGGGGAGAGAGATGGGGACAGATGTGGGGAGAGAGATGGGGACAGATGTGGGGAGAGAGATGGGGACAGATGTGGGGAGAGAGATGGGGATAGATGTGAGGAGAGAGATGGGGACAGATGTGGGGAGAGAGATGGGGAGAGATTTGGGGAGTGAGGTAAAGGGAGAGAGATGGGGAGAGAGATGGGGAGAGAGATGGGGAGAGAGATGGGGAGAGAGATGGGGAGAGAGATGGGGAGAGAGATGGGGAGAGAGATAGGGAGAGAGATGGTGAGAGAGATGGTGAGAGAGATGGGGAGAGAGATGGGGAGAGAGATGGTGAGACAGATGGGGAGAGAGATGGGGAGAGAGATGGGGAGAGAGATGGGGAGAGAGATGGGGAGAGAGATAGGGAGAGAGATGGAGAGAGAGATAGGGAGAGAGATAAGGAGAGATATGGAGAGAGCCTTACAGAGGTACCAAACGTAGTTAATAAGTCATCCCGATGCGCGTACATTACTTCGTCCAAATTTCGCGCAATATTTTTACGGCTGGCTAGTTTTTAACTCATAACTTATTGGCGTTATGAGTTCAGACATTTTTTGTACCGTTATTGTGGAGTAGATTTCATGAACAGTCTCAGAGACTACATAAAATTTCAGCTGTTTGCAAATTGCTTTGTTACATTAAGCATTAAAAAATGGTTTGCCTTCTTTTTTGGAATTTTAGAATTTATATTTGTTACATTTTGTTACAATAAAATAAAATTGCGCAGACCAGAAAATATATAGGAGCTATGCTAAAAATTTAATATATTCACACGCCCTCGAGGCTGCTAAGGGCCTCTCATCAGTCATTGGCTGACTGACTAGCCAATAGGAGAAGGCCTAGAGAGTGGTCATAAAGTCCTAAGCCGTGTGTGTTGGCCAGCGAGAGAAATCCTGACACACAATTTAGGCACCTAATAGTGCTGAGATTTCTTCACTGCTTGGCCTAGGTGACGTATAATGTAGAGAGAGTTATATTTGCTATATAGGTCATCAATTTTAATCGTTGAATAAGAAATCACTGCAAAGTCTGCATCGACTGCTGTTCTTTCGCAATAAGCCACTTTTTTTAGGTAAGGTTTGGGGCATGAATTTTTTAATCAACTCAAATGATTTGTGGTTCTCGATGGTCGTGATTGATTGGGCAGTAATATTCTGGCATTTCCCACACCATTTTTTGCCAATTGCCTAAATCCTAAGTGTAAATAATTGATAGACAGTCAGTAGCAGCTAAATATCCAGTGAAAATATTCCCATATCTCTAGCAAGATCTATAAGGGAGATTCATTTTTAACCATCGTTCTTTAGACGCGGACTTTCTGTGAGTCAGGGATCAGATCCCTATTTTGTTCTCCAATTACTAAATTAGCTTTCTGCTTTTGTATGAATTTTTTATGTTTTATTTTTCCCTTCTAACCGAAAGTCTTGTGTATACTAGATAAATGAAATATCTATGAAATGAAATAAACCTTTTTAACAATTTTTTTGGACATAAGTGAAGTTTTTTTAGTCCTTGGCCAGCTCAGTCCTAGAAAAGTGAGTTTGATTTAGTCAGCACTCGGGTTTACCGTAGACAATAGTAGAGAAATGATATCGATTTAGTCAAGTCCCGCGTTTTTAAACAGTTCCATGACTTGATTTTAGTCAAACGTGAATTTTATTTAGTCATCATGGCGGCAGCTGTAGGCATTCGCAGAGTTACAATCTATGAGCAGGACCGGCGAAGACTCATCGACGCCTTTTTGGCAATGTCGATTGGCAGCAACTAGCGAGACAGCTGAACATTCCACGTCAGCCTGCCAGAAATGTTATCGTTAAATACGAACAAAGTGGACGCGTTCCGGCATTGAGATAAGGTGGAAATAAGCCAAAAGCTATAACTGAAGCTATGCTCGACAGCCCTGTTGAATTTGTTGGTGAAACACCCACCATGACGCTCAATGACATGCGGCAGCTAGGCGACAGGAACGCTGCAAACGCACTTGGCATCAATCTACAAGAACACCGCGCCCGCATTCTTGAGCGCGAACATGAGTCGAGTATGGCAGCTGTCACACAGCCTCACTGCGAAGCCTGGCATCGTGAGAGCCTTCGGTACATAACCCGCTGCATTGCCATGGAAGACATTGTTGATTAAATTGAAAAGGGGAAGTGTCGTGACATAAAGTTTTTGGTTTTCGTTGTTCTTGTTTAAGCTTTCGGCTCATGGCTATAACGAATAAATAAAATTCACTTTGACCTAATAAAATATACAAAAAAACTGATTTAGAGGGACTTGACTAAATCGATATCATTTCTTTACTATTGTCTACGGTAAACCCCGAGTGCTGACTAAATCAAACTCACTTTTCTAGGACTGAGCTGGCCAGGGACTAAATAAGCTTCACTTATGTCCAAAAAAATTGTTAAAAGGTATAGTATTGGACTAGAATCTTCTGCTTTCGGGAGCAGCAGCAGCAGCAGTGAACTACAACGCACACATCCAACAATTGTGCTGCTTAATTTCTTCTCTCTTATTCAAGCAAGCAAGATTTTAGACTCCAGGATGCGGGTAAATTCAGGGCAGTGCACAATGAGCAGGCATTTCTAAAGGATTTGTGTGTGAGGGGAATTTTCCCACTTCCATTTGCTCTTCTCATCTCATCTTTTGAACGGAATTGGAAATCTACTGGGTCCTAGTTGGAATCGCCTGTAATATAGGAAAGAAAGAATTGCCCCACTCACCCCAGACGACTTGTCAATCTTTGAGTAGACTGATTTGGAATGCTTCTGTTCCTTCTCTCTGACCAACGGGTCTCGGTGCTCAGCACTCAATGGGACAGCATTCTAAACGCAGTAATTGTTCAGAACAGACTGACAACTGCTCCGCCCAACCACAAGATCCTAAGATCTTTTTTAAAGTGCCCATCTAAAGCCCAATTGTGTATTGACAACCTGGTGCGTTATTTAAGTGCGTTTCCAAACGCAATCGAAATCTCTCTCTTTTATTGGCGGAAAAAACTAATTGGCAGACAGAAACACTATTCCCGAGGCTTACTCAATTACCTGAGACTGAGAACCTATTGCTGCTTTAGTCAGTTAAGTGTAGATCAATAGATCTACACTTAATATTGCACAGTTTGGTTGGCACTTCGCCGGACACCCAAAATCGCAAAGTTTGTTTGACTTTACTTAATATATCTCTCTCTTGTCCCATTGAGGGTCCTCTATCTTCAACCGTTAGCGGCTGTGTCATCTCTTCACTCAAATAGCAGCGAAAGCCTCTATATAGACGGTTTGAATGTAGGCTAGAAAAAGTCAGAGCTCAGAGCAAACTCAAGCAATCTTTAATTAATCGACTGGACTGCTGAGTAGTCAACTCAAACTTTGAGTTTGAGTTTGAGTCTGAGTGTTTGAGTCTTTTTCTGTGCACCTAATACTTGGCTATTATAAAAAAGCGATTCTCGCAACAGTGGTGCCTTTTTTATCACATTCCATCGCAGATTTCAACGCTAAGAGGATCAAGGATGTTGGTAAAAATATTCCTATTGCTTCTGCTATTTCACCTGGCCCGTTGCGCTTCACAATCCGTGATCTACCTGACCAGACAGACGATTCGCGAAGGTAATAGCAGGGAGTTTCGGTTAGATGCTTTGTCGCTCGTCCGTCTCGATATGCCCGACGCCGTGCGAATCGGCTTCTACAAATCTGCGCCGCCATTCGCCATCGAATCCGAGAGCGTCGTTGTGCTGCACGGCCCGCTGGACCGCGAGCAGCTGTGCAAGCCGCCGCAGAGACCGTCGCCTTGCGCAGACGAGGACGCGAGACTCGGCGTCGCGGTCGGTGGTGTCGGCAGCGGCCCAGCCTCCGACTGCTGCGTGCTGCTGCGCCTCGAAGCTCGATCGGCCGGCAGCTCCAGCGTCCGCGAGTTCAACATCCGGCTAGACATCGAAGATGTCAACGACTCGCCGCCGGTGTTCGACATGTACGCCGAGCACTCGCGCAGTTTCAGCGAGGGCGAGGGCTCGGCTGGCCAGGAGCTTCGCCTGCCGAGCGCCACGGACGCGGATAGCGTTGAAAACGGCATCCTGGAGTATCGCCTGGCGGATAAGCGGCCGAACAGCTCCGTGTTCGATAGCTACTTCAGCTTAGTCGACGCTTCCGGTTTGATGTTAAATCTCGAGCCGAAGCTGCGACTGATCCGTTCGTTGGACCGTGAGCAGGTGGCCCAGTTCTCTTTTGCCCTGCTAGCCGTCGACAGGGGCCGGTCGCAGTTGACCGGCAGTCTGTCCTTCACCGTCTTCGTCACGGACATTAACGACCACGCGCCGGAGATCGTCAACTTGCAACCCGGCCGGCGACTTCGCATCAACGAAACGGATGGTCGGTACGGCAAACTCACCGTAGCCACTTTCGACGTGGTAGATCCTGACTTTGGCGAAAATAGTCGCGTTGCCTGCATGATCCGCTCGGCGACGGGTTTTACTACTCGAGCGGAGCGCTTCTTTGAGGTCGGCATAGCACCTGGCAGACGGCACAGCGCCTCCCCTGTGCGGTCTACAAACGGTCTCACCAAGTGGGAGCTGCGATCAATCGGACAACTGGACTACGAGGAGGTCCGCCTGTTCAGCTTCAGCATCGTGGCCAGCGATAGCGGCTCTCCTCGCCTCTCCAGCAGCGTCTCAATGACCGTCGAGCTCATCAACATCGACGACCATCCGATGCAGATCAGTTTCCGCAGCCACGGCGGCCAAAAGCAACGCGTCGAAGTCCTGGAAAATCAGGCGCCCGGCGTCAACGTGGCCTCTGTTGAGGTCCGTGATCGAGACATTGAGCAGCCGTCCGAATACAGACGCATTGAGTGTCGACTGGGCCACACAAGCCAGCAGTACTTTTGCTTGGAGGAGAAGCCGCTCATCGAAATGCGGGAATTCCGTCTGCGCACAACTGTGACGTTCGACCGCGAGTTGCATGCAGTCTACCAGGTGTTTGTCAACTGCCGCGACATGGACTCGAGCGCCACCGCCACCGCAACTCTAGAAGTCATTGTTGGCGACCTTAACGACAATCCAGCGCTGCTCAGCTCCGCCGCATATCGCGGCCGTGTCGAAGAAAACTGCCAACGAAGAACTCTTGTTGCCATGGAGACTCAAATCGATGCTAAAGACTCTGACACCTACCCGAACAATCAGATTCTTTATCGAATCGTCAGTGGCGATGGTCAGGAGCCCCTGCCATTCAGCATCAGCGCAAAGGGCGAGCTGTACACCGAAGCCGATCTAGACTACGAGCGGCGCAGGTCCTACACCTTCAACGTGACGGCCTACAATCAGAACAACGAGAGCCAATCTAGCACCGCCGAGGTTCGCATTGACGTCGTCGACATGAATGACAATCCGCCAGTAATAGTCGGCCATGATATTGGTTATCGGTTCTCAGTGCTGGAGGAAGCCGCACCACTTAGCGTCGGCTTCATCAACGCAACCGACGAAGACACTCAGCCGGAGAATCGACTGTTGAAGTTCCGCATCTTGTCGCCAGGCGACCGACAGTACGGCCAGCCTCCGCCGGGATTTTTCTACACGCCGGAAACACAGAAGTACTTTACCATTGACCAGCGCACCGGCGAGCTCCGGGTTCTGTCTCGCATCGACCGGGAGACGCATCCGCATTTTCAATTCTGCGTACTCGTTGAAAATCAGCGACCACTGCAGCCGGCGCCGAGGCTCGGCCAGCTGGTTCAACAGCAGGGAACTGTCTCGCCATCCGTCACTACTGTCTATGTGCAGGTGTGTCTGCACTAGGGACTTCTTTATCAATTATGGGAGTATTTTTGGTCTAGTCTCCTTGGTTGCAAGCAGTAGCACCTGGCCCATACCGTGTTATAATCGCTGATCATTTTCGTACCCTCAACAGGTGATCAACGTCAACGACCATCCGCCCCGGCTGTGCCGACAGACCTCGGCCGATTCGCCTCACTCTCCGTCATCCGCGGCTCGCTCGTCAGCCTCCTGCTCGGAGCCGCTGGCACCGATCACGATCCACTTCGGCGAGTCTGTCGGCATCGCCGTCGGCCACGCCGTCCGCGAGCCCAAGTGCGTCGTCTTCCCCTACGAGGTGCGCGACGCAGACGACGATCAACCGACCCTGCCAGCTGAGTTCACTCCAAGGCTGGAGAACCTCACTGAACTGGTGGAGGGTCGCTTGGTGCAGGCGCCGGAGGTCGAATTCAGCCTCGAAGGTCCGCAGACGCTCTGCCTGCGCCGGCTGCCCGTGTCGCAGCTGGAGCGTCAGGAGTTTCGCATGCGGCTCCGACTTGAAGACGCCCGATCGCCGGGGCACACCCGCAGCTACGAGTGCCGGGCTCTGATTGTTCGCCTGCGCCAGCCGCCCCCGCCGCCACCGGGCGCGACGGAGCCGGAGGGCGGCCGACGAAATGGCGCTGCGGATCAGTTCGCCGAGGCGGGAGCGGCAGCCGACAGGCGCCACTTTGTCATCGTGGTGTCGCTGGTCACCATTGTGGTGTTTCTCATTGTGTTCGCATTCGCATTTGTACTTTTCTTCTACGTTAGACGGCTCGATAATTCTCTGGATAAAGGTTCGTCTAAACAATTAGCACAAGGAGTAAATTTGCTATCGTGTATACGAGTATAGGCGGAAAATATTAGAAGCCATGGGGCAACATTTCCGCAATGTACAGTCATTTCCAACCAGCCTGCCCTATCCCTTTCCGCAGTGTACAGCCACTCCGAACCCAGTCTGTCCTATCCCTTTCCCCGATGTACAGTCACTCCCAACCAGCCTGTTCTATCCCTTTCCCCAATGTACAGTCACTCCCAACCAGCCTGCCCTATCCCTTTCCGCAGTGTACACTTCAAGTGTGCATATACTATCGAAGTTAAAAAATGCCATGGTGTCACAGAAAATCCAAAAAAGTCTGTTTATTCTAAATTTTCTGACTTGTCTAGCATAAAAAATGGACAAAACAATCAGTCACATTCCGGTAAAAAATTTTGGCTACCATAGCAATAAGCCAATAGATCGAAGATGGAACACTTCTTGTAATGCAAACAAAAGCTTTCACTTCTATTGATCTTTTTTATGTTCTCCTGTTTTCTACCTCGCTTTGTGCCTGCCTGTTGTCAAACGGTTCCAGAATTGCATCGTTCAGGTCAGAAAGTGAGTGAGAGTGAATGAGTGCGGACATTCGATACTTAGCCCTATTTACAGTCCCAGCCAGGCTATCACTATAGTCGGTGGCTTTGTTTAAAATCAGTGTTTAAAATGGTTCAACTTTATTAGTTTTCAAATGATATCCCAAAACCCAACCATATGCTGGGCAGGGAGGACACACAGATGAAAATCAAAGCAGCAGCAGCAGCAGCAGCAGCAGCAGGAAAGTTTTGCAGAAAACAGCGAGCTTATCTCGCTGAGTTTAGCGCCAGGGGACATTCAAAGGGTAGTCGAATGTTATACATTAGATCGCATATATAAATATGCTATAAGATATTTAGATATAGATTAAAATAAAGCACATCCGGAAGCCATGCAGTCGGAAATCTCGCACGCATTCACTCTCTCGGAGTTCTTGAGTGTTTAGTAAACGCTAGACAGTCAGGGAGAGAGAGAGAAGGAAGGTCCTCTTGGCGGCTCTGATGAAACCACTTTTCTGGCATAAACAATGGGCAAAAAGAATGGGCATTCGCTATTGGCAGAGGATCTTTTGGGATAAAAATGAAGTGAAGCCAGCGGTAAGCCCCCCTATATCCGGGGCAGTGTCAACAACCGCAGCGGGATGGCTGCCCCCCGTCGGGCCCTGCGGACTGTCGAATGGCCAGGAGCCTTTTCTGGGGGGATAAACAAAACCTTGGATAGCTAAGCCTCACGCCGGGGAATCGGGCGGACGATTTCTGGAAGATCCCTGACTGATGCTTGGTGTTGTCAACTAGCTGAGATTTAGTCTGTAGCAGCTTGTCCTCTTAGAATGCAGAAGCTATGACTTCATGGTGAGTCTAGGAATTGTAATTACTATAGATTTAGTGTTTATTTACACTGCCATATCACGCACCGACTTCTCAGACTGCGAAGTGGACAGATGCGTCACAATGCCCTTGAAGGCGCGCAGCTCTTCCATGGCAGGCGGCGGCGGCGGCGGCGGAGCTACCGGTGGGGCACAGGTGAGAGACTGGAAGGGATATTTTGGGAAATTAGGAGATAAATTCTGAACATATAAAATTTTTGTTCTATAATTTGTAGCCTAGTGGCTGGAACGTATGACTAACGACTTGAAAGTCGGTGGTTCGATTCCCGACTCCACTGGAACAATTTGTGTCCTTTAGAGCAAGACACTTAGCTCTGCATTGCTTCAGTTTACCCAGCTGTTAAATCCCCAGTCCATGGACTGAACAGCCGTACGCAGCCTTCAGGCTTACATAATTCGGGCAGGTGAAAGAATTTTATAATGACAATAGTAATAATACTTATAGAATGTACGTTAGTAGTTAAATTAAATTGCTGGTTCAATTTTTCAAAACATTTGTTAAACTTGTACTCGTGTTTAGGCTAAATCGAATATGCGACTAAAATAAGCATAAGAAATGCAACAACAGTGTGACCGGAAAGTAAAAAGCTTTCAAAAGGCTTAAAAGCTGATTAAGGACCTAGCAGCTTATATTTAGTATGCAGTCACTAATGAAGGTAAGCTAGAGTATGACTCACGAACTACTGTAGTTTGTCAAATGGAGCGAAACTTTGTTCAAAGCAGATTAATATGAGCTCAAGTAGCACATCCCACCCAATGCGTGACTGCTGCGGGGGTGAAGCGTCCGCTTATCAACTTTATAGCATAGTATCCATCCATACTGTGCTACACTATTTAGTAGAGTATGAGTCGCCTACATTGTATGTTTAGTGGGCCTAATTGAGAATAACAATCAGAGACGACCGCGGGCCGGATTGGCATAGAAGAGATGAGACAGGGGAGAGATGAGACAGGGGAGAGATGAGACAGGGGAGAGATGAGACAGGGGAGAGTTGAGACACGGGAGAGATGAGACAGGGGAGAGATGAGACAGGGGAGAGTTGAGACACGGGAGAGATGAAACAGGGGAGAGATATAACAGGGGATAGTTAAGACAGGGGAGAGATGAGACAGGGGAGAGATGAGACAGGGGATAGTTGAGACAGGGGATAGTTGAGACAGGGGAGAGATGAAACAGGGGATAGTTGAGACAGGGGAGAGATGAGACAGGGGAGAGATGAGACAGGGGAGAGATGAGACAGGGGAGAGATGAGACAGGGGATAGTTGAGACAGGGGATAGTTGAGACAGGGGAGAGATGAAACAGGGGATAGTTAAGACAGGGGAGAGATGAGACAGGGGAGAGATGAGACAGGGGATAGTTGAGACAGGGGAGAGATGAGACAGGGGAGAGATGAGACAGGGGATAGTTGAGACAGGGGATAGTTGAGACAGGGGAGAGATGAAACAGGGGATAGTTGAGACAGGGGAGAGATGAGACAGGGGAGAGATGAGACAGGGGAGAGATGAGACAGGGGAGAGATGAGACAGGGGATAGTTGAGACAGGGGATAGTTGAGACAGGGGAGAGATGAAACAGGGGATAGTTGAGACAGGGGAGAGATGAGACAGGGGATAGTTGAGACAGGGGAGAGATGAGACAGGGGAGAGATGAGACAGGGGAGAGATGAGACAGGGGATAGTTGAGACAGGGGAGAGATGAGACAAGGGAGAGATGAGACAGGGGATAGTTGAGACAGGGGATAGTTGAGACAGGGGAGAGATGAGACAAGGGAGAGATGAAACAGGGGATAGTTGAGACAGGGGAGAGATGAGACAGGGGATAGTTGAGACAGGGGAGAGATGAGACAGGGGAGAGATGAGATAGGGAAAGAGATGAGACAGGGGATAGTTGAGACAGGGGATAGTTGAGACAGGGGAGAGATGAGACAGGGGATAGTTGAGACAGGGGAGAGATGAGACAGGGGAGAGATGAGACAGGGGAGAGATGAGACAGGGGATAGTTGAGACAGGGGAGAGATGAGACAAGGGAGAGATGAAACAGGGGATAGTTGAGACAGGGGAGAGATGAGACAGGGGATAGTTGAGACAGGGGAGAGATGAGACAGGGGAGAGATGAGACAGGGGAGAGATGAGACAGGGGATAGTTGAGACAGGGGAGAGATGAGACAAGGGAGAGATGAGACAGGGGAGAGATGAGACAGGGGAGAGATGAGACAGGGGATAGTTGAGACAGGGGAGAGATGAGACAGGGGATAGTTGAGACAGGGGAGAGATGAGACAGGGGAGAGATGAGACAGGGGAGAGATGAAACAGGGGATAGTTGAGACAGGGGAGAGATGAAACAGGGGATAGTTGAGACAGGGGAGAGTTGAGACAGGGGAGAGATGAGACAGGGGAGAGATGAGACAGGGGAGAGATGAGACAGGGAAAATACGAGTTAGGTGTGAGATTAAACGCCAGATGAGAATTAGCACTATTTTTATCACGCCATGGGTCGTTAAATGAAATCTAGTTGTTTACATTTCTCGACAAATATTTACCAGCCAACTTGAACCTAAAATGATCATGAGAAACCAGGAACTAAAGATGCAGTGCGCGGTAGTATTACAATAAATTTTATGCATGTGTATATACTAGAGATTTGCTAGAATAATTTTAGATATAGAGCACCGTTAACAGTACTGATACATTAGTGAACAAGCTTACCTATGCGCATTCTATTTTCAATCAAAATACAGACCTTTTGAAGTGGGACATTGTAAAGTTGTGAGGGCCGGGAAGGGTTGAAAATGCGTAGATATTCTGGAATTTCGATTGAACCGACTCGAGCGAAGCTAAAGAGGAGAGATCGGCCGGAAGAATCGTTGAATAAAAGTTAGTTCTGGTGCAGAAATTTTCGTGTGTTTATTCAGCGCTGCTGGTAAAGTGAGCAATTTAGGCTGAAAATCTCTATTTTTACTAAGTCGCAGGTCACGCACAATGACAGTGCTAAGCGGCTTGTATTAGTGGCAAATATCATACTATTAATAAAGTAGGCAGGTAAATAAAAATTGTCTGTTTCAGTTCAGTAAAGCTAAATTTAGTATAACTCACCAATTAATCTGTGAATCAGGATTCTGTGAATCAGGATTCTGTGAATCAGGATTCTGTGAATCAGGATTCTGTGAATCAGGATTCTGTGAATCGGGATTCTGTGAATCAGTATTGTGTGAATCGGGATTCTGTGAATCGGGTTACTGCAAATCGGGATTCTGTGAATGGGGATTCTGTGAATCGGGATCCTGTGAATCGGGATTCTGTGAATCGGGATCCTGTGAATCGGGATTCTGTGAATCGGGATTCTGTGAATCGGGATTCTGTGAATCGGGATTCTGTGAATCGGGATTCTGTGAATCGGGATTCTGTGAATCGGGATTCTGTGAATCGGGATCCTGTGAATCGGGATTCTGTGAATCGGGATTCTGTGAATCGGGATCCTGTGAATCGGGATTCTGTGAATCGGGAATCGTTAAGTGAATTTTTAATAAAGAGAAGTGACTAAGCGGTGAATTTTAGGTTTTAACTATGAGACCAGACCACCCGCAGCATTCGATTTGCTGAAAAGTTAGTGAAGCAAGAAAAGAAGAAAATTAATAAAATCGGTATAGATAATCAGTCTAGTGTGTTGCAGACTGTTGAAAGAAATTAATTTTTATTCGCTGCCTTGAGGGTCTCTCAAGAGCTAGCTAGTATCATTGGATGCGACAGAGTGAGACATGGCTAGATCTCGACCCTGAAACGGGACTGCATGGAATCCGGTGTCAATTTTTTCGGCGTCTCGGCTAGAAAAGCGGGCCAGCGGTTTCTGACAAACAGTTTGCGCTTTGGTTCAATTTTGACCTAGTTAAAAGGCTAGAAAATATCGCATATGCGTCGCGCTATTTGTCCAAATACGCTGTTTGAGAAATAAGAATGAAAAACTCGATTCCCAGGATGGACTCGATGAAATGCCACCAGAACAGAACTGCGAAATGAGCTTCTGGGAGCGGCTAGGAGAAATTTGAGTCGATTTTTTCGACGGCTTCTGCTACTGAAAGATGAGCCGCCAATGATGAAGTTTTTTCCTGCAACTTCGCAGGGGCAGGGCTGGTGAAAATATGAGTTCTAGCGATAGAACACACGCGATGGATACTGCTTATAATTTGTGGGGAAAAGAACAAGAACACAGAAGGATCACAGAGGGGGCTGGTATCCGGTTTCAATCCCGACATTTTTTTATAGAGGAATGCCTGTGTTTAGTTGCAGCGTGAGAAATCAATGCAAGAACTCGGAATTCAGTCAGCACTATCTGTATCTAAGCTCTCTCGTCTCCATGTCTTATCTCTATCTAATCTCTCTCGTCTCCCTGTCTTATCTCTATCTAATCTCTCTCATCTCCCTGTCTTATCTCTATCTAATCTCTCTCGTCTCCCTGTCTTATCTCTATCTAATCTCTCTCGTCTCCATGTCTTATCTCTATCTAATCTCTCTCATCTCCCTGTCTTATCTCTATCTAATCTCCCTCATCTCCATGTCTTATCTCTATCTAATCTTTCTCATCTCCATGTCTTATGTCTATCTAATCTCCCTCATCTCCATGTCTTATCTCTATCTAATCTCTCTCGTCTCCCTGTCTTATCTCTATCTAATCTCTCTCATCTCCCTGTCTTATCTCTATCTAATCTCTCTCGTCTCCCTGTCTTATCTCTATCTAATCTCTCTCATCTCCCTGTCTTATCTCTATCTAATCTCTCTCATCTCCCTGTCTTATCTCTATCTAATCTCTCTCGTCTCCCTGTCTTATCTCTATCTAATCTCTCTCGTCTCCATGTCTTATCTCTATCTAATCTCTCTCATCTCCCTGTCTTATCTCTATCTAATCTCCCTCATCTCCATGTCTTATCTCTATCTAATCTTTCTCATCTCCATGTCTTATGTCTATCTAATCTCCCTCATCTCCATGTCTTATCTCTATCTAATCTCTCTCGTCTCCCTGTCTTATCTCTATCTAATCTCTCTCATCTCCCTGTCTTATCTCTATCTAATCTCTCTCGTCTCCCTGTCTTATCTCTATCTAATCTCTCTCATCTCCCTGTCTTATCTCTATCTAATCTCTCTCATCTCCCTGTCTTATCTCTATCTAATCTCTCTCGTCTCCCTGTCTTATCTCTATCTAATCTCTCTCGTCTCCATGTCTTATCTCTATCTAATCTCTCTCATCTCCCTGTCTTATCTCTATCTAATCTCCCTCATCTCCATGTCTTATCTCTATCTAATCTTTCTCATCTCCATGTCTTATGTCTATCTAATCTCCCTCATCTCCATGTCTTATCTCTATCTAATCTCTCTCGTCTCCCTGTCTTATCTCTATCTAATCTCTCTCATCTCCCTGTCTTATTTCTATCTAATCTCTCTCGTCTCCCTGTCTTATCTCTATCTAATCTCTCTCATCTCCCTGTCTTATCTCTATCTAATCTCTCTCATCTCCCTGTCTTATCTCTCTCTAATCTCCCTCATCTCCCTGTCTTATCTCTCTCTAATCTCTCTCGCCTCCCTGTCTTATCTCTCTCTAATCTCTCTCATCTCCCTGTCTTATCTCTCTCTAATCTCTCTCATCCCTATGTATTATCTCTATCTAACCAATCTCGTCTCCCTGTCTTATCTCTCTCTAATCTCTCTCATCTCCCTGTCTTATCTCTCTCTAATCTCTCTCATCCCCATGTATTATCTCTATCTAACCAATCTCATCTACCTGTCTTATCTGTATCTAAACTCTCTCCCCAATTTATCTCATCAGACAGACAGACAGACAAATAGATAGATATATAGATAGATAGATAGATTGTCATGACAGACAGACAGACAGACGCTTTTGTCTGCGAATTTAAAATGAAAAAAAGTTTAATACAACCAGCGTTTGAGAAAAAAATTACGGATAATAAAGAGTTTGTCCCAGCAAGGGACTTAAACAATGACTTACTCTTATATAGAATTTCGTCTGAAAATGAGAGTTCGTCAGTAGCTAGGAACGAGTTGCAGGATCTGAACGCTGAGATGAATACAACAAGCTGACAGGCGTCCCATTTCTGTCAGGTCCTTGTTGGGTTGCTTTTTTTAGTTTTTTTATTTCGGTTTTTCCGGGACTACTATTATCAAAATGTTAGTTTTTTTCTTCTTCTTCTGTTCGGGACACCCTGGCGCCGCATGGTAGCCAGTTTTTGCCCTGTCAGTTAGTTTTTATGAGTCGGAAAAGTAAATAGACAGCCCTCATTATTTCATTTTTGTTGTTTGACACTTTTTCCAACAGGCTGTCAATTTCCAGAATGGCGTAGTGGGCATTGAAATACTTTTTTAAAAGTAAAAGTTGAAAAATACGAACTAGGCTGGGTTCCCGTACTTAGGTCTCGAGTCTAGCGGGGGAATCGTTCTAAATTCATCCTAAAAATGAAAATTGACAAAGAGAGACATTTTATGGGGTACTGCTTGGTGAAATTGTACTGCGGCATGAACTGGTTGGCATGGGCTACATGTAGATTGATGTAGAGAGAGGTAGAGAGAGGTAGAGAGAGGTAGAGAGAGGTAGAGAGAAGTAGAGAGAGGTAGAGAGAGGTAGAGAGAGGTAGAGAGAGGTAGAAAGAGGTAGAGAGAGGTAGAAAGAAGTAGAGAGAGGTAGAGAGAGGTAGAGAGAGGTAGAGAGAGGTAGAGAGAGGTAGAGAGAGGTAGAGAGAGGAAAAGAGAGGTAAAAAGAGGTAGAGATGTAGAGAGACGTAGAGAGAGGTAGAGAGATGTAGAGAGAGGCAGAAAGAGGTAGAAAGAGGTAGAGAGAGGTAGAGAGAGGTAGAAAGAGGTAGAGAGAGGTAGAGAGGTAGAGATGTAGAGAGAGGTAGAGAGAGGTAGAGAGATGTAGAGAGAGGCAGAAAGAGGTAGAGAGAGGTAGAGAGAGGTAGAAAGAGGTAGAGAGAGGTAGAGAGAGGTAGAGAGAGGTAGAGAGAGGTAGAGAGAGGTAGAGAGAGGTAGAAAGAGGTAGAAAGAGGTAGAGAGGTAGAGAGGTAGAGAGGTAAAGAGAGGTAGAGAGAGGTAGAGAGATGTAGAGAGAGGCAGAAAGAGGTAGAGAGAGGTGGAGAGATGTAGAGAGAGGTAGAGAGAGGTAGAGAGAGGTAGAGAGAGCTGGAGAGAGGTAGAGAGAGGTAGAGAGGGGTAGAGAGAGGTAAGAGAGAGGTAGAAAGAGGTAGAGAGAGGTAGAGAGAGGTAGAGAGAGGTAGAAAGAGGTAGAGAGAGGTAGAGAGGTAGAGATGTAGAGAGAGGTAGAGAGAGGTAGAGAGATGTAGAGAGAGGCAGAAAGAGGTAGAGAAAGGTAGAGAGAGGTAGAGAGAGGTAGAGAGAGGTAGAGAGAGGTAGAGAGATGTAGGAGAGGTAGAGAGATGTAGGAGAGGTAGTGAGAGGTTGATAAAGCTAGAAAGGCAGACAGTTGAAGGATTTTTTGGAGTCATCACAGAGGACAGATTAGCTGAGGAATTCTTGGTCAAAGGTTAAGCTCAGCCAGGTTTCAGTACTTGTCCGTATCTCTCCATTAACATGCTTGCCTGCACGGACCCACTCCAGAGACAGACTTTGTCGAATCAGCTATTCAGAAAATATGTCCCGCTTTGGCAAACTAGCCAAAGAACAAACAGGCAGTCGAGAGAGCCATGACAAATAACATGCTGGGGACCGTTTTTTACTAAGATTGCATGCGGTTCTATTTTCTTGTCTGTTCCATTCTGCGGAGAGAAAGTTTGCAAATCTTTCACTAGCAGAGGAGAAAACATCTTAGACGAGAATTGTTATTTGAGTTGACTGCTCACTGTTGGCAGGGAACGAAAGGAGATTGCTTGCTGGGGCAATGGCTTTTCACACAAGAATCTTTAGAAAAGCGAATCATTATCTCCTGACAAGATCCAAGCAATGCTCCTGAATAATCTTCTTCCAAGATCCAAGCAATGCTCCTGAATAATCTTCTTCCAAGATCCAAGCAATGCTCCAGAATCATTATCTCCTGACAAGATCCAAGCAATGCTCCTGAATAATATTCTTCCAAGATCCAAGCAATGCTCCTGAACAATCTTCTTCCAAGATCCAAGCAATGCTCCAGAATAATATTCTTCCAAGATCCAAGCAATGCTCCAGAATAATCTTCTTCCAAGATCCAAGCAATGCTCCAGAATCATCTTCTTCCAAGATCCAAGCAATGCTCCAGAATCATCGTCTTCCAAGATCCAAGCAATGCTCCTGAATCATCTTCTTCCAAGATCCAAGCAATGCTCCAGAATCATCGTCTTCCAAGATCCAAGCAATGCTCCTGAATCATCTTCTTCCAAGATCCAAGCAATGCTCCAGAATCATCTTCTTCCAAGATCCAAGCAATGCTCCAGAATCATCTTCTTCCAAGATCCAAGCAATGCTCCAGAATCATCGTCTTCCAAGATCCAAGCAATGCTCCTGAATCATCTTCTTCCAAGATCCAAGCAATGCTCCTGAATAATATTCTTCCAAGATCCAAGCAATGCTCCTGAACAATCTTCTTCCAAGATCCAAGCAATGCTCCTGAATCATCTTCTTCCAAGATCCAAGCAATGCTCCTGAATAATATTCTTCCAAGATCCAAGCAATGCTCCTGAACAATCTTCTTCCAAGATCCAAGCAATGCTCCTGAATCATCTTCTTCCAAGATCCAAGCAATGCTCCTGAATAATATTCTTCCAAGATCCAAGCAATGCTCCTGAACAATCTTCTTCCAAGATCCAAGCAATGCTCCTGAATAATCTTCCTTCGAGATCCAAGCAATGCTCCTGAATAATATTCTTTCAAGATCCAAGCAATGCTCCTGAATAATCGTCTTCCAAGATCCAAGCAATGCTCCAGAATAATCTTCTTCCAAGATCCAAGCAATGCTCCAGAATCATCTTCTTCCAAGACCCAAGCAATGCTCCTGAATAATATTCTTCCAAGATCCAAGCAATGCTCCTGAACAATCTTCTTCCAAGATCCAAGCAATGCTCCTGAATCATCTTCTTCCAAGATCCAAGCAATGCTCCTGAATAATATTCTTCCAAGATCCAAGCAATGCTCCTGAACAATCTTCTTCCAAGATCCAAGCAATGCTCCTGAATAATCTTCCTTCGAGATCCAAGCAATGCTCCTGAATAATATTCTTTCAAGATCCAAGCAATGCTCCTGAATAATCGTCTTCCAAGATCCAAGCAATGCTCCAGAATAATCTTCTTCCAAGACCCAAGCAATGCTCCTGAATAATCTTCCTTCGAGATCCAAGCAATGCTCCAGAATAATCTTCCTTCGAGATCCAAGCAATGCTCCTGAATCATCTTCTTCCAAGATCCAAGCAATGCTCCTGAATAATATTCTTCCAAGATCCAAGCAATGCTCCTGAACAATCTTCTTCCAAGATCCAAGCAATGCTCCAGAATAATCTTCTTCCAAGACCCAAGCAATGCTCCTGAATAATCGTCTTCCAAGATCCAAGCAATGCTCCAGAATAATCTTCTTCCAAGATCCAAGCAATGCTCCAGAATCATCTTCTTCCAAGACCCAAGCAATGCTCCTGAATAATCTTCCTTCGAGATCCAAGCAATGCTCCAGAATCATCTTCTTCCAAGACCCAAGCAATGCTCCTGAATAATCTTCCTTCGAGATCCAAGCAATGCTCCTGAATAACCTTCTTCCAAGATCCAAGCAATTCTCCTGAATAATCTTCTTCCAAGATCCAAGCAATGCTCCAGAATAATCTTCCTTCGAGATCCAAGCAATGCTCCTGAATAATCTTCTTCCAAGATCCAAGCAATGCTCCTGAATAATCTTCCTTCGAGATCCAAGCAATGCTCCTGAATAATCTTCTTCCAAGATCCAAGCAATGCTCCTGAATAATCTTCTTCCAAGATCCAAGCAATGCTCCAGAATAATCTTCTTCCAAGATCCAAGCAATGCTCCTGAATAATCTTCTTCCAAGATCCAAGCAATGCTCCTGAATAATCTTCTTCCAAGATCCAAGCAATGCTCCAGAATAATCTTCCTTCGAGATCCAAGCAATGCTCCTAAACAATCTTCTTCCAAGATCCTAGCAATGTTTCATAAGAAACAATATTCTTCCAAGACACGTTCACCTCTCGCACCAAGGTCCGTGATTTTGATTCCGCGGCGAGGGCCAACAACCAAGGCACAGTGAGAGTGTACACCACTGGACAATCAAATAGTCAGGGCAGATGTACACAATGTGCGTGCCTTTGTACGGTATCCGAGAGCGCGCTCAGCAGTCAGCAAACATCTAGACAAAACTAATCTCTCTTCTCCAGGTCGTCACCCTGCTGTACGGCGCGAACGGCGCTGACGTCGGGTTAGACGCCGAGCTGCATCCTGCCGTCGACTATAACAGCGGACTGGATGACCAGGCCGGGGTCGACTTCCAAGGCGGCCGATACGAGACCTGGCGAGATCAGAGGTACACAGCTGGATCCAGACAGCAGCAGCAGCAGCTGCATCGGCAGGCCTGCGCAACACCAAGCACTGGGCCGACCATTCGGAGAGTCAACCCGCTGGTTGCCAGCAACAGCTGCGAGAATGTCGCTTCGTCAACCGCGCCTTCGTCTGCCACTGTGGCACCAGAAGTTTCTCAAATGGCTAACTACCAGACCATTGACTCTCATCGGTATCAACATTTGCTGCAGCAGCAGCAGCAGCAGCAGCAGCAACAGCAGTCGACAATGGTTCATCGGACAATGGCGTCAAGTGTAGACCCGGTCTACAGTCCCAAGAAGTCGCTAAAGAATACTTACTTTGAAACTAGCTTTGTGTAATATTTTCGTTCTTCACTGCCCAGCGACAAGTTTTTATTGTACTTTTATTTTTGTCTGCAATTTTTCGTGCTTTTTTTCAATCATTTGATCGAATGCACTTTGTCTAGATATGCTGATAACAGGTAGGGTAGATTTTTATTTAGAATCGGCATAAAATTGGAGCTTGCTTTAATCGCGACTTTCAATCACATATGTCTATGGCCAAATCCCATGTAAAGCATTGACTTGTTTTCTGCTAGCGGGCATGAAATCGACAAAAATGTTTTTCAGCCTTTTTACTTTTTTACCCATTTCGCTTCCCATTTTCCCCCCTCGATATTACGTTTCTTCTCTTCCTCTTTCATCTCTCCCGCTTTCCTTTCCCATTTCTCCACTTCTCTCTCCGAATTCTACTCTTTCCCCTCCCATTTCTCGTCTTTTTATCACATTTCTTTCCTTCAACTCGAAAGTCTCCCCTTCCATTCCCAATTCTCCCCTTCCATTCCCAATTCTCCCCTTCCATTCCCAATTCTCCCCTTCCATTCCCAATTCTCCCCTTCCATTCCCACTTCCCACTTCCCCCTTTCCACTCTCAATTCTCCCCTTCCATTCCAAATTCTTCCCTTCCGTTCCCAATTCTGCCCTTCCATTCCCGATTCTGCCCTTGCATTCTTAATTCTCCCCTTCCATTCCCACTTCTTCCCTTCCATTCCCAATTCTTCCCTTCCATTCCAAATTCTTCCCTTCCGTTCCCAATTCTGCCCTTCCATTCCCGATTCTGCCCTTCCATTCCCACTTCCCCCTTTCCACTCTCAATTCTCCCCTTCCATTCCCAATTCTTCCCTTCCATTCCCAATTCTCCCCTTCCATTCCAAATTCTTCCCTTCCGTTCCCAATTCTGCCCTTCCATTCCCGATTCTGCCCTTGCATTCTTAATTCTTCCCTTCCGTTCCCAATTATCCCCTTCCATTCCCACTTCTCCCCTTCCATTCCCAATTCTCCCCTTCCATTCCCAATTCTCCCCTTCCATTCCCAAGTTTCCTTGTTTGGTCGTCTTCATTCTCCCATTTCTTCTTTGAAATCGTTGTAGAAAATATTTTTAAACAAATTTTTCAAGTAGGCTTGTTTCATAACAAGCGTAGTACAAGTAATTTTGCACGAAGAAGCTGCTATTCACGTGAGATCCAATTAATTTAAACTTTCTTTAATCCAGATTCCGATATGTAAAAATGAAAATGAAAACTCGAAATAAAAGCTACAGACGTTTGAAGAAATCAGTTTGCAACGACTTAGATTGAAAATAAATTTCTGGCATTATCGACTTGATTAATTACTATTTTATCGGGGTATAGACTCGATTACTAACTACTTTATCGGGATATAGACAAGATTACTAACTACTTTATCGGGGTATAGACTAGATTACTAACTACTTTATCGGGGTATAGACTAGATTACTAACTACTTTATCGGGGTATAGACTAGATTACTAACTACTTTATCGTGGTATAGACAAGATTACTAACTACTTTATCGGGGTATAGACAAGATTACTAACTACTTTATCGGGGTATAGACTAGATTACTAACTACTTTATCGGGGTATAGACAAGATTACTAACTACTTTATCGGGGTATAGACTCGATTACTAACTACTTTATCGTGGTATAGACAAGATTACTAACTACTTTATCGGGGTATAGACAAGATTACTAACTACTTTATCGGGGTATAGACTCGATTACTAACTACTTTATCGGGGTATAGACTAGATTACTAACTACTTTATCGGGGTATAGACTCGATTACTAACTACTTTATCGGGGTATAGACTAGATTACTAACTACTTTATCGGGGTATAGACTCGATTACTAAATACTCTATCGGGGTATAGACTCGATTACTAACTACTCTATCGGGTTATAGACTCGATTACAAACTACTTTATCGGGGTATAGACTAGATTACTAACTACTCTATCGGGTTATAGACTCGATTACTAACTACTTTATCGGGGTATAGACTAGATTACTAACTACTTTATCGGGGTATAGACTAGATTACTAACTACTTTATCGGGATATAGACTAGATTACTAACTACTTTATCGGGGTATAGACTAGATTACTAACTACTTTATCGGGGTATAGACTCGATTACTAACTACTTTATCGGGGTATAGACTCGATTACTAACTACTTTATCGGGATATAGACTCGATTACTAACTACTTTATCGGGGTATAGACTCGATTACTAACTACTTTATCGTGGTATAGACTCGATTACTAACTACTTTATCGGGGTATAGACTCGATTACTAACTACTTTATCGGGATATAGACAAGATTACTAACTACTTTATCGGGGTATAGACTCGATTACTAACTACTTTATCGGGATATAGACAAGATTACTAACTACTTTATCGGGGTATAGACTAGATTACTAACTACTTTATCGGGGTATAGACTAGATTACTAACTACTTTATCGTGGTATAGACAAGATTACTAACTACTTTATCGGGGTATAGACAAGATTACTAACTACTTTATCGGGGTATAGACTAGATTACTAACTACTTTATCGGGATATAGACAAGATTACTAACTACTTTATCGGGGTATAGACAAGATTACTAACTACTTTATCGGGGTATAGACTAGATTACTAACTACTTTATCGTGGTATAGACAAGATTACTAACTACTTTATCGGGGTATAGACAAGATTACTAACTACTTTATCGGGGTATAGACTAGATTACTAACTACTTTATCGGGGTATAGACTAGATTACTAACTCTTTATCGGGGTATAGACAAGATTACTAACTACTTTATCGAGGTGTAGACTAGATTACTAACTACTTTATCGGGTTATAGACTAGATTACTAACTACTTTATCGGGATATAGACTCGATTACTAACTACTTTATCAGGGTATAGACTCGATCACTAACTACTTTATCAGGTTATAGACTCGATTACTAACTACTTTATCAGGGTATAGACTCGATTACTAACTACTTTATCGGGATATAGACTAGATTACTAACTACTTTATCGGGATATAGACTCGATTACTAACTACTTTATCAGGGTATAGACTCGATCACTAACTACTTTATCAGGTTATAGACTCGATTACTAACTACTTTATCAGGGTATAGACTCGATTACTAACTACTTTATCAGGGTATAGACTCGATTACTAACTACTTTATCGAGGTGTAGACTAGATTACTAACTACTCTATCGGGTTATAGACTAGATTACTAACTACTTTATCGGGTTATAGACTAGATTACTAACTACTCTATCGGGGTATTGACTAGATTACTAACTACTTTATCGAGGTGTAGACTAGATTACTAACTACTTTATCGAGGTGTAGACTAGATTACTAACTACTTTATCGAGGTGTAGACTAGATTACTAAATAATTTATCGGGGTATTGACTAGATTGATTACAAATTTTGAGATTAAAGACAATTATAAATTGTGGGATTATTCTTTTTAAATTGATTGATTTACTGATTCGTAGAGTTAATAATGTCAAGCTAGTCATTTTCCTAGGAATTATTGAAATTCCTAGGCAATTAATGTGCCGAATTTTTTACTGCATTTGCTTATACTAAATTTAGGTAATCATCTAATAAACTTATTTCATTAAGGGACGATATATTTAGGAATAATTATAACAAAATGAACGAAATATACCTTTTTTATGATTTGCAGTTATCTGCATAGTTATTTTTTTCTTGACTATTGCGGCACGTGACAACTTCTAAGTCCAATGGATTATCTAAAAATAATATTTTACAAGCTGAAAACTGAAATTGAAGTGCTCTTGGAGGCACTGAAAGTCTTTACATTGCGCTCGGTCAAAGGCAAACAACTGGTTGAAGCAGCAAAAAAATACAAGACAAGAATAAAAGACTGTCATAGGAATACGGCACAGCCGAATTGCTATGCCTAATCCCCTTGTTAAACTGAATCGTGTAAACCAGGATTTAGCAATGACCGGACAAGGATTAGAAGGGCCAGGATCTGCATGAGGGTTGTTAGAATAAAAAAGCAAAAAATAATCCTAAAGACTGTTTGTCACTGAAGTCAAACAAATATTGGGCACACACAGAGTTCCTTTCCTTGTACCTTGTTCTCGTAAAATTGTGCTATCTTATTGAGAATCATGCTGTCTTAAAAATAAATACTAACAATTTTTCTGCGTAGTTGTGGAAGAATGAAATAAAATATTTATAGACTCGCCGAACAGTTGGTTCGTGGGATCAATAATACGTGCGATTGTGGGTCTCTGGTATTATTGATTAACGGGATTATTGATTTGGGATTTTTGATTTGTGGGAATCTTGATTTGTGGGATTATTATATTGATTTGTGGAATTATTGATTTGTGGGATTATTGATTTGTGGGATTATTGATTTGTGGGATTATTGATTGGTGGGACTATTGATTTGTGGGATTATTGATTTGTGGGATTCTTGATTTGTGGGATTATTGATTTGTGGGATTATTATATTGATTTGTGGGATTATTGATTTGTGGGATTATTGATTGGTGGGACTATTGATTTGTGGGATTGACTTGTGGGATTATTGATTTTCGCGATTATTGATTCGTGGGATTATTGATTTGTGGGATTATTTTTTTGTGGGATTCTTGATTTGTGGGATTATTGACTTGTGGGATTATTGATTTTCGCGATTATTGATTCGTGGGATTATTGATTTGTGGGATTATTGATTTGTGGGATTATTGATTTGTGGGATTTTCGATTTGTGAGATTATTTATTCGCTGGATTTTTTATTCGTGGGATTATTTATTGTTCCGATCATTAGTTAATGTGATTTTTTCGAATGCCCGATACATTTTCGAGCTCTATAAACTGTGTTGCGTAAATCGATGACAGCATGCAAGTCCTTATACTAGGCAAATAATTAAACCAAGGAAATGAAGTCATAAAGCAATTTAGAAGAAAGTGCTTGCAATCTTATGTATCGAATAAATAATATATTCCTGTCACTTTAGTGCTGGCCTCAAACAAGGCAAAGCAGCTGACCAACAGACGGTTGTAAATTTAGTTGCATTTTCCAACATCCACATTCCGCTAGCCGCTGCCCGAACCCAAAGCTTCAGTAACATGCGGCATTATAGTTTTTAGATGTTGAACATCTAATGAATGTAATGTAAAAGATCAAAGTTTATTTGATTGTAAGAATACTATTCAACTTTAATATAATTCTTTGCGTTAGTTTCTTAAAGAGCAACTTTCGTTACTTTTCAAGCCTTAAGAAAAGTTCGAAAAATTTTCCTTAGAAATTCCGTTTCTTTTTGTCAGCTTTCACTGGAAAACACTTCCGTTACTTTCACTGGGACTTCTATTACTTCTATTGTTTCATTCGGAAATTCCATTTCCTTTGTCAGCATTCACCTGAGCTCAGGAGAAAATTCCGTTACTTCTAGCACGTTTACTGAGAAACTGAGAAAATTCCGTTACTTCTAGCACGTTTACTGAGAAACTTACGCTACTTTTGTCAGCTTTCACTGGAAAACACTTCCGTTACTTTCACTGGGACATCTGCTACTTCTATTGTTTCATTGGGAACTTCCGTTTCTTTTGTCAGCTTTCACGGAGGAAATTCCGTTACTTCTATCAATTTTACTGAAGAACTTCGAGAAACTCACTGAGTAACTTCCGTTACTTCTGACTCTATTAGGTAAGAAGTTCCGTTACTCTCTGCTAAATGTAACTTCGGAATCTTGGCTGCATGATGGCGAGAAGCCTTTATCTATTTCGTCTATTTTCTGAGAGTGCAAGTTAATAATGTCGAGACATGCAAGTAAATAATAAACATATTAGCAACGATTCCGTTAAAATATTCCGAAATAAGCTATAGTTAAGTTTGTCTAAGAGTAGAACAGAGCGGAATTGCGACCCAAATCAAGGCTCTGAGAATGATTGTCGACTTGCTTATTTTAAAAAAGTCCAGCAAGAAGGCGGCTTGAAAGGAAAAATGCTTTTAGAAGAAGACCGACCTCCCCTTCCTCTCTCAGGATTGCGTGATTAACACTGGCTGAGACTTCACACTGGCGTGATGTCGCCGGTCTGAAAAAGGTAAAAAAGAAATTCACTATTTGATGGAGTTGAAGGATTAGGGAATGAAACATTTCTTTATGAGCTGCTGTTTCATTAAGGGTTGATTGACTCTCACGATGAAAATGTTATGGGGTAAATAGGCCGTGATAGTTCGACTGTTAGAAAAAAGTGTGGGGATAAACACGCAGTGAAATAAATATATTCTAGGATAAATTGATTGTCGGATAAAAATACTGGGATAAAAAGTCTGCGGGATAAATAGACAGGGAAAAATAGGATAATCTTACTGTGATAAAAGTTGATAGAGTTAAACTGCTGAGAACAAGGTAGAAAATTAATGTCGCCAATAAAAAAAGAGGTAAGAACACTCTATTACCATGCGTGAAGGAAATTACTCAAACAGGCTGTAGCAATGAGCATGAGATATTTCCTGCCCCAGGGAGCCACTTTGTTAGCTGCCTCAGAAAATGGTTGACTAAATGGCAAACAAACTAAACGACAGGAAACTATTTAGCTAAGGGGCACAATCAAGCACTTAACCTAGCGGTCCCTTTTCCGTGTATTTTGTTCCTATTGGTTTCTTAAAAATCTGCGCCCAAAAGTCCCATTAGCGAAAATTGGGAATCATTTTCCTGGTTGTACAATCTCTCTTCTAGGAGGATAGTGGGTTTATGAGAGGCGGACCTAAGGGTCAGGCACAATAATTTATTGCACCTAACCCAGAAACTATTGCAAGCAAATAAGATCTTTAACCGCGCTCCCGTGTGTGTGTCACCAAGTCATGTCTTTTTAGGAGGCCGAAAGAGCGTGTTTTTTACCAAGCCTTACAGAAGTGTCTGCTAAGTAAAAAGATAAGATTAACAATAATTAAAGCAGAATTTCATAGAAGGTACTGGGTGTTTCTGCCACTTTAGTGAGCTCAGGATCATATTAACACTGATACTTCAGTGAGCTCAGGATCATATTAACACTGATACTTCAGTGAGCTCAGGATTCTATTAACACTGATACTTCAGTGAGCTCAGGATTCTATTAACACTGATACTTCAGTGAGCTCAGGATTCTATTAACACTGATACTTCAGTGAGCTCAGGATCATATTAACACTGATACTTCAGTGAGCTCAGGATCATATTAACACTGATACTTCAGTGAGCTCAGGATCCTATTAACACTGATACTTCAGTGAGCTCAGGATCATATTAACACTGATACTTCAGTGAGCTCAGGATCATATTAACACTGATACTTCAGTGAGCTCAGGATTCTATTAACACTGATACTTCAGTGAGCTCAGGATCATATTAACACTGATACTTCAGTGAGCTCAGGATCATATTAACACTGATACTTCAGTGAGCTCAGGATCATATTAACACTGATACTTCAGTGAGCTCAGGATCATATTAACACTGATACTTCAGTGAGCTCAGGATCATATTAACACTGATACTTCAGTGAGCTCAGGATCATATTAACACCGGAACTTCAGTAACCAATAGAAATGGTTAGTTACTCAACTCACACTAGTTGTCTTTTCTTCAAACAGTGATTAACGAACTAGGATCTTTGCAAGCCCATGGGATA
This sequence comes from Macrostomum hystrix, assembly GCA_950097015.1. NCBI lineage: Eukaryota > Metazoa > Platyhelminthes > Macrostomidae > Macrostomum > Macrostomum hystrix. The sequence continues at coordinate 1,395,185 of CATNEN010000008.1, forward strand.
GCTTATTAAATATGACTATGAAAATATGCATCGAACCGAATATATGCATCACATAGGGGAAGCACGAGATGTGGCGGGAGTGGGACAAACCACTGGGAGTTCCCCAGTGCGACCGAAATCAGCAGTGCGAGGCACCGCTGCAGGAGATAAATACTAGCAGTGCTACGACTCAAATGAGTCTCAACCAGCCGCCGCGAGTTCTATCATTCGGTCAAACAGAAGCGGCAGTTCCTACAGCTGCTAGCTGATATAACCGCAGCGTCCCATTTCACGCCTGACTAACCGTGCATGACTTTTGCGTTTTTTAGTCTCCCTAAGCCCTCTCAAGCAATGTCTCTGTCGGATCTGATTTTTTTACAGTAGCAGCCATTCTAATATACTTTAGTTGATTAATATTCAAACTTTGCTACTTTAGAAGCTTATTGAATTACGCCGTAAGGGCTTCGGGTGTACAGAAGGTTATAAAACAGATAATACACGTACACAGAACTGCAGACATAAACGCGCGCACAGATAAAAAGACATGTACTTATAGACACACAAACGATATGTACTCATAGACACATACAAACGGATAATGTACTCATAGACACACAAACGATATGTACTCATAGACACATACATACGGATAATGTACTCATAGACACACAAACGATATGTACTCATAGACACATACAAACGGATAATGTACTCAAAGACACAGACAAACGGATAATGTACTCATAGACACATACAAACGATATGTACTCATAGACACACAAACGATATGTACTCATAGACACATGCAAACGGATAATGTACTCATAGACACATACAAACGGATAATGTACTCATAGACACATACAAACGGATAATGTACTCATAGACACATGCAAACGGATAATGTACTCATAGACACATACAAACGGATAATGTACTCATAGACACATACAAACGGATAATGTACTCATAGACACATACAAACGGATAATGTACTCATAGACACATACAAACGGATAATGTACTCATAGACACATACAAACGGATAATGTACTCATAGACACATACAAACGGATAATGTACTCATAGACACATACAAACGTAAACGTTTCCTAAATTTATTGATCTTAACAGTAATTTACCACTTACCTCTTACATGAGAAATTACAAAAAACACTCACAAATATAATAAGCAAATACTTATCACGAGAAGCTAACCAGCAATGTTCAGCTAAATGGATCTGAAATTGCCGGGGTATTTCAGACTATTTCTAGGCGCGACTGCAGTAAAAAAACAGCACCGGAGAGAAAATCAACAATAACAAAAATTGCATAGGGCTTGATAGAAAAACCGGTTAATAATTTATAGATTAAACCAGCGATTGGGCATCAGTTTTTGGCGCCATTTAGTTAGAAAATATTTAGCATCTGAAGGTCGTGAGTTCGAATTCGCAGCGGTGCTACACCGAAGGCGCTGAGGTCTTATCCCTCTCCCCTGTATTATCACTTCCTGTCTCATCTTTCCCCATCTCATCCCTCCCTTATCACACCTCTCATGTCTCATCTCTCCACTGTCTGATCACTCCACTGTCTCATCCATCCACAGTCTCGTCTCTCCATTGTCTCATCTCTCCACTGTCTCATCTCTCCACTGTCTCATCTCTCCGTTGTCTCATCTCTCCGTTGTCTCATCTCTTCCCCTGTCTCATCTCTCCATTGTCTCATCTCTTCCCCTGTCCCATCTCTCCATTGTCTCATCTCTCCATTGTCTCATCTCTCCACTGTCTCATCTCTCCATTGTCTCATCTCTCCATTGTCTCATCTCTCCATTGTCTCATCTCTTCCCCTGTCTCATCTCTCCATTGTCTCATCTCTCCATTGTCTCATCTCTTCCCCTATCTCATCTCTCCCCTGTCTCATCTCTTTCCCTATCTCATCTCTCCTCTGTCTCATCTCTCCATTGTCTCATCTCTTCCCCTGTCTCATCTCTTTCCCTATCTCATCTCTCCTCTGTCTCATATCTCCATTGTCTCATCTCTCCATTGTCTCATCTCTTCCCCTATCTCATCTCTCCCCTGTCTCATCTCTTTCCCTATCTCATCTCTCCTCTGTCTCATCTCTCCATTGTCTCATCTCTTCCCCTGTCTCATCTCTTTCCCTATCTCATCTCTCCTCTGTCTCATATCTCCATTGTCTCATCTCTCCATTGTCTCATCTCTCCATTGTCTCATTTCTTCCCCTATCTCATCTCTCCCCTGTCTCATCTCTTTCCCTATCTCATCTCTCCTCTGTCTCATCTCTCCATTGTCTCATCTCTTCCCCTGTCTCATCTCTTTCCCTATCTCATCTCTCCTCTGTCTCATATCTCCATTGTCTCATCTCTCCACTGTCTCATCTCTCCATTGTCTCATCTCTTCCCCTGTCTCATCTCTTTCCCTATCTCATCTCTCCTCTGTCTCATATCTCCATTGTCTCATCTCTCCATTGTCTCATCTCTCCCCTGTCTCATCTCTCCCCTGTCTCACTCTCCATTGTCTCATCTCTCCCCATCTAATCTCTCCGGTTCAGCAGGTGTGCCAAGCGCAGTTGCAAGCTGAAATAATAGTAGACTGACACAATCAGCCAGAAGCCAATATGAGCAGAGCAGGTGAGACACAGATACAGAGCGTGGTTAGCCAACCAAGGCAAGAAAAAGCAGGAGCTAGGAAAGCAAAAAGTTTGAAGCCTTTTATTGTAATAATCCAAGCAACAAAAGAGCCATGGCCAGCTCTATCTACGGACCACACTCCACCCGCCCCCGTTAACACGGCGAGTTAACACTTCCGCGTCCATCCAAGCAAGGACCGGATCGGCATATAGTGCAACTTCACGGGCTTATAGAAAGCATTTTTCCTCACCATGTCAAGACACGGGCAACAACAACAACGACCGGGGGGCGTGGCCCAACAATTCCTAGATGTTGAACACAAAATATTACTCTTCCATTGGCCTCCATTCAGCCTGTCGGATCAATAGTATGTGGTCCTGCCACAATTATGACTGGAGCGAAAGAAAAAAACGCATGCAATTTCTAGCCATTAGGAGCTGTGCTAAAAAAGCAGCAGCAGCAGCAGCGTGCCAAACGGAAGAGCAGACTGGTCAGGCTGTGACACGCATGATAGAAAAAGCATGGCTGCGAGAAGGATTCAACCAGACTGGGAATTGTCCGCAGTGTGAGTTTTCTTAATAAGACAACATTTTTGCGCGCTGTAGCCATTTCAGAAAGACATATCGACTTACCATTGGATGAAAGATCGCAATCGATTCATGCATTCTTAGATTTCTTAGAAGAGAAAATCATTTAATTTAAATCTCCGCGCGCAGTCTGATAAGTCAAAACCGAACAAAATGGACAATAATTAAACATGGATACAATAAAGAACGTTACAGTGCTTACTAAGCGATAAAACCTTCAGACTTCGGACCGTGAGGTCCAGAGCTCGAATCTTAACTAAAGGGAGATAAATTTTGTCCCTAACAGTAGAAAGGGACTAGGCTATTTTAGCCAGGCTGCGTTTAATGGTCTCGGAGTCGAGCGTAGCGAGAGCCGAGGACCATCGATTGCAGCCGAGGATATTCTAACCATAGACTATGATGACTATGATAGACTATGACTATAAACGGCGTTTATTTCATATTTGAAATTCGATTGCTTATTTTTCGGGGGGCATCCCATCTGATTGATTAGACATATAGGTTTAGACCATTTGATTCCGACCATAGACAAAAAATAAATTTCTCACTCACGAAGATACAGTCACGAAGCAGCCAGTCAGTCAGTGGTGGCAAAACGTAAAAGCCGAATTCAAAGTTCACTTCAAAGTTCCATATAATGCTCCTTATTTCGAGGATATAATATCCTAGTTTTTGTCGAATAATCTCACCAAAAATTACCATAGACAACACATTCCCGGCTCAGAATAGTACAATTTTTAAAGGATTAAATAAGCAATCGTATTTTATAATTTTAAGCAAGACACTTAATTTGAGCCATAAATAGTGCTTCAGTTCACCCAGCTGAGAAACAAATTTGTCATATGGACTGAACAGCTTGTACACAACTGTGTATATTGTTTTATTACTAAATTGTTATCTAAACACTTAAATAAAAATGAGTAGCGAATCAAGCTGCCATCCCTGTCACAGAGCGTATAGTTTATTTTTGTTTATCAACGATCTCGGGAGAAAATTACAAATCATCTACTCGTATTTACAATAGAAGTAAAAAATTCTTGCTAGCCAAACTTACAATGTACACAGCACACAGCTCCGACATTTCAATAACAAAAAAGGTCAGTAAAAAGCTTCTATAAAAATGATAAAATAATCAGAAATAGCTCCTGTAATAAAATCAATCGAATGAAAAAAAAACTGAACAAGTATGACGCCAGTGAAAACACAATTAAAAAACGCAGATATTTACAAGAGAAACAAGATAAAAATTAACTTACCCTGAAGTTCCGCAATGTACAGGACAATAAGGAAAATCTTAGTAAATATAAGCATCAATAGTTACGATATTTTCAAAAGGCAATCAATTCTAACTATTTTCTGTCAAAAAAATATTTTATTTACTATTGTAGAGAAACACAATGAAATTTTATTTACAAAAACTTACTTTATTTGAGATTCATTGCAAAGACAAAACTAACCATTTAATTAAAGATTAAATAAGTCGTTATTATATAAACTAATTGGCAGATCGAGGCGAAGTCTCTTTGGAATTCAAACCGTTCGAGTCTCTACTAAACAGAACATCGGACAGGTCGGCCTGGGACTCCAGGTGTAGTTTCTGAAGTTTTAATAAAATTTTAAGATAAATATAGAATAGGAAATAATTATTACTCAAAGTAGCAACTACCGGATATTCTATTTCATAGGAGAATTTATCTGTATAATATGAGACAGAGGAGGGGGAGTAAGATGAGTAAGAAGAGGGGTAGACTGAGGGGGAGACAGAGGAGGGGGAGATGTCCCCCCAGTCTGAGCCGGGAAGCTCACCTGCTCTCCAGCCAGGTGCAGTAGGCAGTTGAACACGAGCTGCACAGACAGCTCGCCGGAGCAGGCTCCAACAGCAGCCGGCATCTTTGGCAATTGTTCCAATAGGCTAGCAAAGGAAGCGGAAGATGATTGACTAGAATTGGAAGAAGACTCCGTCAACGAATTGGAAGACGCTGGCTCAACCAGCTGCCACATGGCACGCTTCAATCGTCTGGCGTCGACACGTTTAGCAGTGCGAGCGTAGGCCAAATCAAGGCGCTGAACTTTGTAAGGCGGCTCGAGTAGGCCGTGAGCGAACGGATCTGCGAAGGAGGCAGCGGCTTCTGCTGACGATGATTCACAACAGCCGTCTGGCGATAGCTGCAGAGCCGAAGTGGCCGCTTCAACATCGGCTGTTGTTGAAGAAACAACTTCTTCGGCAGAATCTTCCATTGCGGCATCTTCGAGGATGTCGTTGTCGTCGATGTCTATGTCACAAGTTGCAGCAGCTTCGGCATCAACGACAGTGTCGGCTGTAGCACCTGATGTTTCAACGGCACGTTCGTCACTCTGGGCAATGTACGTGGAATCCCGAGCAATGACTGACTGATCGCCGGCAGCAGCATCACCTGCGGCTTGGCCAGCCAGTCGATGACTTCGCCTGACTCCGACTGCAAATGGCACACCAGGCGCGGACGATGCTGATTCCGTCGAGGCGGCCGCGTCGGCGGCGAGTGCGTCGGCTAGTCGATCTCGGCGTCGCTGAGCCGCGGCTTCCCAGGCGCTGCGACGACGTCGCCGACGAGGCTCCGATGGTGCCAGATCCTGCTGAGTAAGGCGATGGTGGAGCTCTATGATTTGTCTTATTTATATTTATGATGTCTCATCTACTGTGAGGGCTCGCTTGGAAGCGAAGAATCAGTCGGAGCATTGAAAATATTTTTCTTAGTTTCAGATTAGCTGCAAAACAGGGATTATAATTAGGCAGTGGCAATCGTCCTGGAGACCCTCCTAAATTTTGTTATATATAGCTTGCATCAGTGACTGCGGCAAAGTCCCGATGCAACCCTTTGCACCTGACCAGCGTCAACCAAGCCGAGCGGCTGAGGGTGCAGAAGAAGCAGCGCCTGTTGGCGGAGGAAGTCAGCTATATGGCCAATGGCAGCCTGTAGCGCCTTTTCTGCAGGTAGGCTCGGGGTCGCCGCAAATAAATACCCGGGCATGGCAAATGACCCGGAAAATCAGCGGCTGCTGATTGGGGAGAAGCAACGGCTCCTGCAGCCTCCTCCTCTGCCATGCCCTGGTGTTGATCTTTGATGTACCAACTAGACGGAATTCACAGATTGCTGTTTCCTCGACAGCTTCATTTTCATTCTGAAGCCAATCCAGAATGCAGCCGAGTTGACAGTGAGAACCGGAAAGATTGGCTGTATTACGTCAAGTCGAACTTATAATCAAGACGTTGTCTTAACTTGATTGCAACCTACTCAGGACGGAAGCTGCCCTATGATTTGCTTTAACCGAGCTGCAGCACCTCGATTGTGAAATTGTTGGGGCACTGTTAAGTTCGCCGCATTTATACTTATTAACCCATACCCCAGCAAGTTGGCAGCAGCGGCAGTGGCGGCGGGAGAAGCGCCACCACAGGCGGGATTGCTGCGAAGTACACAGTCTCTCCAGCAACAGTTCCTCGAATCACGGTTATTAAAAAAAATATCGGTGACATTTCGGCATAAAAGGTGCACTCGAATTCATTTCCAAAACACCCACTAAATAGGCCGCTAAAGTGCCTGTTTTGTGCACCTCGCTTACCTTTAATGCCTAAGCAGGTGCATAACTTCTCTAAAGGGATTATCTATTCTAGTATCTATTCTAGTTACAACTCACCTTTGCCACGTCGCACACCTGCAGCAGCTGCTCTTCGCCTCCAGTGGGATCTTCGCCTCGAGGCGATGAATTAGACAGTGGGCGCGACACGCCGGCAGGACTGTCGGTCTTCAACAGGCAACGACGCGGCCCTTCAAAGCCGGGCCACCAGGCGCCTAGACAAAGCAGCCGATTCGATGTCGCAGTGGCTGATTCGCCGGAACAGTCGGCCTCGCTGAACGAGCTAGACGACGACAGGCCGAGAAATCGGCGAAGACCGCCAGCAAAATCGGCGATACCAGCGGCGGGGGTCGAAGCTCCGACTGGCACGGAGCTTCTAACTGGCGCGTCCAAATCCGCCAGCCAGACGGTGTCGTCATTCTCACCTTGAAAGTCGTCATCGTCGGCTTCGCTAACGCTGATATCGCCATCCTCGTTACGATGATGCAATGCAGTGGGCAATCGAAGCTCCGATAATTCTTCGCACAGAACATCTGATCCTTCGACTGTCCGTTGAAGCGCAGCTGATAAGTGCCTAGGAAGTTCTCGGAGCTCCTCGACAGCCACAGCGCCAGGACAATCTTCGACATCGTCGCCGAGTCCCAATCTGACGTCGGAGTCCAGCAGAATTTCGCAATTGTTGTCGGCCACGCGGGCGGCATTCAGGCGCAGCTCCCAGGCGGCTGATTCGTCGTAGGCCGCGGCCTGCTGATGAAACAGCGGGTCCAGGTCGAAGCGAAGGCTTGAGGGTTTCAGTCGGATGCGTGCAAGTCGAGCCGGATCGACGGACTTTCGTTGCTGCTGCTGCTGGTGGTGGTGGGCGTTTGAGCGACTGCGCTTTGGCGGCTGCGGAGCGGCAGCTTGCTCACTGTCGCTGTTTTCTTGAGATGCTGAGAAGGCAAAGAGAACAATATAGGTTAGAAAAAGTCATTTAGATTGTCATATCAAGCAACTTTTTAGATTGTATTTATAGTTCCGCTGTAGCTACGCGATAATGCTACAGGAAGTTACGGCTACAGGAAGTTACGGACACGGGAAGTTACGGAAACGGAAAGTCACAGCTAAATGAAGTTACGGCTAGAGGAAGATACGGATACAGGAAGATACGGATACAGGAAGATACGGATACAGGAAGTTACGGATACAGGAAGATACGGATACAGGAAGATACGGATACAGGAAGATACGGATACAGGAAGATACGGCTACGGGAAGTTACGGACACGGGAGGTGAAAGCTACGGGAAGTTACGGACACGGGAGGTGAAAGCTACGGGAACATAGAAGTTACGGCTATGGAACTTTTTGGACAAAAGTTACGGATAAGGATATGGTTAACGGAACTTTTTAAAATAGTTTTGACCGGGCTTTTGTACCGGAGGTCAAAACAGGAGTAGAAACCGGATACTATTTGACATCCTTGATTGATTGATTGCTGCTTGATTTGCTGTTTCCGACATCGTCAGTCACTAGCTACAATATCATAATTGTTTGTTGCAAAAATCGAACTGAGGTAAAAAGTCTAAATTCCATTGACTAGTTAGACATTTCACAGTCTTTATAATTTACCATCATCACAGTCGCCCTCGACGCCGCCACCCCGGCCCAATTCGGCCATGACTTTGTAGGCCTCGCGATGCACGGCGTCAACCCGACCGGCGTAGATTTTTGCCCCGGCGTCTAGAGAGCTGCTGGCCAACTGAAAATTGGCAAACTCATCGTCGCCTTTCACTAGGCCCTCCAAATAGTCGATTAGATTTAGAGCGAATGCATTCTTAGCAGAGATCTTGCCTTCAGCTGACAGGCGCATACAGTTCTCGTATTCGCTTAGCTGCCTAGCCGACAGGTGTCTAGTTAAGTTATGCGACGCTGAAGCCGCAGACATAGACGTCGACGCGTTAGCATCACTCGCCATTGAAGATTATTAACTCACAGCGGCAACTGAAAGTTTGCAGAAAACAATAAAAATGACTCACTTAGACAATGTGAGCTCATCTGTCTTAAGCACTAACTTTGCATAAGGAATAATACTTAAGCAAAACATGATACTAACAATTTTACAGATTTTAATAAACTTAAGCTTAAAAAATGCAACAGAAATATTGAAGTGAGCGACTAGTCTAGCTATTGTGGTGTGGTGTCATTTGTAAGTCAGTGCAGTACCTATTTAAAAATGCACCATTTTTATTTTCCATTGTGGACAACAACTTTTTGTCTGAGCCAGGCTTCTCAAAACCTCAATTCTTTCTCTTCTGTTTAGTACCGCTTCTTTACCTGCACTCAGCACTTGATTTATTTGTCTCCTGCATCCTCTACTCAGTCTGTTTGTCTACCCTCTTGCCACCAACTTTTACCCCACTGACACTATTGTTTATTTTTGCTTCAGCAGCTTCCCTGCCTTATTCATAAATAATTTGTATTATATAGTTTACGGTTAAATAACACTTATTTTTTAACAACCTAGGCAACAGCAAGTAAATAATAAATCTGGTGTAACATTGGTAAAAAGGCTTGTTATATTTATGATATAGCTAAGGCTATGAAAGCAAGATATAGAACCAGACTAGTGAAGGTTAAACAGCTTAACTATAGAAGAGAAGGCACAAATCAAATTAATGGCTGAATTTCAAAATAAAGACCAGCCATCAATTTTGTTTCTGCTTTCTCTTCTCTAGTTTTGGCCATCATCATTAGTGGGCTTAAGAATACTTATCCATATACTTATACTTAAGTATACCTATCCATAGAAACTTTAAGGCATGAAGCATGACATAAAAAGAATTCATGCCAATTAGCCCACAGCATTTATAATTTAAATTAGCCATTATCTGATCAAACAGCTAAATATCTATAAAAAAGATTGGGTTTTTGCTCAATAAAAATACATTTGGCATCATACCTAGCTATATTATATATATGCAACCAAATTCAAAGCTGATATAAATAAAATACAAAAGTAACAATGTTTTGGCATATTTTTGTTACTTTGAATGAGTCTTAAATATTGCAATTAAATTATGATTCGATCTTTAGAGCCATAGAATTAGTCTTGATTTTTTAATGTTTATCACCCTAATATATCCAAGATCAAGAAACAAATTCAAAAAAAATAATTAGGCCTATTGAAGCCTTGTAAAGAAGAATAAAATATTACCATTAAAAGTTGAACACAAAATGCATCTGCTTATTTTTTATTGGACTGTTGAAGTCAAGTCAAGTTCTCAATAGCAAATAGCCTTGCTATTGTAATGGTCATAAGTTTATGAAATTATCAATATATAAGGCAAAGCAAAGTCAACAAAAATATGCAAAAAGTTAGTAAAACATCTAATAACTAAACAATCAAGACATTACTATACTTAGAGAAATAATAGCATCTTCTTAACTTCTTACTTGACACAATCTACTTGGAAGCCATAGTCAGGAAGCTGGCCTCTAAGGGGGAAAATTCCCATGCAAATTGGCATACAAGCGTGGTGCACACAAAGGGTCTTAGGTTAACAAAGGGTGCTTTTCTGTGTAGGGTCAGGGTTAGGGGACAGAAACAGCGCACAGATGGAGCACAAATTGTCCTTCCAAAATTTATTCCAGCGCATGCTACCTTCCTGACTATGGCTTGGAAGGAGATAAATAAAACAGAAAGGGCGTAAAAAAGAAGGGAATGCTTTTTTGTTGGGTAGCAGTGTAGCACATATGACAACAATTAATTTTCTTTGTTAGGTTCCTGATGAATAGTGTTGCTACAATTTGTTGGGCAGTTCAGTTGTGCATTTTTCAACTATGCTCGTATAAGTGTATGTATGCTCATATTGCACTGCCTTGCATGTGCAAGCATTTTAGATTAGATAAGCATTTATCTTATTATTCATACTTTATATTTGTATCCTTTATGGTTGTATAACACTATGAATTGACAATATATATGGACCTGCTATATAGTATAGTTTCATTTTACTTTACATAGCCAATGCATACAACATTTAATGATTGTAAAACAGACTGCTAAAAATCACTAAAGCTGATACCTGATGCACATTATTTAGTTAGGCCTAGTTAGATGTTTAGGGGCCTACAAGTTCTATTAAATAGCAGTTAAATCAATATTTTGTTTAAAGAAAAAATCAGTGGTGGAGTTGCAAATGTCCTCACAATCACATGTCTAAATCAAGCATTTGTAAAGCTGCATATGCGTTATAATTGGAAATCCACAATAGCAGCGACAATGAATAGGGCCTAGCATGAATTGGACAATGAATAGTGTCCGATGAATAGCAGCGACAATATTCATTCGGAAATCGACAAATGAAGTCCAAATTATTTACCCTCCACCCGTCGAAAAATCGGATCCTAGACACTTCGTCATCTTACAACTTCGTCATCCACTTGGAAGGTAGGACACTTCGTCATCCAGCCAATTGGCATGCTTTAAAGTTTGGTCAGTTCGTCATCTACTAATAACAAGCAATCTAGTTCGTCATCAATAAAGTGAGGGTGGGGTGGTGGGGCAGGGGTGTGAACACACTTCACACTCTCAATTGTCAAAAAGGTGTCAAAACTGATTTCATTATAAGAGTTGAAAGATAGGTGCCAACACGATGTGAGGAGGGGTGGGGAGGGGTGGTTCTGTTCTAACTTTGAAAACTTTTGTTTTATAGATGACGAAGTGTCCACAAGTATAAGTCCCTTCGTCATCCACCCTCTGAGATATTGAACAGATCGTCATCTGAATGACGAAGTTGTAAGATGACGAAGTGTGCAGGCACCGAAAAATCAATACCGTAAGGCGTAGAGAAACAAAACAACTGCAAAAAGCTTCGAATTCGAAAGCGAAACGAACATAAAGTTTTCTATGAACAACATTATACAAAAGGCTGTTTGAAAAATTAAGTTTTTTTCTATATAAAACTTGTATGGTATTTTTCGATGACTAAGCTCTATTTATAAGTTAAAAGTCTGACTCTTAAATGTTTTGTTTTAATTGGTCATTCTATATTGTGTTGAACAACTATTTTTAATTTTAGCATTCAGTTTGTAGATCTCGTTAATATGGTTTCTTGTTAATTTGGTATTTGTCTTTTGTAAGTTGCTAAAGAATTAAGAGAACTATATCAAGCAAGCTGACCCAAAAAACTATGGTACCTTTATACTATTTTCGAATATTTCTTTATGTTCTAAATGATTTTCAGAAGTTCTCTATAGATAGATGTTTTATAAAACTCGACACTGTCATCTTACAACTATGTCATCCACTTTGATGATCTGACACTTAGTCATCCACTAGATAATTATTATTTTGTATTATATTTTAACTTAGTACTAATTGGCATTTGTGCTTATGGCGGAGAACCTCTATCTCTAAGCCTCCCCACAAATGTTGCATTCAACAATTAATTCTAATTAATTATAAAGAAATCACCTGGCTAGGCCTAGTCTTTGTAAGGCAAATAAGCTGCAAATATACTAGCAGTCGCAGTAGTAGCTGCTTCCTTAGCTTTTAATTGTTGCTGAATAACATGAACACTGATCATCAGTGCAAAAAGGCTTGGTGGCCTTGAATCATTACTAGCATAGTCATAGGGTAATGTATCATCAACCAAACAAGAATGTGTATTTTTTTAACTTCAAACCTAAGCTACAGATTTTCTATTTAAGATATGATGATAAATCAAAAGCCAAGTTATAGAAAACAGTTACATCTTTCTAAAAAGTATCTGCTTTTGCTATTTTGACAAATAGAAAAAAGTAATTCCTGCTTTTTATCTAAAACCGAACAATGATTTTCATGTATCTTCAAACCAAACAGAGTATTTGATGTTTGGTTTTACTATTTGAGTGAGTGGTTTAATCTTCTTTTTAAGGAGTGATCTATCATGAATTATGTCATTTGAAAGCATTTTTCATGCTCTATAAATAACTACATTTATGGTCATTTAATTGGCAAACAACCACATACAATCTTTGTCTAAAGTACATACTGAAAAAATGTTGTTAAAAATTATGCTTTTGCAATAAAAATTTCTAAAAAATCAATATCTTTTTTTCCTCTTAATGCTTCATTGCACATCATGCCTCAGCTTGTAGATAATTTCTTCAACTTTCAAATTAGTTGTTCTGTGAAACACAATAGCTTGTTTCTGTCTTGCACGAGACCAAGGAAGGAGTCAAAATTCTTGTTCGGTTTTGAAGATACACTGTTCGGTTGATGATACATTACCGTAGTCAAAATGACTAGCATAGTCATTTTCATTATATCCCTTCTGCACTTTAGATCAAATAAGGTCCATGTGAGGCCCATTTTATAAGATCTCTAGCATCAATATTTTAAGCTAGGCACTGGCTAAGCTAGTAGACTGGTATATGGACTGTCTGAGCTGAGCACTGTTCAACTGGCAGGCAGAGGCTTAGGCTAGAATTAATGCTAATTGCACAATCTGTTGCTTGTTAATCTAGGTTGACATGTCTTGGTTCTACTTAGAGTTGTTTAGCATCTGCATGCTCTGAGCATGGATTTTGCTGGTTATCTACATATCTTGTCAATGTTTTAAAGTCTTGAAAGTCAATGAGGCAGATTTTGACTTTAGCACTTAGTAGCAATTAGAATTTACCTTTTTGCATTCTAGTTGGTTATTTTTGCGATCAAGTTGGACAGACTGCTGAGGCTCAGACTGTGCTAAATTGCCTGCAATCAAATGTAGGATTGACCATAGATCTTGTGTTGGTCTTTTTTGCGTTCTATTTGGACAAAAATCTCTTCCCTCTCCTGTCCTCTCCATCTCTTTAGTCATCATGGGTGAGCATGGCCCATATTTGAAAATTAATGCTGTCATTCTTAGTTAATGTTTGATGTTAATGTTTGTTTATTGTCACTGTAACTGTCGCCGTTGCCTCTCTACCTGCCTGATTACAGTTTTTTCTTTTGTTCCTGATGCGGATTCTATCCTAGCAAAGTCTTGTCCAAATAGAACGCAAAAAGACCAACTAGAGTGCAAAAGACTTGGCTGTCTATGGTCAATCCTACATTCAATTGTAGGCGATTTAGCGCACTCTGAGCCTTAGCAGTCTGTCCAACTTGATCGCAAAAATAATCAACTAGAATGCAAAAAGGTTATAGTAATGTTGCTTATTCACTCATAATTCTAGTGAACTCATCAACTTCCAATGGAGAGCTCAACATACTAAGTTTTTTCCACATAGACAAACCTATTGGAGCAAATAGGGGTTTTTGCCAACAGCGTCCAGCACGCTTGTGAAAAATTGCCTACGCAGCTACGCAGAAAGAAATTTCTGTCTGTGTGGCTGTGCCTTGTGTGTGTAAAGTTGTTGTAAGTATGTAGATGTATAACAAACAGTGCACCCTTGTGCCCTACACTAACATCTTGTGTTCTTTATAAGTTTATATTTTGTAATGCATTTACATATACAAGTACATGTAGATGCAATGCTAGTAGTGAATGCTAGATTCTATTTCTAATTCTAATTCTATTCTATTCTAAGCTGTTCTATTTTTAGAAATACACTACAGAGAAATAAAAAAACGTGTTTTGACATTTTTTGCAAAATCAATCACCACGTTCAGTCAGACTGAAGATATTTAGACTGAAGATACAATATTGAAGATAAATAGCAATTGCGCTCTTTTTCTTGAAACCAATCTGCGCACCTGTGTGCCTAGCAGAAGTGTCTCCAGCTTTTTTAAATTTGCTCTATTAGAGCATAGAGAAAACTATAAATAGTTTATTATGTCAATGTTTGATAGCCCATTAAAATTGCTGCTTGTATTGTAGTTCAAACTCTTCACAGCCTCTAATCTAAAAAAAATTTGTTTAGCTAAATGTTGCTTTAATGGTGTTACTATATGAATTTGAATGGGGACAATATTGTTCTTCTTACTTTTCTGCTATTAAAAGCCATTCAAAGCATTTAGTCAACACTTCAAACAACTTTTTCAGTTAAAACAATTAGTGTAGAAATGTCTTTTAAATTGCTTCCCAAGTCAACTGAGGAGTTTTCTGACAACAAGTTTTGGGAAGGCTTTTTTAAAACACGCGGAAGCAAAGCATTTGAATGGTATGTCCACTAACTGTGTTTGTTGATGTTTTATAATATAGCTGTATTAGAATTATGTCATACAAGCTGCCTTGTCAATTTAAAACTTAGGTATGGCGAGTACCAAGACATGGTGGACCTGTGGGCTCAGTATGTTAAATCTGGCGATCGAGTGCTAAACATTGGCTGTGGCAATTCTAATCTAGGTGCCGAACTACACGATCGACAGGGCTGCGATGTGCTATGCATTGACACCAGCGACACAGTTGTGCAGCAAATGACACAAAAGCACAACAAGCGGCCCCGCCTAACCTATCGGGTTATGGATGCTGCTAACCTAGCTGGCCTCGATGACGCTAGCTTCGCATGTGCCGTTGATAAAGGCACATTAGATGCGCTAATGTCTTCGTCTGGCTCGGCGGAAGGCGTAGTCGACAATATGCTTGCTGAAGTGCATCGGATACTGCGTATTGGCGGTCGGCATCTGATTGTTAGTTTGTGCCAAAGACAGGTTGTAGATAAACTGTTGCAGCACATCTCCGCTAGGTTAGTGTGCTTTTTTATTGTTATTCATCTAATCTATGAGCGTAGCTGATATGTGCAATAATGAAATTTCTGGTCCGTGTTACTGACCACCCATCTAGTGGCGCTGCTGATTCATTTAACCAGAACTGTGTGTTGGTTGATTTACAATGTATTTGTAAATGATTTTCCCTCCCTTTAATTTTAAACAATTTCTTAACCTAATTTCGTTGCTACGCACCCTTGTTTTAGGCCGTGGATAGCGCGAATTCACCAAGCCACCGCCGCCTCGGCTTCAGACTCGTCAGGCTTTCCTCTGCCAGTATTCTTCATCGCTTTAACAAAACTGCGACCGCCTGCTGCGGCTGCCTCATCCGCATCTTCCATTGTACAGGTCCAAGACGCTTATTCAACAGGTCCACCAGAACGGCTGGATTCCATTTCCAGTTTGGCTGAATGGATTCGTCAAGTTCAGCTCACCACATATTCACTTTCTAGGCCTACTAAAAGTGACACAGCCACGCAATTCTCTTACACGTGCGGTCGCACGGGCCTGCCAACATTCACCTGCCATCTGTTGACGCATCCAACTGCTCCTTCTCGACGTCGCTCCGGCTACGCCGTCTTCATCGAACCATTGAACTCCGCCTCTTCATCTGGAATGTCGCCTGAGAAGCGCAGAGAACTATTAGACAGTCAGCCGAATCTGCGTCGATTATTGTTTGTTCGCCTTCATCCATGGCTCTATTATCAATCTGATAGCGCGTTGCAGGCCTCATTATCTCGTTTAGTGATGGCATTCGCGCCTCGGCCAGACATACCAGAATCTGATGTGCCCTTCTTAAGCACTGGCAAATCGGCTTATCCATATCAAACTGTTGCTAGCGAGGCTGGCTATGTTGTTGAACAGTCTAGCGACCAAAACGATTTTCGACTTCTTAAACATGACAGTGACTTGTCGCCATTGTTATGCCGAGCCAATAAAGCTCTGTTAAAATCGGCTGACGACAATTCAAATATCGCCGACATTGTCGCTGAAGCTGGCGACAATCCGCTTGGTCGCCTACTTGACGCCCTGATCAATGATAGGGCCACCTCCGCTTTTATTAATTGGCCATGGGATCTTGACTGGCTACTAACTTCAGAGCGGCGTCGAGCCGATCGTCCTTCACCCTCGCTTCATTGTTTGCCCACATCACCAGCTATTAGTTTGCTATTGAAGCATTTCAACATGACCTGGTGCAATCAGTTGCCTAGTCGTGAGGATTCCGCTTGTTTTAAACTTGTAGCCGTATTCCCACCGGCTGAGTCTCTGGCCGCGTACTCTAGTGCTATGTCATCTGAGTCTATCTTCAGTCTCGCAGATATTGTTGACAGCAACTGCGGCTGCTTGTTGTTTGCAACGCGTCTGTTTGATAAGAAACCGGTCGTTGCAGGCGTCAATGCCCGTGCCATCGATTTGTTGCGTCAATCCGGTAAATTTGTTAGCGTCTGTTGCGCAACATTTTTCGAATCGGACAGCGCAGACCATGACGACGCGGAAAATGAACGAAGCCGTTGCTGGATTGCATTCGCGTCTGCAAGTGCGGAGTCTGCTGATCGTGCCATTAGCTTAATCTCTAATCTTCCTGGCGTTCAGTTTATCAGCAAATGATGAATCCTTGGATGTTAAAGCCAAGGGCATAATAACCGAATGCATAGTTATTTTTTTAATGGTTTAGTTAGATAGAAGACAACTTTTTAATATAAAATACACATCCAGATGGCATTTAAAGAATCTTGTTTTGCCAAGTTTTCAAACCTGTAGACGGTCGTTTGTTTTTTTACATATATGTGCCAAAAAAAATATTACAGTAGATCCTAGAGCAGATAATTAATATTTGCAATGATGATATTTCTGGTCCGTGTTACTTACCACCCATTATAGTGGTGCTGCTGATAATCATACCAGAACTGATTGCGACTATTTTAACATGTTTATATAGTTCAATTATGATTTATATTAAAGAGATGATGAAATATCTGGTCCGTGTTTCTGATTACCCACTCTGCGGTAATGCTGATAATCATACCAGAACTGAAACTTGTTAATCTTTGTAAATCTTATGTTATACAATTGGCTATGATGAGATTTCTGGTCCGTGTTTCTGATTACCCACTCTGCGGTAATGCTGATAATCATACCAGAACTGAAACTTGTTAATCTTTGTAAATCTTATGTTATACAATTGGCTATGATGAGATTTCTGGTCCGTGTTTCTGATTACCCACTCTGCGGTAATGCTGATAATCATACCAGAACTGAGTGCCAGTCTTTCTTCTGTTATGCTAACTTGTATTATAAGGTCCCCTAGTTTGGCAGTCTAGACCCACGCCGCTCCCACGCAATAATTAAACTTTGCATTTCAGCTTAAAGTGTCAGCATGACCAACACCAAGGGTCTGCGCCGCGGTACGCGGTACATGTTCTCCCGGGAGTTCCGCCGGCGCGGTGTCATCCCGCTGTCAACTTACATGCGCGTTTTCAAGCGCGGCGACATTGTTGACATCAAGGGTAATGGCAGCATTCAGAAGGGCTTGCCATTCAAGACCTATCACGGCAAAACTGGCCGCGTGTACAATGTGACGCCTCACGCTGTCGGTGTGATTGTTAACAAACAGGTGAGCTGATATTTCTATAAATCCTTTATGTAATACAAGTACGATTGGCTATGATGAGATTTCTGGTCCGTGTTTCTGATTACCCACTCTATGCGGTAATGCTGATAGTCATATCAGAACTGAGTGCCAGTCTTTCTTGCAGCCTTACAACTTGAAGCTGTCCGTGCAATAATCAAATAGACCGGAATGGAGTGTTCGACTTAGGGTAGGGAAAATAGGCTAGAGTGTAATAAAAACGGCAAAGGTTGAGAAACAGACAACGAAACTGTAAAGGGTTAAAGCGACACAAGTTACAAAGGAACTAGATAGGAGAACATGAAAATCGCTACTGTGTCCTAACTCCTATAAGTTCTATCAGGCGATCCGGCGAGGCCACATTAATTTTAGGCGCAGCCGCGGAGAGAAGGCTTGGGGGCTTGTCGTGCAATTTAAGTCCTTGAGGGCTGATGTACACACCTGTGTGAGCGTATGCCTGCGTACCGAATCTGTGTGCGTGTGTGCTCAGGAGTCAGTGAAACAGGCAGAAACGGGTTCAGTGTCACCAAATGATTTGCGATTGCCCGCAGCCCTCCTGCAATCATTGTTATTATTATTTGCAGTTCACGATAGAATTGTGAGCGGTTGCGCTAGCAATAGTTCAATTGGATCTTAGGCTCAATCCTCATTCCTTCCCCCCTCTCCCCAAACAGGTGCGCAATCGCATCATTCCCAAGCGCATCAACGTCCGCATCGAGCACGTGAATCCCAGCAAGTGCCGATTGGACTTCCTGCGCCGCGTCAAGGAGAACGACGTTAAGCGCCGCGAAGCCAAGGCCGCCGGCAAGAAGATCTGTCTGAAGCGACGCCCGCAGGGACCCCGGCGTGCCACCATTGTGAAGACTAAGAAGAACAAGCCCCAGCTGTTGGAGCCGCTGCCGTACGAGTTGATTGCTTAAATGTATTTCGGCATTGGATAATCTAATTTATGCTGGACTTTTCATCACAGATAATAGTTGCTCTCTGTGAGCAGTTTGAAGCTGTTTAGAAAAAAAACACAATAAATGCGATTATGATGGCGAGACCTGGCGTTGCGCTTCAGCAACCATTGTATCTTGGATGAAAGACTTGTCTTGGCTATTGTCTTCATGATTTTGTACATTGTGGACTTAGGAGTTGTACTAAAAGGTTTTCAAAAGACTAGCTTGATCTCAGCTTATTATCCTAGCCGTAGAGTTCAGAGTAGGCCCTTTAATGAAACTTTGGTAGCTTTCACTTTGCACATTTGCTAACAATTTTCTGCTAACCCAAATCCTTTTTAAGCGCAACGTGGACCTGATTTATACTTTTTGGCTGCTAATTTAAAGCTAGAAAACACTAAATTTAAATAATAAACATGGCCACCGCTGTTCTGCCTCCGCCTCCTCCGCCATCCGGACCTGATCAGAGCACTAGCGGTGGCGGCAGCTTCAGTCCACTGACACTGTTCGAATGCACCATGACCAACGCTGGCATGCTAGTGGACAGTATGCCTGTTCGCGACCTGGTCTCCGCCCTTCGCATTATTGGCACTCTGCACACTCACGTTGTTAATATAATGGATCCGGGTGTGTCCGCCGCTTGCGATTTAGCCGACGAATTCAACGCTCACCGGATCACTTGTCCTGCTGCTGCTGCTTCTGCAGCCGACAACTCTGATGCCAATGCGTCGCTAATGGCAGGTGGCGGAGGTATTGACGACGATTCTACGAAAGCTTCATCTGGCGACGGTGGGCTAGGAGGTCCTGCTCCTAGCAGAAAACGAATAAAAATCGATGACAATTCTTTGATGTCTAACAATGGTCATAATTCCTCAAATATTATGGCTATGGATAGCCAGCATAATTCCACT
The DNA here is from genome assembly GCA_950097015.1 of Macrostomum hystrix. Classification (NCBI taxonomy): domain Eukaryota; kingdom Metazoa; phylum Platyhelminthes; family Macrostomidae; genus Macrostomum; species Macrostomum hystrix. The sequence continues at coordinate 1,415,143 of CATNEN010000008.1, forward strand.
GCTGCAGCCTATGTTAAATCTGAGTCTCTAGTTGAATCTGACGATGATTGTTGTATCCTTGATGATGGAGGCATCGGATTAATTGGCTCCGACTTTTATGCCAGCGTGCGCCAGAATCCGCCAAGACCAATGCCAGCTGGCGCCTCTTCAGCTGCCATCGGAGCCTCCGCCTCTTCGTCCTCACTCGGTGGGGGTTCTGTGCAAGACTCTGCGGCAATGAAACAAATTTTGCGCAACACCTACAAGAATATGCGCGGCGGTGGACCGCATCTCTACGATTTTAATAGGCCGTGAGTTGCTTTTGCTGAACGATCAAGTAGGGTCAGGAGTAGCGGTGTCCTGCTGAACGATCAGGTAGGGTCAGGAGTAGCGGTGTCCTGCTGAACGATCAGGGGAGTGGCGGAAGTAGCTGTGACCTGCTGAAGGTTCAGAGAAGTTAAAAGTGATTAGCGGGCTGAATTTTCGCAGGTTTTTTTTGACTTTCTATCTTGAAAATACAATCCATAAAAATCCTTCTTTAGCTGGAACGACCCAGTGAACCAAGCTGTCACTGATCGCATTGTTAGCCAAATCGTTGCCACAACGCCAGACATCTCCGTATCTCCCGACGATTGGCGAAGTGAGTCTCGTGTGTTTTTGCAGCGCTCTGTTTTACAGTTAATTAATACGCTACTTAAAGTAGCTCGTATTTAGTGTTCTGTGCATTTTAGAAACAGGATACTTTTGTTTTAATTTGGCGCGGTAGCATTTGCAGAGGTTTTTTCTTTACAAAATAAATCAATTCCGACTTTCCTAACATGGTTCTCCACTTTTTAAGTGGGACTAACTATTTATCGTATATGCATTAATCAGCTAATTAACATATTATGTCCTACGATTCGCATTCATTCACACATATTCAGCACGCAACAAGTGCAATGTATACGGCTATCCGCAGCAAATTAGTTTCGCTTGTCTCAGATTGAGTAGGTAAAATTTATTAGTATTATTATTGCTATATTCTACTTACAGCAATGGCGGTATCAATTGTGCCCGACCTGCTACAGAGGCGCAACTTGGACCTGAAGAAGATTAGAGACAGAAAATATTGCCGAGCTAAGCGCGTAAGCTCAAAATTGAATTATTTGAGAACTTCGACTCGTAGGGCCTGTAACTATAAATAAATGCAGATGCTGGGCTTGCCAATGCACTTTTAACATTTAGGCCGTTTGAATTTTTAATTTAGCCATGTCATTCTGATTGTTAACTTTCCAATTAAATTCTTCGGCTAAGAAAGAGAATTCCATTCTCTAACCTGTGCTGCATTGGATTCAATGGAAAAGCAATCAGTTTAGACATTGCTAATATCGATTTCAGCGCTTTTAACACTTCTAATAATACTCTAACAGTGCATACAAAAGATAATGTTGCAAAATTAAAATAATCAGGACTCTGCAGCCAATCTTTAACCGACCTGGCCGTAGCCAAGCCTGGCAGGAATATTGAATTGAAACGCCGCACCCAGCGGAAGTGCGCCCGCTTGCACGCCGTAAGATAATAAAAAATTAAACTATTTAGGGAAGAATTCTATTTTAAGTTTTGTAGCTCATTGTTAATTAAAAATTCCTCTGCGAAGAGCAATCAGTGCGTGATTGATTGTTTCTATGTTGTTGTAATATTTATGTGTTTAAAAAACATCCCCATAGCCAACTGCTCAATCGACCTGTTTGATCTAAGAGTTCAAAACGACGCTGTGCTCAAACACGAGGCCAGAAAGCGGGCTATGCGAAAATATTCAAGAGTTAGTTCAGTAAGTCATTGTAACAAAATATTGTCTTTCTAAAACAAAGAAATTAATGTGAACAAAAATCTCTGCAATTCAAACCACAAGACAAACTTAGATGGTCATTTTTATCCCCTTAGTCATATTTTATGCAATACTATACTTTTATGACTAAATAATATATAGGCGGAATAGACGAGTTTGTGCGCACAGTACTGGACGAGGAGATGCGAAATATTAAATCGCGCGGCTACAAGCGACGCTATAGTCGCATAACTGGGGTAAGTTAGCCCTTCCCCTAGGAGCAACGCAAGGATCAGGATCATATAGAAACAACCAACGTGGCTCCATCGTGGCAAGACAAGCTGCGCAAGGCTTAGCGCAGCCAGATTCTACTAATTCTACTAATTTGCAACTCGTTTGCAGTTCCTTTTGATTAAGATTTAAAATAAAGATTCGCCTCTGCTAATTGCTTTACGCACTTCTCAACTCTGAGCTAAAGAGCTAACCGTAATTAATCTGTTCTGACCTAATGTACTATTATATAGGGTTTACTGGCCATATACTATTCGATAGTCAATTAGGCGGCGCTAGTTCCAGCGCCAGCGGTGACGGCGGTAGGCGCCTAAAATATTGGCGTCGTTATAGACGAATTTCAACTGTGAGTTCTGCGCCGCTAATACGCTTGAAATTCAAAACATTAACTATTGAAGGGTGGCGTGTGTCCTGAGCTCGAATCCTCCTCGAGTTCACACTTTTTTGGGGCGCAACCGCGAAAAGTTGGCAAGACAAACCCCAATGCACAGTGAAAGTGTACACTGCGAAAGTCAATGCAGAGATGTACACATCTGTATGAATGTGTTTACAGGGTTCAGAGGAATAGGCGGAATTGCCTGCTGCGGTCTGACTGTAGCCAAAATATGCATCGGTGTCCGCAGACCATTATTATTGCAAATGCCTCTGCTATTCGCTTCCGCTGCTTATATCGATTCTAATCGTTAGATAAACTTCAAGTACTTCATTAAATTTCTAAATCTTGCATAGAGACCATTCGCGACTCACTATTCGATTGTCGTCTAAGCTCTAGACACAAATCTTGGCGACGCTATGGTCGAGTTTCGTCTGTGAGTTCGGCGGTGATTTTACTTTTAGAATACATGAACTAGTTAATATAGCTAGTAGCTAATATTATTAATTAAGTCCCAATTCCAAACTGCACGAAAATAATTAATGGAACCGTTTAAAATTTGTCGTCGACCTCTGCCATTGCTAGTCATTATTCTACCATAGATCACAGATCATAGATTAACCTAATGCTTAAGTAACAGCGTTAACATTTGTCTTCATTTCTCTGATGTAACGTGCAACAACATTAAGAGAATATTTGCGATCTGCTATTCTCCAACGGTGGCTCCAGAATAAGTCGTCACAAATACTGGCGACGTTATAGCCGAGTTTCTTCCGTGAGTAATTCGCGTTATAGAATGTCTAGTCTAGGATAAAAAGGAAAAAGTCCTCTGCACTTGCGCCGCATTGACATTATCGTTATATTAAGAACTATATTGATTAAATTATACATGTTAGGCATTGCTAGAGAGGTGGTGTTTAAAAGGCAGCTAGCTGATCTGGCTTCAGCTCGAAAACGAATGCGCGTTCGTTGTGTGAGTAGTCTGTGTCGATTTTTGTTGATATTTTTATAATATAAATTCTACGAGCTAATAGAGCGGCGGTGGATTCAGACGGACTAGTCGGATTCTTAGATTGTAGAATGTAGATACTTGTATCGAGATATCTATCTGAATAGATCCATCCATCTTGCAATGGATTAGTATTAGTAGTAATAAATAACTCATTAGTAGTTAGTAGGACTAAACAAAACCGGATTGTCATGATGGTTAATGGCTTCAGGATAGAATGAATTATTAGAATGCAGCTTCGAATTTTGTCAGAGTAGTCGTGAGTTCGGTTCTGATACAGAAAAAACTGTCTTAAAGCAGCTCACTTAATTTCTCTTTGCTTTACATCAACTATCTGAGCTGTAAAATGCTCGTTTGCATTTTTATAGATGCAGTAGAGATTTTGGTATGTGTCTACCACAGTCCACGGACTAAACATTAATTTTTTTATTTATCGCTCTCAATCCTAACAGAATTATAATAATTTGGCTTTGAATATCTTTTTAAGATATGAGTTTTAGGAAAATTAAGTTTTTATTAAATGAATTTTATGAAATATCCCTCTGACTCCTTTGACTTCCACAATGGCTCTTATCTACAGAAGCTCTCCCGGCGTCAGAAGGCGTTTGAACAGGTTCTGCCAACTCTGAACCCGGACGACTTGGACAAGTATCGCGTTGTCCTGTCGCGCGATTTCACCTCCTCGGACGAGGAGACCGGTGACGAGTCCACAGGCGAGACTGCGCTGCGGGTGCGCGAACTGCCTTGGGAGTCGGACGAAGTGCGCCAAGTCAAGCATCGACTAGACCAGACCTTCATGAATCGATTCGCTACTCAGAAGCAGCGCGCAACACTGCAGAGGTGCATCAGAGACTCTGGCTGCGTCAGTACCAGACCGCCTCCCCTAGAAGCACCTAATTGGTCTCTTCGTCCCCAGTGATTAATCTGACACTGTTCGTGTGTTAGTACCCGTGTACTGTTGCCGTTTCTATAATCTGGATTCAGTCTCTAGATTAGGAACTGGATTCAGTCTCTAGATTAGCAATTGGATTCAGTCTCTAGATTAGCAACTGGATTCAGTCTCTAGATTAGCAACTGGATTCAGTCTCTAGATTAGCAACTGGATTCAGTCTCTAGATTAGCAACTGGATTCAGTCTCTAGATTAGCAACTGGATTCAGTCTCTACATTAGCAACTGGATTCAGTCTCTAGATTAGCAACTGGATTCAGTCTCTAGATTAGCAACTGGATTCAGTCTCTAGATTAGCAACTGGATTCAGTATCTAGATTAGCAACTGGATTCAGTCTCTAGATTAGCAACTGGATTCAGTCTCTAGATTAGCAACTGGATTCAGTCTCTAGATTAGCAACTGGATTCAGTCTCTAGATTAGCAACTGGATTCAGTCTCTAGATTAGCAACTGGATTCAGTCTCTAGATTAGCAACTGGATTCAGTCTCTAGATTAGCAACTGGATTCAGTCTCTAGATTAGGAACTGGATTCAGTCTCTAGATTAGGAAATGGGTTCAGTCTCTAGATTAGGAAATGGGTTCAGTCTCTAGATTAGGAAATGGATTCAGTCTCTAGATTAGGAAATGGGTTCAGTCTCTAGATTAGGAACTGGATTCAGTCTCTAGATTAGCAACTGGATTCAGTCTCTAGATTAGCAACTGGATTCAGTCTCTAGATTAGGAAATGGGTTCAGTCTCTAGATTAGGAAATGGGTTCAGTCTCTAGATTAGGAAATGGGTTCAGTCTCTAGATTAGGAAATGGGTTCAGTCTCTAGATTAGGAACTGGATTCAGTCTAGATTCGGAACTAATTATGTTCCTCGATTCCGAACTAAGTTTAGTTTCCAGTTATTTTCGAGATGGATGGTCTGCCGCGCAGTGCTTTGTATATTTTTTATATTGACGTTGTTTTACTATCATAGAACAATATAACCTGTGTACTTGCTTCTAGGAGAAATGAAAAACGTTCTAATGTATTTATCGTACTTTTATAGTAATTTTAGTTTCTCTTTGTTAACAAAACTGACGGATGAGCAGCTCGTGACAAACTCGAATTCATTTATATATACTCATTCTAGTTTTATATTTTTAATATACTTTCTTCATCTCAATGCTTGTTCTGCATTTTTTCATTGATTGAATATTATCAATCTATCTTTATAGTATAAGCTCCATTCATTCGCTCGTATTAGTCTGTTTATTAAACTGCTTGCTTGCTAATAAGTATTGAAGTGAATGTTCTTTGTAAATCTGAGCCTAATCACACTGACGCAGCACATGTGCAAAACAAAACAGCAATATGCAATTCTGCAAATATAACAACTGATTTCTACAAGTTCATGTTGTATAATAAGGTGATTGTCTCAACTTTACGGCATAAAATTGTTAGCTAAGTTTATTGATTTACTAATTTTACTTATTCTTAAAGCCATCTATTTTGTTCGTAACTTTCATATATTTATGTACTACTTCCAACTATCTTAGTAGTAGTAGAGTGGTTACTTAAATTAAGATAAATTAATTTTCGAAATGAAAATTTCTAGTTCTAGGATTCTAATAAGGAAAATTTATATAAGCTATCCTCCTGGCACGTGTTGAAACAAAGGCATTTTTATTTTTCATCGTTCTTTGCTACAAAAGTAAAACTCTTTTTTTCAAGTCAGAACTACTGTCCAAAACGTTTGAACCAATTAACATCAATCATCCTTTTTGGTAGTGGCCTGGATCCATAACCTAAAGTCAGGTTTACCATAATGCATTGGGTAAATAATTGTATCGTGTGTTGTTTTGGCTACTGAACTAAAGACGCTGACCTACTCAGAACCGAAATATGGCAACATCGGAAAACACTGACCTACTCAGAACCGAAATATGGAAACATTGGAAAACACTGACCTACTCAGAACCGAAATATGGCAACATCGGAAAACACTGACCTACTCAAAGCCGAAATATGGAAACAGGAAAACACTGAGCTACTCAGAACCGAAATATGGAAACATTGGAAAACACTGACCTACTCAGAACCAAAATATGGCAACATCGGAAAACACTGACCTACTCAAAGCCGAAATATGGAAACAGGAAAACACTGAGCTACTCAGAACCGAAATATGGAAACATTGGAAAACACTGACCTACTCAGAACCGAAATATGGAAACATTGGAAAACACTGAGCTACTCAGAACCGAAATATGGAAACATTGGAAAACACTGAGCTACTCAGAACCGAAATATGGAAAATACTGAGCTACTCAGAACCAAAATATGGAAACATTGGAAAACACTGACCTACTCAGAACCAAAATATGGCAACATCGGAAAACACTGACCTACTCAGAACCGAAATATGGCAACATTTAAAGACAGATTATCTTCTCAAGATCCAAAGCTGGACATACGAGCCGTACATAGGGCAGTGCAACAGTTTTCTTAATTGGTGCAATTTCTCTCTTTTGAAGCAACTGCGTCTCATTTTGCACGCCTCAACAATATTTTATATAAATGGCATTGACTCATTACTTTGCAATACGTTCTAGGGAGTAATTTCAAAACCAATTTTTAATTCAGGAAGTCAAGTTTGAGCCGAACTGTGTAATTTATGAATTTATGAATTGTCTACCACAATAAAGAGGAAATTCATGTCGCGATAACATTTAGCAGTTCGCGGCGTCCACACGGAGTGGGGATTACCTAATTTCGCTTTTACTTCCTTCCTATATTCCTGTCCAAGGACTAAAGAGAGCGTGATTATTTAAGAATTCGCGCTTTTTAAATGGCTCTTTAAGTGAGTAGAAGGTGTGTGGCTTGGGTTAGACGCAACACTCACTCACCCACCTGCAGTTTCTACTATCTTATTAGTTAAAGTCGCGTGTTTTATAAGCATTGCTCCTAATAGTTTGGGGCCGTCACAAAGCTCTATGTAGAAAGCGACAAAGATGATGCAATTTCCGATCTTTTTCGACCACGCGCCCCGTTAATTAGCGACTGGTGTCACCTTGTGAGTGTCTCAAAATTTGCAGGCACGAATCTGGTTATGGTTATGATAATGTAAGAGATGATTTCTAGGCGGTGTACTCAATTGGACAGATGTTGAGTCAAGCCTGATTATAAGAGGCTTGAAGGATGAGACCCGGAAATTGCTGCAGTGGGCATTGGCTGATACAACTGCTTCCGCTTATCTGTTCGCTACATTTAACATTGTCCCCATCGATTATTGATTGTGCAACAAATCGTTCCTTCACTGCATTCGTTTCTGCTCCGTTATTATTCTCCCAGCTCCGTCTGTTGAGTGGCGCAATCCCATATCCAAGTAAAAACTCAAAGTTTCAGTCTATGTAGAACAAGGCTTAGATGGTCTTTGTCTCGATTTTTTCTTGACATCGCTGCTGTTACTGCGGAACTTATATATTAGGAAATTCGATTGGAATTGAAGCGAGAATTCTGTCTGCTTTATTATGCCGCGTCACGGATGGGTGAATTAAATAGATGGATGCCTGGTGTGAGCTGGTGCTACAGAAGCGGCTCGTGCCTCTTAATTTGAAATTGGATGGTATGGAGCAACAGGTTTTAAGGTTCGATGACCGGAGTCCCTAATCCGATAGTTTGAGCAATAATCGGCAGATTCCTAACGGGTCGACAAAAATCCTGATTGAACATGAATAATAGCTAAATCTCAAGAGTTAATCCTAGCTAAATCCCATGAGATACAGTACAAAAATATCACATAAGTGGTATGATTCTCATGGTATAGATTTCCAAAATGTCATGTGATTAGTTCGGAAATCTCATCGAATTGATTTACAAAATCTCATGGCATTGATTCTGACATCTCATGGCATTGATTCTGACATCTCATGGGATTGATTCTGACATCTCATGGCATTGATTCTGACATCTCATGGCATTGATTCTGACATCTCATGGCATTGATTCTGACATATCATGGGATTGATTCTGACATCTCATGGCATTGATTCTGACATCTCATGGGATTGATTCTGACATCTCATGGCATTGATTCTGACATATCATGGGATTGATTCTGACATCTCATGGCATTGATTCTGACATCTCATGGGATTGATTCTGACATCTCATGGGATTGATTCTCAAATCTCATGGCATTGATTCTGACATCTCATGGCATTGATTCTCAAATCTCATGGGATTGATTCTCAAATCTAATCTAATTTATTTCAAATCCGCATAGGATTGATTTAAAGATCCCATAAAATATATTTTTTAAATCCAACAATAATAGAAATATATTCATTTGACGAATGCCTAAATCAGGAAAATGATTGGATGTTCTATTCTGTCTATTGTATAATATAATACTAATGAACTTGTGAAGTGATGAGATAATGGGATATTTGATAAACAGAAAAACAACAATGGTAAAACAGTTCTTAATTGTAGCAGTATAAACTTGCTATTCTGTGTTCGCTGCTTTATCTTTGGGTTATCAAATTTCCTTATCAAATATTCGAAATTCGTCGCAAACCCATTAAACGCAGTAAAAAATGCTTTAAAACTTGAAGAAGTCAAACAAGAAAACGACTAAACTTAACTGATAAGATTAGAGTAATAGACTTAATTCATCAGCAAAATTCAACAGACTGCTAATACTCGAAGTAGCTGTTGATTATTTACTTTTTTGCCTGGTTATAAAAGTGACGACAATGTGGTTTCAAATGGCACCTTCTTATTATTCCGTTCTGATTCTGATCCCATCCAGTCTATTCTGATCCCATCCAGTCTATTTTGATCCCACCCAGTCTATTCTGATCCCACCCAGTCTATTCTGATCCCATCCAGTCTATTCTGATCCCATCCAGTCTATTCTGATCCCAAAAAGTCTATTATGATCCTATCCAGTCTATTCTGATCCCATCCAGACCAATTTGATCCCATCCAGACCATTCTGATCTCATCCAGACCATTCTGATCCCATCCAGACCATTCTGATCCCATCCAGACCATTCTGATCCCATCCAGTCTATTCTGATCTCATCCAGACCATTCAGCTACCATCGAGACTCTTGAACTCCCATTCAGAACTTTTAGATCCCACCCAGAACTTCCAGATCCCATTCAAATGGCTCTGATCCCATCGAGACCTCTCTGATTCCATCCCATTTATTGATTTTCCATTCAAAATTAGATACGGCTCCAGGCAGGTTCGTACACACTAATATCTACTCTGTGGCTAGAAATCTAGAAATAGTTAGATTCGTCATTTTGTTGATTAAAATAAAATTTTGTCAACAAACTTTTCTGGTTGTCGCCCAGGAGTTGTCTTCTGTCACTCTGTATTTGCTTCTTACTCAACGCAATGCAACCAAAGTCACAGAGGCCCTAAAATATTGGTTGCTAGGCGGAGACCCCGGGGCGGCGGAGCTGAAATAGGAATCCGCGTGGCGACTTGAAGCACGCGCGGTCAAACCAACAACAGAGGAGAAAATTGATTACGGAAGGCGCGCGTGAACCCACCACTGATTTGACCCTTGCCACTGAGGTGGCTTCCGAAATTTATTGAAATTCTTCATCCAGTAGCCCTGCACTGTGTTTGCTCTTCGTTTAGAGAAGTCTAAAGACGGATTTAGCTTAGAAACCCGCGCTCGCTAGCGGTGTCTAAGACTGGATGGACTCGGCGAGTTTGGCAAACACGACAGTTCGCCTGTTTGCTCAACCACACGCCTAGCTTCAGTTCCGCTGTCGCTTGCATCGGAGAGATGCGAAGGTGGGGCACCTGGAGGACCTTTCCTGCCCTGCAACGAGTCTTTTTTGCGTCGATTTCCTGCAATATATATTTTATTTCCCCATCGATTCAAATACAAATTTCTATTTTATTAATACATAATTGGGAGACTGAAAGATCAAACACGACCGTTTGTGTGTCTAGAGAAAACTGGCTTTGAGAAGAAAGGAAAAGAGAAATTAAACGGTGGGATATTCGCCGGCTCAGCTGGCCCGGATGCGGTTACTGGCCGCTCGGTGTTGTCTTTGGGGAGCCGGGCGTGCGTGCGCCCATTGGTTTGTGACCGGAAACGGTTCGAAGCGCGCCGCTTCAAGTTACGCGCTGTGTGGGGGGAGGAGTCTGCAGTCTTTGTTGTGCCGAGGCAACGAATGAGGCTGGAGGTGGCAGGACAGGACTCGGAAACAACTGATCGGACTGGAAATAAAGAGACGGGACGACAGGTACGAGATGGGGTGAGATGAGACTTGACGGATTGAGATGGGACTGGATGGGTTGAGATGAGACTGGATGGGGTGAGATGAGACTGGATGGGGTGAGATGAGACTGGATGGGGTGAGATGGGACTGGATGGGGTGAGATGGGACTGGATGGGTTGAGATGAGACTGGATGGGGTGAGATGAGACTGGATGGGGTGAGATGAGACTGGATGGGGTGAGATGGGACTGGATGGGGTGAGATGAGACTGGATGGGTTAAGATGGGACTGGATAGGTTAGATGGGACTGGATTGGGAAGATATGGGACTGGAGGGGAAGATATGGAACTGGATGGGGCGAGATGAGACTGGATGGGGTGAGATGAGATTGGATGGGGTGAGATGAGACTGGATGGGTTGAAATGGGACTGGGGGGAAGAGATGGGACTGGATGGGGTGAGATGAGACTGGATGGGTTGAGATGGGACTGGATAGGTTAGATGGGACTGGATGGGGTTAGATGAGACTGGATGGGTTGAGATGAGACTGGATAGGTTAGATGGGACTGGATGGGGTGAGATGAGACTGGTTGGGCTGAGATGGGACTGGATAGATTAGATGGGACTGGATGGGGTGAGATGAGACTGGATTGGGAAGATATGGGACTGGAAGGGAAGAGATGGAACTGGATGGGGTGAGATGAGACTGGATGGGGTGATATGGGACTGTAGGGGAAGCGATGGGACTGGAAGGGGAATAGATGGGACTGGGGAATACATTACAGCGAAAGCTGACAAGCAGGTATGGATGGCAAATAATGTTTGACACTTCGCTCCGGCCATAGCGGATGGCGGACTCTGATAATTAAAAGCATTCTCCCACTGTCCTCAATCGGAAGTTTGATCCCCAGTCGCACAACAAGTTGGAGTCAGAATCAGTCCTCGTCACACTCGAGTCAGAGTATTGAGAATTAGTTAAGAATTCTGCGTCGGGTCACGAACAGAACTCAGTTTTAATGTGGTGTCGCGCGTGTCCCAACACCATAGCTTTGAGAAGCAGCAATTCTATTATCTTTATTGTGTTATTATTAACAATTTTTATGAATATTTAAGATTCGCGCCATGGCAGTTAGAAATTTTTCCAGAATTGTCACGCACTGTAGATTTATTTTATTGTCTGCATTGTAGCTCCGATAGTAACCAAAATTTTGTCTGTTTAATAGCATTTTGAGAGTTTGAAATTTCGCAGATTTCTAATTTTGTCAGGCACTGATTTTTAATAATTTATTTTATGAACATTTCTTATTGATCTCATGAGAATGAGAATGAGTGATTCAGTGTCATTTCTCACTGATCTCATGAGAATGAGAATGAGTGATTCAGTGTCATTTCTCATTGATCTCATGAGAATGAGTGATTCAGTGTCATTTCTCACTGATCTCATGAGAATGAGTGATTCAGCGTCATTTCTCACTGATCGCATGAGAATGAGTGATTCAGCGTCATTTCTCACTGATCTCATGAGAATGAGTGATTCAGTGTCATTTCTCACTGATCTCATGAGAATGAGTGATTCAGCGTCATTTCTCACTGATCTCATGAGAATGAGTGATTCAGTGTCATTTCTCACTGATCTCATGAGAATGAGTGATTCAGTGTCATTTCTCACTGATCTCATGAGAATGAGTGATTCAGTGTCATTTCTCATTGATCTCATGAGAATGAGTGATTCAGTGTCATTTCTCACTGATCTCATGAGAATGAGTGATTCAGTGTCATTTCTCACTGATCTCATGATAATGAGTGATTCAGTGTCATTTCTCACTGATCTCATGATAATGAGTGATTCAGCGTCATTTCTCACTGATCTCATGAGAATGAGTGATTCAGTGTCATTTCTCACTGATCTCATGATAATGAGTGATTCAGCGTCATTTCTCACTGATCTCATGAGAATGAGTGATTCAGTGTCATTTCTCACTGATCTCATGAGAATGAGTGATTCAGTGTCATTTCTCACTGATCTCATGAGAATGAGTGATTCAGTGTCATTTCTCACTGATCTCATGAGAATGAGTGATTCAGTGTCATTTCTCACTGATCTCATGAGAATGAGTGATTCAGTGTCATTTCTCATTGATCTCATGAGAATGAGTGATTCAGTGTCATTTCTCATTGATCTCATGAGAATGAGTGATTCAGTGTCATTTCTCATTGATCTCGTGAGATTTCTTACGAGCGTATCCCACAGAACTCATAAATACGGGCTTGTTATTGCTTTCAGACAAAAAACTAAGAATTAATATGTTAGTGGAAATACCAAACAAAAGCTACTTTTCTCCTATTCCTCTCTTTAATTGAAAGCCGGGTCAGTTACAAATACCTGTGCTTGAACTACTGAACAAAAAAATAGACATGGAAAAAAGTTGTCAAAGACATATTCTTCAATTACGTTTTTATCTAGGGTGTGTGTGTGTCCGTTCTCATCTCGCCACGTGACCGCAGCTTGTTGGGATCGACTTTGGTCTTTGTTTCTGGTCTTTGTTTCTGGGCCTTTTTGTCTTTACTGTACAGTAGTAGTTCCACACTGATTTCAGACTGTATGGCAACTATTTTTTTATAGTCTATGGTAATTGGAGGTCAGCTGGGCGAGAATAGAGAGAGGGCCATTCTCATTGAAAAGCAACTGACCCAGTTCTCACGGCTCATTGATCCCGGCTCTCGTTTGTTAGAAAACACACTCATGAGTGATAAGTGTCTAGTAACTTTTTTTACTGAAGGATTTCCTAATTAAATAGCTATTTTCTATATGGTTAAGGCCTAGATATCTGTGTAGACTCTGGAAGATTCTATATAGCTTGGGGAGATTCCCGCTTGTGACGATACTAGCTTCAGAAGATTCCAGCTTGTGAAGATTCCAGCTTGTGAAGATTCTAGCTTGTGCAGATTCCAGCTTGTGAAGATTCTAGCTTGTGAAGATTCCAGCTTGTGAAGATTCCAGCTTGTGAAGATTCCAGCTTGTGAAGATTCCAGCTTGTGAAGATTCCAGCTTGTGAAGATTCCAGCTTGGGAAGATTCCAGTTTGGGAAGATTCCAGCTTGTGAATATTCTGGATTTTTATTGCATGTCGCTTGAAATTCTTTAGCAATTAAAAAAGAGTAGGCAAAGAGATTAACGTCAAAGAAGAATTTCTTTTGTTTTGTTGCTAGTGTGTCTTTTTATCCCGATTTTCCAGTTCCGTGAGTATATCTAGGCGGCCGCCAGTGATCTTAGCATTGTTCGAGCATTGAAAAATACAAGGAACTTAAGAATAGCGGTTAATTATTTGGAAGATAAAAAAATTGATGGGAAAACATTTAATACTGGCGATGCGCACTTGCCCTACAGTGCCGGAGCTAATTATAGACAATTAAATCAAGCATTCGATTTCAGAATTTCAGAACGAATTCAGCTCTAACCTCTGCGGTCCTACGCAAATAGCGTTAAAGAAGAGCTGCTCCGCAAAACCCAGTTGCTAGGGGGCCCGGGACTGGGCTAGGTGGGTGCTCTATGGGCTGAGGAGGGGAGTCAAATGGTGCCAATCTGCCTACCAGCATTGGCTGAGACAGGGCAATTCAACTCGTCTCACATTTCACGTGGCCGGCTGGGCCCCCTACCAACAACCCCACCGCCTCATCCCAAGCTGCTGCGGGCTTGGGAAATAGGAAAATCTTCTTTTTATATCACGAAGCGTTCGTTGGAGCAGAAGAAAGAATATACTTTTCTAACAGGAAATAAGAAGTGAGATTTCTGAAAATTGGGACACGATGGTGCCCGCATCGATTGATTTTTTGTAATATTCCATTTTGGTGCTGCTTTTAGGAATAAGAAGAGAGAGAGGAGGGGAAGAAAATCGGGAGGAATAAGAGGAGAGATGGGAGGGGAAGAAAATATGGAGGAGTAAGAGGAGAGATGGAAGGGGAAGAAAATCGGGAGGAATAAGAGGAGAGATGGAAGGGGAAGAAAATCGGGAGGAATAAGAGGAGAGATGGGAGGGGAAGAAAATGGGAGGAATAAGAGGAGAGATGGGAGGGGAAGAAAATGGGAGGAATAAGAGGAGAGATGGGAGGGGAAGAAAATCGGGAGGAATAAGAGGAGAGATGGGAGGGGAAGAAAATCGGGAGGAATAAGAGGAGAGATGGGAGGGGAAGAAAATCGGGAGGAATAAGAGGAGAGATGGGAGGGGAAGAAAATCGGGAGGAATAAGAGGAGAGATGGGAGGGGAAGAAAATCGGGAGGAATAAGAGGAGAGATGGGAGGGGAAGAAAATCGGGAGGAATAAGAGGAGAGATGGGAGGGGAAGAAAATCGGGAGGAATAAGAGGAGAGATGGGAGGGGAAGAAAATCGGGAGGAATAAGAGGAGAGATGGGAGGGGAAGAAAATCGGGAGGAATAAGAGGAGAGAGGAGGCAGAGAGAGGGAGAAGAGGAGAAGAGAAATAGGAGAGAAGAGGAGAGGAGAGAGGAGAGGAGGTAAGGGAGAATATTAGAAATCAAAAACGGAATCTGCAGGCATCCATGGTGCCGTCCGACAGGCGTATTTGTTATAGCTCGCATTTATGCAGGCTAGATCCATAACTGAGCTCTGAGAAACGTGACACGAAAACTTCTAGCAATAAAATGATTGCTTTGCTTTGAATGGGTACTAACTAAAAATTTGACTCATCCACGTGGATCAGCGGCAACATCTGCTTCGGCAAGCCATTCACGATGACTGTTGCACGTTGCATTTTTGACAGCAGCACTGCTTAATCTTCCCCATTCATACAGATTCTTTCCCATTTCCTCCATTCCTATCTATTTTTCAATTCTTACACGATCTTACTCCTTTTATCTATTATTTACCTATATACTCCATTACTCCCCGATCTTCCCCATTCTTCACCATTACTCCCCATTCTTCCCCAGTCTCCCCGACTACTCCCCATTGCTCTCCATTCTTCCCCAGTCTCCTTCCCTTACTCCCCATTCTTCCCCAGTCCCCCACTACTTCCCATTCTTCCCCATTCTTCCCCACTACATCCCATTCTTCCCCAGTCTCCCCAATTACTCCCCATTCTTCCCCAGTCTCCCCAATTACTCCCCATTCTTTCCATAGTCTCCCCCACTACTCCCCATTGCTCTCCATTCTTCCCCCAGTCTCCTCCCCTTACTCCCCATTCTTCCCTAGTCCCCCCACTACTTCCCATTCTTCCCCAGTCTCCCCAATTACTCCCCATTCTTCTCCAGGCTCCCCCACTACTTCCCATTCTTCCCCAGTCTCCCCCACTACTTCCCATTCTTCCCCAGTCTCCCCCACTACTTCCCATTCTTCCCCAGTCTCCCCAATTACTCCCCATTCTTTCCCCAGTCTCCCCCACTACTTCCCATTCTTCCCTAGTCTCCCAAATTACTCCGCATTCTTCCCCAGTCTCCCCCACTACTTCCCATTCTTCCCCAGTCTCCCCCACTACTTCCCATTCTTCCCCAGTCTCCCCCACTACTTCCCATTCTTCCCCAGTCTCCCCCACTACTTCCCATTCTTCCCCAGTCTCCCCCATTACTCCCCATTCTACTCCAGGCTCTCCCATTACTCCCCATTCTTCCCCTATCAACCCCATTACTCCACATTTATTCGAATGTTAGAAAATTTCCGATAGCAACTGGAATAACAATTCCAATCCCATAAATTAGTTTTGGCCCTTTTATTCTTGTCTTTTATCCTCATCTTCTAAGCGAGCCATTTCCGCGCGAGAAAAAAATAGGAAAACACGAAATCAATTCGAAGAAATGAACTTTTAAACCAAGCCGAACTTTTCGTCCGCTCGCCTAGACAAATGAAAGATGGGAAAAATTGTAGGTTAAATACCCTGCCTCATCTCCCCCCTGGTTTCAACACCTCTCCAATCTCTCGCACTAGCCTGGGTCCATCATTAATGAAAGCTATTCGAATGCACAAGTGTCATTGAGCTAACACTGGCCAAACAACTTGAAGTGGTGCCTCAGAACCCTCGAGGGGATAAAACAGGAGGCTGGGGGAAAAGCATTGGGGAAACAAAGAGAGACATAAAGCGGCTACTTAAAATTGAATCCAGGCAGAGTTCTATTGTTATCGACAAATCATTTTCCCATAGATAAAGAGGATCCAAAAGCAGCTTCCGTGTCCGGGAGGGGGGTGGTCTGTTGCCACCCGCTGTTAAAGTCGGTGATTTTCGGGACATTTTTAAAGAAATGGCCTTTGGGCGAAGGCGAGGCGAGGTATACTATACGCGCGCGCGTGGATGTGGGCGCCCGGACATTCGGGGCGAGGGAGACACTATGGCGATGGTGTTGAAGGAACCTTTATTTATTCTACTACTGTGAGTGTGCTCAGGGTATAGTTGGCCTCAGTAATTAAGATTTTGGCCAGTTTAAGTGGATCGATGTTATTTTTGTTCTTTGTTCTTGCAGGTTTCAGAAATTCTAAACTTGTTTTTGAAGTTCCAGAAGTTAAGGAATTCAGAAGTTAAGGAATTCAGAAGTTAAGGAATTCAGAAGTTAAGGAATTCAAAAGTTAAGGAATTCAAAAGTTAAGGAATTCAGAAGTTAAGGAATTCAGAAGTTAAGGAATTCAGAAGTTAAGGAATTCAAAAGTTAAGGAATTCAAAAGTTAAGGAATTCAAAAGTTAAGGAATTCAAAAGTTAAGGAATTCAGAAGTTAAGGAATTCAAAAGTTAAGGAATTCAGAAGTTAGGGAATTCAGAAGTTAAGGAATTCAGAAGTTAAGGAATTCAGAAGTTAGGGAATTCAGAAGTTAAGGAATTCAGAAGTTAAGGTATTCAGAAGTTAAGGAATTCAGAAGTTAGGGAATTCAGAAGTTAGGGAATTCAGAAGTTAAGCATCGCTGTCTTAATTTCTTCTTATCGTTTCTCAAACACGCAGCAGTCTTAACTCAAACTATACTCAGAAGCGAGACAGTCAAAAAATGTCTTGGCCTTTGACCTGGGATTGAGGTTTTGCAAGAAGCTATTGGCTGCAGTTCGACCCAGTGTTATCATGCTATACGTGGGTCTACAGGTATCTCTCTGTTGGGATTTGTAGTTGAAATATCCTAATCTTTTCTTGCTTATCAGTGTGGGATTTTATAACAATGTTTTGAGGATGTGTAAACATTCTATATTTCATGTTGAAAATAATCATTTGAATTGCTTCTGTTATCAGTGTGATAGCTCGTAGGCGAAATATACATTTTGATCAATAATGTTCATAGAAGCTTGTGCGCCCTGTTCTTGTGAAGATTTTTGGCCTTAACAAATTTATTTTTATCTTTGTAAATTTGTTAGAAACTTGTCGAATTTTTTGTCGTTGAGAATTACAAGTACTTAACTAGAGATAAAGGTTTATAGAAAGAATATTATTAGTGAGAGAACAGGATGGGTGAGAGAGAAGATGATGGGTGAGAGAAGAGGATGTGTGAGAGAAGAGGATGGGTGAGAGAAAAGAGGATGTGTGAGAGAAGATGATGGGTGAGAGAGAAGAGGATGTGTGAGAGAAGATGATGGGTGAGAGAGAATAGGATAGGTGAGAGAGATGAGAATGTGTGAGAGAGAAGAGGATGGGTGAGAGAGAAGAGGATGGGTGAGAGAGAGGAGGATGGGTGAGAGAGAGGAGGATAGGTGAGAGAGAAGAGGATAGGTGAGAGAGAAGAGGATGGGTGAGAGAGAAGAGGATGGGTGAGAGAGAAGATGATGGGTGAGAGAGAAGAGGATGGGTGAGAGAGAAGAGGATGGATGAGAGAGAAGAGGATGGGTGAGAGAGAAGAGGATGGGTGAGAGAGAAGAGGATGGGTGAGAGAGAAGAGGATGGATGGGTGAGAGAGAAGAGGATGGGTGAGAGAGAAGATGATGGGTGAGAGAGAAGATGATGGGTGAGAGAGAATAGGATGGGTGAGAGAGAAGAGGATGGATGGGTGAGAGAGAAGAGGATGGATGGGTGAGAGAGAAGAGGATGGGTGAGAGAGAAGAGAATGGATGGGTGAGAGAGAAGAGGATGGATGGGTGAGAGAGAAGAGGATGGGTGAGAGAGAAGATGATGGGTGAGAGAGAAGATGATGGGTGAGAGAGAATAGGATGGGTGAGAGAGAAGAGGATGGATGGGTGAGAGAGAAGAGGATGGATGGGTGAGAGAGAAGAGGATGGGTGAGAGAGAAGAGAATGGATGGGTGAGAGAGAAGAGGATGGATGGGTGAGAGAGAAGAGGATGGATGGGTGAGAGAGAAGAGGATGGGTGAGAGAGAAGAGGATGGATGGGTGAGAGAGAAGAGGATGGATGGGTGAGAGAGAAGAGGATGGGTGAGAGAGAAGAGAATGATAGGAAGAGAGACATGAGAATAGTTTACAGTTTAGAATGTCAAAGCGAGTTATTTAGGATGTCCTAGAGCTAGTTCCAGCAGTTCAGTCCAATGTCAGTTGAATCGCCCAATTAATATATAATCAAAACAAAGAAAATGCGTGGGTCCGCAGATCCCAAAATGCTATCTGCTTTTATCCAGTGTTATCCAACCAAGTCAAAGTTAAAAGCAGCACTTAACACATGGTCTATCTAACCGTCTGCAACCTCTGCTATTAAAAGCACTGACAGCACTTGACCGTATGCTGTTATTGAAAGTTGTCAATGCTATAGAAGGATCAGACAGATGCCCACACATGCGCATTAAACCTTCTCTTTAATCCCCGTGAAGTTGGTAGAAAATCTCTATTGTCAAACGATCAATAGAAGGTAAAGGAAGTAGGAAAAACACACACACACACCCACCCGTTGCGCAAGTGTAACAGATCTCCGTGAATCTCAGTGAATCAGGTCCTTCTATAAGTGTGAGTGTGTGGCCCAAATATATAGCTCGCTGACTGAACAAAACTCAGGTTTTCGGGTGGCAAAAGGTACTTAAAATATTGACCATTAACTTTTTATTTTCTTGCTCTAAACCTGGAGACCTCCACCACTCACTAACACGCAATGCCCTGAGTGACTTTCTGTGTTTGTCTTTCACTTCAGCCAAAGGCCACTCGACTGCGGCACGAGGGCAGCTCGCGCAATGCCGGTTGGGTCAGTGGCTTCAGGACTCTATGGCCTGAGAATTCGACTCAAGTCAAATATTGCGTTTGAAAACGAAATCTGCTGGTGGCCCCCGCTCTCGCTCTCTCTCCCTCTCTTGTCCTCCACCTCCGGAGCCACTTAAACCAGCCGAAAGATCTAGGCCATGACAACATCGGACACCTGGCCATTAGGAGGTATGGGGCTGGATCTCTGCCCGCAGATTTTTAGCCACGATTTTATGAAGTCAAACCGAAACTATGAAACTAAAAACATGGGAATCGCGTGGAGCCACGCAATAGGCGATGGCTTTGATCCATTTTTATGTTTATTCATATATTACACATTTTTCATATCGTACAACAACACTATTTCTATTTAATTGGTTCTCTCTCACTCTCTTTATTTATCACCCAATCCTCTCGCCCATGATTTTATCCTTCCTTCTTCCCTTCTTCTTTCTTCCCCTATTCTTCCTCCCCTTCCTTCTTACCCTTTCTCCCTTTCATCTCCGCTTTCCTTCCCCATCTTCCTTCTCCCCTCTTCCTCCCCCCTCTTCCTTCTCCCATCTTCCTTCTCCCCTCTTCCTTCCATCTCTTCCTTCTCCCCTTTTCCTTCCCCCTCTTCCTTCTCCCCTCTTCCTTCTCCCATCTTCCTTCTCCCCTCTTCCTTCCCCCTCTTCCTTCTCCCATCTTCCTTCTCCCCTCTTCCTTCTCCCCTCTTCCTTCCCCCTCTTCCTTCTCCCCTCTTCCTTCTCCCCTCTTCCTTCTCCCATCTTCCTTCTCCCCTCTTCCTTCCCCCTCTTCCTTCTCCCATCTTCCTTCTCCCCTCTTCCTTCTCCCCTCTTCCTTCCCCCTCTTCCTTCTCCCCTCTTCCTTCTCCCCTCTTCCTTCTCCCCTCTTCCTTCCCCCTCTTCCTTCTCCCCTCTTCCTTCTCCCCTCTTCCTTCTCCCATCTTCCTTCTCCCCTCTTCCTTCCCCCTCTTCCTTCTCCCATCTTCCTTCTCCCCTCTTCCTTCTCCCCTCTTCCTTCCCCCTCTTCCTTCTCCCATCTTCCTTCTCCCCTCTTCCTTCTCCCCTCTTCCTTCCCCCTCTTCCTTCTCCCCTCTTCCTTCTCCCATCTTCCTTCTCCCCTCTTCCTACTCCCTTCTTCTTCTTCCTTATTTTTTCCCTTATTCCTTCTCCCCTGTTCCTTGATCATTTAACTGTTTTTCAATCCTTTTCTTCTCTAACTCTCCTTCCGATTCATCATTCCATCTTTATATATTGAAAAAAACGGCAAGAAAGGCCAGTAAGTCTGTTACTTTCTGACCGCCTTCTGGCGTGTCCTCCAGTTTGAGCACCCGCTGAGTTAAGAAAAAAATCGACTCTTTACTCCAAAGCTGTCGATTCGTAGATCTAGTCTAACCTTCCATCTATCTGTCATCCTGATTGACTATTTTATGCCCGGCGCACAATCCCAAGTCTATTAATTTGCTCCACAAGTGGCCGAAACATCCATTGTCACCTCCACTGTGAAAACTGATGACTATGAAGAAGCACCACTGACTTTTTTATTACTCTCCAGACTCACCCGGAGAAAAATGAGCTATCCAATTTGCACCTGCAGGCTCGTCCTCATATCAATCATTTCATTTTGGCAATTATCAGCCGTTAAAATATCTGAAGACACGATTTTGGGATAATTAGATTCAAATCCTTCTCTATGAGATTTGGTTTGACTCCTAAAAATGATAATAAACGCGAAAAGGGATCTTTCAATTATAGGGATGGGAAATCTCATGAATTGGAAATCTCTGGAGGATGGGAAATCTCATGAATTGGAAATCTCTGGAGGATGGGAAATCTCATGAATTGGAAATCTCTGGAGGATGGGAAATCTCATGAATTGGAAATCTCTGGAGGATGGGAAATCTCTGGAGGATGGGAAATCTCTGGAGGATGGGAAATCTCTGGAGGATGGGAAATCTCTGGAGGATGGGAAATCTCTGGAGGATGGGAAATCTCTGGAGGATGGGAAATCTCTGGAGGATGGGAAATCTCTGGAGGATGGGAAATCTCTGGAGGATGGGAAATCTCTGGAGGATGGGAAATCTCATGGAATGCGAAATCTCTGGAGGATGGGAAATCTCTGGAGTATTGGAAATCTCTGGAGGATGGGAAATCTCATGAATTGGAAATCTCTGGAGGATGGGAAATCTCATGAATTGGAAATCTCTGGAGGATGGGAAATCTCATGAATTGGAAATCTCTGGAGGATGGGAAATCTTAGGGAATTGGAAATCTCTGGATGATGGGAAATCTCTGGAGGATGGGAAATCTCTGGATGATAGGAAATCTCTGGATGATAGGAAATCTCTGGAGGATGGGAAATCTCTGGAGGATGGGAAATCTCTGGATGATGGGAAATCTTTGAAGGATGGGAAATATCTGAAGGATGGGAAATATCTGGAGGACGGGAAATCTCAAGGAATGGGAAATCTCAGGGAATAGGTGAAGAACTCCTCAGAGTAAGAAGTGGGAATTCGATGGAAAGACTTCACGCATAGGTACGAGCCAGATTGTCAATTTTAACCGATTTTTTTCATCAAGAATAGGAAACTTAGAAGATTTTTATTATGCTAAAAAAGTGTCATCCCTCAGCGTGGGAACGGCAGGTCCTTGGCCAACTGGTTAGCGACAGCTTCTATGCTCAATTGCATTGCTGCCCGTTTCACCGATGCAATAGCATGCGTATCCGCCGCTTGAAGTCGAATATTTGATGAGGCCGTGTTTCAAAGTCAACGCGAGCTCGGTCAACGCTTCATATTTGGGAGCATTGCGCTTTCCTACAGTTTGATGGCGAACAATGGTCTACGGTTGTTATATTTAGAACAAAGACTAGCGGCTTTCCGACCATGTTTGATTGACCACACAAAGACTATGTCTATGGCCGAAACTGATTGATGAAGCTGATGTGACTTCCAGACTCCACTGGTCTCCGGGGGCTCGCTTGAGCATAGGGACTAGTCTGGGGGGTGTGTGCTCAGCCATGCATCAGTCAAGCCTCCCGCATCTATCTGTCATTTCAGTTGCCCAATTCCCAGTTTCTACACGATTGCTTTGTCCGTTGGTCAGTTGGCTGTCAAATAAGATCTACTCGATGCGATAACAGTTTTGAGAATGAATAAGGATTGCCTGACTTAACCTGGATTCCGCCGTTGCATACTTAAATATTTCTTAGAAACCGTACAAGGATTTTTATCCCACAGGCTCTGAAACATCTGCGGGCAAATCTCTACGCATTGAAGACCGTTAAAAGCGCGGTCGATTTTTTGTTATCTTGTTATCTTGTTTTTAAGATGGATAAGTCGATGAAATATAAGTCGACTGTAGTATCGGTGGCGGGTACTTTCTAAGAAAGGTGGCACCTGTTCTCGCCATGGATTCCCCAGATGTTAGAGATGGGATTCTTGTGTGCGGGATTGTTCCATTTTTTTCAAATCCTACCAAATTGAGCATTTTGAAATGTAGAAAAAAATGCAGCGATTTCACACCTTGCGAGATACTAAAATAGTAGTTTTTTTCTATCGTAGTCCTATACTTCAAGCACAATAGCGATGAGCGTGTGTGTGTGTGAGCGTGTGTCTTACTGTTGAACGCAAATAGGAACAACCGGTGCGCTTGCATGGTGACCATATTTTATCGCCGAGTTGATATCCACGCGAAAGATGGGCCAATTTTTATTGCAATGCACGTTGCGTCATTCTTATTGCATTTATTAGCGATATTATCAAATTGCGCGGCTGTAAACACCTGAGCTGTATTCGTTAATAATTGCTTTGTTTTAGTCCGCCGTTTAATAATTCTCATTGTAAGAATTAAGTTTGCAAGGCCACACGATACTTATAAGAATATATTATTCCATAGTGCTTTCTAGTCACAGATTGATAACTTTCCTCAATAGCTAAACAATTATTTTAAAAGTTGATCCGAAGTTTGAACTGTTGCTAGGACAACTAAAAGTAGAATGCCTTTTTTGTACAAAATGGTTCAAACAAAACGTTGACAAATTTTGAGAAAGGTGCAAGAAGCGAATTAACGAAGCGTGTAACTTTATAAAATGAGTACAAGATTTCTCTAAATCAAAAGATGGGGTTAAGAAAAGAGCAACTCCTGAAGCGTGTCCATGGCTCCTTGCTGTCAAACGGTCCGCCTGTTTGTTGGCCCGGTCATGTAATTCTATAGTAACTGCAGAACAATAGACACCAAAAAGTCTTGCCACCTAACAGAGCTTAGAAAATATAATTACAGGTCAGGGAAGACAAGTCCCGATTGGAGACGAGGAAAGAACAATCAGGCCGTCTCCGAGGGGAGAGGCTAACCGCCACCTTGACATTTTCACCCAGAAGGCAAAAAAATCTAGCGGAGTTTTTCAAGTTAGTTCGGACGAAAATAAAAAAGTACTAGTATAATAGCATACAGACGTTCCTTATGTTGTTATTCAATTATCATTCTTCTTATTCTTGGTTCTACACATGGCTAACCTAGGATGCTGTTTCGGGCCCTTTTTCTACAGCTCCTCCGTTCAGCCTGTTTGTTCTGTCCCATCTTTCTGTCTCCCTGCCTCTTCTCTCCTTTCCTCTTCTCTACCTTCCTCTTCTCTACCTTCATCTTCTCTCCCTTCCTCTTCTCTTCCTTCCTCTTCTCTCCCTTCCTTTTCTTACCCTTCCTCTTCTCTCCCTTCCTCTTCTCTCCCTTCCTCTTCTCTCCCTTCATCTTCTCTCCCTTCCTCTTCTCTCCCTTCCCCTTCTCTCCCTTCCTCTTCTCTTCCTTCCTCTTCTCTCCCTTGCTCTTCTCTCCCTTCATCTTCTCTCCCTTCCTCTTCTCTCCCTTGCTCTTCTCTCCCTTGCTCTTCTCTCCCTTCCTCTTCTCTCCCTTCCTCTTCTCTCCCTTGCTCTTCTCTCCCTTGCTCTTCTCTCCCTTGCTCTTCTCTCCCTTCCTCTTCTCTCCCTTCATCTTCTCTCCCTTCCTCTTCTGTCCCTTCCTCTTCTCTCCCTTCATCTTCTCTCCCTTGCTCTTCTCTCCCTTCATCTTCTCTCCCTTCCTCTTCTCTCCCTTGCTCTTCTCTCCCTTGCTCTTCTCTCCCTTGCTCTTCTCTCCCTTGCTCTTCTCTCCCTTCCTCTTCTCTCCCTTCATCTTCTCTCCCTTCCTCTTCTGTCCCTTCCTCTTCTCTCCCTTCCTCTTCTCTCCCTTCCTCTTCTCTCCCTTCCTCTTCTCTCCCTTCCTCTTCTCTCCCTTCCTCTTCTCTCCCTTCCTCTTCTCTTCCTTCCTCTTCTCTTCCTTCCTCTTCTCTCCCTTCCTTTTCTTACCCTTCCTCTTCTCTCCCTTCCTCTTCTCTCCCTTCCTCTTCTCTCCCTTCATCTTCTCTCCCTTCCTCTTCTCTCCCTTCCCCTTCTCTCCCTTCCTCTTCTCTTCCTTCCTCTTCTCTCCCTTGCTCTTCTCTCCCTTCATCTTCTCTCCCTTCCTCTTCTCTCCCTTGCTCTTCTCTCCCTTGCTCTTCTCTCCCTTGCTCTTCTCTCCCTTCCTCTTCTCTCCCTTCCTCTTCTCTCCCTTGCTCTTCTCTCCCTTGCTCTTCTCTCCCTTGCTCTTCTCTCCCTTCCTCTTCTCTCCCTTCATCTTCTCTCCCTTCCTCTTCTGTCCCTTCCTCTTCTCTCCCTTCATCTTCTCTCCCTTGCTCTTCTCTCCCTTCATCTTCTCTCCCTTCCTCTTCTCTCCCTTGCTCTTCTCTCCCTTGCTCTTCTCTCCCTTGCTCTTCTCTCCCTTGCTCTTCTCTCCCTTCCTCTTCTCTCCCTTCATCTTCTCTCCCTTCCTCTTCTGTCCCTTCCTCTTCTCTCCCTTCCTCTTCTCTCCCTTCCTCTTCTCTCCCTTCCTCTTCTCTCCCTTCCTCTTCTCTCCCTTCCTCTTCTCTCCCTTCCTCTTCTCTCCCTTCCTCTTCTCTCCCTTCCTCTTCTCTCCCTTCCTCTTCTCTCCCTTCCTCTTCTCTTCCTTCCTCTCTTCACACATCATTCTGCTCTCCTTCACTCTACTTTTGCGATAAGACCTCTTTTCCCTTTCTCATCCACTCCATAATGGCCATCTAGTATTCTATAACCTGTTGAAGAATGCCAGTGACAATTTCAATGCTCAGCTCTGACCGCACAAGACTAGTAGGCATATCGCGTTACAGATCAAGCTGCATGGTGGGAAGTCTACTACTGGTACGGAATATAGTCGACGCAATCTACGTAATAGAGTCCACTCTCTTATCGCTCACATTTATCCCATTTATCCCACTTCTCGCTGGCAATCGAAATATTCCAACAGTCTAACAGTTCGCTTACAGTTGACAAATATTGCGCATCTAACAGTTAATCTAACTCTAATGTCCATCATACGGCTATGCAAGTGTGTTTGTTAGATTTCAACATGTCGATTGCACAAGCCAAACTTGTCTTATTTATCTATACTCTTAATGCATATAGGCTGATAGTCGGGCCATTGCAAAATCATTCTGAAATAACTGAATGACCTCATGACTGATTATGCCAGTTAATCCAAGATTTAATCACAATTTTAGAAATTCAAAATGCAAATTAACGACACTATGAAATTTATTTTTGGCAGATAATCTGTACTCTTGTTACTTTGCCAATTTGACTGTCAACTTTATTGTTGTTTGAGTAGTTTAACAACTTGATGACACACGTTTTCAACTAGAATATGATAGATATAACAAATTTAGTAGTGGGGCTTTCAATGGTGCAAATGTGTGTGTCAAAGTGCTAAGTTAAAGTGCATATTTTATTACAGTGCCATTTATATAGATTTTTAGCTCTACAAAACTATTGGCGCGTCTGATATGCGAGCAAAAGTACAAAACGCGAACTAACTGTACACGGAATGCAGGCAGGGGGGTCGGAGGGTCGGAGGTCAGGGGCTCCGATTTATCAAGCTCGAAGGCAGGCGGGCCTCGGGCGCGGATTGCCTGGCAACAGCAGGCCCAGACGGCGTTGAATCTCCGCTGGCAGCGGCGTGTCCGCCAGGCGCTGCCTCTCGGTGGACTCCAGCCGCTGTCTATGGCCGAAAGGGTCGGTGTAGTCCAGGGAGCATAGCTGCTCAAGGGAGTCCTGGCGAATCTCTAGCAGACTGCCATCGCTGAACAGGACGCGAGTGTCGCTGTCGCTTAGCTGTTGAACATCGGCCACCTGGAGCTGCTGCTGCTGCTGCTGCTGCTGCTGCTGCTGCTGTGTTAGCGATGAGCAGGTCGAGAGTTCGACTCCGTCGGATGGAGCACGACCGATGGTAGCGGGGAAGCATGAGCTGCCGGGTAGCGACATGCTGGCCAAAAGTGATTCAATGCGGCGCGCCTGCTTGTAAGTCTGCAGGCGTAACAAAATGCGAGAATCGTTGTTGAGGCTTGAGCCAGTTTTTAATTCGACTCGGTTCAGTCCACTGAACAAGTTCATAATTCCTCTCTCATTATTATCAACATTTATCCCTAAGCTATTTTCAAGTCTCAACAACAATCTGAGCCCGCCACGCGCTCGAAAGGATTTTGGGATTTCAGTTCGGAATTTGACGTGTAGGAATCGACGAATACTAGGGCGCCCCTAATGAGGATGGGGATATTTATTAGAAGGGAAATATTTAGAGCGGCGTCGGCGAGGAAGATAAAGTGGCCGGGTCAGGGATATTGTCCCACACACACACACACACTGGACACCCGCTCGGCAACTAATTAAGCGCCGGCTAGCCGGGCTCATATATTACCCACCAGAGTGGCCAGGGTCCAGTTAGCAACAGAGAGCTCAGGCACGCCCACCTGAGGGACCCGTGGTTGAGTCCACATAATATTTTGGGTGGCGCGGGGGGTGACCTATGGCCATGCCCAGCTTCGCCCACCAGCTGTGACACAGAAAACTCTCCTGACCACACTCAGCTATTCATTATTAGCCCCATTCTCCGACTGAGTCCGTACTCAGTCTCAAAACCCGTTTAATTAGCATTTTGTTGGCAATTATTCCGCCGGGAGCGTGGAAGCGAACGAAGGCAGGGCTAACTAGCTAACATTGTTGATATGCGGCCTGTACTAGATGGGAAATAAAAAGGTGACATAGCCAGAGGGAGAAATATCCCAAATCACTATGGGAGATTTAAAATGCTTATGCGTAACAAATGTCGTAATTACCTCATTAACATAATGCACAATGTCGGCCTGGTCGCGGGTCAGGACTCCCAACTCGACTGTCTCGCCGTCTACAGTCACTCGTGCGCCGCCGTTGCGTCTGGCCGCACGACGACCGTCGTAGAAGTACACAGCGAAGTCCGGCTCCGGGACGGAGTTCTCAAACAGGACGCAGCGAGCCCTGTCGGTGTGCAGCACCAGCTTGGCAGTATTGCTGCGCAGGATGCCGACAAACGCGTCGGCCAGCTGGTACAGTCGGGCCGCCGAGTCCGACAGCTCCGGGAAGACAAATCGTTCAGCCGAGGACCAGTCGAATTCAGCTGGCGTTGGCTGCTGGTCCTGCTGATTGTCGCTTAGCAATGCCACCTGGCGACCATCGGGCTCGATTTTCAGCACCCGCCGAGGCGCCAGTGACTTGCCGCCGACTTTGAACTGTTCAACAGTCAGGGAACCGTCAGGGGCGAGGTTGAACACGGTCGGACCTTTGACAACTCGGCACGGCTCCAGGCGAACTGTGCAGAGCGGAGTCTGCGGCATTCGGCGAAGTCGCTGAGAGCCGACGGACGAGGCCTGGTTGGAGGCGCAGGATTGGGGTTCATCAGCGAGCTGCTGCTGCTGCTGTTGGTTCTGCAGCCTCTGTCGCTCCTGCCGAATGTAATCCTCGTCGTCCACGGTGTCCAGAGGAAGGTGAGGATGAGGGAATCGCTGAGCCGTCAGCTGGCCAGATGGGCTGCCCTCCGAATGGACAGCGCTGGAGTAGCCTTCGCTGTGTCGAGAGTCGCTGCCAGCAGCTGCTGCTGCTGTTGAAGCGGTCTGCCGACCGTCTGAGTGGCATCTGCGCAGAGAACTGATGAAGTGCTGCTGCGGCTGCTGACGGCCTGTGATCGCCGCGGCGCGCTTCGAAGCCTTCAGGTGCGGAGTGGAGGCTCCCGGCTGCTGCTGCTTCTGCTGGCGCTGATGCGGCAAGGGCTGCAGCTGCGGCTGGCGGGGCTGAGACTGCCGCGACAGAGACAGGGACGCGGCGGACAGCGGCGAGGAAGCGTCGGCATCAGCGGTGGCAGCGGCCGAGCCTGGAATAGGCGTGGAGGCAGCCAAGCAGTGCGACCCGGCGCTCTGAACGCTGTCGTTGCCGGAGTCGTTGCTTGCGCTTCGCTCCTGCAAAATCGAACAGAGTCGTGATGGCATCGTGTTATTCTTGTTTTAGAAACTTCAAAGTGATGCGACAGATTCGCGATATTGTTGCAATTTCTAATAACTGGCTGCGCTTGACAGGCTAGGAAAATTGGTCATTGTGCGGGGCAGCCTGCAATCATAGCTGGTCTATTGTTTCATTCTTGAGTTTTGGCCACTCAACAAGTTGCTCAGCAACCAGATTTTAGTTTTTGGTAGCAAAATTATCTGAGAGCAAGTGAGAAATGGGCTGTTTTGGGAACTGACCCTGGCCTATTGCCCGGAGTCCATCTGTTCCACACAATGGGCTGCCTATCTGTCTCACGCAAGGCCTACTTGATTGTGCATTAATAGTTCTCGAGCTATTGTGAATGGCAGGACGGCGAAGTAACAGGTAGAGATGAACGGTAGATATGTAGGTATGGAAACCGAAAGTATATTAGCTCGAGATGAGTGCTCTGGGGACGACTCGAAAATTAGAAATGGAAGTTTAATTTCGTCCCATCGTCGAACTGACGACATCCGGCTCACACTCGAGACCACTTCAAAGTGGTTTTGCGCGCGGCTTAAAAAGCCACGGAAATTCTTGCCAGCTTCCTCGGAGAAGTGATGAAGAATTGAGGAATTTTGCTTGGCGTAGCATTTGGGAGAATTGAAGCCCTGTGTGTAAATCTCCCATAAAATTTTCCCTTATCGCAGTTGCTATGTTGACCAGTTGGCCGGGCGGGGGAGACCCTGTCCTGTCAGGCAGTTGCGGCTTATTCGATAAGGCGTGTGGGACAGCCATTTGTGGATAATAAATATTTACTGGGACGGCTGGGGAGTCGGGTTTGAGATGGGAATAAAATGGGGATCGCAATCTCGCCTGCTCAAAGCCTCAGCCATGGGGGTTGCGCAATAAGTTGGTCACTTTTTGTTAGCTCAGGAATTCTAGAGCGGGGGGGCCATCGCAACAGCCTTTTAGATTACAAAACCTCCCCTTATCCCCTTATCCCCACGCCATAGATACAGCCAAAGTCGAATCAGTCATTCAATATGACTGATATGGCGACATGGATAGCCCGGGCCCTACAACCACCTGTCAGTTGATGACCAGTGCTCAGACTCACGTGTGCCTTCCTCATGAACGGATGATCCACAACCTGGGCCAGTGTCAGGCGCTCCTTCGGCCTCTCTCGGAGCAGCTTGGCGATGAGGTCGATGGCTTCGGGGCGCAGGCTGCCAGGTATATCGTACTTCAGCCGGCGGGCATTGTCGATGGTGGACTTGGGGTCCTTGGTGTCGAACGGAGCCTTGCCGACTAGCATTGTGTAGAGCATCACGCCGAGGGACCATACATCAACCTCTGGGCCCTGGACTCCCTGGCTGCTGACCTCACTGGCGAATGGGGCGAAGGTGTTGAAGCGATGTTGAATTCTCTGGCCAGACAAGACGAAATAGATCATAAATCTCAAATCTAAATATGAGAACATTTTTATTGTTTGAGTATTTTTTCTCTCAATCTGGCACTCCACCCTGTCAGTCAGTGAACCGAGTCAACTGTGTCCGGATCTGCATCAGGGATTTTTATTTGTCCTGTCTGTGGCATGTGTGGGATCAATTTGCTGTTCAGATCAGGAAGTGCGCAACCCCTATTTTGCCCGGATCTTAGCTGTGGGAGCACACTTTAAGAAGCAGCCAAGCGTTTCCCAAAAAGTATTTCCTGTCCTCGACTTCTGTGGGCCGGCGTGGCGCAATGCGCATCCTGTTCCTCTGGTCTTTGTTCTGAGAAATTCTAAAGTGAAGTTTCTGCACACAGTTTGCCCTGGGGGGGAGGGAGATAGGTCAAGCATGGCAGGTTCAACTATTTAGGAGAATTAAAAGTCATCTTTGAAATCTGTTTGACAGGTTTTAACACCTTCGAGTTGCTCGCTAATCTCTGAATGTTGTCCCTCTGTTCAGTCGATAGTAAAAAGGAACAGCATTGTAACGCTTTCTCATTCGTATACTTGATCGATTTTTTCTGCCTGAGTTGCTCAAACCGGTTTGAGCAGTCAAGGGCGATCAGGTTGAAAATGACCAATTTCTCAGCTAGCAATGTAGCTGTTCTGTTTTGGGATGTAAGACAAATTACCTGTCTTGGATTTGACAATCGACTGACATTGCTATCAAAGCAAGATTCTATTCCTAATTAGCATACAATTAGCATACACAGGTCAAGCACTCACGGTGAGATGTAGTTGGGTGTGCCGCACATGGTCTTGTTGGTCCGATCCTCTGATAGCTCAGCAGCTAGGCCAAAGTCGGAAATTTTCTGCAGATAAGCATCGACAAGCACATCAACTTGTTGTTTTTGTTTTTAAGAGTACAAATCAATGATTACACACAATGAAATCTCAACTAACCACTTTGAAGTCTTCAGTCAAAAGCAGATTTGCCAGGGTCAGATCCCGGTGAATAATGTTGTTCTGGTGAAGATGGCGCAGACCCGACACAATCTGCTTCAGGAAGTAGCGAACTGAAAATTTCACAATTGATTATTGCTGTTTTGATCTGAGACTACACCAATAATAATTACAATTTGCTCACAATTTGTCTTACGACAATCACCCCGCACGACTATACAATATTTGAGCACACACTTACCTTTGTCCTCACTGAGACATCCGTTTCTTCTCACATAATCGTGCAGGTTGCCCCCCTTGCAAAGCTCCAGCACCAGGTAAACATTGGTTGTATCCTCAAAGTAGGAGTACAGCTGCAAATGCATGGAGCAGAGGCTGAGAATTAGTAACTGAGAGGCGGGCACATTTCAAGCCATCCGGTGTCATCATCTCTCTGGCTTTGAAGCATGAGGTCTGCTTGACCGCTCACTGGTTAACAAGCGGCCCCACTCGAAAAGCATTCCAAGCAATGCGAAAGACAGCGACAGACAATTAGGATATTGTGAAAGAGCAGATGCAGTCTAAAGTGTTGCTTAATTGTGTTGTGCCTATATCATTGAACCAAAAAATGCTTTGATTAATTTAATAAATTTTAGTTCATCTTCTTACAGTTGGTTTGAGCATTTTAGGGTGTCAATTGGGCTCTGTGATATCTCCAACCCCCCCCCACTAAACACCTGGACACTGGATGACAACTGGATAGCGGCTAGGTCACTGACCGCTTATTTTGCTAAGCAAATAAAGCCCATTCATTCACCTTGGTTTACTGAAATACAACTAGACCCCACTTCAGCTTATACAGCAAAGAAATTTTTGTTTAACTTTTAGCTTCTAGATATAGGAAAGAGATTTTACCTGCGTTCAATAATCTCTTCTCTATATAGCTACCTTGGTTTAAGGAGAGCAAAGTCGACGTACACTTGTGTTCTCTCTCTCTCTCTCTCTTCGTGTCTTTCATGCGTATGTACAGCTAGCAGCTGTACAGAAAATAACCCACCGTAACTCTAAGCTGCTTTGAAGGTGAGTAAGCACTGGGGGAGAGAGAGAGAATTAAGCCTATAGCGAGAATGACACACGCTGTAACCTGAGTACCACCCAGCTATCGGAGCTGCAAAAGCAGTTTTATTTATCTAAAGACACGACAAGACCAGCTTGTGAATCTAAATGTGCCTGTGAGAAATGAATCATGCGCACATTCTATAATACTGTGCCATATAGTAAAAGCAGAACTTACCTGGAGAACAAACGGATGCTTTAGACGCTGATGAATGCTGATCTCGCTGATCACACGGCTAGTCATGTTTCTCTGGTGAACCTTTCGCTTGTCCAACTATGGTGCATGGGATGTGTTTGAGCATTCATTTAGTATATGAGGACATTGTTATTGTCTGTTTGTTTACTTATTTCTTAAAATTAAAAATGCAACAATGTCCTAAGGAACAATGACCAGTCAAAATTTTAGTGACAATTTTCTGTTGACTTTTTAATAATCGCCCAATGGTTAGTTAGTGACACGGATCTGTCAAGCTATACTAAAGACCCGTTGCAGTTTTAAACAATGCATAGTGACGCAATTTATACAAATATATGCAGGCAAAATTTTGAATTTAAAACTTTTCAAAACACATTCAACCAGTGACAACTGGCACCACCAATGTTGATCTTCCTGTCAAAGCAGATTTCACAACAGTAGAAGAAGAAGACTTCACTGATCACTTTTGGTCACTTTCCAAACCCATTTTATGCTTGTACAATGAGTTGGGATTTCGACTTGACTATTTGCTGACCAACACGCACGAACCAACGTGCATTTTTTGGGATTTGAAATGAATTTTCTCTCTCTGAATCACGTTTCGTCCAGTCCACCCGTAAAGATAAATCGTAGAGATGTTGGACATTGGTCAGTTCTGCTCATCAATGCTCACAACAAACTGCGGGCCCAGAGAGACTAGATGCCTTTCAAAGATTAGGACAGGATTGACAGGACACAGTTGCCATCTAGATAAGGCCAGCATCGGCCATAGTATTAGGTTTTAGGGAAGCTTGGCAATCAAGCATGCTCAGTGATGTTTTCAGGCGTGGCGTGTTCGGCGCGGCCCGTGGGCGGAGCCGATTTGAACCTCAGATGTCACTGCACGACTGCGCTAAGTTACTAGCTAAGCCTATAACTGCCCATTTTCCACCGGTCATAGTCCCCAGATTCATTCACCGCCTCTTCGACCTACCTCTTCATCTGCCTCTCCTATCTACTTCTCAATCTACTTCTCTGCTACCTCCTGCAAGCTGCAGTCAAATTTTGCTCACCACTTTGATGGCCACAGATTTGCCAGTTCGCTTGCAGGTGGCCAGGTAGACTCGACCGAATCCGCCTTCGCCCAGGTGGCTGCCAAACTCGTAGTCTTCAGCAGACAAGCCCAGCTGGTCGCAGTTGAACGACTCCGAAGCGGCTGTCGCTGCCGCCGCCGACGCCTCCTCCGACAAGTTCGCAGACATGTTTCTACAACTGAAGTTCTACTTTGACGATTCGAAACAAACAAGCGAAACTGAAATACAGTTTCTCTTTGCGCTTCTAGGGGAAAAGAAAAATAGGAGATTAAAATTTGCTTAGAGATTGCATTTGACTCTCTGTGCTCCGAAAAGCTTTGATGTTGCTCGCGCACTACGGGGAAAGCAAATTAAAAAGGAGAGAAGCTTGCTGTGAGGGCTAGTTATGAGAGAGAACAGGGCGGGACTGTGCACCGGCTCTCATATCCTTCGCCGCTGCCCCACCCGCCCCCGCCCCAACTGATTCCTATTGGTCGGCCTCTGGGCCAATGAGATTAAGCTTGGTGCGCCTAGATTGCCTTTGCAAGTGTCTGGCTCCCCACTCTCTCTCCCAATTATCCGCCCGCTGGTTGCTAGGGGATACGACAGAAAATGTAGACCAAGGGGCTTGGCTAGAGTTGACTCTAACGTACTCACCAAGTGTACATTCACTTTACATATATTTGATGCACTTCAAAGAACTAGTACTTCAGCCAAATAAGAACGCCTAACAATTGAGTCAGGGTCAGAATTGAGTCAGGGTCAGAATTGAGTCAGGGTTAGAATTGAGTCAGGGTCAGAATTGAGTCAGGGTCAGAATTGAGTCAGGATTAGAATTGAGTCAGGGTCAGAATTGAGTCAGGATTAGAATTGAGTCAAGGTCAGAATTGAGTCAGGATTAGAATTGAGTCAGGATTAGAATTGAGTCAGGATTAGAATTGAGTCAGGGTCAGAATTGAGTCAGGGTCAGAATTGAGTCAGGGTCAGAATTGAGTCAGGGTCAGAATTGAGTCAGGATTAGAATTGAGTCAGGATTAGAATTGAGTCAGGGTCAGAATTGAGTCAGGGTCAGAATTGAGTCAGGGTCAGAATTGAGTCAGGATTAGAATTGAGTCAGGGTCAGAATTGAGTCAAGCTCAGATTTGAGTCAGGGTCAGATTTGAGTCAGGGTCAGAATTGAGTCAGGATTAGAATTGAGTCAAGGTCAGAATTGAGTCAGGATTAGAATTGAGTCAGGATTAGAATTGAGTCAGGATTAGAATTGAGTCAGGATTAGAATTGAGTCAGGCTCAGAATTGAGTCAGGGTCAGAATTGAGTCAAGGTCAGAATTGAGTCAGGGTTAGAATTAAGTCAGGGTCAGAATTGAGTCAGGGTCAGAATTGAGTCAGGATTAGAATTGAGTCAGGGTCAGAATTGAGTCAGGATTAGAATTGAGTCAAGGTCAGAATTGAGTCAGGATTAGAATTGAGTCAGGATTAGAATTGAGTCAGGATTAGAATTGAGTCAGGGTCAGAATTGAGTCAGGGTCAGAATTGAGTCAGGGTCAGAATTGAGTCAGGGTCAGAATTGAGTCAGGATTAGAATTGAGTCAGGATTAGAATTGAGTCAGGGTCAGAATTGAGTCAGGGTCAGAATTGAGTCAGGGTCAGAATTGAGTCAGGGTCAGAATTGAGTCAGGGTTAGAATTGAGTCAGGGTCAGAATTGAGTCAAGCTCAGATTTGAGTCAGGGTCAGATTTGAGTCAGGGTCAGAATTGAGTCAGGATTAGAATTGAGTCAAGGTCAGAATTGAGTCAGGATTAGAATTGAGTCAGGGTCAGATTTGAGTCAGGGTCAGAATTGAGTCAGGATTAGAATTGAGTCAGGCTCAGAATTGAGTCAGGGTCAGAATTGAGTCAAGGTCAGAATTGAGTCAGGATTAGAATTGAGTCAAGGTCAGAATTGAGTCAGGATTAGAATTGAGTCAGGGTCAGAATTGAGTCAAGGTCAGAATTGAGTCAGGATTAGAATTGAGTCAAGGTCAGAATTGAGTCAGGATTAGAATTGAGTCAGGGTCAGAATTGAGTCAGGATTAGAATTGAGTCAGGATTAGAATTGAGTCAGGATTAGAATTGAGTCAGGCTCAGAATTGAGTCAGGATTAGAATTGAGTCAGGCTCAGAATTGAGTCAGGATTAGAATTGAGTCAGGATTAGAATTGAGTCAGGATTAGAATTGAGTCAGGATTAGAATTGAGTCAGGCTCAGAATTGAGTCAGGATTAGAATTGAGTCAGGCTCAGAATTGAGCCAAGGTCAGAATTGAGTCAGGATTAGAATTGAGTCAGGATTAGAATTGAGTCAGGATTAGAATTGAGTCAGGATTAGAATTGAGTCAGGATTAGAATTGAGTCAGGATTAGAATTGAGTCAGGGTCAGAATTGAGTCAGGGTCAGAATTGAGTCAGGGTCAGAATTGAGTCAGGGTCAGAATTGAGTCAGGGTTAGAATTGAGTCAGGGTCAGAATTGAGTCAAGCTCAGATTTGAGTCAGGGTCAGATTTAAGTCAGGGTCAGAATTGAGTCAGGATTAGAATTGAGTCAAGGTCAGAATTGAGTCAGGATTAGAATTGAGTCAGGGTCAGATTTGAGTCAGGGTCAGAATTGAGTCAGGATTAGAATTGAGTCAGGCTCAGAATTGAGTCAGGGTCAGAATTGAGTCAAGGTCAGAATTGAGTCAGGATTAGAATTGAGTCAAGGTCAGAATTGAGTCAGGATTAGAATTGAGTCAGGGTCAGAATTGAGTCAAGGTCAGAATTGAGTCAGGATTAGAATTGAGTCAAGGTCAGAATTGAGTCAGGATTAGAATTGAGTCAGGGTCAGAATTGAGTCAGGATTAGAATTGAGTCAGGATTAGAATTGAGTCAGGATTAGAATTGAGTCAGGCTCAGAATTGAGTCAGGATTAGAATTGAGTCAGGCTCAGAATTGAGTCAGGATTAGAATTGAGTCAGGATTAGAATTGAGTCAGGATTAGAATTGAGTCAGGGTCAGAATTGAGTCAGGATTAGAATTGAGTCAGGATTAGAATTGAGTCAGGATTAGAATTGAGTCAGGCTCAGAATTGAGTCAGGATTAGAATTGAGTCAGGCTCAGAATTGAGTCAGGATTAGAATTGAGTCAGGATTAGAATTGAGTCAGGATTAGAATTGAGTCAGGATTAGAATTGAGTCAGGCTCAGAATTGAGTCAGGATTAGAATTGAGTCAGGCTCAGAATTGAGCCAAGGTCAGAATTGAGTCAGGATTAGAATTGAGTCAGGATTAGAATTGAGTCAGGATTAGAATTGAGTCAGGATTAGAATTGAGTCAAGGTCAATTGACTCAAGGTCAATTGATTAGAATTGAGTCAGGATTAGAATTGAGTCAGGATTAGAATTGAGTCAGGATTAGAATTGAGTCAAGGTCAGAATTGAGTCAGGGTCAGAATTGAGTCAGGGTCAGAATTGAGTCAGGGTCAGAATTGAGTCAGGGTCAGAATTGAGTCAGGATTAGAATTGAGTCAGGGTCAGAATTGAGTCAGGATTAGAATTGAGTCAAGGTCAGAATTGAGTCAGGATTAGAATTGAGTCAGGGTCAGAATTGAGTCAGGGTCAGAATTGAGTCAGGGTCAGAATTGAGTCAGGGTTAGAATTGAGTCAGGGTTAGAATTGAGTCAAGGTCAGAATTGAGTCAGGGTCAGAATTGAGTCAGGATTAGAATTGAGTCAGGATTAGAATTGAGTCAGGATTAGAATTGAGTCAGGATTAGAATTGAGTCAGGCTCAGAATTGAGCCAAGGTCAGAATTGAGTCAGGATTAGAATTGAGTCAGGATTAGAATTGAGTCAGGATTAGAATTGAGTCAGGATTAGAATTGAGTCAGGATTAGAATTGAGTCAGGCTCAGAATTGAGTCAGGATTAGAATTGAGTCAAGGTCAGAATTGAGTCAGGATTAGAATTGAGTCAGGATTAGAATTGAGTCAGGATTAGAATTGAGTCAGGATTAGAATTGAGTCAGGATTAGAATTGAGTCAGGATTAGAATTGAGTCAGGATTAGAATTGAGTCAGGCTCAGAATTGAGTCAGGATTAGAATTGAGTCAAGGTCAGAATTGAGTCAGGATTAGAATTGAGTCAGGATTAGAATTGAGTCAGGCTCAGAATTGAGTCAGGATTAGAATTGAGTCAGGATTAGAATTGAGTCAGGGTCAGAATTGAGTCAGGGTCAGAATTGAGTCAGGGTCAGAATTGAGTCAGGATTAGAATTGAGTCAGGATTAGAATTGAGTCAGGATTAGAATTGAGTCAGGATTAGAATTGAGTCAGGGTCAGAATTGAGTCAGGGTCAGAATTGAGTCAGGATTAGAATTGAGTCAGGATTAGAATTGAGTCAGGGTCAGAATTGAGTCAGGATTAGAATTGAGTCAGGGTCAGAATTGAGTCAGGATTAGAATTGAGTCAGGATTAGAATTGAGTCAGGATTAGAATTGAGTCAGGATTAGAATTGAGTCAGGATTAGAATTGAGTCAGGATTAGAATTGAGTCAGGATTAGAATTGAGTCAGGATTAGAATTGAGTCAGGATTAGAATTGAGTCAGGGTCAGAATTGAGCCAGGGTCAGAATTGAGTCAGGGTCAGAATTGAGTCAGGATTAGAATTGAGTCAGGATTAGAATTGAGTCAGGATTAGAATTGAGTCAGGATTAGAATTGAGTCAGGGTCAGAATTGAGTCAGGGTCAGAATTGAGTCAGGATTAGAATTTTGTCAGGATTAGAATTGAGTCAGGGTCAGAATTGAGTCAGGATTAGAATTGAGTCAGGGTCAGAATTGAGTCAGGATTAGAATTGAGTCAGGATTAGAATTGAGTCAGGATTAGAATTGAGTCAGGATTAGAATTGAGTCAGGATTAGAATTGAGTCAGGATTAGAATTGAGTCAGGATTAGAATTGAGTCAGGATTAGAATTGAGTCAGGCTCAGAATTGAGTCAGGATTAGAATTGAGTCAGGATTAGAATTGAGTCAGGATTAGAATTGAGTCAGGCTCAGAATTGAGCCAAGGTCAGAATTGAGTCAGGATTAGAATTGAGTCAGGATTAGAATTGAGTCAGGATTAGAATTGAGTCAGGATTAGAATTGAGTCAGGATTAGAATTGAGTCAGGATTAGAATTGAGTCAGGATTAAAATTGAGTCAGGCTCAGAATTGAGCCAAGGTCAGAATTGAGTCAGGATTAGAATTGAGTCAGGATTAGAATTGAGTCAGGATTAGAATTGAGTCAGGATTAGAATTGAGTCAGGATTAGAATTGAGTCAGGCTCAGAATTGAGCCAAGGTCAGAATTGAGTCAGGATTAGAATTGAGTCAGGATTAGAATTGAGTCAGGATTAGAATTGAGTCAGGATTAGAATTGAGTCAGGATTAGAATTGAGTCAGGATTAGAATTGAGTCAGGATTAGAATTGAGTCAGGATTAGAATTGAGTCAGGATTAGAATTGAGTCAGGATTAGAATTGAGTCAGGATTAGAATTGAGTCAGGCTCAGAATTGAGCCAAGGTCAGAATTGAGTCAGGATTAGAATTGAGTCAGGGTTAGAATTGAGTCAGGATTAGAATTGAGTCAGGATTAGAATTGAGTCAGGATTAGAATTGAGCCAAGGTCAGAATTGAGTCAGGATTAGAATTGAGTCAGGATTAGAATTGAGTCAGGATTAGAATTGAGTCAGGATTAGAATTGAGTCAGGATTAGAATTGAGTCAGGATTAGAATTGAGTCAGGATTAGAATTGAGTCAGGATTAGAATTGAGTCAGGATTAGAATTGAGTCAGGCTCAGAATTGAGCCAAGGTCAGAATTGAGTCAGGGTCAGAATTGAGTCAGGATTAGAATTGAGTCAGGATTAGAATTGAGTCAGGATTAGAATTGAGTCAGGATTAGAATTGAGTCAGGATTAGAATTGAGTCAGGATTAGAATTGAGTCAGGCTCAGAATTGAGTCAGGATTAGAATTGAGTCAAGGTCAGAATTGAGTCAGGATTAGAATTGAGTCAGGGTCAGAATTGAGTCAGGGTCAGAATTGAGTCAGGATTAGAATTGAGTCAGGATTAGAATTGAGTCAGGATTAGAATTGAGTCAGGCTCAGAATTGAGTCAAGGTCAGAATTGAGTCAGGATTAGAATTGAGTCAGGATTAGAATTGAGTCAGGATTAGAATTGAGTCAGGATTAGAATTGAGTCAGGATTAGAATTGAGTCAGGATTAGAATTGAGTCAGGATTAGAATTGAGTCAGGATTAGAATTGAGTCAGGATTAGAATTGAGTCAGGATTAGAATTGAGTCAGGATTAGAATTGAGTCAGGATTAGAATTGAGTCAGGATTAGAATTGAGTCAGGATTAGAATTGAGTCAGGATTAGAATTGAGTCAGGATTAGAATTGAGTCAGGATTAGAATTGAGTCAGGATTAGAATTGAGTCAGGATTAGAATTGAGTCAGGCTCAGAATTGAGTCAGGATTAGAATTGAGTCAGGGTTAGAATTGAGTCAGGGTTAGAATTGAGTCAGGGTTAGAATTGAGTCAAGGTCAGAATTGAGTCAGGGTCAGAATTGAGTCAGGATTAGAATTGAGTCAGGATTAGAATTGAGTCAGGATTAGAATTGAGTCAGGATTAGAATTGAGTCAGGCTCAGAATTGAGCCAAGGTCAGAATTGAGTCAGGATTAGAATTGAGTCAGGGTCAGAATTGAGTCAGGATTAGAATTGAGTCAGGATTAGAATTGAGTCAGGATTAGAATTGAGTCAGGATTAGAATTGAGTCAGGATTAGAATTGAGTCAGGATTAGAATTGAGTCAGGATTAGAATTGAGTCAGGATTAGAATTGAGTCAGGATTAGAATTGAGTCAGGGTCAGAATTGAGCCAGGGTCAGAATTGAGTCAGGGTCAGAATTGAGTCAGGATTAGAATTGAGTCAGGATTAGAATTGAGTCAGGATTAGAATTGAGTCAGGATTAGAATTGAGTCAGGGTCAGAATTGAGTCAGGGTCAGAATTGAGTCAGGATTAGAATTTTGTCAGGATTAGAATTGAGTCAGGGTCAGAATTGAGTCAGGATTAGAATTGAGTCAGGGTCAGAATTGAGTCAGGATTAGAATTGAGTCAGGATTAGAATTGAGTCAGGATTAGAATTGAGTCAGGATTAGAATTGAGTCAGGATTAGAATTGAGTCAGGATTAGAATTGAGTCAGGATTAGAATTGAGTCAGGATTAGAATTGAGTCAGGCTCAGAATTGAGTCAGGATTAGAATTGAGTCAGGATTAGAATTGAGTCAGGATTAGAATTGAGTCAGGCTCAGAATTGAGCCAAGGTCAGAATTGAGTCAGGATTAGAATTGAGTCAGGATTAGAATTGAGTCAGGATTAGAATTGAGTCAGGATTAGAATTGAGTCAGGATTAGAATTGAGTCAGGATTAGAATTGAGTCAGGATTAAAATTGAGTCAGGCTCAGAATTGAGCCAAGGTCAGAATTGAGTCAGGATTAGAATTGAGTCAGGATTAGAATTGAGTCAGGATTAGAATTGAGTCAGGATTAGAATTGAGTCAGGATTAGAATTGAGTCAGGCTCAGAATTGAGCCAAGGTCAGAATTGAGTCAGGATTAGAATTGAGTCAGGATTAGAATTGAGTCAGGATTAGAA
This sequence comes from Macrostomum hystrix, assembly GCA_950097015.1. Classification (NCBI taxonomy): domain Eukaryota; kingdom Metazoa; phylum Platyhelminthes; family Macrostomidae; genus Macrostomum; species Macrostomum hystrix. The sequence continues at coordinate 1,456,653 of CATNEN010000008.1, forward strand.
TTGAGTCAGGATTAGAATTGAGTCAGGATTAGAATTGAGTCAGGATTAGAATTGAGTCAGGATTAGAATTGAGTCAGGATTAGAATTGAGTCAGGATTAGAATTGAGTCAGGATTAGAATTGAGTCAGGATTAGAATTGAGTCAGGCTCAGAATTGAGCCAAGGTCAGAATTGAGTCAGGATTAGAATTGAGTCAGGGTTAGAATTGAGTCAGGGTCAGAATTGAGTCAGGATTAGAATTGAGTCAGGGTCAGAATTGAGTCAGGATTAGAATTGAGTCAGGATTAGAATTGAGTCAGGATTAGAATTGAGTCAGGATTAGAATTGAGTCAGGATTAGAATTGAGTCAGGATTAGAATTGAGTCAGGATTAGAATTGAGTCAGGATTAGAATTGAGTCAGGATTAGAATTGAGTCAGGATTAGAATTGAGTCAGGCTCAGAATTGAGCCAAGGTCAGAATTGAGTCAGGGTCAGAATTGAGTCAGGATTAGAATTGAGTCAGGATTAGAATTGAGTCAGGATTAGAATTGAGTCAGGATTAGAATTGAGTCAGGATTAGAATTGAGTCAGGATTAGAATTGAGTCAGGCTCAGAATTGAGTCAGGATTAGAATTGAGTCAAGGTCAGAATTGAGTCAGGATTAGAATTGAGTCAGGGTCAGAATTGAGTCAGGGTCAGAATTGAGTCAGGATTAGAATTGAGTCAGGATTAGAATTGAGTCAGGATTAGAATTGAGTCAGGCTCAGAATTGAGTCAAGGTCAGAATTGAGTCAGGATTAGAATTGAGTCAGGATTAGAATTGAGTCAGGATTAGAATTGAGTCAGGATTAGAATTGAGTCAGGATTAGAATTGAGTCAGGATTAGAATTGAGTCAGGATTAGAATTGAGTCAGGATTAGAATTGAGTCAGGATTAGAATTGAGTCAGGATTAGAATTGAGTCAGGATTAGAATTGAGTCAGGATTAGAATTGAGTCAGGATTAGAATTGAGTCAGGATTAGAATTGAGTCAGGATTAGAATTGAGTCAGGATTAGAATTGAGTCAGGATTAGAATTGAGTCAGGATTAGAATTGAGTCAGGATTAGAATTGAGTCAGGCTCAGAATTGAGTCAGGATTAGAATTGAGTCAGGGTTAGAATTGAGTCAGGGTTAGAATTGAGTCAGGGTTAGAATTGAGTCAAGGTCAGAATTGAGTCAGGGTCAGAATTGAGTCAGGATTAGAATTGAGTCAGGATTAGAATTGAGTCAGGATTAGAATTGAGTCAGGATTAGAATTGAGTCAGGCTCAGAATTGAGCCAAGGTCAGAATTGAGTCAGGATTAGAATTGAGTCAGGATTAGAATTGAGTCAGGATTAGAATTGAGTCAGGATTAGAATTGAGTCAGGATTAGAATTGAGTCAGGCTCAGAATTGAGTCAGGATTAGAATTGAGTCAAGGTCAGAATTGAGTCAGGATTAGAATTGAGTCAGGATTAGAATTGAGTCAGGATTAGAATTGAGTCAGGATTAGAATTGAGTCAGGATTAGAATTGAGTCAGGATTAGAATTGAGTCAGGATTAGAATTGAGTCAGGATTAGAATTGAGTCAGGCTCAGAATTGAGTCAGGATTAGAATTGAGTCAAGGTCAGAATTGAGTCAGGATTAGAATTGAGTCAGGATTAGAATTGAGTCAGGCTCAGAATTGAGTCAGGATTAGAATTGAGTCAGGATTAGAATTGAGTCAGGGTCAGAATTGAGTCAGGGTCAGAATTGAGTCAGGGTCAGAATTGAGTCAGGATTAGAATTGAGTCAGGATTAGAATTGAGTCAGGATTAGAATTGAGTCAGGATTAGAATTGAGTCAGGGTCAGAATTGAGTCAGGGTCAGAATTGAGTCAGGATTAGAATTGAGTCAGGATTAGAATTGAGTCAGGGTCAGAATTGAGTCAGGATTAGAATTGAGTCAGGGTCAGAATTGAGTCAGGATTAGAATTGAGTCAGGATTAGAATTGAGTCAGGATTAGAATTGAGTCAGGATTAGAATTGAGTCAGGATTAGAATTGAGTCAGGATTAGAATTGAGTCAGGATTAGAATTGAGTCAGGATTAGAATTGAGTCAGGCTCAGAATTGAGTCAGGATTAGAATTGAGTCAGGATTAGAATTGAGTCAGGATTAGAATTGAGTCAGGCTCAGAATTGAGCCAAGGTCAGAATTGAGTCAGGATTAGAATTGAGTCAGGATTAGAATTGAGTCAGGATTAGAATTGAGTCAGGATTAGAATTGAGTCAGGATTAGAATTGAGTCAGGATTAGAATTGAGTCAGGATTAGAATTGAGTCAGGATTAGAATTGAGTCAGGCTCAGAATTGAGCCAAGGTCAGAATTGAGTCAGGATTAGAATTGAGTCAGGATTAGAATTGAGTCAGGATTAGAATTGAGTCAGGATTAGAATTGAGTCAGGATTAGAATTGAGTCAGGCTCAGAATTGAGCCAAGGTCAGAATTGAGTCAGGATTAGAATTGAGTCAGGATTAGAATTGAGTCAGGATTAGAATTGAGTCAGGATTAGAATTGAGTCAGGATTAGAATTGAGTCAGGATTAGAATTGAGTCAGGATTAGAATTGAGTCAGGATTAGAATTGAGTCAGGATTAGAATTGAGTCAGGATTAGAATTGAGTCAGGATTAGAATTGAGTCAGGCTCAGAATTGAGCCAAGGTCAGAATTGAGTCAGGATTAGAATTGAGTCAGGGTTAGAATTGAGTCAGGGTCAGAATTGAGTCAGGATTAGAATTGAGTCAGGATTAGAATTGAGTCAGGATTAGAATTGAGTCAGGCTCAGAATTGAGTCAGGATTAGAATTGAGTCAGGATTAGAATTGAGTCAGGATTAGAATTGAGTCAGGATTAGAATTGAGTCAGGATTAGAATTGAGTCAGGATTAGAATTGAGTCAGGATTAGAATTGAGTCAGGGTCAGAATTGAGTCAGGATTAGAATTGAGTCAGGATTAGAATTGAGTCAGGCTCAGAATTGAGTCAGGCTCAGAATTGAGTCAGGATTAGAATTGAGTCAGGGTTAGAATTGAGTCAGGATTAGAATTGAGTCAGGCTCAGAATTGAGTCAGGATTAGAATTGAGTCAGGGTTAGAATTGAGTCAGGGTCAGAATTGAGTCAGGCTCAGAATTGAGTCAGGATTAGAATTGAGTCAGGGTTAGAATTGAGTCAGGATTAGAATTGAGTCAGGATTAGAATTGAGTCAGGATTAGAATTGAGTCAGGGTTAGAATTGAGTCAGGGTTAGAATTGAGTAAGGGTCAGATTGAGTCAGGATTAGAATTGAGTCAGGGTTAGAATTGAGTCAGGATTAGAATTGAGTCAGGATTAGAATTGAGTCAGGGTTAGAATTGAGTCAGGATTAGAATTGAGTCAGGATTAGAATTGAGTCAGGATTAGAATTGAGTCAGGCTCAGAATTGAGTCAGGCTCAGAATTGAGTCAGGATTAGAATTGAGTCAGGGTTAGAATTGAGTCAGGATTAGAATTGAGTCAGGCTCAGAATTGAGTCAGGATTAGAATTGAGTCAGGATTAGAATTGAGTCAGGATTAGAATTGAGTCAGGCTCAGAATTGAGTCAGGATTAGAATTGAGTCAGGGTTAGAATTGAGTCAGGATTAGAATTGAGTCAGGATTAGAATTGAGTCAGGATTAGAATTGAGTCAGGATTATAATTGAGTCAGGCTCAGAATTGAGTCAGGATTAGAATTGAGTCAGGGTTAGAATTGAGTCAGGCTCAGAATTGAGTCAGGGTCAGAATTGAGTCAGGATTAGAATTGAGTCAGGATTAGAATTGAGTCAGGATTAGAATTGAGTCAGGATTAGAATTGAGTCAGGCTCAGAATTGAGTCAGGATTAGAATTGAGTCAGGATTAGAACTGAGTCAGGATTAGAATTGAGTCAGGGTTAGAATTGAGTCAGGATTAGAATTGAGTCAGGATTAGAATTGAGTCAGGCTCAGAATTGAGCCAAGGTCAGAATTGAGTCAGGGTCAGAATTGAGTCAGGGTCAGAATTGAGTCAGGGTCAGAATTGAGTCAGGGTCAGAATTGAGTCAGGGTCAGGTTTTGTCTGAGTAGGGCAGTTATTTCATGAGCTCAAAGCATCTCTGACTCCCGCTGTGTCAGGGTGTCCTGAGCTCCGCAGATTCTCCTGTTTCAGTGTGTTTTAAGCGAGCAACTGCCGTGGACACAGCCGCCAGAGGGTCAAACGGTCGCAAGCGTGTCCTTCGCAGGTGTCTAAACTAATGAGCTACGGGGGGTTCCATCATCTGTGCTGTGTCCAGCTTCAGTCCACGCGCGGTAAATTATATGTTTATAATCGCGTATGTGATGCATTTGGTCAGCAATAATAATAGTAGATAAACACGTTACAACATAGCTATAAGCGATTCGTTCAAAGCGAGGATAACAATTAATTATGAACTCAACTTGATCGCCTATAATTGCTAATAATCAGAAGTTTATACGCTATAAAGTTTAGTAACTGGGTCAGTTGGTTGTGAGCGCTGAATATGCCACCTGTTGTCCTCTGAGACGGTGCGAACAAAGTCAGTTGGAAACTGCACAGCCACTTAGACAGAATTAGATTGACTTTTTAGCTACCAACAATCACGAGAAGTAGAGAGGTGGTGAGAGAGGAAGACACGTACAGTTGATAGGGAGAGAGGTAGAGCGAGAGAGGAAGAGAGGTAGAGTGAGAGAGAAAGAGAGGTAGAGTGAGGGAGAAAGAGAGGTAGAGTGAGAGACAGAGAGGTAGAGTGAGAGAAAGAGAGGTAGAGTGAGGGAGAAAGAGAGGTAGAGTGAGAGAGAAAGAGAGGTAGAGTGAGGGAGAAAGAGACGTAGAGTGAGAGAGAAAGAGAGGTAGAGTGAGGGAGAAAGAGAGGTAGAGTGAGAGAGGAAGAGAGGTATAGTGAGGGAGAAAGAGGGGTAGAGTGAGAGAAAGAGGGGTAGAGTGAGAGAAATAGAGGTAGAGTGAGAGAAAGAGGGTTAGAGTGAGAGAAAGAGAGGTAGAGTGAGGGAGAAAGAGAGGTAGAGTGAGGGAGAAAGAGAGGTAGAGTGAGAGAGAAAGAGAGGTAGAGTGAGGGAGAAAGAGAGGTAGAGTGAGAGAGGAAGAGAGGTAGAGTGAGAGAAAGAGGGTTAGAGTGAGAGAAAGAGAGGTAGAGTGAGAGAAAGAGAGGTAGAGTGAGGGAGAAAGAGAGGTAGAGTGAGAGAAAGAGAGGTAGAGTGAGGGAGAAAGAGAGGTAGAGTGAGAGAAAGAGAGGTAGAGTGAGGGAGAAAGAGAGGTAGAGTGAGGGAGAAAGAGAGGTAGAGTGAGAGAAAGAGAGGTAGAGTGAGAGAAAGAGAGGTAGAGTGAGGGAGAAAGAGAGGTAGAGTGAGAGAAAGAGAGGTAGAGTGAGGGAGAAAGAGAGGTAGAGTGAGAGAGGAAGAGAGGTAGAGTGAGAGAAAGAGAGGTAGAGTGAGGGAGAAAGAGAGGTAGAGTGAGAGAAAGAGAGGTAGAGTGAGGGAGAAAGAGAGGTATAGTGAGGGAGGAAGAGAGGTAGAGTGAGGGAGAAAGAGAGGTAGAGTGAGAGAAAGAGGGGTAGAGTGAGAGAAATAGAGGTAGAGTGAGAGAAAGAGGGTTAGAGTGAGAGAAAGAGAGGTAGAGTGAGAGAAAGAGAGGTAGAGTGAGAGAAAGAGAGGTATAGTGAGGGAGAAAGAGAGGTAGAGTGAGAGAAAGAGAGGTAGAGTGAGGGAGAAAGAGAGGTAGAGTGAAAGAGGAAGAGAGGTAGAGTGAGGGAGAAAGAGAGGTAGAGTGAGAGAGGAAGAGAGGTAGAGTGAGGGAGAAAGAGAGGTAGAGTGAGGGAGAAAGAGAGGTAGAGTGAGAGAAAGAGAGGTAGAGTGAGAGAAAGAGAGGTATAGTGAGGGAGAAAGAGAGGTAGAGTGAGAGAAAGAGAGGTAGAGTGAGGGAGAAAGAGAGGTAGAGTGAGAGAGGAAGAGAGGTAGAGTGAGAGAAAGAGAGGTAGAGTGAGGGAGAAAGAGAGGTAGAGTGAGAGAAAGAGAGGTAGAGTGAGGGAGAAAGAGAGGTAGAGTGAGAGAGGAAGAGAGGTAGAGTGAGAGAAAGAGAGGTAGAGTGAGGGAGAAAGAGAGGTAGAGTGAGAGAAAGAGAGGTAGAGTGAGGGAGAAAGAGAGGTATAGTGAGGGAGGAAGAGAGGTAGAGTGAGGGAGAAAGAGAGGTAGAGTGAGAGAAAGAGGGGTAGAGTGAGAGAAATAGAGGTAGAGTGAGAGAAAGAGGGTTAGAGTGAGAGAAAGAGAGGTAGAGTGAGAGAAAGAGAGGTAGAGTGAGAGAAAGAGAGGTATAGTGAGGGAGAAAGAGAGGTAGAGTGAGAGAAAGAGAGGTAGAGTGAGGGAGAAAGAGAGGTAGAGTGAAAGAGGAAGAGAGGTAGAGTGAGGGAGAAAGAGAGGTAGAGTGAGAGAGGAAGAGAGGTAGAGTGAGGGAGAAAGAGAGGTAGAGTGAGGGAGAAAGAGAGGTAGAGTGAGAGAAAGAGAGGTAGAGTGAGAGAAAGAGAGGTATAGTGAGGGAGAAAGAGAGGTAGAGTGAGAGAAAGAGAGGTAGAGTGAGGGAGAAAGAGAGGTAGAGTGAGAGAGGAAGAGAGGTAGAGTGAGAGAAAGAGAGGTAGAGTGAGGGAGAAAGAGAGGTAGAGTGAGGGAGAAAGAGAGGTAGAGTGAGAGAGGAAGAGAGGTAGAGTGAGAGAAAGAGAGGTAGAGTGAGAGAAAGAGAGGTAGAGTGAGAGAAAGAGAGGTAGAGTGAGGAAGAAAGGGAGGTAGAGTGAGAGAAAGAGAGGTAGAGTGAGGGAGAAAGAGAGGTAGAGTGAGAGAGGAAGAGAGGTAGAGTGAGAGAGAAAGAGGGGTAGAGCGGGAGAGAGGTAGCTTTTTGCAGGCAGAGAGGTACAGTGAGAGTTAAGAGGGAGAGTTAGATTGAGACAGAGAAGATGAGTAGAGTGAGATAGACAACTTGATTTAATAAATACTAGTAGATAGATTCCTCAGCATCATCTTAACACAAGCCTAAACAAAAAAAGAAGGAACGATGATGACAGGTCAGTCTCCTATTGTTGTTGCAGAAAAGCTATTCCTTGGTTATCTTTTCAATTTCTTTAGTAGGCGCGTGCGTGCAAAACTAAGAAATTTTGGCGACGATGGAGGGAATATTAAACACAGGCGTGATTTTCCCATGAGTCTGGAGATTTACCTGGCAACAATGCGTGAGTCTAGGTATTTGAGCAGGTTCTATAGATTGACGCCCCAAATATTTCTTAAGCCACATCCAATAAACTTCTTTTTATCATCAATTGTTACACCTACCCCTGTTTACAAAAAAAGAAGACGACCTGGGGCCCTACGTGGCGTACGCCACTCCTGTTGTCTATGGCCAAACCTCCCCCCCGCGTGTAGCCGGACAACAAACTCAGCAAGGTGCCTATAGTGGGAATTCCCGCCTACTGCTCAATAGAATAATACTTTGAGCATTGTGGATTGTCAATATTTTTTCCAATCGTTATAAAACAGAGAGAGATGGCACGAGGGTGAAAGTTTTGTGATTGATTTTTTCAGACAAAAGCCCTCACTCGACAATGCGGGCCTAGCCTATCTTCGAGGCTTCTGAGGATCTGAAATCAGTGTTCCCGAATGTTGATTTGAAAATTTGTGGGCATGGCAACTGAAACTAAAATAAATGATGAAGCTGCTGCACTCGGGCAATCACTTTCCAGTTGTAGATTCGAAAAAATTATTAAAAATATGATTGAATTCTAGTTTCACTGTCAGTAAACTTAATATAGTCTCGTATAGGGGCAAAAAAGCACTGAAATCACTTGCTAATCATTCCAATTATGAGACTGGTTTTTGTCACATTCGACAACTTTGATGGTTTTGAAAACTAAATATCTAAACTTTTCATTGCTTTAACAGTAGACAAACCGTGCTATTTTTTCAAATACACACTGCCTAATAATAATAATAATAATTGCAGGAGGGCTGCGGGCAATGCCACATTATTTGGTGACACTAGACCCGCAGCCAGCGAGGAGGCAATTCTGCCCATTTCACTGACTCCTGAGCACACACGCACACAGATACCGTACGCAGGCACACGCTCACACAGGTGTGTACATCTGCCCTGACTTTCTCATCGTCAGGCAGTGTACACTCTCACTGTGCCTTGGAGGTTGGCCCTCAAGGGCGTAAATTGCACGACAAGCCCCCAAGCCTTCTCTCCGCGGCTGCGCCCCAAATAAATTAACAGTTCAATGTGTGGCTTGGTCAACTGTTAAAAGTGTGGCTTCATTCTGAAAAAAAGGAAATAGAAGCAGGACGCTCTAGATTTAAAAATCTACATTCGTTTTCTGTGTTGCATCACATCAGCTTAGAAATCTGTCCAACTGTTTAACCAGCTCAAAGCCATTAGAATCAGAATCCATCCTTGTTTGATGAGCAATTTTACCCGTGTTTAGATTTGAAGACTATATAAGGTCAGATGGAATCCGAAGATTAACCTGTCAGATAAGCTCGAGCATGAACTCAACAGATGGGAAAAACAACAGTTGTGTTTGTTTTGTCCATACAGATTGCCAATGTATCGGCTATAAATGATGGTTTGATGTGCCATTGTGCAATAATGAATCTTAGGATACTCGTACGAATGTCTTGTAAATATACAGACCAATTTCCTCTGAACCACTGACAACTTTTGATTATAACTTGGATCCGGAGGAAAATGAGGAATGATGGTTTTTATCAGCTACTGTAAGTAGCGGTAATGCGTTTATATTTTAGGAAAAATGAATTATACGATATAGCTTTGGCGTTTAGATTCGGCAACAATGATGGAAGGATGGGCCGAAATTGAAAGGAGGTCGAAATTAAATGTCTGTCGAAATTGAAAGTAGGTCGAAATTGAAAGTAGGTCGAAATTTAATGTGGGTCAAAATTAGAAGTAGGTCGAAATTGAAAGTAGGTCGAAATTAAATGTGGGTCGAAATAAGAAGTAGGTCGAAATTGGAAGTAGGTCGCAATTTAATGTGGGTCGAAATTAGAAGTAGGTCGAAATTGAAAATAGGTCGAAATTGGAAGTAGGTCGAAATTGGAAGCAGGTCGAAATGGAAAGTAGGTCGAAATAAAATGTCGGTCGAAATCGAATGTGTGTCAAAATTAGAAGTAGGTCGAAATTGAAAGTTGGTCGAAATTGGAAGTAGGTCGAAATGGAAAGTAGGTCGAAATTAAATGTCGGTCGAAATCGAAAGTAGGTCGAAATTGAATGTGTGTCAAAATTAGAAGTAGGTCGAAATTGGAAGTAGGTCGAAATTGAATGAGTCGAAATTGGAAGTAGATCGAAATAGAAAGTAGGTCAAAATTAAATGTCGGTCGAAATCGAAAGTAGGTCGAAATTGAAAGTGGGTCGAAATTAGAAGTAGGTCGAAATTGGAAGTAGGTCAAAATTGGAAGTAGGTCGAAATTGAATGTGAGTCGAAATTGGAAGTAGATCGAAATAGAAAGTAGGTCGAAATTGGAAGTAGTTCGAAATCGAAAGTAGGTCGAAATTGAATGTGTCAAAATTAAAAGTAGGTCGAAATTGGAAGTAGGTCAAAATTGGAAGTAGGTCGAAATTGAATGTGAGTCAAAATTGGAAGTAGGTCGAAATTGGAAGTAGGTCGAAATTGAATGAGTCGAAATTGGAAGTAGATCGAAATAGAAAGTAGGTCAAAATTAAATGTCGGTCGAAATCGAAAGTAGGTCGAAATTGAATGTGGGTCAAAATTAGAAGTAGGTCGAAATTGAATGTGGGTCAAAATTAGAAGTAGGTCGAAATTGAAGGTAGGTCGAAATTAAATGTGGGTCGAAATAAGAAGTAGGTCGAAATTGGAAGTAGGTCGCAATTTAATGTGGGTCGAAATTAGAAGTAGGTCGAAATTGAAAATAGGTCGAAATTGGAAGTAGGTCGAAATTGAAAGTAGGTCGAAATGGAAAGTAGGTCGAAATTAAATGTCGGTCGAAATCGAATGTGTGTCAAAATTAGAAGTAGGTCGAAATTGAAAGTTGGTCAAAATTGGAAGTCGGTCGAAATGGAAAGTAGGTCGAAATTAAATGTCGGTCGAAATCGAAAGTAGGTCGAAATTGAATGTGTGTCAAAATTAGAAGTAGGTCGAAATTGGAAGTAGGTCGAAATTGAATGAGTCGAAATTGGAAGTAGATCGAAATAGAAAGTAGGTCAAAATTAAATGTCGGTCGAAATCGAAAGTAGGTCGGAATTGAAACTGGGTCGAAATTAGAAGTAGGTCGAAATTGGAAGTAGGTCAAAATTGGAAGTAGGTCGAAATTGAATGTGAGTCGAAATTGGAAGTAGATCGAAATAGAAAGTAGGTCGAAATTGGAAGTAGTTCGAAATCGAAAGTAGGTCGAAATTGAATGTGTCAAAATTAAAAGTAGGTCGAAATTGGAAGTAGGTCAAAATTGGAAGTAGGTCGAAATTGGAAGTAGGTCGAAATTGAATGTGAGTCGAAATTGGAAGTAGATCGAAATAGAAAGTAGGTCAAAATTTTATGTGGATCGAAATTTAAAATTAAGCCAAAATTGAAAAGATGTCGATTGAAGCTTGATAATTGAGGAATCGTAACAGATTGAAATTGTTACGGCAATTCAAAATTATAAATCAGCAGAAATATATCGATTCGGTCTGAGTTTTGTCGAGGACTTTAAGTGTCGAAAGTAACTAAGTCATGATCGGAACGGATTGCTGGATTCTTAGAATGCTTGAGTATTCTCATTTGAGAGATTTAATAGCAGACTTGTTTGATTCGCTCGCATTCTTTGTTACTAAGGGCAACCGCTGGTCGGGGGGGAGGTGTCAAGTAGCTGCTAACTTATCAGGCAGAAATAGTTTGCACACTATCCGAGCAAGGACAATAGCGCAGAAAAGTAGACTTCTACCCAAAAATATACAGTCGCTCCCTACTTTGCTCTGCGTATTCTTTGCCGTGGTATCATATGTAGGAATGAGATAGATAGGTGAATATATATAAAAATGGAAAGAAATGATAACACTGCAAAATAAAAGCAAACATTTTTAGTAGGCTATCCAACTCATCTAAGAAAGGACAATGAGCATTTGCCAATATAATTAGCGACGTTTATAAAGTTCATACCTCGTAGACTGCCGCTGACACATCTACACAGATGGCCGACACCCGGTATGATCAGCTGAAGCGAACCATCGAGGTGCATGATCTGGAGGGTCAGGAGGCGATCCTCCAGACCATCGTCAGCTCGGACGGCAGAGGTCTGAATTCTGACGGCGTCGAGGTTTTGTTCGAGGCGGTGGAGGACATCTCGGACCTGTCGGTGCTCAAGTTTCTATTGGAGAAGCTGGGCGGCCTGGCAGTCGGAGATGTGCGGAACGAGCTCAACTTGAGCGTCGTCCACCTGGCCGCGCTCATCCAGGACCGAGAGCTGGCCGCTGAGACAATGCAAACTCTGCGCGACGCTCTGGGTGACGACTGCTTCTCGACTGTGAGTCGGCTCAACAGCACGGCCGCCCACTTTGCCGCCAAGAATAGCAACGGTCACGAAGTGCTGAAATGGATTCTTGACAGCCTGGGCCCAGAGGCACTCACAGTAAAAGACTCACTAGGCGACACGGCCGTACACTTGGCTGCCCAGTTTCAGACAGTTGAATGCATGCGACTGCTCCACGCCAAGCTGCCGGTTAAGATCTGGAAGACTCGCGGGTCATTGCGTCGAACCCCAGTCCACCGAGCTGCGCTCAACTGCGCTGCGAGTCAGAGCAGCGGCAGCTCTCTGCAGTGGATGCTAGACACTCTGGAACCAGATGCGTTTGAGAAGACGGACGCTGAGAATAATACGGCTATTCACCTGGCCGCTCGCTATCAGGATGCGGAGTGCATGGAGATGCTGAGAAGCCGCCTTGGCTTCAGATGCTTCCAGGTGAAGGGCTACCAGTCTCAGACTGCAGTGCACATGGCGGCCAGGAATGACAATGGGTACGCCGCTTTAGAATGGTTTGTGCAGAACCTGACGATAGAGGACCTACTGGTCAGAGATGCCAATGGGGACACTATAGTGCACATTGCTGCCGAGTATCAAGACGCCGAGTGCATGTTGCTGCTGTCTGAAAAGCTGCCTCTCGATCATCCTGTGTGGCTTCTGGAAGGCGGCCTGAAACGCATGCCGGCTCATCGCGCGGCTCTAAACGAAAAATCGATATCTGTTCTAAATTGGATGCTAACCAACGAGAGCATGCCGCCGTCTGCCTTCCAACTGGCAGATGCTCAGGGTGACACGGCTGTTCACCTGGCCGCATTGGTGCAGAGCGACGAGTGCATGGAGCTGCTGGCTCAGAAACTGCCGCTTAGCAAATCCGTGTGGCAATCTGAGGGCGCCAAAGGTCGAAGTCCGATTCACTGCTTAGCTACCAACGCGATGCAGCGCGAATTCATGATAATCATTGTTAACCAGCTTGGTCCAGCCATTCTAAAAGAGGTGGACGAAGATAAGCAGACCGCCATTCACCTTGCGGCCTCCTTCCAGAGTCTTGCGGCTTTCCAGTTTCTGGTGGAGCGCTCTGGCAGGGACTCGATGACCCATAAAGACATACATGGCTGGACGCCATTGTTTATGGCGACTGCCAATGAGCGGCATGAGACGGACAAGTCCGTCTTCACTTGGATGATGGAGGAGCTCAGAGATCAAGATCAGGAATTAGATGAGGCTGACAAAGACGGAAGAACTTGCCTTCATCTGTGCGCCCGCAACAGAGCCTATGGCGCCCAGATGTTCGTTGAGTCGACGCCGCTACAGAGATTCGCTGATGCCGCCGAAGCGGTGACGGAATCGGTTGACAGGTGCGGCAGGAACCCGCTTTTCCTGGCTTGTCTGCTGAAGAACTTCAACTTTTTGAACGCCAGCTTCATTGACATTGAGCGACACTCCTGCATTGATACAGCAGGCAATTCGCTTCTGCACGCGCTGTTTCTCACCTCCGATTCGTTTCCCAATCGCGACTTTGACGCGGACGAGTTTGTGTCGGCGGTCAAGAAACTGATCGATGGGGGCATTGATCCGAAGCTGGAGAACAATGTCAAGAAGAATTGCCTGATGAGCGCCGAGTTTAGCCAGCTCAGATTATACGATGTATTGGTTAGGCTGTCTCATTTTCCCGAGCTGAGGGAAGCATTCAGTAAGCTTCAGAGAAACTCAGATGGACTGCACATCATGCACGTCTTCTCAAGTCGATACGACATTCGGTTTCTAGAAGCTCCGTTGAAGCAGCTGTTTCAACTCAGCGCAGAAAATTTACTGAACGTTCGAGTCTTGTCAGGTCCACTGAGTGGAGCAACCTGTCTGCACTTTGCGTGCGAAGCTGGACACGAAGACAACTTGAGGTTCCTCATCGGTAAGAAGCTGTGTGATGTGAGGCTGGCTTGCGAGACTGCTTCAGGTCAGACATGCGTTGATTTCGCGTGCAACAAAGGAAAACTCGATGTACTAACGACCGCAGCCACTGATGCTGATGTTGATCTGCGGGACATTCTACAGCTGGTTGATCCGTGAAGAAAGCTTTGCAGCTGCCTGACAGAACTAGTGCCAGGAATCTACTCTCTCTGTTCACTGATCCGGTCCTGAGATCGGATATCGAGAGGGACAGAGGATTGCAGACAGCCGGAGACGAAGTTGAAGCCTCAGTAGGAGAATCAGCTGATGTAAAACTGCTGATTCGGGCGTTGGAGCTTGATTCCTCCGAGATGCTGAGAAGCCTTGTTGTGTTGGACTATATCACGGATGGCACCGATAATCGTCTTTTAAAGGCACTGCGAAAACGATACCAGGCAAATAATCAAATTCAGCAAAAGTACTTCCCGAAAATGGAAGTACTTGATTCGATTGCCTCGAAACAAGTCGAGATTTCACTGCTCGATTGTGCCATATTCTTTGACAAGGCAAGCCTGCTTTCAGATTTGATGGTTCTACCGCAGTTTGACATTATTCCTCAGACTCTGCGACTGCTAATTCATGTGACGCCGAAGATTGCGACGAGACGAGGAAGGCACGAACAGTTGAATGAAATGAAGAAGCAAGCCCTGAATGTTCTCACTAACGTTCTGGAGCAATTATACGTCCAAGCTGACGAAGGCGAACGTCAGCTTCTGTTTCGCTACCTGACTGCAGATTTTGAAAAAAATCAAGAGCGTGGTCCGAAGTTTCAGGCCCCCTTGCGAAAGTTCATAGAAAAAGAAAAAGATCTGAAAGTTGAAGACATCAGCCAGCAATTGGAAACTCCAACCAAGGAAAGAGGCTGCTGCCCTCGCGCGAGATCGAGTGCAGCAAATGATGTGTCAGTCATGCAACTGATCGACAAGGTCGATTGCGATGAGCTCTTTGCTACGGACTGCCTGAGTCGCATGATCGACGACCAGTGGAAGAAGCCTCCACCGCTGTCCTGGCGTTCAAAGTCTTCTCGGCATTGCTGCCAAGTAGTCGACCAAAGTTGCACTGCGTGCTGCTCTACAGGCCTCCTGGCTAAACTAACGCCGTCGGTGAGGTTTCGCTTGTACACGCACATGATCTTCTTTGTGTTTTTCCTCTGCTTCTTTTCGTGGTACGTGACTGACTTTGGTCAGTCTCTCAAGTCGGAGGACTCGGCTGCACACGTGGTTGACGCCGTCATGTGGATGTTTGCCGTCTCCTTCACGGCACAGGAACTTAACGATATGGTGAACAGGTGGGAGCGAATGGATTCCTATGTATGGGGCATGCACCTGAAGGTACCACGCTACTTTACTGATTTGTTTAACTATTTCGATCTGGCCGCAATTGTGCTGCTATTGGTTGGCCTTACTCTCAAAATGATCAGCATAGGTGGTGACACAGCCAGTCTGCACAATAGCCAACTTGTTTTGAGCGCGTCATTTCTGCTTTGGGGATTTCGGTCTGTGTCTCTGTTAAGCTACTTTAAAGTAACCGGGCCAAAGATATCGATGCTAAAGAGCCTTCTATTTAGTGATCTGGCTCCTTTTCTCATGCTAGTGCTAGTCTATTCGTTCGGCATCTTCTACGTCAATCTGCTCTTTCCTGCGACTCTTGCAACAGCTTCCATTGCTAGGGACTCGGAGTCGATTGCCAAGATGATATTCACCATCCCTGTATCACTGGCGTTCGGCTTTTTCGAAGGCGCGGATAGTGTAGTGTGCAACGGCTCTAAACAGACTCTGGAAGCATGTTCGGATTCCAAAGGTTACAAGGCGTACAGCGGACTGCTGATGTTCCTCTACTTGCTAATCGTGAACATTGTTATGTGGAACCTGCTGATCGCTCTGTTCAACCTCACGGTGACCTAGAATGGATACTAAAGCGGAGGTGATTTGGCGCAAGAATCTCTACGAAATGCTCGTTGAATTCTCCGAAATCAGTCCGTTTCCGCCTCCGATTTCATTTCCGCACTACTTTTGGAAGCTTGGATGTCACATATGCCGTGCACTCAATGAGTGTCACGACACTAACAGCACAGTTCAACCCGAAGGCGTAAGTGCATGCAAACATGCTCATTGAACTTTTTATAGAATGCCATGGCAGTTTGAATAGGTACAAATAGCTTACTAAATGTTGGGAAATCCGAGCGTATCCCTCCTTGCTTGCAGACTCAACAGTGGTGGCAGGAGCGATCCAAATTCCGCGACTATCCCGAAGACTATAGGAAATTTCTTGTTTACCAAGCTGAGCAGCTGCGTCGATGCCGATCGCGACTGCGGCAGGGTGTCGAGAAGCACCGCGACGCCTTTGAAGCGCTGCGGGCCCACACCGAGAAAACGGTGGACGCAACACGCGAAGAGCTCTCCAAGATGATGAAACGAGAGACGCTGGACCTTAGGGAGCAAATGATGCGGCTGAGACTGGGTCAGAAGCATCAGAAGAATAATATGAGACGTCTCAACGAACAGATTAACCAACTGCAGGTGCAGGTGTCACAAGTGCTTCAAATTCTGCAGCGACCTGCTGTATGACGTTGATCCCCGGCATATCGCATAAATGTCTTTTTCTAAGCAGTATTTTGTCGTCGCTGGTATAACAATATCGCTATATGACATCAAACTTAAAAAATTGCTTACATATGATCATCAAATTTTTGTAGTTTCAATGAGCTGTGAGTACCCTGAGCCTTCTGCCTTCCGCTAAACTCACACTATAAAACACTATAGAATAGGTGTTCTAGAAAATTTCCCTTAGATCTTGTACTAATAATATTCTATTGCTTTCACAAGGAATTTCAGAAACTTCTAGCCAATTAATATGAAATACCATAATAATAAACTACTTCAAAGTATTCCTCGACTTTCGACTAATCATCGTTTACTTATCACGCCGCCAAAAATGGGGCTCTAAGTCGAGTCTAAATCTAATCTATCCTAAAATCTAATTTCAAAGGACACTAGAAAAAACGACAGTTTAAATATTTTTAAACTGGTGCCTAAAAGGTTATCGTAAATCTCCTGCTTTGAGTTTCGTACCGACTTATAACTAATTGCTCCGCAAAAAATTAGTTCACTAACGTTTTTTTTTTATTTCATTCGTATATCCGCAGCTTATTTCGACAAATTTCCTTTCAGGCTTGCTCGTTGTTTTCCTGCGCTACATTCACTTCAATGTATATAACTTTTGACGATCGGTTTTTACCGACGTTAAACCGAAGTAAAAATGTACAAACACCGGAGTGGGGTGGCTGCTCGGGGGACGAGATTCTAATTGGGGTGTGTGTCAGAGAATTCCTATGCCGACCCCAAGCGGCCATGCTAAAAATACATTAGTAATGCTGATGACTTATCCCTCCTAGATGCCTCATAGGCAATACATTGCCGACGTAAACTTTTCCCGACGCAAACTTTTGTTAGCATGCATCTATATACGAAAATGCATTGCCGACATAAACTTTTCTCGACTCTAACTATTATTTGCATGCATCCACTCTGCATTAAAATGCCAAAGTAAATTCTCATGAAATCCATATCAAGGTAAGCTTAAACGTAGGCAACATAAGATCTTTTCTAGGTCTTTTGTCAAAAGTTTTTCGCCCCTGCGCCCACCGAGTGGACCGTAGCACACATCGTGCCGATCCCGAAGAAGGCCGGGACAACGCGGAAAGAATATCACCGCGGGATCTCGCTTATGTCCTGCACTGCGAACCTTTTCAACCGACTGCTTCTCAATCGCCTACTGTCGGTGCTGGACCCGTACCTCCGTTACGAGCAGAACTGGTTCCGGCCGCAGCGCGGTACAGGGACCCAGATCCTCGCACTCCGCCGTGTCATCGAGGAGGCGCGCATCCGCCAGTCAACGCTGATCGTCGTGTTTGTCGACTTCCGCAAGGCGACTCGGTGTCGAGGCCATGCTCGGGACCACTCGTCCTTCGTGCCAACCGGGTCCCGAAGCAGCTAGGCACGAAGGAAGAAGGCTGTATAGCGACACGCGCGCTGCTGTTCTACAAGCAGCGCGGCCGGCCTGTCCGACCTGTTTGACACCTCGTCAGGAGTGCTGCAGGGCGACACCTCTTCGTGCTTCTCCTGGACTGGGTGCTTCGGACTGCGCTCCCCTCGGCTGAAGATGGCTTTGTTCAAGCTGCGCAGACGCATCGGTCGCCGCAACGATGAGAAGCGCCTCAGCGTGCTTGGCTACGCCGACGACCTTGCCCTCCTGTCCTCGACTGTCGAAGGTGCCCAGCGCCAGATTGACAGGTTGGCTGAGGTGGAATCAACCGTCGGCCTAGTGATCAACACGCTTAAGACCGAGGTGCTGACTCGCATGGGCGGCCTACCGTTCGATCCGGGCCGTCCTCCAGTCCACAGCGCTGCCTGACCGCCAGTGGGCTCGGCTGTGGCAGGCGGTGGTCGAGACCATCCTGCTATACAACGCCGAGTCGTGGACGTTGACGGCTACGCTGGAGCGGCAGCTGGACTCAGCGCACTCGGGGCTGCTCCGTGCGACCTTTCGAGCTGACGAGAGCGTCGGGACCGAGGTTCTGTACGAGAGCCCAGCTGCAACGCCCATCCACCATCCTGCGCCAGCGGCGACTTCGACTACCGGGCCACGTTATTCGGGCCGAGAGCTACTGCCGCCAGCCCGCCCAGGACGTCCTGCTGCTGACCCTGCATGCCCGTTCAGGCGCGGCCAGGCTCGAACCCGCCGCTAAGTCAACTGCTTGCTGAGCGACGACGGGGCGCCCGACACTGCCACCGTCGTGGGTCATGTTCACGCGCTGGCTCTGCGGCGCGCCATCTGACGCTGCCTCCCTGACTTTTAACTAAAAAAAAAGTTTTGCTGTTATCCATGTGGTAAGTCAGTTTGCAAAACAATTATAGATTCTGAAATAATATTTGCATGAGGAGACTCTTGCCAAAAAGTAGTTTTTATATACATATTTAAATTTTAGTAAGACAAATTTCAAGACTTAAGACAACACTGATTATAGACACTCATTTATGGAAATCATTTTACTTTTAAATGGTATCACATTCAAATATAATCTGCTGGTTTCAGGTAGAAAGTTAAACAGTGAGTATTTTGCTGGTTAATAATTGATAGTTAATGTCCAGTTGATTGCATTTTAGTGCTTTGTAAGCAACAAATCTTTAATTTACTCTGGAAACGTGAACCGCAAGAGCAAAAGTGTGCAGGTGGGACACATTCTCGCGGCACACATTTTGAAATAGATTTTTGTTCTGATTATCACAAGTTCTGACTTTAACACATGCAAAATAAAATTAATTGCAGACTTGCCTGTAGTTTTGAGTTGATCAAGCACAACTTTTAACAGAAGACTAGGCCCCTATAATAAGTACAACTTTAAATTATTTGTTTTACTGTATCGCAATTAAATTTAACATTGACTTATTTCTCTACTCATTTTGTCACATCATTTTGTATATACTTGTTGGGCAAACTCCTACTTTACTTTGAGGTGTTAAATTATTTTAACTTGAATTGTCGCTAAAACTGTTCTTGTACAGTTCCAGTTTTAGACTCTAAATTTGCATGATTGCATCTTATATTATAATTCATATAGTCTATACTAGAAGAAAAGGCAATTCTCTAATCACGTTTCACACAGCTAATTAAATTGATTGTATAACAACAGTTTTTCCGACTTCTTTACAGTAAAAATATATAATAACTAACAAGCCACTTAGATGGTACTAGTGTGCCACCCAGAAGAGAATGTTGCCAAATTGTAACAAGCCAAGGCAATGACAAGCTAACAAGACAATAATAAAATCATAATTTCCTTTTTAGTGATGTTCTGTCCCTTTCTTCTCTCTAACTCTTTGGTTTTGGTCATAGACATAGCCATCCACTGCCATGTCATTTGAAAACTTGGGCAAAGTTTGATAGCCTATGTGTAGTCTTTTAAAGGGTGAAGTTTCCAGCTCTCGGGTATTGACAAACTTTTGAGGGGTATTTTAGGATTGTTTGCTAACAAATTTAGTAATTTGCTAATTTAATCATGCTAAAATCATTTTGCACCCCCTAAAATAATTAAAAATTTTTTGTTGTTTTTAAAACTCATGGCAACTTACTTTCAATACAATCATGGCTTGCAAACATCTTGTAATATACTGTAGGCAACAAAAATGTGATTATATTATTATTAATTACATGCAATATGCACAAATATTAATAGCTGTAAAGTAGCTATATAATAAAATTAAGTGTAAGGTCCTATTTGATTAACATTTCTATTGCTACTTGTATTTATTTTGCTGGATAGATAGGCCTAGTAATCACAATATTAGCTATAGCTAGCTGTGTTAGTAGATTTAGGATGTTTTGATGTATATACAAATCTGCTTATCCACTTATTAAAATTAAACTTAAAATTAAACTTAAACTTAAATTAAGCAAAAAATCAAAGGGGGGACCAAGGGACAAAAAAGGAAAGCGTGAAGAAAAGGAAAAAGGGGAGAGAAAAAGAGAGCAAATGAGAGCAAACTAAGTCGTAAATAGAGCAATGAAACAAACTAAGTCGCAAATGAGAGCAAAAACTAAGTCGCATGGCCGGCTAAGATTTGGGAGGTTGTGCATGTATGATTCCCATGGTCCCATAGGGGCCTACCGATAATTTCAATTTTATCCACACGAATCCATGCCAATAATTTTCAGCTTATCCACATGGCAGCTTGTATGAATAGGTCTACAACTCTTTATATAAATATGCCATGCCATTAATTTCAATTTTATCCATATGGATCCGTGCCAATAATTTTCTGCTTATCCACATGGCAGCTTGTATGAATAGGTCTAAAACTCTTTATATAAATATGCCGTGCCATTAATTTCAATTTTATCCACATGGTTCTGTTCTTTGAAACAAGGCCCTTTCAGGTTTGAACATTTTGTTGAACCCTCAAGCCAATTGATAGACAAAGTTGCCAGTGTGTTACGACAGTGTTAAACTACATTTCGACCTACATATTCATTAACCGACATTAATGTCATCCTTTTTAATTATTGTACTAACAACTTACTAAATCTTTTGTCATTGTTACATGTTTTCATTTGAATTGTATTGACTTAAAAAGTAAGAAGTCTATCTATCAAAGAAAATCATACAAGTCAACTAGCAGAATTCTAGTCAGCACCAAACTCGTCACACATATTATAATTTATACATAGTTATTATTATTTTACACTATGCATTGATAGTGTACACTATATACTATACTCTGAAGCAAAAGCCTTATGCTCAGAGAAGAATAGGTAGGGACTTGAAAGTAGACCTATTCATACAAGCTGCTGTGTGGATAAGCAGAAAATTATCTGCATGGATCCGTGTGGATAAAATTGAAATTATTGGCCTGGGACTGTTGGAATAAGCACTTCCTAAAATTATTAGTATACTCTAAAGTAAGTATAGAATTTTAGGTGAATTTTGTTAGCTTTTTCGAAAGATTTCATTGCCATAATGTTAATCATTTCTTTATAATCTTTATAAAGAACTTAAAATATACTCAATGAGAAAGAAATAATAATAATTGATTACATCTGCCCTAATTGGGTCAGATGTGCCTCGACAGCACAGCTGCAGCTAATGCGCGGCGCATCTGAAGGCTAAGTACAGCTGTTCAGTCCATGGACTGGGGGGACGCCACACCCACCTTCAATTATCCCAGCTAATGCTGGTACCCATTTAACAGCTGGGTGAACTGAAGCAATGCAGAGTTAAGTGTCTTGCTAAAGGACACAAATTGTTCCAGTGGAGTCGGGAATCGAACCCCCGACCTTCAAGTCGTGAGTCCGACGCCCTAACCACTAGGCTACAACCTCTTTTAGAAAGAAAGTATTGGGAGGCTAACTACCCAATACCAAGAATATAACAACTGTATGGCTAATCCAATTTAACTTTCAGATTATTAGAATATATTAGAAGATTGTAAGCAATGAATGAAGACTTAACATCAATTTATCGCAATCGCTCTGCAAAGAATGTTGCCAAAGCTGCTATGTGTACAGCAAAGATTTTGAAGCGGACTTTGAATTATCGATTTTTGACTTGTCTACCAGCAAATCGAAAGCCAGGATTTCTCTATCTGTCACCTGTCTCAGTTTTGCTAAATCGATGCGATATCACAACCATCAGAAGTGCTACTAGTAATACTACTAGCAGTAGTCAATCGCTTCTTGGTAAGCGACCGTCAACAGACCAGACTGGTGCATTGGAGGTACTGCTACCACTAAAAAGACTCGAGGCGACTGCAAATGATGGGTAAAGTATTTGAGAATATATATTCCACAAGACTTTAATTAAATAGTAGTGTTAGTATTATTATTAGTAGTAGTTGTAGATTTGGCTCAGGCAAGAAGCCTGTTTTGCCTATATTATTCGGTGTTTATTTGGATAATTTTAATACGTGTTCGACCAAAATGAATTCGGTAGTTAAGATGGGTTGTTTTATTAAAAAATTTTTTTTAAATTCTTAAAATCTTGCTTTTTGACAGGCATCGTCGACTGAGTAGAAAGGAGCGGCGAGCTAGAAATTCGCGAGTTCAAGTTGTGCCGTTCGAACAGACCAGTTCGAAGCATTCTGAACAGAAAGTCCTGCTGAATAAAGTCGACGATTATTCAAAAGTTCAGTTTGAACTTGTAGAATATTTAAATAGCGACGACCTAAAGCAAAGTTTTTTGCAACATGAGTCTCTCGAAAGCAGTTTGCAGCACAATGAGCCGCTTGTTAGCAGTTCGCAGCACAATGAGCCTTCCAGTTCGCAGCACAATGAGCCTTCCAGTTTGCAGCACAATGAGCCTTCCAGTTTGCAGCAAAATGAGCCTTCCAGTTTGCAGCACAATGAGCCTTCCAGTTCGCAGCACAATGAGCCTTCCAGTTTGCAGCACAATGAGCCATCCAGTTTGCAGCACAATGAGCCTTCCAGTTTGCAGCACAATGAGCCATCCAGTTTGCAGCACAATGAGCCTTCCAGTTTGCAGCACAATGAGCCTTCCAGTTTGCAGCACAATGAGCCTTCCAGTTTGCAGCACAATGAGCCATCCAGTTTGCAGCACAATGAGCCTTCCAGTTTGCAGCACAATGAACCTAGCAGTTTGCAGCACAATGAGCCTTCCAGTTTGCAGCACAATGAACCTAGCAGTTTGCAGCACAATGAGCCATCCAGTTTGCAGCACAATGAGCCTTCCAGTTTGCAGCACAATGAGCCTTCCAGTTTGCAGCACAATGAGCCTTCCAGTTTGCAGCACAATGAGCCTTCCAGTTTGCAGCACAATGAACCATCCAGTTTGCAGCACAATGAGCCTTCCAGTTTGCAGCACAATGAGCCTTCCAGTTTGCAGCACAATGAGCCTTCCAGTTTGCAGCACAATGAGCCTTCCAGTTTGCAGCACAATGAGCCTTCCAGTTTACAACACAATGAACCTAGCAGTTTGCAACACAATAAACCTAGCAGTTTGCAGCACAATGATTCTAGTCGTAGTTTGGATGGCGACGACCGCATTGAGGATAGCTCACAAGTTGATTCATCAAATAAAAGCAGTTTGCAACCCAATGAGCCACCCCATTGCGATTCACTGAGCAAAGAGCCGACTGAGCTTCAAGATAGTCATAATTTGTCTAGCGATCGCGAAAAATCTTTCGAATCTGGTCCAGCTAAAGCGACCACACAGACTGTCGCATCACCAGTGACTCTGTTCGCTAGACTGAAGGCCAAGCTAATCTGTACGGGTTGTGTCCAATCAAGACCAGCTCAATCAGAGCATAACAATAACAAGTCGTGCTCGAATATCACACCTAAGGGATTTTCGGTTGATTTTCATTCAACCGAGTCGTCATCGCCATCTTCATCGTTGGATGATAATTATCGATCGAAACCAATGTTTACTACTAATTATCCATGTGTTGAATTTAAATCCGCCATGGACAAGCTTGCTTATGGATTTCTGCAGATGCAGGAAGAATTATTGTCCATCAAATCGATGGAATTCGAAGATTGCGTCGATTGGGTAAGATTCTTTTTGATTCGCTCGTTTTAGGATTCACTTCAGGGTTTAGATATCGCAGTTGCATCCCTTCAGGGTTTAGATATGGCAGTAGTATCCCTTCAGGGTTTAGATGAGACAGTAGTATCCCTTCAGGTTTAGATGAGGCAGTAGTATCCCTTCAGGGTTTAGATATGGCAGTAGTATCCCTTCAGGGTTTAGATGAGACAGTAGTATCCCTTCAGGTTTAGATGAGGCAGTAGTATCCCTTCAGGGTTTAGATATGGCAGTAGTATCCCTTCAGGTTTAGATGAGGCAGTAGTATCCCTTCAGGGTTTAGATTTGGCAGTAGTATCCCTTCAGAGTTTAGATGAGGCAGTTGCATCCCTTCAGTGTTTAGATATGGCAGTAGTATCCCTTCAGGGTTTAGATGAGACAGTAGTATCCCTTCAGGTTTAGATGAGGCAGTAGTATCCCTTCAGGGTTTAGATATGGCAGTAGTATCCCTTCAGGGTTTAGATGAGGCAGTTGCATCCCTTCAGGGTTTAGATATGGCAGTAGTATCCCTTCAGGTTTAGATGAGGCAGTAGTATCCCTTCAGGGTTTAGATATGGCAGTAGTATCCCTTCAGGGTTTAGATGAGACAGTAGTATCCCTTCAGGTTTAGATGATGCAGTAGTATCCCTTCAGGGTTCAGATATGGCAGTAGTATCCCTTCAGGGTTTAGATGAGACAGTAGTATCCCTTCAGGTTTAGATATGGCAGTAGTATCCCTTCAGGGTTTAGATATGGCAGTAGTATCCCTTCAGGGTTTAGATGAGGCAGTAGTATCCCTTCAGGGCTTAGATATGGCAGTAGTATCCCTTCAGGGTTTAGATATGGCAGTAGTATCCCTTCAGGGTTTAGATGAGGCAGTAGTATCCCTTCAGGGCTTAGATATGGCAGTAGTATCCCTTCAGGGTTTAGATATGGCAGTAGTATCCCTTCAGGGTTTAGATATGGCAGTAGTATCCCTTCAGGGTTTAGATATGGCAGTAGTATCCCTTCAGGGTTTAGATATGGCAGTAGTATCCCTTCAGGGTTTAGATGAGGCAGTAGTATCCCTTCAGGGCTTAGAGTTTCAGTAGTATCCCTTCAGGGCTTAGAGTTTCAGTATTATCTCTTCATGTTTAGGACACCAAAACAAAGAGGTACCAGCATCAGCTGGGATAGAAATTTAAATGGATAGACAGCCTTCCCAGTCCTTGGACTGAACATTTGTACACAGCCTTTCGAAGCACCACGCGCAATAGCTGCTGCTGTGCCACTGGCTGTACCAGCTGTACTTGCAATTCTGTATTCTATTTAAGTAGTCATTTTCTACGAATAATCGTTGAAACAATTTATTTTCTACGAAATCTCCTAACTGCAGGTTAGTCGAACAAAGTCCAACTACAAAAGCAGCGTCACAGTGCTGGTCCAGTCACTAGTGGAAGTTGGCACTAGTAACAACAGTAACAATAACAACAACACTAATAACAAAAATAATGATTATTCTAAGGCTAGCAGTGAGCTAAGCGACACTGAAGCCAATGAAGCTGAATTATTAATTGACGTAGAATCGATATCCTTTTCGGAGTCAAAGCAGACTCAATGTGGACTATCTGTGCAAGCTGCAACAGTTAATTGCCCGTCAAATCTGTCAGTATTTGAAATTGAAGCGCCTGCAAATGCCGACGCGCCTAGCAACAATGCATCGGTTAGTTCTGAGGAGACCGTTGCCATGGGATACGCGTCAGATTTAAATGAGTCCATCTCTCACAGTGTGAGTGTAAATTTTATATTTTAGCGTAAAGTGAGATTTTGTGATTTTAGGGTAGAGTGACATAGTTATGACTCTAGGGTAGAATGACATTATTATGACTCTAGGGTAGAGTGACATAGTTTATGGCTCTAGGGTAGAGTGACATAGGTATGACTCTAGGGTAGAGTGACATAGTTATGACTCTAGGGTAGAGTGACATAGTTATGACTCTAGGGTAGAGTGACATAGTTATGACTCTAGGGTAGAGTGACATAGTTATGACTCTAGGATAGAGTGACATAGTTATGGCTCTAGGGTAGAGTGACATAGTTATGGCTCTAGGGTAACATTGATGACTCGTCAGTTATTTACCATGATTGAATTTGATATGAAAAACTATGCTAAAAGTACATCACAGTGAATCGCTGCCTCTTCTACTCGCCTCCAGCTGCACGACAGCGCCGAATTAGAAGACGAATCGACAATCGCGGCCAGGACTGCGCTAGTGTCGAACGCCACTAAACAGCTTCTGCTATGCCAACTCCCAATTAACGCTGTCAGCGGCTCCGTCGTTTATAGATGTCTGTACTGCAGCTTCATTGGACAAGATGCTACCGGTGCTGCTAAGCATTGCGCCATTGACCGACAAGATCATTATTGCCTGCCGGTGCCTGCTGATATTGTGCTCTACGGCATTGCTTGCTTCAGGTTAGTTTAGCATGCTGCCTACATAGATTGTGGATTATCGGTCTAGATTGTAGGCTTTGTGAGTAGATAGTAGGTTTTGTGAGTGAATAGTAGGTTTTGTGAGTAGATAGTAGGTTTTGTGAGTAGATAGTGGGTTTTGTGAGTAAATAGTAGGTTTGTGAGTAGATAGTAGGTTTGCGAGTTAGATAGTAGGTTTGTGAGTAGATAGTGGGTTTGTGAGTAGATAGTAGGTTTTGTGAGTAGATAGTAGGTTTTGTGAGTAGATAGTAGGTTTTGTGAGTAAATAGTAGGTTTTGTGAGTAAATAGTAGGTTTTGTGAGTAAATAGTAGGTTTTGTGAGTAGATAGTAGGTTTTGTGAGTAAATAGTAGGTTTTGTGAGTAAATAGTAGGTTTGTGAGTAGATAGTAGGTTTGCGAGTTAGATAGTGGGTTTGTGAGTAGATAGTGGGTTTGTGAGTAGATAGTAGGTTTTGTGAGTAGATAGTAGGTTTTGTGAGTAGATAGTAGGTTTTGTGAGTAGATAGTAGGTTTTGTGAGTAGATAGTAGGTTTTGTGAGTAAATAGTAGGTTTTGTGAGTAAATAGTAGGTTTGCGTAGATAGTAGGTTTTGTGAGTAAATAGTAGGTTTGCGTAGATAGTAGGTTTTGTAAGTAAATAGTAGGTTTTGTGAGTAAATAGTAGGTTTTGTGAGTGAATAGTAGGTTTTGTGAGTAGATAGTAGGTTTTGTGAGTAGATAGTAGGTTTTGTGAGTAGATAGTAGGTTTTGTGAGTAGATAGTAGGTTTTGTGAGTAGATAGTAGGTTTTGTAAGTAGATAGTAGGTTTTGTGAGTAAATAGTAGGTTTGTGAGTAGATAGTAGGTTTGCGAGTAAATAGTAGGTTTTGTGAGTAAATAGTAGGTTTGCGTAGATAGTAGGTTTTGTAAGTAGATAGTAGGTTTTGTGAGTAAATAGTAGGTTTGTGAGTAGATAGTAGGTTTGCGAGTAAATAGTAGGTTTTGTGAGTAAATAGTAGGTTTTGTGAGTAAATAGTAGGTTTGCGTAGATAGTAGGTTTGTGAGTAAATAGTAGGTTTTGTGAGTAGATAGTAGGTTTTGTGAGTAGATAGTAGGTTTTGTCAGTAAATAGTAGGTTTTGTGAGTAAATAGTAGGTTTTGTGAGTAAATAGTAGGTTTTGTGAGTAGATAGTAGGTTTTGTGAGTAAATAGTAGGTTTTGTGAGTAGATAGTAGGTTTTGTGAGTGAATAGTAGGTTTTGTGAGTAAATAGTAGGTTTTGTGAGTAGATAGTAGGTTTTGTGAGTAGATAGTAGGTTTTGTGAGTAAATAGTAGGTTTGTGAGTAGATAGTAGGTTTTGTGAGTAGATAGTAGGTTTTGTGAGTAGATAGTAGGTTTTGTGAGTAGATAGTAGGTTTTGTGAGTAAATAGTAGGTTTGTGAGTAGATAGTAGGTTTTGTGAGTAGATAGTAGGTTTTGTGAGTAGATAGTAGGTTTTGTGAGTAGATAGTAGGTTTTGTGAGTAGATAGTAGGTTTTGTGAGTAAATAGTAGGTTTTGTGAGTAGATAGTAGGTTTTGTGAGTAAATAGTAGGTTTGTGAGTAGATAGTAGGTTTTGTGAGTAGATAGTAGGTTTTGTGAGTAAATAGTAGGTTTTGTGAGTAGATAGTAGGTTTTGTGAGTAAATAGTAGGTTTGTGAGTAGATAGTAGGTTTGCGAGTAAATAGTAGGTTTGTGAGTAAATAGTAGGCTTTGTGAGTAGATAGTAGGTTTTGTGAGTAGATAGTAGGTTTTGTGAGTAAATAGTAGGTTTGTGAGTAAATAGTAGGTTTGTGAGTAGATAGTAGGTTTGCGAGTAAATAGTAGGTTTTGTGAGTAAATAGTAGGCTTTGTGAGTAGATAGTAGGTTTTATGAGTAAATAGTAGGTTTGCGAGTAAATAGTAGGTTTGTGAGTAAATAGTAGGCTTTGTGAGTAGATAGTAGGCTTTGTGAGTAGAGAGTAGGTTTTGTGAGTAGATAGTAGGTTTTGTGAGTAGATAGTAGGTTTTGTGAGTAGATAGTAGGTTTTGTAAGTAGATAGTAGGTTTTGTGAGTAAATAGTAGGTTTGTGATTAGATAGTAGGTTTGCGAGTAAATAGTAGGTTTTGTGAGTAAATAGTAGGTTTGCGTAGATAGTAGGTTTTGTAAGTAGATAGTAGGTTTTGTGAGTAAATAGTAGGTTTGTGAGTAGATAGTAGGTTTGCGAGTAAATAGTAGGTTTTGTGAGTAAATAGTAGGTTTTGTGAGTAAATAGTAGGTTTGCGTAGATAGTAGGTTTGTGAGTAAATAGTAGGTTTTGTGAGTAGATAGTAGGTTTTGTGAGTAGATAGTAGGTTTTGTCAGTAAATAGTAGGTTTTGTGAGTAAATAGTAGGTTTTGTGAGTAAATAGTAGGTTTTGTGAGTAGATAGTAGGTTTTGTGAGTAAATAGTAGGTTTTGTGAGTAGATAGTAGGTTTTGTGAGTAGATAGTAGGTTTTGTGAGTAGATAGTAGGTTTTGTGAGTAAATAGTAGGTTTGTGAGTAAATAGTAGGTTTGTGAGTAGATAGTAGGTTTGCGAGTAAATAGTAGGTTTTGTGAGTAAATAGTAGGCTTTGTGAGTAGATAGTAGGTTTTATGAGTAAATAGTAGGTTTGCGAGTAAATAGTAGGTTTGTGAGTAAATAGTAGGCTTTGTGAGTAGATAGTAGGCTTTGTGAGTAGAGAGTAGGTTTTGTGAGTAGATAGTAGGTTTGCGTAGATAGTAGGTTTAAATAGTAGCATTCTGAGTAGATTATAGATTTCATTGGTAGATGGTAGATTTTTAGTAGATAGTAGATTTTATTGGTAGATAGTAAATGCCTTCTAAAGCCGGAACTAAAAATGCCTCCATGATTCGCAGATGCGGCCAATCCATAGACCTGCCGCCTGCCTGTTCAGGCATCGATGTGATCGATTTCATTCTCTTGCACTGCGCCTCAGGCGATCTGTGCCGAGCCGGTATGGCGATGACTCGGCCGCCTGAAACAGTAGCCAAAGATATGTGCTATTTCATTGGCCACGGCTATGCTAGCCAGGCTAGATTGCTGTCCGCCTCGGCTGACTCGTTACGCCGACTGCACGATCTGTGCCTAATGCACCGGTTTCCCTTGCTGACGCCGCCATTGCAGTCTGACTCGCCTCTGCTCATGCTCACGAAGATCTATTACACAGCTAGCAATCCAAGCAAATGTCCTACTCGCAGTAGTATTAATAGCGGAACATTGCTATCCTGCGCATTCTTTCTAGTGTGCAACAGTTGCGCCAGTTTAGTGCACGCCTCCGACGCATTAAATAACGATTCGAATAGGCCAATCTGCCTGTGTCCGCCAGCTTCATCTGTTATTCCTGAGCCTGCTCCAGTCATTGTATTGCCAATGCGACTGTTGCCAGCCTCATTTACTGGCCAATTAGTGGCCTGCCTAACCTGTCGTCAGGGCTTCAATTCGCCAGCGGACTGTTCCAGGCACACTCTAATGTCATGCGGCCCTTCTAAACTATACTGCGGAATTAGAATTTTAGCGTCCAAAACCTGCTCCAGTAACCAGATGAATCATAATAACCATATTAATAACAAAGAGCCAATCAGATCTGTGGTGTCTCTGCGTTCTGCATTTAACTCTAATAGTCACTCTATCTTGGCTGGCTGCGATCTAACCTTGATTGATCAGCGCACCGGTAATAGTAGGAATGCTCTGCCTGAGAGCGCTGGTGTTCTGGTCATCAATGCTTGCCGGGACACTGCCGGCCTACTGGTGCCCCTAGTATCTCTAGCCCTGCCTTTGGCGCCTGTTGAGCTAAGCAAATCAGGAAACAAACAATTGCTAGGAGAAGCCGAACCCAATGCGCCAGCGAGGTGGCGACAGTATTTCTCTGGCCATCCAACACCGTCTGCTACATCGGGTCCTTCGGTTTCTAGACCGTCAGTTGTCCCCAGTAAATATTGGGCATCGCAGTCGATTTCTAGCTATCAGTTGCCGCCTCCGCCGCCGCGTGAATTTATGCAATAATTACTAAAACAGTCGAAATTTATTCTCAAATCTGAGCAAACTCGTAATACTAATCCAATCGATAATCTGGCCAAAAGTTTGACAAAATTAACTTTCTTTTTTTTCGTGCAATTTTTTGCGCTAAAATCAATCAATGCTTTTTTTATATTCCAGGTATTTCCTGAATTAATTTTTTTCTCAAATCGCATTTTTTAGTTTCGGTGAGTAATTTTTACAGTTTGCTCTAAACAGGTGCACTTTTATGCTTTGTTTATCTGGTGTCCTTTATAATTACTGTCTGATTGCCTTTATGGCGAATCCTAAGTATTAGTCGTCACTTTCGTCTTCTTGGTCTGTGGCCTCACATGAAAGTAAGCACAAATTAAATTTTTTTTTGGCCAAAAAGGTATCTACAGGAGGAAACCCCATACTGAATCTACCCGAGAAAATCCGGAACGGGAATCTACCAGAGAAAATCCCGTGGGTCATCTACCAGAGGAATCTCAAACGGAATCTACTAGTGGAAATCCCAGACCCAAACGGAATCTACCCAAGGAAATCCCAAACGGCATCTACACGAGGAAATCCCAAACGGTATCTACCCGAGGAAATCCCAAACGGTATCTACCCGAGGAAATCCCAAACGGAATCTACCCGAGGAAATCCCAAACGGCATCTACCCGAGGAAATCCCAAACGGTATCTACCCGAGGAAATCCCAAACGGAATCTACCCGAGGAAATCCCAAACGGCATCTACCCGAGGAAATCCCAAACGGCATCTACCCGAGGAAATCCCAAACGGCATCTACCCGAGGAAATCCCAAACGGCATCTACCCGAGGAAATCCCAAACGGCATCTACCAGGGGAAATCCAAAACAAAATCTACTCGAGGAAATCCCAAACGGAATCTCCCCGAAGAAATCCCAACGGAATCTACCCAAGGAAAATCCAAACGGAATCTACCCAATAATGTCTCATTGGAATCTACCCGAGGAAATCCCAAACGGCATCTACCATAGGAAATTCAAAGGGAATCTACCCGAGGAAATCCCAAACGGCATCTACCATAGGAAATCCAAAGGGAATCTACCCGAAGAAAGCCAAACGGAATCCCGAGGAAATCCTAACGGAATCCCAAAGGAACTCCCAAACGGAATCCCGAGGAAATCCTAACGGAATTTTTCCAGGGATTTCCTTGGAATCCCAATCCCAATGAAATTTAATCAAGCGAATCGAAATGCAGCCTACCCGCGAAAGTATCGACGGAATATACTCATTAATTTCCCCAGATTTAGCCATTTTTGCAGTAATGTAAGTTCAACTGCTTTTATCCGTTAATAAATTCGCTAAATTGACAACAATAGAAATA
This sequence comes from Macrostomum hystrix, assembly GCA_950097015.1. Classification (NCBI taxonomy): domain Eukaryota; kingdom Metazoa; phylum Platyhelminthes; family Macrostomidae; genus Macrostomum; species Macrostomum hystrix. Next base: position 1,488,108 of record CATNEN010000008.1, read on the forward strand.
AAAATTGTGCTTGTTGCCATGCTTTGTGTACTTGGCCTGCTAACCAGTTTTTTTACCTGCTAAGCTCTGCTAATGCTGCTATAGAGCAAGTGCGAATTTAGATATGCGATTTTCTACTTTTTTATCAATTAAGAAAATATCTAACTGGCATTTGTACGATACTTTTTGTTTGTCTGTCAGAAACCCTTCATATAATTCGCTATCGGAAAATAATATCAGCACGTCGCTGCTGCCAAACATTTGTTGGCCAGTTTTTTGTCTTTTTTTACTGTTGGACAAGCTGTTCGCTTTTCGACTAAATTTACTTTCTGTTGTAATCATATTCCTTTCTCTATCCACTGGGTCAAGCAGTGTGGGTCATGTAGGTGAATGAAGTGGGTCATGTATGTGAATGAAGTGGGTCATGTATGTGAATGAAGTAGGTCATGTATGTGAATGAAGTGCGTCATGTATGTGAATGAAGTAGGTCATGTTACTCATGTATGAGAATGAAGTGGGTCATGTATATGAATGAAGTGCGTCTTGTATGTGAATGAAGTGGGTCATGTATGAGAATGAAGTAGGTCATGTATGTGAATGAAGTGGGTCATGTATGTGAATGAAGTGGGTCATGTATGTGAATGAAGTAGGTCATGTATGTGAATGAAGTGGGTCATGTATGAGAATGAAGTGGGTCATGTAGGTGAATGAAGTGGGTCATGTATGTGAATGAAGTGCGTCTTGTATGTGAATGAAGTGGGTCATGTATGAGAATGAAGTGGGTCATGTATGTGAATGAAGTGCGTCTTGTATGTGAATGAAGTGGGTCATGTATGAGAATGAAGTGGGTCATGTATGTGAATGAAGTGGGTCATGTATGAGAATGAAGTGGGTCATGTATGAGAATGAAGTAGGTCATGTATGTGAATGAAGTGCGTCATGTATGTGAATGAAGTAGGTCATGTTACTCATGTATGAGAATGAAGTGGGTCATGTATATGAATGAAGTGCGTCTTGTATGTGAATGAAGTGGGTCATGTATGAGAATGAAGTAGGTCATGTATGTGAATGAAGTGGGTCATGTATGTGAATGAAGTGGGTCATGTATGTGAATGAAGTAGGTCATGTATGTGAATGAAGTGGGTCATGTATGAGAATGAAGTGGGTCATGTAGGTGAATGAAGTGGGTCATGTATGTGAATGAAGTGGGTCATGTATGTGAATGAAGTAGGTCATGTATGTGAATGAAGTGCGTCATGTATGTGAATGAAGTAGGTCATGTTACTCATGTATGAGAATGAAGTGGGTCATGTATATGAATGAAGTGCGTCTTGTATGTGAATGAAGTGGGTCATGTATGAGAATGAAGTGGGTCATGTATGTGAATGAAGTGGGTCATGTATGAGAATGAAGTGGGTCATGTATGAGAATGAAGTGGGTCATGTATGAGAATGAAGTGGGTCATGTATGAGAATGAAGTGGGTCATGTATGTGAATGAAGTAGGTCATGTATGTGAATGAAGTGCGTCATGTATGTGAATGAAGTAGGTCATGTTACTCATGTATGAGAATGAAGTGGGTCATGTATGTGAATGAAGTGGGTCATGTATGTGAATGAAGTGGGTCATGTATGAGAATGAAGTGGGTCATGTATGTGAAAGAAGTGGGTCATGTATGTGAATGAAGTGGGTCATGTATGTGGCTTAGTAGGTCATGTATGTGAAAGAAGTGGGTCATGTATGTGAATGAAGTGGGTCATGTATGTGAATGAAGTGGGTCATGTATGTGAATGAAGTGGGTCATGTATGTGAATGAAGTGGGTCATGTATGTGAATGAAGTGGGTCATGTATGTGAATGAAGTGGGTCATGTATGTGAATGAAGTGGGTCATGTATGTGAATGAAATGGGTCATGTATGTGAATGAAGTGGGTCATGTATGTGAATGAAGTGGGTCATGTATGTGAATGAAGTGGGTCATGTATGAGAATGAAGTGGGTCATGTATGTGAATGAAGTGGGTCATGTATGTGAATGAAGTGGGTCATGTATGTGAATGAAGTGGGTCATGTATGTGAATGAAGTAGGTCATGTATGTGAATGAAATGGGTCATGTATGTGAATGAAGTGGGTCATGTATGTGAATGAAGTGGGTCATGTATGTGAATGAAGTGGGTCATGTATGTGAATGAAGTGGGTCATGTATGTGAATGAAGTGGGTCATGTATGTGAATGAAGTGGGTCATGTATGTGAATGAAGTGGGTCATGTATGTGAAAGAAGTGGGTCATGTATGTGAATGAAGTGGGTCATGTATGTGGCTTAGTAGGTCAGGCCATACAGGTAATGTTTTAAGGGAAATGAGTCAGGCAGTTAGAGTCCGTTTTAAAGAACTTTTTCAACAAAACTGAATATCATTTTGTCTACTTTTAGTAGTATACGCTTGGCTACTCGTATTTTTATTCCAGTCGATCCGGGCACAATTTGAAGCGGCCGTCCGCGTCGTCAGCAGCCTGTCCGACCGTGTCGAATGTGGCAACGGCGAGCCTTCCAATCTGTTGGGCGATCGGCGGCGCCTGTTGAAGTTCTACTCCCTGTACCGGCAGGCCATGCTGGGTCCGTGTCGATCGCCGCCCCCGCCGCAGTCGGCCGCAGCGAGCTGGGCCAAATGGTCCGCCTGGTCGGCACTGGGCAGTCTGCCGCGTCGGCTGGCGATGCGCGCCTACGTTGAAGAGTTGCGCGATCTGGCGCTGACGGCGCCGGTTGAAACGCCGGAGATGGCGCGATTTCTCAGTCTGATCAGCGACGGAATCGAAGAGGTCGACGTTAACGGCGACGGCGCGATGGGTTGGGAAGCGCCGGCTCCGGTGCCAACTTATCCCATTGACGAGCCGATTAGTGAGGGCGAGGACGAGGAGACTGGCTGCGCTCAACCGAACGGCGAGGGCGAGGATCTTTGCATTGATGTCGGAATTGAGAAAGGCGAGGGCGAGGATGATGGAAGCGATGCCGGAAGTGAGAAAGGCGAGGGCGATGGAAGCGATGCCGGAAGTGAGAAAGGCGAGGGCGATGGAAGCGATGCCGGAAGTGAGAAAGGCGAGGGCGATGGAAGCGATGCCGGAAGTGAGAAAGGCGAGGGCGAGGATCATGGAAGCGATGCCGGAAGTGAGAAAGGCGAGGGCGAGGATCATGGAAGCGATGCCGGAAGTGAGAAAGGCGAGGGCGAGGATCATGGAAGCGATGCCGGAAGTGAGAAAGGCGAGGGCGAGGACGATGGAAGCTATGTCGCAAGTGAGAAAGGCGAGGGCGAGGATAATGGCAGCGATGCCGAAAGTGAGAAAGGCGAGGATCCTAAAAGTAATTTAGAAACTGCGAATGGTGAGAGCGATGAAAATGGCGGAAACGAATCATCCCGTTCCCATGATTGCGAGGATTCTATGAGTGATGCTGTAAATAAGAATCCCAAAGACAGAAATGATTGTAGCTGCGACTTGGTTTGTCACGTCAACAGCTCGACGAACAAGACTTCATCGCCATCGCTGTCAGCCTGGCACTGCCGACCAGCGGAGGCGTTGGCTCGCCTGCAGGCAGATCTTCTGCGCCTGCTGTCCGCCTCCTCGGCGTCGACTAGCCTAGGGCGAGGGCCAGTGCAATCGTTGTGTCAAAATCTGATTGAAAATTGGCGCCATGTTGCCATTTCGACATTATCTGCGGCCGCTGCGGCCACTTGGCTATTTTTGTTGCTACGGCGACGGCGTAGATTGCGTCACTGATTTTCAGCTTGGACTAATTTTTGTCATTTCATATGCTTATGTACGAGCTAGTTTGAAAGATTTTTATGTTTTCTCCTGCAGCTAAGTCTTCTAGCTTCTATTCTAATTTGTGTCTAGTCATTCTGTTTATTTCTTTATTTATCACACAGTTTTTATTACTAATTCTATGTTCGAAGCGAAAACTATTTTGTATGCACATGCGCACTTATTTTACTTCAAGTAGTGTACACGTAAAACGCTACCGTTTTTTCTTTTTATCCAAAGATTACTCCTTTTTTTATCTGTCAACAACGAGCCTAAAATCGTGATATGTTTCAGTGCATTTTAAGTTGCGTCTACTGTGCTTGAGTCTTAGTCGCGTTTTGTGAATAATTTTGTATGCAACCTAACATTTTTACGAGGTAAATAAATAAGCTGGAATTGAATGGTACTTAGATAATTTTTTGCATGAATAGTAGAAGATAAATTCAATAGATAAATCCTTTTGTAAATGCCTCACTTATCTTTTTTATATTAATGATTTAGGCCATCTAAAAAAGCTAGGTGTTAGAGACTAGATGAGCTAAATATGAGACACTAGATAAGGCAGATATTATAGACTAGATGAGGGAGATACGAGAGACTAGATGACGTAGATAAGAGAGACTAGATGAGGGAGATAAGAGAGACTAGATGAGGTAGATAAGAGAGACTAGATGAGGTAGATAAGAGAGACTAGATGAGGGAGATAAGAGAGACTAGATGAGGTAGATAAGAGAGACTAGATGAGGTAGATAAGAGAGACTAGATGAGGTAGTTAAGAGTAGCTTGATGAGGTAGATAAGAGAGACTAGATGAGGTAGATAAGAGAGACTAGATGAGGTAGATAAGAGAGACTAGATGAGGTAGATAAGAGAGACTAGATGAGGTAGTTAAGAGAGACTAGATGAGGTAGATAAGAGAGACTAGATGAGGTAGATAAGAGAGACTAGATGAGGTAGATAAGAGAGACTAGATGAGGTAGATAAGAGAGACTAGATGAGGTAGTTAAGAGTAGCTTGATGAGGTAGATAAGAGAGACTAGATGAGGTAGTTAAGAGTAGCTTGATGAGGTAGATAGGAGAGACTAGATAAGAGGAATTAGATAAACTATGAGTCAGTTGTCCAGAGACACTAGATACGGTAAGTGCGTAGTAAAATCAATATGAGTTTAGTATTGCACTTGCACTTTATGTTGCAAAACTTGTAATAACTCACACAAAGCTAAATTAGCTTGATCTAAAATCTGCATGTAGAGAAACGAAATGCGCAGGATTTTAATTTTTGATAATATTATCAATGAGACTTATTATAAATTTGACTTGGTATCCGCACATTATTTAGCGTAACACAGACAGTGCGCGTAATAGGTAAAAAATTTTTACACCTATAGTTGTGTGCCTCATCGATCATGTAGAATAAAAAAATCGTGTTTTAGGCTTTCATCACCGGATGTGTGAATCTGTGAACCATATATTATTAGTGTCGGCGAAAATTATGTTTATGTCGGCCTTTTGTTGATCTGACAGATACACATTATAAGTAAGCAATAGTTTAATAATATATTTGCATAACCGACTGCACTAAGGGTATTGTGTGTTACGGGCATGACTTGGCATAAAAAACCTGAAAATTATGATTAAAGGCAAATAATAATTTGCCATAAATTGTCGTTGACTTTGGCAAACCGGCGACAAACACTTGTTGGGAGTTCCTCCATTATTGACTCACTTCACTTGAGTTCATTGCCTTCCGAGGAGTCCCGCTTCTTGCCTGAAAATTACCTTTTCTTTTTTTAAAAGGCCGCACACACTAAACGAAATATCTGAAGATTGGTTAATCGACCTAATCAGACCTGTGTGTGTTATCGCTCAATATGTATTGATTTTACCAGCTAGATTTAGGGACAATTTTTTCTTGCCACAAATTCGTTTACTGTTTGCCTATTGTTTCCCATTTCGTTCTCATTCCTACCCTGATCCTATTATTATCCCCATCCTATTATTATCCTGATCCCATTCCCATCCTGATCCTGATCACATTTCCATCCTGATCCCATTCCCATCCTGATCCCATTCCCATCCTGATCCTGATCCCATTCCCATCCTGATCCTGATCCCATTCCCATCCTGATCCTGATCCCATTGCCACCCTGATCCAATCCCCATCCTGATCCCATTGCCACCCTGATCCCATTCCCATCCTGATCCAATCCCCATCCTGATCCCATTGCCACCCTGATCCAATCCCCATCCTGATCCCATTCCCATCCTGATCCAATCCCCATCCTGATCCCATTGCCACCATGATCCAATCCCCATCCAGATCCCATTGCCACCCTGATCCCATTCCCATCCTGATCCTGATCCCATTCCCATCCTGATCTTGATCCCATTCCCATCCTGATCCTGATCCCATTCCCATGCTGATCCTGATCCCATTGCCACCCTGATCCTGATCCCATTCCCATGCTGATCCTGATCCCATTGCCACCCTGATCCTGATCCCATTCCCATGCTGATCCTGATCCCATTGCCACCCTGATCCTGATCCCATTCCCATCCTGATCCTGATCCCATTCCCATGCTGATCCTGATCCCATTGCCACCCTGATCCTGATCCCATTCCCATCCTGATTCTGATCCCATTGCCACCCTGATCCTGATCCCATTCCCATCCTGATCCCATTCCCATCCTGATCCCATTCCCATCCTGATCCCATTCCCATCCTGATCCCATTCCCATCCTGATCCCATTCCCATCCTGATCCCATTCCCATCCTGATCCCATTCTCATCCTTATCCCGTTCTCACCCTAATTCCAATCCTATCCTGACCCCATCCTCACCCTGATCCTAATTCTTTTCCAGCCTCGAGTTCGTGACGCAAAGAATCACAAACACATGCCAGATTTTATGGGGACAGGTGCACATGTCTTGTTTGTTTGCTAGTTAACCTGCTGGTGGTGCAAATCTTCGCGTTAAGCCTCTGCCCTTGTCAGTCAGCTGCCTTGATTAGAGCTTCGCGCAGCAGACTGGCACACACAAAATCTAGCTACCCGAATCATTTGCCCTGGTCTGGCAAAACACTGAATTCTCCCCTGCTCCCTCCTCTAAAAGCAACTCCATCGCTTGGCTCTCTCTGGTGGCTAAAAGGGCGGAAAACGTTAACGCAATTACCTGCGGGCAAAATATTTGATTTCGACTTAGTTAAGCGGACAGAGAGAGGCAGCAATGTCGCCGGGTAAAAAAGGTAAAGGGGAGAAAGGATGGAGACTTAACTGGGCGAAGGAGAGGGTGGAGCCACTTTTTGCCCCGAAGCGAAAAGAGAGAACTGGTCCGGTCATGTGATCATTTGGAGAAGCAAGAATTGGGAGGAGCTGTAGCACTCTGGACTGTACCCGCAAACTCTCAGCATCCTAGATGGACAAGTGATAGGGAGGCTGACTGATACGACTTACAAGGATACCCGGAGGGTAGAAAAAGCAGCAGATGATAGATTGGGAGGTAGAGAGTGTAGATAAAGCGGTAGAGAATTCAGATAAGGATATGGATAATATAGATAAGCAGGTGGATAATATAAATAATGAGGTGTAGAATTCATATAAGGAGGTGGATAATATAGATAAGGAGGTAGATAGTATAGATAAGGAGGTGGATGGTATAGATAAGGAGGTAGATAGTATAGATAAGGAGGTGGATGGTATAGATAAGGAGGTGGATGGTATAGATAAGGAGGTAGATAGTATAGATAAGGAGGTGGATGGTATAGATAAGGAGGTAGATAGTATAGATAAGGAGGTGGATGGTATAGATAAGGAGGTAGATAGTATAGATAAGGAGGTGGATGGTATAGATAAGGAGGTGGATATTATAGATAATGAGGTGGATAGTATAGATAAGGAGGTGGATGGTATAGATAATGAGGTGGATAGTATAGATAAGGAGGTGGATGGTATAGATAAGGAGGTGGATATTATAGATAATGAGGTGGATAGTATAGATAAGGAGGTAGATAGTATAGATAATGAGGTGGATAGTATAGATAAGGAGGTGGATGGTATAGATAAGGAGGTGGATAGTATAGATAATGAGGTGGATAAGGAGGTGGATGGTATAGATAATGAGGTGGATAGTATAGATAAGGAGGTGGATGGTATAGATAAGGAGGTGGATGGTATAGATAAGATGGATAATCATGTAGAGAGGGAAGAAAAGGTCAAGGAGGTAGAGAGTGGCAAAGTGGCGAAGAATAAGTACAGGATAGGTTCCGAGACTGGAATCATTTAGAAGCACATCAAGAAAGGTAAGAGATCGATTTAGAAAAGGGAGCACTGAGCTGAGCTTATTATTTGAGGCACTTCACAGGTGACAAACTATATAGTGTTTAGGCTTGCAGCTTAGAAATAAAGAGCAGTGAATTTAGCGATTAACCATTAATTATGTCGCCAAATAGCCAATGAACTTTTCCTTTGTCTGTCCGACACTTAATCAGTGAAAAGTCACTTCAACACTCAACAGCAGCTGTGACTGTGAGGCAGTTCAATTTTTTTCCCTGAGAAGTGCATCGAGTCAACAATAAATTAAAGTTTTATATTCGTCTAACTTTAAAAAAAGTCGGCTCCTAAATTATATTTCTATCAGGCAATGTATTCAGAATTTTTATTGCAGCACCAGCAGCAGCAGAAATCGTTAGGGTGTAAAAGTGTAACAATTTTATGACTACAGACGGTAAAAAATTAATTGCACAGTTTTTTTCTAAACTAGGTTTCTTGCCTGGAAAAAGTCTGCTTTGATTAGGGATCCTGTTTAGACATACTTTTATACTAATAGATTTTCCGAATCGATTTATTATGTACACTTGGATGTGAAATTTTAATACTTAAAGTATAATTGCGTCCAAATAACTTAGTCGACTCTAGCCAATCGGGGCGCGGTTCAAACCCCTGTACACTCACTGCGTCCACCCCACGACCTAGCATTAATACGCGTAGATAAGAACAGTAGCGACCTAAAGTTTCTGCCGGGGTAACGCTATGTACACAGTCTAGTAAATTCTAATTTGAGCTAGCCAATCACAATCGAAAGAGATTGATACCAAAAATCTTACACACGATTCAACAATCCAAGCGGAAGCAAGCGGTGACTGACGCGCTCTTTTACTCATTTTCTGCTTTACTGCAACGGTTTTATTAAAATTGCTGACAATACTTGTCTATAGGATAGTGCGAAAACTGCAGCAACACATGCACACACAAGTTAGAGCACTGTGTCATATCAGGCGGGGTAGGGCAGTTGCTAGTAGAGACACAACACCGTTTTATTCCAAGGTAAATTACATGCCTTTCTTTATTCTTGAGACAGACAGACTCAGTTGACAGCGGCCTCACAAACAGACGCACACGCACTCAGACCGTTGCTGACAGGTGCGACCTCCCCTCCTGGCAACCCCGGAGCCGACAACTTCTGGTAAAGAAGAAGAAAGCGAAAAAAGGTGGGTATGGGGCTGAATTTCCGCCCTGTGTTCCCTTAGCCAACCCCACCTACCAAGCCTGGTGGGCCATTGGTCAATGCACTTCGAGTGTGATTGGTCTCTCTCCCAATCTTAAAGTTAGAAATCTCCCGGCCATTTTTTTAATAGACGAGATCCTCTTGGAGACAATGTTTGTTGTCATTAGAGCTTTGATTGAGTATATACCTTCTTGTCTTCTTTGGCCAGTCACGCAAATGCTTACAATAACCGGTAAGAGATTGCTGCTGCTGCTGCTGCTGCTTGTCCTGTGCTCAGCCCTCGCTGCTGCCGAGTCAAGTGAGTCTTTTTAGTCTCGTCCTTCGGATAAACGCAAATTCAGCTTGTACTTTTCGGTTCATTTCTTTTAGACTGATTAGGCAACTTTGCCGCTTAATATTTGCATAAAATGCTGCCCACTTTCTAGCGTGCAATGATGAAAAAATATCATCGATTGTAAATCAACTTGTTGCTTGCACTTTTTTGGACAAATGTGCAGGAAAATGAGAGCGCAAGATAAGGGGTAAAAATTATGGGATAATGCACAAAGTTTCCCTCCCGCCATAATCAGTTTTTTTCTTTCGAATTTTTGCAAGGCCTGCCAACAGACCTGCTGTCTTACTTGTAGTCAGTTTTTTGAAGAAAAAAAAACGTAAATCTTTACAATTTTTGCAACCGGCAATCTGGCCATGCTTCTTCATTGGTTCTGCATTTTGTGCTGACAATTTACTGCCTTTTAGTCTTAGAATTCATTGGCTTTTTAACTGCTCCACACCCACATCTCTCTCCAGTGTCTCCATCTCCTCTCTATGTTATTTTTGCATAACAACACCTGTTTTACATGTCCTTATTATCCGTGTCTGTTGGTTCTGCATGTAGTTTAACGCTAGTTAAATTTCATACGAATCCTTAAAAATGAAACTGCTTTAAGAGGTTAATCTGGTTAGCCAATAATAAATTGGCTTCACTAAACTAGGACGTTCCACTTAATTTCTCAACAGAGATTAATAAATATTCTAAGAATGATTGGAACCTTATTTAGGCTTAGTTTCGGATCCAGTGCATAGAAATAACTGACAGCTGTGAATCAGGCAGAGACTGTTTTTGAACTATGTGTTCATACAATTCGCTGAATATGAAAATAAAGTAATGCTTGACTTGATTCACAGTTTTGTCTGCTTAATCAACAAAATAAATTATTGTATTTAGGAATTCACAACCCTACTGCGCTACTAATATAAGTAGAAGTCAGCAAATTTCTAGCCAAAAATAAATTTCCAATCGTATATATATGGAGGGAAGGACGCGGGTGGGAAGCAGTTCCCATAGGCAACTAAAGCCATATTCCTCCTGCAAGCGAGTTATGAATTCGGGGTGCATCATTTCGCTACTTGGCTGCTTTGTTACTGTTGCCATGGCAACCAACGATACAACACCAATAGCGATGGCGGTGACAGACGAGCAGAGGCTTCTTGGCGCCCTGCTAACCGGCTATGAGGCCGCATCGCGGCCCACCTTGAATGCAGCCGCGACTGTGGAGGTCCGCTTCCAGATCGCCATGGTTCAAATATCCCAACTGGTGAGGTGCTGACTGTGCCGACTACCCGGATCTGCTTTGCGAGTGGCGCTGCTTCAATAACAATGCCCCCTAAACTACATAGATAGATAGCTGTTAAAATCAATTAAATCTTTCTTCATGTGTTATTTATGTTTCTAGATCATAATTAAAGCAGCCAGCCACTCGTGAAATCATTTAACTATTTTTCGCGCTCTCACAGGCGACAGGCCGCTCATAAGCGTTGGCAAGCGCAAGCCTGACGAGCAGCAGCTCATGGAGAGCCTTCTGGCCCGCTATGACCCCTCCGTGAGGCCCGTCATTAACGCCTCCGACCAGGTCACCGTCCGGTTCGGCTTTGCACTCATTCTCATCACTGACATGGTCAGTTGGTGCCTCCTCCGCCTCCTCTGCCTCCTCTGCCTCCTCTGCCTCCTCTGCCCCCTCTGCCTCCTCTGCCTCCTCTGCCTCCTCTGCCTCCTCTGCCTCCTCTGCCTCCTCTGACTCCTCTGACTCCTCTGCCTCCTCTGCCTCCTCTGCCTCCTCTGCCTCCTCTGCCCCTCTGCCTCCTCTGCCCCCTCTGCCTCCTCTGCCTCCTATGCCTCCTCTGACTCCTCTGCCTCCTCTGCCCCTCTGCCTCCTCTGTCTCCTCTGCCCCCTCTGCCTCCTCTGCCTCCTTTGCCCCCTCTGCCCCCTCTGCCTCCTCTGCCTCCTCTGCCCTCTCTGCCTCCTCTGCCTCCTCTGCCCCCTCTGCCTCCTCTGCCTCCTCTGCCTCCTCTGCCTCCTCTGCCTCCTCTGCCCTCTCTGCCTCCTCTGCCTCCTCTGCCTCCTCTGCCCTCTCTGACTCCTCGGCCTCCTCTGCCCCCTCTGCCTCCTCTGCCTCCTCTGCCTCCTCTGCCCCCTCTGCCTCCTCTGCCCCCTCTGCCTCCTCTGCCTCCTCTGCCCTCTCTGCCTCCTCGGCCTCCTCTGCTTCCTCTGCCTCCTCTGCCTCCTCTGCCTCCTCTGCCTCCTCTGCCTCCTCTGCCCTCTCTGACTCCTCGGCCTCCTCTGCCCCCTCTGCCTCCTCTGCCTCCTCTGCCTCCTCTGCCCCCTCTGCCTCCTCGGCCTCCTCTGCCTCCTCTGCCCTCTCTGACTCCTCGGCCTCCTCTGCCTCCTCTGCCTCCTCTGCCTCCTCTGCCTCCTCTGCCTCCTCTGCCTCCTCTGCCTCCTCTGCCTCCTCTGCCTCCTCTGACTACTTTTACACTTCCTCTATCTGTCTGCTAAACAGTATCACCAAATTAAAAACTTAGAATTTAGAAATTTATAAAAATAATCTACACTCCGCAATGCTACTCATTCCCGTATTTTTTATGCTGAAAATAAGATTTTTGCTTTCAAAATTGAAGGCCATTCGAATTTGATTGGCTAAGATTCTTATTCACGTGCTCCTTGAGGATCGTTGGCGAAATAGGGAGTTCCGTCCACTCTAACCTCTAGGACCAATCAAATCTGGGCTAACGTTGAGTACTTCGTCAAGAAAATTCAGCATTTTATGTATAGTCGATGAGTTGCCACAGGAAGTGGCATTGACAATCTTTTTTTACATCAAGATTCTCCCCCTGTCACAGTTAATGAAGTGTTGATAAAGTGAATAAGTATATATACTGTTATACGCGTGTCAGAGCTCTCTGAATTGTGTAATGAATCGAGAAATTGTCATTTTTTCTGATTCTGGTGTGTCGCTTCAGCAAAGTTGCAGAGTTCCTAGTCTCTCACTGCCCACTCTACTATGCTGCTCATGTTAGAATAGTTTTAGTCCCATCGTATATTCGCATTTAGGAAGTTGGGATTCTTTTAATTATCTCTCTGTCTCCCTCCCTCTCTCTATCAAGATAAGGCTTTATATTAAAAATTCTCTTTGTGACTTTTAATTCATACCCTTGGGAAATCATTATCCCGATCTCTCCCGCAAGTTAATCCTATAATTGCGGAATGGAGGATGAAATTTGACGAACCTAACAGATTTTTTCAGGGCTCGTTTTAGATTACCGCGATTCTATATTTGAAAGCCTGGGTTCTATCAATCATTTGAGATCTATAGACATTAGGAGATCTAAGGACGATCTGAAATCTATAGATGACGATATGAAATCTATAGACGATGAACCAAAATCAAAAGATAATTAGTCTGAAATCTAGAGACGATAACAGGAAATCAATAGATAATGCCGACAAATCTATAGATGGCAATTAGAGATCAATTGATGATAATCTGAAATCAATAGATAAACAACTGTAATCTCTAGACTGTGACCTGTAATCTATAGATTGGGATTAATAAATCTATAGATAATATGCAACAAAATGAAAACAATTAGAATTTTTGTGAGGCCTTTAATGCAATATAAAACCATTTACTACATCGAACAATTCGCAATTCAAAATTTCAGGATGAAGTCAATCAGGTTCTCACCACAAATGTTTGGCTGGAACAGGTGAGTATTAACAAATCAAGCGTTCGATTTTAAACCTGAAATGACAAGCTGCTGATTAAGATCATGAAATTGTCTGTTTTAGTGCTGATTTTTATCGCTACCAAAATATGACTTTACGCCTGCGAAACACCAGCCAAAAGTGGATGATAAATAATCTGAATTATATGTATTTTTGGATTCGGGTCATAAATGCGAGTCGTAAGTTTTTATACTAGACCAAAATGAAACTTCGAAATAACCGAAATAAATTTTCAAATAAAAGTTTATAAACTTAAAACAAACGTAAACGTAATATTCGGAATAAACTTTTTGCCTTATCATATTAGTTTGAACGACTAAGGAATTACTTGTATTTTTTAAGCGTTAAAAAAAAAAATTCTTTGTACATCATATTTCGTTTTTTTTTTTTTTTTTTTTAATTTATGTTAATGTGATTCGAAAGTTGAAAAATACATGAAACTTAAAACTTTTAAGTGAATAATTGAACCAAAAATCGTTTACATTATAGTAGTATGTATATTAAAAAGATTACTAGACAAAATATGTTTTTTGCTTGTCAAATCTGACGTCAGATTTGTTTTAATTAAAATTGCGTCCGTAAAAAAAATAAATGAAAAATGACTTTATGTATATTAGAAGAAACGGCTATATAGTTTTCTTTATGGCTTCGATTTGGAATTGAAACTGATTTCATAAATCAAGATATCAAACTGATTGCTGTGCATTTTAGGATAAAATGGGGATATCGTGTCAACCGGCATCCCGAATCAACTTTCCCACCCTGCCTCCATGCCAATAAATGCCACCCACTGCTTTGGACTCGCTTTGGCCGCTGTTAAAGCCGATCAGGAAATTGTGTTTTTTTCTCCGCATTCGATAAAACCCGCCCTATTTATGCAAATTTGGTTAGCGACACAAAATATCCCCTCCCTGATTGATCCCACCGCCTCCCCACCGTCCTAGGAGTGGCACGACGAACGCCTCCACTGGGACCCGAGGCTGTACAATGGGCTGGAGATTTTGCGCATCCCCTGCCAGAAGATCTGGCTGCCGGACATTGTGCTTTATAATAGGTGAGGCCGAGTCTTTCTACTCTTAGTAGGCCAGTAAAGCGTTTCTTTGCTATTTTTGTCAACGGAAGTCTATTATTTGACACGTCACATAGACACGGGAATGAATGGTATAAAGTATGAGGATCCATTCTCTAAATAAAAATGCCAAGACAGTGATACATCAGTAGATATTGCTGTGTACATCTGTTCAGTCTGCGCAATTGGGGAATTCCGTGGGGAAGAGGTATTTCAAATACTCAAATTTTTTTGCAAAAGTTTCAGAAACAACCGAAGAAACAACTTCCAGAATCACAAAACATCGTCATCGTCGAGATATTCAACGATTCTCGTCCGGGGTGTCTGGTGGCAAAAGCCACAAGTATAGACATCAATTTTCTGCTCACAAAATATTATTGTTGATTGTAGTTTATTTTTAACCAAGAGGAAAACTTAGCGCTGTTGACTAAACTCATTGACAGCGCTGACGACTTCACAACCGGTTACATGCAGAGCAAGGCCATGGTTGATGCCAACGGCACCGTGTTCTGGCCTCCACCGGCTAAGCTGCGCTCCACCTGCAAGATTGACATCACCTATTTCCCGTTCGACGATCAGGTGTGCACTATGAAATTCGGCTCCTGGACCTACGACGGCTATCAGGTTAACATCACCAAGAAGTGAGGATCTCAATCATGATTAATCCCTTTTCAATTTGCTAACTATTTGTTATTCTCTATATGGCCAACCATCCGTTTTCCCTAAAGGATTTCCCAAGATGAGAAGTTTTCCCTAGATGAAAGGTTTTCCCTAGACGAGAAGTTTTCCCTAGACGAGAAGTTTTCCCTGGACGAGAAGTTTTCCCTAGATGAGAAGTTATCAATTGATAATTAATTATCCCTTAGTGAAAATAAATTACCCACAAGAAAAAAAATATCTCTAGATACGCTGGTAATTAGATAATTGTGCTGATATGCTAATTATGCTTATAGTGATAAATATGATTATGACTAGATATAAATGCGACTTATAGGATCGTTGACTCACTTAACTTTCAGGCGCGACCAAGTTGACTTTCAGAACTATGTTCAGAGCGGCGAATGGAATCTAATTAGGATCGACGTGGAACGGCAAGAGGTTTGGCAACCTTCTAGCTTTTGAGTCTTTGTCTGTGTATAGTTGTCTGTTCGTTTATTTTTTAGATTAGATTTTTAGTTCAGGCTTTGACCATTCTCGCTATGGCTCCTGCTTCGATTCTTAAGCTCCTGCTTCGATTCTTAAGCTCCCGCTTCGATATTTAAGCTCCCGCTTCGATTCTTAAGCTCCTGCTTCGATTCTTAAGCTCCTGCTTCGATTCTTAAGCTCCCGCTTCGATATTTAAGCTCCTGCTTCGATTCTTAAGCTCCTGCTTCGATTCTTAAGCTCCTGCTTCGATTCTTAAGCTCCTGCTTCGATTCTTAAGCTCCTGCTTCGATTCTTAAGCTCCTGCTTCGATTCTTAAGCTCCTGCTTCGATTCTTAAGCTCCCGCTTCGATTTTAAGCTCCTGCTTCGATTCTTAAGCTCCTGCTTCGATTCTTAAGCTCCTGCTTCGATTCTTAAGCTCCTGCTTCGATTCTTAAGCTCCTGCTTCGATTCTTAAGCTCCCGCTTCGATATTTAAGCTCCCGCTTCGATTCTTAAGCTCCTGCTTCGATTCTTAAGCTCCTGCTTCGATTCTCGCTATGGCTCCTGCTTCGATTCTCGCTATGGCTCCTGCTTCGATTCTCGCTATGGCTCCTGCTTCGATTCTTAAGCTCCCGCTTCGATTCTTAAGCTCCTGCTTCGATTCTTAAGCTCCTGCTTCGATTCTCGCTATGGCTCCTGCTTCGATTCTCGCTATGGCTCCTGCTTCGATTCTCGCTATGGCTCCTGCTTCGATTCTCGCTATGGCTCCTGCTTCGATTCTAGTGAAGGCTCCTGCTTCGATTCTAGTGAAGGCTCCTGCTTCGATTCTAGTGAAGTTTTCAGTTTCGTTGGTCTCAGGTTAAATTTCAGCTGCCTAGTTTGTGCACAATCAAAGAATAAATTGTTTGTCGCTAAAAAATAATTTTTAGAATTCGACAGAAACTATTCTAGACTACGTTTTGCAAACGAAAATATTATTCAAATGACTCTTGAAATCTCACAAGGTTACCCAACTTTCTTACAAATCTGGCCAAACTGCCCATTGCATGAAGCTCAGACTGATAAGGGCCTAGCAGAGACACACAAACGCTGCACTTAATGTCCTTTCAATGAACCCTGAAATTCAGAAATAGGTTCACAGAAAACGGGAAAGTGCGACTTGAAACTTTCCGG
The DNA here is from genome assembly GCA_950097015.1 of Macrostomum hystrix. Lineage (NCBI taxonomy): Eukaryota > Metazoa > Platyhelminthes > Macrostomidae > Macrostomum > Macrostomum hystrix. The sequence continues at coordinate 1,504,796 of CATNEN010000008.1, forward strand.
ACTTGCCCACGCAACTCGCGCGGTAGCAGGCCATAAATAGGACTCCTGAGGCGGCCAAAGATTGTCAGAACACCAACAACTGAACAGAGTGATCGAAGACCATTGGACAACAGCTTACAAATGCGGTGTCTGCCCTTGCTCCTCCACAGCTTCATTGGCTGCTGCCTGGTCCTGTGCTCCAGCGGCACTCCTTCGCCCATGAAGTTCGCCTCATTGAGTCGACAGTCGACGTCCTACCTGAGTGCCAGCCTAAAGAGCACCGGGCGCCACTTTTTGTCCCCGCTGCCAAGCGGAGTTGTGTGCCGAACTTGCTTGATCTCGTCTCTAAGGGCTCAAAGTAAGCTGGTGCGAGGCATTGTGCCGCGCTCCCAGCTGCAGGAGGGTCTCAGGTCGCACGGACTTCCACAGGCGGTCATTGACAGATTGCTAGCACTGACCTTTGTTCACTCGACAGTCTTTCAAACCTTCACATTCACGGTGAATACAATGGTTAATCGAGGATACTACCAGACCTTCATCGGAGCTGGACGTCGAGTCGATGACCAGAACGTCGAGTTTGGCGTCCTTCCCACCGTATGCAGCGCCGAGCTGGTCGCCAAGACAACGCACGTTGATCAAAGGCGCTGCAAGAGGCGCTGGTTCAAGAAGCGCTGCCACTCGTGGACTGAGCACATTCCTCGGGGACTCACGGCCGACGAGTTGCTCAAAGTGGAAGCCGCTCTGCGTCACTACGCGGGCAGGTCTGCCAGCCACTGCGAGCAAGGAATCTGGCATGACTTGAGCAGCTGTCACAGCACTGTTGAAGTTGATCTACGACGGGCTAAGCGGACAGCTGACGATCTCGCTGAAGTTCTGGACTCCAACTGACGCATCTAACTGAATATTAATTCTGCAAAACAATACATTTCTGCCAAAGTTGTTGTGCGTGCACTTATAGCTCTAAGTTGCGTGATTTTTAACAACTCTTCTATTGATTAAAACCTGATTTACAATAACAAATAAACTATCTGACGATCTTTATAATTTTTGAAAGTCTTGCGTGCCTCCCAGATGCCAACAGCTCCGTCTGAAACGTACATCATGAGAATCCAGCTCCACCCAGTCCATTCTCTGTCGATGATGTACATCCACCCAGTCCATTCTCTGTCGATGATGTACATCCACCCAGTCCATTCTCTGTCGATGATGTACATCCACCCAGTCCATTCTCTGTCGATGATGTACATCCACCCAGTCCATTCTCTGTCGATGATGTACATCCACCCAGTCCATCCTCTGTCGATAATGTACATCCACCCAGTCCATCCTCTGTCGATGATGTACATCCACCCAGTCCATCCTCTGTCGATGATGTACATCCACCCAGTCCATCCTCTGTCGATGATGTACATCCACCCAGTCCATCCTCTGTCGATGATGTACATCCACCCAGTCCATCCTCTGTCGATGATGTACATCCACCCAGTCCATCCTCTGTCGATGATGTACATCCACCCAGTCCATCCTCTGTCGATGATGTACATCCACCCAGTCCATCCTCTGTCGATGATGTACATCCACCCAGTTCATCCTCTGTCGATGATGTACATCCACCCAGTCCATCCTCTGTCGATGATGTACATCCACCCAGTCCATTCTCTGTCAATGATGTACATCTACCCAGTACATTCCCTGTCGATTATTTACAAAGCTTTGACGAACATCCTACAATCCCTAATGCCATTGCAGACAATCTACCCCATCAGCCCGGTGCCCTACCCGGACATCAAGTTCCACATCGTGATCCGTCGCCGCACGCTCTACTACCTGTTCAACATTATCTTTCCCTGCCTGTGGCTCACTGTGCTCAGCTTGCTGGGCTTCTGGCTGCCACCGGACTCCGGTGAGAAGATCACCCTGGGCATCACTGTACTCCTAGCCTTCTCAGTGTTCATGCTGCTCATAGCTGAGAACATGCCTGCAACCAGCGAGTTTGTGCCGCTGATTGGTGAGTAAATTTTGAGTCCAACTACACCATGAGTAGCAGTCGGACAGAGTAGCAAAAAAACAATTCCTAGGCATCTACCTGACCGTGACAATGTCCACCACATCGCTGTCGATTGTCCTGACCGTCTTCGTGCTGCACCTGCACCACATCGGCCCGAACGATCGTCCGGTGCCGCCGGCCGTCAAGCGGCTGCTTTTCAGCTACCTGGCGCCTCTGCTCTGCATGTCCTCCGTGGCGCGCTACGAGCGCAAGGCCCGCCGTCGGCGTCAGCGCTTCGAGGAGACGCACCAGAGCCGGATGGCTGACGCTGCCGATCCGGACGAAGTCGTTCTTGATGATTTGAACGCCGCTGCAGCTGGCGCCAGCGAGGACTGCAACGGATCGTTCGAAAAGCCGACATTCTCGTCAGGCGCATCGCCTCCGTTGGGCGACCCGGCGGTGCCGCTATACCTTCGGCGCCTGCGCCAATACGAGCAGCTGCAGCGGCACCTGCGAATGCTGATCCGGCGCCAGGCCGAAGACGAGGCCGCCCAGATGGTTATCAGCGACTGGCGAATGCTGGCGTTCATTGTTGACCGCCTGCTGTTCTGGCTGTTCCTGCTGGCTGCCTGCGTTTCCACCACCGTCATCTTGGTCATCATGCCGCTGTTCAAGCAGGTCGCTTAGCAATGCGGCTACTAAAAGCAGAGACACTGAGACAGTCTCCATGTTTGCAATCTTGCAGCTCCTTCAGCTGGCATTGCTGAATCATGTCCAACGTCTCACTTAGTGGCAGAGAGGTCTAGCCCGTTTGCCACTCGCGCCAAGGTCCCTGAGCCCGACTCCGCGGCGAGGCTACATTTATTTGTGGCACAGTCGTGGAGAGAAGGCTTAGGGACTTGTCGTGCAATTTACAGGGCCAACCTCCACACCTGTGTGAGCGTGTGCCTGTGTACGGTTTCTGTGTGTGCTCAGGAGTCAGCGGAATGGGGAGCATTGCCTTCTCGCAGGCTGCGAGTCCACTGTTGATGCGCCAGTGCAAATACATGTACGAGATATCACGTATTTTATAAATGTCTCACTTGTTAATCTCCGCGCGTGTCTATAGTCCGTTTCAGTTCTTTTGTATCAATCATATTAGTTTTTTCCTTTGTCTTGGCAACCAACTGCATCACAATGGAGGCTTTATTTGGTGAAGTTCATTCATTCAGACATCAACAGCCTTCCTAATTCAAATTCAGTACAGTACTCGTAATTTGTTTTAACAAAATTTCACAATCAATTAAGATGAATTTCTGTCGTGAATTTTCTATTAAACTCTTTTTCGCTCGATCAGTTCATTAAAAGCATGAAATTACAGGCCATCAGTGATCATAGACTTTAGATACTACTGCTTTGCTTTTGTGGAAACGACGCAACGGTGATCTTGATTGAGATGTTCAATGTGAAGTTTCATGTGATGGTCAATGTGATGTTCAATGTGAAGTTTCATGTGATGGTCAATGTGATGTTCAATGTAATGTTCAATGTGATGTTCAATGTGATGATCATTATGATGTTCATTGTGATGTTCATTGTGATGTTCAGGAGTAAGCTGAAAGTTTCCTTAATTAAAAAAATTGTATGGCAGAAAATATTCTTGACTAAAAACATAAGCAATTTTTCTTTTTAGTCATATTTCTTAACAGCAAAGTCCCGTGCTTTCGGCAAGCAATGCTCACTAAAACGCAGTAAAATGGGAAATGTGGCTCTTCAACACGTTAAAAGTTAATGCTTCACTTTATTAACTGTTAGCAGTTTAAACAGTCCTTTGAGAAATATAATGTTATAAGTAGGAACATTTGATTCCTAGAAAGTATCGGTTAAGCAAAATTTTTGTTCAATGCTGACGAAACCACACTGAAATGAGCAGATGAGAATATAGCAGTACAATACAAGTGTCATGGTTGTAAGAACTTTTATGTCCAGTTGAAATACTGGCAATACTTGTGTCGTCAAGTTTACTACGACTGCAACTCCTCTTCTTCACTGTCGTCCTTCGGCTTCATCCGGCCCGAGTAGCAGACGCTTGCGGCGAACGCCACTAGCAGCACCTGGAGAATTTAATAAATTTTAATAATTAGCTGGGAACAGTCTTGGGGTTAGAGTTTTTTGGAGGACAGGCTTGTTCGGTGTAGAGTAAGGTGGGTGCAGTCTAGGGGTTTGGTTTTTTTATTTGGGACAGGCTTGTTCGGTGTGGAGTGAGGTGGGTGGATTCTAGGGGTTAGGGTTTTTTAATTTGGGGACAGGCTGGTTTGGTGTGGAGTGAGATAAGTGCGGTTTGGGTTTTTTATTTTGGAACAGGCTTGTTCGGTGTGGAGTGAGGTGGGTGGATTCTAGGGGTTAGGGTTTTTTAATTTGGGGACAGGCTGGTTTGGTGTGGAGTGAGATAAGTGCGGTTTGGGTTTTTTATTTTGGAACAGGCTTGTTCGGTGTGGAGTGAGGTGGGTGGATTCTAGGGGTTAGGGTTTTTTAATTTGGGGACAGGCTGGTTTGGTGTGGAGTGAGATAAGTGCGGTTTGGGTTTTTTATTTTGGAACAGGCTTGTTCGGTGTGGAGTGAGGTGGGTGGATTCTAGGGGTTAGGGTTTTTTAATTTGGGGACAGGCTGGTTTGGTGTGGAGTGAGATAATTGCGGTTTGGGTTTTTTATTTTGGAACAGGCTTGTTCGGTGTGGAGTGAGGTGGGTGGATTCTAGGGGTTAGGGTTTTTTAATTTGGGGACAGGCTGGTTTGGTGTGGAGTGAGATAAGTGCGGTTTGGGTTTTTTATTTTGGAACAGGCTTGTTCGGTGTGGAGTGAGGTGGGTGGATTCTAGGGGTTAGGGTTTTTTTATTTGGGGACAGGCTGATTTGGTGTGGAGTCAAATGGGTGCATTCTAGGGGTTAGGATTTTTTATTTGAGGACAGGCTTCTTAGATGTTGTTTCTTTATGGACTGGCTTATTAGATCTAGCTCTGAGCTATAAAGCAGTTGTGGGGCATTTTGCTCACCTCAAGCAGAATCAGGGCTCCAGTGGACAGTGCAGCGTAGACAATGTTAGAATCCACAACATTCTGAATCTCGCTCCAACAGCCGTGATCATAGTTGGTGTAGGCAAGGTCGGTGTGGTTAGTCATCAGGCAGGCGGTGTAGTTGGTTGGCTTGCAGCATGTCAACGGTCTAGCCACAGCTATCGAATGAAATTAGACAAATCCAAATTTAATTTTTATTATCTCGATGGATGTTTTTATTAAACTACAAAATTTTTTACACAATAAGGATTCGAACTACGTAACTAGAAAATATTTTTTATGAGCCGGCAATAAAACAACAGAAAAACGCTAGTCATGCTACTTGGCTTCGTAAGTAGTTTATTTGAGTGTGAAAAAGTAAAATCACTTACGCGAATAGAATTTTCCGCCATAGTAAACTGTCCTAGGCCATTTCTGCGCCGTGTCGAAGTCGCGTCCGTTGTTAATGCCGCAGCAGGACAGGCTGAGGTGGAACACATTCCACAGGATCGTCTCCATGTTGGTGGCGTTGTAGCCCGAGTACTTCTCGTTGATTGCTCGCTGCATCACTCTCTTCGCTTCATTGGTAATCTAATAATTAAAGCACAAAGTTTGGTGCTTTCCTCTGCCGTTAGAACGATATTAAACTGAATCTCGCTGCAGTGTGGCGATTTTACTCACAGGCATTCGCAGGGCGTAGTACAGAACAATCAGCGCCATCTGCAGGATGATCATCGCCGATAGGCAGACGAAAAACTGAAAAGGGAAATTATAATTATTGTTATTAGAGAAGACAGACAGACAGAGAGAGGGGGCCAGGCCTGTGGCCAAAGCTCACCAGAGTCAGTACTGGCCTCCGTCGTCCGCCGCACAGCGACGCTACACCGAAGACGCCGATGATGGCTTGAACGGCTCCGACTGCGATGAATGCTATGGCGATGTTGCCTGCGATTAGGGATAAAATACCGATTGGGAGCTGAGAGAGACTGAGAGATTGGGAGCAAAAATTTTCCTCTTTATTCAATGAAATAACTTCCAGATTACGTACATCGGCATCGTCAAGATATTCAACGAGGTGTCTTGTGGGGTGTCTTGTGGAAAAAACCACCAACATAAGCTAATTAAAAAAAAACATCTCGGCTATTATTTTGTATTGATTGAATTGTTATTTATTCTAGTATTGAAACAATATGGATTCGCCAAAGAGGTTAATAAAGAGCAATGTTAGTTGTCCGTGTCGATGCTGAAGTCGGATGGCATTTGAAAGTTAGTTCATCGTTTACCGAATCAGTCATTACCCTGCCTGGTCTTTCTACTGTCAATGGCTGCGGCTGTGAAATAGGCAGGAAATCTCACCAGTGAGGCCAGGCAGCTTGTCAATGTAGGCGTAGATGTCAAACTGAGCCTCAGCTGGCACTAGAAGCAAGTTGAGCTGGCTGGAGTACGGCTGCAGGTAGCGAATCAGGGAACTTGCTGGAGCGACTTGCAGCACAAAGCCGAGAACGAAGAATATGAGACCGACCGTCTGGAGACGAATGGAAGTTAGAATCTGATTAAAGAAAAGAAAAGAAAATATTAATTGCATCCAATTAATGAACCTACCATGTAGATAATGGCTAATGCGCCACCAATCACTCGCGTTGGGTTTCTTCCGCACATTTATTTCTTATAATATCTCAAAAAGTTAAGACGATTCTAAATTGACTTTCTTCTTCTACGGTAGCAAAGCAGACTGAGAGAATTAGACGAACCTGTTCTTGTTTTGCTTTGCTAGCTCAATGGCCGACGACAATTTTTATATTAGTTGTCAGTTGTCGACTATCTGTATCACTCGGGTCCATTGTAGCGTGTGCGGGTTGGGGTGGGTGTCTGACAGCCAACCAGCTCTCGCCGTCTCTGTCTCTCAGTCTAACAAATAACGCGATATGAAAACAAAAAGCAACTTAATGTATTTAGTTTTCCAGGTGTGCAATTAGCTGGTACTCTCGGTGTACAAAATGCCATTTGATACCAAATAATTTTCTTGATATTTGCTTTAAAATCAAACCTATTTAAACCATATGGCACGATAAAACAATGGCTCATTTCTTACGAACCCACGTTGGAAGCGAAATATAAGAAACTATATTTATTAGTTATAAAGCAGCATTCATTACTATATGACACAATAAAGCTGCTATTTCAATGATAAATGAATGACTAAGGAGACATTGTAGAGGAAGAAAGGACTGTGCAGTGCTGTTGTGTGAGTCAGGTGCACACAATATCACAGCTATCTTGACCAAAACCGTTCCTATTCTCCAGAAGATATTCTAGAGAGCCTTCTCTCTTTCTTTGCTTCTAAATTGAAAACCAGCCTGATGTAAGCAGCTGCGTGCGATCTGACATTTCATCTACCCCGGAAGACTGCTAGTATAATCATTTGTTATTGCTTGGCCAGGCAAGACTGAGTGAGCTGCTTTCTCTGTCTCTCTATCTATCTATCTATCTATCTATCTATCTATCTATCTATCTATTATATCTATCTATCTATCTATCTATCTATCTATCTATCTATCTATCTATCTATCTATCTATCTATTATATCTATCTATCTATCTATCTATCTATCTATTATATCTATCTATCTATCTATCTATCTCCAAAAAACAGCCATTCAGTATATCATACGACAATGGTAATGCATTAAAAAATGCTCAAATGAACGCCTTGAAACTCTGCATCTGTTTCTATGAATAGGTCTCCCATTTGGTCTATTCTAAGTCTCTATCTTTGTCACTTAATGCCACCAAACAGCACGCGACTTGGTCGTGAGCTTATTAAAAAAGTTTTTTTTACAAAATACGTCAAACAATGAAGATGTAAGTCCTTCGACACACTTTTGAACGCGCCCACAGAATGGTCTCAAGACACCCGTAGCTACTCGTAGTAGCTACCTGAAACCTTGAAGATACTGTTTGAAGGATCACATTATTCCAGGATGACAACATTTAAATGACCGAGGATACTAAAAATGAAATTAAAAAGGCCAAATTTAAATTGAATTAAGCTGCTGTTATTGCACGTAATAGTTGCTAATCTCTAATTAATATCATGTTAACGATTTTAAAAAAAAACACGCGACATCTAGCAATATATGACAATTGCATGATAATGTAGAACAACAACATTCAATAACGTGTGTAAACATGCCTTACACAAAACTTAGCATGCGCACACACACTACTATTAGTAGATAAAAATTGTGTAGTCAGTAGTAAATAATCTAAAAAATGATTTCAAGGGTAATTGGAGTAAAAAGATATAAATAAACTCATAACGGTATAACTGTCAAAAGCACTGACATACTAACAGCTTTACCATGATCGTAGTCATTGATTCGTTCAAAATGATCACAATGGAAATTTCCTTACAATAGTTTATCATCTGTTACACTTCACCAACAAAAGCAGCATGAACTAAAAAAATAATATTATTAGTTGTTTGACTGATCATCGCTAGCTGATTCGCCAAGAACTTGCTGCTGCTGCTGCTGCAGGAAGCCGCTGGCTGCAATGGGGAAGCTGGCGTGAGGCAGGCCCAGAAGGGGCCAACAAGGATGATAAGCGCCAAAGCTGATCAACTGCTGCTGCTGTTGCTGATTGAAACGGAGTCGAAGTTCATGACTATCGTCGATATTAGCGGATGTTGATGACTGCGACGTCAGCGAAAGAGGCGCCACCGTTTGCGGCGGAGGTGGCGGCGGTGGCGGCCGCGGTGTCGGCGGTGGCTGCGGCTGCGGAGGTGGCGGTGAAAAGAACACGCCATGCCGCTGAGCAGCTAGCTTGAGTCTGGCAGTCATCTGCTTTTTCCACTTGGTCCGCCGGTTCTGGAACCAGGTCTTGATCTGGGTCTCGGTTAGGCCCAGGGCTTTGCTGAGGTCTGTCCGCTTGCTGACACTCAGGTATTTGTCGCTCTGGTTTTTCAATGCGATGTCCAATGTGATGTTCAATGTGATGTTCAATGTGATGTTAAATGTGATGTTCAATGTGATGTTCAATGTGATGTTCAATGTGATGTTAAATGTGATGTTCAATGTGATGTCCAATGTGATGTCCAATGTGATGTTCATTGTGATGTTCAATGTGATGTTCAATGTGATGTTCAATGTGATGTTAAATGTGATGTTCAATGTGATGTTCAATGTGATGTCCATTGTGATGTTCAATGTGATGTCCAATGTGATGTTCAATGTGATGTTCAATGTGATGTCCATTGTGATGTTCAATGTGATGTCCAATGTGATGTTCAATGTGATGTTCATTGTGATATTCATTAAGATATTCATTGTGATGTTCAATGTGATGTTCATTGTGATGTCCAATATGATGTTCAATGTGATGTTCATTGTGATGTTCAATGTGATGTTAAATGTGATGTCCAATGTGATGTTCAATGTGATGTCCAATGTGATGTTCAATGTGATGTCCATTGTGATGTCCAATGTGATGTTCATTGTGATGTCCAATGTGATGTTCAATGTGATGTCCAATGTGATGTTCAATGTGATGTTAAATGTGATGTTCAATGTGATGTCCAATGTGATGTCCAATGTGATGTTCATTGTGATGTTCAATGTGATGTTCAATGTGATGTTCAATGTGATGTTAAATGTGATGTTCAATGTGATGTTCAATGTGATGTCCATTGTGATGTTCAATGTGATGTCCAATGTGATGTTCAATGTGATGTTCAATGTGATGTCCATTGTGATGTTCAATGTGATGTCCAATGTGATGTTCAATGTGATGTTCATTGTGATATTCATTAAGATATTCATTGTGATGTTCAATGTGATGTTCATTGTGATGTCCAATATGATGTTCAATGTGATGTTCATTGTGATGTTCAATGTGATGTTAAATGTGATGTCCAATGTGATGTTCAATGTGATGTCCAATGTGATGTTCAATGTGATGTCCATTGTGATTTATATAAAAAGCAGGATAGTGGAATGAATACCTTGAACTCTGTCTCGAGTCGCTCGAGCTGTTTGGATGAGTAGGCCTGTCGGGGCTTCCGCTCCATGCCCGGTTTGCGCGCTCGGCGGCCCTGCTGCTTGGGCGCTGAGGGAAGTGGACGGCGATAATGTAGTTTTTTGACTATCTAGTTATCAGATATGTATCGAAAAAGGTTGGACGAAGGCAACTATTATTCGGAATTCGTAGGAGATAATTGGAAACGTCGAGTAAGGAAGCTAACAGTACAGGGGTTGGAGGTCCGGGGCCCTTAACCAAGAGGGTCAAGAGTTCGAATCTCATCAAGACATTCAAATCCACGATCGCTACACCTAACCCGGAGGAAAATGTTTGGCAGCCTCTCCAGTCCATGGACATTAATATTTTGTTTAACTGGCAATCTGGGCATAGAAATTGACCCCCTAAATATGATCCTAATCAACTAGGGGAGTCTGAAAACCGAGAGGGAGAAGCGAAAGAGATTGAGCAGCCGGCGACTATTTGCCTTTGGGAGAAAAGTGGAGAATGGGATTTCTTAGGCATCTTTGACGGCCCATTAGCTGGGGATTGGGGGAGGAGGCATAGAAGTTGAGACTTTGAGGAATGGGGAAGTGGATAAGTGGGGTAGGGTAAAAGAAAAGTGACCATGTAAAGTGGCAGAGAAATGGGGCTTTAGTGACCCGGTGTTTGCTAAGAAAACACATTCACACGTGCCCGCAGATCTGTTCTCCCATTCCCCTCCCTCTTTAACCTTTTCGCCCTATTTCGGCATCGACAAACGCTGACTTTATCAGCGGATTAACTAAATTGAAAGGCTAATTCCGCATGGGGGGACACTCGCCTGTGGGAAATTGATCATGTGCTTGTGGCAGGTTTTTTAGACCCCATTGGTCAGTGGACAGAGCCAGGCCGGAGTCATAAGCATTATGCAGATGTCAAGGTAAATAATAAATTAGTTGGCAACTGCAGTCGAGGCCCTTCGCTAGAGCTAGATATGACACGGCTCATAGAACTAGCTATGACACGGTTCATAGAACTAGCTATGACACGGCTCATAGAGCTAGATATGACACGGCTCATAGAGCTAGATATGACACGGCTCATAGAGCTAGATATGACACGGCTCATAGAGCTAGCTATGACACGGCTCATAGAGCTAGCTATGACACGGCTCATAGAGCTAGCTATGACACGGCTCATAGAGCTAGCTATGACACGGCTCATAGAGCTAGATATGACACGGCTCATAGAACTAGCTATGACACGGCTCATAGAGCTAGCTATGACACGGCTCATAGAGCTAGCTATGACACGGCTCATAGAGCTAGCTATGACACGGCTCATAGAGCTAGTGTTATCTGCATGGCTTCTACACTACTAAGCTGATAAAGTAGTATATTAAATGGTTCATTCTGCAGGTCAAAGCTAGCTCAAATTTAGAGACATCAATGAAAAATGAGAGCTGTCTCACCACCCAGCCCGAAGATGCTCTGCCTGTTCACCAGGCCTGGATACAGCCATGCCAGCTGGTTAGCCGCCGTGTCTAGCCTAGGCGGTCCTGATGTCGCAGCCGCCGCCGCCGCCGCAGCCGCCGCAGCCGCAGCAGCGGCGGCCGCCGCGGCAAACGACGACGAACCGGGCGTAAACGGAAGTCCAGCAGAGGCAGCCACAGCTGACGACGACTCGTCGTCTTCGGCCTCCGGCTCTTCATCATCCTCGCCGTCGGTTGCTCCATCGTCATAATATTCTTCATCATTGGTGCAGTCTTCGATATCTGCAGCCTCCTCAGCTCCATCACTGTCGTTGCGCCGACGATCGCAATCATCGATGGAGTCCGCGGCAGCGTTGGACGCGAACTCGCGACCTCCGTCGCTTTTGTCTCCCAAAATATCGTCAATTCCGAATCGGAATTTCGATTTAACCAAATCCATTTTGTCAGATATTCTCAAATCAAATATTAGATTGAGCGCTGTCGGCTTTTAAAATCATTATTTCGCATGGGAGTGCGGGAGCAGCCCTCACCTTATTGGTTGATTTGGAGCAGTGTGCTCACAGTCCTCCCCCCAGTCCAATCCAACCAATTAAATTTCCCTCAGCAGGATAAGAAAATCAGGCCTAGATGGGAGAAAAGGTGTATGACCAGTTGAAGAGGAGCAGTTATTTCTTCTGCTAGTTCTCATCTTTCCGCTTCAGTCGCCCCTCTCGGCCCCCCAATCTCTCCGCATCTCGAGACCCTAACAACTGGAGTTGGAGGCTGCTGCTGGCAGCTGTCGCATTCCCAAACTCTCAGCGGTGTTTAACAGCGAGGCGGGCAGGTGGGGTTGGTTGTCTGGTTACGAATGGGGGTGGGCTACCGGGCCCCCCCCCAACCGCCAAGTTTATCTATCAATTAGAAGTCTGGCATGGTTTTCATTATGGGATCTGTGTTTATGTCTCTCTTACGTGGGCGATGAAGTGCCTTGAAGCATTTCTATATTTCATCTTGAGCATGCCTGCTCATCTCTGCTGCTGCTGCTGCTGCTGCTGCTGCTGCTGTCAAGCACTCTATAACCGGCCCCTTTTTCGCTAGCTCCACCTTCTCTAATCAAATAATAATCAAAATCTTGAGCACAAGTGTGGCTCGCGCATTGAATTTGAGATGGACAAATTTATTCCGGGAACGAGTTGTTGAAAATACTCGTTTGGGATCAATTTACCTCGGGGGGATCGCGACAAACTCCGGTCCGCGGGTCAGTTATGGCTCCAAAACATGGCCGCTTTCCACTTCAAAAAATCTTCTTTCCTCTAATCTCAAATCCTATCTATCTTCTGTCTCATCTCTCACCTGTCTCATCTCTCACCTGTCTCATTTCTCACGTGTCTCATCTCTCACGTGTCTCATCTCTCACGTGTCTCATCTCTCACCTGTCTTATCTCTCACCTGTCTCATTTCTCACGTGTCTCAACTCTCACCTGTCTCATCTCTCACCTGTCTCATCTCTCACGTGTCTCATCTCTCCCCTGTCTCATCTCTCACGTGTCTCATCTCTCACCTGTCTCATCTCTCACCTGTCTCATCTCTCACCTGTCTCATCTCTCACCTGTCTTATCTCTCACCTGTCTTATCTCTCACGTGTCTCATCTCTCACCTGTCTCATCTCTCACCTGTCTCATCTCTCACGTGTCTCATCTCTCACCTGTCTCATCTCTCACGTGTCTCATCTCTCACCTGTCTCATCTCTCACCTGTCTCATCTCTCACGTGTCTCATCTCTCCCCTGTCTCATCTCTCACCTGTCTCATCTCTCACGTGTCTCATCTCTCACCTGTCTCATCTCTCACCTGTCTCATCTCTCACCTGTCTCATCTCTCACGTGTCTCATCTCTCACCTGTCTTATCTCTCACCTGTCTCATTTCTCACGTGTCTCATCTCTCACCTGTCTCATCTCTCACGTGTCTCATCTCTCACCTGTCTCATCTCTCACCTGTCTCATCTCTCACCTGTCTCATCTCTCACCTGTCTTATCTCTCACCTGTCTTATCTCTCACGTGTCTCATCTCTCACCTGTCTCATCTCTCACCTGTCTCATCTCTCACGTGTCTCATCTCTCACCTGTCTCATCTCTCACGTGTCTCATCTCTCACCTGTCTCATCTCTCACCTGTCTCATCTCTCACGTGTCTCATCTCTCCCCTGTCTCATCTCTCACCTGTCTCATCTCTCACGTGTCTCATCTCTCACCTGTCTCATCTCTCACCTGTCTCATCTCTCACCTGTCTCATCTCTCACGTGTCTCATCTCTCACCTGTCTTATCTCTCACCTGTCTCATTTCTCACGTGTCTCATCTCTCACCTGTCTCATCTCTCACGTGTCTCATCTCTCACCTGTCTCATCTCTCACCTGTCTCATCTCTCACCTGTCTCATCTCTCACCTGTCTTATCTCTCACCTGTCTTATCTCTCACGTGTCTCATCTCTCACCTGTCTCATCTCTCACCTGTCTCATCTCTCACGTGTCTCATCTCTCACCTGTCTCATCTCTCACGTGTCTCATCTCTCACCTGTCTCATCTCTCACCTGTCTCATCTCTCACGTGTCTCATCTCTCCCCTGTCTCATCTCTCACCTGTCTCATCTCTCACGTGTCTCATCTCTCACCTGTCTCATCTCTCACGTGTCTCATCTCTCACCTGTCTCATCTCTCACCTGTCTCATCTCTCACCTGTCTCATCTCTCACCTGTCTTATCTCTCACCTGTCTTATCTCTCACGTGTCTCATCTCTCACCTGTCTCATCTCTCACCTGTCTCATCTCTCACGTGTCTCATCTCTCACCTGTCTCATCTCTCACGTGTCTCATCTCTCACCTGTCTCATCTCTCACCTGTCTCATCTCTCACGTGTCTCATCTCTCCCCTGTCTCATCTCTCACCTGTCTCATCTCTCACGTGTCTCATCTCTCACCTGTCTCATCTCTCACCTGTCTCATCTCTCACCTGTCTCATCTCTCACGTGTCTCATCTCTCACCTGTCTTATCTCTCACCTGTCTCATTTCTCACGTGTCTCATCTCTCACCTGTCTCATCTCTCACGTGTCTCATCTCTCACTTGTCTCATCTCTCGCCTGTCTCATCTCTCACGTGTCTCATCTCTCACCTGTCTTATCTCTCACCTGTCTCATTTCCCACGTGTCTCATCTCTCACCTGTCTCATCTCTCACCTGTCTCATCTCTCACGTGTCTCATCTCTCCCCTGTCTCATCTCTCACGTGTCTCATCTCTCACCTGTCTCATCTCTCACCTGTCTCATCTCTCACCTGTCTCATCTCTCACCTGTCTTATCTCTCACCTGTCTTATCTCTCACGTGTCTCATCTCTCACCTGTCTCATCTCTCACCTGTCTCATCTCTCACGTGTCTCATCTCTCACCTGTCTCATCTCTCACGTGTCTCATCTCTCACCTGTCTCATCTCTCACCTGTCTCATCTCTCACGTGTCTCATCTCTCCCCTGTCTCATCTCTCACGTGTCTCATCTCTCACGTGTCTCATCTCTCACCTGTCTCATCTCTCACCTGTATCATCTCTCACGTGTCTCATTTCTCACGTGTCTCAACTCTCACCTGTCTCATCTCTCACCTGTCTCATCTCTTCCCAAAGATTTTAGGGAGAAATAACGATATTAAGATCTTTGCCGAGACAGAGCGAAAGTTTTTGACAATCTTGAGAAGAATTTTGAGTTCTCGGCAAAGCAAATTTAAATCGATGAGCACTGATCGCAGGCCTATAAATTGGATAAGATAAGACAGAATAGCTTCAAACAGTTTTATCCGTACTGATCAGTCAGATATCTCATTAAGTTGATTGTTCAATTGATTGATTTTTTCGGCCGGTTTGTGAGAAAATCAGAGAAACTTCATTAGCAGAAGAAACTGAGATTCCCCTGTATTTGAATAATTTGAATGATTTTCAATAAAGCATGGCCGAGATGGGGTCTCCCATGTGATGTTTATCCGACAATCGAAATTTTTAATTATCTCCTGGTCCTGTTCAGCAGTTTTTCTTTATAATAATTTGCTTCTTATTTCACCTCGATTACAGCGTTGGGGCGACTGAAAAAGCAGAAATTGATGGGATAAATTTAGGAAAAATATCAGACCAGTAGAATTAGCCCAGCTGAATACATATTCACAGGGACAATGCTTTAAACTCGCGGCTTACTCAATGCGCTGATAAGGATACCCAGAAAAGAATTGGTGAATAAATATAACTAAAATCCACACCTCGAATAAGAGAAAAGAGCTTAACCCGAAGCGGCTGCACTAAACAATCACTTTCAACAAGTTAAATCACTTAGCTGAGTAGCATGTGCACAGCTGCTTTGGGATGAATATGGCAGGACAACTCATCTGGGGCGATTAATGCGACTGTTCGAGACGAAAAATTGCAACTAAAACGTAGAACGAAAATGGCAAAATCTTGCTGCTTTTATGTTGATCCCAAGGACAGGGAAGGGACGATCTTAAAGACAGGGAAGGGGCGATCCTAAAGACAGGGAAGGGACGATCTTAAAGACAGGGAAGGGGCGATATTAAGGACTGGGAAGGGGCGATCCTAAAGACTTTAACTTTGACTTAGCTGCAGGGTGGTCCATGGACGCAGCGGGGAGGCGAGGATCGCCCATACCGCTAACCCCTGTAGATCCTAAAGACAGGGAAGGGACGATCTTAAAGACTGGGAAGGGACGATCTTAAAGACTGGTAGGGACGATCTTAAAGACTGGGAAGGGGCGATCCTAAAGACAGGGAAGGGGCGATCCTAAAGACAGAGAAGGGGCGATCCTAAAGACAGGGAAGGGGCGATCCTAAAGACTGGGAAGGGGCGATCCTAAAGACAGGGAAGGGGCGATCCTAAAGACAGGGAAGGGGCGATCCTAAAGACAGGGAAGGGGCGATCCTAAAGACTGGGAAGGGGCGATCCTAAAGACAGGGAAGGGGCGATCCTAAAGACAGGGAAGGGGCGATCCTAAAGACAGGGAAGGGGCGATCCTAAAGACAGGGAAGGGGCGATCCTAAAGACAGGGAAGGGGCGATCCTAAAGACAGGGAAGGGGCGATCCTAAAGACAGGGAAGGGGCGATCCTAAAGACAGGGCAGTTGTATACATATTGTGTGAGCATATGTGAGCATATGCTCCAGGTTCAACGGAATAGGGCAGAATTGCCTCTTCGTTCGCTAGCAAAACGTCAGTGTCCACAGACTCCGAAAGACAATAATAAACAGATGCTCTCACACACACAGAGACACTCACTCACCCACTCTCTCCGCCCACACCGTTTGAAAACACGAAACCAGCAACTTAAAAAAGCAAGAAGCTTGCCTTCTTTCCCTGCCTCCTCTTTTTTCACGCTTTTAAACGCCCACTTAATAATGATGCCATGGCTGAAATCGATTCGCCAATAGTTTTCGTGTTTCTCCAATCGGCCAACTCGGCAATGCTTTTCCTAACCCGTGTCTCTTCCCAAAGTAGGAAAATCTTTTAAAATAAGCGTTTTCTTTCCACCCAACCCATTTTGCTGTTCCCACGAAACAATCCATCATCTCGCTTCAGTTCGCGCTAGGCTAGACTCGTTTGGGCACACCACTTCTCAGTCAGTTAGTAGGCAGCCGTGAGACGTCTGCTAACTCGTTTGCCTGAAATTTTTTAAGTGCTTTAAACAAAACTGCCATATTTATTGATTGTACGCGAATAGACTAGCAATCCCTTTTTATTCAGTGGAATAGACTAGCAATCCATTTTTATTGAGTGGAATAGACTAGCAATCCATTTTTATTGAGTGGAATAGACTAGCAATCCCTTCTTATTGGATGTAATAGACTAGCAATCCGTTTCTATTGAGTGGAATAGACTAGCAATCCATTTCTATTGAGTGGAATAGACTAGCAATCCATTTCTATTGAGTGGAATAGACTAGCAATCCCTTCTTATTGGATGTAATAGACTAGCAATCCGTTTCTATTGAGTGGAATAGACTAGCAATCCCTTCTTATTGGATGTAATAGACTAGCAATCCGTTTCTATTGAGTGGAATAGACTAGCAATCCATTTCTATTGAGTGGAATAGACTAGCAATCCATTTTTATTGAGTGGAATAGACTAGCAATCCATTTCTATTGAGTGGAATAGACTAGCAATCCATTTTTATTGAGTGGAATAGACTAGCAATCCCTTCTTATTGGATGTAATAGACTAGCAATCCGTTTCTATTGAGTGGAATAGACTAGCAATCCATTTTTATTGAGTGGAATAGACTAGCAATCCATTTCTATTGAGTGGAATAGACTAGCAATCCATTTTTATTGAGTGGAATAGACTAGCAATCCATTTTTATTGAGTGGAATAGACTAGCAATCCATTTTTATTGAAAGGTTGAAATTTTCACTGGCGAGATGTGAGCTAAAATGTAACTTTTCACTGGAAAGCCTTCCAGTACGACCCTTATGTGAGAAATATTTTGGGATGAAAATAAATATATTATTTACAGTCGAGGTTATTAATAAAGCATGCGCAAACTGATTTAAAGAACCAATCACATGTACAATTTACTCAAAAGGACTAAAAAATGACTTTTGCAAAAACGGTGGTTATAAATGGACATGCATAACTGCCAAATTGTCATTCAGTGGGACCACAGTCTCCCAAATTTGATCACCAAATCCCCATTAAGTCACCCAAAATCCCAAATCCCCTGTTGGTCATCCACAATCTCCCAAATCCCCAGTTGATCATCCACAATCTCCCAAATCCCTAGTTGGTCATCCACAGTCTTCCAAATCCCCAGTTGATCATCCACAATCTCCCAAATCCCTTGTTGTTCATCCACAATCTCCCAAATCCCTTGTTGTTCATCCACAATCTCCCAAATCCCTTCTTGTTCATCCACAATCTCCCAAATCCCTTCTTGTTCATCCACAATCTCCCAAATCCCCAGTTGATCATCCACAATCTCCCAAATCCCTTGTTGTTCATCCACAATCTCCCAAATCCCTTGTTGTTCATCCACAATCTCCCAAATCCCTTCTTGTTCATCCACAATCTCCCAAATCCCTTCTTGTTCATCCACAATCTCCCAAATCCCTTGTTGGTCATCCACAATCTTCCAAATCCCTTGTTGGTCATCCACAATCTTCCAAATCCCTTGTTGGTCATCCACAATCTTCCAAATCCCCAGTTGATCATCCACATTCTCCCAAATCTCTAGCTGGTCATCCACAATCTCCCAAATCCCTAGCTGGTCATCCACAATCTTCCAAATCCCTAGCTGGTCATCCACAATCTTCCAAATCTTTAGCTGGTCATCCACAATCTCCCAAATCCCTTGTTGGTCATCCACAATCTCCCAAATCCCTTGTTGGTCATCCACAATCTCCCAAATCCCCTGTCGGTCATCAAATTGGTTAATAGTTGTTTGCGCGAGAGATTTTTCTTTCGATGCCAGTTGCTGCAGACTCTTCAGTCCCCGCCTTTGCCGCCTCCGCCGCCTTCGCTGCCTCCGCCGTCAGCTGCTGCTCCCGATCGACGATCTGCTTCAACGCCGCCTGCTTCTCTCTGATGAGCCGTTTGAGTCTGAGAGCTCGCCTGGCCAGCTCCACGCGCTCAGCCACGTTGTCGAAGCGAACCCGAAGCACCATCCGCTGATGACAGCTGCGCAGCCGGTCGACCAGTAGGCGGTGCTCGACGCCTTCCACGGAGAAGGTGTTCACCGATAGGATCACGTGACCGGGCCGAAGACCCGCCTGAAAGATTGAAAATTTTATTACAATTTATTTACCCAATCGGGTCAGATTTGCAGCCGACAGCACAACCGCAGCTATTGCGCGGCGCATCTGAAGGCTGCGTACAGCTGTTCAGTCCATGGACTGGGGAAATGCAGATGCAGAGTTCCATTCTCCAGTGGATTCAAGAGTGAGTGCGCGCGCGCTACCAAGGCGACTAAAGTGCCCTCACCTGCCAGGCTGGACTGCCATCCTCAACATAGTCCACATACGATAGGCTCTCGCATCTGCCCCTGACTGTGAGGATCAGGAAGCTGCGCACGGCGAACCCGTAGGATCGCTGACCACCGGCGGCTCGTTCCAGCACCAGATCCTGCGGGTTCTTCCCGGCGCCACTATTCTGATCCGAACTGCTCGAAGTCAGCGATGTTGCATCCGAGGCTGGTTGCAAATTTGACATTATTGGACAGCTGTGAACTGTTCTTCCTCTGTTTAAAGTTTAACAGTAGAGCTTTTCGCTTCCTATTTCAACTGGGTGGCTATGCCTACGGGTGCGGCTGTTATAGGTAGTACAGGGAGAGAAGACACACAGAGAGAGAGAGAGAGGGTCGGAATGCATGCCGCATTTATTACTGCTGATAATCTATTAGCATTCTAGCTGTCTGCTAACGGACAGCCACTGCCTGTACTCAGATACCTCCAGACCTGAGCTTTGCTCCGGTGTTCTGCGCGCACAGACTGTAGCTAAATGTAACGCCATATAAGTCACCGTAGAAGACTTTGTGGCCTATTTTTTAACACCCCATATGGCTCTAGAAAAGCCTTCAATGTTTAGCTATTTTCAAGCATTAAAAAAATCACATACATTTTAAGCAGCTGCTGTTGTAGCTTTGTGTGTGCCGTATTTTCCCAGCTTTCAAATGTGTTTCGCTACATTTATAATCCTGTGCTGGGTGGAATGAGCCTGATTTTTAGACCATTTTCTTGTTCGAAATCATTTTTATGACAGATTACGGGCACTGCATTATGAGACTTTTTTGATTTGATTAAATCAAATATTGACGAAATGAAACACTAAACATTGATCCTTTCAACGTTGTCAATTTAGCTCCATTTCAAAGCCTTCCCTTTAAAGTCTTCCCTTCAATGTACATCATAGCTCCGCCTTTAAAGTCTTCCCTTCAATGTACATCATAGCTCCGCCTATAAAGTCTTCCCTTTAATGTACATTTTAGCTCCGCCTTTAAAGTCTTCCCCTCAATGTACATTTTAGCTCCACCTATAAAGTCTTCCCTTTAATGTACATTTTAGCTCCGCCTTTAAAGTCTTCCCTTCAATGTACATTGTAGCTCCGCCTTTAAAGTCTCCCTTTAATGTACATTTTAGCTCCGCCTTTAAAGTCTTCCCTTTAATGTACATTGTAGCACCGCCTTTAAATTCTTCCCTTCAATGTACATTGTAGCTCCGCCTTTAAATTCTTCCCTTCAATGTACATTGTAGCTCCGCCTTTAAAGTCTTCCCATCAATGTACATTACAGCTCCGCCTTTAAATTATTCCCTTTAATGTACATTTTAGCTCCGCCTTTAAAGTCTTCCCCTCAATGTACATTGTAGCTCCGTCTTTAAAGTCTTCCCTTCAATGTATATTACAGCTCCGCCTTTAAAGTCTTCCCTTTAATGTACATTTTAGCTCCGCCTTTAAAGTCTTCCCTTCAATGTACATTGTAGCTCCGCCTTTAAAGTCTTCCCCTCAATGTACATTTTAGCTCCGCCTTTAAAGTCTTCCCTTCAATGTACATTGTAGCTCCACCTTTAAATTCTTCCCTTCAATGTACATCATAGCTCCGCCTTTAAATTCTTCCCTTCAATGTACATTGTAGCTCCGCCTTTAAGTTCTTCCCTTCAATGTACATTATAGCTCCGCCTTCAAAGTCTTCCCTTCAATGTACATTATAGCTCCGCCTTTAAAGTCTTCCCTTCAATGTACATTGTAGCTCCGCCTTTAAAGTCTTCCCTTCAATGTACATCATAGCTCCGCCTATAAAGTCTTCCCTTTAATGTACATTTTAGCTCCGCCTTTAAAGTCTTCCCTTCAATGTACATTTCAGCTCCGCCTTTAAAGTCTTCCCTTCAATGTACAATGTAGCTCCACCTTTAAATTCTTCCCTTCAATGTACATCATAGCTCCGCCTTTAAATTCTTCCCTTCAATGTACATTGTAGCTCCGCCTTTAAAGTCTTCCCTTCAATGTACATTGTAGCTCCGCCTTTAAGTTCTTCCCTTCAATGTACATCATATATCCGCCTTTAAAGTCTTCCCTTCAATGTACAATGTAGCTCCACCTTTAAATTCTTCCCTTCAATGTACATCATAGCTCCGACTTTAAAGTCTTCCTTTCAATGTACATCATGGCTCCGACATTCAAAGCACACTCTTCGATCTAACTCATAGCCTCGCGTCAAAGGCCTTCCTTCCAATTAACTGTCCGAAGTTCTTAAGCATCGTTACCAGCACCACTTTTTCCCAAACCCATTCTCTTTCACTCAAAGTGTGCAATACAAAAACCAACCGTCTTCTTCATAATCGAGAGCATTGAAAAAATCACTATACTACTCAGAGGAAGTCTAGTCAGTAGTCTAAGTGAAGTCGTTTGACGAGACACAATTTAGTCCCAATTTGCTAAATATCGTTTCTAATTAGCCATTGGCTACTACAGGCTGACCAATTAGAGAAGTAGAAAATTTTGGAATTCGTGGAATAAGAGACCTGGACCCCAAAAAGCGACTCTTTCCAGTAACTAAAATCGCACACTTTTTCCATTTGAAACCCAAGTGAATACTTCAACAATAAATAGCTACAGTTTAATTTGGTAAGTTTCGCTAGTGATTTTATGTTTCCAACCAATTTTTGTTATTCAACTGAAATTGAATAATTCGGGGCTCCTGAGGTGGCCCCGATTCTTCAGATAAATCCCCGATTCTTCAGATAAATCCCCGATTCTTCAGATAAATCCCCGATTCTTCAGATAAATCCCCGATTCTTCAGATAAATCACCGATTCTTCAGATAAATCCCCGATTCTTCAGATAAATCCCCGATTCTTCAGATAAATCCCCGATTCTTCAGATAAATCCCCGATTCTTCAGATAAATCCCCGATTCTTCAGATAAATCCCCGATTCTTCAGAAAAATCTTCAGATAAATCCCCGATTCTTCAGAAAAATCTTCAGATAAATCCCTGATTCTTCAGATAAATCCCCGATTCTTCAGATAAATCCCCGATTCTTCAGATAAATCCCCGATTCTTCAGATAAATCCCCGATTCTTCAGATAAATCCCCGATTCTTCAAATAAATCCCCGATTCTTCAGATAAATCCCCGATTCTTCAGATAAATCCCCGATTCTTCAGAAAAATCCCCGATTCTTCAGATAAATCCCCGATTCTTTAGATAAATCCCCGATTCTTTAGATAAATCCCCGATTCTTTAGATAAATCCCTAATTTTTCAGATAAATCCCCGATTCTTTAGATAAATCCCCGATTCTTTAGATAAATCCCCGATTTTTCAGATAAATCCCCGATTCTTTAGATAAATCCCCGATTCTTTAGATAAATCCCCGATTCTTCAGATAAATCCCCGATTCTTTAGATAAATCCCCGATTCTTCGGATAAATCCCCGATTCTTCAGATAAATCCCTGATTCTTCAGATAAATCCCTGATTCTTTAGATAAATCCCCGATTCTTCGGATAAATCCCTGATTCTTCAGAAGAATCCCCGATTCTTCAGAAAAATCCCTGATTCTTCAGATAAATCCCCGATTCTTTAGATAAATCCCCGATTCTTTAGATAAATCCCCGATTCTTTAGATAAATCCCTGATTTTTCAGATAAATCCCCGATTCTTTAGATAAATCCCCGATTCTTTAGATAAATCCCCGATTTTTCAGATAAATCCCCGATTCTTTAGATAAATCCCCGATTCTTTAGATAAATCCCCGATTCTTCAGATAAATCCCTGATTCTTCAGATAAATCCCTGATTCTTCAGTTAAATCCCTGATCTTCTGAAAATCCCCGATTCTCTAGATAAATCCCTGATTCTTCAGATAAATCCCTGATTCTTTAGATAAATCCCCGATTCTTCGGATAAATCCCTGATTCTTCAGAAGAATCCCTGATTCTTCAGAAAAATCCCTGATTCTTCAGATAAATCCCTGATTCTTCAGATAAATCCCTGATTCTTCAGATAAATCCCTGATCTTCTGAAAATCCCCGATTCTCTAGATAAATCCCTGATTCTTCAGATGAACGCAATTTTCTTCAGAAAAAAACTTCTAATTCTTCAGAGGGTCTTCAACCTAGGGAGAGCTATGGGCTGCTGACCTGGAGATCGTGGGTTCGATTCTCATTCTATGGGAAGCAACGTCTTTGATCAGTTCAGTTAATCCTTTAGGTAAACCGTTTGAGTCCATATCGATCACGTTTAAGTTCCGGTTATTCGTGTCTTAAATAGGTGATTTATGCCGACCACAAGATAATAAATTTTTGTACTTTTTGCACTCAATCTAATGCCATACCGAGCATTAGATTCCTCACTTTATTGTGATAATTCCGCGCACACAATAAGTCATTGCCCACTGTTTTAGCTTGCAAACACAGAAGGGTCAGTTTTCAATCCTGAGCATAAATAGAAAGCTGATAACCTTGCCGTGGCACTTGAGATCAGTTGAGCAATTTGTCAATAATTTCGGGTAATTACATCTCTGCAGCGGTGTTGCTTTTTTAAACTACGAGGTAATAGCACCAAAAATTGATCAGAAAGATCCGAGCTTTTTCGACACAGAGAATCACAAATCAAAGAATGTTACTGAATGTTTTTTGGGTCTTATTCAATGTTACTTTTGACTGACATCTTTGTCGAAGTCTACAGTTAAGGAGATGGCTTTAAGCGGGAAAATGTTATTATAAAAAACACTGTCAATCAAGGCTTTCGATTCAGAAACATTCAGGCTTTCAGTTCAAAACCTTCAGGCCTTCCATTCAAAACCTTCAGGGTTTCAATTCAGAAAACTTCAGGCTTTCAATTCAGAAACCTTCAGCTTTCAATTCAAAACATTCAGGCTTTCCATTCAAAACCTTCAGGCCTTTAATTCAAAACATTCAGGCTTCAAATTCAAAACATTCAGGCCTTTAATTCAAAACCTTCAGGCTTCAAATTCAAAACCTTCAGGCTACAAATTCAAAACCTTCAGGCTTCAAATTCAAAACCTTCAGGCTACAAATTCAAAACATTCAGGCTTCAAATTCAAAACCTTCAGGCTTCAAATTCAAAACATTCAGACTTCAAATTCAAAACCTTTAGGCTTCAAATTCAAAACCTTCAGGCTTCAAATTCAAAACCTTCAGGCTTCAAATTCAAAACCTTCAGGCTTCAAATTCAAAACATTCAGGCCTTTAATTCAAAACATTCAGGCTTCAAAATCAAAACATTCAGGCTTTCATTTCAAAACCTTCAGGCTTTCATTTCAAAACCTTCAGGCTTCAAATTCAAAACATTCAGGCCTTTAATTCAAAACATTCAGGCCTTTAATTCAAAACATTCAGGCTCTTAACCGTTAAGCTTCAGGTAGGACTATCAAATTCCGAATCGTTCAGGCTGTTGCAAGTCTAAACTGAATTATACGATCGCAGAGGCAAAATTTCTCTAGAAAATGTGGGGACGAAGGGAGGTGAGTGTTAAATTCAGCTGCTCAGTTGAGTTCCGCACAATTTATAGCTTATACTAGTCATAAGACAATAAGCAGCCGAGTTTGCCTGTCCAGCCTGACAGTCATAAAAGACACACCGACCCGTTCAGTGCACTCATAAAATAGAAAGTTAAAGGCCATTTACACTTCCTCAAATTGAGCAGTGGCTAGCAAACTGTTAGAACAAATATGAGGGGAAAACTTAAAAATGGGATCACTGTCATGCGGATCCCTGTTGATAAGTAAGGGGAGAAGGCTTTGCTGAATAGTTTTCAGGATCCCCTCGACTGGGGTAGGGTTGGCAGGCAGAGTCAGCGCAACTGATAATTTATGATTTCAAGATCAGCCGCTCCCCCCCCAGGGGAAGAGTTTCAGAATGCGTCTGCGTTTTCTGCGTGGGGATATCTTGGAGAGGATGTCATCCCCTTTTCGGGGGGGGCCGGGTGTCCTCCCTCGGTCGATTGTAAACGATCAACAGAACGTCAGAAAAAAAATTCCTCAGATACCGCAGCCACCAAACGGAATGGATGGGAGAAGATTAAGGCAAATATCCCAGAAAATCCTGCCTTAACCCTGCCGTTGGGCCGTTGTAATAAATATCTGGTTGTCCTGCGCCCACCAAAAAGGGATATTTGCGGGTGTTCTTGTGCCAACATTGTCTTCACTGCATTAAAGCCCCCCCGGAGCAACTGTTGCTTTCATCGGCGGTCGCCACTAGATTTCTACCGTCTAACTCCAGCTCCTTACTAAGGAAAGCGCAGTGATTTTCTTCGAATCTAGCAAAAAAATGTAATACAAGAAATTGCCGGAAAATTCAATGCGAAATGCTAACCAATGGGACCAAACATGTCAACAGAACTGAGCACTGAATAAACAAGCTCAGCACAAACATCACAAACAACATAAAATGAGTGTTGATTGTTTTTCAACTCAATCAGTTTCATGGCTTGGGTACAACGTTGCATCAATTGTCTATGTGATTTGGCTAAAATCGATACGATACGATACGATCGCTCGTATTTGCACACCGCTGGTTTTTACTAACTTGAAGTTTTGTTGCTTTTTCATTGCGCAAAAGGACAAAGGAAGCAAAAAGATTTTATTAGGCAACCCTCGATTCGAATCTCCTTTTTGCCAGTTCCGCCTTAATTACTTTCCGACCTTCTGTCTGTCTTCTAGTGCACTTAAGTGAAAGTGATAGGACAAAAGGACTTAGCGACTGATTTTTTAGCTTTACAAGGTAAGCGGTAAGCAGGGAAAACACTGCCTGCATATGGTGATTAGGATGAGTGGGGGAGAGTGCAGTTGGGATGAAGATCATTAAGTCTTCGCCGGTGCTTGTCACAAGCCAGCTCGAACGGGAGGACAGGAAATGAAAGAGGGCGAGAGGTGTGGACAAAAGGACAGCGCATTGAGGCAGCAACTACAGCGTTCAGATGGCCCCATCATGCCGACGTTAAAGCTCCCCAAAAACAGAGAAAAGTTATAGTGGCGCCGCCTCCGACCCCACCACAACGTTTTTTGATGATGCCTTTGCAATTTCGGCGGATCAGGGGGTGTGGCATGGCATGCAGATGCGATGGATTCGAGGTCAAGCTTTACTGCTTACCTTGCATCTGCTTTTATTGCTTTACTTTTGTTTGCCGTGCGGGCGTCACATTCGAGGGCTCGTCCTCATTGCGAAGGCTCAATTTCTTCCACCTTGCTTCAAGTGGTGACTCAATCCTGACTCGCTATTTAAACCTGTAGCTGCGCTTTAGAGCAGAGACATTGCTCCAAACATCTAATGTGCTCATCTTGAAGCAAAGTGGGCTCTTAACTTAGGGCCGGAATGTAAAAAACATTGGAATTACGAGTATTAAAAGGCTTTTGCGTGTTTTTCAAAAAAGAATTGTGTAAACATTTTTTTCATACCAAAAGCAAGAAGACAAAAGAGGATTTTCGCTACCACATAAGCTCTTAGTTACAGTCTAAAAAATGTTAAGCCAATAATTATGAGAATATCAAGAGATCTTAATGAGAATTATGAGAATTTCTAGTTTCCTTCATTTAATTGTTCACTCGTTCGTTCGTTCGTTCGTTCGTTCATTTGTTCTTTCATAAGTTCCATCACCCTCCTACCTTAAAGCAAGTTTCGATGCTTTCAAAATGTAAAGACAACCAACTTGACTGCATTTCAGATTACCGTTCAACGGCCAGTAGTATCAAGTCTCTAGTCTCTCAAGTCTCTCAAATAATCTTATCAAATGTGTCACTTTACAAACTGGTGCCGATTTCTGGCGCTCGCATTGGCGCTACTAAAAGCGGCGACGGCAATCGACTCGTCGCAGCCGGCGGCGCGTCTTCACTGCGAGATACTGGACGACTCGCCAGCTGGTACAGTTTTGCAGCGTCGCGGCGCCGGTGGCGAGTGTCGCCTCTCCTACCTGGCCCCGCTGAGTTCAACTGATAGCGCCGTCTATACCATTCTCGGCAGTCGCAGCGGTGGCGACGTCGAAGCTAATCGTTGTAGCCTCACAGGTGACTACTTTGACGTTAGACCTCGCGACAGCGCTTTGATCCTTCGACGTAGCGTTGACCGAGAGCAGCTCTGCTTGGCTAGCGGCGCCGATTCCGAGGGCGCCGCTGTGGAACTTCCCGTAGCTATTCTAATCGACGGACGCATCGACGTCACGCGGCTTAGAATCGACGTCGTTGACAGAAACGATCATTCGCCAAGCTTTCCTGGCGGCAGCGCCGCTTTCTTCGAGTTGAAAGTGCCCGAGAACAGCGAGCGCGGTGCCTCCTTTCCATTGCCAGTGGCTGCTGACCCGGATTCGCCAGCGAACGGAGTAGTCAGGTAAGAAACTGCTCTTAGAAGTGCATGCAACACTAGCTCTGGTAATACTCATTTCAACTTTCATCCCGAGTTGAGCTTTGGCCGATTGGCCGATTAGATTATCGATGACCTGAATTCAAAATACATGGCTCAAAATACAATTATAGGTGTGCAAAAATATAGGTAGTTTCATTGATCAAAGGTGCCGAAAAAAATATTTTAACACAATGTCAGGGCGAGGACATCAAAAGAAAAAGGTGGTTGGCCTAATTACTTGTGGCTCTGAATTTGTTAGAAAAGTAGGGCAACATAAACTTTTAAATCTACCCTTATTATTTTGCTTTTAAGGTTTTCTGTTGATTTTGAACATTTTCCCATTTGAAAATTACACATGATCGAACATTTTTACGTTATTATTTTTCCTTGAATGGCTTTCGCCTGAAATGTTTTCTACCTTTGGCTGTTCTCAATCACTCTTCTTTACCAAAACCTCCAATTCTCACACTTCATCGCTTCCCCGCTTATTTCTCCCATATTTCTACATCTATGACTCTATCTATTTGTCTTAGTCCTCAGCCGCTCTGCTCTGGGGGGGGGAATTATTTCTCTATTTCTCTCTTTCCAGTTCAGCAGGCACTTCAAGGGGAAAGTGTCAACTCAGGGTTGGCCGGTTGGGTTCCGTTGGCGACTGCAAGGTCCTGCTTGAGCCAGCCCAGGAACCATTGAATGAGAAGTAGAAACGAGTGCTTAAATAAAATAGGGATTAATTAATATACAAACTGAGTGTTGGGGCCATTTCTCCTATGGGGATTTTGGAGTGGGCTTGGAGAAGTTTGGAGTGGTCCGAGAGGGAAGTCACCAAAGAGGAACTGCTGGTGCTTTCAGAGTTTGCTCGCGACCAAAAACTAGCTTAAAAATTATTTCACCCCAAACACACCAGAAATCACATAGGCGTGTACGAAAGCACACAGCCCTTGTCTATCAAAAAACCCCAGTACTTAACTACAAAAATCATCAAATAGAAATTACGAGTTCAGAATCCTGCATTAAGTGTTGTCTTGTTTTCTAATTTAAAATACTCTGTATAGTTAGATGAATCGGGAAATTAACCATTGTTACGAATAGGCTGTATCTAAAATAGAAACTATTAGTTAGTCACACATATATATAGTTATGACAAAAATATGTAATCAATTTTTTCGTTTTTTACTCGCCTTGGTGCGAGTCTATCTAACTCTATCGAATATTATTTTCCTTTTGTAAAAAATTACGCTGCTTTTAAATTTTCACTAAAATTTCACCGCCAAGTTTGAATTCCTTACCAGATTAAGAATGCCAAGTGATATGCAGTGTAATGGCCATGACACTTGGGTTCAGCTTGGCAACAAAAATGAGTAATGAACCTGCGTTAAAACGTTATAATGTATTTTAGAGAATGCATCAGAAACAAAATACCTAGATTAGTAAGTCGACATAAAATTGCATTCATTCTTTAATACACACAAAGCCCTTGAATTTTGCTTCGCTGCCATCAAGAGCTAAAACAGATGATTGAAATCTGGCAGCATATGTTAAGATTGAATATCATTTCTGTTTCCAGTCAGGCTGTGATTGCTATTGGCCCACGCTGTAAGGATCTCGAATCTATTCTGGCTGGCTCGGCAACCTTTGTTCTATGCCGCCAGTTAATTGATTGTCCGTGCCAGTCCTCCCAATGCCCCCCCAACCTCCCACAATCTCTCCATATCTCTCCGTATCCCTCTTAATCTCTCCCAGTCTCTCCCAATCTCTCCCAGTCTCTCCGAATCCCTCCCAATCTCTCCCAGTCTCTCCCAGTCTCTCCGAATCCCTCCCAATCTCTCCCAGTCTCTCCCAGTCTCTCCGAATCCCTCCCAATCTCTCCCAGTCTCTCCCAGTCTCTCCGAATCCCTCCCAATCTCTCCCAGTCTCTCCCAGTCTCTCCGAATCCCTCCCAATCTCTCCCAGTCTCTCCCAGTCTCTCCGAATCCCTCCCAATCTCTCCCAGTCTCTCCCAATCTCTCCCAGTCTCTCCCAGTCTCTCCGAATCCCTCCCAATCTCTCCCAGTCTCTCCCAGTCTCTCCGAATCCCTCCCAATCTCTCCCAGTCTCTCCGAATCCCTCCCAATCTCTCCCAGTCTCTCCGAATCCCTCCCAATCTCTCCCAGTCTCTCCCAGTCTCTCCGAATCCCTCCCAATGTCTCCCAGTCTCTCCGAATTCCTCCCAATGTCTCCCAGTCTCTCCGAATTCCTCCCAATGTCTCCCAGTCTCTCCGAATTCCTCCCAATGTCTCCCAGTCTCTCCGAATCCCTCCCAATCTCTCCCAGTCTCTCCGAATCCCTCCCAATCTCTCCCAGTCTCTTCCAGTCTCTCCGAATCCCTCCCAATCTCTCCCAGTCTCTCCCAGTCTCTCCGAATCCCTCCCAAT
The DNA here is from genome assembly GCA_950097015.1 of Macrostomum hystrix. NCBI lineage: Eukaryota > Metazoa > Platyhelminthes > Macrostomidae > Macrostomum > Macrostomum hystrix. The sequence continues at coordinate 1,535,048 of CATNEN010000008.1, forward strand.
CTCTCCCAGTCTCTCCGAATCCCTCCCAATCTCTCCCAGTCTCTCCGAATCCCTCCCAATGTCTCCCAGTCTCTCCCAGTCTCTCCGAATCCCTCCCAATGTCTCCCAGTCTCTCCCAGTCTCTCCGAATCTCTCCCAATCTCTCCCACCGAATCCCTCCGAATCCCTCCCAGTCTCTCCGAATCCCTCCCAATGTCTCCCAGTCTCTCCGAATTCCTCCCAATGTCTCCCAGTCTCTCCGAATCCCTCCCAATCTCTCCCACCGAATCCCTCCGAATCCCTCCCAGTCTCTCCGAATCCCTCCCAATGTCTCCCACCGAATCCCTCCGAATCCCTCCCAGTCTCTCCGAATTCCTCCCAATGTCTCCCAGTCTCTCCGAATTCCTCTCAATGTCTCCCAGTCTCTCCGAATCCCTCCGAATCCCTCCCAGTCTCTTCGAATCCTTCTCAATCTCTCCCAGTCTCACACAATCTCATCCAATATCTCTCAATTTCTCCTAACGCATACGATTAATCAAAATTTGTCACACCTGGACCCTCTCTGATTTATAATTTTTTTTCATTTCAAAAAGAAATTTAAAAAAATGGCGGTCGAAGGGTCTGGTCACCTCCCAGCAGTGAGATAACGTCAAGGTCTGACCGCTAATGAATAATTAATCCCTGCAGTGCTCACCGTTGTTGGAGCTCAGAATTTTTCTCCCCACCTCCAGTGACTAATGGCTCGGCTAGGCTAATCGCCTTAAAAATTTTCGGGATTTTAGAAGCATTTTAAATGGGAGAAAAAATCTACCTAATCTGGTCCGTTTTACAGTCTTCCTCAGGCTAGTTAGTCAAACAGCTCCGAATGCTTGGCAATGGGACATTTCATCCCTTATTCAATGCTCGCCGTGAAATGGCTTTCCTTTTATTAGCTGAACAATTGCGAGGATTCGATGAGTTTAAATATCCCCTTCCATGCGGACTTCGAATAGAATCTACTAATGAATGCGAGTTTAAAGATTTGAGCCCGATTTCTGAAACTTTAATCTCCCTGACATATCCTGTCTTCTCAAATATTCTCAAAATGCCTCAATCGCCATCAAAGAAGTGTTTAATGTTTGGAAATCTGAAATGGGAAATCTGAAATCGGAAATCTGAAATCGGAAATCTGAAATCGGAAATCTGAAATCGGAAATCTGAAATCGGAAATCTGAAATCGGAAATCTGAAATCGGAAATCTGAAATCGGAAATCTGAAATCGGAAATCCGAAATCGGAAATCTGAAATCGGAAATCTGAAATCGGAAATCTGAAATCTGAAATCTGAAATCGGAAATCTGAAATCCCATCTGATTCTCAGATACGAGTTGCATCCACCGAGCGATGTCTTTGAGCTGACCCAGTCGCAGTCGCATCATCAGCAGCAGCCGCCGATGCCTCAACTCCGCCAGACGGGTCCGCTAGACCGCGAGGCTGTTGCAAGCTACACCTTCCAGCTGCTGGCATTTGATGGCGGCCAGCCACTGGCCAACAGCGGCAGCCTCAGCCTGCTGGTCACCGTTCTTGACGTCAATGACCATCGCCCGGTGTTCGAACCCGCGACCTATTCTGTCAACGTCTCGGAAAACGCGCCGATCGGCACGAAGCTGCTCCGACTGAGCGCTCGCGACGCCGACTCCGGCGACAATGCCAGACTGCGCTACGGCATCAGCTCGGCGGGCGTGGACAATGACACACTCGCCGCGTTTCGTGTCGACGCCGACACCGGCTGGCTGAGCGTCGGCCGAGCCGGGCTCGACTACGAACGCCGACGTCGCTACGCCTTCGCCGTCACTGTTGGCGACTACGGCTCGCCGGCGCTCTTCGCCGACGAGGCTCGCGTCCTTGTCGACGTGCTCGACGTCAACGACAATGCGCCCGGCATCTCCGTCAACTTTCTACCTTCGACTACGTCTACTAAATCTGGCGTCCTCGAAGGCTCCGGTTCCATTGGCGTCGCGGTTGCCATCGTAACCGTGAGTGACGCGGATTCTGGCGAGGCTGGACGCGTAGCCTGCGATTTGACTTCGTGGCACAACAAGCCGGCGCGATTTAGCCTGGTTGAAAGCGGCGCCTCCGTGTACAAACTAGTTGTCAACGCGAGCCTCGATCGGGAGGAACAGGCCGTCGAGCGTCTGCGATTGTGTTGCCATGACTACGGTGCACAGCAACGACAAGCCTGCCACCCAGTGAACGTTCCAGTCCTGGACTTGAACGACGAAGCGCCAGAATTTGATCACAGACCGCCCGAGGGTTATCGGACCGCTCTGTCAGAGAATCTGCCGCCAGGAAGCAGAGTCATTCAGGTGAGGCGCGTTCATGGTTCTTCCGTCAGCACACGAGTGATAGACAGAGTGAAAATTCCATTGGCTCAGAGAAGTCACGTGTTTAGAGGTGTTCCTTGAAAATTTTCTAAAAATAGCAACCAATCTAACTGTCATGCCATCCTAGGTTCGTGCCATAGACAAAGACGCCGAGCCGAATAATCGAGTGACCTACAGCATCGACGCAGAATCGCAACGGTACTTCACCATCGACGCATCGAACGGTCTGATTAAATCTCTGGTCAGTTTCGACTGGGAAGTCAAGCAGGATTACGTCATAGGTGTGAAGGCCGTGGACTCGGGCGGTCTGAGCAGTGGCACCATTGTGAATGTCACTATAATCAATGTCAACGACGAATTGCCGAAGTTTGTAAGTTGACCTGATCTTTTTCCCTACGGCACTATGAAAATATTTATTTATAAAGGAGGATAGTAATCGGCCGTATGAATGCTTTGAGCAATCTCTCAGGAGTAAAATGCTCCTGCTCTGAGTTTGAGCATATGCTCAGAGCTGCTGAATGCTAAAATATCTCGGAGTTTAAGCAAGTATTGGGAACTTTAGGAAAGTATGGGGAGTTTGGGAAAGTATGGGAAGTTTGGAAAAGTATAGGGATTTTGGAAAGTATGAGGAGTTTGGGAAAGTATGGGGATTTCGGGAAAGTATGGGAAGTTTGGGAAAGTATGGGAAGTTTGGGAAAGTATGGGAAGTTTGGGAAAGTATGGGAAGTTTGGGAAAGTATGGGGAGTTTGGGAAAGTATGGGAAGTTTGGGAAAGTATGGGGATTTTGGGAAAGTATGAGGAGTTTGGGAAAGTATGGGGATTTTGGGAAAGTATGGGAAGTTTGGGAAAGTATAGTGAGTTTGGGAAAGTATAATATATGGTGAGTTTTGGAAAGTATGGGGAGTTTGGGAAAGTATATGGTGAGTTTGGGAAAGTATGGGGAGTTTGGGAAAGTATATGGTGAGTTTTGGAAAGTATGGGGATTTTGGGAAAGTATGGGAATTTTGGGAGAGTATGGGAAGTTTGGAAAAGTATGGGGAGTTTGGGAAAGTATAGGGATTTTGGAAAGTATAGGGACTTTGGGAAAGTATAGTGAGTTTGGGAAAGTATGGTGAGTTTTGGAAAGTATGTGGATTTCGGGAAAGTATGGGAATTTTGGAAAAGTATGGGAAGTTTGGGAGAGTATGAGGAGTTTGGGAAAGTATGGGGATTTTGGGAAAGTATGGGAAGTTTGGGAGAGTATGGGAAGTTTGGGAAAGTATGGGAAGTTTGGGAAATTATGGGAAGTTTGGGAAAGTATAGTGAGTTTGGGAAAGTATGGTGAGTTTTGGAAAGTATAGGGACTTTGGGAAAGTATGGGAAGTTTGGGAGAGTATGGGAAGTTTGGGAAAGTATGGGGATTTTGGGAAAGTATGGGAAGTTTGGGAGAGTATGGGAAGTTTGGGAAAGTATGGGAAGTTTGGGAAATTATGGGAAGTTTGGGAAAGTATAGTGAGTTTGGGAAAGTATGGTGAGTTTTGGAAAGTATGGGGATTTTGGGAAAGTATGGGAAGTTTGGGAGAGTATGGGAAGTTTGGGAAAGTATGGGAAGTTTGGGAAAGTATGGGAAGTTTGGGAAAGTATAGTGAGTTTGGGAAAGTATGGTGAGTTTTGGAAAGTATGGGGATTTTGGGAAAGTATGGGAAGTTTGGGAGAGTATGGGAAGTTTTGGAAAGTATGGGGATTTTGGGAAAGTATGGGAAGTTTGGGAGAGTATGGGAAGTTTGGGAAAGTATAGGGATTTTGGGAAAGTATGGGAAGTTTGGGAGAGTATGGGAAGTTTGGGAGAGTATGGGAAGTTTGGGAAAATATGGGGAGTTTGTGAAAGTATGGGAAGTTTGGGAAAGTATGGGAAGTTTGGGAAAGTATGGGAAGTTTGGGAAAGTATGGGAAGTTAGTGAGAGTATGGGAAGCATGCCACTGACTTGACTCATGGAAATGCGAGTTAGTGCTTTAAAAGTGTTGTCTATGGGCAGAGTTTATTCTTACTGACGGAGTCTCTACTCAGTCAGAGTATTTTTTCAGATGCGAGCACTTTATCTTAAGACATTTTTGTTGAGCAGTTGCTCATGAGACAGCACTAGCTTTATTCTAACTGAATTGAGACTTTGGCCATGTAACTATTTAACATAACGGGCTACCTTAGCTTAAAATATTACTAAGTCTTCGTGGCTAGTCTTAAACGAGATTTTAAAAAACCCCCCCGAAAAATTTCTAGGAACTGAGGAAGAGAACTTAGGACACAGGTGGCAAGATGCAGCACTAGAACCTGCTTCCCATTTTCAACCTTTCAATCCCAGTCAAGTACTTGGTTTCGACAATTTTCCCTATAGCTATGTCTTTCCGTACAGGATTTTCACATCAGCATGTCTTCAATAATCATAAAAGCGTTAATCCAATAAATGTTGCAATTCCTTCAAGAAATTTGTGACAACTTAATTTCATGATTGCCTCTTCAGAAATTAATTGATTATGTGAAATCCGACCTTTGAAGACATGACCAATGAGCTCAGATTTTCCCATTTTTGCTTCTGCGCCTTGAAATTCGAATCAGCCGTTCAGCCATTCCCATCTGTTTCCGTCTGTGATTTCAGTCCTGTGTGTCTGTCAGTTCAGGGTGTCTGTCAGTTCAGGGTGTCTGTCAGTTCTGGGTGTCTGTCAGTTCAGGGTGTCTGTCAGTTCTGGGTGTCTGTCAGTTCAGGGTGTCTGTCAGTTCAGGGTGTCTGTCAGTTCAGGGTGTCTGTCAGTTCAGGGTGTCTGTCAGTTCAGGGTGTCTGTCAGTTGTGGGTGTCTGTCAGTTCAGGGTGTCTGTCAGTTCAGGGTGTCTGTCAGTTCAGGTGTCTGTTAGTTCAGGGTGTCTGTCAGCTCAGGGTGTCTGTCAGTTCAGGGTGTCTGTTAGTTCAGGGTGTCTGTCAGTTCAGGGTGTCTGTCAGTTCAGGGTGTCTGTCAGTTCTGTGTCTGTCAGTTCAGGGTGTCTGTCAGTTCAGGGTGTCTGTCATTTCTGTGTCTGTCAGTTCAGGGTGTCTGTCAGTTCATGGTGTCTGTCAGTTCAGGGTGTCTGTCAGTTCAGGGTGTCTGTCAGTTCAGGGTGTCTGTCAGTTCAGGGTGTCTGTCAGTTCAGGGTGTCTGTCAGTTCTGTGTCTGTCAGTTCAGGGTGTCTGTAATTTAATGAACATATAAAAGAGTCACTCAGGAAGCAACAATCGAACCCACAGGTGGACGCGCGCACCGGAGTCCCGGTGGAGTCCTACCTGTTTCTCGTGCCAGAAAATGTCGAGCCCGGCAAAGGCAGCTCCGATTTCGGCCGAGTCCGAGCCGTGGACCCGGACCAGCCGGACGGCGGCTCGGTCCGCTACAGCCTGCAGCCTGGCCGCGACGCGCACGCCTTCGCCATCAACGCCTACAGGGGCCAGTTGAGCGCGCGACTGCCGCTGGATCGCGAGCGACAAGCTGCCTACGACATCCGGGTGCTGGCCGTGGACCGAGCCCTGCCATCGGCGAGTCCATACGGCGGCGGGCCGTTGGTGCAGCACACCGCCACAGTTGATGTCCGCATACAAGTCATCGACGCCAACGACTGTGCGCCGGTCATCCAGTTCCCGACGCCATCGACATTCTCGGGAGCGTCAGCTGGGAGTAACGATAGTGCTGCTGCCTTCTTTGTCTCCTATCTGGAGCGGGCTGGTCAGACTGTTTTGCAGGTTCGAGCCTCTGACGCTGACGAGGGCGCGAACGGACGGCTGAGATTTGAGCTGCTGCCGACAACTCTCGATCATGGCCGACAGCTCTTCTCTGTGGACTCGGCGGACGGCCGGATCATGGTGCGTGACCTTCCTTCCTTCCTTCCTTCCTTCCTTCCTTCCTTCCTTCCTTCCTTCCTTCCTTCCTTCCTTCCTTCCTTCCTGCCTTCCTTCCTTCCTTCCTTCCTTCCTTCCTTCCTTCCTTCCTTCCTTCCTTCCTTCCTTCCTTCCTTCCTTCCTGCCTTCCTTCCTTCCTTCCTTCCTTCCTTCCTGCCTTCCTTCCTTCCTTCCTGCCTTCCTTCCTTCCTTCCTGCCTTCCTTCCTTCCTTCCTTCCTTCCTTCCTTCCTTCCTTCCTTCCTTCCTTCCTTCCTTCCTTCCTTCCTTCCTTCCTTCCTTCCTTCCTTCCTTCCTTCCTTCCTTCCTTCCTTCCTTCCTTCCTTCCTGCCTTCCTTCCTGCCTTCCTTCCTGCCTTCCTTCCTTCCTTCCTTCCTTCCTTCCTTCCTTCCTTCCTGCCTTCCTTCCTTCCTTCCTTCCTTCCTTCCTTCCTTCCTTCCTTCCTTCCTTCCTTCCTTCCTTCCTTCCTTCCTGCCTTCCTTCCTTCCTTCCTTCCTTCCTTCCTGCCTTCCTTCCTTCCTTCCTGCCTTCCTTCCTTCCTTCCTGCCTTCCTTCCTTCCTTCCTTGTATGCGTGAAAATAGTAGCACAATACTTTGGTTTTAATTCCAAGAGAAGCAAAAACAGAACGCAAAATCGTGAAATTCAAGCCGTACACGCCTGAGCCCTCCAACTTGCTGCTCGTGCAAATTCAGCAATGCTTAGCGAGCAGGTCTTCCCTATCCAGGGGCTTCAGGCGCGTGCACAGATTTTTTACTTCGGTCAAAAGGGGAGTTCTAAAGCTTCGCCACCCCCCTTGGCGAAGACCAAAGTTGGCTGTCTCTCGCATTGAACCACCCCCACTTGCCTTCAAATGTGAGGATTTCTCTCTTTGACAAAACTGTCCCTGTTCCTCACTCCCTTAGGAAATTTCGCTTTGCTAAGTAATTATTGCCCGTATGGCGGCGAATTTCTGCTTTAAATTCTTGAAATTTGCTTCTTGGAGAACTTTTGCCTGCATATTATCGGCACCTAGTAGGATTTCTAGGTGGAAAAGGAACTATTTCCTTGTACGAGCTAATACTGGTCAAATTTGTATGAGTTTAAAGAACAAGTCAAATGAGAATAACTAGTGGAAAAAGGTTTTGTCAACGATTGGATTCTTATTGAACATATCTCTGCACTCCCTACACAAAAAAGTGCTCTAAATCGCTACGAAATCTTCTGCACCATTTCAATTAGCGACTGCGCCACTCGGAGAATTAAAAAAAGCAAAAATCAATCACCCCTAAATCTATTAAACTTTGCCCACCCCAAACTCCGCCAACCCCAAACTCCGTCAACCCCAAACTCCGCCAACCCCCAAACTCCGCCAACCCCCAACTCCGCCAACCCCCAAACTCCGCCAACCCCCAACTCCGCCAACCCCCAAACTCCGCCAACCCCAAACCCCGGCAACCCCAAACTCCGCCAACCCCCAACTCCGACAACCCCCAACTCCGACAACCCCCAACTCCGACAACCCCCAACTCCGCTAACCCTCAAACTCCGCCAACCCCAAACCCCGGCAACCCCCAACTCTGCCAACCCCCAAAACTGCGCCAACCCCCCAAACTCCGCCAACCCCAAACCCCGGCAACCCCCAACTCCGCCAACTCCAAACTCCGCCAACCCCAACTTAAAAAAACCCAAAAAAATCCACTCACCCTAAGCTAAACCAAACCCCAAAATCCGTCAAATGCGTTTGAAACCTAAACCTGAATCTGAACACGAATTCTCCAATTCCTATTTATTGTCAGGTACTGAAAAGTCTAAATATTTACTAACTTTGTGTGTAGACATTCTTCAAGCTTTTAACACAGAAACCTTCGGACGAAAGGAAGTTAAAAGAATATTCGATAAAAAATCCATAAGTCATTTGTCTTTGCCACCCTACTCTGAGTGACTAGCCGAGGGTAACCAACGGAAAAAGCTGATTAAAATTCGTAGGTAGACTGCAGTCCCACAAATTCAGATGAGCTAGAAGTGTCAGGTGCTAACTAGAGATGCTTATAAACTTTGTGACGGACGCAGTAAATACGGATTAAATGCAATTAAGGCATATTACAAGGTGTCGAAGAGAGAAAGCTTCAAGAAGCTATTTTAAATAGCTTCTACTTCCCTAACTTTTAGAATTCAGAATTTAATTTTTTATGAAAGCCAATTCGTTAAAGCGGCGAACAGGGAAATTCTCTGTTAAAATTTTTTATCCTTTAAGCTTTTGTAAGCTGAATGCCAATAATCTCAGGGTCGCATAATATTTAGAGGGATATTGTGGGATGGTCAGCGGGCCCTTATCCCCAGTCCATTATCCCCAGTGAATAGAATTTTTTTATTTTGTATCAACATAAACACCTACGTTTTCAGCAGTCAAGAACAAGTCTCTAAGACAGCTTTCACTGAATATTAGGCCCCTTAGCGAAAACTTTTTCTATACATATCGACTGATTTTGGATTTTCGTAATCTTTACCAAACCTTTGAATGGTCTTTTAGCTAGTCTTAGAGCCACTAATATAATCTAGTAGATTCTAGTCTAATCTAGGAGATTCCAGTCTAATCTAGGAGATTCTAGTCTAATCTAGGAGCCTCCAGTCTAATCTAGGAGATTCCAGTCTGATCTAGGAGATTCTGGTCTAATCTAGGAGATTCCAGTCTGATCTAGGAGATTCTAGTCTAATCTAGGAGCTTCCAGTCTGATCTAGTAGCTTCTAGTCTGATCTAGAAGCTTCCAGTCTGATCTAGGAGCTTCCAGTCTGATCTAGGAGCTTCCAGTCTGATCTAGGAGCTTCCAGTCTGATCAAGGAGCTTCCAGTCTGATCAAGGAGCTTCCAGTCTGATCTAGGAGCTTCCAGTCTGATCTAGTAGCTTCTAGTCTGATCTAGGAGCTTCTAGTCTGATCTAGGAGCTTCCAGTCTAATCTAGGAGCTTCCAGTCTGATCTAGGAGCTTCCAGTCTGATCTAGGAGCTTCCAGTCTGATCTAGGAGATTCTAGTCTGATCTAGGAGATTCTAGTCTGATCTAGGAGATTCTAGTCTGATCTAGGAGCTTCCAGTCTAATCTAGGAAATTCTAGTCTAATCTAGGAGATTCTAGTCTAATCTAGGAGATTCTAGTCTAATCTAGGAGATTCTAGTCTAATCTAGGAGCTTCCAGTCTGATCAAGGAGCTTCCAGTCTGATCTAGGAGCTTCCAGTCTGATCTAGGAGCTTCCAGTCTAATCTAGGAGATTCTAGTCTGATCTAGGAGCTTCCAGTCTGATCTAGGAGCTTCCAGTCTGATCTAGGAGCTTCCAGTCTGATCTAGGAGCTTCCAGTCTGATCTAGGAAATTCTAGTCTAATCTAGGAGATTCTAGTCTAATCTAGGAGATTCTAGTCTAATCTAGGAGATTCTAGTCTAATCTAGGAGATTCTAGTCTAATCTAGGAGATTCTAGTCTGATCTAGGAGATTCTAGTCTGATCTAGGAGCTTCCAGTCTAATCTAGGAAATTCTAGTCTAATCTAGGAGATTCTAGTCTAATCTAGGAGATTCTAGTCTAATCTAGGAGATTCTAGTCTAATCTAGGAGCTTCTAGTCTGATCTAGGAGCTTCCAGTCTGATCAAGGAGCTTCCAGTCTGATCTAGGAGCTTCCAGTCTGATCTAGGAGCTTCCAGTCTAATCTAGGAGATTCTAGTCTGATCTAGGAGCTTCCAGTCTGATCTAGGAGCTTCCAGTCTGATCTAGGAGCTTCCAGTCTGATCTAGGAGCTTCCAGTCTGATCTAGGAAATTCTAGTCTAATCTAGGAGATTCTAGTCTAATCTAGGAGATTCTAGTCTAATCTAGGAGATTCTAGTCTAATCTAGGAGATTCTAGTCTAATCTAGGAGATTCTAGTCTGATCTAGGAGATTCTAGTCTAATCTAGGAGATTCTAGTCTAATTCTATTCTATTCTAGTGAGATTCTAGTCTAATCTAGGAGATTCTGGTCTAATCTAGGAGATTCTAGTCTAATCTAGGAGATTCTAGTATAATCTAGGAGATTCTACGGAGATTCTAGTCTAATCTAGGAGATTCTACGGAGATTCTAGTCTAATCTAGGAGATTCTACGGAGATTCTAGTCTAATCTAGGAGATTCTACGGAGATTCTAGTCTAATCTAGGAGATTCTACGGAGATTCTAGTCTAATCTAGGAGATTCTACGGAGATTCTAGTCTAATCTAGGAGATTCTACGGAGATTCTAGTCTAATCTAGGAGATTCTAGTCTAATCTAGGAGATTCTACGGAGATTCTAGTCTAATCTAGGAGATTCTACGGAGATTCTAGTCTAATCTAGGAGATTCTAGTCTAATCTAGGAGATTCTACGGAGATTCTAGTCTAATCTAGGAGATTCTACGGAGATTCTAGTCTAATCTAGGAGATTCTACGGAGATTCTAGTCTAATCTAGGAGATTCTACGGAGATTCTAGTCTAATCTAGGAGATTCTACGGAGATTCTAGTCTAATCTAGGAGATTCTAGTCTAATCTTTTAGATTCTGATCCTGGAGTTGCTAGTTAAGCTCAATCGACCCCACCAAACCAAACCCCAGATAACCAAAGCAATGTCCGAATCGGATGTTGGCCAGCTGCACCGCCTCCGGATTCGAGTCTGGGACTGCGGTCAACCGCCGCTGTCCACCGACACAGAGGTTCGTCTTCGCATCGATCGTTCCCAACCGCGCGTACATCACAACCAACAGCAGCAGCAACAGCCGCAGCCAGATGGCACAGTGTTGGACAGATCAGCTGACTATCCGGTTGATGGCGCAATCAACGGAGACCCGGCGACATCGTCCAGACGCAACGGCGCCAGCGGCGGCGGTCGCGGCGGCTCTTCCTCCGTCGCCGTGTTGTCTGGTGCCGGTAGTCTGGTTGTTGCCGCGGTCGCCGTTGCCTGCGCTCTCGTACTGCTGCTGCTTGTGCTGACTGTGTTCATGTGCCATCGACGCGGCCTCCTCTTCGTCACTGAAGACGTCGCCACGGATGCGGACGCCGCCGCTGTCACCGCCGTTACCGCCACTGCATCTGCCGGCGGCGGTGGCTCGGCGCATTTTGTTGCTCGCGGCGGAGTCGAGCCCTGGAAGATGGGCAGTCATCGAAGGCAGGACACGGCGGCGTCAAGGGCTTTCCTGTCCGGTCAGCCCCGAGGGAACGACACAGCGACGCGAGAAAAGGTGAGAAATGCAATCAATTTCTATGAAGAAATTGCAGTTGTAATCGTCATATGACCCTACTGTCAGTAGCTACAGATGTTTACATTCTTGAGGTAAAATTATCTAAAATTTTCAGTTCTTTCCTTCCGTGACGTCATCATTGGATCATTCGGCTGAGACTGCGCTGACCTTCGAGGACTATCTCACCTGCCAGAGGCGAGCGCGCGTTCGAGGTCCGGGACGAGGTAAAGAAACTGGCTGCGCAGTCAGTGATACTAATGACATTTTTTCCTTAAAATGGGAATGCGAAAAACAATAAAGACTATATTCTATTAAATTATTATTCATCAATAAACTCCGCCAACCCCCAAACTCCGCCAACCCCCAAACTCCACCAACCGCAAACTCCACCAACCCCAAACTCCGCCAACCCCCAAACTCCACCAACCCCAAACTCCGCCAACCCCAAACTCCACCAACCCCAAACTCCGCCAAACTCAAACTGCTCCGCCAACCCCAAACTCCACCAACCCCAAACTCCGCCAACCCCAAACTCCACCAACCCCAAACTCCGCCAACCCCAAACTCCGCCAACCCCAAACTCCGCCAACCCCAAACTCCGCCAAACTCAAACTGCTCCGCCAACCCCAAACTCCACCAACCCCAAACTCCGCCAACCCCAAACTCCGCCAACCCCAAACTCCGCCAACCCAAGCTCCACCAAACCCAAACTCCACCACCCCAAACTCCACCAACCCCAAACTCCGCCAAACTCAAACTGCTCCGCCAACCCCAAACTCCACCAACCCCAAACTCCGCCAACCCCAAACTCCGCCAACCCCAAACTCCGCCAACCCCAAACTCCGCCAAACTCAAACTGCTCCGCCAACCCCAAACTCCACCAACCCCAAACTCCGCCAACCCCAAACTCCGCCAACCCCAAACTCCGCCAACCCAAGCTCCACCAAACCCAAACTCCACCACCCCAAACTCCACCAACCCCAAACTCCGCCAAACTCAAACTGCTCCGCCAACCCCAAACTCCACCAACCCCAAACTCCGCCAACCCCAGCTCCAAAAATTCAAAGCATCTTATCTTAAACTGAATCTCCAAACTTAAACAATTTATTTCTTTAACTCGATTGAAAATGCCGAAACACGCAGACATTGGCGGCGCCACAATGAGTCGAAGTCGTTCAGGTGGCGATGGCTACGAACCGGCGCTGCTTTCGTCGCCATCCCGAGGCGCCACAAATCGCGTGACCTCAACGGCTGTGTCCTCGGTGGCGGGGCCAGCCGATGGCGGTGGCGGAGCCTATTACGACTTGGAGCTGCAGCCGGGAGTGCTGTTTGACCGCACACTGAATCACCAGGGGCGGCTCTACAGTGTGCCAAAGGCCAGCTATGTATAGCATAAATCCATGAACTAGATCTAGCAAAATTCAGAATACGATAATTTTAAGCGCCGCTTTGACAGCTGTCAATATTATTTAAACGGCGGCTCGCATTCTCTGCCTGTACAGCTCTTATCTCGGACATTTTCTTGTTAAGCCGGTAAAAAGGTTACGGTAAAGTGTGAATTTAAAAAAACTTTTATGAGCTCAGTGCAGCTTTTTTAAGTTAAAATGTACCTATTCATTTATCAAGAACTTGTTTGACTTATTCTCAAAAGTAAACATAATATTTTGAATAACAAGTACTCCTAGTGGTTGCTAATAAATTCAAATATTCTATTTTTTAGATAAGCATTGTCGACCCAAAATACTTAAACTATAAAACCTTAGACACCGCCATCCCAATCACCACCAACCCTGAACTCCACACAAAGTTAAACAACCCTAACCTCGACCAACCCCAAACTACGCAAAGTCCCAGACTCCGCCAACCCCAAACTCCGCCAACCCCAGACTCCGCCAACCCCAAAGTCCGCCAACCCCAAACTCCGCCAACCCCAGACTCCGCCAACCCCAGACTCCGCCAACCTCAGACTCCGCCAACCCCAGACTGCGCCAACCCCAAACTCCGCCAACCCCAGACTCCGCCAACCTCAGACTCCGCCAACCCCAGACTGCGCCAACCTAAAGTCAACCAACCATAACCTCCACCAACCCCAAAGTCCGCCAACCCCAAACTTCGCCCACCCGCAAACGCATTTGAACAATTGTTATAGATTGAACGCGGAAATATTCTGATATGAGACAATGGACCATTTTTGAGCATTTGCGACATATTACTGATACTAATGCGTGCATTTTTATTTGCCCCATAATTTACTCGCGTTTTGGCTACAGTATTCAGTTATTATGTAGTTTAATATTAATAAAATAATTTGCTTAAGTAAATTTTTAACTCGTTTATGAAGACTCAGACGTTGCCGTTGTCAGTTGTAAAGCAAAAGCATGGATTGATCTTGTAAATATTTAATATAATGTTCTTAAAAATATGATAGCTAAAAACATTTATTTTTTTACGATCTGGAACAGAACGTTATGATTATTAACGAGAAAGTTCTTTTTGATCTAAAATAATCGTGAGATTTTCCATAGACTTTCAAATCAATTATTTTTAGCTTTCTGTAGCACTACATCTATGCCCCAGTGCGAGTTCCTCTCGCTCTACCTCTCTCTTTCTCATTCTGCATCTCTCCTAATCACACTACCTCTCCCACCTGGCTTAGCAACGGGACTTGAGCCTATATCTTGCCTATCATTTACATCATTTGACCCAAGCAAAGCATTCTTTCGACACTGCAGCCGAAAAATTAATGGAGAGAGAGACAGACAGGGAGTTATCACACATCTATAGGCAACGGCCTCTGGGCTATGCAGTGTATTATAAACTGGTCAATAGCAGACACCTGGTAAAGCTTGAATTCATTGTGCACTTTATTTTTCTTCTTCTTCTCTCTCTCCCTCCCCCCTCTCGATCCGGCCCTGTTCCGGCCCAGCCGCTAAGCTAACAGTAGCCAGCCCCAAACACACACGCTCACTCTAGTGCTCATTTTTGCTTCTTATTTAATTATAGAGAATATAGTCAGTCTCATCTTTAAGCTTGCTAACCATCGCGACCTTAAGCTCTACCGCACTATTGTGCAGCCGAATATCCAACTATAAAATAACGCTACGCATTGTAGCCTGGCCTCTCTAAATTTGTTTGTCTGCTTGATTTTGTTCTTTTTTTCTTCTTTCTGCTTCAGGTGAGTTGAATTTTTTATCCAATTGTTTTCAGTTTTTAATAAAAAGTTTCTTTTGTTGCGTTTGAAATCAGGAATGGGATGAGACGAAGGAAAAAGAATATTTGGAAAATTGGAAATTTCAAACAATGAAGGAAAGTTTTTTCCTAAAAACAACACTCCACCGTACAAGCTACTCGCTGAGCTCATCACTCTGTTGGGAAAATTATTCACTAAAGGCACTTCACTTCAGTCGATCTTGCAATAGACCCACTGGAGACAGGCAGTCAGACAGTCGTCCCTTCAGGTGCAAACCTACAGATAGGCCTCGCAAACTAACTTTGAAGATTACAGAGCCAGACAGATAAGAGGTGCTGAGAACGTACTGCGTAGCGTCACTTTATTTCAGACTTGACCTAAGCTGATTGGCCGAAAGTCCAATATAAAAATATACACCAAACCCTCTGCACCTCAGACAGTCTCTAACATACAGCCGTCAGTCAAGCCTGAGGCTCCACAATGACACTAGAAGGCTCCGCTTCGCTTACGTCATCGTCGATGAAAACGGCAGAAACTCCGGCTCCCTCGTTAGTAGCGGACTTGGCTCCGGCGGCAGCCGCCATGGACTCGCAGACAACCATTCGGCTGTTGCCGTTTGGCTTCGAGGAGCGAGTCAACTTCGACGCCCGCCAGGAGCTTCAGAAGACGCGTAGTCGACACTTCAAAGTGCCGCCGGCGATTCCCGACGACGACATCTGGCGCAGGCCGCCGCCAGACTTTCGTCCGCAGGCCTGGGAGCCGCGACCGCCGAAGCGGAACAGCCGGGACGCCATGCAGCCTTGGCGCTTCCGACTGCCCAGCGATGAGCGCTACACCGCGGCGGCTGCGGTTGCGCCAGCCGATCGTCTGCCGATGCTCGGACAAGCACATCAGCTGAAGAGGCAGCAGCAGCAGCGAATGCAGACTCTGTTCAGATTGATGCGGCCCAACACGGCCCGGCAACGCTTTGTACAGGAGGGCACCCTGCCCAGGGATCCGTACAGAACGGCCGGCCCGCACGACTTCAGGCAGGTTAGTCACCCCTGACAGAAATCAACTTTGTTGATTGTTGTTGTTGTTGACATCACTCCCTTAAGTAGTAACACTGCAACTGTCTCACACGAGCTAGATCGAAATCGAGGACTTTGTTTAAAAGAACCTAATCATTAGACACATCCTCAATGCGTTTTAAGCCCAGCAACAATAAGGGTTGAATGTAGGCACACTATCATATGTGTACACGTGACCTCTGCCCGGACTTTCTCATCGTCCGGCACTATGCACTGTGCATCTCACTGTACCTCTTGTGGTTGACCCTTAAGGGCGTAAATTGCACAACAAGCCCCTCAAGCCTTCTCTCTAGGGCTGCGCCCCAACTAAATGTGGCCTCGCCGCGGATCGGAGCCGATAGACATTTTGCATGAGTGGGACGCGCTACCGTTCTACCCACTGACCCCAACGCATCACCGATTGCAGTATCCGCCGATTCAGTCGCTCGGACTCCCAGAGTTCACCACGGCAATTGAAAAGGATCCGTACAATATCCGCTTCCTGTCTAAAAATAAGGATACAAGTGAGCATTGCAATAGTCTGTTGCGTAATTGTGATCCGAGTTTTTGTGATTACTAGTCGCTCAACAGGTGTGGTAGAGCTGTACTGGTCGGAAGAACTAAAGAAATCACTAGTAAATCTAACGTCATCAGGCTAATTAAACAGTGTAAGTGGTTTGGACCACAAAATTGGTGACTCGCAACTGAGTCGGCAGTTCTGCCCATTTCACTGACTCCTGAGCACACTATGCACACAGATACCGAATGTAGGCGTTCCCAAACACATTTCTGTAACGTCTGCCCTGATGTTCTCATTGTCAGGTAGTGCACGCATTTAGGGAGCCTTCGGGGTAGGCCTTCAGTGGGGTAAATTGCTCATATGATTGTGGCCTCAACGCGGAATCGAACTCAGGGACCTGGGTGTGGGAACGCGTCAGTAGCTCACAATATAGCTAATTATGTCACTTAAGACTGATCTTAATTCACAACTAGAAAAAACTGACATAAACTTTAACTGCTCTCGATCAGTTGTTGGACCTCTTCACGAGATCAGAAACATGAGAGATGCGTCTGGCACAATGTGGTCTGCCGTTCGCCAGCCGCCTAAGTGGGATCCGAGACTCCACCTGCAGAAAAATCGATTCCCAAACACCTCGTGCGAGTACACTGTGAGTGACGAATTTCTTTTTGTGAACAATCTTTCTAAAAAATAAGTAAGAAAATGTTAACCCGAACGGACCAATTCCTACAGCGCTATCGACCTCAAAATCGCAACCCGTTCGAGGGCTTCATGGACACGGTGGAAGCTGGTCTGGAGAAACGCTGGCTAGATGAGAAATTAGCCAAGTCCACTGACCTTCAAGCTGCCTGAATCCATGCGTCGATTGGATTTAGATCGAATTATGTTCTGGACTAAAATAATGTCCTTGCTTTATTTTTTCAAAAGTTTTTATATAAACCCTCAGATCTCTGTTAAGAAACACTTATTTGAATTGAGTTTTGATGAAGCGTCCTAACTTACAAATATACTTCACAACACGTTTTTTTTAAATAAACTTATATTGAGGACTATAAAAGAATTATAATTATTTTCTAAATTTCAACAAATTTTTCGCATTTTTCTGCTGTCGCACAGTCTCTGACGCATGCAGCGATTTTGCAAAGAAGCTCATGATTGGCTTGTAATTTTTGTCGCAGTTCTTTTGCCGACCTTCCCAATCCCTGCTCGATCAACAAATACCCATTCAAAAGTTTCGCCGAATAGAAATAATGCCGTTATAACCTCGATTGAAATATTGACGCTTTCTATCATTGACCAGGTCATTATGTGCATTTGGCTCCTAAAATGTGGCTTCTCCAGCAGCTATCGTACCCCAGCTAAAACCTGAATCGCTGATGAGATTATGTAAATGATCTGCATAAGATCCAGCCCAATTTAATTATTAAACTTAGCCTAATTATTACGAGCTCTGCCTGGATTTGAGTCCAAGCTGTCAGCACACATTTTGGACCAGTTACATTAATACGACGAACATGCATACCAAAGCAAGGACCACTAGAAGAAGTTCTCTAGTGGTCGTCTTCTAGGGGTCCTAAACTAAACTCGCTAGACACACGACATATGGCCACATAGCATACTGCTATTTCTTAATTACTGAATCAAAATCTTTCTTTATTAGTCTATTCTTTAAACTCTAGTAAGCTTTTGACGTGACGTTGGTAAGATTTTTATTGTGTAATTTAAATTGAATTAAATGTGCTTTGTTAGTTTATATACTTACTTAGCACATTTTTTCAAAAGCTACTCAGTACAGACGCATCATTCGACCAAAAATTTTCTGTAATTTACTCTGTTCTTTATTCAAACACGTTTCGTCGATCAGTTTTGCTTCGTTCTGACACTACTCAGTCAAAATTATTTGAATTAACTTTACATCCCATATTTACTATCACTCCAAGCCCACATAACAATGGCTTCGGGTAGTAGTGCAGGATTTGATCGACATATAACAATTTTTTCTCCTGAAGGCCGGTTGTACCAAATTGGTGAGTGTGAAGGATTAGCTAGATAATCTTTAGTAACAGTGTTTGCGTCCTTTCCCGTCATCAATATTTTCTCATCAATATGTTTGAAATATTATATTAATAAGAAATGTCTAGCTAGTCATATGCATGATATGGTCCTAATATTTTTCAAGCAATTAAGTAATAATTATTAGCCTTTTTGTAGCAGCTAGCTAGTTAACTTTGGCTTAATTCAAATTCAAAGGTGTAATAAAGTAGAAACTCAATTTTTTTAAATGATATTATTTGAATTTATCTAATCAGATATACAAAAAATTAAAATTTTGCTCATTATTTATTGTTATTTACTCAAATGGCTTATATTGTATCAACTCTTTTCTATAGTCTAGATCATACTGGGTGCAACAGACTCTAGCCTCAGAAAAAATCATAAGGCTAGAGTGCCATTCACTCTATAATGACAAATTTTTTTGCACATTAAGATATTTTGTTAACAAAACTTGATAAATGAATTGGGCTATGAATCAAAGCCATTTTATCTTGTCAATAACCTTTCTTTACTTATTCTATTAGTCATTAGTGCTATATGCCTATATGTATTCCAGTCTCATGTTCTCCACCTAACACATTTTACCCACCTTGAACACTAATTGTGTATACCAATAACTCAAGGTAAGACAAGTGCATGCCAACCATGCATGCCAAAATAGGTAGGCAACACCAATACATGCCTAAATTTTTGGCATATAGGCTTTACTACATGATCCTAACTATGGCTCATCTTATCCATAGCTAGTTCAAAATGTAACATTGTGGACCTGAATTAACCATTTTTAACACAGAAATGTGTAATGTGTGCTGATACTGAAGATCACTTTGTGTACCATACAACAAGAAAGAAAACAGGCTGTGTAAATTCTAAACCACTTTTTGTGTTATGCAGTTTTACTATGCAGCTTGCATAGGCCTAGCTTTTGTAAACTGCATGCTTAAATAAGATACTCAGTTGGCAGATTCACAACAGTAAAGCACTGTTTTACTGTCCAGTTAGAAGCTTTTATGCACCATTAGCACAATTATAATTAATCTATTTACATTTGCTAATCTAAATTACTTTTACTTAGTCTATTTTAACTGTTAGATTACATTTCATTATTTATAATTCATTGGATTGATAGTAATAGTTTGATTCTAGTTTGTGTACCTCAGTAAAATCAGGGCTAGGATACAACCTTTTAAGCAATTCTACAGGAATGTACTATTTCTCAAACACTATAATTAGACTATGATCTTGTTCATACTTTTTTAGTTTATTTGAATTGCTTATCCTCATTTTTGTCCCATACCTGTTATAATTACAATAGTATTCAGTCTTGTAGGCATTGACTCTGGGTCTCAACACATGGTCATCATAATGTAACAATTAGTTCTTTGCTGCTCGGGGGAAATTTGTTCTCTGCTGCTGGGGGGACATTAGTTATCTGCTGCTGGGGGGAATAAGTCCTCTGCTGCTGGGGGGGGGAGAATTAGTTCTTTGCTTCTGGGGGGGAATTAGTTATCTGCTGCTGGGGGGGGGAATTAGATCTCTGCTGCTGGGGGGGAATTAGATCTCTGCTGCTGGGGGGAATTAGATCTCTGCTGCTGGGGGGGAATTAGATCTCTGCTGCTGGGGGGGAATTAGTTTTCTGCTGCTGGGGGGGAATTAGATCTCTGCTGCTGGGGGGGAATTAGATCTCTGCTGCTGGGGGGGAATTAGTTTTCTGCTGCTAGGGGGGGAATTAGATCTCTGCTGCTGGGGGGGGGAATTAGATCTCTGCTGCTGGGGGGGAATTAGATCTCTGCTGCTGGGGGGGAATTAGTTTTCTGCTGCTGGGGGGGAATTAGTTCTCTGCTGCTGGGGGGGGGAATTAGTTTTCTGCTGCTGGGGGGGAATTAGTTTTCTGCTGCTGGGGGGGAATTAGTTTTCTGCTGCTGGGGGGGAATTAGTTTTCTGCTGCTGGGGGGGAATTAGTTTTCTGCTGCTGGGGGGGAATTAGTTCTCTGCTGCTGGGGGTAATTAGTTTTCTGCTGCTGGGGGGAATTAGTTCTTTGCTGCTGGGGGGAATTAGATCTCTGCTGCTGGGGGGGGAATTAGTTCTTTGCTGCTGGGGGGAATTATTTCTTTGCTGCTTGGGGGAATAAGTTCTCTGCTGCTGCTGTCTGAACAGTTGTGCCCCCAAGGGGGGCTTAGTGTGCTAGTTGTTTCTAAATGCTTATATTACACCCAAATATAACATACTAAAGTAGTTTAAAGTCTGACTTTAACATATTAGTTTGATTTTGTTTACACTGAACTAAAACTTAGTCTGTGATGATGCCACATGCATAAGCTGGTTCTTCAATCATATAACTTGTCTTGAGTTTGATCAGCTTCTGTTGTTTAGTCTGGGGGCCTTATTGTTAGAAGGCATCTGATGTCATGTCATCATAATGAGAGTTTTAGTCACACGTTCTCACTTTAACACTCCCGCCAATCCAATCCTAACAGAGTATGCCTTCAAAGCTATCAATATTGATGGCTTAACCTCCGTTGGTGTGCGCGGCACCGATTGTGTAGTTCTCGGTTCGCAGCGAAAAGTTCCAGACAAGCTGATTGTGGCGGACAGTGTCAGTCGGCTGTTTAACCTAACAGACAGTGTCGGCTGTCTCATGACTGGCCTGCTGGCCGACTGTCGTTCCCAGGTGCGTCGGGCTCAGTTTGAGGCGGCCAAATTTAAGAACCGACACGGCTATGAGATGCCGTGTGACGCTTTGGCTCAACGGATGGCCGATCTGGCTCAGGTGAGTTTGGGTTAGATTTGTAAATGCTTTCACACAGATTTTATCTGTATTGAAAAATTTCACACAGTAAGTTGTAGCTATTTTTTAGCTATAGCGAGATATCTCACAGTGAGATCCAGGTGTCTCACGGTGAGGTCCAGGTGTCTCACGGTGAGGTCCAGGTGTCTCACGGTGAGGTCCAGGTGTCTCACGGTGAGGTCCAGGTGTCTCACGGTGAGGTCCAGGTGTCTCACAGTGAGATCCAGGTGTCTTACGGTGAGGTCCGGGTGTCTCATGGTGAGGTCCAGGTGTCTCACGGTGAGGTCCTGGTGTCTCATGGTGAGATCTAGGCGTCTCGGTGTCAATGAGATTCGGTTGTGAAATCCAATGCCCCACCCTCTGCGGTCTCGCCAGGTGAACACCCAGAGCGCCGGCATGCGTCCACTAGGCTGCTCCATGCTCTACGCCGGCTTCGACGAAGAGCTTCAACAGCCGATGCTGTTCAAAACCGATCCGTCCGGCTTTGTTGCCGGCTATCGCGCCTGCGGTGTTGGCGCCAAGCAAATGGAAGCGAAAAACTACCTGGAGAAGAAGATCAAGAAGAAGTCCGATTATAGCCTAGACGAGGCCATAGAAATAGTCGTCAACTGTCTGTCGCATGTGCACAGTATGGACTTTAAGCCGAGCGAAATCGAAATCGGAGTTGTTACTAAGGAGTCGCCTAAATTCCGGTTCGTGTTCATTTTCTGACGATTTTCTGTTGTTGATAAAAAATTGATAATAAATGAGTCGAGGATGCTCGATAAAATAGCCTTCCAATATTCGTTTTCATTTCAGGGCCCTTACTGAATCGGAGATTGAGCACCATCTCACTCGCATAGCCGAGAAGGACTAAGTGGCTTTCTCCCGATGTGTTAACATCGTGCGGAAGCTCCAGTTTCTGATTTGTGTGTTTTCTTAAATTTAGCAAAATGTTTTTTTCGACTCGTAAGAGAACTTTAAAGTGAGGTGGAATTAATACTTTAATGTTATGTATGCATAGGCCAATGTAAAACACTACTGGTAGTAGCAACTGTGTGCGTTATTTCTTAATTGTGCTGAACACAGATTGGTCAATGAATAGCTAGTTTTATGAGTTGCCATTTCCAATACTACTTAGTAATTATTCCGTAGTAAAAAAAGGCAAGTCAAGAACTAAGAATAGCAATGACCAATCCAGTTTTCGCTATCCGTAATAGCGCCCTATCCCGAGTGACCTACTTAGATAGTAGGCACTAAAATATGTTTTTATATATGACTGTCAAATTATATTGCCTGCTTATTAACGTTTCAAACCTAAATAATTATTTAAACATAGTAATGTTTTGTAGGTGCGAATATAAGCCAATGTTGAAAAAATACATACAAATAAGACAGGTCCTTGTACCTTATTAATAGCTTCTTTGCTTCTATTTACAAATTCTGCGTTGCTTTTTATTTTTTACTTTATTTGGTCAGGAAATCCTGTTAGCTTTCCATTCCTTCTGGGTCTCCGCTATGAGCCTTCCATTCCTTCTGAGTCTCCGCTATGAGCCTTCCATTCCGTCTGAGTCTCCGCTATGAGCCTTCCATTCCTTCTGAGTCTCCGCTATGAGCCTTCCATTCCTTCTGGGTCTCCGCTATGAGCCTTCCATTCCTTCTGAGTCTCCGCTATGAGCCTTCCATTCCTTCTGAGTCTCCGCTATGAGCCTTCCATTCCTTCTGAGTCTCCGCTATGAGCCTTCCATTCCTTCTGAGTCTCCGCTATGAGCCTTCCATTCCGTCTGAGTCTCCGCTATGAGCCTTCCATTCCGTCTGAGTCTCCGCTATGAGCCTTCCATTCCTTCTGGGTCTCCGCTATAAGCCTTCCATTCCTTCTGGGTCTCTGCTATGAGCCTTCCATTCCTTCTGGGTCTCCGCTATGAGCATTCCATTCCTTCTGGGTCTCCGCTATGAGCATTCTATTCCTTCTGGGTCTCCGCTATAAGCCTTCCATTCCTTCTGGGTCTCTGCTATGAGCCTTCCATTCCTTCTGGGTCTCCGCTATGAGCATTCTATTCCTTCTGGGTCTCCGCTATGAGCCTTCCATTCCTTCTGGGTCTCTGCTATGAGCCTTCCATTCCTTCTGGGTCTCCGCTATGAGCCTTCCATTCCTTCTGAGTCTCCGCTATGAGCCTTCCATTCCTTCTGAGTCTCCGCTATGAGCCTTCCATTCCGTCTGAGTCTCCGCTATGAGCCTTCCATTCCTTCTGGGTCTCCGCTATGAGCCTTCCATTCCTTCTGAGTCTCCGCTATGAGCCTTCCATTCCTTCTGAGTCTCCGCTATGAGCCTTCCATTCCGTCTGAGTCTCCGCTATGAGCCTTCCATTCCTTCTGGGTCTCCGCTACTAAGCCTTCCATTCCTTCTGGGTCTCCGCTACTAAGCCTTCCATTCCTTCTGGGTCTCCGCTATGAGCCTTCCATTCCTTCTGGGTCTCCACTATGAGCATTCCATTCCTTCTGGGTCTCCGCTATGAGCCTTCTATTTCTCCTGGGTCTCCGCTATAAGCCTTCCATTCCTTCTGGGTCTCGGCTATGAGCCTTCCATTCCTTCTGGGTCTCGGCTATGAGCATTCTATTCCTTCTGGGTCTCCGCTATGAGCCTTCCATTCCTTCTGGGTCTCGGCTATGAGCATTCTATTCCTTCTGGGTCTCGGCTATGAGCATTCTATTCCTTCTGGGTCTCCGCTATGAGCATTCTATTCCTTCTGGGTCTCCGCTATGAGACCCATGGAAGGCTTATAGCTTGAATAGGTGCCACAAAAATTGATTTTTTCTTAAATTTAACAGCACATTTGCAATCATATGAAGTAGAAATAGTAGCCAAGTGAACAGCGGTATGTCTTACCTTTTTCTATTCTATAATACTCAATCGGAACACTGTTAATCCAGATTATCGATCAAAGTATGTTTGCGTTTTATCGCATGCGACTGGGGTCGTAAATTTAACTGGGCAACAGAAAATAGCTGTGCGTGAGTGGATTGGAAACAAAGTCTTATAAGCTGAAATCTACTCGTAAAATATTAAATTTTTTGGCGTTTCTGTCTTTGAGATTTTGTTCAGTTTAGCCTGAATTAGCCTTTATAGCCTTATGTGGGCTTTTTCCTATGGCAAATCTGCAGAGATCAGAATCTGTAGATTGGCTCTCACTCACTGTCTGAAACAAATCTGAATCTTTAGATTAACTATATTTCCGAGATCCCACTGCTTAGCATTCGTGAACTATTTGGCACTTTCAATCAAAGTACGAGTATCTAGCGAAATTACTAAAATGGCATCGAATTTCACGCAAATCTTAATTCACCTTGTGAGACCTATTGAGTTTAGTTACTCGAGTTAGTAGGTTTTAACAATACTATTAGACACCAAAAGTTAGAATGCATCCAGTCAAGATGATCTTGGAATTGTAAACTTATATGGAAACATCTAAACTCGTATACTACGAGTAGTAAACACAGCGGATGACACTTAATGGCCCTAATCTGAATCAATAATTAATTGCTTGTATATTGTTTCTGTTCAGCCTTTTATTGCTTATTTTAGATTGAGTAAATAATGCATGTAAACCCGCCTATATGCACTGTTTGCTATCACGCCATTCGTCTGAAGTTACTTGGTCTAAGATTTAGTATTAGAATCTACCTCGAGTAAGATGCGCCTGTGGAACTCGATTAGCAGTACTGGAAGGTAGGCCAGGGTACAAGTTAGCTGTGGCTTAAACAGTGCAAGTAGATTAGTCAGTAATAGATTAGCTTGATATGCGTTATTGCAAGTATGACAGCTTGGTTTTGAGCATATATCTTATATTCCTAATATAAGGAGGTCGACTTCCGCGCTTTTGATGTTCGGGTGGTCGACGACCACCCTGTTTGGTGGCCGTGACCACATGGGAGTGGTTGTTGCGTAGCTCCTGCTGAATCGCCTCGGCGTCGATCATCAGCGTAGCCAAATTATCTGCCTAGCCCCAGCGGTGAAGTCTGCTGAACACAGTCAGCTTCTGAGGTTACCGCGTCATGCGAACGGACGTCTAGCAATGCCACTTCGTCATGCAGGTCCGCGTGTTGCTCCATCGGGCAAGCGCGCCGCAGGCAACTGGCCGCAGATGTTTAAACATTAACGGGCAGAGCCCGTCTTGACCCATGGCTTTCGACGCCTTCATGCCGGCAATGCGTTTGGCTGTTTGATCGGCCGAGAATGACAGTGGGTTCTCACCGACCTCTCCGACCGGCGGAGAAAGCGGGTGTCCTTGTACGAGTGTGCGGCCTCGGGCTCGTGAACTGTTTGTTGAATTTATTGGCTTTTGCCGCGCCTGAGCCGGCCGGCCGTTACACTTGGTATTGACGGTCGGATATGATGGCTCTTTGCCGCTTGAGCCGCTTTAGCGTGGACCAGAGGTTTCACGTTCTGGCGTGGCTTGTGAGGCTGCTGGCGAATTCCCTCCACTTCGCTCTCTTGTCTTCGTCGTAGCGTTGTTTGGTGTCGTTGTTGAGGGCAGGGATCAGCTTACTGGTGGTTCGCAAATGATCTCAGAATTTTGTCAGATCGGCCACAAGAACGACTGAAGTATCGTTTATAGTTAAGTAGTATTTGAGTAGTTTAGTAGTTAGTACTTACATCTACTTAAGTAGTCCTTAAACGGCCACTCCGGGCGGCGCCGCCGGTTTCTGGGTCTGGAATCTGCCTTTTTGGATGGCCTTCTTCACTGCCGAAAGGATGTGACTTGCCCTCTAACTGCGATCTCATCGATCAGTGGGTTGCCCGTGAGCGCCAAGGCGTTACAGGAAGACTGCTGAGCCATTGAAGAGCGCCCAATACGCTTTGGTGAAGTTCATGAACACCTTGCGTGCCGCGCAAGGAGGCGGCTGGGCAGTAGGCCAAGTGCATATGATTGGAAGATGGTCGCTCGACAGGGCCGCATGAATTTCGCAGGTGGCTGAGAGCAGCAGGTCCTGGTGGATGATTTTGACGTCCGGCGTCGAACTGCGGCCTGCGTTTGGAGCCCATGACTGTTCTGGCACTGAAATAAAATCAATGAGGCTGTTCTCCACCTCCGCGGCAATCAGGTCACCCCTGGGAGTAGCCTCGAGCTCCGACTCCCATGCCGGGTGACGGGCATTAATGTCATCCGCAATATTGTGACATTGTGCACTTTGATTTTTGTTGGCGTCAAGAAAGGCTTGAAGCTCCGTCCGTTTGTTTGGAAGGTTCGGCCAGAGGCGGGCAATGAAAGGCTGGGTCTGTTGGCCAGTAATGCGCGATCTCTGGCTTCTTATCGATGCCCATCAGCAAAATTATGCCTTCCAGCTTCCGAGCTTCATCCGCAGTTTCGCCAGTTCAGCACCTGCTTTGGCACGGCATCCAATGTCTCGACCTCTTGAAAAGGTCTGCCAAGCTCTCGAATTTGTCCATCAGCTGATGTCTTCGAAAAGCTGATCAGTCAGAAACAATTTCAGGAAGCATTAGATGTGAAAACATCTAAATAGAATCAAATATGAAGCAGATTTGCAACAGTTCCAAAAATCTCTTGAATTTGAGAGTAGATTCTCAAATTCCCTGTCCTGTATTCCTAAAGCACAGGGAATTCCGCTTCACATTGGTTAATCAATGTTAACATTGTGACTAGCCAACAGAAACGCGGCTACAAATGTGTGCCCATTCAGCTCAGTAGAGATAGAGCACGAGAAAGATTAGTATACAAACACAAAATGCAACTAAAAAATGCGATGCTTCAAGTAAGTTTAGCGGAGAGAATACATAACCGAAGGAAGGAAATTCTGATATCTATTATCAACGAATTCATCCTAGTTTTAATCAGGACGTCTGCTGCGGCAAGCATGGTGAGAACTCCTGATTTTTAGTGGCTTTAGAAGCCGAGAAACTTTTGCTGGAGAGATATTGTTTACTCTGATGAGGATCTGATGGAAGATGGAAGAGTGAGGATCTGATGGAGAGTGAGGATCTGATGAAGAGTGAGGATCTGATGGAGAATGAGGATCTGATGGGAGAGTGAGGATCTGATGGAGAATGAGGATCTGATGGAAAATGAGGATCTGATGGGAGAGTGAGGATCTGATGGAGAATGAGGATCTGATGGAGAATGAGGATCTGATGGGAGAATGAGGATCTGATAGATAGTGAGAATCTGATGGGAGATTGAGGATCTGATGGAGAATGAGGATCTGATGGGAGAGTGAGGATCTGATGGAGAATGAGGATCTGATGGAGAATGAGGATCTGATGGGAGAGTGAGGATCTGATGGCAGAGTGAGGATCTGATGGGAGAGTGAGGATCTGATGGGAGAGTGAGGATCTGATGGAGAATGAGGATCTGATGGGAGAGTGAGGATCTGATGGAGAATGAGGATCTGATGGAGAGTGAGGATCTGATGGAGAATGAGGATCTGATGGGAGAGTGAGGATCTGATGGAGAATGAGGATCTGATGGGAGAGTGAGGATCTGATGGGAGAATGAGGATCTGATGGGAGAGTGAGGATCTGATGGGAGAATGAGGATCTGATGGGAGAGTGAGGATCTGATGGGAGAGTGAGGATCTGATGGGAGAGTCAGGATCTGATGGAGAATGAGGATCTGATGAAGAATGGGGATCTGATGGAGAATGGGGATCTGATGGGAGAATGAGGATCTGATGGGAGAATGAGGATCTGATGGGAGAATGAGGATCTGATGGGAGAGTGAGGATCTGATGGGAGAGTCAGGATCTGATGGAGAATGAGGATCTGATGGAGAATGGGGATCTGATGGGAGAATGAGGATCTGATGGGAGAATGAGGATCTGATGGGAGAATGAGGATCTGATGGGAGAATGAGGATCTGATGGCAGAGTGAGGATCTGATGGGAGAGTGAGGATCTGATGGGAGAGTGAGGATCTGATGGAGAATGAGGATCTGATGGGAGAGTGTGGATCTGATGGGAGAGTGAGGATCTGATGGGAGAGTGAGGATCTGATGGAGAATGAGGATCTGATGGAGAATGAGGATCTGATGGAGAGTGAGGATCTGATGGAGAGTGAGGATCTGATGGAGAGTGAGGATCTGATGGAGAATGAGGATCTGATGGGAGAGTGAGGATCTGATGGAGAATGAGGATCTGATGGAAAATGAGGATCTGATGGGAGAGTGAGGATCTGATGGAGAATGAGGATCTGATGGAGAATGAGGATCTGATGGGAGAATGAGGATCTGATAGATAGTGAGAATCTGATGGGAGATTGAGGATCTGATGGAGAATGAGGATCTGATGGGAGAGTGAGGATCTGATGGAGAATGAGGATCTGATGGAGAATGAGGATCTGATGGGAGAGTGAGGATCTGATGGGAGAGTCAGGATCTGATGGGAGAATGAGGATCTGATGGAGAATGGGAATCTGATGGGAGAATGAGGATCTGATGGGAGAATGAGGATCTGATGGAGAGTGAGGATCTGATGGAGAACGAGGATCTGATAGGAGAGTGAGGATCTGATGGAGAATGAGGATCTGATGGGAGAGTGAGGATCTGATGGAGAATGAGGATCTGATGGAGAATGAGGATCTGATGGGAGAGTGAGGATCTGATGGGAGAGTGAGGATCTGATGGGAGAGTGAGGATCTGATGGAGAATGAGGATCTGATAGAGAGTGAGGATCTGATGGGAGAATGAGGATCTGATGGGAGAGTGAGGATCTGATGGGAGAGTGAGGATCTGATAGAGAGTGAGGATCTGATGGGAGAATGAGGATCTGATGGGAGAGTGAGGATCTGATGGGAGAGTGAGGATCTGATGGGAGATTGAGGATCTGATGGGAGAGTGAGGATCTGATGGAGAATGAGGATCTGATGGGAGAGTGAGGATCTGATGGAGAATGAGGATCTGATGGGAGAGTGAGGATCTGATGGAGAATGAGGATCTGATGGAGAATGAGGATCTGATGGAGAGTGAGGATCTGATGAAAGTGTGAGGATCTGCTAAGAATTCTTATCGGACAAGCCTGCTGCCAAACCCTTACAGGCATGGGGCTGCGGCATCCATGGCCATTTGACAACGCGACTTCGAGTCGTGGTCATTCGCGGTGCCATGCTGCTAGTGGGCGCACTGATAGTACAGTTACTTTCTATGCGCTGTGTCCAGATTTCAAGGTTTAAGTCTGAGACAATTCCGCGGCTAAGCTACGCATGTTTCGAGTGAGGAAAACAAAAAATGGTTTTAAGCAAAGCTCTAAATGGCCTCTCTTGACTAGTCTGTCAATCAATTTAACAAATGTGTTTTTAGAAAAAATCTAACCGGTTCAAATGCCAATTGCGGTGGCTACCTTCGCCTGAAGTTCTGCTTGAGTAAAGCACATTGGACCTTCTTGCCACCGGTGCGCCTTCAGGCTGCATGTCGTCGAACAGCTGGAGGCGGCGCGTCAGGCGCTCGCCCGCATGTTCTGGTCTTTATTCCAACAGCCGCCTGCATGATCCGACAGAGAGCTGCGATACGCCAGACCTGGGGCAGCGAATTCGAACTTGTGACCTTCTTAGTGCAACTCGGCCCCGGCGAGACTGCCCACCCGGTTCTTGCAGAAGAAGCTGCCACATTCGGTGACATATTTGTGGCTCGAGCTCCATTCCAGGATTCATACGAGTGCCTGACGCTGAAGGTTCGATTCCTCCGCCATGGGGTGGGTCTTTTGTACTTTACTAAGCCAGGTTTTAAGCCAAGTTTTAATAATAATATTGCGTATTAAGTAGCGGACCATATCGGACTCTGCCTCAAGAATACCTGAGCTCGAATCCGCGACGAGGCCGCATTTATTTACGGACGCAGTCGCGGAGAGAAGGCTTGAGGGCTTGTCGTGCAATTTACGCCCATGAGGGCCAACCTCCAAGTTGACCCTCATGGGGTGGAAAAAACTTTTCGATGAACTAACTTTCAAAGCCGTCCGAGTGATTCTTGTCGAAGACCCTGGTGACGAGAACTAGTTACATTGCTCTGTATAAACTTCTATAAGTTTTTACCTATTCCAAATAGATTACAGAAAAATTTTGTTATTTGTAATATCTCCGATGTCTTTCTACTGCTAAAAATATAGGTCTATATATATTTTCTATCAAGTTGTTAGGATTAGCCTTTTTCAGATATTTCAAATAAAAAATTGCGTTTAGTCTACTAAGATTTTCCTGTGCTAATAATAACTTGATATTCTGGATGTTCTCAAATTTATTCACCTTGTCCATTTCTTCCTGAAGCTTTTAGCCTTTCTGCGCTGGTACTCAACAAATTGTCGACGAGCGTTTCACTATTTGCTGAAGTCAGACCACGACTCCTATTGGAATGCCGACTCTCTGCTCCACCTCCTGACAAAGAGATTGCGAGCGCTGGCAGCAGCACCAGCAAACGGTTCCACTTTGAATTTTAGGTGAGCTCGTTGTTTTCTCACTCCAATTTCGGGACCGTATTTTATTTATTTATATATTTATGCCAGCATTTGCCCCCCCCCAGTCCACTGACTGAACATGCTGTACACAGCCTTTAAATGTGGCACTGGCTGCACGTATTGCCCTAAACCAGTTGCTGCGGCTATGCTGTCGGTTGCACATCTGGCCGAATCGGAGCAGGTGTAATCGATTATCAATTATCGATTATCAATTATCAATTATCGATTATCAATTATCAATGATCAATTATCAATTATCAATTATCAATTATCGATTGTCAATTATCAATTATCAATTATCAATTATCAATTATCAATTATCAATTGTCAGAGTGTAAGAGCGGTTTTTTTCAACTGCCAGGCCGAGGAGGTCAAACCTCGTTTTGCCAGCCGAAATTCTCGGCGGCATCCAGCATCGGGCGGCGGTGCGTCGAATAGCGGAGTCGAAATTCTGCACTCCAATCGAGGCCTTCTCAGCCAATGAGTATCCAACCTACTCGCTGGGTGGTCCTGGCTATCTCATCTCCGACGAAGCCGTTGCCGGCCTGACGGAGGCTGCGGACCGACTGAATCCGTTCTGGCTAGAGGATGTCTACATCACAGGAATGCTGGCAGCTGCGGCCAAGCAGCCTGTTCGACACGGCCACCTCAGCGATGTTCACTTCGCGCCGTCCGATTCATCGCTGTCACAGTCTGGCGTCCGGAACCGGCCGCCGTTGGGGACGCACGGCCTGACGGAGGAGCAGCTGAAGCGGCTTCACACCTGGATGATGGAACCGCAGGTGAAGCTGAAGGCCCGTAAAGTACACCGGCTGGAGGGCCTCTAGACTGGACAGTATTCCTGTTTCTTCATCGTTACGATTCTGAGTTTGTCAATCAATTTTAGAGAATTTCCTGATATAATTTCTAATAGCTAGTTTGATTGGCTAAAAGGGTTGGAGGCGTGTTGCATTCTTAGAAAATCTTTCTGGAAACGCACTTTTTAAGCAACGGTCTATCTTAGCATATGTGATCTGAAACGTTCAACGAATATTTGAAAGTTAAGCAGATAAGTCGTCCGTTTTCGGACTTTAGAGTGGATGTCAGCTTCAGCTGGGGTAAAAATTAGAATGGGGTGCCATTACAAGGTTTTATACATGTATAGGAAATGTTTTTTTTATAAATTGGTTATAGGATCCTTTGAATAAAAGCATGCCCCGAGACCTAATGCTTTGCGTAAATAACTCTGAACGAATACCACTTTTTAGGAGCAAAAATATACTTTAAGTCCAAAGGCGAACCGAAGTTCTTTTAAGAGTCGTGAAGATTTAGGTTTGTTAAAGTCATAAGCTTCGTGTTTGAGTTATTGGACAAAAAATCTATTAATTTTAACGACAGCCGCTTCGTAAACGGAATGTCATATTTTTCCTATTTAATGGACAACATTGATTTCACTTGATTTTGTAAGCGAAATTTCTAAACAATCTTAACCAGTTGCTGCATTTTATTAGCATACTGTCATTGATTTAAACACTAAACTAAAAACAATGGCATTTTGGTTCGCCATATAGTTTTTTGGACCCCTCGGACAAGGGGTCAACGCGTTTGCCTCTGGCACCGAGCTCGATTTCGCGGCGAAACCACATTCATTTGGGGCTCAGTCGCGGAGAGAAGGCTTGGGGGCTTGATGTGCCATTTACGTCCTTGAAGGCCGACCTCCAAGGCACGGTGAAGTGTACACTGCATTACGATGAGAAAGTCAGGGCAGATGTACACGCCTGTGTGGGCGTGGGCCTGCGTACAGTATCTGTGAGAGTGTGTGCCCAGAAGTCTGCCAAAATGGGCTGAGTTGCCTCCTCGCTGGCTGCGGTCTAGTGTCACCAAAGGATGTGCCATTGCCCACAGCCCTCCTGCAGATACTATTATTATCATTATTAGCCCCCTTGCACAAGCACATACGAAAAGCTTAGTAATTTGATAATGTTCAAATAAGTTTAAGATCCCTCATTAATAAAATTATTATTGTCGATTGATGTATTGCCCGATGAGACGTATTTCTGCCGTCACTGTTTTTTAAGAGTGCGCATTCGGATGAAAAAAATGGTCCGAAAAGCTTGAAATGTTGAAGCTCCCTCGCCAAGGGCGGGACCTCCGCACCTCCTCGAGTATACGGCGAAGAGTCAGAAAACTCCAACTCGCTCTGGACGCCGTCTATATAACTGGTGCCAGAAGTGAAAGTAGATCCACGCACGCAAAGGTCTGCCTTAAAAGTCGGAGGCCAGCCACCGACCCACGACCCGGCACCGTGCTACCTAGGCGTGCACCTCGGCAACCAACTCTCCTTCAACAGGCAAGCAGATGCTGTCGGGGCTCGTATGAGCACCCGGCTTCACTCGCTGGAGGCTGGCCACTCGTAGTATGGAGGCAGACCACCACACGCTGCGGGGCGCCTACGTCAGCACCGTCGGGGCTGTCATCGACTGCGCCGCAGGCACCCAGCTCTGATAGAGCCACCCGCCTCCGGGAAAGAGCTCTGCGTCTAGCTAGGCCCGCGATTCACCAGCCTTCGAGTTAGCCACGAAGAGCACGTGACCCAGGCTGAGCACGCATCAATGAGACCGCGCAACCGAGAACTGAGTCTGCCGTAGAGCCAACGGAGACGCTGCATCTCGACCTGCTGGTGCCGAGCGGCCCTGGAGATGGTAGCCTGAGCTCAACTCGACAGGTACAGCAGGGATGACCTCTGCAGCCCCAGCATTGGAGGCCCACACGGACAGTCTCCAGTTTTGTCTGGAAGCCGCCTCTACATGTAGGTGCATTAGGAACGACCTGCCAGCCACACGGTGCGAAGCCGCTCATGGCATCATCGAGGCTCTGCCTGCAGCTGACATCAGCACCTGAACGGACGGCTCGGCCGTCGACGGCACGGATCCGGGCGGCGGCGCCGCCATCTTTTGCACCAACGTGGCCACTTTCCGTCTCCAAAAGTCAGGCCGGCAGGTTCGATAGCTCCTTTGACGCCGAGATGCGCGCCATCCACCGCGCCCTGGCCTTCATCGCAGAGCAAGTCGCACCCGTCGCGCGCCCCGGATCCAGCTCTGCAGTGATTCGCTATCCTCGCTTGGCCCTGCAAGCGGGGCCTCTCGGCCAGCGCACCGAAAGTGACCTCTTCTGAGCTGAGCAGCCGGCACTGCAACACCACTGATCTTACCTGGGTTCCTGACCACAGCGGCATACCTGTCAATAAAGCCGCGAATGCCGCAGCCCTACAGCCGCAGTCCAAGTGCAATTTTACTGAGCGCCGCCAACCGCCGATACCGTCGCACCCTTGACAACGGCGTATACCGTATCACCGGCATGGCCGCGACTTTCCCCGCCAGAAGCCGGGTTGAGCCGCCGAAGTCTGCCACCGCGCAGCGTTCGTAAAAAAGGAAAAAGGTTAGACGTTCTGAAAAAAGGAAAGGAAAAAATCGCTTTTTGGCAGCCCGACGGTCGCCGAACCTATTTGACAGTCCTTGTAATACCCATGTTTCATGGCGTTTTAGATACGAAAATACTATATTGGAGGACTGAAAATGAGGTTTCAGCCATTCGCAGCGGGCAAAAGTGTCATGAGACAATAACAATAATTTCTGCTTCTGACCGCAAAAGTTACACTCAGACTTTTTTTATCAAAACCACGGCACAGCAGTCTTTCTTTTGAGCTGGCCTGGTGTATAGTTGCCATTGCTAGACAATTATTAGAGACAAATCGGTAAAAGTTTAGTAGGAGTTGGAATAAATTACTCTATGCTATCAGATATCATGCAGAGAGAGATGTTTACAAACTCGATATGAAACTTTTTGTGTACTATAAACAACGAAATTGCTACGCTATTTGTTTTACTGCGAATGAACCCGAAAGAAAGCTCGCGCGAATTAGAAGCAATGCACTAGAAAAAAGTTACGGATTCAAAACAGTCCATTCAGATTCGCACTGCGCGTAAGACAACAAATTGGCTCATTAGCTTAACGCTTAGACATAGCAGCTTCTGAGCTTCCATCACCTTTTCTGTGCTCTCCCTAGTCCCAACCTTTAGCTAGGCTTTTCTGCGACATTTGGAATCCTAGCAGCAGCAGCTAGTGTCCTGCTGCTGCTGCTGCTGCTGCTGTTGACGCTGTGCATTCTGATGCTTAGTTCACATGCACAGTCACAGGGAGACCTTAAGTAGTAAAGGGCATTGAGACATATTTTAGCTAAACTAACTAAGAGTTAGCCTAATAATGGCATAATAGTTGGCATGCCAGCCAATTAGCTAATTTATACATTTTTCTTGCTTGCTTATTGGTGTCTGTCTATCTGACTTAAATAAGTAAGTGAGTAGGCCTATTATTAAAAGTTGGCTAGGCCTAGGCCTATTTATTATAAATTAAAATAGGCTAGGCCTAGGTAACACAATAAGTTTAAGAAAACATATAAGCAGCCTCATCATGAATTTAATGTATTATTTCTTTTATGGCATAGCTAGGCCCTAACCAGTGGCCAATCAATACTAACTTTGTCTTTAAATAAAATATATATAATACAAACGCTACTAGGCCTAGGGGCTATTTCTAGGCCGAGCTATGATCTAGGCCTTATGCACATTTTTATTCAATTTTCAGCTTTTACTTTCAGCTCTCTTATTTAAATGGCTTGTCATGTGTACTGTAGATTACAATGCAACCTTGACATTAAATATTATAAATGATAGCTAAAAGCTAATCTAAAATAAAAAATGTATGGGTACCCAACTAATATGTTTTTATCTATGACATGTTTTTTAGCCTGGTTTGTCACTTCAAAGACCAATATTTAAACCAAAAGCAAATAGGAGTATAAGTAATACTTAGGCGTACCATACTTCTGCAAGAATAGCAAAAATAATGAAATATATAGCTATTATTTTTTTCTCTTACAATAGTCCTGACTTACTATTTTGATTAAACTTTTTTGCTTGATCATATTTTTTATGCTAGTTAGGCCTTTCTCATCTTTAGTAGCTAGCTATATTTGATATTCCATATGATAATCAGTACATACTCATTAAAGTAGCTGAACTGTGTATGCTCTGATAGACTTGAATATTGAACTCACAAGTCCTATATATAGGCCTATATATTAATATAATAAATTAGAATTTATTAGTTGAAAAAGATAATATTCTTTTAATCATTTTTGTATACCAATAATGTTCATACCATCACTATGATAAATCAGCCTTATTTCATACATATAGCTTGTATCTAAATTTAACACAAGAATGTAAAAACTTGCTTTGTTCAATTTATAAGTCAATGAAATATTTTTGTATGTAAGTTAAAGTAAAAAATATGCTTTTTTTCAGAGGCAAGAAAAAGCAAGATTGAAAACAGAAAGCAAGAAAAACAAAAAATTTATACTTGAGTAACACTTAAACAGCTATAGTACTGCATTTTCTACTCCTGGTACAATAGATCAAGACAATCACCATGGCAACGGGTGGCAGCTGCAATGGCCACAATCACAATGGCGACGACTCTAAAAATCCGCCACAGCCGCAGCATCCGTTGAACGTCAGTGAGGGCGCCTGTGGCGGTGGTGCCGGCATCGGCTGTGAGGATAATGACAGTGACAGTGCTGATGTTGGTGCCATTGGCGGCGGCATCAATAGACAGCATCAGCGTCGACAATATGAGGACACAACATCAGACGACTCGGAGCTGAGCGAGGCCGAAGACAAACGAAGGCGGTCGTCTTTGAAAACGTGAGCTTTTCTAATTCAGAATTTTGTTTTAAACTTAAAAAATCCCAGCTCTGAACTCTGATTTCCCAATTAAAAATCTCAGTCGTGAAACGTGTGAGAACTCACGGACATGAGCTGCAATTTTATTTGACTACTATATTTATTGGCTGGGGGTCGGTGGGGCTTTTCGGCTTTTCAATTAACTTTTTTGAGGGCCAACCTCCATGGCACAGTGAGAGTGTACACTCTCACGATGAGAAAATCAGCAGGGCAGATGTACACACCTGTGTGAGCGTGTGCCTGAGTACAGTATCTGTGTGCGTGTGTGCTCAGGAGTCAGCGAAATGGGCAGAATTGCCTCCTCGCTGGCTGCGGATCTAGTGTCACCAAATGATGTGCCATTGCCCGCAGCCCTCCTTAAAGTATTATTATTAATATTATTTTTTTTCTATTAACTAGCACTTGAACAATTTTCGGGTGGGCAAAAGCGATTTTTTATGAAGAATGTTTTTTATGATTGCTGTGTCTGTCATCATCAGCCATTTCTCTATTATGCGAGTGCGAATATCTATTCTTGTGTGATTTAATGCATTTAGTAATAATCTAGACTGCCTGCTTTTTATAGTTGTGCTGTGTCGCGTTTCAGAAATTCTTATTTCGCTTCTGCTGGCTGCTGCGATTGCAAATATAGATAGAGACTAGATAGAAGTTCTGCATTGTACATACAGTATGGACGGCCTGCGGGCTGCGGGTCTGATCTCTCAAAAATGATAGAAAAACTGAGTCCCCGCCCTTCTCATCCTCTGTCTTGCGGATCTTCTGCTTCTATAGAAAAGAGGCGCAGAGCAGCGAAATTCTGTCGAATTATTCACGAACAAAAAGATGAGACAAGGAAAGAAGGCTATTGGTTATCGTGGGAACGGCGCAGTTACTTGGAATGGATTCAGTATCACAGTGTCAACGCATGAGGCCCTCAAAACCCTAGGGGAATTCGCCCCTCCCCCCTATATCTGATCGAAGACGAAGCCCTGCTCATCATATGCTTCTAGAATTGCGGAATGCAATGCAATGCCCTGTTTGACTAAAGAAAACTTAAATTGCATTTCGAGGTGTCAGTTAAGGCATTATAGGGACGTAACAATATTAGGCAGCTTGCAATTGACAGCAGGAAGATACAGTGTAGCTATGCTTTTTGTCCTGACTGAGATGTCAAGCGAGACATTCTGTGGAGACACATTTAATTCCATAGTGCTTCATTTATCAGCTGTAAAATAATTGCTAGCATGAGACACGGGAGAGATAAGACAGAAGAGATGAGATACGGGAGAGATAAGACACAGGAGAGATAAGACAGGTGAGAGATGAGACAGGTGAGAGGTGAGAGATGAGACACGTGAAAGGTGAGACAGGGGAGAGATGAGACACGTGAGAGATGAGACACGGGAAAGATGAAACAAGGATACTGTAGGTGTCGGTAGGGGCAACGGGCCGGATTTGGGAGCTTCGAGGGCCCCGCTGGCCGGAGTTTGCCGACACCTGTTCTAAGTGATCGCGATGCCTTTCCTCGCAGTGTCTGTTTGACTTCTCCCTGTCTCATCTTGTTTTCCATTGATATCTGAACCTCAACTCAGATCCGGGCATCACGGGCGGCACAAGCCGTGCATTGTTCAACGCAGCTTCGACTCCGCCGATGTCGAAGGCCCGAATGTTAGCTTCGTCCAGCCACCGCCGCAGGCCGATGGTGGCGAAGTTGGCGACGCCCCAGGCGCTGGTGGCCGGCCGTCGGCATTAAAAAACAGCGGCGCCAGACGACGCGACAGCAGCGGCGACGGTAGTGAAAGTCGTCGCCGATTCTCGCAGTCGCGCAGTCCAACCCTGGGAATTGGCGGCAGTGTCGGCGGCCTGGACGGTGGGTCAAGCAGTCCGTCTGGCGACAGTCCTGATCATCGGCCTAGGAGGCGCCAATCTGAGGATCAGAATCGAGTTGAGGTAGACTTCGTTGATTATTTTAACTTGTTTTGCAATTCGCTATCTTGCCGGTAATCCTTTTCTGAAGCTAAAAATTGCGATCCTCTCGCTAAACCGTTACTGACAAAATCTAATGCATTTATCTTTATCTTAAAATATTGACACATTTATCGTTACTTACGCTACTTTACACCTTAAGTCGTTACTTTCATAACTTTTCGCCTTAAATCGTTACTTATGAATTCACACACCTTTGTCGTTACTGACTAACTCTCCCAAATAAGTCGCTACTTACCAAATAGACACCGTCGTTACGTATAGATATTTTATCATATCATTCTTTAGTTACATATTGGACACCTTAATCGTTATATACAGAAATTTCGTCCAATTAATCGCTACTTAGCAAATCTCTGGCAGTATATCGCTACTTACATAATTTTGCTACTTACAGTCGTTAGCTATAAAATACGCTATTTCAATCACCCGTTTAGCTTACGTTTGTTGTCTAAAAAGTAGAATAGATAAAAACTGTGCCCTCAAAATCTCGCCACCACAGTACATCGGCAGCGTACGCAAGGACTCGCCACGCAACCTGACCATAGCGGTGGACGGCGCGAGATTCGTTGTTGATCCGAGTCTGTTTAGCCGCTATCCGGACACTATGCTTGGTCGCATGTTCACCAGCAGTCTAGATCTCAGCATCACTAGGCCCAACGATCAGGGCGAATACGAACTGCGCGACGGCTTCTCTGCTGAAGTGTTTCGCGCCGTCCTCAGCTTCTACACTGACGGCTGCATCCGGTGTCCCCGTGGCACGGACGTCTCCGAGCTGAGAGCCGCCTGCGACTATTTCATGGTGCCGTTTACCCTGGACACAATGCGAAAGTGCGAAGATCTTCAAGGACTGCTGCACGAGTTTAGCAACGACGGGGCGCGAGCTCAGTTTGAGCACTTTCTAGAAGAGGTGAGCACTGTGATTTAGATAAATTTAGGTGCTTTCAATTGTATCTTTTATGGCCTTACTTAACTTTTTCCCAATCTAATGTCCCGTTCACCTGTTCCTTCATTAGGTTTCTCATTCTGTTTCATAGATCGCTATCATAGCTTTCTCTTTTGTACCTTTTAGTGATCCCAATTCTGTTCTTTGTAGAAATTCTTTATTAGTTCAGTGGATTTCTTATCTTTATTGAGCAAATCATTCAAATGGATTTTCCTTGTATGAATTCAGCGTATTCCTCTCTCAATAGTTCAGCGGATTCCTCTCTCAATAGTTCAGCGGATTCCTCACATATTAATTAATTCAGCGGATTCCTCTGATACTGATTAAAAGCAGATTCCTTTCATATTCATTAGGCGGATTCCTCTCATTTTCATCAGCCGATTCCTCTTATATTCATTATTCAGATTCCTCTCATATTCATTAGGCGGATTGCTCTCATATTCATTAGGCAGATTCCTCTCATTTTCATCAGCCGATTCCTCTTATATTCATTATTCAGATTCCTCTCATATTCATTAGGCGGATTCCTCTCATTTTCATCAGCCGATTCCTCTTATATTCATTATTCAGATTCCTCTCATATTCATTAGGCGGATTCCTCTCATTTTCATCAGCCGATTCCTCTTATATTCATTATTCAGATTCCTCTCATATTCATTAGGCAGATTGTTCTCATTTTGATCAGCCGATTCCTCTCATATTCATTAGGCAGATTGCTCTCATATTCATTAGGCAGATTGCTCTCATTTTCGTCAGGCAGATTCCTCTCATATTCATTAGGCGGATTCCTCTCATTTTCGTCAGGCAGATTCCTCTCATATTCATTAGGCGGATTCCTCTCATTTTCGTCAGGCAAGATTCCTCTCATATTCATTAGGCGGATTCCTCTCATTTTCTTCAGGCAGATTCCTCTCATATTCATTAGGCGGATTCCTCTCATATTCATTAGGCGGATTCCTCTCATTTTCGTCAGCCGATTCCTCTCTTGTTCTGTTCCACTCAAGTTTCTCTTTCGTTAGTCGAGCTGAAATGAAAGAAATGCAAAGTTTATAATGCCCAATTTAATTTACCTTTTACAATAATAAACTCGCCAGGTAATCCTGCCCCAGTTGGTAACATGCGCCCAGCGCGGCGAACGAGAATGCCAAATCGTCATCCTGGCCGACGAGGACGTGGTCGACTGGGACGAGGACAACCCGCCACCGATGCCAGACACGGAGGTGCTGCCGCTCATTGTTAACTCCAGTTCAATGTGTAGATTTTTTAAATATGTCGAAAATCGCGACGTAGCCAAACAGGTGCTGAAGGAGCGGCGAATGAAAAAGATTCGAATCGGCATCGAAGGCTATCCGACCCACAAGGAGAAGGTCAAGCGACGGGCTGGTGGTCGCTCAGATGTCATCTACAGCTACGCTCAGAGGCCGTTTATCCGGGTCAGCTGGGAGAAAGAGGAGAACAGGTCGCGTCACGTTGACTTCCAGTGCGTCAAGAGTAAAAGCATCTCGGATCTCACTAGCCTGGAGGCTGTGGCTGTTGAACGGCCAGTCGATTTGCCACCGTCCTTGACTCCGCCGCTGCCGGAGAATCAGGCAGCTCCGCAGCCGCCGGGAGCGGCCGAAGTGCTGGAGGAGGCTCTGGGCAGGCTGGGACTGCAGCAGCAGCAGCAGCAGCAACGGGAGCAGTTTGAACAATTGCTACAACAGCAACAACCCCCACCACCAGCTGAGTAGAGCCTTAACGGGCCCCTTAACTATCCGGCACGATGGCTGCATGTATGTATATTGAATAGTGATATGAAGCAGAGACCTGGAAGTATGCTGTACATCTTTCATTTATGTTCTTAATTCTATTGTGTTGTTTATTTTTATTCCGTGTCTCACGCTGCCTTTGAACAGGGGCAGAGTAGTAGAATAGTGTAAAAGTTTTTGCGTTTTTTTCTTGTTTTTTCAATAACTGAGATGTCAATCTTGAAGACCGGTTTCTTGTCTGTCTGTCCTTCTGTCTGTCTGCCTGCCTGTCTGCCTGTGTGTCTGTCTGTCTGTCTGTCTATCTGCCTGTCTGCCTGTCTGCCTGTCTGCCTGTCTGCCTGTCTGCCTGCCTGTCTGCCTGTCTGTCTGCCTGTCTGCCTGTCTGTCTGTCTGCCTGCCTGCCTGCCTGCCTGTCTGCCTGTCTGTCTGTCTGCCTGCCTGCCTGCCTGCCTGCCTGTCTGCCTGTCTGCCTGTCTGTCTGTCTGCCTTGACTGTCTGTCT
Source organism: Macrostomum hystrix (assembly GCA_950097015.1). Taxonomy (NCBI): domain Eukaryota; kingdom Metazoa; phylum Platyhelminthes; family Macrostomidae; genus Macrostomum; species Macrostomum hystrix. Next base: position 1,576,474 of record CATNEN010000008.1, read on the forward strand.
GTCTGTCTGTCTATCTGCCTTGACTGTCTGTCTGTCTGTCTGTCTATCTGCCTGCCTGTCTGTCTGCCTGCCTGCCTGTCTGTCTGTCTGTGCCTGCCTGCCTGCCTGCCTGCCTGCCTGCCTGCCTGTCTGCCTGTCTGTCTGTTTGCCTTGACTGTCTGTCTGTCTGTCTGTCTATCTGCCTTGACTGTCTGTCTGTCTGTCTGTCTGTCTGTCTATCTGCCTGCCTGTCTGTCTGCCTGCCTGCCTGTCTGTCTGTCTGTCTGTGCCTGCCTGCCTGCCTGCCTGCCTGTCTGCCTGTCTGTCTGTTTGCCTTGACTGTCTGTCTGTCTGTCTGTCTATCTGCCTTGACTGTCTGTCTGTCTGTCTGTCTATCTGCCTGCCTGTCTGTCTGCCTGCCTGCCTGTCTGTCTGTCTGTCTGTCTGTCTGTCTGCCTGACTGTTATAAGTAAGCAAAAATCTTAAACTGAACAATTTCGTTGATTGTTTTACATTTCAGTCTGTTTCTTTGTCTAGTCCGCAATTGTTATTATTATTATTACATATAAAATTGTATTTTTTCTTATATTGTTCGATCTGAAAATGTTGATAAAACTTTTTCGGTCCCTAAATATATAATCTTCGGAATCAAATTATATAAATATTTAGGAAAATGTCTGCTGTAAAAATTGGGGTTTAATTACAGTTTCTTTCTAACTGGACTACTCTTGACTTTAGCTACATAAGTAGTGCATAACTATTTTAGATGGACACTTAATTAGATAAAAATAATTATGATATTAATTGTCTTTTTGTTTTGCAAGAAAATTATTATCAGTTTTCTATCAGATAATAAATGTACGGATGTAATAGTAAATATTAATCCCTAATCCCTAGCATATAAAAAAATTTCGTGAACAATTTTTCTCCTGAATTGCCAACTAGTGCCAATAGTTGTCGCACTACTCTAACAGTAGTATGTAAAGAAAATAGAATACGAATTTTAGAAGTTTCGCTAATATACACGATTCCGCTATAAATTATATCTATCTGTTCGCTTGCCACGCGTAGCCAGTCTTTTAATCTGAATTAAATATAGGCTAAACTGAAATTATTTCGTTTTTATTTCAACTAAAATATAAGAGTAAATTTCTGTCAAGCGACAGCGCTTTCTGTTTGCTAAAGTAGCAGAGAACTAAGTGATTGATAATACTCATTTGTAGCGCGAATTGAATGTCTTGCAGCTAACGTAACTGTCCAATCAGCTACCGCCGTCAAAAGTTTATTTGCCTTTGATTTTTGTCTTGAAATCTAGTTATGACATTGTTGTATTGTTTTGGCTCGTTATTAATTTTTAAGCTATAATAGGGATAATTTGTGTTATTTAATGTCGTATTTAAAGTGTCTTTCGTTTGGCCTAAAAGAAAAATATAGGTTTGTTTAGTTAATTTAGGAATGGGTAGAGCTGTCTATTGCACCTAACCCATCTGGGCCAGATGTGCAGCCAAAGCATCCAAAGGCTTCTGGTTCAGTCCATGGACTGGTGAGCCGCGACGCTTTTAAGATCGTGGTTCTTTTTCGAGCCTTTCGACCCGTAAATTTTTGAAGCTCTAAACCCAGCAAACATTTTAAAGTTTTTTGAAGCTTCACCATCACCCAACTTAAAAATACTGTGGTCTATAAAAATCTGCTGAAATCGCTGATATAATCTAATCTTACTACTTATAAGTCGCTTAATAATAGTACTGAAAGTTTACTTTTTCTAAAATAAAAAATACAATCTAGTTGATGCGCTTGTTTTCAGTATTCGACGCCTCACCAGCCAGCCTCAATCGGACTCCGTGTCCGCGCCGATCACAGCGGCGACGCAACAGCTGCAGCACAGCCAGCTAGCCAATCCGTTTCTGGATGCGCTGTTCCAGTCCCCAGCCAGTCTGCTCTGCAGCGTCGATGATGCAGCCTTCCTGCTGGCTGGCAGCTGCGCAGCTTTTCCCCTCGACAAAAGTTTCTTTGGGCGCGCGGTTAGTAACGGCTGGCCGGACCTGCGTCTGATGTTAGTGAATGCTCTGGACGCTGGCAATGGCGACGGCTGTGACGCCATCAGTCTACTAGCCGAAGTCATGGAGGTCACGGGTTCGGAATTTCCACTGGCCCTTCTGCGGCGCATTGTGCGCAGCTACGAAACGTGAGCCCCCGCTCTGTCTCTCTTTCTTCCAACAGGCAGCGGTACTGTTGTATTATACCCGCTTTATCTCATCAGCAGCCTGGCCGTGCATGCATCGCAGAATGATTCTAGAAGCCAGCGTCGGCTTCCTAGTCTGCTTCCTGAGCGCGTCGATATGTACAAGACTGCAACTGCCTATGATGAATCCGTGTGCTGTCGGCGTCTTCTGCGCAGCCTAAACGGCCAGCCGTGGTGGCATCAAAGGTTAGTGGATTGGCACCGTGCCTACCCTGGCGCCTCTGCCCTGCTGTTTACTATCGCCGTTCATTATAAATCGGATCCACAGCTCGGCGTCAAATTCGCGCGACACGCTCTTGAATCAGGTGCGATTTATTAACTCGGTACTTCGATAAAGAGTTTGAAGACGAAAATCAGCAGTATAGTAACGTTGTCTTTAGTTAGCAGTTTATCAAATCGTTATTTTCTAAAAATAGACACTGACGTCACTAAGAAGCATTTTTGTGTTGCTAAAATTAGAAACTGACGTTCTAAAATTCTCTGTTACTAAAAAAAGTAACAGACGTCAATACGTAGCTTTCATTAGGGATTTAGGGTTGCTAAAACTAGTGCTAAACATAGCAAGTTAGAAAAGTTTTTCTCTCGACAGTACTCTCAGATTTCTTACTTCAGATACGCAGCTACTGCCGCAACAGCCTTCTCCGGACCGTGGGCCTGTGGCCGCTGCGAAAATTATTGGTCTCTGCTGCATTCTAAACATTGACAAGTACGAAGATCCCAACATCCAATATAGGTATGGCAGCGACCGGGACGTGGCTAATATCAGCACGATATTTAAAAGTCTCGGCTATAGGATTATTCACAGCCCTAATGTTGACAATTCGTCGAACAAACTAATGACGAAAGAAAAGTGTATTGAATTCCGTGACTATTGCTTCAGCGAGTTTGAAAATCTCAATCCCAATGAAGTGGCTTGCACTCGCTTTGTGATGTTCGTGATGGGCCACGGCGCTGATGAGTACAATGTGTTGACAGCTGATGACAAGAGTGGAGACTCAAATCAGCGAAAGCAGCTGCACTGCATTAACGACTTGGTGAATATCGCCTGTTCTCAGCCCATGTTCAATGAAACACCGAAACTGTTTGTGTTTCAGTTTCTGTCGCGGAAGCTATGTCAACTATTACACAGACGGGCCTACTGAGCAGCAGCCGCCGCCGCCGCCGCCGACGCCGCAGCGGTTGCTAAAGCTCAACAGAAGCTACAGAGATGTCTATCTGTGTTTCGCAACACTGCCAACATACAAAGCTTCTCGAGATGGCAAAGATGGCTCATATTTTGTGCGGCACTTTTGCGAATGCGCCAAAGCTGAGCACGCAGCTCAACGACCTGTGCTACTTAATGAGCTGATGGCCTATGTTAACCGGCAACTGGCGAACCCGCCTGCCGGCGTGCCAAAGCAACCAGTTGAGTTCACACAATGGGGCTGTTCAGATGCTAATCTAAAGCTAAATCCTTTCTGAATTAATAGGCGCTACCGATGTATTGACACTAAGTCGATTCTCATATGTTGACTTATTAGTCTAATGTTTGTTGCACTGTAACCGTTCTTCTGGTGATATGGACTCTACGTTGAGCGCCAATTCAATTCAATATTCAATATGAAGTAAATAGTCGATATTTTGTTAGACCCTATTTTATTAAGATAGCAATGTTTCTGGTGTTCATATCAATATATCTACACGATTCGAATTGAATTCATTCTGAATATTTTACGAGCTACATAAAGTTTTATCGTAATATTCAAACCTTTTGATTTATGCTTCTGAAGCATTGTAATTGGTGGACCTAATCATATTGATTGGCACACTTGATGCTTTGTGATTGGAGTACTTGAAGCTTCGTGGGTGGAGTACTTGAAGCTTCGTGATTGGAGTACTTGAAGCTTCGTAATTGGAGTACTTGAAGCTTCGTGATTGGAGTACTTGAAGCTTCGTGATTGGAGTACTTGAAGATTCGTAATTGGAGTACTTGAAGCTTCTTGATTGGAGTACTTGAAGATTCGTGATTGGAGTACTTGAAGCTTCGTAATTGGAGTACTTGAAGCTTCGTAATTGGAGTACTTGAAGCTTCGTGATTGGAGTACTTGAAGCTTCGTAATTGGAGTACTTGAAGATTCGTAATTGGAGTACTTGAAGCTTCGTGATTGGAGTACTTGAAGCTTCGTAATTGGAGTACTTGAAGATTCGTAATTGGAGTACTTGAAGCTTCGTGATTGGAGTACTTGAAGATTCGTGATTGGAGTACTTCAAGATTCGTGATTGGAGTACTTGAAGCTTCGTAATTGGAGTACTTGAAGATTCGTGATTGGAGTACTTGAAGCTTCGTGATTGGAGTACTTGAAGCTTCGTGATTGGAGTACTTGAAAATTCGTAATTGGAGTACTTGAAGCTTCGTGATTGGAGTACTTGAAGCTTCGTAATTGGAGTACTTGAAGATTCGTGATTGGAGTACTTCAAGATTCGTGATTGGAGTACTTGAAGATTCGTGATTGGAGTACTTAAAGCTGCGTGATTGGAGTACTTGAAGATTCGTGATTGGAGTACTTGAAGCTTCGTAATTGGAGTACTTCAAGATTCGTGATTGGAGTACTTGAAGCTTCGTGATTGGAGTACTTGAAGATTCGTGATTGGAGTACTTAAAGATTCGTGATTGGAGTACTTGAAGCTTCGTGATTCGAGTACTTAAAGATTCGTGATTGGAGTACTTGAAGATTCGTGATTCGAGTACTTAAAGATTCGTGATTGGAGTACTTGAAGATTCGTGATTCGAGTACTTAAAGATTCGTGATTGGAGTACTTAAAGATTCGTGATTGGAGTACTTGAAGATTCGTGATTCGAGTACTTGAAGATTCGTGATTGGTGGAATTGAATCTCGTTAATCATTTTTAGGCCTTGTGTATTAACTTGAGTTAGTGACTTAGTGATGCCAAAGATTACTAATTCAATAATGCAACCACTAAAAATGAGTAGAATCAGGACTAACTTCTTGCAGTAGTGTTCTATTACTGACACTAATTGTTAAATTCTTGTTTGAAAATGAAAAAATAATAGTTTACACTCCTGCATGCAACCTATTCCTCACTATCTCATTAGTGAACTTGTGCAGAAATTTTTCCATAAAAGTTGCTAAAGCAAAGAGCGACTAGATGGGTTTGAATAATTCATCGACCACCTGCAGTGCCTTGTCAGAGCTGCACTGACACAGCAGCTTAAGCGTGTGCAGTTGAATCTCGTGATACGCCAGACAAGCGGGCCATCCTCCTCCCTAGCTACTATGAGGCTCGTCCACCTATTCTTCCCTACACGGTTAATATTTGTTTTATTTAACAAATTTATTTTTTCTCCCTACTCCATTTAGTTTTCTAATTTCTGCATATTACCAGCCAAACGTGAAACAAAGTTTTCCGAATAGCCTAGATAAGCGCGGGCATTTCTGGCCTCCACCCGGCCTGGGAACAAGCGCACCTGGTGCAGCTCGTCCTTGCAGTTGTTGTTGATGACTTCGCATTAATATTGCGGAAGACGAAAAGCGCAATTAGCTGCTATTAGATGCAAATCAAATCATTGGGACTTCTGAGCACAATTCTCAAACATGAGCATGCTCAAAGTCCGCAAAATTTGCCCACTCTGACAACTGAGGGAGATTTTGCTCCATCGTTGGGAAAAGATGAGAGAGAGGCGACTAAAACTGAGAGAGCAACGCAAATATGTGTCCCCAATGCACCGCCATCTCCCCCAGCCTTTATTCCAAAACTATAGCGTCGCGTGCCTGAACAGAAGAGAAGACAGAAATGGCCACTGTTGTATTTGCCTTCGCCCATGGCAACCAGGCGAGGGCTATTTGGGAAGCTATCTGGATGGACTGGCTGGAATGGGGTGGTGGCGGGCAGCCGGTAGAAATACTTCAACTGGCCGACTTGCTATAGCGCAGAGAGTGCCACAGAAAATTAGAGAAAAAAAAGACAGAGAGAGACAATTTTTCCGGAAAGCTCCACATCCAAGGCCAGGCGAATCAGATCCAACTCAGCATGCCGGAGCCGCAGAAGGCCCAGCCGGGTCAGAAGTCCGCCGGAGCTTCGTCGAATGTCAAGAAGGCACCGGCGGCGGTTAACAACGGCGGAACAAAATCTGGCGGCAAAGTCAGCAACGGCGGAGTCGGCAAGAGAGGCAGTGTGGCAGCGCCGCCGGCGGCGGCCGTCGAGGCTAAGGCGGATGCCGCACCGTCAGAAGAAGCACCGACTCCACCGGCCGCGTCGGCTGAGAAAGCACACGCAGCAGCCGAACCGACTACAACAGTAAAGAGCGCGTCGTCAGTGAGCACGATGCCGACCACGCCGGTGCAGCCGGTCAGGCAGGGCAGCGGCTATTCCAGAAGCAGCGCCGGCGGCAGCGGGACCAGCAACGGCGTCACCGAGGAGGTCGAAGTAATGTTTCTGGAGTCGTTGAATAAAAAGTACGAGTGCCCGGTGTGCGGCCAGGTACTCCGCTATCCGGTTCAGTTCGACGAGTGCGGTCACAGGTGCTGCAGCGCCTGCCTGCCTGACCTGCTCAGGTAAATAGTCCGCGCCTTTTTAATGCTGCTACTTTGATGTACATGTAGGATTTTTGTAACTTTTACAGTAAGCCTTTTACCAGTTTGGGCTAATTCCAGTTTAGGATAAATCCTATTTAGGATAATTCCAGTTTGGGATAATTCCAGTTTGGGATAATTCCAGTTTGGGATAGTCCCTGTTTGGGATAATTCTAGTCTGTGATGATTCCAGTTTGGGATAATTCCAGTTTGGGAAGTTCTAGTTTGGGATGATTCCAGTTTGGGATAATTCCAGTTTGGGATAATTCCATTTTGGGATGATTTCAGTTTGGGATAATTCCAGTTTGGGAAATTCTAGTTTGGGATGATTCCAGTTTAGGATAATTCCAGTTTGGGAAATTCCAGTTTGGGAAATTCTAGTTTGGGATGATTCCAGTTTAGGATAATTCCAGTTTAGGATAATTCCAGTTTGGGAAATTCTAGTTTGGGATGATTCCAGTTTGGGATAATTCTAGTTTGTAATGATTCCAGTTTGGGATAATTCTAGTTTGTGATGATTCCAGTTTGGGATAATTCCAGTTTGGGATAATTCCAGTTTCTTATAATTCCAGTTTAGGATAATTCCAGTTTGGGATAATTCCAGTTTGGGATAACTCCAGTTGGGGATAATTCCAGTTTAGGATCATTCCAGTTTGGGATAATTCTAGTTTGTTGTAATTCCATTTGGGATGATTCCAGTTTGGGATAATTCTTGTTTCTTATAATTCCAGTTTGGGATAATTCCTGTTTGGGATAGTCCCTTTTTGGGATAATTCTAGTCTGTGATGATTCCAGTTTGGGATAATTACAGTTTTGTGATAATTTTCATTGGGATACATCACGACAGGATAATTTAAGTTTGTGTTGTGCTCAGCAGCAATATTTCATAAAGCTGGTTATTTTATATCAAAATATAAATATTCTAGTACGTAGTTTATTAGTTACTGTCAGGATTCCTCAAATAAATAATTTTCTTCTAATAGAAAGTTTTCTGCTAAATATTTGTACTACCGTCACAGTTCTCAAAACGTCAACTTTCTTCTCAAACCCTGATGCACAGCCACACTGACTAGCAATCCATATTTGGAGGCAAGAACAGATGGACCAAACAAAAGACTTGAAATTTCATCCACTCACTTGGGCCCGTCTGCCAGGAAAGTCTCAAATGTTTTGGTCGTAAAAGACAACCAGAAATAATTTGCAGTTTCTTAGTCAGAGGCACTTACCTGAAACTTTATCTTTGTGCAGTTCTCGTGTGCGCAATACTGCACTATTAAAAATTTTGAGAGCGATTTGAGTGACCCTGACGATTTGAGTCTATTTAGATTTCTAAACTCATCTCTCAGGGTGGCGCCGCGCTGTCCTCTGGATCAGATGGCCATCGACAAGGACAAGGTGTACGCGGACAAGGCCTTCCAAGCCGAGACTGACAGTCTGGGCGTCAAGTGCAGCTTCTTCGCCAGGGGCTGCAAGTGGACCGGAGTGCTCAAAGAGCTCATGGTGCGCCACTTTTTGAGGCGCCTTGATAAGGGGTGACTAGATAAGGAATTGAGAGTGACTAGATAAGGAATTGAGAGTGACTAAATAAGTAATTGAGAGTGAATAGATAATAAACCGGGAGTGACTAGATACGGAATCGAGAGTGACTAGATAAGGAATCAGGAGTGACTAGATAAGGAATTAAGAGTGACTAGATAAGGAATTAAGAGTGACTAGATAAGGAATCGGGAGTGACTAGATAGGGAATCGGGAGTGACTAGATAAGGAATCGGGAGTGACTAGATAAGGAATCGAGAGTGACTAGATAAGGAATCGGGAGTGACTAAATAAGGAATCATGAGTGACTAGATAAGGAACTGCGGGTGACTAGATAAGGAACCGGGAGTGACTAGATTCCCGCTAAAAAATAGGGATGTTTCTTTGGGTGATTCCAGTTGGAATCTGCGGTGTTTCCAGAAAAAGAAACAGCCGAACGCTGGAAACATTCCAATCGGATGATTCCATGCTTTGAATCTACCCAACTGGGCGTTTTCTCGGTGCTTGTTGGTGGCGAAATGGAATCACCCAAAGAATCCGCCAGTTCGGAAGATTCCATGTTCAGAAACCGCCGAGGAATCGCCCGCAAATAATTCTCTGGTTGTCCCATGGGCCACTGGTTCGGGTGACTCTTCGGCGGTTTCCGCACAATTTACGGTTACATCGGCTGCTTCCTGGGTGTTTTCTTTAACTCTTGCGAGATAGGGGATTTTGGTAGATTCCACTCCTATTTTGCACAAAAAACCGCCGAAGAAGCAGCCGAATTTTTTACAGGGTTAGGAATCGAACATTAATCATTCATCGGCTTATGTTTCTCGCTCAGTCTCATCTGGAGTCCTGCGACCGCATGCACACGGCCTGCCCGATGCGCTGCGGAGTGGAGTTCGAGAAGCGCTTCCTGCATAAGCACCGCGAAGAGGACTGCCCGAAGCGCCAGTTGGTCTGCCAGTTCTGCGAGCTGGGGATGCTGGCCCAGGACGAGCCGCAGCACCTGGAGGCTTGTCCGAAATTTCCGCTGCCCTGCCCGAACAAGTGCGGCCGAAAGGAGTTGACGCGAGACACTCTCCAGAAACACTTGGACACCGACTGCATGCAGCAGAGTCAGCCGTGCCCGTTCGCTAATTACGGATGCGAGCACATTGTGAGAACAGCGACTCGGCAAAGCCTTACATTTCACATTCTGTTCACTCGTAGACCAACCTCAATAACCCGCACAAGTCAAAGCCTTTCCTTTCAACCCCACTTCAATTTCAAACCCTGTCCCTCTCGTAGGCCAACCTCAATACCCAAACCTAGTCAGAGCCTTTCCATTTAACCTCAATTAAATTTCAAAACCTGTCCCACTCGTAGGCCAACCTGAATACCCCACCCCAATCAAAGCCTTTCCTTTCAACCCCACTTAAATTTCAAACCCTGTCCCTCTCGTAGGCCAACCTCAATACCCAAACCTAGCCAAAGCCTTTCCTTTCAACCCCACTTAAATTTCAAACCCTGTCCCTCTCGTAGGCCAACCTCAATAACCCACCCATTTCAAAGCTTTTACTTTCAACCCCACTTCAATTTCACACTCTGGAACAACTGTCGATTTTCAATAATCTTTCTTGATAAAACATTATTTATTATACGAAAAAGAAACCCAAATCTGCAGGGCAAGAAGCAGGACCTGCCAGCACACCTGAAGGAGCAGCAGGTGAAGCACATGGAGCAGCTGTGCGTGGCTGTCAGACGCAGCGAGAAGGCTCGCGAAGAGAAAGAGCGCCTGGCAGCCGAGCTGACCAAGAAGCTGGCCAGCATCGAGACCCGCATCGCCTGCTTGGAGAAGATGTACGGGCCCCAGATGATTTGGCGCATCGACGCCTATCAGGAGCGCCTGGCCGAGGCTAAGAGCGGCAAGAAGAACACAATTTTTAGTCCCCCGTTTCTGACGCACAGACATGGCTACAAGGATCGTTTTGTCGGCCTGTCTGTACGGCGACGGGCAGGGTGAGTTTATCATCACAACCCTTGTTTTTGATCTTCCCAACCTTCCTTTCAAAGCCTTTCCTTTCAACCCCAATTAAAAAATCACACTCTGTCCCTCTCGAAGGCCAACCTCAATAAACCACATTCAGACACCCATCCTATTTCCTCACGACCGCAATTAAATCTCACACTCTATCCCTCTCGCAAGCCATCCTCAATACCCCACCCCTTTCAAAGCCTTTCCTTTCAACCCCAATTTACAAATCACACTATCCCTCTCGCAGGCCATCCAAAATACCCCACCCCATTTTAGCCCTTCTTTTCAACCCCAATTAAATTTCACACTCCGTCCCTCTCGCAGGCCATCCTCAATACCCCACCCCATTTTAACCCTTCCTTTCAACCCCAATTAAATTTCACACTCTGTCCCTCTCGCAGGGCGTGGCAAGTACATGTCAGTCTTTGTATCAATCTGCAAGAGCGAAAACGATCCGCTGCTAGTCTGGCCGTTCGGTCACCGAATCACAATCTGGCTTCTTGACCAGTGCGAGGATGCCAAATCCAGGCGGCACATCAGCTACTCGCTGAAGCCCAACACCTGCAAGGAGAACAAACCGTTTCTTGGTAAGCCAATCGGCGAACGAAACGCCAGCTTCGGCGCTGTGAAATTCGTCGAACTGGAGACTTTGAACACGATGGACTACATCAAGGATGACGCGATTTTTATTAAGGTTGACGTCGACTGTAGCAGTCTACCGGCTATCTAAGGGGGGTAACTAAGGACTCACCGAAGGATTAGGAGTGTAACTAAGGACTCACCGAAAGATTAGGGTGTAACTGAAGAGTTTGTTAATCGCTGTGGTCAATGAATTTGTTAATCGAAGGTAATGAATTCGTTCAACAGCAAAATCAGAATCAGCAGCAGCAGCAGAAAACGCGTTATAATTTTTTAAACTTTCTATTCGCAAAAAATTGGTAACGCTTTGTTATTGCTCTTTGAAAATCTCTCCTCTGTGCAGAGAAACTATTTCCCGTTATTTAGTTTTTTTTCGCAATTTTCGCTAAAAAAACTCTATTAAACTTTCTTCTCGGTGATTGCTTGCTCGTTGTCTGCTTTGTCCTTTTTTTGAATTTAATCAATATCCGCTGGTTGTGGTTGCAATACTCTCGACTCTAAACCAAACTGTTGGACTTGGAATTGGGGCCTTGTGCACAGCCCTAGTTTAGGACTTTGCCTTGTTTGCCGTTGTTTCTGAGTTGACTTAACTGCACCCAACTAAAACTAATATTTTAATCCTTTTTTCGCGCAGACAATTTTTTTATATCGTTACGATAATACTATCGTATAGGTTGATAATACTATGTAGAGGTTGTAGACTAGTGGTTAGGGCGTCGGACTCACGACTTAAAGTTCGGGGGTTCGATTCCCGACTCCCCTGAACAATTTGTGTCCTTTAGCAAGACACTTAACTCTGCATTGCTTCAGTTCACCCAGCTGTTAAATGGGTACCAGGATCAGCTGGGATAATTGAAGGTGGGTGTGGCGTCCCCCCAGTCCATGGACTGAACAGCTGTACGCAGCCTTCAGATGCGCTGCGCATTAGCTGCGGCTGTGCTGTCGGCTGCACATCTGACCCACTTGGGGCAGGTGTAATCAATTATTATTAATTATTATTATCGTATAGTGTTTTCTCTTAGTCTCTCTCGTGAATATCTGCCTCTCTCAAGTCTCACTCTTCTATCTCAGATTCTCTCTCTCAAGTCTCACTCTCCTATCTCAGATTCTCTCTCAAATCTCACTCTCCTATCTCAGATTCTCTCTCAAATCTCACTCTCCTATCTCAGATTCTCTCTCAAGTCTCACTCTCCTATCTCAGATTCTCTCTCAAGTCTCACTCTCCTATCTCAGATTCTCTCCCAAATCTCACTCTTCTATCTCAGATTCTCTCTCAAGTCTCACTCTTTTATCTCAGATTCTCTCTCAAGTCTCACTCTCCTATCTCACAGATTCTCTCTCAAATCTCACTCTCCTATCTCACAGATTCTCTCTCAAGTCTCACTCTCCTATCTCAGATTCTCTCCCAAATCTCACTCTTCTATCTCAGATTCTCTCTCAAGTCTCACTCTTTTATCTCACAGATTCTCTCTCAAATCTCACTCTTTTATCTCAGATTCTCTCTCAAGTCTCACTCTCCTATCTCAGATTCTCTCCCAAATCTCACTCTTCTATCTCAGATTCTCTCTCAAGTCTCACTCTTTTATCTCAGATTCTCTCTCAAGTCTCACTCTCCTATCTCACAGATTCTCTCTCAAATCTCACTCTCCTATCTCAGATTCTCTCTCCTAAGTCTCACTCTCCTATCACAGATTCTCTCCCAAATCTCACTCTCCTATCTCAGATTCTCTCTCAAGTCTCACTCTCCTATCTCAGATTCTCTCCCAAATCTTACTCTCCTATCTCAGATTCTCTCCCAAATCTCACTCTCCTATCTCAGATTCTCTCCCAAATCTCACTCTCCTATCTCAGATTCTCTCCCAAATCTCACTCTCCTATCTCAGATTCTCTCCCAAATCTCACTCTCCTATCTCAGATTCTCTCCCAAATCTCACTCTCCTATCTCAGATTCTCTCCCAAATCTCACTCTCCTATCTCAGATTCTCTCCCAAATCTCACTCTCCAATCTCAAAGATTATCTTACAAGCCGCACTCTTGTGTCTCTCAGATTATTTCTCAAATCTCGCCCGTTATACATATATTTGCACTTTTAAGAGTTACTTTGTTGAAAGCGCCCTTCTGGTAACAATAATATTAATTAATTAATCCTAAATTTATGGCGCCATGTGTCTGATGTCCTATCTGTTCTGTTCTGTTTTAAATTATATTTTCTATATTTTATTTGCACAGCTAGTTTTTAGAGTGCCTTTAAACCACCCCGTTAATTAAACTGCAGAAAAACGTAACAAAATACAAACTATTTTCCGTCGATTGCCTAGCTATTGTGTGATATTTTGACTTAGGTCTCTCTCTGCGTTGAGATCCCTAAATGAGGTCGGGTGTCCTACTCTTTGCGAGAGATTCTATTGCCGTAACTCGAAAATAACGAAGACAAGACGATTCAGGATTCCAAGCTAAACAGCTGATATTTAAGTGTTAGTTAGTTAATAACAAGAGAAAGCTATGAATGATTAATTCCCCTGGCAGCGCTCCTTCCGTTCCCTGCCAGGTACTGTACCTGATTAAGTATTAAACTCACAATTCGCACTGGTAAAGAGCTCGCACCGCGAGCTCTACTCGAAAATACTCTGGACACAAACAAGAACTCACGAAAATAACGTGACAATTGGCACAAATAACTCCTAGACAAACAGACAGTCCCTAAGACAAATAACACGAAACCTAACCCAAAGTCCCTAATCTGAACCGAGGCGACCAGCAAGCACTTCCGCACTATGGCACAACGATAGTTCTATCGTGCCACACCTAATGTCATGTTTGACGGCGTCCCACCGATGATTGTCGGCGATATGGAGAGTACTTCCGTGCTTGCCAATCCCTATCTAACACTCTGTCAGCAGTTGGCCAGACGTACCGAGCTCAACGCAAGCTACTTACTGACGTGGGATTGAGTGTGGGGTTTCTTCGGCTAGCTAGTTGGACCGGCTTACCTGTCCCGGTATCTATTACTCGTACTAGGATGCGTAACCACGATTGCAACGAAAGACGCACGAAAATACACGCGAAAAGACACACGACGATAGAAACAAAATGACAACGCAATAGTCAGTTATATAGTCAAGCGCCCGCCCCAACCCTCATCAAAGCCTGGGTGCCGGCCGCGCCGCTTGTTCTTCTGCCAGGTCGACCCTGCCGGTTAACGAACTGACTGCTGATTGGCCCGGCCCGGGGTATCGCGCTTAAGTCGGTCGCATCCAATTTGGCTAGCCGTCCTCCTATTGGCTGGGCCCACCTAGACCGGGGTTAGTCCCTTGGCTGTAGAGCAGGGTGACCGGCCCATCGGCGTGCGTATGCCTGGCTGGCGCGCATGTACAAAACAACCCTATAACCTACATTACAATAATTCATTAATGTTGAGTGCGCGAATATGTTACTTCAAGTAGAAATATACGCATTTATGAAATAAACATGACGACACTACAATTGTAACATTTGTTGATTCTTTAAACCTTAAGATATAAATCAGAAATACTAAATTTTACATGAAAAAGTCTATGCATTCAGATTTATTCGCTTTTTTTCCACGTTGCTAACTTTTGATAGCTTTCCTTAAATAAATTAAAAAGCATTAATTTCATATCGCCTACTAATAGTACACAACTTTGCATTATTAATTCAATTTATTATTGAGCTGTTTCTCGCAATTTTGTCCATGGACTTTGAAAACATTTCGATTTGTACCATAGACCGAAGGAGACTTGTTACACTGTTTGTTCCAATTCTTGCCGGCTGTTTAATTCCTGTTAAGCATTTCTTTCGCAGGTAAACTTCCTATCAAAGAAAAAGAGAACTTTGATAGGCGCACAATGCCAGACTCAAAACCAAGCCTGCCTGCCTGCGGCTTCTCCCGTTTCTTTAGGCAACGTGACTGCGCAAATCTGGCTATTGATTTTTCTATATTAAACCGGTCTCTCCATTCTCCCCAGTCCGCCCTCAACCTCTAGGATCAATTCCAACTGAATGCTTGGTGTGAAATCAACAACTGCTATCCGAAAATATTCTTATAGCGATGAATTGAGAGAGTGAAGACACAGCGGAGTAGATTCTGGCACGCCTTTTATCCCCATTCCGCTTTTATCCCATCCGAAGCCTCTCTTTTCTTCTTTTCTTTATTCAAGTTTTTTATTCGAATCGTCTGGCTGGTTGGTATAGTTGGCTCAATTTTCTTAGATTCCCAAAATCTTTCTCCTTTTATCATTCGGAGTTTTGTTTGAGTCGACTCAAAACTACCCCCCTTGAGCGCAGGATCCTATTATAGAGATTTGAGGCAGGGAAGCTTGCTCAGCCCAATATCATCAGTTTTTTTGTTTTATTTGCCTGTTTGTGTGCCTTTTAGGAAGAAATCGAGAAGGGATTTCATTGATTCGTTCAGTTTAAATAGCGGATTCCCGCTGGAGTTGAGAGGCCCGCGCAAACCAGGAGCAGAAGTTGAGGATCGTCCAACCTAGAGAATATTTTGCAGGTTTGGTCCCGAATTATCCTAAATTTAAAGCTAACTTCTGTTAATTAATCTCTGCGATAAGCAACAGAATGTAAGTCTACCTGGATTATATTTTTATTTGCGAAATTAATCCAGTTGCGGCACACATACCGAATCCCGCATCACTTATTTCATATACATCTCATATCTTATATCGCAAATCCGACATCTATAATCCCGCATCCCACATGCCGCATCGCGCATCCCGTATCCCAACTTCCCACATTCCACATATTCCACATCCCATATCCCATATCTCACTTCCCATATCCCACATCCCACATCCCACACCCAATATCCCACATCCCATAACCCACATCCCACATCCCACTCCCCACATCTCACATCCCACATCCCACATCCGATATACCACATCCCACATCCGATATCTCACATCCCACTTCCCGCATCCCACATCCCATATCCCACATCCCAAATCCCACTCCCCACATCCCACATCCCACATCCCACATCCGATATTTCAGATCCCACATCCCACTTCCCGGATCCCACATCCCGCATCCCATATCCCACATCTCACATCCCGCGTCCCACATCCCATATCCCACATCCCATATCACACTCCCCACATCCCACATCCCACATCCCACATCCGATATCCCACATCCCACATCCCACATCCCGCATCCCACATCCCGCATCCCACATCCCGCATCCCAAATCCCAAAACCTACATTTCGATTCGAAAGGACTAATCCCTAAGTACAAATTCAAACGCCCCTACTACCACACAATGAGCAGGCCAGCCATGGGATCTAAGATCAGCAGCCGCGGTGGTCTGCTGTTGCTCTGCCTGACTGTCGCCACTGTCTGCGTCCTGCCGACGCCTTCGTCAGCTGAATCAGCCGCCGGCTGGCCAGGGGTCGCCGGTTTCGCCGATCGGCGAAGCGACAGCGAATCGGCGTCAGCGACGGCGGACATTGTCGACGCCCGCTCGGCGGTGGCCTGGTGCCGTCGGCTGGTCGGCGTTGACCGCACCGGCGGCGCCGAGGCGGTCCGAGAATTTCTAGCCGAGGCTGGCATCGTCGGAGTCAAGTCGGTTGCTAAGCGACGTGGAAAGTACATTTGGAGGTGAGAGTTTGGGATTTTTATGGGGATTTTATGGGAATTTCGAATGTATTTTTGGAATGCGTGGGAGTTCTGGCATGGGTTTCTAGATGTGGGGGATTTAAAATAAAGGATTTTCTAAGGTGTGGGATTAAAAAATGGGATTCTAGATATGTTGGATTTCAGGTATGGGGATTCTAGATGTGTTGGATTTCAGGTATGGGGATTCTAGATGTGTTGGATTTCAGGTATGGGCATTCTAGATATGTTGGATTTCAGGTATGGGGATTCTAGATATGTTGGATTTCAGGTATGGGGATTCTAGGTGTGTTGGATTTCAGGTATGGGGATTCTAGATGTGTGGGATTTCAGGTATGGGGATTCTAGATGTGTGGGGTTCTAGGTATGGGATTCTAGAGGTGTGGGATTTCAAGTATGGGATTTTAAATCGCGTATTTGCCTATAGACACTCAACGAATCGTAAACGATAGAAGGGGCATTGTGTCTAGATCAAATTATATCTCAATTTTTTTTTCACTTCAGGCTCTGATTGGCGACAAGCTCGAATCGGCTTGGCAACCAGCGAGTCACAATGAGACGATGTTTATTTAGACAGAATGTGTTTATAAAAACTCAACAGTTTTTGGTTACAAACTTTACAGACTAAACGAAAAAATTGTAATGAAAGTAAATTAAAATAGGTTTGTTATACGAGTAAGTACTCGTACTTTTCCCACTATGAAGAGATTAGTGACTGCAGCTGTGCAAATACACAAGACAAAATCTATTATTTTAAGAACTTCTTCTGTTGGCTAATGATAGTCTGCTAAATTAGTTTTTTTGTGAGACGTAGGAATTAAAGAATATGAGAGGAAAGGAGCAAGATAAGGAGAGGGAGAGGGAGAGCGGGAGAGAGGAGAGAGAGGGAGAGAGGAAGAGAGAGAGCGGGAGAGAGGAGAGAGGACACTGCCCATTGAATTTCAAAAATCTAATGTTGGAATCGATTCCGATATGTATCGAAAAAATTGAAATCCGGATTCAAACCAAGGCAACTCCAGATGCGAGGGAGAGGGACAGGGAGAGGCAGAGGGAGAGGGGGGAGAGGAGAGGGAGAGGAGTGAAAGAAGGTGAGGGAGAGGGAGAAAGAGGGAGAGGGAAAATGGAGAAATAGAACGGAGAGGGAAAGGGTTTAAAGGTATGTAAGTTAGGAAGTCAGTGTATTTTTAGGATTAATAGACAGGCAGGCAGGCAGAGAGGCTCACCTCAACCTTATTTTCTTGCCATTTTCTTTTAACTTTGAGTTATGATTGGCCACAATATTCGGGTCTCTATTAGAAAATGAGCAATTATTCCCTATCAACCAACTATAGGAACAGCATCTTTGATGTCCTGATAAAGGCGGGTAGAAGTCAAGTGTCAAGTGGCGGGCATTGCGATTCGCTCTATTAGTGCACTAATGGATTAAGAACGATGGATTAGTAGAAGATGGATTAGGAGCAGACCAACACTTTGTGTCATCAAGTCTTACTCGGCGCAGTCATTGGTGGAATAAGCCTAGCCACGCAATGAAGAAGCATATAGGTCCACTGCCGCGTGCAGAAAAGTAGGGCAGATCACACACACACAGCGACAGAGGCACAGTATATCCCACAAAGGGATCAGGGAATCAAGAGAGGCACTGAGACAGTCAGTGTGTTTTTTGTTGTCAACTAACCGGCAACTTGATCGAGAAGAATCGACAAATTTTCGAAGCAGTGTTGCGTCCATCCTTCTGGAGATTTCGGTAAATCCTTCTTTGGAGATACAGAATACAAATCGATACCTTGATTCAAACATCAGATTGATTAAAAACCCGGAATCCATTAGAGGATTAGAATATAGAATCCATTAGAGGATTAGAATATAGAATCCATTAGAGGATTAGAATATAGAATCCATTAGAGGATTAGAATTTAGAATCCATTAGAGGATTAGAATATAGAATCCATTAGAGGATTAGAATATAGAATCCATTAGAGGATTAGAATATAGAATCCATTAGAGGATTAGAATATAGAATCAATTAGAGCATTAGAATATAGAATCAATTCGAGGATTATAATATGGAATCCATTAGAGGATTAGAATATAGAATCGATTATAGGATTAGAATATGGAATCGATTAGAGGATAGAATATAGAATCGATTAGAGGATTATAATATATAATCAATTAGAGGATTAGAATATGGAATCGATTAGAGGATTGGAATATAGAGTCGATTAGAGGATTAGAATATAGAATCGATTAGAGGATTAGAATATAGAATCGATTAGAGGATTAGAATATAGAATCGATTATAGGATTAGAAAATAGAATCAATTAGAGGATTAGAATATGGAATCGATTAGAGGATTGGAATATAGAGTCGATTAGAATATAGAATCCATTAGAGGATTAGAATATAGAATCCATTAGAGGATTAGAATATAGAATCGATTAGAGGATAGAATATAGAATCGATTAGAGGATTAGAATATGGAATCCATTAGAGGATTAGAATATAGAATCGATTAGAGGATTAGAATAGAGAATCGATTATAGGATTAGAATATAGAATCGATTAGAGGATTAGAATATAGAATCAATTAGAGGATTAGAATATAGAATCAATTCGAGGATTAGAATATAGAATCAATTCGAGGATTAGAATATCAGAAAAAATGTAACCAATCAGCTCACAGAATCGCCAATGACCGACACGAGCGACACGACCACAACCGGTTGGAATTTCTTCCTCGGCGACACCGCAGTGGTCCTGGTGATCGCCCTGGCTGCCATCATCTTGCTGGCCTACTGCCTGTTTCGCTGCTGCTTTCGCGATCATCCATCCTGCCCGCCGACTGACATCGAGCGGCTGGCCGAAGAGGACGCAGATTTGGAAGAGGGTGACGATGACGAGCGTGACTACTGCGACGAGGATACCGACGAAGACGACGACACCGATGACGACAAAGCTGGTGAGTCCCACAGTCTGGCCGTTGATGAAGATGACGAAGACAATTCCGACGCCGAGGAAGATTGCCTGCATCAGCTGCATGACGTCGCGGACGAAGCCTCGACTTCGGCTAGGCGTCACCCGTCCTGCGCCCGACCTCTGCTGCTGTCACCGCAGCTGGCGTCGCAGACTCAGTCGCTACTGGCTCAGCTTCAACAGCATCATCAGTGGCGACGGCTTCGGAGGCAGCGTCGGCGGCGGCAGGGGCTGCAGCCCACTGAGACTGTGGTCGAGATCCGGCCGCAGCGCGGGGTCGCCGACTTTCTTTGAATTCGCGGCAAGAACAATCGATTTTAATTAACAAAAGCACACCGGAGTACACATTCCGTTATCAGAAATCCGTAGAAAACATAGTCTTTTGTCAAGAGTATTTTGTCTATAGTCAACCTCCAAGGCACAGTCAGGGTGTACACTGCCTGGCGATGAGAAAGTCAGGGCAGATGTACACACCTGTGTGAGTGTGTGATCAGGAGTCAACAGAATGGGCAGAATTGCATCTCATTAATTAGAAAGCAACAGCTGGCAGCGTTTTCTCTGTTCAATACCGCTCGGATACCGGGTAGCAACCATTCTGATTGACAGACACAGAGCCTGGCAGTTCCATGCGCTCGCCACTAAATAAATAGGCTTGTCTGGCATTTGTTAGTTCGCGCGCTTTGAAAGTGATTCGGCAGATGAACTTTTGCCCCATCTTTACCTGTTAGCTGTGCAGTCTAAATTAGCATTTTCTATCTATTGCAGGTTGTAGCTGCGAAAACATATGGATAGTATAATTAGGAGCGAAGCCGACCTCGAGAATCTAAATCCCATAAACAACAGTTATCCCATTCAGCTCCCATTTCAGAATTCATTAGCACATCTTAAAAGGGCTATCCCACCCTCAATAATCATTATCCCATATTCAAAAACATTATCCCAACCCCGCCATCCTTATCCCATCCCCGCCATCCTTATCCCATCCCCGCCATCCTTATCCCAACACCGCCACCCTTATCCCATCCCCGACATCCTTATCCCATCCCCGACATCCTTATCCCAACACCGCCACCCTTATCCCTGTCGTGTCGTTTAGAGAGACTCATATGTTTGTTAGTTTAGAGCGAACAAGATAATTATATTTGTGCATCAGTCACATCACTTATATAGAACGCGAAACACAAGTACAACGTGCGATATTATTGAGCGGTGGCAACGTGCCACGCCCTAGGCATGTACATTAATAAGTTAGCGAAGAGTTAAAGGACATTGGCGGCCCCGCGCCCGCCCACGCTCAGGCTATCCATGCGCCTGGCCGCGATAGACCGACGGCGCCACAATCCCATCCCCGCCACCCTTATCCCATCCCCGCCATCCTTATCCCAACACCGCCACCCTTATCCCATCCCCGACATCCTTATCCCATCCCCGACATCCTTATCCCATCCCCGACATCCTTATCCCAACACCGCCACCCTTATTCCATCCCCGCCACCCTTATCCCATCCCCGCCATCCTTATCCCAACACCGCCACCCTTATCCCATCCCCGACATCCTTATCCCATCCCCGACATCCTTATCCCATCCCCGACATCCTTATCCCAACACCGCCACCCTTATTCCATCCCCGCCACCCTTATCCCAACACCGCCACCCTTATCCCATCCCCGACACCCTTATCCCATCCCCGACATCCTTATCCCATCCCCGACATCCTAATCCCATCCCCAACATCCTTATCCCATCCCCGCCACCCTTATCCCATCCCCGCCATCCTTATCCCAACACCGCCACCCTTATCCCATCCCCGACATCCTTATCCCATCCCCGACATCCTTATCCCAACACCGCCACCCTTATCCCATCCCCGCCACCCTTATCCCATCCCCGCCATCCTTATCCCAACACCGCCACCCTTATCCCATCCCCGACATCCTTATCCCATCCCCGACATCCTTATCCCAACACCGCCACCCTTATTCCATCCCCGCCACCCTTATCCCATCCCCGCCATCCTTATCCCAACACCGCCACCCTTATCCCATCCCCGCCACCCTTATCCCATCCCCGCCATCCTTATCCCATCCCCGACATCCTAATCCCATCCCCGACATCCTTATCCCAACACCGCCACCCTTATTCCATCCCCGCCACCCTTATCCCATCCCCGCCATCCTTATCCCAACACCGCCACCCTTATCCCATCCCCGACATCCTTATCCCATCCCCGACATCCTTATCCCATCCCCGACATCCTTATCCCAACACCGCCACCCTTATTCCATCCCCGCCACCCTTATCCCAACACCGCCACCCTTATCCCATCCCCGACACCCTTATCCCATCCCCCCTGCGTAAGGCCTTACTCAGGCTAAACCGCAGAGACCTGAGAGCAGTCACCATGGCCCTTTCGGGACATGGCTGCTTCACCAGACACCGCTACCTCCAAGGCCACGTGCCTGAGGAAACGTGTCCTTTCTGCTGCTCCGGCCGTGAAAACGCCGAGCATTTCATTTGCCACTGCCCGGCCTTCACCCGGGCTAGGCTAAAACACCTCGGGCCGGCACCGACTCTTGCCGAAGCCTGCTCGCCCGAGAACATCCCTCAGCTCGCCCACTTCCTCCGGGATACCGGCCGAGCTGATTTCTTCCCAGCCTATGGCGAGGAAGATCGCGCGGCGGAACCGACCGACGGACCACCCTGAGCGGCACCGCCTCGCTGGAGGCCGTCTGGCTGCCAGGGGTTAGCGATATGGGCGGCAACAGCCGCCTCCTCGCTGCGTCCGTCATGGAGGCCCCCTGCCGCTAAGTCAAGTAAGTCAAGTATCCCATCCCCGACATCCTTATCCCATCCCCGACATCCTAATCCCATCCCCAACATCCTTATCCCATCCCCGCCACCCTTATCCCATCCCCGCCATCCTTATCCCAACACCGCCACCCTTATCCCATCCCCGACATCCTTATCCCATCCCCGACATCCTTATCCCAACACCGCCACCCTTATCCCATCCCCGCCACCCTTATCCCATCCCCGCCATCCTTATCCCAACACCGCCACCCTTATCCCATCCCCGACATCCTTATCCCATCCCCGACATCCTTATCCCAACACCGCCACCCTTATTCCATCCCCGCCACCCTTATCCCATCCCCGCCATCCTTATCCCAACACCGCCACCCTTATCCCATCCCCGCCACCCTTATCCCATCCCCGCCATCCTTATCCCAACACCGCCACCCTTATCCCATCCCCGCCACCCTTATCCCATCCCCGACATCCTTATCCCATCCCCGACATCCTTATCCCATCCCCGCCATCCTTATCCCATCCCCGCCACCCTTATCCCTTTCCCGCCATCCTTATCCGATTTCAAAATTTCAAAATCACTTTATGCCATCCTAACAATCATTATCCTATCCCCGAAATCCTTAGCTGGTGGAATTATTGCATTTCTTAGTACAGTATAAACGTTCTAACAGCGCTCGCACTTTTAGTGTTTAGTATCATACTCAGATCCTCAAGAAATCCATTTGAAATTGGCTTTAGCTGAAAGTATTTTTGGCAATCACCCAGATATCTTGACAAACGCCTTATCCCATTGCGGAATGTGTTTGCGATTAGCAATGCGAGCTTTCCGCGAAATGCGAGATGCGAGATTCTAGCAACCGTTTCTGATTCTAGCTACCGTTTCTGATTCTAGCTACCGTTTCTGATTCTAGCTACCGTTTCTGATTCTAGCTACCGTTTCTGATTCTAGCTACCGTTTCTGATTCTAGCTACCGTTTCTGATTCTAGCTACTGTTTCTGATTCTAGCTACCGTTTCTGATTCTAGCTACCGTTTCTGATTCTAGCTACCGTTTCTGATTCTAGCTACCGTTTCTGATTCTAGCTACCGATTCTGATTCTAGCTACCGTTTCTGATTCTAGCTACCGTTTCTGATTCTAGCTACCGTTTCTAATTCTAGCTACGGTTTCTGATTCTAGCTACCGTTTCTGATTCTAGCTACCGTTTCTGATTCTAGCTACCGTTTCTGATTCTAGCTACCGTTTCTGATTCTAGCTACCGTTTCTAATTCTAGCTACCGTTTCTGATTCTAGCTACCGTTTCTGATTCTAGCTACCGTTTCTGATTCTAGCTACCGTTTCTGATTCTAGCTACCGTTTCTAATTCTAGCTACGGTTTCTGATTCTAGCTACCGTTTCTGATTCTAGCTACCGTTTCTGATTCTAGCTACCGTTTCTGATTCTAGCTACCGTTTCTGATTCTAGCTACCGTTTCTAATTCTAGCTACCGTTTCTGATTCTAGCTACCGTTTCTGATTCTAGCTACGTTTCTGATTCTAGCTACCGTTTCTGATTCTAGCTACCGTTTCTGATTCTAGCTACCGTTTCTGATTCTAGCTACCGTTTCTAATTCTAGCTACGGTTTCTGATTCTAGCTACCGTTTCTGATTCTAGCTACCGTTTCTGATTCTAGCTACCGTTTCTAATTCTAGCTACCGTTTCTGATTCTAGCTACCGTTTCTGATTCTAGCTACGTTTCTGATTCTAGCTACCGTTTCTGATTCTAGCTACCGTTTCTGATTCTAGCTACCGTTTCTGATTCTAGCTACCGTTTCTAGCTACTATTTCTGTTCCGATTCAAATCTGCAACTAAAGATGCCGTTCCTGTGGCAAATTCGGCGCTTTGACTTATTTTCAGTTTTCAAAGGCGCGTGGCGGCCGCTAACGAAGATGATTTCTTGGAAAGTCTTTGGTCTGCGTGCCCGTCTTCTTCTCGTGACCAGTGATTAGACGAGTGGCTAATTTGCAACAGATATTTATTCTTTCTCTCCTCTCTCCACGCAGCAGGGAGAATGTGATTGACCGGCCTGTTTAGTTTATTAGTTAGTTTCAAGCCAGAAAGTTTCAAGAGAACTATCCACAGCGGCGATTGCAGCTAGTGTTGGCGGAGTGTGAACTTGTACGACCTTCCAAGTCGTGTGGGTTAGACAGGTCTAGGCCTTGCCGAAATTCTGCCAAAATGCCAGTCTTGTGTTCTCGAACGATATTGTCTTTGGGGAGCTAATACTTGTCCCAGTATTTTTGACGTTGCTTACGCAATCTGTCGGCTTCCGATACCTGTTGCTTTCTTGACATTCTACTGCCCTATAGATGAGATTTTCTGGCTCTCTCAATTCCTGTGGGCTTCGCTGTCAACTTTGTTTGAAGTTGTCATAACTGTGTCAATCCTACACAGTTTTGTAAAAAAACAAAAGTAGGTTAACTTTTGAAGCCCTCGAGACATCAGCAGAAAATTACGAATACTAGTTCTATATTTTATTCAATTTATTGATTTTACCTGTTCTAAATTAGAATTTAATTTAAGAGGATTTACCTGTTCTGGATAAGAATCCAATTAAATTGGGTTACCTGTTCTGGATAAGAATCCAATTAAATTGGGTTACCTGTTCTGGATAAGAATCCAATTAAATTGGGTTACCTGTTCGGGATAAGAATCCAATTAAATTGGGTTAACTGTTCGGGATAAGAACCCAATTAAATTGGGTTACCTGTTCTGGATAAGAATCCAATTAAATTGGGTTACCTGTTCTGGATAAGAATCCAATTAAATTGGGTTACCTGTTCTGGATAAGAATCCAATTAAATTGGGTTACCTGTTCGGGATAAGAATCCAATTAAATTGGGTTAACTGTTCGGGATAAGAACCCAATTAAATTGGGTTACCTGTTCTGGATAAGAATCCAATTAAATTGGGTTACCTGTTCTGGATAAGAATCCAATTAAATTGGGTTACCTGTTCTGGATAAGAATCCAATTAAATTGGGTTGCCTGTTCTGGATAATAATCCAACTAAATTGGGTTACCTGTTCTGGATAAGAACCCAATTAAATTGGGTTACCTGTTTTGGATAAGAATCCAATTAAATTGGGTTAACTGTTCGGGATAAGAATCCAATTAAATTGGGTTACCTGTTCGGGATAAGAATCCAATTAAATTGGGTTACCTGTTCTGGATAAGAATCCAATTAAATTGGGTTACCTGTTTTAAATCCGAATTCAATTTAACAGGGTTACCTGTTCTGAATCCTATATATTCCTGTTTAGAAACCGTGGCGAGAATGATCACCAAAAAGAAAATAAAAATAGAACTTGCAGTGCTCAAGCTGATGACACTTCGCTAAGTCCGGTCATCTCATTCATAATTAATTAGGTAGCCTAATTCATTAGTAGATAAGATATGAGTGGTAAGCAGACACTCTGTATTCACTGGATTATAAATTAGGCTTATCTAATGCAAAATTAATCACAGTCAATTTTATATTCGCGTTAGAACATCAGGGGATTACCTTAAATAGAGCATCTAGTGAAAGTACGTGCTATATAAACGGGTTGGAAGATTAAGCTTCGTGGGAATATTTTTTTGTCCCGCTTTTGCACTTTTCATCTTTTGCACATACGAACAGATCATTTTAAACAAAAAAATTAACGTTTGTTTGTGTTTTATGAATGAAAAGGGAATTCAAGATAAATATTCATTATTAGAAAGAAGAATACCTTTTAGTGAAATAAAAATGGAGTGAAAACAGAAGTGAAAACTGGTGCAGATGAAGTACAAGACGGAGAATGCGAAAATATACGTTTCTGTGTTTCTCGTGTTTTTCCTCCGAATCGCAGGGACTAGCAAAGCCGTCAAATTGTGGACAATAAATTACATATATTAGGTTGGTCGCCCGTGGCTCCTTCAGCAGTTGATTGATGAAAGCAATATCACATGACTGACTAATTTATAATTTTGCCTTCTGTGGTGAATGGTGGTGGTGATTGTTATTTTATTAGACTGTGGTCGGTTTAAAGTCTGTAAATAAAAATTAATAACAAAAAAGTAAAATAATTGTTACTTCGAATTAAAAATCTCTTCAACGTGATCACATTGCTGAGCTTTGCTTTATTAGATTCATTACCATCGCATGTTCATCACTAGAATATTGAGTCTGTAAAATAGTGCTTTGAATACGTAAAAGTACATGTTCAAGCTTAAAATAGACACTAGAACTAAAAAAAAAACTTTTTATTGACTTGTTTGTTATAATCTAAGAATATAGAAAACGAGCTAGTAACATGGATGATAACGAGGATGATATTGAATACTAATAATACCTCTATTGCTGATTAACATAGACTAAATTGATCTGCGAAAATATCTTGAAATTTCGGAGACTCAAAAAGCTAACTACTTTACTAGCAGTAGCACGTGTGTGAATTCTTTTCTTTTGGCTATTTAGGCAGATTACCGTGACCAAATGAGTGAGAATAAATAAGTTCAAATAATTCTTTGCAGGGCCAGTCAATTCATCTGGCAAGCGCTAACCGCCTGCTGAGTCTAGATATCTGTTTCGGTGGTCTTGATCACAGCTGAGATGCCTTCGGCCTTGAGTCGCTTGAGTACTGGCCGGTAGATATTGAGCGACAGCGGCAGCACGAGGCCTTTGTCCTGGATCTCCTCTGCGGAGTTGAAGTTTAGTTCGGGAGCGGAGTTGGGTGCATGTATATTGGTGAAGACAGAGGGGTTGGGTGCATGTACATTGGTGAAGACAGAGGGGTTGGGTGCATGTACATTGGTGAAGACAGAGGGGTTGGGTACATGTACATTAGTGGAGACAGAGGGGTTGGGTGCATGTACATTAGTGGAGACAGAGGGGTTGGGTGCATGTACATTAGTGGAGAGAGAGGGGTTGGGTGCATGCACATTAGTGGAGACAGAGAGGTTGGGTGCATGTACATTAGTGGAGAGATGGGTTTGGTGTGCATTTGTGGAGAGGGGTTGGGTGTACATTAGGATGAGGAGCATGTACATTAGTGGAGACAGAGGGGTTGGGTGCATGTACATTAGTGGAGACAGAGGGGTTGAGTGCATGTACATTAGTGGAGACAGAAGGGGTTGGGTGCATGTACATTAATGAAGACAGAGGGGTTGAGTACATGTACATTAGTGGAGACAGAGGGGTTGGGTGCATGTACATTAGTGGAGAGAGGGGTTTGGTGTGCATTTGTGGAGAGGGGTTGGGTGTACATTAGGATGAGGAGCATGTACATTAATGGAGAGGGGATTGATGTACATTAGTGCAGAGAGTGGTTAGTCCACTTGCATGATATGTGCCAAGAAAGCAGTTACAAAAAGTGCACGAGTCTCACCCTCCAGAATCATCTTGGTGACGATGGCAGTTGGATAGCCGACAGTGAGTGCCATGGCTGAATAGCCATTCGGATCTCCGTACTTTACCAGGCTGATCTTCTGGTTCTCAGCGATGCTATTGGGGTATCGGCTGCTGATGTCAAGAACCATCACCACAACATCCGTCTCGTGGGCCTCTGAAATAGTTTTATAGATATTCATGCGCCGATTGTACTACTGATATCAAATAAGTAGTATAGTGGATTAAATAAAACTGATCTAAAAGTATCCGTCTTCACGGGGGGGGTGAGTGGCAGAGCGGTCTAACGCGTTTGCCTCTCGCACCAAGGTCCCTGAGCTCGATTCCTCAGCGAGGCCTTATTGACTTGGGGCAAAGCCGTAAAATTTACGCCCTTAAGGGCCAACCTCCAAGGCACAGTGAGTGTCCACTGCCTGACGATGAGAAAGTCAGGGCAGATGTACACACCTGTGTGAGCGTGTGCCTGAGTACAGTATCTGTGTGCGTGTGTGCTCAGGAGTCAGCGAAATGTGCAGAATTGCCTCCTCGCTGGCTGCGGGTCTAGTGTCAGCAAACGATATGCCATTGCCCGCAGCCCTCCTGCAATTAGAAGTTTGTGCTCACTGTATTTGAACTTCTCCGAGAGCAGCTTGCTGATGGTCGCCAGCGGTGTGTGCCGCTTGTTCACTACGACATCCTCGAACAGTCCCAGAGCTTCCACGCATGCGAATTTTTCTCGATCTTTGCCAAGCCGGCTGAACACGGCGTCCTTCAGTGTGCCAACAAAGATGTCCTGCGGCTTGTTAACCAGATTGCACAACAGTTGTCGCCAGGTGACCTCCGGACCCTCCGGATGTAGGCTGGGATGCGGGGTGTCCGACAGTAGGCCCAGCTGGATCAGGCCCCAGGCCGAGTTGGAATAGCCGGTGTAGCGCAATGTGCCTCTCAGGATGTTTTTCGCAGTCTCGATGCCGTACAGCTCCCTGTAGTGCAGGCTGTCCCTGTTGGGATAGCCCTCCAAATTGAAGCCGGGGAAATAGTTGACATCCTGGGCTGCTAGCATCAGGTGGCCGCCTTTGGGTACTTCGACAATTTTGCCGGCCTTGAGGTAGCGGGCGGCGTTTAGGGTGGATAGGAGGGCCGCCTCCGGACTCCAGCTGAACTTGTAGCGCAGCGGATTGTCGCTGTGCTCAGGAGCTGGCAGGCCGCCGCAATAGCTCAGGAAGCTGACAGTTTGGCGATTGATTGGGTGCCGTGATTGTCTTCGAGCTACCGTGCAGTACAAGTCTATCCCTCATCTATCCCTCATCTACTCCTCATCTACTCCCATCAAGTCCACATCTACTCCCATCTACTCCTCATCAACTCTTCATCTACTCTTTATCTACTCCTCATCCACTCTTTATCTACTCCTCATCTACTCTTTATCTACTCCTCATTCACTCTTTATCTACTCCTCATCTACTCTTTATCTACTCCTCATTCACTCTTTATCTACTCCTCATCTACTCTTTATCTACTCCTCATCCACTCTTTATCTACTCCTCATCTACTCTTTATCTACTTCTCATCCACTCTTTATCTACTCCTCATCCACTCTTTATCTACTCCTCATCCACTCTTTATCTACTCCTCATCCACTCTTTATCTACTCTTTATCTACTCCTCATCCACTCTTTATCTACTCCTCATCCACTCTTTATCTACTCCTCATTCACTCTTTATCTACTCCTCATCCACTCTTTATCTACTCCTCATTCACTCTTTATCTACTCCTCATCCACTCCTTATCTACTCCTCATCTACTCTTTATCTACTCCTCATCCACTCTTTATCTACTCCTCATCTACTCTTTATCTACTCCTCATCTACTCTTTATCTACTCCTCATCTACTCTTTATCTACTCCTCATCCACTCTTTATCTACTCCTCATCAACTCTTTATCTACTCTTTATCTACTCCTCATCCACTCTTTATCTACTCCTCATCAACTCTTTATCTACTCTTTATCTACTCCTCATCCACTCTTTATCTACTCCTCATCCACTCTTTATCTACTCCTCATCTACTCTTTATCTACTCCTCATCTACTCCTCATCCACTCTTTATCTACTCCTCATCCACTCTTTATCTACTCCTCATCTACTCTTTATCTACTCCTCATCCACTCTTTATCTACTCCTCATCAACTCTTTATCTACTCCTCATCTACTCTTTATCTACTCCTCATCCACTCTTTATCTACTCCTCATCCACTCTTTATCTACTCCTCATCCACTCTTTATCTACTCCTCATCTACTCTTTATCTACTCCTCATCTACTCCTCATCTACTCTTTATCTACTCCTCATCCACTCTTTATCTACTCCTCATTCACTCTTTATCTACTCCTCATCTACTCTTTATCTACTCCTCATCTACTCCTCATCCACTCTTTATCTACTCCTCATCCACTCTTTATCTACTCCTCATCCACTCTTTATCTACACCTCATCCACTCTTTATCTACTCCTCATCCACTCTTTATCTACTCCTCATCCACTCTTTATCTACTCCTCATCCACTCTTTATCTACACCTCATCCACTCTTTATCTACTCCTCATCTACTTCTCAACTACTTTTAATATATTTCTCATCAAATTCTAATCTACTCAATGCCTCATTTGCCACTAGCTGTGCCTGCTTCACCAGTCAACCTCAACTGTCAACCTCACCTGTCAACCGTGCCTCCGTGCTCTTTGATAGACTCGATAGCTTCCATAGCCAGCATGTGATCGATGCCCGGATCAA
The DNA here is from genome assembly GCA_950097015.1 of Macrostomum hystrix. NCBI lineage: Eukaryota > Metazoa > Platyhelminthes > Macrostomidae > Macrostomum > Macrostomum hystrix. The sequence continues at coordinate 1,607,052 of CATNEN010000008.1, forward strand.
GTCCATTCTCCATGGAAACTGTGATGCCGAGATTGTTAGCCTCCTTGCAGAGCTCTCGCAGTTCTGGCGTCACATAGGATGCCGTGACCATGTGCCTCTTGGCTCTGAGACACATGCTGAGCACACGAGCGTGATGAGCATAGGGCAGCAGGCTTACAGTGAGGCTGTGGTCCTTGATCAGCTTCTCGATGTCGTCCGGCTGAGACTGCAGATCGCCGAACACTGGCTGACAGTTGAACTTGGTGGCCAGGGCCTCAACATCCGCCCGAACATTTGAGGCTGAGTTTTGTGAGCAGTTGAACATTGAATGTGATTTTTAATTATACCTGTCATCATCCTGTTCTACCTGTCCTCATCCTGTTCTACATGTCATCATCCTGTTCTACCTGTCATCATCCTGTTCTACCTGTCCTCATCCTGTTCTACATGTCATCATCCTGTTCTACATGTCCTCATCCTGTTCTACCTGTCCTCATCCTATTCTACATGTCCTCATCCTGTTCTACCTGTCCTCATCCTGTTTCACCTGTCATCTTCCTGTTCTGCCTGTCATCTTCCTGTTTCACCTGTCCTCATCCTGTTCTACATGTCCTCATCCTGTTCTACCTGTCCTCATCCTGTTCTACCTGTCCTCATCCTATTCTACATGTCCTCATCCTGTTCTACCTGTCCTCATCCTGTTTCACCTGTCATCTTCCTGTTCTGCCTGTCATCTTCCTGTTTCACCTGTCCTCATCCTGTTCTACATGTCCTTATCCTGTTCTACCTGTCCTCATCCTGTTCTACATGTCCTCATCCTGTTCTACCTGTCCTCATCCTGTTCTACATGTCCTCATCCTGTTCTACATGTCATCATCCTGTTTCACCTGTCATCTTCCTGTTCTGCCTGTCATCTTCCTGTTTCACCTGTCATCTTCCTGTTCTACCTGTCATCTTCCTGTTTCACCTGTCATCTTCCTGTTCTACCTGTCATCTTCCCGTTCTACCTGTCATCTTCCTGTTTCACCTGTCATCTTCCTGTTTCACCTGTCATCTTCCTGTTCTACTTGTCATCTTCCCGTTCTACCTGTCATCTTCCTGTTTCACCTGTCATCTTCCTGTTCTACTTGGCATCTTCCCGTTCTACCTGTCATCTTCCTGTTTCACCTGCCATCTTCCTGTTTGACCTGTCATCTTCCTGTTCTACCTGTCATCTTCCTGTTCCATCTGCCATCCTCCTTTTCCATCTGCAATCTTTCTGTTCCATCTGCCATCTTCTTGTTCTATCTGCCATCTTCCTGTTCTATCTGCCATCTTCCTATTCCAACAAGGCTGATCAATTCAGCCCTGAAAGACATCTCACCCAGGGTGATGTCGATGCTGCCATCTCGAGACAGGTACTCAATTAGAGGCGCGGCCACGTGACCAGCTCCAAGCACTAGGACTCGATTTTTAGCGGACTGTCGCGAGCTGATTCGTTGCTGCTGCTGCCGTTTTGCCTCGCGCAGGCCCGTGATGTACTCAAAGTTGGGCGTGAGAGAACCGTTGGACGTGATGATGGCGTTCTTAACAACCGGACCAACATTCCAGTCTGTGAAGGACTGCTTTGCGTCTGAGGACATCTGGGATTTTTATGGATTAATTATAAATTTAGATCTGTCTTGACGACATTAAACGAAAAAATGATCCTGAACTTTATGAAAATGGGAGGCGACACTCAATGCTCACAATGTCATAGATGTGAGGTAGCAGCAAGGAGCCGAAGAACTCAGTGCTCTCCCGCGGCATCTGAGCCGGCATGTTGTCCACGGCACAAATGATCACACCTGGACCTGAGAACCTGATGACGGTACAGGAAAAATATTGGAGTCAGTGAGAAATCTGTGAAAAATCAGTCAGGATTCAGTCAGGAATCAGTCAGGAATCATTCAGGAATCAGTCAGGAGTCAACCAGGAGTCAGTCAGGAGTCAGTCAGGAGTCAGTCAGGAGTCAGTCAGGAATCAGTCAGGAATCAGTCAGGAATCAGCCAGGAGTCATTCAGGATTCAGTCAGGAGTCATTCAGGATTCAGTCAGGAGTCCGTCAGGAATCAGTCAGGAGTCAGTCAGGATTCAGTCAGGAATCAGTCAGGAGTCAGTCAGGAGTCAGTCAGTCAGGAGTCAGTCAGTCAGGAATCAGTCAGGAGTCGTCAGGAGTCAGTCAGGAATCAGTCAGGAGTCAGTCAGGATACAGTCAGGAATCAGTCAGGAATCAGCCAGGAGTCATTCAGGATTCAGTCAGGAATCAGTCAGGAATCAGTCAGGAGTCAGTCAGGAATGACTTACTGATCGTAGCTCATGTTCTGTTCAGCGTCGTACAGGCAGAACGGCTTATCGATGGTGGTGATCTCCTTCATGAACTCGATGGAGCCGCCGGGGTCGCAGCTGATGTCGCAGATTGCCAGCATGCGATGAGGCAGGGTGGGACAGCCTAGATAAAATTTTTAAGTATTTTAGGTAAAGCACGGGAGGTTTGGGGAGTTCGGGAGGCGCCTAAAAGCAACAAGAAAAAGTTCATTTGACTAACCAGGGGCTGACTCCAACCAGGGACTGTGGTCCTGCTCCCGCAGCAGAACCTTGGCATCCGGGATGCTAATTAGCCTGGGCGAACTAGGACCCCAGTAGATGCCGTTGATGATGACGGAGGCGTACGGTGCGACCTTCTTTGAGAACAGGCTGATGTAGCGCTCCGGATGCTTCTCATAATCCTCCGGATCGAATTTTCCCGTCTCTCGGTGTCTCAGGTGATCTACTCGGCTGCACACGCAGCCGTACACCTTGGAGGTTGAGCCGTGCTTCACAATGTCCGGCAGGTGGTCGACGTCGACCATTTCAAATGGCAACTCTCTGAAGATGTCCTGCGATCCTTGGCTGACATTGCCTGAACCGGTGAACACGAAGACCATTGTGCCGATGGACTTCGGCATGTTGCCGAGTGAGATCTCGTAGCCAGTGTCACGGACAGCCTGTTTGGCCATCTCCACGCTGCGGTAGTTGTGGGCCGGCCCGATGTGCTGAGTAGGCATTTATGGGGTATATGAGGCCATGTGTTAACAAGTTTACGAGTTTACGAGGTCGCACGAGTTTATGAGGTCACAAGAGTTTATGAGGTCACAAGAGTTTATGAGGTCACAAGAGTTTATGAGGTCACAAGAGTTTATGAGGTCACAAGAGTTTATGAGGTCACAAGAGTTTATGAGGTCACAAGAGTTTATGAGGTCACAAGAGTTTATGAGGTCACAAGAGTTTATGAGGTCACAATAGTTTATGAGGTCACAAGAGTTTATGAGGTCACAAGAGTTTATGAGGTCACAAGAGTTTATGAGGTCACAAGAGTTTATGAGGTCACAAGAGTTTATGAGGTCACAATAGTTTATGACGTCACAAGAGTTTACGAGGTCACAAGAGTTTATGAGGTCACAAGAGTTTATGAGGTCACAAGAGTTTACGAGGTCACAATAGTTTATGAGGTCACAAGAGTTTATGAGGTCAAGAGTTTACGCAAAAGCTCACGCAAAAGAGCATCTTTATTTTACAAGAAAGGGTAAGTGCACTTTTAGTATTAATCGCATCGACTTTTAAGAAGTAGTTTCTTAGCCAACAGCTTGGACTTGAATAAAGTTGGAAAAATTGCAAAGGAAGTAACAAATTTCGAATTAGACTTGCTAATTTACTGCAGTTTACCCACGATACAGAAAACATAGAAGGTAGCTAAAACTGCTACTTGGCTCTTGATATTAGAATTAATAAGAACTACAAAAAAACTATTCTGGTGAGCTTAATAGTCATTGAATTGAACAGTTGGCTGTCATTGCCCTCAACTTGTTCTTGTCAATATACAGGCTATGAGACAAGCCTTATAGTCCGATGCGATTTAGCAAACACTCCGGCAAGGCTAGACCAGAAAAATCCAGTTTATTTTTTAAAGCAAGTTGAGCATTTCGTGCAAGAGAAAGAGAGACTAAGGTTTAAGTACATAACTCTTTCAGAGAAACTACAATCGTAGATTGTAGTTTTAAGGTCCCATTTGTACTTTTCTGTTTTTTATCACTTTCCGGTGTGGCTAAAATCAACATTGACCTACATATGAACCTTAGGTGAATGCCGGTAATGGCCAATGATATCTGACTTCGCGTCTGTCTCTCTTTATATTAATCGCTAACTTCCGTCCACTTGGCACGCCTAATATGTACATGGCGGCGCAAATCTTGCAAATGTACATTCCCAACCCCCCTAAATGTTCTTCCCCCCCCGAATATAGCCAGCTAGCTATAATGCGCTGCGTGTGTGTACAAATGTACGCTAGTCCTTTGCCCTAGTTTTTTTGTGAGCCGGTTGATTGCACGTAGCCAGGTCTTCCCGCTCTCTTATCTACTAAGCTAGTGTAATAGATTCTGCTACAATTCTTATTTCCTCTCCTCCTGTTGCAGCTGTTGCACACACTGCTAGCTCTAGAACTAGCTATATTATTCACTACACACTGAAGTATGCCTTAGAGGCCCACCCCATAGCTGGCGCCTGCAACGCCAGCTGAAACCGCAAGGGCCTGCTGACACACCCCTCGTTCGTCTGGCCAATAGAAAACGGACAAGAAGACACATTATTTCAAGGACGAAAGGTCCTCTTAACTTTGCCTTCAAAAGCATAATGGAAATCTCCCAGTAACCTTCCAGGTCTCTTATTTCTCTTAACTGGCGCCACTTTATTCAGACAGTTTGTACTTTTACCGACCGCACCTTCTGCCCAAGGGTCTGTGAATCAATGTATGGAGTCAGGTCTCATTTTGTATGTATAGAAAAAGTAAATTTTGCTCACCATGAATGGAGTGTGATGTCCCAGAGCTAAGAGACGAATTCCAAGACCATTGAGAATGTTAATCATGCCGACAATGCCGGCGTATTTTCCAAACGCCACCGTCCGCTTGCCATGGTTGTCGACCATTTTCTCGTAGTCAAGAAGCCGAATATTGCGCTCAATCAGTGTGTCCAGTAGCGGCATGTTTTCTTCCTGTGCCTTGATTGTGTGAGAAAAGAATGCATAGGTCTTGTCCGGCATCAGGCTTTGATAGTCTAGAGGAACCGGCTTAACACCGATGATCACTGGCGCCTCGGATATGTCTTCTTGAATGATGGCGCCCGCTTGTAGGTATTCCTATTTGAAGATTTAAAAGTAGACTTGAACTTAAATTTATATAAATTAAATATTTGTTGTAAAATACATAAAAAGAGTAGCTTACATTATGAGTGAAGGCTCGCCTGTTTGAGGGCTGAACAATGACCTTCACACCCTCCTTTACTAACCTCCTAACATGATTAGGTGAAAGAGGCGCTCTTCGCTCCCACAGATTGATAGTTTCCCTACGTATAGCCAAGATCTTGTTCGAGCCATGATTGTCAACAAAGCTGCTTAGCAGGCGTCGCGCCTGAGTATGTGGCAACTTTGGAAAGCGCCACATTTTTCGGGGATAAAGCTGTCCGAATTTTTGCTAAATAAGACTTCAGCTGCTTTCTAAAATACCTTTTTTGATTGACGGAATAATCTACGTACAGGATTCAAAGCCATAAATAGGCAATTTTACGCTAGTCAAACTGACGCGCTAATACATAATAGAAACTTAGATAGCTATAACAAAAGAATAACTCTAAAATTAAAATGGCAAAATTCGCGACAGCCAAATATAATGAAGAGAAAAAAACGTAACATTTACATGAATAAATTACTAATATTATTATGACATCTTTAACTTAAAAAACTCGTGTTTATTTATTCATCTTTGCATTCAATTTGGCATGCAATTCTTGCTTACATGTACATACGAGTATGAAGCCTTGTGGATGCAATGAGTACAGTTCATTTTCTATCGTTGAGATCTTTTTCGCTTGGAAATATTTCTATATAGGTTTTCAACCCAGAAAGACTTACTAGAAACTAATTTTCCGTTCTCCAAAAATGCACGCATTAAAAAAAGCAATTAAGTTAAGAAACAAGTTTACACTGGTATTAACAAGCAATGACTTCATGATGAGTGATGAATGAACAAAATATTTTTTAATTCCTTTTATGTTTCATGTTTAGCTGAAATGTATTTTTAACTGTATTATTGCTTATACTTAGTTAACTGATTTTAGTTATCTTACAGCTAGATTTTCTCCTAGATTCAGTTCATTGCATTTTCATATTAACTAATACAAATATAATTTTTGTCTGATACCTCATTTGGCATCCTTAAAATCAACCAATTAAGTTTATGTATGACCAAAATGTTATTGCTTTCTGTAGGTTCCACCAAAGAGAATCAGTACTTGATAAAAACATAAAAATCAGAAGATGCAGTTTTCGTTTTTTATCAATAAGAAATTTATAAGAATTTTTATGACAATGCAAGTCCTAACTGCCTTTTAAGATGCAACAGGATAAATGAATTTCTCGCTCATAACATAAATTGTACATATCTACAGGATGCTTCGTTGTTTTATAGTTTCAGTTTTGAATAAGATTAGAATGAAAACGCAATAGCTAATAAATGAAATAATCAATGCTATTAATAAGATCATTTTCGTTCTTAACGTGTCCAGTTTTCTTTCATTTGATTAATATCTTTCAATCGTAACTCTTACTACAAGTAGAGTGACAAGCTAACGTAACTCAATGAAACAGTAAGCGATTTTCTCACTACAAAGTATATGTAGTGTACTCGTAACTGTAATATCGTGTTTTTTATTTAGAAATATAAAAAAATCAGCACCTTTTTTTGGCCTGCGCATTAGATTTTATAAAATTAACATTTTAGTATTTTTTGTTATTATTTTAATTCTATATTAATGGTTTTCAACAAACGAAAAAACGTCTTAATTGAATAAGACTTTGCGAAGGCAGCGAACCACTGTCATCCAGTTCGATTGCTATGTATAATGATCGAAAAATTTCACTTAGAAATGAACTATTCAATAGCCAGTATTTAAATAGAGATTCAACATTGTCCTGTCTGTCTCCGTTATGGTGTTGTTAGACAAGCGAGGCACTAATTAGGCCAAAGCGTTAATTGTTCCTGCGTTAACGCGTAAATAATAGATGGAAGCCTACTACGATATACTAATCAAAATAAAAGTCTCTGTTAAGATAGGCTTAATTTTTCACTATCAAATTGTGCATTCTATCTGCATCAATGTACGAGTAATAAAACTTTATGTGGCAGTCGTAGAAGGGCCCACGTGTTTATGTACGAGTATAATGTTGTGTGCGTGAGGTCTCGACGCGCGCTCAGTTTGACGCACAGTTTTCGGAAGGAAATTTGTAACTCGTTCGCATATCATACTCATTAATCCAATTACATAATTAGCAGCGATAACTGTAGTAAACCATATTTGTCCTTTTGCTAGCTGCAATATATTTCTATTTGATTCGTCGCCCGGCTCGTCGACTGACTGAGGCAACAGATTTTATTAATCTCCAGGAAATTGCATTCCCGGCCTGTCATTTAGCGATGGATCCTATTTGGAGACTCGTTCTTCAGCTGCTTTGATAGCATTGTTCTATACAGGAAATCAAAGTTTGATTGTAAAATTACTGGGGGAGCCAGTTTCGGCTGGACGCGTTTGACTCGATCGTTATTGTTCTATGGGCTACTATAGAATTTTATAATTAGAATTTTATCTAAAAATAACACAATGCTCTGATCGATTGGTTAAAGCCAAAAATGTATTACTGTGATATAGGCAGGCTTACACCAGTACAGAAAATGCTAAAGTCTAAAGTCGAGCTTTATGCTGATCGGGAGCTCGAATCTTAGCCAAAGGAGGACAACTTGTGTCACCGAGTAAAACATTTCGTTCCGTTGAGCAGCTCCTGTTCTACCGGCTGTACGAGCTACAATGGCTATTAGCATCAGCCGGTTTAATAAGTATGGTGGGGTGTGGCGGCCTCCCCAGTCCACAGACTGAACAGCTATACGCAGCCTTTGGAATTGTCTGGAGACTTGGAATCTGAAGACTGAAGAAAAGTGCTCTCCCATGGAATGCTAAAAACCACCGAATATTAGATACAAGCGATATTCTGCGCTAACAACTGAATCATTTAAATTTAAACTGCATTTACGTGAATAAGATTTTGGCCATGGAAGATTAAACATCCCGCTAGAAAAACTCCACTAGAAGTATTATTGGTGCAAGTCCTTGAATACATGTATACTATAAAAATATGGACAGGTTGCTTAGGGCAGAAATAGGCGAAACGGTCGAGCCACATCTAGCCCATCATAATTACAACAACTAGGCAATACCATAATCGCCCGCTAGCTGCAACTGTCTATGGTCAAATTGCTTTCAATTTTATGTAGTGACTTCATTTCGCGCCCACTGTCCATGTCTATGGCATGAAATCATAGAAAAAGTAACTATAAGGTATTTTTAGCTTCAAGAATTCTTCTGTTTCTTGGGGTGCAGGGTGAAGCCCACACAATTAAACCATAGACATCATTTCATTGAGAAATGTCGCGTGTAAAAGAAATGATAAAATAATTTGTAATATATAAGCTTGCGGGCGGAGATTCTTTCTTAAATTACAAGCTATGGATGTTGCGCTATAAAGCCATAGACAAAAGCCATAGACATCGGATAGGTCATATGGACATCGGCCGCGAGCAAAAACCGTTGGTTTCATCCTCGTTTTGGCTCGCTCTGGCTTGGCATAATACAAAATTCGCGCACTCGTGACCAATAAATACATTCAAGCACTAAAAAACCAAGTATATTGAATCCTATACTTGCACTGTTGAACTCGCTTAGAAAATGGACATAAGCCGTCCTCTATTTTGCTTTAAAAACCGGCATTAATCGATTATTCTCCCCGATGTACATGTTCAGCCACTGAGGGTTCAGGATTTAACGGGAAGATCGAGCTCGTATTTTTGTCTTAACTTACCGCAAGCCAAAAGTTTCCACGCAGGATTCGTATAATGCCTCGCCTAGTTTAGAATGATTGATTGGCCCGGTATTTTTGAAAACAGCCTACGTACTCTTTCCTAGCTATTTAGTGCACCAGTTAGTTGCTAATCCTACACCATAGTCTAGTAGCCGCCGCGTTTCACTTCTGGATCTAATCTTGCTAGAATCCCCATAAATATTTCTAGGCACGCATACAGTAGCTATACAGTATGTGCATCATGATTTCATTAAAATTTCCTATCGACTCGACACAGGCGAGTCTATATATCTCTATCCATTTGCTGTCAGCTTCGAACTTTGATAAATTGTTTTTTTGGTTAAGACAGGTTAGAAAAGTTAGCTTTGCAATCAAATATAGTGCCAACAATAGCTATTTGGTAATTGTATTGGCTGTCACATTTATATCTACAAAAAAATAATGGGAAAATCTTTATCTATAGCTAAGAATGAGATATACTGAACGTGTTTGCAGATCGTGTCACAATACTACCTCTATAGTCACTAAACAGCCAAGGTCTGTGCTAGATAATCCCAGACAGTTTCTGGATCCCAACCGATCCCCCTTAGCTACCCCCTCTCCTACCTCTCTCCCTCACCCCTCACTCTCTCCCTCAGTCTCTTTCTTCCCTCTTGCAAAGTAATCAGAGAATAATTTTTTGGACGGTCGGGAGGACGTTACTGGGGCCCGTGTTGTTGCTGGCTGCAGCACGATGTTGGGTGAGAGAGAGAGAGCGAGTGGGAACTGAAATTCGGGAGCAAGTACTTTGTACTTAGTCTACATCGGTCCCTTCGCTATATGCTTCACAAGCCTGTAGGCTTGTGTGCTGAATGCATATGCGCTTATAAAAGCTACGATCACTCTCTCTCTCTTCTTCCTCCACTTTTTTTTCAGAGACGCTCCATTTTCCTTCCCTCGACGTCCCTGCCTCTATAGATCCTTGACACTCGGGAAGCTCCTGTAGGCCCCTGCTTGCATTTGCTTTCTTTCCCTTGAGCTCTCCCCTAGCTGAGTCCGCAGTCCCATTTTGCCGTCTCCTGCTGCCATGTCGCGCGAACTAAATCTTTTTACTTTATAGCTAAACTCCTGTAGCTCCCTGAAATATTCCACCCTCCGTTCTTGCCCTGCCCCGTTTACCAGCCACACCAACCCCATTTAGTCCGCGGGCCTTCCAGACAGGGGAGCACTCTACCAGGCTTCCCTCACCCCGTCTCCGTGGGCCCTATCCCCTCCTCCAGCCAACCCTCTCCCCCCGTGGCGGTACCCCCCTACCTCCGCCCTCTCCCCCTCTCCCAACAGCGCGACCTGCCGACCTCCCCCTGCCAAACAGCGCCGCCGACTCCGTCACTCGCAGAAGCGAGACACAACTGCTCAGCATCCCAGTTTCTCCTCTTCTCTCTCACTCACTCTCTTCCTTCTTCTCCCAGCAGCCCGTCTGCCTGCGGTGCCTGGCTCTCCTTTTCTCTCTGTGCTTATAAAAATTTCTGTCCTATATCTCTCGCCCCCTCTTTCTGCTCTTTCCAATAGCGGCTATACCGAGCAACCAGCTAGCAGCACACACCAGCCGTCTGCCAAACATCTAACAGTTAGTCTCTGCCATCTAGCTAGATTGTTAAAAATAATACAATTCTCCTTGACGTCTTCAAAGACAAATCCAATGAGCCATGCTGCCACCGCCGCCGCCGCCGCTGCTGCTGCTGCTACTAGTGAGCCAGATCCAGCTCCCATTGTCACTGCAAGTCGTCGGTGCCCTTCCAAAGAAATATCCCGACTATTACAACCGAATCCCGGCCGAATATCGGACTCAATTTGAGCAGCAGGATCGATTCTCGGCGCTGGTCAGATTCGCCAGAGATGTCGCCGCCGCGCCGCAGCTCGCCTGCCAGGAGGAGCGCAGCCACTTCCCGCTGGCCGCCTTCCAACCCGCCGGCGATGCCAGCCGAGCCAGCTACGAAGGCTTCGAGCAGAGCCAGCGGGCCGGTTTGAGCATGGCCAACCTACTCAGCTACATGCACCAGCTGGCTGGCAGGCAGCCAACCGGCTGGTTCAAGGCCATCGGCGACGAGGCCTTCTGGTACAGCATCGTCAGCTCCGTGGTGGCTAGCGACGACCGAGTCTTTGGTTGCTATGCGGTTTTATTTAATAGCACCGACGAGCCCAGAGAGCTGGTGCCGCACGCATTTAGGAACGACTCCAAGCGTAACGGCAGCTCACAGCCGCGCGTGGTCACAGTTGACAGCTACTCAAAGATCGTCTCGGTGCAGCCGGATGCTGTCGGATTCGAATGGCTGAAATATCACCGGGAGAATCGCGACCGACTCGTTGACCAGGTAAACCGGCGCGACAGTCAGCTGATACAGCCCAATCAAAGAAGCAATCTGTTTGCCTTCACGTCCGGACTGCTTAAGCAGCTCGGTGGCCGGGTGAGGGTTGTCACCGAGGCCGAGGCGTACTGGACTCCGCCTGTGTTCGCTTGCCAGTTCCAGCGCTGGCTGGTCTCCTACGCTGTGCCATTTCTGGACAGCGGCGACGACAAACAGCTGGGCATCGGGTGCGTACTCTGAGGCCATCGGCTTGGGTTTACGCTGCGGAAAGAGCTGACTGCTAGGGCGGATCAGTTGGGGAGAGAGCGGACTGCTAGGGCGGGTGAGTTGGGGAGAGAGCGGACTGCTAGGGCGGTTGAGTTGGGGAGAGAGCGGACTGCTAGGGCGGGTGAGTTGGGGAGAGAGCGGACTGCTAGGGCGGGTGAGTTGGGGAGAGAGCGGAGCTTGCGAGTGAGTTGTGAAGGGAGCGGACAGGGAAGGCGGGTGAGTTGGGGAGAGAGCGGACTGCTAGGGCGGGTGAGTTGTGAAGAGAGCGGACAGGGAAGGCGGGTGAGATGGGGAGAGAGCTGACTGCTTGGGCGGGTGAGATGGGGAGAGAGCTGACTGCTTGGGCGGGTGAGATGGGGAGAGAGCTGACTGCTTGGGCGGGTGAGATGGGGAGAGAGCTGACTGCTACGGCGGGTGAGATGGGGAGAGAGCGGAGCTTGCGAGTGAGTTATGATGGGAGCGGTCAGGGAAGGCGGGTGAGTTGGAAGAGTTGAGCTGGTCGGTGAGAGAGCGGACCGAAAGCGCGGATGAGTGGGTAGAGAGCGGACTGAAAATGTAGATTAGTGGGTAGAGAGTGGAATGAAAGGGTCGATGAGTGAGTTGAGAGCGGACTGAAAAAGTAGACGGTGGGTAGAGAGCGGACTGAAAGGGCGGATGTGCGGGCAGAGAGTGCGGATTGCGAGTACAGACGTATTAGAGAGAAATCGAGGTGGCTTAGAAGGCGGATTAGGATTTGGGAGACATCTTCCCAGGCAAATACGAGTATGCAGAGCCCTCCCTCGTCGTCAATACGAGCGTTGAATAGTCCAAGTACATTCCTTTCCAATGGACCTTTCCAATATTCCAAGTGAAGATTTTAGCCCGTCTTGTTAACCTCTCAGCCTATCGAGTACTTAGCCTCATAACCCAAATTCAATTCTCCTAAAACGGGGGAAGAACATTTTTTGTTAAACGCGAATTCCACTCATTCCAGTGTTAAGCCCGAAACGACAACAGTTTGAAGGGTTCCGCTTTGTGTTATTGTTTGAGAATTACTTCCACTGTTCGAAATTTTAAGGACGAGAAGCTGCGAAAAAGGTTTGGGAGAGAAAAATGGGGCGAGTATTTCTTCACCAGCTTCCCCTGGTACGCCAGCCTCTCGCTCGGTGCATTTCGCTAAAATTCTGCCGACTTGCTTCATTGAGCGGCTGCTCACTCGACTGGGCTCAGGGCCTCGCGACGGGAAGAAAAATTGACGCTGTCTCAGAGATACTGCTGCCACGGCTAGCTGAAGGGGTTCTGATTGAACTGGGGGACATAATTGAATAAAGCACTTTCTGCACTGGGCTGGTGCCAGATAGATAGATAGATAGATAGATAGATAGATAGATAGATAGATAGATAGATAGATAGATAAATAGATAGATAGATAGATAGATAGATAGATAGATAGATAGATAGATAGATAGATAGATAGATAGATAGATAGATAGATAGATAGATAGATAGATAGATAGATAGATAGATAGATAGATAGATAGATAGATAGATAGATAGATAGATAGCAGGCAGCTGTTGACAGCCGCAATCGCCCATTGCAGAGGCTGGGTGGTGCTACAATTCGATCTGAACAAAGTGGAGATTGACCAGTGCCGCAACGAGTCAGCATTTAGCAGTCTCTACTCAAACAACGTCTGCAATCAGGGCACGACCGAGGTAAGTCGGAATTGAATTCTCCACGAAGAGATTTATCCACGCAATCCTAGCTCGTACACCCCTGTAATCGTTTCAGTTCCCAAATCACTTTCCTTTCTTGAATCACTTTCGGTTCTTACATCCCTTCAGCTCCTAATACCCTTTCCCAAAACCCTTCTAGTTCTTGATGCACCTTTTTCCAAAAAGTCCATTCTAGTTCTTAAATCCCTTAGAAAAATACCTTCTAGTTCTAGGTCTCTTCTTTTTTTGAATATTCGTCTTGGTTCTTAAATCCAATCTAGTTGCTAAGCCCCTAAAGTTCTCAAATTTCCTATTTTTCCCACAACAGTGCGTCCACGTCGCGGAGCAGGGCCTCAGCGACAGCAATTTCTATTGCAAGTGCAAGCGTTACTTTCACCACGGCAACTTCAGTGGCGATCTTGTGCGCAAGCAGTACCTGCTGCACAGGAAGGGTCTGTCATCCAACTATTCCAGCCTCGAGTGCGGCCCCTGCCCCATCGAGTGCCCAGGCAGCTGTACAACTGACGGCCGGTGCCTCATCAAATACGACCTGGATATTCTCCGGGCATTGCCGCTGGTCATACAGACCTTCTTCATGACAGTCTGTCTGCTAGTTGCCGCCATTGTGTTCAAGACTCGCAGGAACAGGGTGGGTACACTACTCGCTCACACATGTTCACTCTCAACTTCACTCTAATCTGAGTTCTGTTCACTCTCCAGTCAGTTCTGTTCACTCTCCAGTCAGTTCTGTTCACTCTCCAGTCAGTTCTGTTCACTCTCCAGTCAGTTCTGTTCACTCTCCAGTCAGTTCTGTTCACTCTCCAGTCAGTTCTGATCACTCTCCAGTCAGTTCTGTTCACTCTCCAGTCAGTTCTGATCACTCTCCAGTCAGTTCTATTTACTCTCCCGTCAGTTCTGATCACTCTCCAGTCAGTTCTGATCACTCTCCAGTCAGTTCTGTTCACTCTCCAGTCAGTTCTGATCACTCTCCAGTCAGTTCTGTTCACTCTCCAGTCAGTTCTGTTCACTCCCCTTCTCTATTCGCAAGTGTCTCTGTCTAGTATTTTTGATTATCCACCGTTAATTATATTTTATTCAGACCATAAATAAAATTTCAATTACACTGAAATACCTCGCATAACCCATTAAATTGATTAGATATTTACTAAATAAATCCCACCTGAATTAAACAGGTGATAAAAGCAGCCGTGTGGATCCTGCTAGAGATCTTCATCCTGGGCGTGACAATGCTCTACTCAACTGTAAGCTCGCCTTCTTTCTCGAAAAAAGCGAGTTCAATTTTTAGAGCCATACATTATGCAGCGCGTCACGCTTAAAAAACTGAAATTTGCTTTTAATACAGGTGTTTCTAATGTACTTAAAGCCGAACTACCAAATCTGCTTTGTCATACCCTGGTTTAGAGAGATTGGATTCACAATCACGTACGGCACACTGCTAGTGAAGGTTTATCGGTGAGTTTTATTATGTTTTATGCTTTTAAATCTCAGTTCCTACTTAACAATGCATACCACTCACACCATCGAGGATCACACCATGGACATTCAAACTGATGGGATATTAATGAGAGTATTTGCAGGAGGGCTACAGACAATGGCACATCATTTAGTGACATTAGACCCGCAGCCAGCGAGGAGGCAATTCTGCCCATTTCGCTGACTCTTGAGCACGCACGCACACAGAAGCCTAACGCAGGCACACACAGGTGTGTACATCTGCCCTGATCTCATCGTCTGGCAGTGTACACTCTCACTGAGGCTTGGAGGTTCCAATGCAACCCCTCAAGGGTATAAATTGTACGACAAGCCCCAAAGCCTTCTCCCCGCGGCTGCCGCAGAATCGAGCTCAGGGACATTGATGCGAGAGGTAAACGCGTTAACCGCTCTGCCACTCACCCCCAAACTGATGGGATTAGCATGGAAACCCTTATATCCAAAATATAAATCCAAAGTTTAGGAAGTATATCCGAATTAAAATGAAGGGGCCTTTTATTGCTAGTTGAATATACTAAAACTCGCGCCGCAGAGTCCTATGCGGCTTTCAATCGCGCAAAGCGCATCGAGTCCACGTGCGCGACCGGGATCTGTTAAAATACCTGGCCGGCATTGTGGCTGTGGCTGTCGGCTTCATGTCCGCTTGGACAGCCGCGACACTGGATCACAGCCGGCGATTACACAGCACCCTGGAGAGCTTGAACTGCAGCAGCGTTGGCAGCAGTGGCAGCGGCGGCGGCAGCGGCGACCACATTGGCAGCCAGCTGATTCTAGAGGACGGAAAAATTACCGACAAGCAATTGGGATTTCGAGTCTGCGCCGTCGGATACTGGGACGCCGTTTGTGCGACAGGTACGTGGAAAGGGCTGTTTATGGCCTTTTAAAAGAATGTCAGGTGACTGAGATTTGAAAGTGTCAGACGAGGGAGAGTTATAAGAATGTCGGATTAGTGGGACTTTGAAGAATGTCGGATAGGAGGGATTTTAAAGTTTTGGAGTTAAGAAAATGTATCCATGAAAATCGTGTTGCTGTGAAGGAATTAATCAATACCACTTTATTGCCTCGGTTTGGGTTGACCCCGCGTGGGCAGTGAGTCCACTGCTAGGGAGTTGTGCTCATGAATTAGGAATCGTAGAGTGTCGCCTTGTGGCAGAGTCCTTTAAACCTGCAGGCTCTATGCCGGACGAAATCCCAGGAATTGTTGCCGCGGATTAATCCCAATGCAACCGCTGTGTGTGAAAGATTTTTTATATAAAGTTCATTTCATGCTATTAAGCCTTTGCTATAGAATTACATTTCTAGATCAATACGGATTGTTTATCAAAGGAGCTTAGCGATTTATTCTAATTTTTTATTTGATTTCAGGTTTACTTTCACAAATTTACGCACTTTTTTGGTTTGACTTAATTGGCTATCAAAAATTGGAAAGATCTTTAAACGATTGGTTCGACTGGACGTAGTTGGGAGGCGGAGGTGGGGTGGGAGTGTCGGGATGAGATGTAGAGTGAGGGATGAGAGGTAGAGTGGGAGTAGGAGAGGTAGAGTGGGAGCAGGAGAGGTGGAGTGAGAAGTAGGAGAGGTAGAGTGGGAGTAGGAGAGGTAGAGTGGTAGTTGGAGAGTGGAGTTGTAGAGGTTGCTACGGAGATCACAAACTATATCACATCCAACTATTGTGTCCCCCTTAGTTAATTAACAAGTTGGCAAGCGTAAACCGAATTAAATGGTGGATTGTAAGTGTGATGTTCGAATTTGGAGCAAGAGGACATCAAGCCTGGTAAGATGTCTGAAGGAAACTACACTTTAAGAGTCCTTCCTAATACCTACGTCTATAAGGAAACGCCAATCCAAGAGAGTCCTGTAGTCCTGGTCCCTCACCCTCAAGTTCTTATGGAAAATCTTATCCAAGAGAGTCCGTGTGAACTTATCTAAGTTCTAGAGCCTGTCGCTTTCTTGCGAGTTTATCCAAACTCTGCGAGCGCGCGTCAGTGGCGCTGGCGGGACATGGCGGCGCGGTTTGTGTTTTTGGGCTCTCAGGTGTCTCGTATTTATAGACGGTTTGAACCCCGCCCTTGCTCTGCCATTGGCTGAGCAGGGCCTTCAAGCGCTCTCATTGGCTGGAAAGATTTAGGCAGGCGGAAATACCATGGGGGTGCCAAACTGCTATGGAAAAACCGTGGAAATTCCGGCCACAGTTCTCATTTACTGACACCCTTTTGACACTAACTAATTACTAACCAGAGGTTAGAGACTGAGCTATACCATACAGCGGCGATGGCTAAACAGTCAAAAGAGTGGGAACTAGATACAAGCCTACTAGTGACTCACTACACAACCAAGGAGATGAATCTATTACAGCACATTGGCATATTACCTGCTCACTTCCGTCAACAGGTGAACTGGTGTTCCTGGTGCTCGGCCTGTTCTATTGCTACTGCGTGCGGACGGCCCCGACTGATTACTCGGAGACTCGCTACATTACCGCCGCATTCTGCTCCGAGCTGGTCTTCTCTTTGGCCTACCACGTGGCCAGGTGAGTCGGCTGATTTGGGATCAAAGCTTTTCCTAAGAAATTTTTAGAGACTTTTTAAAATAAAAGTCTTTAACGAGAAGAGAATATAATCTGGTGCTGCTACCCCTTTAACAGCTGGGTAAACTGAAGCAATAGGTAAATAATTGTCGTGCTAAAGTACACACGAATTGTTCTCATGGGCTGTGACTCGAACTCTTGACCTGAAGCTCGTTTCTTTGGGCTCAAAGCAAACTAAAAGAAGAAGAGAAAGTTCTTTTTGCCTTAACTTAGACTTAAACAAATTGTCTTTAACGAAAGTCCGAAATGGAAAGAAGATTTCGATCGATTAAGGGGGAAAAGGCCTTTCCATCGATGATCGATGACGCCAAAGGACACATTCTCGAGGAAGCTTTATAGAAAATTTACTTGATTCTAAGTGACCAAATCCAATCAGATACGCTCAAGGCTTGCTCAAGTGCTGTCGACTATTCCCGATTGTGGCTGCGGCTCGCTAATGAGTGCATCCCAGACCAATACAACCCCCTCTAACCAATCCAGGCACTTCATCTGGAACACACTGCACCCAGACTATGTCTATCTGATGTACTTCGCAAGGTGTCACCTCACAGTCAGTGTGACGGCCGCTCTGCTTATCGTACCAAAGGTGAGGCGTCCCTCCCTCACGACATTTAAGCTTTTGCGAATCTCTATATATATACTAGTATATATATATATATAGTTTATTTATTCATCACCTTTTAAGTTGCTTTTATTCGAATTCCTTAAATCGAAGATTACATTGAATCATCGACTTCGTAAGTCATCGATTTCATTAAGCCGTCGATTTTCTTGAGTCGCCGATTACCTCGAGTCGCCGCTTTCTTTGAGTCCTCAATTTGCTTAGGTCGTCGATTTTTTAAGTCGTCGGTTTTCTTGAGACGTCGATTTCCATAGGTCACTGATCTCTGACGTCGTTCATTTCCTTGAGTCATCGATTACTAAATTCCCCAACTTCTAAAGTCGTCGATTTTAAAAGTCGCTAATTTTCAAAATCGCATTTTCTTCTGAAGCGGCCACTTTCAAAACTGAAAGCGTTTCTCGAAGAGTCTAACAAAATATTTTACACCGCCTCCTCGATCCCACCCTGCGAATTGGTCCCACCAGCTCTGGTACGTGCACAGCCCGCCAAAGAACGCCGCGAACAATCGCAGCCTGGTTTACTCCCAGGTCGACGCCAATCTCGGCGAACCTATTAACCCGATGGTCATCGCGGCAAATGGCGATCTCGACGCGCCAGAGATCAACATCTCCGACATGGACCCGGAGGATATTCGGGTGAGAAAGGGGCGACACTGTCAGCGCAAGATTTCGGATAATAGCCTTGGTTACACTCGTCCTGCAACTCTGCGCTCCCTCTGTACTCTACTCTCTCTCCCTCACCTCACTCTACTCTCTCTCTCCCCCACCTCCTTCTACTCTTTCTCTCCCTCACCTCACTCTGCTCTATCGTCCTCTCTTCTCAGTACTCTCTGAACACATTTAAAACACAGGCCGAGCTGAAGCGGCTGTACACCCAGCTGGAGATCTTCAAGACCAAGATTATGCGTAAAGAGAATCCGCACATCAGCAAGCGCAAGGGCGGCCGCAAGCAGACGCATAGGCGGTGAGTCTTTTATGTAAAAAAGTTTTTTTAATCCGTAATTTTCCGCCTGCATTACTTTAAACAGATATACACGAATACTAATATATGTATTTGTCGGATAAAAGTGTTTTTAGCTTAATCTAGACCTTAATTAATTATAAATAAACCGACAACATGTACGCGCTCGTATATAAAGATCGGAATGATAACTCGCATGCAAATTGTCCTTTATCAATAGTCACACAATTATTCCCAGCTAAGAATCGTTGGCTCAAAATAGTGCCAAATATGAATTATTTTTCGCGCACGGTTTTCTTGCTTGCCGAACACTAAATATTTTACTTTAATGAGTGACCTTTTGTTATAACCTTCTATATCGTGATTTCTATAATTCAAACCATAATTGGAATTTAAACCAGATCAGACCAAAAAATATAGATTCGAATTAAAAAAATGCTCTTTAAAACAGATCAACAAGCAGAAGGTAAGTAGAATATTCTGTTTTGAAGAACTAAATCATGTTTTTTACATTGGCTTTAGTTTTTTGCTTGCATGTTTCTGCAGATCAAGTAGCAGCTAACGAAAATCTGCTTTAGAATTTGTTAGCATTTCTTTTTCAAACTTTGATAGAAAATTATCTATTCTCCTACTATCCAAAACATGTTGTTCTCAATCGGGCAAAAAAATTCTATACACTTCTAAAATTACTCTCCCTAATGTATTATTTTTATGTGTTAAAAGTTAAAATGAACTCTGGTTCTACCGTGTAACGGGTGGATCTTAATACATGTATGATCATGTATGTAATCAATAATTTGTTGTCATCTTATATATTTTTACATATTTACATTTTTACATTTTTACAGTATATATTTTTACATGAATTGTGAAGAACGAATGTTTTCCCATTTTGTTTTGTTTAGAAGCAATCGAATTGAATTCTACTGCCGAAAACAACAACGAATAATATATTTTCCATGTGTTTAAAATTATATTTTCTACTTGCTATTTATAATTTATCGATGCTGCTAGTACTAAACACAAAGTTATTAGATATAGGTGTAAGATAAGCAAAGCTTTTTCAAGATTTTCTGATGCAGCAGTTTTGTGCGTGAAATTTGTTTTATTTATAAATAACAAACCCGTTATGTTTAAGCGAGCCAATTTGCTAACCAGAAATGTCTCTTTTTCTGAAGCTGAGTCTTAACGTTCAACTCAACTCAATGCTTGACCTACCCAAGCCTCATACCCCTTCCGAATGTACATTTTCAAGACCCTTATCTTTCATCGGTTCCTTCCGAATGTACATTTTCAAGGCCCTTATCTTTCATCGGTTGATCTGCCGAAGCCTCAAACCCCTTCCGAGTGTACATTTTCAAGGCCCTTATCTTTCATCGGTCGATCTGCTTCAACCTCTTACCCCTTCCGAATGTACATGGCAAATCTATTTTTAGCCACACTATCAATCCTTTCTGTCTGAAAACGCCTAATAAATGCAACCCACTTAAACGCACTTCCCACAGCTTCTCACTGCAGCCGTTCTACCACAAACACTCGCACAAGCAGCCTGCAGTCTCCGTGCAAGAGGAAGAAATCTCCAAGGTCTCCGAGGACTCGTCAAACTCGGTTGAAGGTCAAGAGCTCGAACGCTCAATGGCCAAAGAATCAGGCATAGGTAAAAATGCTTAGATAAAATAAGAAACGATTGTTAATTTACAGACAGAAGCAATCAGACTATCATGCGAAACAAATAATTAAGCTAAAGCTACTCCGGAGACTTACGGCCAGATAATTTACCTTCCATCACTATTACAGCGACACAAGAACAACTTTGAATTTTTAAAGCCATAAATTTATAAATGAAAGTTCATTTTGCATGACTAAACAACAAAAAAAACAAAAAAATCTTTTAAAATATCACTTTTAAATTGCAAGTTGAAGTAATGAGCGCTTACATTTAGTGACAAGTCTTTGAAGTTCGATTAGACAAAGACATTTTCCTTGTTGCTATTTATAGAAGTCTTTTGAGGGAAACCCATTTTTGATCATGACCAATCAAATTTTGAGGGCTGATATATTCACCTAATTTGAGCGCATTTTTGCATAAATCGATGACTGTTAGTAATCGGTAAAAATACTTTATTCATCATCTAAGTGAAACAGCTCTCCCATCTCCGCCTACGATATCCTATTTGTCTATCCACAAATTATTGATTGTTTTCACATAATTATGCTTAAATATGTCTGTACCGGAAAATGCAAGCAGTCATCTTAGTTTGTAATGTTTGGTTCGTTACATATAGCTACTAAGCTTTTGATTTCGAACTAAGAAAGCAGAGAGGCTAGTCATTTTCTTGTTGCTCTTTTTCAATGCAAGTAAGCAATGTACACACACTCAATATTCGAATTCTGTTTAAAAATATATAAACTTTCTTGAATGCAAGCCTTAATGTTGTTTCGATCATCTCGTACAATGAGAATACATCTGAAATTCTTTTGATTGAAACAGTTAAATAGCGCATCTAGAAATTCTGGCGTTATATTGCATCTCCGCTTAACACCATTTTATCCAGTGATGCAACTAGAAAATCATCTTATGGGTAACTATTTCTTACGGTCTGATAATTTTGACAGTTAGTGAGAGTCAGGCAGTCAGTGAGACATTCGGTCAGAATCAGAGAATTGTGCTGAGAGTCAGCAACGGAGTTCCAGTACATTCACAGTCACACCCAGCTTCTGTCAGTCGCGGCGGGATTCCGTCTGCCGCCGATGCTCCTGCCGGTTCTGCTGAATGGCGAGGGCGTCGGAGTGGGCCGCCGCGGCGTAAGCAGAATGGCGACATCGGCGTTGCCGCCGCCGCCGCCGAAGATGACGTCATTGCTAGCGTAGGCTGGTTCGGCAACAACCGCACAGCCAGCCAGGCCTGCCAGCGTGCGCAGAAGTTCCCGACGGAATCGGCCGCTGAACATGCAGTAGGGCACAATGTTGATGGCGGAGTTCGCCACCACCAGCAGGTTGGACACCTCCTGGAAGACGAAGTTGGCCAGGTCATCCTTCTCCTGGCAGTCGCCGCCGCTTTCCCTGACGTCCCGCAGCTGCTTGGTGCTCCAGATGAAGTGGGTCAGCGCGGCAGGGATTTGGCAGACGAAGAACAACACCACCACACCGATCAGCATCCCGGTGGTGTCGCCGCGACAGGCCTCGTTGGCGTTGATTCGTCGACGCGCCCGACGTACCGCCCGGATTAGGAAGGTGTTCATAACGGCCAGACTGACGAAGGGAATCAGCACCACCAGCAGCAGCCAGGCAACCAGGTGATAATAGACTCGAAAGGCTGAGGACTGGCCAAAGCTGGAGGTGTGATACCACAGCACCCCGGCGTCTCTGAGGTAGCGAACCTGGTCCATGCGGGCGCGCCAGGCGGGCTCGCCGTAGCGCTGCAGAAGTCGAATCTCCAGGTGGGCCAGATCCTGACTGGTCATGTTGCGCAGGTAGGCAGGCGCCTCGGTGCGCCACAGTTCCTGCTCGAAGAAGCGAGGCACCGAGTAGATAGCGGAGCCGACAAACACCGCGGCGACCACGCGACCAACCAGGCGTCTACTGCAGAGACGCTCGGCTAGGAACGGGTGACAGATCATCAGGTAGCGATCGGTTGTGAATGCCACAGTCAGCCACACGGATGCCACCTAGCGTTTTTGACAAAAGTGTAAACGCAACTGTAAAAATTTGCGCCAAGAAAACTCATCTTTGTTGAACTGACCTTTTAAGACCCACAAAATTGCGTCATTAAAAAGAATTAGTACTTGATGCTTGGCTTTCTAAGAATCAGTACTTGATGCTTGGCTTACTAAGAATCAGTACTTGATGCTTGGCTTACTAAGAATCAGTACTTGATGCTTGGCTTTCTAAGAATCAGTACTTGATGCTTGGCTTACTAAGAATCAGTACTTGATGCTTGGCTTACTAAGAATCAGTACTTGATGCTTGGCTTTCTAAGAATCAGTACTTGATGCTTGGCTTTCTAAGAATCAGTACTTGATGCTTGGCTTTCTAAGAATCAGTACTTGATGCTTGGCTTTCTAAGAATCAGTACTTGATGCTTGGCTTTCTAAGAAGCAGTACTTGATGCTTGGCTTTCTAAGAATCAGTACTTGATGCTTGGCTTTCTAAGAATCAGTACTTGATGCTTGGCTTACTAAGAATCAGTACTTGATGCTTGGCTTTCTAAGAATCAGTACTTGATTCTTGGCTTTCTAAGAATCAGTACTTGATGCTTGGCTTTCTAAGAAGCAGTACTTGATGCTTGGCTTTCTAAGAATCAGTACTTGATGCTTGGCTTTCTAAGAATCAGTACTTGATGCTTGGCTTTCTAAGAATCAGTACTTGATGCTTGGCTTACTAAGAATCAGTACTTGATGCTTGGCTTACTAAGAATCAGTACTTGATGCTTGGCTTTCTAAGAATCAGTACTTGATGCTTGGCTTACTAAGAATCAGTACTTGATGCTTGGCTTACTAAGAATCAGTACTTGATGCTTGGCTTACTAAGAATCAGTACTTGATGCTTGGCTTACTAAGAATCAGTACTTGATGCTTGGCTTACTAAGAAGCAGTACTTAATACTTATACTTTCTAAGAATAATTTCATGATTGCCAAGCTCAGAAAGAGAAAGGTTTAAAGTTTTTTGTCAATTCCTGACTGTCACCCATTGAGTCTAAAAGGACAAGTTTCTCGCTGATGAGTCTAGCGAAAGCAAATTAGCGGCAAAGGGCCACTGGAACATCCACTTCTGCAACGGCGCATTAGGCAGCTGAATTACAGAGTGCCATGGAGACAGAAACCAACTCAACTACAGGGTATGGAGAGAGGCGAAAGACGAGAGTCCTCTAACTGTGCTGTCTGTGTAAGACAAACTGAATGTATTGCTTAAATTACTAAGGAATAGAGCTGTCAGTTCAGGGTGTCTGTCAGTTCAGGTGTCTGTCAGTTCGGGTGTCTGTCAGTTCGGGGTGTCTGTCAGTTCAGGGTGTCTGTCAGTTCAGGGTGTCTGTCAGTTCAGGTGTTTGTCAGTTCGGGTGTCTGTCAGTTCGGGGTGTCTGTCAGTTCAGGGTGTCTGTCAGTTCAGGGTGTCTGTCAGTTCAGGTGTCTGTCAGTTCGGGGTGTCTGTCAGTTCGGGGTGTCTGTCAGTTTTGGGTGTCTGTCTGTTCAGGGTGTCTGTCAGTTTTGGGTGTCTGTCTGTCTATTCTGCAGGTCTGTTCCGATATGCTAGGAGCGCGGAATGATATTCAGATCCGAGACTTTGAGATTCCCTGAAAGTGACGGATCAGGCTGAGCTGTGAGCCTAATTAGATTTGCGCCGAAGCCCTGCGCCCAAACCCTTGTCTTTTTGGCCAAAAAATGTTCCGTCCGAGAATTCTCTTCTTTCCTTGAGCAATGTACCGCTCTGCCCCCTATTGCCATTTCCGTTGATGATACATCTGGGATTTGTGAAAAACTCCCAAATCTGAAATTTAATGCTGAACCCATTTTAATGCTGAAGTTTATGCTATAATTATCTAGGATAAACAAGCATTCAGATTTTATAGACTGTAGGAGAGGGGAAAGTAAAAAACAACAATGTTTTCTTATTTGCGATTGCTTTTCCAATAGTGCATAGTACGAGTTAAGTTATGCCCTCTATTTGTGTCTCTCATCTATTCGAAATACTGAATTAATCTAGGAACATCCTACACCCGCCAATCCTAAACCAGCCAATCCTACACCAGCCAATCCTACACCAGCCAATCCTACACCCGCCAATCCTAAACCAGCCATTCCTACACCAGCCAATCCTAAACCAGCCAATCCTACACCAACCATTCCTACACCAGCCATTCCTACACCAGCCAATCCTACACCAGCCAATCCTAAACCAGCCAATCCTACACCAACCATTCCTACACCAGCCATTCCTACACCAGCCAATCCTACACCAGCCAATCCTACACCAGCCAATCCTAAACCAGCCATTCCTACACCAGCCATTCCTACACCAG
This sequence comes from Macrostomum hystrix, assembly GCA_950097015.1. Lineage (NCBI taxonomy): Eukaryota > Metazoa > Platyhelminthes > Macrostomidae > Macrostomum > Macrostomum hystrix. The sequence continues at coordinate 1,631,993 of CATNEN010000008.1, forward strand.
CCAATCCTAAACCAACCAATCCTACACCCACCATTCCTACACCAGCCAATCCTACACCAGCCAATCCTAAACCAGCCATTCCTACACCAGCCATTCCTACACCAGCCAATCCTAAACCAGCCAATCCTACACCAGACAATCCTACACTAGCCAATCCTACACCAGCCATTCCTACACCAGCCAATCCTACACCAGCCAATCCTACACCAGCCAATCCTACACCAGCCAATCCTACACCAGCCAATCCTACACCAGCCAATCCTACACCAGCCAATCCTACACCAGCCAATCCTACACCAGCCATTCCTACACCAGCCAATCCTAAACCAGCCAATCCTACACCAGCCAATCCTAAACCAGCCAATCCTACACCCACCATTCCTACACCAGCCAATCCTACACCAGCCAATCCTACACCAGCCAATCCTGCACCAGCCAATCCTACACCAGCCAATCCTACACCAGCCATTCCTACACCAGCCAATCCTACACCAGCCAATCCTACACCCGCCAATCCTAAACCAGCCATTCCTACACCAGCCAATCCTACACCAGCCAATCCTACACCAGCCAATCCTACACCAGCCATTCCTACACCAGCCATTCCTACACCAGCCAATCCTAAACCAGCCAAATTTTACACCAGCAAATCCTACACCAGCCATTCCTACACCAGCCATTCCTACACCAGCCAATCCTAAACCAGCCAATCCTACACCCACCATTCCTACACCAGCCAATCCTAAACCAGCCAATCCTACACCAACCATTCCTACACCAGCCAATCCTAAACCAGCCAATCCTACACCAGCCAATCCTAAACCAGCCATTCCTACACCAGCCAATCCTACACCAGCCAATCCTACACCAGCCATTCCTACACCAGCCAATCCTAAACCAGCCATTCCTACACCAGCCAATCCTACACCAGCCAATCCTACACCAGCCATTCCTACACCAGCCAATCCTAAACCAGCCATTCCTAAACCAGCCAATCCTACACCAGCCAATCCTACACCAGCCAATCCTACACCAGCCATTCCTACACCAGCCAATCCTAAACCAGCCAATCCTACACCAGCCATTCCTACACCAGCCAATCCTAAACCAGCCATTCCTACACCAGCCAATCCTACACCAGCCAATCCTACACCAGCCATTCCTACACCAGCCAATCCTAAACCAGCCATTCCTACACCAGCCAATCCTACACCAGCCAATCCTACACCAGCCAATCCTACACCAGCCATTCCTACACCAGCAAATCCTACACCAGCCAATCGTAAACCAGCCATTCCTACACCAGCCATTCCTACACCAGCCATTCCTACACCAGCCATTCCTACACCAGCCATTCCTACACCAGCGAATCCTACACCAGCCAATCCTACACCAGCCAATCCTAAACCAGCCATTCCTACACCAGCCAATCCTACACCAGCCATTCTTACACCAGCCAATCCTAAACCAGCCATTCCTACACCAGCCATTCCTACACCAGCCAATCCTACACCAGCCAATCCTACACCAGCCAATCCTACACCAGCCAATCCTACACCAGCCAATCCTACACCAGCCATTCCTACACCAGCCAATCCTAAACCAGCCAATCCTACACCAGCCATTCCTACACCAGCCAATCCTAAACCAGCCATTCCTACACCAGCCAATCCTACACCAGCCAATCCTACACCAGCCATTCCTACACCAGCCAATCCTAAACCAGCCATTCCTACACCAGCCAATCCTACACCAGCCAATCCTACACCAGCCAATCCTACACCAGCCATTCCTACACCAGCAAATCCTACACCAGCCAATCGTAAACCAGCCATTCCTACACCAGCCATTCCTACACCAGCCATTCCTACACCAGCCATTCCTACACCAGCCATTCCTACACCAGCGAATCCTACACCAGCCATTCCTACACCAGCCAATCCTACACCAGCAAATCCTACACCAGCCAATCGTAAACCAGCCAATCAGACAGCAGCCAATCCTACCCCAGCCAACCCCAGCCCCTCGCGCTGTCACCTGAAACAGAAGGTTGAATGCGTGCGAATAAATATAGACGTGCGGCAGCCAGCGAAAGTCGCTCCACACGACATAGTCCTGCTGATCGTGCTGAGCCCGAGTGTCCTTGAGGAAGACCAGAAGTGACATGATCAGTACGCTGGTATCAGCGAACGCCAGTGCTATCAGGTACAGATTTGTTGTACTGTGCCGCATGCTACGCTTGCTCAGCACGGCCAGTGACAGGAGGTTAGCAGCAACACCGATGCAACAGACACTGGTGCCGCAGCAGCCCACAAGGTAGTAGGATAGAGTCCTGGCCCTTGTTATCGCCTCTTGCGAGTCGGTTTGATTCAATGCCGATTCCAAAGGCATTTGACTTGATTGATGGAATAATTTTACTCGAAATATAACAAACCGTGATTATTCTGCAGATTATTAAGAAAAACTAGCCCTAAAAACCGAAATCCCAATCCATATATATGCGAAATAATAGGAAGAATTGAACAGCCAATCGGAGATCAGATTGACAGATGCACAAAATCAGCGTCCAAGTTCTGGGATATGGGATATTTTACATCTCACCGCAGACGACAATGAAGATAATATGGAGGTGGCAGAGAGGTCTAACGCGTTTGCCTCTCGCACCAAGGTCCCTGAGCTCGATTCCGCGGCGAGGCCACATTTACTCGTATTTGGACGTAACTTACGAGTAAATTGTCGTGCAATTTACGCAGTTGAGGGCCAAGGCACATCGAAAGTGTACACTGCCTGAAGATGAGAAAGTCAGGGCAGATGCACACACCTGTGTGAGCGTGTGCCTGCGTACGGTATCTGTGTGCGTGTGTGCTCAGGAGTCAGCGAAATGCGCAGAATGGTCTCCACGCTGGCTGCGGGTCCAGTGTCACCAAATGATGTGCCATTGTCTACAGCCCTCCTGCTAAACTTATTTCTATTAGGAGATTTGATAGATTCATAGATGGACGGATTGGATTCTAATTATTGGAAGTATCCTGTCACCTCAAAAATGATGCTACTGCAGCGCTTTTTAATTCCAGAATTAGACTTTTTTCAAATCCTCGAAACAGCATCAAATATGTAAACAGCAAAGCTAGTGACGATAAACAAGTACGAAGTAGAGCTAAAATGTTTGACGTTCTTGGGTTGATTGGCATGGCAATTTTCTAGTTTGTGCTCCCATTTTTAATTAGGCAAGTCTCAAAATATCCCGACTGACAACAAGCTCAATTCAGTTTTGAGCTGTCTTAAAATTTTTTATATTAAATTGCACTCACGCAGGAGTTTTGCAAATTTCGGTCAGGAAGTTTCGTCTTTACTACGAGGTAAAAAAAGAACACGAAAACGAGCATACGAACATAGATTTCTTCACTACAGATTTCCAGCTGTTACTACTCGTAGTAGGGCTGAAGTGGCAGGGTGTTTAAAGCGCTCTCCTCTCGCACCCCAACAATTTGAGCCGAAGCCCTATAGAAAAGGCTTGTAGGATTGCAGTTCAACACGTGTCCTTGAGACTAACCTCAAGGCACAGTGAGAGTGTACGTACACAACCTGACAATTAAAAAAGTCAGGGCAGATGTGCAAACCTGTTAAAGTGAATGAATGCGTACCGTATCTGTGTGTTTGTGTCCTCTCGTTGGCTGCGGGTCGACTGTCTCAGAAAGAGGAGAGGAGAGTGAAAGCGACTAAGAGAGTGTGTGAAAGAGACTGAAGAAACAGTGAAAGAGACAGAAGAAACAGTGAAAGAGACTGAGAGACAAAGAGACTGAGAAACAGTGAAAGAGACTGAAGAAACAGTGAAAGAGACTGAGAAACTGTGAAAGAGACTGAGAAACTGTGAAAGAGACTGAAGAAACAGTGAAAGAGACTGAGAAACTGTGAAAGAGACTGAGAAACTGTGAAAGAGACTGAGAAACAGTGAAAGAGACTGAAGAAACTGTGAAAGAGACTGAAGAAACTGTGAAAGAGACTGAAGAAACTGTGAAAGAGACTGAAGAAACAGTGAAAGAGACTGAGAAACAGTGAAAGAGACTGAGAAACAGTGAAAGAGACTGAGAGACAAAGAGACTGAGAGACAAAGAGACTGAGAAAAGGTGAAAGAGACTGGGAGTCATGCATGCATTTCCTACCCCTACCTACCCTACCAGCGCACAGCAACTACCTCGGCGGCATATTATCGCAGAAAGTTCCTGCCGTCCTGTTCCTGGTCTGCCCATGGTATTCCAGATTTTGTCCATTTTGCGAATTCTTCCTCCCTGAAATGGTCCAAGTTGCTGTCCCCTCTCTCCCCGTTACCGCAAGATGCTTGCTGTGTACTTCAACCTCAACTTGGCTGCGAGCGTTCTCTACGATGCCATGGTAGACAGGGATTCGATGCCAGAAGCGCAGAGCCTTGCCATTTGCATCCGGACCCGGCACATGCACGCAGGGAGAATGGAAGCTCGCAGGCGCATCAGCTGGCCCGCCGCGTACTGAAGGAGGAACGAAATACAAATGCTGCTGGTTGCTATGGGGGGACAAAACAGACGGGCGATCTTTCGCTGGTCTACGATATTTCGGCATCGCTTGAAGGGGAGTTGAAGCTTCGCTTAAAATTCTGGCTACCAACCATTTTCTACCTCAGCCTACCTACCCCCTGGATGCCGATCGATCGGTCCCGACTATCCCGATGAGGATTCTTCGGTTTGCAAGCCTGCCCCCAGCAATCCCCTCTGTCCTGATTTCGCAGGAATCGGCCGGCTGCTACAAAACTGGTGCCGAAGCTCCACAGCGCCTTGGGTCTTAGTCTTAAGGGCGAAAGTTAAAACGGTATAGGCTGTTTGGGAAAATTGCCCCAGCTGCCTTTAAGGATCATCTGGCCAGGTGTCCGCAATCCACTGCCTGAAAAGTATTCGGTGAAATGCATTCCGCCGAGCTGGCAGTCCTGCTGGCTCTGGCTGCCGCTTCTGCGTGCTTCGCTGGGTGTCAGGCTCTGCTGAGCAATGGTGAGTCTGGCTAGAAAGAAAAAGAAAAACGTATTTTATCAATCAAAATGCAATCGACATACGTTCTCTTATCGATTGCTCGTGCCAGAGAGTTCCTCTCTTATCGATCGCTCGTGGCAGAGAGTTGCTCTCTTATTGATCGCCAGTCCATCTTTTATCGATCGCCAGTCCCTCTCTTATCAATCGCCAGTCCTCTCTTATCGATCGCCAGTCCCTCTCTTATCGATCGCCAGTCCCTCTCTTATCGATCGCCAGTCCTCTCTTATCGATCGCCAGTCCCTCTCTTATCGATCGCCAGTCCTCTCCTATCGATCGCCAGTCCTCTCTTATCGATCGCCAGTCCCTCTCTTATCGATCGCCAGTCCTTTCTTATCGATCGCGAGTCCTCGCTTTATCGAACGCTAACTACTCGCCTCACAACAACGAAAGCCTCCAACAAGGATAGCCGCGGCCAGCCCTGCAGCCATCGGGGCATTCAGGTGGCCATTGACGGAGCCGAATTTCAGCATCCCGGCTTTCCCTGCCAGATGTGCGACTGTCGCAACGGCGTCATCGAGTGCCACAGGCGGCCCTGCGACGAACTGCCAGACAGCGGCTGCCCAAGAGAGCGCCAGAGCTTCGATGGCTGCTGCGTAGTCTGCTTAGGTAGGGTCTACGAGGTGGCTGTTTAGCAGTGTCTGTAGTAGACAGTTTTAACACCCCGCCATTTAAAACCAATCAGCTCAAGCAGCCTCCGGCTCGGGCGTTAGCCGGAAGCGTCGACAACTGGATACCACAGACACCGAAGTCGAGGGCAGTGGCGGAGGCGCCGGCGAAGCAGACGCTCCAGTGCCGACAACGACAACGGCACAACCGACTACAACCACTACCCCGATCACCACAACCACGACGCGAGCTCCGCCACCTCCATCTGATGTCAAGGGACCAGGCGGAGGTCGTGCGGCCGGCGGCCGGTCACTTGGTGGCGGCCCGGACGGTGGCGGCCCGGTGGTCCCCGGACCGGCCGGTCCGCAGGGTCCCCGCGGCGACCTCGGCCCGCCAGGACCGCCAGGACCCGAGGGTCTTCCAGGCGAGGCGGGCAGCCAAGGCAAACCCGGCCGGAAAGGCGACAAAGGTGTCACCGGACCTGCGGGACTAAAGGGCGACGCTGGGCCGCCTGGCGAGGTCGGTCCGATCGGCCCCAATGGCGCCCGAGGACGCGACGGCGAGCAGGGCTTCGCCGGATCGCCGGGTCCCCGAGGATCGGCGGGAGAGTCAGGGCCAAAGGGACAGCCGGGCGGTGCTGGGATAGCCGGAGCCAAGGGCGAATCCGGTCGAGCCGGCGTCAAAGGCGAAGCTGGACAGCGAGGACCGAAGGGCGAGCCTGGCGTCAAAGGCGACAAAGGCGGCAAGGGCTTCCAGGGCGACGCCGGACGGCCAGGAGCCGACGGGCCACGCGGACCAGTCGGACTGCGAGGACCAGACGGACCGCCAGGACCGGCCGGCGGCAAAGGACACACAGGCGTGCAGGGCGACGTCGGTCCGACCGGAGTGGACGGACCGCCAGGACCGCCTGGCGATCCGGGTCCGATTGGGCAGCGCGGAGCTCCGGGCAGCCTCGGACAGGCCGGCCAGCCGGGCGAGAAAGGCGACAAAGGCGAACTTGGCTCTGTCGGACCCGCCGGTCAGCAGGGGCCAATCGGCCTACTCGGATCTCCGGGTGATCCGGGAGATCCTGGACCGCGAGGCTACGACGGCTCGGCTGGTAGGCCAGGTCCGCCAGGCGTTGCCGGTCAGCCGGGCACACCGGGAACAGCCGGCATCAAGGGCGACCGTGGACCGAAGGGCGACAAAGGCGTCAGCGGGCAGGACGCTCCGGCCGGCGAGAAGGGTCAGAAAGGCGACGCCGGACCGGTCGGACCGCCCGGAAAGGTCGGCGCCCGCGGCCAGCCTGGCCTGACAGGCAGCCCTGGCGAGAGCGGCAACTCCGGAGCCAAAGGCGATCGAGGCGAGCCGGGCCGGTCTGGCAAGGACGGTGCGCCCGGCCGGGCCGGACAGCCCGGGCCGCAGGGACCACAGGGTGAGGCGGGCTTCGCAGGCGCAGTCGGACAGCCGGGTGATCGCGGACCAGCGGGCACCCCCGGACGGCCTGGCGAGCCGGGTCCTCAGGGCCAGCAGGGTCCGCAGGGAGCGGCTGGCCCAGTTGGTCCGGAGGGTCCGAAAGGCGAGGCTGGCGTTCCCGGGCCACCTGGCGAGCCCGGACAGCCCGGACCAGTCGGAGCGCCCGGAGCCGGCGGTCCCCAGGGCTCACCTGGCACAGCCGGACAGATCGGACCAGCCGGCAAGCCGGGCGACGCCGGACCGACCGGTCCGCCTGGCCAGCAGGGACCCCAGGGACCGGCCGGACAGGCTGGCGAGCGGGGCGAAGCCGGACCTCCCGGAGAGCCCGGACCGCAGGGACAAAACGGAGCGATTGGCGCCAGGGGCACTCCCGGTAAGGCCGGACCGAAGGGTGCGGTCGGCGAGAAGGGTCCAACAGGGCCGACTGGAGCTCAGGGCAAGAAAGGACTGAAGGGCGACGGCGGCGCAGCTGGGCCAATCGGCGCGCAAGGCAAGGACGGACCGCCAGGCAGCACGGTTAGTTGAACACCCGGGGCCAAGCGTAAAAATACTTAGTACCCACAACCAAGCACTCCATTATAACAGCCAGAGCAGAGTACATATTTTAGCACCCCGGGCCAAAACGCGGTGCCAAGCACCCCATTTTAACACGCGGTGCCAAGCACCCCATTTTAACACGCCGGCCAAGCACCCCATTTTAACACGCGGTGCCAAGCACCCCATTTTAACACGCGGGCCAAGCACCCCATTTTAACACGCGGGCCAAGCACCCCATTTTAACACGCGGGACAAGCAGCCCATTTTAACACGCGGGGTAAGTCACCAGACAAGGCAACATGAGTCGATTTAAAATAGAAAAATTATTTCTCTCCTTCTGCAAAAAACCAGGGACCAGCCGGACCGCCTGGCCCGCCTGGCAACCGTGGCTCAACCGGACCGCAAGGCGACGAGGGCGAACAGGGACTAAAAGGTTCAGTTGGATCGGATGGAGACAAGGGCGAACGCGGAGCTCCCGGACCGGACGCTAAGCTCGGCGGCCTACTGCGCAGTCGTCGCGAAGCCGCAGCCGCCGGACCGCCAGGCGCAATCGGCGAGCGCGGACCACCCGGCGACGACGGAGTCGACGGCGCCCCTGGCAAAACCGGCGAACCCGGCTTGGCGGGCGATCCAGGACCGCCTGGACCCTCCGGACCGCGCGGACCGGCAGGCATCAAGGGAGAGAAGGGCGGAGTCGGCGATGCGGGCGACCGCGGCGCCGCTGGAGTCGTCGGTCCGCAGGGTCCGCCAGGCGAGCGCGGCGCCGCTGGCCCGCCGGGCGAAAACGGCACGGCCGGCCGCGACGGCGCGCCGGGTCTGTCGGGCCAGCAGGGCCGGCGGGGACCAACCGGAGAGCGGGGCTTCCCGGGCGCAGCCGGAGCCCCGGGCCAACCGGGCGAGCTTGGCCTGGAAGGTCCAGCCGGCCTGAAGGGCGAGCCGGGGCCGCTGGGCGACCCGGGCCTGCCAGGACAGCGCGGCGAGGCCGGCGAACGCGGCCCGGCGGGCGCCAAAGGTGAGCCTGGTAGGGACGGCCAAGCCGGGCCGGCCGGTCCGCAGGGACAGCCGGGCGTTCGAGGCGCCGCCGGGCAGCCAGGCGAGCCCGGATCAGCCGGCGACAAGGGCGCCACGGGGCCAACTGGAGAGCGCGGCCCGGACGGCGATAATGGAGACCGCGGCGCCAAGGGCGGCAAGGGAGCCCCCGGTGCGGCTGGACCTCCCGGCATGCAGGTGACGGAGATAAGATGATAAAAAAGATAAAAATAACAAAAACTGTCTACCCCAGCTGTGCAGCCGGCAGCACGGCTGTTCAGTCCATGGACACCCACCCTCAATTACCCCAGCTAAGCCCCGTAGCCATTTAACAGCTGGACTGAACTGTTGCAGACACAAAACTCTGAAAACTAACGGAAATACGAGCGGAGCGACAAATTATTCGTACAACACTCGCAACCGTCCTCCAGGGTCACCAAGGAGCGCCCGGCGAGCGTGGCGTCTCAGGTCCACAGGGCGACAAGGGCGAACCGGGCCCGCCAGGTGAGCGCGGCCGTCAGGGATTCCCCGGACCCTCCGGCGAGTACGGACCACCCGGACCGGCAGGCGCCAAGGGCGACACCGGATTCCCAGGAGCTCCAGGCGAAATGGGGCCGCGCGGCCCGATTGGAATAATCGGCATCGCCGGGCCGAAGGGCCAGCCCGGACCGCCGGGCGACGTCGGGCCGACCGGTGCCAATGGCGAGAAGGGCACCCCGGGCCCACTTGGATTTCCTGGACTGCCCGGTCCGCCCGGACCGAAAGGCTTCATGGGCCAGACAGGACCGCGCGGCACCAACGGAGAGCCGGGCGCGGAGGGACAGCGGGGCGAGGCAGGTCCGCAAGGCCCGATTGGGCCGCCAGGGCCGCAGGGCTATCCGGGCGATCCGGGCGCGGCTGGCGACTCCGGCGAGCCCGGCGATCCGGGTCTGCCCGGCGACCCCGGACCAGCCGGCCCACCCGGACCAATCAGAGTCATCCAGGTGGCGGCCGGAATGCTTAGCGACGAGGCCGGAGCTGCGGCCTGGCTTGGAGCCGATGTAAGTAACAATTTTTTGTTTAAAAAGTAAAATACAGACCGAATATTCTTATAATACTACTGAATTTGCTGTTTAAGTAGTATAAAAACTCAATTCATTTAAAAAAAAATTATTTTAGGCGTTCGCTCAACCGGATGGCAGCAAGGAGAAGCCGGCCCGGACTTGCCGGCAGCTGTTTGAGAGCCGGACCAGCCTGCCCGACGGTGAGGGAGGGTGGCAATCAGATAGGATAGATAAACACTTGGAATAGAAAGATAAGCATAGATTGTGTCGAATCTTCGCAGGCCAGTACTGGATCGATCCAAACGGTGGCCAGTTGGATGACGCGGTGCAGGTTGTCTGCAGCCGCGGCGATAACGGTCAACAATGGAGCTGCCTGGAACCCGTGGCAGCCAGCGCTGCCGATTTGACCGCCGCTGCCGCCATAGCCTCCAATGCTGACGGACGCGTCTGGTTATCGGAGACCGAGATGCGAGAGGTGTGAAAATTTTCCAGGCTCCCCAGTCGACAATTCTGACTTAAGAGCCCTGGGCAAAACACCCCATTTAACAGCCTAGACTAAACACATTTAATAGACTAGACTAAACATCCCATTTAACAGACTAGGCTAAACACTCCATTTAATAGCCTAGACTAAACACCCCATCTAGACTAAACACCCCATTTAATAGCCTAGTCTAAACACCCCATTTAACAGCCTAGACTAAACACTCCATCTAGACTAAACACCCCATTTAATAGCCTATAGTCTAGACACCCGACTTAACAGCCTAGACTAAACACCCCATTTTAGCACCCTGGAACAAACACCCCATTTTAGCACCCTGGGACAAACACCCCATTTTAGCACCCTGGGACAAACACCCCATATTAGCACCCTGGGACAAACACTCCATTTTGACACTCTGGGACAAAGACTCCATTTTAACACCCTGGAACAAACACCCCATTTTAGCACCCTGGGACAGACACCCCATTTTAACACCCTGGAACAAACACCCCATTCTAGCACCCTGGAACAAACACCCCATTTTAGCACCCTGGGACAGACACCCCATTTTAGCACCCTGGGACAAACACCCCATTTTAGCACCCTGGAACAAACACCCCATTTTAACACCCTGGAACAAACACCCCATTTTAGCACCCTGGAACAAACACCCCATTTTAGCACCCTGGGACAAAACCCCATTTTAAATAATCCCGCAGCTTGAATACGGCGTTGACGGCAGCCAGCTGGCCTATCTGCAGCTGCTGTCTAGCCGGTCCAAACAGCGCGTGTCTGTTAACTGCGAGTCCACCAGCGCTCAGCTCGGCTCCCTGCTGGTACTGTACACCGACTCCGGTCGGACGGTGACCGACTCAGGCCGGCTGGACGACGAAGACGACAGCTTCAACGAAGGCAGACGCCTGCTAACAAGCGTCGGCGGCAGCGACGGTTGCCGACCGGGTCGCCGGTTGGACGTCGAACTGGCCGGACGAGCCGTACATCTGCCAGTCAGGGACGTCGCCGCTGTGCAGGGCCGGCCGCTGCGGCTGCGCCTGCACGGAGTCTGCTTCTCTTAGGAGATCTGGACACTGATTGATTTGATCGATTGATCTGAACGGCTGATTGACATAGAACATTGATTTATTAGTATTATAAAACCGCATAAGTAAACCTAGTGTATAGAGTAACTAAATATTAATCAATTTGACACACTGACATTATTCTTCTATCGGGTTTTTCGAATAAGGAAAAAGTTCGCAACAAAGTATTAGTTGACATGGAACTTTTTACTTAGCACAACCAATGGCTTAAAAGTATCAGTAAGTGATTATTCGTTCATTTTTTGTTATAACGAAGTCGTGGCTTTTATCGTATTTAAGTGTCTACGGAGACAGGAAAGCGAGAATTATGACAACATTATAGTAATATAATTAGAGCTGTATTCAATTGTTGTAATCGTCAATTTTTTCGCAACTCCCATCAGACTAACCGCCCTGCAAACACTGATGATAATTTAGACTACATAATAAGTTTTGAACTTTCTGATTGCAGACAAATATAAAAGTCAATCTAACACTAAGCTTGCTTCAGCTCGCAATTAGATGCCATTTTTGCAGGTGGTGCAGACATCAGCACATTTTTTGTCTAGTTGTTTTTCATTTAAAATCCGAAAATTGCATTCTAGCCGCAGGTAAACGGCGAAAGCAACTATTCCCTTGTTTAAATATGACAAGCGCTTCGTCATCTAATTAGTTCTAAAATTTGAAAGTAAGAAAGACACTGGCTTAAAGCCGCTCGCAGACTAGACCAGTGGCCGGTTTGGTGAACTTAATTCAATTCAGAATTAGCGGCTAACAAAAAACTATGGAAATAAAATATTACTTAACAAACAGAAATTAGCAAAAATACAAATAGGTATTTTGATTTATCGGCAGGGAAAATACAATTGCTGTTAAACAGGCAGACAGACAGTTACAGTAAAATTGGCTCACACGTTTCCAGTTGGCACACAGAATGGATGAAAGATAAAATACGAGTATAAAGCAAACAAAAATGTTAAGTTCGAGTGAGAAGACAAAAAAATAGTTTTAAGTTATTTTATGTTAATTCGAGTATTTGCTTGTGTGTTGGTATGCACAATGCAACAAAAATATTTATTTACATTGAAGGTAAAAACATATATTAGTGTTTAAATGACAATTGTGAGACTAATGAAAAAAGAGACTAATACTCAGACTGAAAAAAAAATGTTTCACTAAACTACACTCTTTTCGCGTTACCTAAAAATGAAATTAACAATGATAAACGCACTTAAAAGTTTTCATGTTTGTTTAAGTACACATGCACTTTGATGTGCATAGGTACTTTATTAGTGCGCCAATAACTCAATCAAAGCTAGTCTGCACCGAGTCGGAATCGGACTTGACTGAGGAAGCTGCCTCGGTTAAAGATTGGCTTTCATCTTCAGTGTCTCCAGAATCGGAATTCGACTCTTCGGTGTCATCGTCGTCGACAATGAACGACGAGGCGGCGGTTGTCGCCGCTCTGCTAGTTCTGGCCGCCAGACGCTGCTGACGTCGGCGGGGTGGCCGATGATGGATGTTCCGGCGACTGGCCGACGCGGCGGCGTTGATAGATTGCCTTCTACTAGAAGATGAGCTCGGTTGATGCCGTTCAAGCTGTCGACGTTGGCCACGACGACTGGAGGAGGCGTCAGTCGAGCAGCCCGGCTGGGCGACGGACGCCGGTCGGTTGGCTGTTTCGGCTAAGTCCACGATCATAGCGATGGTGTTGGCGGCGGCTAAAGCGGCCGCTCGTGGCTAGAAAAGCGAAACTATTTGTTAAAAGCATGTCGAAAATATCCACAGACGATTTTTGACAGTCGCCTAATAATGGACCAGTGCTAGCAGATAAGAAGGCCATGGGCAGACAGATAGACAAACAGACAGACAGGCAGGCAGACAGGCAGACAGACAGACAGACAGGCAGACAGACAGACAGACAGGCAGACAGACAGACAGACAGGCAGGCAGGCAGACAGACAGACAGGCAGACAGGCAGACAGACAGACAGACAGACAGACAGACAGACAGGCAGACAGACAGACAGGCAGGCAGACAGACAGACAGGCAGGCAGACAGGCAGGCAGACAGACAGACAGACAGACAGACAGGCAGACAGACAGACAGGCAGGCAGACAGACAGGCAGACAGACAGACGGGCAGGCATTCAGACAGACAGACAGACAGACAGACAGACAGACAGACAGGCAGACAGACAGGCAGGCAGACAGACAGACAGACAGACAGACAGGCAGACAGACAGGCAGACAGACAGACAGGCAGACAGACAGACAGGCAGGCAGACAGACAGGCAGACAGACAGGCAGACAGACAGACAGACAGACAGACAGACAGACAGACAGACAGGCAGGCAGACAGACAGACAGACAGACAGACAGGCAGACAGACAGGCAGGCAGGCAGACCGCGTCCCACAGTGAACTGCTTAGAAAATTAAAACAATTATTACCTGAGGTCTCGCAGCTGATCGTCGACCAGTCGCCAATGAATTTGTTCGCGTAACAGACGCTGCAGCCGCATTATTGGTTGCCAAACGCTGACGGCCCCTCGAAATAGCCGAAGTCCGCCTAGATCGGCAGTTGTATCTAGGCAGTCGCTCAGCACGGCCTGCATCGTAGTCAGCGTCGAAATCTTCCAAAGTCGTATCTTCATCTTCATCTGTATCAGAATCCTCGCCGTAGCCGTCAATCGACGAAGAACTGCTAGCCTCTTCAACAGCGGCAGATCTCAATTGTTGATGCCTTTGCTGAGTACACCTGGGACAGTGCCAAATACCCCTGGGTACAGCTGGTAGCGGCGGTGTCAAGCAGTCCAAGTGATAAGCGCCATCGCACCTGTCGCACAGTAAAAGCTCGTCCTCTCGATCGCCTATTAGCGGTAGCAATAACAAATTGTGATTTCGATTTTCTACTTCACTTTTCTACTTTTGAGTAGCAAATCCTGGATAAAAACTTCATTAGTCGAGTAGCTAGATGAGTAGCTAGATGAGTAGCCAGATGAGTAGCTAGATGAGTAGCCAGATGAATAGTTAGATGAGTAGCATGGTGAGTAGCTAGATGAGAAGCTATGTGAGTAGCTAGATGAGTAGCTAGATGAGTAGCTAGATGAGAAGCTAGATGAGTAGCTAGATGAGTAGCTAGATGAGTAGCTAGATGAGTAGCTAGATGAGTAGCTAGATGAGTAGCTAGATGAGTAGCCAGATGAATAGTTAGATGAGTAGCATGGTGAGTAGCCAGATGAGTAGCTAGATGAGTAGCTAGATGAGAAGCTATGTGAGTAGCTAGATGAGTAGCTAGATGAGTAGCTAGATGAGAAGCTAGATGAGTAGCTAGATGAGTAGCTAGATGAGTAGCTAGATGAGAAGCTATGTGAGTAGCTAGATGTAGCTGAATGATTAGGTGAATAAGCAGGTTATTATTGCTAAAGCAGACGAGTTTAAGGACGCACACACCTTGAAAGCAGACAGCGCAAATCTCGTCAATAGTTGGAAAATCATCCATCGCAGACTGTTCCTGCTGCTGCTGCTGCTGCTGCTGCTCTTGCTGCAGTGAGAAAGCGGAGATTTGTTCAACAGCAGCGCCGGAGCCAAATCTAGCTGAAACTAGAAGATTGTTAAACTGCAATCGATCCAGCGGGCACGTGTTAACAGTGCGGCACCATTCTCTTAGGCAGGGCAGGCAGAAGGCGTGGCTGCAGCAGTCCGGCCTGGCAACCTGGCCAGTGATTGGCTCGCAGCACACCGGGCAGGCAAAGCTGGCGTGGCTAGCCAAATCGATACAATCGATCACCCGACCGCCTGGACAGTGGCGCAGCGTCAAGGAGTCAAACGTGGCGCGGCAGTCTGGCACCGGGCATGGCAGAGCAACATCGGCTGCGGCGGCTACGAATTGCTGCTGCTGAAAGCCGTCGTTGCTTCGCCTCTGCTGTTCAACGTAGGCTAAGAGGCAGGGCAGATGAAACCGGTGCTCGGGGCAGGACTCGGCAAATTCGTAGCGAGTAAATTTTGCCTGGCATAGGCGGCAGTGCCGATCGCCGCCGGTCGCCTGGGGCGGTTTTATCAGGCGATGTCAGATTTACAGATCGAAAGAAAAAAACAAGTTTTTAACATACTCGTACATGTCGGCTACAATTTTTCGGCGAAATCTGTGAAAATTGTTTAATGACTTTTTGTCGAAATAAAAGTTCTATTCCAATTTTCAAATACATATAGAACAAAAGTGATATAATTAAAAATACTCGCTTGTGCTTAACGTTAGATTCTTTATAAAAGCTTACTAGAAGTTGAAGTAAAATAGTAAAAAATATGATTTCGATACATATCAGCAGATTGTCCTACCGAATTAGAGGTGTCTTCTGAGGTTACGACCGCTTCGGGCGGAACCACAGGGGAGGATGACGATAGCGGCTGCCGACAATTGGACGAAGGCGGCGTCTTAAACAACGACGACTGAGGCGCTTCAGGCCAGACCAACGCGGCAGTCGGGTCGTTGTCCGCTTCGCCGCTGCTGGAGCTGCTGTCTAACAGAGCCGGTCGGCGACGCCGCGCGATCGGAGGCGAAGATGCCGACGAAGATCCCGAAGTAGACGATGAAAAAATCTGGGCGACTGCGGCACTTCTTTTTCGACTGGTTCGACCAATAACGCTGGCCTCGTCTTCGTTCTGGGCATTGTCACCGTTCGTGTCGTTGACGACCTCGGCGACCGCAGGAGGATCGGGTCGACAAGCTGGACAGAGCCAGCTAGACGAACCGGAGACATCGAAGTCTACGTCGCCGCAGCAACCGGCATGGTAGACGGCCTCGCAGTCGGAGCAGCTGCGCACTTGGGTACTGCGCGACGCTGCCGCGGTGTTGCTGTCGTCGTCCTGTTGGCTAGAAGCCGACGTCGATTTAGGCCAAACTGCGCGCCGGCAGGCGGCACAATTCGCCACACGACGCCGGCCACACTGACGAAACAGCTCCGACACTGTCGTCCTAGTCACTGTTGAAATCGAAGAAGACGACTGGGCTGCGGCGGCTGAAGCTGTCGGATTGGCTGCTGGCCGGCGCTCTCGCCGCAGCAGCTGGCCGCCCAGGCGGCTGTAGCGGAACAGCAGTCGGAAGTGTCGCCGACAGGCCGGACAAGCGTCGGATTGGCCGGACCAGCGGCGGAGGCAATCCAGACAAAAGACATGGTCGCAGCACTCTGGCGTGGCCAACTCGCCGCACGGATATTCGAAGCAGATCGAGCAGCGATGCTGCGATGGGTTCAGTTGGAGTCGGTCTGCGGCTCGACATCTGTCGGCGGTATCGCGTCGATCGTTCTGGCTGTTGGTGTGAAAGCAGATCTCATTGTATGGCGCTATCGAAGCGTCTTCAAAGAGAGACATCGAATGCGACGAAGCCGGGCATCCGTTGAGGTCTCCGCCAGCCAGACTGGCTAGCAGGCAGGTCGGATGAAACCAATGCCGCCGACAGCCAGCAACGTGACAGCGCTCGGCACCAACGGAATCGCAACCAGAGTTGCAGATCGCACACCGTTGCGATGACTGCAATTTTTTGAAAGATTTTAAGTCTTTCTAATTTATCAGAGCATAATTGACCAATTGGAGAAATCTATGATTTAACTGACCAATCACGCTAATCAGATAATAATAAGTCTTAGCTGACCAATCCGAGAACCAAACGTCTTATCGAACGAATCAAAGAATCCTACGACTTAACTGACGAATCATAGAATTTTGCGAGTTGACTGACCAATCAGAGAATCCTATGAGTTAACTGACCAATCAGAGAATCCTATGAGTTGACTGACCAATCAGAGAATCCTTTGAGTTGACTGACCAATCAGTGAATCCTATGACTTAACCGACTAATTCAAGAAAGTTTTTTTTAACCAAAATAATTATAGATACCAAAGGCAAAGCTATATGAAAACAATTTAAACTTTAAAGACATTTACTTACTACTCAAATATTTAAAGAAAAAAGGTATATACGGATGCATGAAACTTGCGCAAAAGATTAATTCATCTACTGGTTAAAATAAAGCTGATATGCACAAAGAAAACAAGCAAAGAGAGAAAACACAGGAAGAAGCAGAGAAGCAGTTACAAAAAGATTTTAATCAAGGTAAATAAAAACACTAATAAAGCTGTAATTCGTCTTAAACTTTGAAATCTAAAAGGTAAAAACAATAGCGCTATTTATAAAAATACTGAACGCTCGTCTGCAAAGTGAATATTACTGTGGTCAGAAATAAAATTATAAAGTATGAATCAGCTATAAGTCGGTAAGTCGAAAATTTTCGATTAAGACGGTAGTTATGCAGTGATTCATTGTGTTCTATTTATAGACTCTTTATGATTTGCCAGATGATTCACATTGAAAGGATGAAGGTCGATTGTGATTGGTCAACGAGTGTACAGACATGGGGTGGGTGCATAAAGGTCGATTGTGATTGGCCAGCAAGTGTACAGACATGTGGTGGGTGCACGAAGGTCGATTGTGATTGGCCAGCAAGTGTATAGACATGGGGTGGGTGCAAGTTTACATAGGCTGATGATGAATAAGTACCAGCATTTACCAGCTACCAGAATGGATGAGCTAATAACTACCAGCAAATAATTATGAGCTCGACACAGAAAAAAATAAAAGGTAAAAGCTAACTAAAAGCTAAGAAAAGCACAAAAGGCAAATTCTTGTTATTGTTTATAATCTTCAGAAAAAAAAGTTCTTTTAACTGTCACCTTAAATAAAACAATTTGCAGATTAACTATAAAATGTTAAAATTATGAATTTGTGATCATTTCAAAGAAACACTATGCAAGCAAGTAAAAAATTGATCATTTTAAATCACCATTATAAACTTTATATCTTTCATTTTTTGACTACTAAAAGTAGGCCAGTAATGCTTATTCAATAGTTTAAGTTAGGCCATGCCTCACGACACCAGACAGGAGCTTTTCAAATCCTTGCTTCGGCTCAGCGCCAAATCACCGCGCAGTAGAAAATTCAAAGCCGCCTTGGCTATGAAGCTGGAGGTGCCTCGAGACACAACGGCCTCAGACTGGTAGAACACCACCATGGATTTGTCCACTTCCGGTCCGGTTAATCCGCGCTCGGATTTGAAATCGCGCCAAGCCTCGTCGATGATGCGCAGTACGTCGAGCTCACCGGAGACGGTTAACTCGGGATTGCGTTTAAGAATTAACTCGATGATTACCAGGGTTTCAACTAGCAACTGGCGCAGGGCCGGGTTCTTGGTCTCCCTGAGCATTTTAATTAGAGACAGTTTGCGGATCAGGTAGAGCTTTTCAAATTTTTCCAGTCTTGATTCCTCCGCCAAAACTTATCCCAACAACTATCCTAAAACATCAGGGCGTGAGAAGTCGTCTAACGCGTTCGCCTCTCGAACCAAGGTCCCTAAGTTCGATTCTAAGGGGAAGCCACATTCATTTGAGGCGCAGCAACGGTAAGAGGGCTTGGGGCTCATCGTGAAATTTACGCTCTTAGAGGGGCCAACATCTAAGGCACAGCGGTCGGAAGTTTACTTGCCCGACGATGAGAAAGTCAGGGGCAGATGTACACACCTGTGTGCGCGTGTGCTCCGGAGTCAACGGAATAGGCAGAATTGCCTCCTAGCTGGCCGCGGGTCTAGTTACATTATTTGGTAAAACACCTTACTTGGTGACACTAGACCCAAAGCCAGAGAGCAGGCAATTCTTCCCATTTCGCTGACTCCTGAGCACACACGCACACAGATACCGAACGCAGGCACACTCACACAGTTATTTAAATCTGCCCTGACTTTATGATTGTCAGGCAGTGTAAATTTAACTGTGCCTTGAAGGTTGGCCCTCAAGGATGTAAAAAATGCATTCTTACCTCGCCAAAATGGCCTGCACAGCGAACACAAAGTTGGCATCGTTGCGCGACATATCGTTTAGGCAGGGATACTGCTGAATCAGCGTGTTGCCGATGCGCACCCCGCCAGTGCAGGCTTCCAGCACGCCGTAGACACCTTCGTAAAAGCCCGGCGGCACCCGGCAGAGGCAGCCGTCGATGCGACGCTGCCAGTAGGGATCGCGGCGACGATCGCGACGCAGAATGGACACCAGCAAGGACTGGATCTGATGGCGGATTCAAGGACATTGCCAGGAAGTGGGATAATTTAGGGGTATGGGATATACAAAAGGGCAGAGGGAGGGGGTGAGGTTTTTTTAGGCCACATTTATTAAGGGCTTGTCGTGAAGAGAAGGCTTGGGGGCTTGTCGTGCAATTCGTGCCAACCTTTAAGGCACAGGGAGAGTGTACACTGCCTGAAGATGAGAAAGTCAGGGCAGATGTACACACCCTCCTGTGTGTGCCTGCGTAAAATATCTGTGTGCGTGTGTGCTCGGGAGTCAGCGGAATGGGCAGAATTGCCTCTTTGCTGGCTACGGGTCGACTGTCACCAAATTACGTGCCATACACTGGTCATAAAAATATAAATTGCAGGAGGGCTGCGGGCCATGGCACAGCATTTGGTGACACCCTTCTCTCCGCGTCTGCGCCCCAAATAAATGTGGCCTTGCCGCGGAATCGAGCTCAGGGGCCTTTGTGCGAGAGGCAAACGCGTTAACCGCTCTGCCACTGACCCCCCGCAATACAGCGATACGTACAGCCCTTCCAGCGAGTATCATTTTAAGGGTAGTGGAATCATTTCATTTCGAGTATCATTTCAGGATATTATCGAGTATTTTGTGTGGATTTTTGTGTTATAGACTCCAACCACCTTGTAGTGGCAGTGTTGTCACTAATACGGCCTAAAATCTCACCTTATAAGGCGACAAATTCTGCAAAATCTTGCAGCCGCCGTAGAGCACGTCGTCAACATTCTCCAGTTCAATATCCAAGGCGTCAACCAGCGGATCCAATCGAATATAGTGAATGCCGCTAAACAGTGTGTTTTCCCGGCTAATAAGCGAGCCAAGGAATAATATGAGCTCTTGAAGTAACACGGCTTTGCCCGAAGGTCCTGGTGGATACTGGGCGTAGAGAATCTGGCAGAGCTCCTTCGGCGTCAGCGGCCTATCGATGACAATGTCCGAGCCGATGATGATCTTCTTGCCGGCGACGATGACGTTAGATAGCGACGGTGCGAGACTGTCGACCTCTTTGCGAAGGATGGCCGATGCGTAGCGCACGATGGCCCAGCGTTGTTGGACTCCGGCGGTGCGGCTCAAATCTTCGAGGCGATGCAACACGCTATCGGCGCCGCCTGAAAATTTTATTTAAAAATATATTAGCAGAGGGAAATCCGACGTGTTTCTAAAAATACATAGTGGAAGCCTAAGGAAAATCCAAAGGTTGTTTCTAAAAATAGAATAGACAGAAACATCTGTCTATAGAATAGAGTAAAAATAATATATTTCAGTGCGTATTTCTAAATTTAGAATAGCGGGGAAACCATTTGGAAAATTTCGTTCGCGTAGTTCTACGAGCTAGAAACTTCTAGTTGCGAAATGACCTCAATAAATAGAATCCTATAATAAAATTAACGATGTCTAATTTTGTAAAATTCCCTTAAAATGTGTTTCTAAAAAAGAATTCTTAGAAGCTTCTATCACGGGAGATTCCCGCAGGAATTTTTAAATCTAAAAATAGATTTGGCTGGGATTCCCTGCCTAAAAATAACTCACCAGAGAGCGCGTAATCCGGGCCGTGCCTATCGTGCAGCAAGTGCAGCAGCTGAGTTCTCGGTCCCATATTCAAAGCGGCGGTGTCAATGAGTTGGCACAGCTGCTCCGAGCTGCTTTCGTCAACTCGTCTAACATCGATCCACTCTTCGCGTTCGACGGCTACAGCCGCGTGACCTTGAATGTTCATCAGCGAACGAAATGACTTTTCAACGCTGAGCTCTTCAACGCTGGGCAGATCTTTGAAAGCGTCGCCGTGATCCTGCAGATAATCCAGGTGATCCACGCAAGCGCTAGCTAGAAGATTCTGAGCGCGGCCAAGTAGAACGCGAACTCCGTTGACGCGGCCGCTGCGCATGCCGGTGAGGAAGGCGATCAGCTGTTTGGCGCCGGCCGCTCTGATCATGTCCTCGCGCAACAGGAAGCAGAATGTTGGCCGGCCGCGAAGGCGCCACCAGTTGGATAGAAACTGCAGATTGGTGCGCACCTGAACATTGGGAAGCGGAACGGAAGTCTATAACTGACTTCAGATAAGGGGCAGTACCGAGTTTTGAGAAGTATAAAAAGTTACTCTGTAACTACTCTAGAACAAGAGCGTAACGACTGTAACGAGTCGGTAACTAGTCTAGAACGGGTCTGGAATGACCCTAGAACAAGTCTGTAACGAAAGGATCCTGTAACGAGTCGGTAACTAGTCTAGAACGGGTCTGGAATGACCCTAGAACAAGTCTGTAACGAGTTGGTAACTAGTCTAGAACGGGTCTGGAATGACCCTAGAACAAGTCTGTAACGAGTCGGTAACTAGTCTAGAACAAGAGCGTAACGACTGTAACGAGTCGGTAACTAGTCGAGAACGGGTCTGGAATGACCCTAGAACAAGTCTGTAACGAGTCGGTAACTAGTCTAGAACGGGTCTGGAATGTCCCTAGAACAAGTCTGTAACGAGTCGGTAACTAGTCTAGAACGGGTCTGGAATGACCCTAGAACAAGTCTGTAACGAAAGGATCCTGTAACGAGTCGGTAACTAGTCTAGAACGGGTCTGGAATGACCCTAGAACAAGTCTGTAACGAGTTGGTAACTAGTCTAGAACGGGTCTGGAATGACCCTAGAACAAGTCTGTAACGAGTCGGTAACTAGTCTAGAACAAGAGCGTAACGACTGTAACGAGTCGGTAACTAGTCGAGAACGGGTCTGGAATGACCCTAGAACAAGTCTGTAACGAGTCGGTAACTAGTCTAGAACAAGAGCGTAACGACTGTAACGAGTCGGTAACTAGTCTAGAACGGGTCTGGAATGACCCTAGAACAAGTCTGTAACGAGTCGGTAACTAGTCTAGAACGGGTCTGGAATGTCCCTAGAACAAGTCTGTAACGAGTCGGTAACTAGTCTAGAACGGGTCTGGAATGACCCTAGAACAAGTCTGTAACGAGTTGGTAACTAGTCTAGAACGTGTCTGGAATGACCCTAGAACAAGTCTGTAACGAGTCGGTAACTAGTCTAGAACAAGAGCGTAACGACTGTAACGAGTCGGTAACTAGTCGAGAACGGGTCTGGAATGACCCTAGAACAAGTCTGTAACGAGTCGGTAACTAGTCTAGAACAAGAGCGTAACGACTGTAACGAGTCGGTAACTAGTCTAGAACGGGTCTGGAATGACCCTAGAACAAGTCTGTAACGAGTCGGTAACTAGTCTAGAACGGGTCTGGAATGTCCCTAGAACAAGTCTGTAACGAGTCGGTAACTAGTCTAGAACGGGTCTGGAATGACCCTAGAACAAGTCTGTAACGAAAGGATCCTGTAACGAGTCGGTAACTAGTCTAGAACGGGTCTGGAATGACCCTAGAACAAGTCTGTAACGAGTTGGTAACTAGTCTAGAACGGGTCTGGAATGACCCTAGAACAAGTCTGTAACGAGTCGGTAACTAGTCTAGAACAAGAGCGTAACGACTGTAACGAGTCGGTAACTAGTCGAGAACGGGTCTGGAATGACCCTAGAACAAGTCTGTAACGAGTCGGTAACTAGTCTAGAACAAGAGCGTAACGACTGTAACGAGTCGGTAACTAGTCTAGAACGGGTCTGGAATGACCCTAGAACAAGTCTGTAACGAGTTGGTAACTATTCTAGAACGGGTCTGGAATGTCCCTAGAACAAGTCTGTAACGAGTCGGTAACTAGTCTAGAACGGGTCTGGAATGACCCTAGAACAAGTCTGTAACGAGTCGGTAACTAGTCTAGAACGGGTCTGGAATGTCCCTAGAACAAGTCTGTAACGAGTCGGTAACTAGTCTAGAACGGGTCTGGAATGACCCTAGAACAAGTCTGTAACGAGTCGGTAACTAGTCTAGAACGGGTCTGGAATGACCCTAGAACAAGTCTGTAACGAGTCGGTAACTAGTCTAGAACGGGTCTGGAATGACCCTAGAACAAGTCTGTAACGAGTCGGTAACTAGTCTAGAACGGGTCTGGAATGACCCTAGAACAAGTCTGTAACGAGTCGGTAACTAGTCTAGAACGGGTCTGGAATGACCCTAGAACAAGTCTGTAACGAGTTGGTAACTAGTCTAGAACGGGTCTGGAATGACCCTAGAACAAGTCTGTAACGAGTTGGTAACTAGTCTAGAACGGGTCTGGAATGACCCTAGAACAAGTCTGTAACGAGTCTGCAGCAAGTACGAACCTCATCGATGACCATGTCCATATCGTGCAGCAAATAGAAGTCGCGCATTTCAAACAGCAACGGATAGCACAGCACGGTGCGGCCTGGCACCCTGTAGAACTTGGCTGTCCCCAGCTGGCCAATCGGACGCAGAGGCCGGCCGGTCAGTCCGAGTTTATCGCACTGGCCTAGGCATTCTTGTACGCGAATCAAATTCTTGGATGGCCATAGGGTGATTGGCTCCACCTGGTTTAGTCAATTGAGATTATTGGTGTCATTTTTTCGATACAGTAACTGGCAGTCATACTAACATTAGCTTTATGCTGAGGGGAAAACATAATGCTCTAGATCTCTATATATTCGAATAAATTATTTTTTATGACTTCAAAACCAATCACGATTCCAGCATCTCTAGACTTGATAAACAACTGCAAAGAAGAACAGACTAGTGCATTGGAACACGCGCATGAGGGCCAATTTTCTTATTCCTCTTGTTTAATTCGCGCAAAGCAAGACAGAAGGGAATTAAAACAATTATGTTTAGTCTATCGGCCAGTGACGCCACCTGATAAAGCTATTGGCTGACGAAATGGCAAAAAAATTGAGGTGAAAATCAATGGCTAGCTTTCACCGCACCTGGGTCCCTGCATCCGTTCAGGGTGAATGAAACTGAATCAAGACAGGTTTGAAACTGAATGAAGACAGGTTTGAAACTGAATCAAGACAGATTTGAAAGTGAATAAAGACAGGTTTGAAACTGAATCAAGACAGGTTTGAAACTGAATGAAGACAGGTTTGAAACTGAATCAAGACAGGTTTGAAAGTGAATAAAGACAGGTTTGAAACTGAATCAAGACAGGTTTGAAAGTGAATAAAGACAGGTTTGAAACTGAATCAAGACAGATTTGAAACTGAATGAAGACAGGTTTGAAACTGAATCAAGACAGGTTTGAAACTGAATCAAGACAGGTTTGAAACTGAACGACGACAGGTTTGAAACTGAATCAAGACAGGTTTGAAACTGAACGACGACAGGTTTGAAACTGAATCAAGACAGGTTTGAAACTGAATGAAGACAGGTTTGAAACTGAATGAAGATAGGTTTGAAACTGAATGAAGACAGGTTTGAAACTGAATCAAGACAGGTTTGAAACTGAATCAAGACGGGTTTGAAACTGAATCAAGACAGGTTTGAAACTGAATCAAGACAGGTTTGAAACTGAATCAAGACAGGTTTGAAACTGAATCAAGACAGGTTTGAAACTGAATCAAGACAGGTTTGAAACTGAACGACGACAGGTTTGAAACTGAATCAAGACAGGTTTGAAACTGAACGACGACAGGTTTGAAACTGAATCAAGACAGGTTTGAAACTGAATGAAGACAGGTTTGAAACTGAATGAAGATAGGTTTGAAACTGAATGAAGACAGGTTTGAAACTGAATGAAGACAGGTTTGAAACTGAATCAAGACGGGTTTGAAACTGAATGAAGACAGGTTTGAAACTGAATCAAGACAGGTTTGAAACTGAATCAAGACAGGTTTGAAACTGAATCAAGACAGGTTTGAAACTGAATCAAGACAGGTTCGAAACTGAATCAAGACAGGTTTGAAACTGAATCAAGACAGGTTTGAAACTGAATCAAGACAGGTTTGAAACTGAATTAAGACAGGTTCGAAACTGAATCAAGACAGGTTTGAAACTGAATCAAGACAGGTTTGAAACTGAATCAAGACAGATTTGAAACTGAATCAAGACAGGTTTGAAACTCAATGAAGACAGGTTTGAAACTGAATCAAGACAGGTTTGAAACTGAATCAAGACAGGTTTGAAACTGAATCAAGACAGGTTTGAAACTGAATGAAGACAGGTTTGAAACTGAATCAAGACAGGTTTGAAACTGAATGAAGACAGGTTTGAAAGTGAATCAAGACAGGTTTGAAACTGAATGAAGACAGGTTTGAAACTGAATGAAGACAGATTGAAAGCAAACTATACACGAACGAACCTGAGTTGGGGTCTGGCTCTGAACGCCAAAAGTAGCCAGCATCTGCTGCAGTCGGACAGACTCTGAGATGAGTACGACTTGCACCACCAGATCCTGCAGTTTATTAATGAACGGCACCCGACGAGACAAATCTAGCGGACGTTCGTGAAAAGCTTTATAGCGTCGCAGTAGATCAAGGTCGTGCGCCATCAGGTAGCCAGATTCCAACAGTTCAGCTATGAGAGCCACCGCTTCGCCCCATAGGAAGGCGGTGTCGCCGAGGTCGAAGTTGGGTCGGCGGGCCTGACTACCGGGCTGGTCCCGTTCCTCTTGAAGGTAGTCACGCGGGACATAGTAGAATCTGGGCAGCCAGCGCCGCGGAGTAGGCGGCTGCGATTGGTCCGGACTGGGTAGAAGATAGGTGAATCAGGGATTTGGTGAATCAGGGATTTGGTGTTTCAGGGATTTGGTGAATCAGGGATTTGGTGAATCAGGGATTTGGTGAATCAGGGATTTGGTGAATCAGGGATTTGGTGTATCAGGGATTTGGTGAATCAGGGATGTGGTGAATCAGGGTTTTTGTGAAGCAGAGATTTGGTAAATGAAGAATTATGTGAATCAGGGTTTTGGTGAATCAGGGATTTGGTGTATCAGGGATCGGGTATATTTTGGGATTTGGTGCATAGGGATTTGGTAAATAAGGGATTTGGTAAATAAGGGATTGGGTAAATTAGGGATTTTATGAATCATGGATTTGGTGAATTAAGGATTTGGTGTATCAGGGATTTGGTAAATGAAGGATTTAGTGAATCAGTATTGGAGGATATTTTGAATAAAAATAGAAAAAGATACATAATAGTACTAATAATTAATTACACCTGCCCAGATTAGGTTCGATGTGCCACCGACAGCACAGCCGCAGCTATTGCGCGGCGCATCTGAAGGCTGCGTACAGCTGTTCAGTCCATGGACCTTATTGGACCCTGGGGAGAGGCCACACCCGCCGCCCTCAATTACTCCCAGCCAATGCAGGTACCCACCCATTTAACAGCTGGATGAACTGAAGCAATGCAGAGTTAAGAGTTTTGCTCTAAAGGACACAAATTGTCAAGTCGGGAATCGAACCACCGACCTTAAAGTCGTGCGTCCGACGTTCGGGTAGAACAGAAAATTTAGCCCGATATTTGAGGGAAAAAAAGAAAAAATGTGGGTATTTGAAATTGCCCCATGGTCTTTCTACTGTTAAAATAGAAACCTAAAATATCAGCAAGTAACAGTTGATATCAAGAGTATTATTGTTCCTCACCCAGTTGGGAAGTCGCATTCCACTCGCAATTCGTCTAGTTTCTCCTTATACAGACTGGCAGTTTTACTGTCGCCCTGCAGACAATGCTCAATAATTAGGAAGGCGTACATGATTGGCCATTGACACTCGATTAATTCGAAGCTTTTCAATTCGCCGTGACTATATAGGCTGCCTCGTCTGGCTTCCAATACGGTTCCGTAGCCGTCGCGAGAGAATCGTTTGAAGCCGTAGTCGCCGCGAAATCTGGCAAATATATTGCGCAATGCAGTCTTGCGCACAGCTTCGTGAGTAGCGTGGCCAGGCCAGCACAGGGTAGGTATGAGGGCGCTATCGCAGCCTTTGCTGGCACTCTCCCTAGGCAGAAGGTTGGTTAGGATGATTCTATTCCTAGAATGCGCATCGATATCCACGTGAATGACAGTGGTGTGATCTCCGGATTGGCCAAACACGTTGAAACTGTTGGCCGCTTCCAAGGCTGCTTTAGCGAATCCAACTGAACTGGCGTGCAGTTCAACGCTGCCAGTGTTCTGCTTGGTGCCGCGTTCCCACATACCGTAGTCTGGTATGCGGTAGGCCCGCTCCAGGTAGAATATCAGATTCTGGAATAGGCTCACCTGACAAGGCAGTGGTGGGGGTGCGTATCCATATCCCAATCTGAGGATTTCTATGATAGGGTGTTGGCCATTCTCAGATCCTAATCCAAGGATTTTTTTACTTTTAGGGTGGCGATTCTTTCATCCCAACTTGTGGATTTCTATGAAATTTTGGAGTGGAAATTCTACATCCCAACTGGTGGATTTCTATGAAATTTTGGAGTGGAAATTCTAGATCCCAACTTGTGGATTTCTATGAAATTTTGGAGTGGAAATTCTAGATCCCAACTTGTGGATTTCTATGAAATTTTGGAGTGGAAATTCTAGATCCCAACTTGTGGATTTCTATGAAATTTTGGAGTGGAAATTCTAGATCCCAACTTGTGGATTGCTATGAAATTTTGGAGTGGAAATTCTAGATCCCAACTTGTGGATTGCTATGAATATTTAATAATAATAGATCCAAATTTTAAAGAATTGCATAAACTATTAGTTTGGCAATTCTAGAATTAGAGAATTTTTTGAATTTTAATAAACCGAAGTCTATGCACGAACCTCAGTTTTGGTGTGAATAATTTCCAAGCCAGAGCTAATCATCTGGATGCTCATGAGTACAAACAGAGCAATGGCATCGAGCTGGTGATGCGGATAGTTGCGAAATTGTTCGTCAACCAGCTCGCCACCGGTCCTATAGTCAAACAGCGTCAATAGGCAGTTCTTTGGACATTGCTGCTCTTTGAATGCCTCCAGTCTGGAAGTCTGGGACATCCAGAAGGCCAACAGCGAGCGCATGCACTTTAACGCTCTCTGACGCAATTCCCAACAACGGCCGCTGTCCCGGTCAGTTTTCCTATAGACTTGAGCCAGAGCCCAGATGCTAGTGGCAATGTAAATATTGTCTCTGGCGTGCCCGGCTGCGGATTGGCGATTGCCGCCGGCCGGATACAACGGGAACAGGCCGCTAATTGGATGCTGAAACACCAAGATGTGATCGGCGCAGCGGCGATAAAACGCGTCTAAAGCGGCATCGTCGTATTTTGGCAGTCCGTTGCTTAAAATAGCGAATACGTCCCTGTCAATGGAGACCGTTAATTTGGCGGCCGCCTCGGCCGCAGCCGGGGCTGCTGGAGTCGAGCCAGAAGCCAGAGGATCAGTTGCCTTGGCAACGTCTACGTCGTTGGACATATTATCGAAGTTTTTGTGTCCGATCTTAAGTCAACAATGAAAGCAAATTCCCGAGTAAAGGGAATCTCTTGACTGGCGGATAAAGCTGGTTCGTACAAAATTTTAACTGAAATCGAAATATAGAATAACAGATTTGCAATAATTCTCTAATTCTCAATCCTAATTCTCTTGGGACCGCAAAAGGGAGCTTATAGCCCACCGGTTCGAGCAGGGCTCGGCAAACTTGTCAGCGTGCGGCCCACGGAGAGAATCTAAAAGCCGATAGCGGGCCGCTGTAGGGATAGACGAGACAAGTGAGGGATGAGACAGAGATGAGACACGGGAGAGATGAGACAGCGGAGAGATAAGGGAGAGAGAGACATGATACTGTAGGTGTTAGAAGGGGCAACGGGCAATGGACTCCTGGGTTAGAGCTTCGGACTTTTGACCCAGAGGTCAGGAGTTCGATTCTAAGCCTAAAGAAGACCGTTTTTTCGTCCTTAAGCAAGACACTTAATTCCCTTGTGCTTCAGACGTTTGCCCAGTTGTAAAATGGGTAGCAGCATCAGCTGGGATAGAAACTAGGGTAGGTGCGAATTCATTCTATAATTAGCCTATAATTATTCCTTGCGCGATTCCCTAAAAACGGTTCAAGTCTAACTGTTCCCAGACAAATTTCAAAACAAATAAATGCTTAGTGAATAATAAAAGCGAAAACAAGCAAAATGAAATGGAATTTTTAAGGACTGGGGACTACCAGAAACGCAGAATTGAAAAAAATGTTGTCCTTATAGCACTGCCGCAGTTTAGCAGTTTTTAACAGATAGTGTATTTATAAATCAAATTTTAAAATACGGAACAGAATCAGTTTTTCGTTTTTTATTACACAGCGTTTGTGTTTTTTGTAACTTTGTAACAAAATTTGCGTTAAAGTTGATCATCTTCCGTTTTTTTGTTTAAATTCCTATTTTACATTTGTTAATTAAACAACGAAGCATTAGTGGGCAGAATATAATTAACACAGTTTCAAAAATACACTACGGCTGGTTTTAGATTAGCAATAAGCAACAAAATAATTATGTGCAAAGCACTAAAAATATGTAGAAAAGAGTTAGACAGAGACAAAGCAATTGGGACAGGGACTAAAAGACAGCAGGAAAAATTGAGAGAGCAGGCAATACAATATAATTATGAATACAAAACATACAGGAAATACCAAGCAGAAAGCAAGCAAGAAAAGCCAAAAGCCAGTAGAAAAGGTGCAGCGGGGAGTTATCAAAGCCACGGATTTATTTATTACAGCGGAGGAAAAAGCGACAATTGAGATTCAAAGAAAACGCCTTATTAGTAAGTGGTGGGTTAGACAAAAAAGTGACACCAAATAAGTAAGAACTGTGATCTTGAAATTCACGAAAAAAGGTGACGATTGACTATATTTAGAATGCTGAAAACTTGTTTTTGCAAACTAGGATGAAAGATAGGATGGAAGGAGAAGATAGGGTGGAAGGGGAAGATAGGATGGAAGGGGAAGATAGGGTGGAAGGGGAAGATAGGATGGAAGGGGAAGATAGGATGGAAGGGGAAGATAGGATGGAAGGGGAAGATAGGGTGGAAGGGGAAGATAGGATGGAAGGGGAAGATAGGATGGAAGGGGAAGATAGGATGGAAGGGGAAGATAGGATGGAAGGGGAAGATAGGGTGGAAGGGGAAGATAGGATGGAAGGGGAAGATAGGATGGAAGGGGAAGATAGGGTGGAAGGGGAAGATAAGATGGAACGGGAAGATAGGATGGAAGGGGAAGATAAGATGGAACGGGAAGATAGGATGGAAGGGGAAGATAGGATGGAAGAGGAAGATAGGATGTAAGGAGAAGATAGGATGGAAGGGGAATATAGGGTGGAGGGGGAAGATAGGATGGAAGGGGAAGATATGATGGAAGGGGAAGATAGGATGGAAGGAGAAGGGTGAAAGGGGAAGAGAAGATAGACAGGATGAGTAAATAAAATATTAGAGTATAAATAGGAAGTAGAGGTTAGAATGGACGTGCAGAATATATCAAAGAGAGGAAAAACAATGCTAAATATAAAGCCGCGATGTAAAAAAATAATTTAATTAAAAATCAGCACGGTTTCGTAAATATGCATACTGCCTAGCAGGAAAACTTTACATTTCAATATGAGCCTTTTAACCTAAAAATAGGATGCTAGCTTTAGAAAAAAACGGTTAATCATTAATAAGTATGAGACCTAAATGCACACACAAAATTTTTAATGACTTTTGAAATGTAAAAATTACAACTTATGCCTTGAAGAAAATGGCCATGAAAGCAAAGCAGTCAGCAAAAAAGCAGAAAACTATTTTAAATTTAAAACAGACAATTACCTTGATTAAAATTTCGACAACAAACCAGCAATTTTTCCTTTAATTTAACGCACAAGAACTAATCTGTTGGCCAGTACGATAAAATAGCGAAATTGAATTTAAACAAAGCAATTCTAGACCTCACTGGGACATTGGGAGAAGAGCCAGGACAGACAGAAAGCAACGAATAAAAAAGCTGCATGCAGATGTGATGACTAGATAATAATACAATACACCAACTTCACGTCAGAGGATAGCTGACAGGAAAGACGACAAAAATTGACGCCACGAGAAGGGAATAAGGGGACGAGCTAGAGGGACGAGACTGGAAAGTAGATAAAAAAATCGATTGATTGATTGATTGGACTAAATTAATTAAACAAAAAAATTAAATAAATAAACAAACGAATGACGATTGTTTGCGAATCTAAAATGAAACCAGTTAGAACATGGCCGAGCATGCACTTCGGTCAGTTTTCAAATGATTCTAAGCAGGCTAGAATAGAAGCAGTAGCCGTAGAAGTCGCCATCAGCCAGACGGCGAATGCTCATAAAACGCAGATAGCCCAGTAGGTTGTTAACGTCTAACATCGCCTCGACGTTAACGCCGGCGGCTGCAGCAACCGAGGCATGCTGCTGCTGCTGCTGACGCTGACCATTTGCAGATGTCGCAGCCGCAGCAACGGCAGCAGCAGCAGCAGCCGCAGCCAACTGATGCTGCTGCTGCTGCAGTTGCTGCGGCTGACGGCGCCTTCGATCGTTCTGTTGAAGCTCGAGAAAATTTGGCTGCTGCAGCATCTGGTGCTGCTGCTGCCGCTGTTGCTGCAGTCGAAACTGGCCGCCGGCAGAAACGGCGCGAATGCTGCGCAACAATCGCCTGGAGCCGACCCTGGGCCAGACCCGAATATTGGAAAATGGCAGACGATCAAGCGGACAGGTTGCGCTACTCTTGGCCCACTCGCGCAGACAGGGAGGACAATAGGAGTGATCGCAGCAGTCCGGGCTGGCGCATTCGCCTACTATGGTCTCCTGACAGATTGGACAGGCGAAGCTGCGGTCAGCGGGTAGCTGCTGGATTACCTTGCCGCCAACCTGGGCGGGGATTAGGAGATAACGAGATAAGTTCAGTCTGTTGGAAGATTTGAGTAAATAATGGATTAGATTAAAGTAGTTATGAAGGTTTCAGGGATTTTAAGGATAAACACACTCAGACTGTGGGGCATTAGGAAAAAAGATTTCGAACATATGTGCGTATTAAAATAAAGAGATTCAGATTCATATTGTTGGGATATTGGGATTCAAATGTTAGGATATTTGGATGAAGAGACTCAGACTGTTGGGATATTTGGATGAAGAGACTCAGACTGTTGGGATATTTGGATGAAGAGACTCAGACTGTTGGGATATTTGGATAAAGAGACTCAGACTGTTGGGATATTTGGATGAAGAGACTCAGACTGTTGGGATATTTGGATGAAGAGACTCAGACTGTTAGGATATTTGGATAAAGAGACTCAGACTGTTGGGATATTTGGATGAAGAGACTCAGACTGTTGGGATATTTGGATGAAGAGACCCAGACTGTTGGGATATTTGGATGAAGAGACTCAGACTGTTGGGATATTTGGATGAAGAGACTCAGACTGTTGGGATATTTGGATGAAGAGACTCAGACTGTTGGGATATTGGGATATTGATTTTTGAGTGATTAGATCATAAAATTATAGATATTCAGATAATCGGATCAGATAATAATATAATATTTTTCTGGAAGATGCAGAGGACTGAAATATCAAAACAGGATGCACAGATCAACGTTAGGTCAGTAGCCCACCTCTCGCCTAACGTAGATAACGGTGAAAGCTCGCTTGCATGTCTCCATTGGACATGCCAGTCGCTTAGCTCCACCGGCCCTCTGCTGCAGCTCCAGCCAGTTGTTGAGACAGATTAAATGAAAATTATGACCCGGACACGACTGCGGACTAGCCAGTTCGCCGCTGAGGGGCTCGGCGCAAAGCGAGCACTGACTGGCGCTGTCTAGGCGAGGCTGGCCGCCTAGTAACACGCAGCGACGCTTTGAACGACGAAGCGCCGGCTTCGGTGAGGCGACCGCCGTAGCCGCCACAGCCGGAGTGCCAGGAGTCGGCGATTTTGGCGATTCGGTACGCGCCAAACGGCGCCGCTTTCTTGACGACGGCGTTGACGACGGCGATGTCGAAGGCGACATCGTTCGCGACGAGAGCTTCGATCGCGTTGACATTGAGACTGGTGTCGACGGCGACTGCAACGTGTGCAGAGGCGAAGATTGCAGCTGCTGCTGCCGCTGTTGCTGTTGGTGCGGCTGAAATAAATGACAGAAAATTATTATTTGAATGATAAGCATTTGTATAATTGTATTGCTTTAGATCACCAACTCATTGGCTATATTTAAATTACAGTACCTTAAAAATACATATTAATTACTAATGGGATTAGCCCGTGAAGGGCTGTATGAACTGATGCATTAGGCATTATTTGGCAACTGAAACGAAACAAAGCAATTCCAACAATTTTGCTGCTACATGCATATGCACAACAGATGTGTATGGAGGCACATATTGACTATAGTAAATTTTATTGACAATGAAGACTTCCTTACTAATCACTTGTAGTCATAAATGTAACTTTACAAAGGCAAAATTTTTTATTTAACTGCATGAGCACCTAAATTTATGCTTCTTATAATCTTGATTAATTATGACTTTTATATGAGCTATCAGAAGTTACCACTTAAATAGCTACTTGATAATGATTACCATTAAAACCTCTATATTTCCATTATGGATGTATGTATAAGTTATAACAAAAACTTATGCAAAATTAAAGCATTTTAAAACATAGGCAAACAAATATTTATATAACACTTTATTCAGATTTATTCTAAGATTTATTCAGAATAATATCTAAAATTCTAGCTTATTCAAGGTCTTACTCCTTTTTGAGACGCAAAATATCATTTTTAACTATAGTATTGTGTATGTTTTAGGACCTTGTCCTAACTATGGTGCAGGCTTTCCTGTGTAGCATGAAATACTTTAGGGCCTATACTTAATTTTTTAATATACAAAAATATCCTTTATACTTAACAATGAATAGGCTTCTTCAATCCCATAAAACTTTGGGTTTTCTGATTGCCAAGATAAAATTCTTGCTAAAAACCCAAGGTGTTTTGGAAGCTGCTCTAAGCCCCTAGCTCCATGCTCTAAGCAATGGAGCTAAAAATATGATTATGCAAGCAGGAAAAACTGAAAACAAAATAGGTCACTAAATTATATCTAATAAGTGCAAATATATACATTTTTGTAAGTGCACACTTCAGATATATTTAAAAATGCTGTTACTAGTAAATCCATGTAAAATTACAGAAACTTACTTTTTGTATATATTTAATTCTATGTACTTATTTGGTTAATGATATAAAAATCACATAGTTCTGTTGGGCAAACCAGAACTCCATCCTGGTCTGTTTGATTTTAAACTTCATCCACTGTCTTCTAGTGGGTTTATGACAATGACCTAATATTTGTTGACCATTGTTGCCAAACTATACATGAAATATTTTTAAGTAGTTGGCACAAGATAGCTTGTAGTTTTTATGAAAAATTCTGTTTGTATGATTAAATAAAGTTATTAGACCTCAAAAAGCCATTAGACCTAGGCCTACCACCCCACTAATACAATAAATAGAATTAATCTTCCATTGGTCCCATGCCTCCATTGAAGGTTAATCCTATTTATTTATTAATAGGATAAATAATAACCACACCAAATAAGCCAAAACTAGAGATTCTCTATGCCCTACTAAGTGTGGTCATTCTGTGATAGGGAAGCCATTCTATAGAAAGTGGTTGAAGATGGAACAAAAGGGTAGCTTCTTTAACTCAGTACTCCTAACAAAAAGCCACATTAACACAGATTTATTATAAATTCGGGTTTATTATAAATCATTTATAATCCTACATATGATCCTATTCTATAGGATTAAAGTTCAAGAAACCTCAATGAGTGTACATAGTAATAAGTGACCCTGATACCGAACAGCTAGCTGCAGAGTTTTTGCGTTGAGTTGTAGTAAAATTTACATAGACCTGCCTGACTGCATTGATCAGTCGGCATTTTTGAGCTTAACTTAAATTTACGCTTTGGAACAGGTTCTAATTTCAGTGCGTAAAACAAATTTGTGATAAATATATTGTAGCAGTACTTTCCCTTTCCGTGTCCTTCCTTGTCCCTTTCTTTTCTTATTTTTTCTTTGCGTCACCCGCTTTTTGTAAGCACTCTAGATTTTTCCTTTTGAATCTGATTGGCTGTTGCGTGTTCAACGACCCTTACCCAATCGCGCGTTAGTGGCTTTCGTACCCCACTAGCGCGTTGTGATTGGTTGGGGACGACTGCTCTCTTGTTGACCCCGCCCTTTCCCCCAGTTGTTTTTCTATTTATTTACTTTGCTGTTTCGCAAAAAAAAGACGCTTACTTTCCCTTTTCTCTATTTGCGAAATTCAAATCCTGCGCACACGGCTACAATATTCACATTTAAGTTTCTACGCTTAAAACAAAAGAAAAAAAGTGACCACTAAACTTTTCCAGCTGCTTCGTTTTTATGTCTTTTCTTCTAATTAGTTACAGGCCACCAACCACGTTTATAACCGACCACTTGTTTAGCGACTTGTATACCGGCTGACAACAAAGTTCCGCATGTTGTACAGCGAACGACAGTCACTTGAATAAAAAATTCAAGATCCTAAAGCAAAATTCATCTTTTTTGCTATTTCAATAAAATGTGTTTTGCCGACGCCTCGATTCTGTTTTCTTTTTCCAAATGACAAACTAAATATATAACTTCTATCATTTTTTATGTAGACGAAACTACAAGCTTGTCGATATTTATGGAGCCGATTTAAAACGAAAAACAAGAGCGAAGCGATATATTTAGCTATGCATTATCAAAAGTAGGCTGGCTCTACAGGCCTTAACTTACAACAAATAAACATTTGAAGTTTTTCTACAACTGAGAAATCTAAGAGTATTGTCCGGTACATATCTAAAAGTGGGGTAGATTGAGACACTGGGAAATAGACTTGATCATTAAACGAAACTTTTTGTTGGGTATATTTTGCTTAGAAAGCAAGAGAATAACAACGTATAAAGATAGGCACATTGATGAATCAAGTACAAACCAAAAACTAATATTTTATCTAATCTAAATCTATCTTAAATTACGAGCGTACAAAAGATTGAACTCGCATGCAATCTTTTTCTCACTTGTACGCTTTAAAAGAATGAATACGAACGAAGGAACAAATTTTTCACAAATTCTGCTTTACATAAGGACAAGTATCTGATTTTTAACCAATTAGTAACCATATTACTTTGCCAAGCAATATGTCAAGGAGCATTATGCATGCCGAAATTATATAACTGAAAACTTTAATCGAGCGATATTTAACTTAAAACTGAATGGCAAGAGTGCAAGCGCACTTTCGGATACAATTAGTCTATGGTAGAAAGATTCTGGCGGTGCTACACGCTTCAAATTTGCTGCTTGAGATTTTTATTTGTACCTTTTTGTTTAGCATGAGAGAAAGTAAGTGATATCCACACGCATAGGAAGTTAGTTGTGCAAGAATCTAATTTAAAGTTAATGAAAAAGACACTACAGTCGAGTAATTTCAAATGGACAGGGGACTACTAACAGACTAAGAGACGATATGTGGATCTCGACTTTGCTTTGAATTATTAAATTTTTAAGCACTTCTGAAGCAGCTTAAAGTCTAAAATTCCACATCACAAAACGGTGGATCTGGGATGATGGCTGCTGATCCTGAGGATCTGAGATAGT
This sequence comes from Macrostomum hystrix, assembly GCA_950097015.1. Lineage (NCBI taxonomy): Eukaryota > Metazoa > Platyhelminthes > Macrostomidae > Macrostomum > Macrostomum hystrix. Next base: position 1,668,892 of record CATNEN010000008.1, read on the forward strand.
GGCTGCCGATCCTGAGGATCTGAGATAGTGGCTGCCGATCCTGAGGATCTGAGATAGTGGCTGCTGATCCTGAGGATCTGAGATAGTGGCTGCCGATCCTGAGGATCTGAGATAGTGGCTGCTGATCCTGAGGATCTGAGATAGTGGCTGCCGATCCTGAGGATCTGAGATAGTGGCTGCCGATCCTGAGGATCTGAGATAGTGGCTGCTGATCCTGAGGATCTGAGATAGTGGCTGCCGATCCTGAGGATCTGAGATAGTGGCTGCCGATCCTGAGGATCTGAGATAGTGGCTGCCGATCCTGAGGATCTGAGATAGTGGCTGCCGATCCTGAGGATCTGAGATAGTGGCTGCCGATCCTGAGGATCTGAGATAGTGGCTGCTGATCCTGAGGATCTGAGATAGTGGCTGCTGATCCTGAGGGTCTGAGATATTGGCTGCTGATCCTGAGTATTTGGGATGGTGGCTGCTGATCCTGAGGATCTAGGCTGGTGGCCGCTGGTCCTGAGGATCTGGGCTGGTGGCTGCTGATCCTGAGGATCTCGGATTATTTCAGCTACCTGTCACTTGTTACCTGAATATTTTGAAGGGTTTATGGCTGACAATGAAGAGCGCCCATAGGTTGTTGTAACAGTAAAATCAGATTTTATCATTTTCTATCTGCCAATGTCGAGCTCCAAATAGCTTTTAAAACGTCAGATGAAGTTTTTCTAAATTAAATATTTAAACAACAAAGCTAAAGACGATCGACATTCTACTTTCGCTAGGTAAATATCCATAGAGCAGCTGTCAATTATTATGTATCATAGGGGCTGTCAGTGAGCAGCCGCGCCAGAATTCTGGTGCACCTTAATGGCCGCCAGAACTTTATCGGCAGCCTCCGGAATTCTGGTGCCCGGACCGAATACTTCGGCTACGCCGCAGTGTTTCAAGAATTCATAGTCCTGCGGCGGAATGACTCCACCAGCGATGACAACAATGTCTGAGCGGCCCTGCTCGCGCAGCAGTTTGATTAGCTCCGGGATCAGGGTCTTGTGGCCAGCCGCCAGGCTGCTAACGCCGATAGCGTGAACATCGGCATCAACAGCCTGTTGGACAGCTTCGGCCGGGGTGGAGAACAGCGGACCGACGTCGACATCCCAGCCGAGGTCGGCGAAACCGGTGGCAATCACCTGGAATTTGTTCGTGCTTAGGAAAAATTTTAAACAGACGACGAGACATTCGAATCGAATCGAGACTTCGAGACTATTCGATTCGAGACTATCGAATTTGAAGCATAGTTTCTCACGCCGATTACATAAAATAAATTGCTAGAAGCTGTTTAAGTTCGTGACATTCAACCAACCTTTCCGCCGCGATCGTGGCCGTCCTGGCCCAGCTTGGCCACCAGGATGCGCGGCTGTCGGCCTTCGGCCTTGGCGAAATCGCGCACCCGGGCCATGATAGCGTCCAGCTGCTCGCTGTGCCCCATTTCTGACAGGTAGGCGCCGGACACCAGGCGATCGTGAGCGACATGACGGCCGAACACAATCTCCATGGCGTCGGTGATCTCGCCGATGGTGGCACGCTGTCTGGCGGCCTCAATAGTCAGTGCCAGCAGATTGGCGCCCTCAGAACGGCAGCCCTCGGTTATGTCGGCCAGAGCCTGTGTTGGGGGGGAAGGGAGCAAAGTATATTTATAGTCCAGATGAGCAAGTCTAAAATCTTAAATCATGCGCTTCTAGGTTAGTGCCTCACCTTTTCAACTGCGACCTTGTTTCGCTTCGCCCGAACACGCTGCACCCTGGCCTTCTGAGCCTCCAGCACCATTGTGTTGTCGATGACCAATACTTCAACTCTCTCCTTCTCGGCCTGATCCGGTGGCAGGCGGTACTTGTTAACGCCGACAATCACCTCGTGACCGCCGTCGATCCGAGCCTGTGTTGGCATGCATGGCTTTTTTATAGTCATTGAATTTCCTCAAATGGAACATTGGAATTTGGAATTGATTGGGATTCGATGGAATTGATTGGGATTCTATGGAACTGATTAGGATTCTATGGAATTGATTGGAATTCTATGTAATTGATTGGAATTCTATGTAATTGATTGGAATTCTATATTATTTTTGGAATTCTATGGAAAGTCATGGAATCTTAGAGAAAATTTGGAATGGAGTCTTATAGCATTCTGGGAACGTAATGTTCGGGGAGTTTTTATAATTATCTTCTATGCAGTTCAATAAACTTTTAATGGCATTTCATAGAAATTTTTGGAATTTCAACGGAAATTTTTTAAAACTTTCCACGGAATGGAATTCAATGGAACATAGTCAGGAATCTCTTTGGGATTCCTGGAATGGAAGAATTTTAATGACAGAATTATAGTTTACAAAAAATCGGAATTCATCAGCTAAGAGATATATCAGACACAGAATGAGTAGAATTAAATTATTGAAGAAATGTATTGCGATAAGGAATTAAAAATTGGCAAATTGAAAACACAATTCAGCGGTGAACTCAGCTGTCAATCAAACTTACCTGTTTTTTAGCGGCGGCCTCTTCAATCTGGAGCTTCGGAATGCCGTCGGCCACAGCCTTGGCCATGCCGCCGTGCGACTCAATCTCCTGGATGAGCTTGAGCGCCCTGTCGTAGATCTCGTCGGTTAGAGCCTCCATCATGTAGGAGCCGCCCCAGGGATCAATGACGCGCGGTATGCCGGTCTCCTCCTGAAGAATGATTTGCGTGTTGCGAGCGATGCGAGCAGAGAATCTGGTCGGCAGGCCCAAAGCTTCGTCGAATGAGTTGGTGTGCAACGACTGGGTGCCGCCAAACACGGATGCCATTGCCTCCACCTGAGTGAATTGTAGCAAATTTTATGTCTGGTTTCTCATTTTATCTGTGATTGGAAATTACTATTATAATTAACTGATCAGTGGTAACAAACCGTAGTCCGGATAATGTTATTGTATGGATCCTGTTCAGTCAGGGACCAGCCAGAAGTCTGCGAGTGGCAGCGCAGCAACAGGGACTTATCCGACTTGGGCTTGAAGTGCTCCTTGAGCAGGTTGGCCCATAGACGCCTGGCAGCCCGTAGCTTGGCGATCTCCATGTAGAAGTTCATGCCGATGCCCCAGAAGAAGCTCAGCCTGGGAGCAAATTCGTCAATAGTCAGGCCGGCCTTGATGCCGGTGCGGCAGTACTCAAGGCCGTCGGCAATTGTGAAGGCCAGCTCTTGGATAGCATCGGCACCGGCCTCCTGTCGTACGCGGAAGTAAACCAATATTAACTATAAGCTCCTATGTACTGTGGGGGGAGAGTGGCACAGCTGTCTTTTGCCAAGCGCAGCAAGTTGGTCTCTAAACTCGATTCCGCGGCGAGGCCACATTCATTCATTTGGGGCGCAGCCGTGGAGAGAAGGCTTGGGGGCTTTTCGTGCAATTTACGCCATTAAGGGCCAACGTCCAAGGCACAGTGAAAGTGTACACAGCCTGACAGCCCCTAAGTCAGGGGCAGATGACTCCTGTGTGCTCAGGAGTCAGCGGAATGGGCGGAATTGCTTCCTCGCTGGCTGCGGATCTGGCTCTCAATATGGGCTGCCGGGTGCCAGATCCTAAGATAAGAGTTACCACAGCAACGCACACATGATCAATTGAATATTTGCATACTAAAGAAATTTGATCGCTCACCTGCATGTGATAACCGGAGATGCTGATGCAGTTAAACTTGGGCATATTCTTAGAGCAATAGCTGAAAATGTCGGCGATAACGCGCATACTGGGCTCCGGCGGGAAGATGTAGGTGTTGCGAACCATGAACTCTTTGAGAATGTCGTTCTGGATGGTGCCGGACAATTCCGACTGCTTGGCTCCCTGGAGCAAATAATTAATTCGAGATAGCAGATATTCGATGGATTATAGTTTACAGCGAATGTAGCTAAATACATTATTGGGGCCTGTAGCCTAGTGGTTTAAGCGTCGGACTCACGTCGGGATTCGAACCCCCGACCTTAAAGTCGTGAGTCCGACGCTCTAACCACCAGGCTACAACCTCAACTGTGTCCTTTGGCAAGATAGTTAATTCTGAATTGCTTCTGAGCTGTGGTAATTGAGGGTGGGTTTTTAATAGTAATATCATATAATAATACTATTAATACTTTAAGGTCGCTTAGTCAGACTATAAGATTTATATAATGTCGGATATTTAGATACGCACGTATAAATAAAGCGATAAATCTAAATAGACAGGTAGATATTAATGTAGTTGGACATCCAGATAGGCAGGTAAACATTAAATTAGACAAAATTATATTACAATCAATAAGAAAACAGAAGCTATCCATAAGATGACTGGCTTACCTGTTCCTCGGCGGCCACAATATAGAAAGCGAGCACTGGCAGCACGGCGCCATTCATAGTCATAGAAGTTGAGATCTTATCCAGCGGAATAGAATCGAACAGGATCTTCATATCCTCGACAGTGTCTATGGCCACACCGGCCATGCCAACGTCGCCTTTAACGCGCGGATTATCGCTGTCGTAGCCGCGGTGAGTGGGCAGATCGAAGGCCACGCTCAGACCCTGCTGACCGGCGGCGATATTAGCCCTGTAGAATTTATTGCTCTCCTCTACAGTACTAAAACCGGCGTATTGTCGAATTGTCCAAGGCTTCTGGGCGTACATAGTCGGATAGGGGCCGCGAGTGAAGGGAAATTTTCCTGACACCTCCCTAGGAACGTTAGACACATCGTCCTTAGTATATATTGGCCGGATAACAATACCCTCAGCTGTGCGCCAATTCAATTTTGCTGGATCTTGGCCTTTCAGCTGCTTCTTGGCTAGGGCAGCCCAGTCCTCTGGTACTTTGGCTTGGCACAGGCAGCGAATTGGTTGGCCGGCACTCGCGCTGCTGCCACTGATGGCAGCGGAGCGGAAGCTCACGATAGTGCGTGAGGCAGATAATAGGCGCATCTTTTAGCTTAGTGCTGCTTGTCTGCGATAGAAAGCAATTGAGATTGGCTTATGGAAGGAAGTTGTGTTAAGGCAACCTCTGGGCCAAGTAGTCTCTTTAATATCTATCCACTACTTGTGCCTGTCAACTTTCTGTCCTAAAATTTTGCATCTACTTTATCTAAGATGCCAATAATACATATATCAAGATAAACAAATAATTATTAAAATGCTTTAAAAACTATTCAAATTTTAATTAGGAGCAGAAACATGACATATTCAAATAGATAATGTAGCCAAAATAGAAAATATCTTACCATAAATTAATATTTTGTTAGCTGCAAATACAGAACTGTAGCAAATTGTGTAGATTCTATTAACTCATAATTTGCAATTGACACATGGCAAGTGAAAATGGGCATGATTGTGTTGTATGCCCTCTCTATCTTTCCACTCCTGTTTTTCTCTCTGAGTATTATTTGGGTTAGGATTGGCTAGTCTATGTTACTAGGGTGAGGCTTAAGCTGAGCCCTGGCCTAGGCCAGTCAAGACTTTCATTACACATATGGATTTCAAGGACTACTAGGAATAGAAGGATGGGAAACTCCACTTCTTAGAAAAAAAATTAAAGGCAGGTTTTTTCAAATCAATACATTATCAAGATAGGAAATTTTCTATTTTTCATATTTAAATGGTGACTGCTTTTGATTGGAAGCATATATAAAGCAGTTATCTATATACGAGGGGTGTCCAAAAAGTAGTGATACTTTTGCTCGTACAGCCTTACTGCATGCTTGAAAATCAGCAAGTTTGGTGTTGTTGGAAAGCGAAAAATATCAGCTTTAATTTGACTGCAAACATTTAACAAAAACACAACCTATAACAAAGTTATGAATAGAAACACACAACAAGGTCAGCCATAGAGTTACAATGAATTTATGCATGGTGTAACAGGTCAAGAAGTTTCGACAGTTAGTATGACTCATCATCATCAGGGAGGGAAGCTTTCTCGACATAATTACCCCCCGATTGCACGCACTTCTCCCAGCGACGAAACAAGTGATCAATTGCATCTGCGTAGATCTGTCGCGGAATCACGTGCAAAAGTACTCTGCGGACTTCCTGTTCCAGGTGATCACGGCTGACATGGACACGGCCCCTCAGGTGGCGCTTCAATTGAGGGAAAAGGGCAAGATCAGAGATGAACCGTTGATCGTGGCGTGTCGAGTCTGTCAGCAATCTCACGAACTGTCATTCTGCAGTCTTCTTCCAGCAGATCAAGAATCCGGTCAGCCAAAGCCTTTGAGCTTGGTGTAGATGGCCTTCCTGGCCTTGGCAAGTCAGCCAAATTTGTTCTTCCTGACTCAAATTGCTCGACCCATCTGTACACCGTCATGCGACTTACTGCTTCAGCTCCGTGAATGCTGCACAGATGATGGTAAATCTCCTGCCCACTTTTCCCAATACTCCATAGTGTGTGAATTGCGTGTCGCTGTCCTTCCTTTGAGCGCACGTCCATAACTGTCAGTTGAACAGAATCTGGTCTTGAAAAAGCAAGCACTTGTGAAAGAAAAATGAGCTGGCAGTGCAGAAGCAGGCAGGCAGGCAGAAGCAAGCAGGCAGTGCGAAGAAGACTTAGCCACAATTTACCACAGACAAAAAAGCAACCCTCGTACGCTCGTAAAATGCTATCCCAGTATTTATTGGTTTACATTTATTGATTTGTTAAGCTCTAAAGCTTCATGAATCTTTGAGGCAGATAAAAACTCAACAAAGTCAACCATACAGTATTTTTGTAAGTCTATGAGCAACCCTTGCTCAAATAGACAGTGATAACTTTTTTAAAAAACAACATATGAGGATGATTTTTTAGTCAAATTAAGGCTGATATTTTTCGCTTTCCAACAACACCAAACTTGCTGATTTTCAAGCATGCAGTAAGGCTATACGAGCAAAAGTATCACTACTTTTTGGACACCCCTCGTATATAAAAGTGAAAACTCTGTCTGTGTGTGTGTGTGTGTGCAACATTTTGTCTTTATAGACGCCGAAACCGCTCAACCAAATCGCACCAAACTTTGCACATACCTAAAACCACCTACGCTGAGTGCAATAGGCTACTCAAATTCCCGAAAAATCATTTCCTTCCTGCTCAAAAGTGCAAAAAACTGCTCAAAAATCGTCAAAAAATCACTCAATTCGACATATCGTCGCCCCACTTTGTCAGATTTTCTCCAAATTTGATCCACTTACACTTTACATGTTTTCCAACAATGCTGTCAATTTTGAACATCTCTACTCAATCCAGAGCAAAGCTGCATCATCTCAAAGTGAGTCACTTTTTGTTTTCCGAGGACAGCCACCCCAACTCCCCTCCGCCACTCTGCGGGCCAAATTTTATTACAGCCACCCCCTCCCTTCCCCGGGCGCCGAAGCCCCAGACTGTACTCGTTTTGATATAACTTTTCAAGCATGTTGCTCTACCAAATGTTATAAAGTTTTGTACATTGATCCTCATAGGGTTTTCTTTACTAAATAACCTATTATGAGTATAAAATTGAATACATCACAGACTAGTAAAATTAGCTTGATCCTATACTTGTTTTCTTGTTGCAATCAAGTATAATTACATTACTTAGTATTAGCCTCCTCCTAGCTTTAACAGTAGGATTACCAAGCCATTTTGCCACCCGTTTTTATACCAAGGGGGGGATTTTCAGGGGGACCTTCAAATCAACAAGTGGCACCAATTTACAGAAAATTTACAGAAAATTCACTTTAGGGACTCCATAGTCAGCTGGTGCCACTTGTTAAAGGTCCAGCAACTCCGTCTAGATAAAGGTCAGTGACTGCCGAAGTCAGAGATGATGCAAGCACATTTGGGTGACATGCTGATAATGTTTGAAGGTCTGGAAAGGCCGCACTGAGGCGCATTGTAAATTTGTGTATAGGGGTGTATGAAATACACTAGCTCTTATGGGAAAAATCGGACCTTCGGCCAGAAACCAAGGACTACTAAACAACACAGGACGTTGCAATCGCGTTTTGTGCAAATTTTTCAGAAGGCTGGTTAAATGAAGCTAAAAGTCTATGGCATATGCTTTATTATATAATAAATTCACGTAGCTCAAGAGGAACGCATATAGTTTAGCCTTTTACTTTTAGTTGTCCTAAGTCTGCTTTTCTATCTCAGTTCGTTATCAGTTTTTTAGTCCTGCAGAAGACAGATGCTAGCGTGATTTCTTTGGTTTTCGCATCATGCCAAGAAAGTGCTGCGTAAAAGGCCGCAAGAGCAACTACGACAGTGGAGAAAGATGTACTGTCTATAGTTTCCCGCGGGACGAACGAGAAGCGAGCATTTGGATGACGGATATGCCGACATACTCATCGGTAAGCATCAAAATGTTAACTATATAAACAGAATGTGTAAACGGAATGTTTTTATGTCACCCTTTTTTGTAATTGACCGTTGTGTTAATCGTACACAGAAAGCAACCAAGTACATGGGTGTTTGTAAAAAGCACTGGCCTGAGAACGCACGGATGCTCAAGGTGAAGATCAATCACACACGTCCGATTGATCCACCATCTGTGTTTCATTGCGGTCCAGCCAGTTCCTTTCGTCAGACAGTGTCCAGTAAGTTAGGACAAGGTTTCTTACTACTGACATGAGTTGAGTTATACTGTTTGCCTATTACATGACTAATATTACCTTTCAGAAAAATTGAGGCGCTCAAAGCAGCGCGGTGTTCTTAAATGAGCGCAATCGCTCGCCTGATGAGCTCTCTACATTCAATGCTGCTGATAAAATCGTCTCATGGGCGAATTTCCTCCTGACTGCTTTTACACTCAGTTTTGTTTCGAGTGGAGAATGGATGGCGCAGCGGGAGGAGTTCAGAGTCAATTTCTTCATTGTACAAGAACAACAAGTTCAGCAGTCCGTGTGTGTTCATTGCTAGGCAAGTAGAGCTATGTTTTACGTCATCTGCCAACACAATATATGAATCTAAAGACATTCTAATGTCTGCAAGTTTGTACTTTTCAAGCCATCAGAGCTACCGTGTCTGCAGAAAAACCTTTCACCTACCGCATCCTGCGACATTGAGAAGACATCTTGGAGGTCTCGGCATAGTGGGGTCAGACAGTGATTGTATAAAGACTATTGAGGCTCAATTTCAGCACTATACACAAAACCAGCGATACTGTTCAATCATTTTTGACGAGGTTTATGTCAAACCATCTCTACGCCTCCGAGGTTGTCCTGTCATTGGCTCTGCAGAGGAAGCCCCTGACCAGCAAGCACGAACTGTTCTGGCTATAATGGTGAAGCCATTCATGGGTGCATCTGCATTTGTTGCCCGGTTGGTACCAATCTTCAGCCTACAGGCAGAGTTGTGGCACAATCAAGTGGTTCGCCTCATTGGAATCATTAAGCAATTCGGAGGCACAGTAGTCAGCCTAATTTGCGACAACCACTTTACCAATCAGCGGTGCTTTTGCTTGTTCCAATCTGGCGATTTGAGGCCATGGATAGTGCAAAATCCGATAAATGCGAACCAACCGCTATTTTTTCTATTTGACACTGCATGTGCACCTGCTAAAAAACATAAGAAACAACTGCGGTACAGAATTCGTAAAAATGTTCATTTATTACACATTTTGACTCCTAAAATATTTGCCTGAAAGTTCCTATTGAGCTATGTGCATATATTAATAAAGCATATGCCATAGACTTTTAGCATCATTTAGCCAGCCTTCTGAAAAATTTGCACAAAACGCGATTGCAACGTCCTGTGTTGTTTAGTAGTCCTTGCCAGAAACATTGAATATCTTGATGGTCTGAAGAGCTGGTGACTTGTTTCTTGTTTCAGAAGATGAGCAACAAAAGTTGGCCCATGTTCTTGAGTTTCATGTGCTTGCATTGTTACATTTGGGTGCAGCAAAAAATTGTCAGGGGGGATTTCCCCCCCTTGTTAGTTCTACTGTTAATAGAAAAAACACTTACTTATTATTATTTTTATTTATTTATTTATTTTTATTATTCATTTTAATTTTTTAAATGCTTTTTTTACAAGACCTACAAGCATCATTTAGCTAAATAAAAATTTAATTATGCTAGTAAAAAAACAACAGCTAAAAAGTCTTAAGTTGGGCTCATTAAGAATTAATAGCCTAGCTATAAAATAACTCTAAAAAATTGACTATGAATTGGAACTTTATAAGTATAGAAAATTGGGTAAATATCACATTTTTTGTAGTAAACTTGATAACATTTGGTAGAGCAACAAGTTAGGCAAGTGATTTCAAAAGAAAAGTTTTGTATTTGCTTCTAATCAAAAGATGTCACTTTTTTAATCTGAAAAAAAGAAACTTTCTTAGGCCTATCTCCATAATTTTTTAAAATTAGAAACTTAAAATTAAAACATAGATTCCTATCTTTCTACTCCTAATTGTCCATGATTGATTTACTAGGGGCCAGATAGGCTAAGGTGTCTATTGAACACTTAGTCTTGAGGAGGCCATTCTGATGACCAATCCTATACTTTTATTTCTATTTAAGTTAGCCCTAACCTAACACTAACATTAAGTGCCATCTTGAGCCTGTCAAGTCTGGCCTTGCCCTCATTTGACCTTTGCTAGTACACTAAGGGCCTAAAAACAATTGCCACCTGTTTAGAAGTTGAGTAGTTGAAGCTGCCATTCGTTTTAATATAAATTGCAAAGACCTGGACAGGGGAACATTTATTATCAGGGACATAGGATGTCTGGGTGTTGGGGACCAGCCTTCCCAGTGTTCTTTAAAATTTTAAGTCAACAACAAACAACAATCACAACAAGGCAAAAAGTAGGCCTACAAATGGCATACAGCCAGGGCCTTGTTAAAATAATACTGCAGCACATAGTTGCCACCTTCATGACTAGGCCCTATTTATGTTTTATCATTTGTAGTATAAAATGCTGCTACATTATTTACATACATTTCCTTCAATAAAAATAAAAAAATTAGATTTTTTTAAAGTATACATGGATAAAAAAGTATACATGGACATTAGAAAATAACTTATTAGTAAAGTACAATAGACAATCACATAAATGAAAATGTTATGTTCATTTTTAGCTTGTACAATTAAGTATGATATTATGATAAAAAAACAGAATAATCGACTATCTTATGAACACCACGTTGTGTACTAAAAAATTGGTGACCCAAAATTGCCATATTGGTGCTTTTATCCACCAATTCGTTTTGTTGACTGACGGATTAATCTGGAAAGATCCACAATTGAACCTTGAAGAACATAGAATTTTGCCCCTGAAAATCTAAATATTAACCTCTTTGTAACTTTTCGGCAACAAGTATTAAGAGCAATTGCTATTACTTTCAGATTTTATGCTGTCTTTTGTTGTAATGAAAACGACCGCACGATAAGTCTGTAGTACGTAAATTTGAAATCAACTTTTCATTATACCCATTTTAAAAAGAAAGTGAAGCCAGGCGGACCACTAAATATTGTTTCTTGTTTTAGTGCTGTTAATAGTGAGTAATTAGTAGCCCAGGACCAAACATTGCTTAGTATATATTTTTTCCTTCCTCTTCCTCTGGACACAATCCAGAAAATGTTCACTTGACTACACTGCTGTTGTACTAATATCATATATATAATTGTCATATATTTGTCGTTTTTCAAGTTGCGTAATTGATCCTCTGTCACTTTTGTGCAATATATTTTGGGGAAGTTAGGCAAATAATCAAAGCAATCAAAATAATTACGTAGTTTAAAATATGTGATAGTCCGGATAACAAAATCTTCATTTTTAAGGCTGTATATTATGGACATTTCCGTATCAGTAGGAATATAAGTAAATATCTATATTACTATGTTAATTTAAATAATGAAAAATTTTATAATTTGCATAATTACAGGACATATATCTATGCTGATTAATAAATCATTGCATGTCGCATGTGAATTTATTGGTTAAGGATCAAAATACGAGTATGTAATTTTGCTAGAAAAAAGGTATAATTAAAGTCACAGTTAGACAATAAAATTGTTGCTACAATCAAACCAAAAACTCATGATTATGTAATAAGCTTGATTCTGTGTAAAAGTCATTATTAAGAGTATCGAAGAGTAACAAAAATGTGAGTAAGTACTGGTAAGTCAATAAAGCTAACAATAAAAAGTATCACTAGCATCTTCAGGTTGAAGACTAAGACTCGCAATGCTGCGAGTATTAACTTGAACCGAGTGCAATATAATTTCAGTTTAAAATAAGTGAAAATAGTAATTTAGAGTGCTATGAGTGAATAGAGTGCTGTGAAGGCTAACACAGCTGGCTTCTCGAAATTGTATCTCAAGTGCAGTCGTTTTCCTTTGGAAGCGGGCAGCATAACTTCATAGAAGTCATTTCCTGCTCTGCTGCAATAGTCTCGAATGCTGCGACTCTGCATCTGCTCATAGTTCATGTGCTTCCGGCACTTGTGGAGGCCCCACAGCCGAGCTGCCTCGTTGTTGTCCAGGAATTTGAACACGCCCGGCTGGTTCTTGGACCAGGCCAGACAGCTTTGACCTTCTAGGAGCAGCAGAAGGGGAAGCATCGACGGGGGACGAAGCTGTGGCCGCGGCCGTCTGGCCCGCTTGGCAACCCGGCTAGAAGCCTTGGATCTACGGAAGCCAACTGTAAGAGAATGTCAACAGTGAAATTGCAATCTAATTTAAGCGAGCTGTGTTTGAAATTCGCGAAAGTTATACCAATCTGAAACAATTGAGAATGAACTGACAAATCACAATTGTGAGCATTTTGAATGAGTGTCTATTTTTAGAAATTCATGAATGAAAGAATATACTCGTAGAATTACTCATATACGTGTCTGTGCTTGAAAATTTTGAAAGGTCAATATAGTGCAATATGAAGTTTAAGTAGACATTGCAAAGCATCTTAGAGTGGGCGGTGCTTGCGCATATCCTCATTGTTCTAACTCGTTATTTTTCGGCTCAAAAGCGTCTCGTCATTTTTTAAATGGCTCATAATCATTGAACATGGCGACAGTGTCCATGGACTTATCAGCTGTACATAGCCGCGTGACTAAAGACTGGCTTACTCAGTTTGATTGATAGAAAAAGAAAAATGCCATCATATTTAGATTCAAAAAATTCCTGCTATTTATTATTAAAATTTGTTAGTGTAACAAACATAAACAATATAAACAATAACTATTTGCAGTGGCTTGTGATTACTAACACATTAGTTGACGATAGTCAACCCGTAGCCATCGTAGGAGGCATAAAACACTCAATCCCTTTTACAGAAAAATGATAGGACAGGGTAAATTGATAAGCATAGTTTACAGAGACCAAAATGAAAGTGCAGAAACTAACTAATTTTCAAGGACAACTAAAGTAGAAATGTTAAGTCCATCACTGAAGTCAGCCTGGCGGACTGCGTTAGAAGGCGATTCGATTTAAGCACCTGCCAAAGTGCCTCTGACAGCCGAGTTCCCATCTGGCCGCCTTCTCAGCTGTGATGACGAGGCCGACTGCAGGAGACCAAACTCAGTCGCAATCGCCATGCACACCGGGACATTTGGCCCGCGTTGCGTTGTCACAGTTCGCCGAATAGGACGGCCTTTCAGCGCACGACCCTGAGAGCACCTGGTCCAGAGATTGAACCCGGTCTCGTCCAAGAAGACAGTGCGAGTCTCTTGAGCCAAATTCAGCATGAACATGGCGTACTCGTGCCTGGCTTCGATATTTGCCTCAGAATTTGTCCTCACCCTCACGTCAGTGCCTTTGGCAGCCAACTTCACGGTGTATAGCAGACCGTGCAGCATTCGTCCACGCACTTGTAGCTGACTTGCGGCTTTTCCGGAAACTGCTCGGCCAGACGTGAGGACATTTCCTTGAGTGTGAGGAAGGGATTTTCCTCCAGCGTCTCAGTCAGGAAGTCTCTCATCGCGTTGTCAGCCTTGAACTTTTCTTCTCTCCGACCGCCACGAGGTAGGAATTCAACTCTGCCATGGAGGCGGAACTCCGCAGCGATCCTAAAGGCGGACGCTCTCTTGATCTTGAGAATTTGAGCGGCAGCTAGGATGGTTGATCCATTGTTTACTGCGTCGATCAGACGCTGACACTGTGGTGCCATCACAGTGAAATCCAAGGGGTCAGATGCAACCCAAGGGGTGAGAAAGAGAGCAGGCTGAGGGTCAGAGGTTTAGAGCGATATCTGAAGGCTTTCACTCCCGGTCTCATATTGAGCGTCTTATTCTCATTTTGATATTTCATTTTTAGTCTATGGCCAAGCCATCCCTGCAGCCAAGACTGGGCTTGCTCTGGCCGTGGCTAGCCTTCTGGCCTTGCTTGCGATCCTATGCAGTCGTATTTTGAATGTCTAAAGTCTTATCTAGAGCGCCAAAACCGATATAGAAGTATGCTGCTTGATCTGTATGTAGGTATTTTCGCGAAAATACGGATATGTTGACAAACGATGGTAAATGCATATTTTTGTGAATGTTGAACTTGAACTTGAACTTGAAACTTGAATTAGCATGGCTATGTTGTTTTCGCGAAATAGACATAGACATTTTATCTATTAGTATTAAGGTTGAAGTATCGATTCAATCCAGCTCGAATGCAAATCAATGTTGGAGGTGCGTAGAACAGACCCTCCTGTGTTCTTAGAGTTGAATAAAAGAGGCGCAGATAGTTGTTCAAAATAGTTGGTGGTACTCGCACCAGATCAGACGACAGTTGCTTATCAGTCAAAAACGTTTGGAACCGCGCCACTGCGTCTTCCATCTGCCTCGCAGATGATTTTGGTATTCCTTCACGTTCAATCTCTCTAAGTTCCTCGAGCGCATCTTCATCGAGGTCCAGGATTTCTTCCGCATCTAGCCTTCGAGCAAACTCGCCACTTAGTTCCTCCAGATAACGTGTTGCAGATTCCGAAGTCACCCAGTTCAGCTCTTCAGTTGATAATGCGCTGACCAGTTGATCGGGTAGATTTGCTAAGTTCAACATTTTAACACTCCTGTATTAAAGATCTGTTGTCCCTCTCATTCTTATTTAACGAAGTTCTCTCGCTCCTCACTCTCCTTATAGTCTATGGCGCATATACCCATCAACCAATTGGAAACAAACTTAGACCATAGACATTCCAACATCTCTAACATAGGGCCCGCTAATTTCTGCATTGTCGCCCGGAATTTTCTTGCATTGCTTAAGTTACTGACAATATGATTAACATAGAATTTTGCTAGTAGTCAATGCATAATTTTTCGGGCGCTTGCGCGCCCTCAAAATTCTACATTGACAACTACAAAATTCTATGTTAATGTTACATTGCTGAATAATATTCATTAATGTTTCATCGCGAAAAAAAAGTGCTACTTGAATTAGCACTACTTCCACCCGCTAAAGGACATATTTTCGCAAACAAAGGCAAATGGGAGTCTTTTTTAGCGAATGTATAACTTAAAGTAGTCTTAATGTTTATTTTTTTGATGGTAATAAGGACGAATTATATTTACGATAGCGTATATAAGTTGTCGAATTAAATTGTAACTACTTTATACGACAATGCTTACTATTTCATATGGTATTTTCGCTAAAGTTTGCCGCTTAATAGTTACGTAGGTATATTTTCGAGTATATTTTCGCGAAAATACTGATATGTTGTCGAACGAGGGAAAATGCAGTATTTTACCATAGACATTTCACCGAGTAGTTTTTCTGCAAATTGCGAAAAGTATTGATGAATGCTATTCATGAAGGTATTTTCGAAAAATAATAATAACGAGTTCTAAATGGAAAGTAAATACAGTATTTTGCGAAAAAACTGATATGTTCTTAAACGAAGGTAAGGGCAGTATTTTTGCAAAAGTTCTTGAAGTAGCGTGCATGGCTACATCTTATGGTATTTTCGCAAAAGTACATACGTATTCTCAGACGAAGTGTCAATTGTACTTTTTTACCATAGACACATTTAGTATTTCTGCAAATTGCCAAGAGTCATGAATTTACTTTTTTCGCAATAAGACTACTGTGTATACTATATTGAATACTTATAAAGGAAAAACAATGGCAGTTTTTGCGAAAGTACTAACGATAGGATGACGAATATATTTTTCGCAAAAATGCTGATATGCTCTCAAAGAAGTTAACGGCAGCATTATGCAGCAGGCAGTACTCAAAGAATTTATGATTATTATTTTCTCAATATTTTTGCGAAAAACATTGCCTAAAACGCAAACGCCTTTGAGTACGGTAAAAATGATGTATTTATGCGAAAGTACTTTGAGTATCTGTGATGAATATTTCTAATGGTAATCAAATAACCAAATAAGACTTTGTTGATTGCTTGAACTATATTAAGCAATGATTGCTTAAAATATATTAACTTATTTATTTGCTTATTATTTACGTCAGAATTTGCAAATTACAACTTGTGTACTCATGTACGAGTTAACATTTATTAAGCCAACACGGGTGCTACTGACAGCGATCAATGTTCTGACTGAGAAGTAGATGGTATGGCAGACGATGCATTTTTTGGAATTGTAGAGTTGTAAAATATGTTTTTGCTTAACGCGCTACTTAAAGTAATGTCACAAGGAAACCTCAGCCATAACGTTTAATCTAATTTTAGAAATGAGTCATGCGCTATTTTTAGAAACAAAGTCATGTGACATGAAACCGGAGAACCGGTTCTCGACAGCTGTATTTGCTTGAATTCCAAATAAGGTAATGTTCACCTGAAAAACCCCCAAAACGCAGCTGAACAAACAAGTTTGACCTCACTGTGCAAACATGTATGCCCAATGTAAACACCCGGTCCTAAGCCGGTTTGCCCCAAAATTTTACTATAAATATAAGCGAAAATCCGAGCTGAGAATTCAGACTCGGAGCGGTCCACCGGACTTTAAAACACCTTACGAAGAAGAGGACTCATATCTGAGGGAATGACAAGTGGTAAGCGCTTTACTAGACAGAGTTATTTATTGCTAGCAATAGTTTTTGAATTGAACTAAGTTTACGAGAGCCACATATCGTCGATACATTTGAGAAAGGCCTCCTTTGTTTCCTAGGATACATTCCTAGAGGATTATTGATGGATTTGATTTGAGTTATCCGTTATCTTTCGGAGGTAACGATGAAGACGCCCTTCTGTAGGACCTATTAGAGATATACAAGAGAGATTTCAATTGTTCACTAGGGCGCACGTTTTTATTGTGAATTCTGAGCTCGAGGAAACCGACAAGTAATCTGATTTGCTCTCGTCATTTATTGGCCAACAGACAAACTCAAGCAGCTGCCAGGAAGACAAAGAAGACAAGACTACAAAGACTCAAGAAACACAGACTCGAAACGTCACGGTCGACCAGAATAAGAAGAAGAACAAGGACTACAACGACCCAGAAGACTACAAACTACTTAAGGAATAAGAAGCAATTGCAGTAAGTGTCACGTGACTGTTATAAATTCCTAGGCAATTGTTCCCCATTGTCTAGAAGTGGGAGTTTCGTGTGTCTGATCAACACACAAAACTCTTCAGCATGTGTACAGCATAGGACTGTCCCGCAGAAGACGATCCCGCAGAAGACGCACACACGACAATAGACAGCTCAATGTTTGCACCCGCGTCTATCGAATCAGACGAAGAGTCGGATGATATTCCATACAGTATTCGCCTCAATGTGATACGATGCAGTCGCTGCGGGTCGTCCAACCTCCGGAATTGTGCTCCAATCAAAACTCGAAACGAAGTCTGAATGATTTGTAATAAAGTGCCTTACAACATTCGTCTTCCGAATTGAAGCTTTGCAGACTGGGCACGTATCCATTTCGCTGGTTGTTATTTAATGCTGTTGCAAACTGCTTATAACGGAGAAATTTTACACAGATTTGTAAGCGAGAGCGCTCGGCTTCTGACTTAAGCTTCTGTCGTGACCCGTACGACCGTTTTATCACATAAACTATCATTCTAGGTTTGTCTATGTTGAAATAGCACAATATCGAACTCATAATATATTTAACGTTGCTATATTGTCTACTCATTGTAGAGTAGGTAGTTTCGAACAGAATATGAACATAAACACGAATAATTAATTGATTTCTGATTTATGTCCACAATTTCAATCTGTATGTTAAGAAAGCACTTAAATTAGTGTTGATTATTCCAGAGGTATTTCCGCGAAAGTACATATATATTCGCAAACGAAGGTTAATGTAGTCTTTGCAAAAATACTTTAGTGCTAATACGTTTACTGTTTCTGATGGTATTTTCGCGAAAACACGGATGTATTTTGAAACAATGGTCAAGTACTGCCGTGCAAAATTACCTGAGACAAGACATTATCAAACAACCTTAAAAAAGTAGATTCGAAAAAGTACTTAAAGTACTGCTGATTAATATTTATGTTTTTGCGAAATACAGATACCTATTCAAGGGAAGGTATAATAGTAATTTTGCAAAAGTACTTTAAGTACTTCGGTTACATTTGATGATATTTTCGCAAAAGGCTTAAGTGCAGTACCATTGTTTATACAGGGCTAAGTGTTGTGGGTTTCGTTACGATAATTCCGTAAATAGTTTTCTAGAACTTTCTACCACTTGTTATAACACTCTGTTGTTTCCAGAATCTTCTCTGCGCCTCCCCCGCGGGCTATCTATGAGAACTTTCTAGAAAGTTCTCCCACTCGCTCCCCAGGCTATAAATAGAAACCCCGCGCGGTGCACACACTCAAAAATGCTTTCCAGTATTTAATAATACTGCTGTTACAAATATACGCTATCCAGTCGACTGCCGAGTGCTCCTTTCGGCGCTATACTTACATTTACCAACACTACAATTGGAATCTCTGTATTCGTTACTTCAAGAATACAACACTAAGTATTTTCGCGAAAGTAAATTTTCGCGTTCTTTTGCGAAAGAACGAAGGTAAACTTGTTAGTCCATCCATGCAAACTCGGTGCATTCGCGAAAGCACAATGAAATGGTTCCAGAAGGACAAAGTGATATATATATATTAGTACTTTCGCAAACACGACTACATGCTCCGCAGTGCCCCAGGTCTTTCGACATATTTTCGCGAAATCAGTCACCACGTTGAGTCAGACTGAAGAATTTTCCGCCCATTTGAAAACTGAAGATATTGTCCGCCCATAGACTTCTATTGAAAACTAAAGATATTATTCGAACTTCGTTCTTAAGCTTTGCCTAGTTTGCTTAATGCTCGACTGTCAAGTTCATCGCATTGACTCTTTTGATGGAATATGGCACTAAACTGTTCAGCACCAGATCGAAATAGCCATAGAACGGCACTTCGATAAGATCATTGCGTACGAAAATGTTCTAGCTCAAATTTATCGAACCGATTTTTTGAACTCCGACGTAGCTAAAGAGTTAGAGTCTTGTGTTTCAGCTTCTGTTTTTCACTTGTATTTTCTACTTCCAGCTGATGGTGCGAATTTTTTCAAGGCATCAGACATGTCAGTCTGGCCTTTCTGCGCAATATGCCTTAATTTGCCTTGTGAAGTGCGGCAAAAATTCGTTAACATGATAACCCTAGCTCTTTTTGCTAGTCGAGGTAAGAGAGACTTTGAAACCTACTTGCCGTCGATTCTGAAGCAGTTACCCACCTTTGTCATTGTCAGAGACATTTTATTCTTCATTTTTCTTTCTTTAACTGCGATTTGCCCGCTATCTCACCTTTTCGGAATAAAGCAGTTCAATTGAGAATTCTCGTGCCCTAAATGCCTGTCCGCTGGCAAGTCTTTAAAGGTGTCGGAAAGAGGATCCGTTCGAGTTTTTCCTAATGTTCAAGACATTCCTCTTCGAACTCGAACACACGCCTTGCATTTGCATCACCTTAAAGTTCTCAAGACTCAAGCACTTTCATGGCATTTTGGAATCAAGCGTGAAGCAGTCTTGCTTAAGATCATTAAGTTTCCCGATCACTTTGTTGTAGACTCGATGCACTGCTTATGGGAAGGACAAGTTTACCACATTCTGTCCTACTTAACAGATCCTAAAACCGTGTGTAGTGTCAGCTTGTTTGTACTTCTATCTCCCCGTGTTATTTTTCAGTGTTTAATTGTCTATTTTTAGACGCGTGTGTTTTTTTGCTAAGAGTTCATCCACGCCAAGCCGGGCCGAACCAGCTGGGGGAACGGACGCCCACCACCCCGCGAGCACTACCCCTGGGCTACGGTCCCGGCCAATCAGCGAGCGACCTGGCCTCACTACCTGTCTACCCTCGGCAAGAAGCCACCCCGGGGCTCAGAACGGCGGTCGCAAGTCTACTGTGGTTTGTCGCCTTGGATCAAGCTACAGCCAGGCATCCACCTCGCCGATCGACCTAATTTGGGGTTAAAATGACTCTATATAACGAAGCGTGCTTTTGTAGTCCAAATTATCTTTCTCTCTCTTGTCTTCGCAATTCGCCTCACACTGTGAGAAGCACGTGCAAATTATCGTTCTCTGCAATTCGCCTCACACTGTGAGAAGCACGTGCAAACTAAGTCCACTTGTTTTGTCCCTCCCCGCCCGACCACACTCCGCTTGTTCAGTTAGGTAGCTTTCGGCGCTACGCGTCTTGAGAGTGCGCCGCTGACAAGGGTGGTCTAGATAGGCGCTGGTTGTCGAAGTCAGTACGTGCTCTCTTCGGAGACTCCGCCGTCAGGCAGAAGGAGTGCCAACCGATAGGATCTGTCGGGGCAGCGCTGAAAGCAGAGACAACCGGAGCCTCTCGGGAAGAGTAGGGCGCGGATTAGGCCAGTTAAGTAAAAATTGTTATATCCAAATTGTTAGGCCAGGCTTGCTTCTCACTGTGAGCGCGCTATGATTTAATTCCGTGCGAACATCTATCTGTCAGTATAACTTTTTAAGTCAAGTAAACTATATTCAAAGTAATTCCTATTCGTATCTGGAATCTGAGTCACAGCTGATCAAATCACTTCTAATCAAATTAGTCGAGTCTTGTGTTCACACTGTGTTATTCCTTTTTCATTGGGAGTTTCGCCGGGCCGGAGGACGACACGCGGGTCTCTTCGCTTATTCCACTCGCTCGCAACCGCAGTCTCTAACGCTATTTAATTCCAGATTTCCCTGCTGCTATTGAAACGATTGGTAGGACACCGACCCCGGTGAATAGTGAATAGTCGCTAGCTTTAAAAACTTCTCTCGCTCCAGCTAGGACATTCATTTTATTACACGTGATTAACAATAATATTCTATTGCGATCTGCCACTATTAATGCTGTTGATGCTTCACTATATTGTGTCTACGGCTTCCTCAAGGCGTAGATAGTGTACCCCCTTTAAGTAAGCGTTCTCAGTAGAAAGCAGTCATTCAAGCTTTATGCGCTGTATCTTCTTCCCATTGTTCTTTTGCCTAGGATTGAAAGCTCAATTTTTAAAGCCGTGCTTCTTCTTCTTAATTCAATTTATTCACTACTGTATTCACCAAATTCTTGTGTTTCAACTTTAAACTATCTTTGTCAGCTATTTCTCGACCTATGCCCAGAGTTTTTTCCGAGCGTATATTGCTCCCTAACTTTCACCTTCTCTCTCATTTACCTGCTCAGTACGCACGATTTGGCCCCTTACATTGCGCTTCCATGTTTACTTTTGAGTCAGCAACGAATTGTTTCAATATGACAATATGTTGCATTTTGGAAGTCGTTTTCATGGCCATCAAATCTATATTTTCCGCCCTATGTAGTGCTCAAATGGGTTGTTTTTGCACAAAATCACGTTTTTCGATTTTGAGAGTCAATTATAAAATTTTTATGCAACTGACAGACGTGAATGTCACTTTTTCTGAGAGTAGTCATCTAGATGTTTCTAATAAGTGCTAATATGGGTCATTCTTATGCTTCACCTATCCTTAGTATAGGTACAAAGTCATTATTTCATTTCCAGCAAGTCACGTGACCTGGCCTGAGGTGTACAATGCATCGTGCAATGCCAGCGAACATACACTCAAATTAAAGCACTTTTTAAATGCTAATTATTGACACCACACTGAAGGCCTGGCGTAGCATCGTTAATAAATGGCAGCGTGAAATATAGCAAAAAAACGCATAACACCGGAACCTCGTAATTCGGTAAATGTTATTAGCGTAAAAATACGAATTTTCGCACACTAACGAAGATAGCAGTCATCTGTACGTGTTTACTGTGCACAATAGTGCTCTTGGAAGCTAAGAACCTCATAGCGAAAATCAATAAGTTTTTCACCCTATGTGTGTTCATATATGGGTTGTTTTTGCACAAAATCACGTTTTTTGATTTTAAAAGTAAATTATAACAAAATTTTGCAACTGACAGACGTGTATATCATTTTTTCTGACAGTAGTCATCTAGGTGTTTCTAATAAGTACAAATTTTGGCTCATTCTTACGCTTCACCTATCCTTAGTATAGGTACAAAGTCATTATTTCATTTCCAGCAAGTCACGTGACCTGACCTGAGGTGTACAACGCATCGTGCAATGACAGCGAACATACATTCAAATTAAAGTACATCTAAAATGTAGTTCAATGACACCAAGTGCGTCGCGCTACGGTAATCCGCTCAAAAGTTACAGGCTAAAAAGTATGTTCGATATGCAAGCCCCCCGTACCGTCGTTAAAGTACATTTCTGTACCGGAATCGACTTCAATAAACTAAGACGAAATTTCAAGATATACATATTGTGCGCAATTTAGTTGTGCACCTTGCCTAAAAAGTCTGATTTTCCTAGCATGTCGTCGTTTCTTATTTTTTGTACATTTGTATCATGAAAAATGCATAAAAATAGCCTAAATCACGTTTATCGACTTTAGCAGTGTATGGCTCAGAGTCAGTGCAACGAAACGGCTCAAAATGTATTATAAACATGTAGATCTTACCTAAATGACCGCATTCATGTACTTTTTAGAGTCTCGCAACAAGGTTGAATTTCCTTTATTTCGGTTCGAATACCTACCCGTCGAATATTCGAATGTAATTAACAGGTGCGAATGTACAGTTAAAGTGAGTATCTTGGTTAAAGTCGTGCGTCATGTAAGAGTCCTAGGTGCCATCGTAAGAATGACGCAGCTCAAAGGTCGCGCTGACGCGTGACCTTTGAGCTGCGTCAGTTGAAAGTTGAAAAAATGCGCATTTTTTGACACTTAAAAAACACACTTTTACAGAATTACCTATCAAGGTAAGCATTTAGCGGAAAATAACCAATCAGTGTCTTGAAGGTCTGAAAATTCGCCAAAAGTTGGGTTCAATCAATTTTTGACTCCATTTTGTGAATCCTTATTTTTTGAGATTCAAGATTTCGACGGGTCTAAAAAAAGTCACTTTTTTGTTGCCATGGCAACCAAGACGCGTTGCTATGGAACTTTCACGTCGCTCATCTTGTAGCCCTAAATGTTTTACGTCCATTGAGGGGTCACACATGGTTTCATCTGAAGTGGTTTTAATTCTGCATCAATTTTAGTTTCTAAAACGTTGATTTTACGTTGGGGGAGTCTCCGGGCTATCTTATCTCGGTCTCGTTTGTCCGCAAAAATTGCCAACGAGGAGCGAAGCGAGCACTTCGACCTAACTAGGCTAGTAATGAAGATGTGATCTTCATTGAGATGAGAGAGCAAAGTACTCGTATTTTGCCCAAAGTTTCTTGCCTGAAAAGTTTAAATAAGCCATTAACAGCACAGCTAATGACTCATAAATTGAAAGTAGATTGAGGGAAAATGCAAACTATAAGAATCCACATGCTGTTGGTTGATGCTTAACGGTAAATTTCGACAACTGCATACCCACAGTCTGGGTATGCAGTATGCTGCTGCTGTTGTTGTTGTTGTTGTTGCCGGCGCTCACGCCGAGGGGGGCGGGCTGAGACCCGTCCTCCTCGCCAGCGTGACCACGGCTGCTGGACTGGTAGCGAGGACTTCAAGCTGGGGCACTGGCGTCCCAAACACTGCCGTCCTGACGGCGTACAGTGCCGGGCATTCCGCCAGCCAGTGCTCCACGGTTTCGGGCGCCTCTCCGCAGCGCTGGCAGGTGGGGTCCGCTGCTGGGTTAACCACCTGGCTGTAGGCGCGGAGGGCGCTGCAGTGGCCCGCTCTGAGGCGGGCGAGGAGGACGGCGTCCCGGCGGCAGCTGATCTCACGGCGGTCGCGTTCCTTCGAGTGACCGGCATATGCGAGCGCCGTGCGGGCGTGCTGTCGCGGGGGGTCCACGATGGAGCGGCTGATGAGTGCTCTGGCGCAGGCAAAGGTCGCCGGCAGCGGCGCGGGACCTGGCCTTCCCCGTCACGTAGCTGACGTCCGCCCGGCACCAGACACGCAACCGCAGCCTCCTGGGGTGGAGCGAGCTGTCGAGCGGGATGCCGAACCACGACGGTCTAATAGGGTGAAGTCGGCGCCGGTCCGTTACGAACCTTGATCTCTTGTGATCCGGAGATCAGGGGGTGATGTGTTGTACTTTCATTATTTAGAAACTAGTATTTGACCGTTGCAGCTAAATATCCCATAGACAATTCGTTCTACCTGTTTGTTTGCGAGGACCGCGTTAAGAGTGTTTGCGGCTCTAGCTTTCGTGCTAACCCCGGGCTTTGCTATCTACACAAATACATTAGACCACAAGCTATCGCGACTGCAGGGTGGTGGGCCCGCGGCGCTCGTTTAGCAGCCTGCAGAGAGGCAGTACGCTCGGGTTCAGGCTGTCCAGGGCGGTCAAGAGGGCCCGGCTGTCGGTGGCGATGGTGACCTGCCCCTCCGGGCCGTGGTCAGCCAGCCAGCGCAGGGCGCAAGACATGGCCTGCAGCTCCTCCTGGAAAGAAGAGGTCAGCTCGTGGCCTCGACCGCTCGCCTGGAACTGGGCCACCGGGAGCTCCGGGTCGCCGGTCGTAACGGCGAAGGCATGAGCGCCGTTCCTGGTGCCCTCGGCTGCTGAGCCGTCGGTATAAATGGTGACAATGCCCTGGTGACTGCGGATGGCTTCAACTGCGGCGCGGCGGAGGGCCGGCTGGCTTTCTTCCTTGGTGAGGCCGCCAGGCAGGTCGCAGCAGACCCGCCAGCCCGCCCGGCTGAGTTCCCAGGGCGGCAGGTCGGTGCGGGTGAAAGGAGCACGGGAGGCCAGGGCGGGTGGGAGCGACGCCGCCAGCAGATTGGCGGCGCGGCGCCAGCTGGAGCGCACGAGGCGATGTGGTGTCACTCCTGAGGCGGCGAGGCGGGCCGGGTGCGAGTCGGGTAGGCGGAGGGCGCGCTCCAGGCTGGTGGTGCGGTAGGTCGGGAGGCCCGCTTCCGCGTGGAGGGCCTCGAGCGGGGAGGACCTCAGCTGGCCGGTGACAATGCGCAGGGCCGAGTTCTGCGCGCGCTCCAGGCGGTCGAAAACGGTGTCCGAGAGCCAGGGCTGCCAAGCGGGGGCGGCGAAATTGAGCACGCTCTGCTGCATCGCGAGGTAGCAGCGGCGGAGCGACTCCTTGCACCAGCCCCAGTCTCTGGCGGCCAGGCACATCAGCATGCGGTTGCGGGCTGCAACGCGGCGGGTGACCTCTGTCACATGCTTGGAGAAAGACAGGACGCGGTCCAGGAAGACGCCCAGGAAGCGCGGGGTGGCGTTGAAAGGCAGCTGGCGATTGTCGATGGAAACGGCGGGTTGCCATTCGGCCTCCTGGGTAGCGGTGGAGAAAAAGGCCACCTCGCTCTTCTCCACGTTCAGGAGCATCTTTCGTGAGCTGCTCCAGGCGGCAACGGCAGTCACGGCGACTTGCAGTTGCTGAGCCGCTGTCGATTTGTCGTGGTGCTGGGCCAGGAGAGCGACGTCGTCGGCGTACATGGAGTTGGAGACGCCACGCGGGATGACTTCGACTACCTCATTGATGTACAGCAGGAAGAGGAGCGGGGCCAGGACAGAGCCTTGAGGCAGGCCCTGCCTCAGCCGAAAGCTGCGACTCTGGCTGCCGAGGATGTCGACACGGGCTTGTCTGTTCAGCAGGAAGCCGCCCGTCCAGCGCAGGAAGTGGCCGGGGATCCCTTTGTGATGCATGGAGAGCAGCAGCCGCTCGCGCCACACCCGGTCGTAGGCTCGCGAGTAGTCCAGCAGGGCCATGACCGCCCGCAAGGCCGGGCGGGCCTGGAAGCCGTCGCTGATCAGCTGCGTCACCCGGAGGACTAGGTCCTCACACGAGTGCAGCTGGCGGAACCCGGCCTGAGTGGGAGAGAGCCAGCCGCGCGTCTCGGCCAGGTGGTACAGCCTGGCGTGGACCATTCTCTCCAGGAGCTTGCCCACGCAGGAGGTGAGGCTGATCGGCCTGAAGGACGAGATGGCGCTCGCGGGCTTCCCGGATTTCAGGAGCGGGATGATGGTGGCGGTGCGCCAGCACTGCGGCGTCTGGCCTAGCCTGAAGGACAGGTTAAAAATATTCAGCAGGGCCGAGAGGGCCCTGGGCCCCAGGGGGGGAGCAGATTTGCCGACAAATTGTTGGGCAGCAGCGATGATGGTGTCTTTGAGCTGGACTGCCTGGGTCTTGAGGCTGGCCGTCGGGTCGATGGCGGGCAGTGTTTCCTCTACAGCGGCCGAAAAGGCGCCCCAGTCGACACCGATGCGGCGCCAGCGGGGCCGGCCGTCTCTCCGGCGGATGGTGTCGACGCGGGAGGCCACCGTGATGAAGATCGGCAGGTGGTCGGAGCCGAGGTCCTCCCCAGTAGACCAGGAGCATCTGTCGGACCAGGTCTGGTGGACGAGCGAGACGTCTGGGGTGCTGCTCCCGCCTGTGCCGCGGTTGACGCGGGTGGCGGAGCCGTCGTTCAGCAGGCTCACCGGGTTCGAGGTGACCCAGTCCTCGAGGAGCTCGCCCTGTTGGTCAGGGGGCTGCTCGGAGTCCCACAGTGGAGAGTGCGCGTTGAGGTCACCGCAGAGGACGGTGTCGGTGAGGTCAGGAAGCCAAGCCCAGTCGGCAGGGACGGGCCCGTCTCTTGAGGGCGGACAGTAGACGTTGTGGATGGTGATCCACCGTTTGGCGCTAAGGCGGACGCGGATGGCCAGGGCTTCGGCAGGGGCCGGAGCAGTTGGTGCCGCGGTCCTCGTGAAGATGACGGACTCATGGACCAGAAAAAGCAGGCCGCCTCCGGGGCGGCCGTCTGCGCGGTCTTGCCGGATCGCCGAGAAACCCCTGATGGAGGGCGTGGCGTGGGGCGAGCGCAGTTTGGTCTCCTGGATGGCTACGATGTCGACGTCAGCGCCATAAAGGCAGTGCTCGAGCTCTGCGACTTTGGGGGACAGGCCGTCCGCATTCCACTGGAGGATGCGGAGCTTGTCACGGCTGGTCCCTGGGTGGGGCTCGTGCTTGTCAGCGGCAGGTGGGCTCGCCCGGGGAGGGGGCCGAGAGGAGCGCTGACTGCAGTCGCTGCAGTTCCAGCCGGCCCGCCGGGTGGCAGACGCAGCGGCGCCCCGGGAGAGGCCGGAGCAGGCTTGGTGGAAGAGCGACGAGCAGGAGGAGCAGGTGAGCGGCGTGATGGTGCGCGCAAAACACTTAGCACAGCCTTGGCAGGATCTCGGTATCGTCCCCACCGGTCTCGGGGGCGGGGGGGCGAGAAGGCGGCGGCCGGCGATGGAGGGCGCTTGGCGAGGCGGCTGGTGAACCGGGCACAGCCAGCTTGGGGCGCCGCGGTATCTGGAGCGGCCGCTGCAGCTGGTGGCCGCGTGGCAGGCGGCTGGGCAGCCAGGGGCGCTGCAGAGGGTAGGCTGGGTTCCCTGACGGATGGGGCCCCGGCAGCTCGCACAGTGCCGAGAGACTGAGGTCGGTAGCGGAGCCGGAGCTTGGCTTGGCCGGGCAGGGCCCGGCGCCCGATTTGCGTTGTGGTTCGGGCAGAACCACGGCAGGGACTGGGCGGCTCTAGACTGGCCGCTACAGCATTTCTGCCGGTGCGACTTGGCGTCGCAAGGTACGAAGCTGCAGGCGAGCCACGGGCAACCCTGGCGGAAGAGCTTCCCGCAGCTGGAGCAGCTTGGGCCGGGGTTAGGGTGGATGTCTCCGGCCCGGAGCAGCAGATCTAAAAGGTTGAAGTCCCCGTCACCAGTCCAGCCAGGCCGAAGGCCTGTGCCGAGGTGTCCGAGGTTGAGCACTTTGGTAGGCCCCAGGGTGTTAGCCTGGGATCCCGGTCGCCGCGAAGAGGCAGTGCTCATTGACCGGGGCTGCTGCTGTTGCTACTGCTGCTTTTATGGCGGCGGCTGCTGTTTTCACAGCGGGCGCCGCTGCGGCTGCGGCTGCGGCTTCTCTTCTTGCAGTCTCGGGCAACATGCCTGAGACCGCAACATCGATGGCATACTGCAAATAAAAAAACCAAAGTAAATAGAAAGAAATTCATGCACTCTATGAAAAAAATGCTCTATTCAAATGATAACTAAATGGAAAACTAACATAAACGGCCAGCGCTGGCACCTCCACAAACACGGCCGCCACCGCGTACACCACCGCCTCGGTCGCCGCCACCACCGCCGCCGCCGCCGCCACCGCTGCCGTAGCCGCCACCGCTTCGGCCGTCACCGCCGCCTCGGCCGTCACCTCGGCCGTCACCGCCGCCGTCGCCGCCACCGCCGTAGACGCCACCGCCGTAGCCGCCACCGCCGTAGACGCCACCGCCGTAGCCGCCACCGCCGCCTTGACCCCCACCGCCGTAACCGCCACCGCCACCGCCGAAGCCGCCACCATCGCCGCGGACGCTGCCACCGCCGCCGCCACCAGCGTGGACGCCGCCACCGCCGCCTCGGCCGCCGTAGCCACCACCACCATCGCGGACGCCGCCACCGCCGCCGCCACCACCGTGGACGCCGCCACCGCCGCCTCGGCCGCCACCTTGGACGCCGCCACCGCGGCGGCTAATGGTTACATTGATACTACACAAAACAAAACTCGTACTTAATCAAACGAATAGAACACTTTCGAGCAAATAAAAAAACAAGAAATCACTTTTTAAATTACTCGTACGAGTACTGGAGATAGTCAAGCAATTGAGAAATTTAGGGAGAACGATATGAAGCAGTGTAAAACAAAACAATACTTTGCCGCTCCGATTTTGTTTGCTGCCATTGAAAATGAGACTTTTGAGAAGCCTACTATTCAATGAACAGTCAAACACCCACAGGTATGTGAAACCATCAGATACGACTTTGCAGTGAACTATTGTGCCTTAGAATTCGGCTGAATATTTACAGCCTAATCATTATTGGCAAACCCATATTTGGTCACAGGCAGGATTACACAAAATAAAAAACTGGTCAAAAACGAAGGGGTTAAATTTTGAATAGAAAGCGTGGGTATTCCTGCTGTGAACCAAACTCAAAGCGTCGGACATTGTTCAAAACTGTCGATAGCCACTTCATCAAAATGTTATTTTGCTGTTCATACACCTTACAGGTTGAATGATTTAAGCAAAAATGGAAATGATTATAATTATAATTAAATTGTTATAATTATTAAAATAATTAGGATAAATATGCCTAATATTTATTTTTATTATTGCTTTCATTTATAATGTTATATTATAAAATATAGTCATAAAATTTCGTTATAGTTGTTATATTTATTAACAGTTATTTATATTGCCCATTGACCATTATTAGTATATTGTTATTATTTTTCCTTATCGTTATATTTCACTATATATTTCTTAGTCATGATTATTTATATGGAAATTATGCTTTTATTATTGCTTTCATTTATAATTTTATATCATAAAATATAGTCATATAATTTAGTTATAGTTGTTTTATTTATTTACAGTTATTTATATTGCCCATTGACCATTTATAAGCATACTGTTTTCATTTTGCCATAAAATTTTTCATTTGGGATGGTTTAATAAATTATGGATACTTTACAAGCACATGAAAACTTACTGCTACTCACTTTCTTGTGCAGATTGAAAGCAACTTAAAGAGATAGTACAACACTGTTTTATCGGTATCCTTCTGTATATCAAATAGAAATATAGCAATGTAAACAGCATAATTAGACTCATCGTAGCTACAAACTTAATGTCGAAATGCCTTCTTATGTGACGCAGAAAATTGCGCACAAAATACTTTGATTGCAAAATTAGTATATTCGTTAAAATTTGTGATAAACTAAATCGCATACGCCAAAATTTAAAATTAATACAACGAAGAAAAGCGAAAATTATCCACAATGAAACAACTCGAATAACCTAAAATTCAATGAAAAACGTTTAGAAAATACTTTTATGTGCTGTATATATGCCAAAGCGTACTACGTTACTATGTTTTCAATGCTAGACATAAACTTTTGTTATACCAACGTTTTTAAATATTTCAAATAATTCAGACTTATAAAAAAATGCTAATTTTCACCTTTATTCCTATTTTTACAACTATTTCGAATTTTCCCAGAACACACGATACATACATTCGATGTAGAATTTTGAGGCGCACAACGTTTACTCCGAGGTACTAAGCGTCTTATAGCGATGCAAAATTCAATTTTTGGCCTAACGACAAAAACAGCCAAAAATGGACCCGAAAACACGATATTTTTTTTTGGGACCGATTTTAAAAGTTACAATAACATCTTTTGAAAAACCTGAAGTGCCACTTCTTATACAACACCTACACATATTATTTGACACCGTTTTCAGCTAAATTAATGCGTTTGCCTCAATTCCAGACCAAATTTGCCGCAAATTTTTACCTGTACAGGTATACAATCGGGTATTGACGCTTACCTGTTATGAGATGACACAAGTGTTATGCGTCATTTTATTGCCGCATTAAAGTGTTACTAAACGACGCCTCACTCAATGTCTTAAAATAAAGTGTTCAAAAGTTACACTAAAAGGAGTACCTTAAATTGTGAAGCCACCCGTGTGTCGTGATCACAGGTGATCTGACCTGTACAGGAAAAACGAATTTTCACGGCTTAACTGAGGTGTACATAATTAGCCAAAATATGTTGTCATTGGGGGCAAATAGGTTAAATTGGGCTAAATAGTAATATGTTTTTCGAGCGTAAAATTTTTCATGTCGAAAAAGTGCAAAAAACTGCAAAAACAACGTTTTCCACCTTTGACCTCATTTGGATCAACAATAGTTCCACGCAGAGCTTAATTTTCAATATAAACTTTTGTCTACACACCTAGTTCTACGAGTCTGAGCAGTTTTCTGCAATTTTAGAGCGACTTTCTTACTTTTGTACTATCGTGTACAAGTACATGTATATGTACACATGTACATGTACAAATTTGAATACTGTACGAACAGAAAGTGCACATATGTACTTATCTCTAGCGTCAAATGAAAGTTCATCTAAAATGTAGTTCAGCGACACCAAGCTCATAATTGTGCGATGCAGGAGAAAAAAGTTGTACGACGATATGTTTATTCGAATTCATGTCCCTCAGAGTGCCGTAATTTGTGTTTTTCGAACCACAGCAAATAACCGTAACATATTAAGACAAATCAAGATGTACATATTGTGTGCATATTTGTTGTGCATCTTAGCTATGCAGTTTCCTGTCATCAGCATATCGTGGATTCTTATTTTTTGGACATTTGTAGATCGAAAAATGACGAAAAATGACGAAAATCATGTTTTCCGGGTTTACAACCCCACAGCACATAAACAAAACACTCAATCGGTCTGAAACCAACTTTTCCATATAGATCTCATCCAGATTAAGTAAAATACGTACCGAATTGGCTCGAGCTAACTGTCCTTGCGTACTCGGGAACGGTTCGAATAGCACCCCAGTCAGAGTGTACAGGTAGAGAACAGGTGCAATTTACCTGTAAAAGTGCAAACCTGAAAACATAACCCTACTCAAATGTTAGGCCCAGGTATGCTGTATTCAATCAAGCAGCTCAAAGTCCGCGCTGTCGCGCGTCCTTTGAGCTGCTTGATTTCAAAAATTGAAAAAATGCACATTTTTTGACCCTTAAAAAACAGTTTTTCGACCAAGTCAGCCAAAAGATAGGGAGCAATAAAAAACCAATTACATACCTTTGTAGGGTTTGAATGCCCGCGTCGGCTGACTTCAGTCACTTGGCGGCACCATATTGTGGTTCCTTATTTTTCGAGATCACATTTTTCGAGGCACCCGAAAAAATCGAGTTTTCGGTTGCCATGGCAACCAAGATGCGTCGCCATGACAACCGGACAGACTCGGATCGATAGCCCTGGGTCTTTTGCACATGCCAGTAAAAGCTATTAGTAATTCCATCAACCTGGTGCAGAGCTGTAAGCTTTTCAATTTCAAAAACGTCGTTATATGCTTTTCCGCCCATCCTCCATCTGAAGAAGATTCGTTCGCACTAACCAAATTCCCAGAGTAAAAGTCTCGCTTCGCTCGACTTTTCCTCTGGTCTCTTTGGTTTGAGCTCTCTCATCTTAACTAGAGTTGCCCAGTCAATTACACAATTTGAATAACTCCTTTTTAGTTCTATTACAGCTTGGCTTTGTCTCAATAGGGAGGTATGAAATAAGTAAGACACTTTAACGATAATATGTAAGACACTGTTTAACTCGCGAGTGAGCGCGGAACTCCGGTTGTCTTTCTCCTAAAATTCCCTCTATATTTATAGGATCACATTGGGGTGGCGTACCCCACTAAAACACGGAACCATTTAAACAAAAATTATACGGCAACATTATTTCGCGCCAATTTGATTTTAAAATGTTTTGATAATTATTACGCTGCCTCAATAAGAATCCACGATATGCTGATGACAGGAAACTGCATAGCTAAGATGCACAACAAATATGCGCACAATATGTACATCTTGATTTGTCTTAATATGTTACGGTTATTTGCTGTGGTTCGAAAAACACAAATTACGACACTCTGAGGGACATGAATTCGAATAAACATATCGTCGTACAACTTTTTTCTCCTGCATCGCACAATTATGAGCTTGGTGTCGCTGAACTACATTTTAGATGAACTTTCATTTGACGCTAGAGATAAGTACATATGTGCACTTTCTGTTCGTACAGTATTCAAATTTGTACATGTACATGTGTACATATACATGTACTTGTACACGATAGTACAAAAGTAAGAAAGTCGCTCTAAAATTGCAGAAAACTGCTCAGACTCGTAGAACTAGGTGTGCAGACAAAAGTTTATATTGAAAATTAAGCTCTGCGTGGAACTATTGTTGATCCAAATGAGGTCAAAGGTGGAAAACGTTGTTTTTGCAGTTTTTTGCACTTTTTCGACATGAAAAATTTTACGCTCGAAAAACATATTACTATTTAGCCCAATTTAACCTATTTGCCCCCAATGACAACATATTTTGGCTAATTATGTACACCTCAGTTAAGCCGTGAAAATTCGTTTTTTCTGTACAGGTCAGATCACCTGTGATCACGACACACGGGTGGCTTCACAATTTAAGGTACTCCTTTTAGTGTAACTTTTGAACACTTTATTTTAAGACATTGAGTGAGGCGTCGTTTAGGAACACTTAAATGCGGCAATAAAATGACGCCTAACACTTGTGTCATCTCATAACAGGTAAGCGTCAATACCCGATTGTATACCTGTACAAGCAAAAATTTGCGGCAAATTTGGTCTGGAATTGAGGCAAACGCATTAATTTAGCTGAAAACGGTGTCAAATAATATATGTAGGTGTTGTATAAGAAGTGGCACTTCAGGTTTTTCAAAAATGTCATTGTAATTTTTTAAAATCGGTCTCAAATAAAAAAAATTGATATCAAGTTTTCGGGTCCATTTTTGGCTGTTTTTGTCGTTAGGCCAAAAAGTGAATTTTGCATCGCTATAAGACGCTTAGTACCTCGGAGTAAACGTTGTGCGCCTCGAAATTCGACATATTAGAATTCTAATTCGAAATTCCTCGAATGTATGTATCGTGTGTTCTGGGAAAATTAGAAATAGTTGTAAAAATAGGAATAAATGTGCAAATTAGCATTTTTTGTAAGTCTGTGTAATTTGAAATATTTATAAGCGTTGGTATAACAAAAGTTTATGTCTAGCATTGAAAACGTAGTAACGTAGTACGCTTAGGCATATATACAGCACATAAAATTATTTTCTAAACGTTTTTCATTGAATTTTAGGTTATTCGAGTTGTTTCATTATGGATAATTAAATTTTCGCTTTTCTTCGTTGTATTAATTTAAAATTTTGGCGTATGCGATTTAGTTTATCACAAATTCTAACGTATATACTAATTTTGCAATCAAAGTATTTTGTGCGCAATTCCCTGCGTCACATAAGAAGGCATTTCGACGCAGGGAATAAGAAGGTTGTAGCTACGATGAGTTTAATTATGCTGTTTACATTGCTATATTACTATCTGATATACAGAAGGATACTGATAGAACAGTGTTGTATCTCTTTAAGTTGGTTTCAATCTGCACAAGAAAGTGAGTAGCAGTAAGTTTTCATGTGCTTGTAAAGTATCCATAATTTATCAAACCATCCCAAATTAAAAATTTTATGGCAAAATGAAAACAGTATGCTTATAAGTATATGTTATTCCCCACTTGTTTTATTTATTTTGGTCGTAAGCGGCTGAGGACGCGTTTATTGGCCGAGGCGAAGCCGAGGCCAAATAAACGTGGCCGAAGACGGTTACGGCCATAGATAAGTCAAACAAGTGGGGAATGATGTATTTATTACTCAGTTCGTGTCAAGCGAGAGGAAAGTTACGATGAAATCCGGCAACGTACTTACCAGCGACTTATCCAGCCAAAAAACCACAATGAGTATTCCTGACGACTTACTTGACTTGACTCTGCCGGACATGGATTTTAATCTTGACCTGTTCATGGTGGCCGAAGGCGACAAACAACGTGATGGAGTGGTTTCGAGTCGGCATGCGATGATGAACGAGTTGGAGTTGAATTTGCAACTGGAGAAAGCGATACCAGAAAATACTAAAAAGAAGGCTGATTGGATCGTCGGCGTATTCAAGAATTGGCATGAGCAGAAGAAGACTGCTTGGTCAACGGGTGGTGGTCCATCATTAATGGTCCTGAAAGATCTCTCGGAGATGACGAAGCCAGATCTGAATTTTCTTCTGAAGTACTTCGTAATGGAAGTACGCAATCAGGATGGAGAACGGTACACTTCCACCACTCTCAAAGACTTTGTGTCCATGATTCAATGGTACTGGCAAAATGTGTTGAAACAAAACTGGTCAATCTGGAGGGACGACGCCTTCCGGGAAACCCGTGTCGCATTGGATGCGGCTATGAAGGTGGCTACCAGAGAAGGCAAAGGTGCTCGCTTGAACAAGGCTGAAACAATTCCAAATACGATTGAGTACAAACTATGGGCTGATGGTGTGCTGGGTGTGACGACGCCGCGCAGCCTACTAAACGCCGTCGTGTGGCTGTTAGGGAAACATTTTGCCCTGCGTGGCGGTGCGGAACTACGTGACCTAGAATTTGACAGGCAGATTCAACTGGAGTCTGTTGGATGCCACGAGTGCATCGTCTACAGAGAAAATTGCGTGACCAAAACCAATCAAGGCGGTCTGAAGGGATTGCTCCGTGACCCGAAGGTAGTTCGTGCGTTTCATACGGATAATCATGAACGCTGCCCAGTGTGTATCTACAAAGAGTACACGACAAAGCGTCCTCCTAATAGCGAAGCCGCCTTGTTCTTGGCGGTGAATCGGTCGTGGTCGCCTGGTTCAGCCTGTTCATGGTTCATGCGATCTCCTGTCGGACGGCACACTCTCGCAGAGACAGTAAAGACATGTGTCAAACTAGTTGCACCTG
This sequence comes from Macrostomum hystrix, assembly GCA_950097015.1. Taxonomy (NCBI): domain Eukaryota; kingdom Metazoa; phylum Platyhelminthes; family Macrostomidae; genus Macrostomum; species Macrostomum hystrix. The sequence goes on from CATNEN010000008.1 coordinate 1,704,569, forward strand.
AGGATACCAGCAAGTATACCAACCAGAGTTTGCGCAAAACGGCTGCAACAAGACTTCATGAAGCCGGTGTCGAACGTGCCGACATTTGTCGCGTCACCGGCCACAGCTCCTCGGCTCTTGAAAGGTATATCGGTCAATCCGTGACTAAGCAGAAGGAGGCCTCGGCAATCATTGCCGCAAGAGAAGTGAACCAAGTGACAAACATCAACGCTGGTGGAGATTCCATGACGCACATAGTCTGCCAGAGCCAGGCCTCTGCCGTCATTACTACCACTGGAGCTACTACTGCTACCTCTTCTAATGTTGTTGCCCACCAAGGACAACAGTCAACTGTCGCCGTCAACTCCGACAGTCCTAGTCCTAAGAAGATGCGAATCGAGATCTGTGGCGAATCGAATAAGGTCACGATTACTTTCGATTAACAATTTTCGTTTTTGAGAACTCAATGACAAAAGTGCAGTACTTCGTTCGTTCTTCGTTTCTTACACGTTATTTCGTTCAAACAGAAACTCTAAAGTACTCGGGCCAATAAATAATTTATTGTCCCGGCCAAATAAATTTCTCTCGCATCAAATAAATGCTTTCCTTAGTCTATGACCGGGCCTAACTGGGCAATAAATGGTCTATGGGACGTTGGCGACATTTTACCGCGCGGTAAAAACCGCTAACTTTACCGCATAGTAATGTCAACACATTACCCTGCGGTAAAGTTAGCGGTTTTTTCCGCACTGTTTATAACATCTAAAAAACCGCAGTGTTTAAATAACCTCGATCATTGCAGGCTTTGACTATGCGGTGGAGGACTATGCGGAATTTACCGCACTGTTTAATTAACCTCATTTCAGGCTTTGACTATGCCGTGAACTATGCGGAATTTACCGCACTGTTTAAATAACCTCATTGCAGGCATTTCAGTCGGGGTAATTAGTCTTGTTGCATTGTGCACGTCTGTAATGACAAAAAGTTCCACAGCGAAAACTCGTCCAGAGCCAAAACAGTAAGCAAATAGTAACTGCAGGATGCTGACGCAAGGCGTATTTCGGTACAAAAATTATGAAATTAGTCAACGGACTGAATTGCAAATGACGGAGCGACATTGCAGTCAATGTCTCTTCCTTTAAATCCCCGATTAAAACTTTAGAGTTATGTGGAATACTTTTTCGAAAGGTACTGTGGTAGTGTAGTTTGATTATTTTATGCTACGTTTTTTATGGTACCTTCGTTTTACTGCAATGTTCTTACAAATTCGTTAGTCTCAAATCAGGTGCTTGATTTATTTACCGATTTGTTAATAGGGCTCGCACACGGTACTTACGCCACCTAATCTAGTTTAGAAGCACCAGTGTAGCGTACATTTACAAAGAGAGTTATTACTTATTATTATTACGTAAATTATATTTAAAAAATTGAATATTGTCATGCAAAGTTAAGTAACGAAATACTGATTGTAGTAGGCCGGCATATGGATGCTTTTATTATTAAAAAGTCAAATTTGTACCCATGCTCTTTGTTTAAATGCAGTAAATTTTTGAAGTATGTAGAATAATCAATAATATTCTGTCAAATGAAATCATTCATTTAAAAAAATGTGTGTATAAAGGACTGCAATTCACGTGAGACAAATAAATGCGCCAGTGTGGCGTAAAGCAAATCACTAATAACTGAGTAAGAATGTGTTTAAGTTTTTGGTTAGTTTTTTTGAGGCTGTGACCTGATCTGATCTACTAAAAACGCCCAGCAAGGACTGGAGAGTAAAGACACCAGTGCCTACTTGAATCTGACTTGAATTGCTTAAATTAAGAACAAAATACACAACCAAGTACTTAACTCAACTAAAATCTAGGCTTGGTCAGACTCTATTATACTTAAGCAATATATGCTGTCTTATATCTGGTATAGTGTATTTACTGACTACATTATTTAATATAATGTGTGTTTTCTTAAAAACTATATTATAGAATTTCCCTACATCTTTTATACCGGTTCTCCTTTTTAGCACTAGCATATTTTCAGAAACAGGTACAAAATATTATTTGGTCTTGACACGGCCATAGCACCGATATTGACGATTGCTGATATTAGAACATCCCATTTTTCAACAGGGACCAGCGCACGGCAATATCCGACATATTCTAGCGCAATGCACCGACGTGTCTCTAGCCGCAACCCAGCCGCATCACTTTTTTAAATCACTTGTACCACTTGCAAAATCCGTCTTTTCTAATAGATTTTGACAAGATTTAATTGTACCACACGTCAAATCATCTTCATATTGCTATTCATGTCACTTTTGAAGCCTTCAAATATATTTCCGGATTTAAAAAAATCGGTGCGGCTGGCATTGGGCTGATCACTAGCGTCCTTGCTTTTGACTAGATTCCTGTACCGTTTTTTAATTTATAAAATTTCAGCAAAATGTGCATATTTTGAGCTGAAAAGTTGATCTGAACAAGCTTTAATAAGTAAGAAATCATCGTCTGAAGTTTTAATGAAGTCATTCCCGGTAGCAAATGGTCTTCTCTCTCCAAAAATAGAATACATACGCTCGTACAGCCTGTACCACATTTGTACCACCTCAAGCACATATTTTTATACAACTCTGTGCAAAATTAAGCATTTTGATCAAATGGTTCGAAAGTTCTAGACAAAACCCTTCGTTCACATTTTTTCGCGTGTGCTTTCTGAATTTGACCCGGAATTTTGTGATACTGAGAATAAGACGAATCGGACTTACTTCTTGTATGACGTATGTTATTTTGGGTTTTGCAAAATTCCGATGGTAAATATATATCTTGCAGCATCCGATTATTCTAAAGGCACCACTACTAAAATATTGTTTTAATTCAATCAGCTAAAGCTTCGTTGTATAATTTTAAGTTGGTCACGCACTTCAAATTTTCTTTTTGTCAAGCTGTTATTTGCACGTGACCTAATATTATTCTCTGAGAAGCGGTACATTGTAGATCATTCTGCTATGAATCTGTTGTTACGGCTTCATGCAAGGCCGCTGAAAGTGATAATTATGTAAATTAGTATACTTAATTAGTAATAAGAAATAAATAAATAATAAAAATTAAAATAAATTATTAACATTAACTTCCTTTAATTAAATAATTTAATTAAATAATTTCATATATTATTTTTATTTAATAACTTACTAACTTGACTAGTGTAATGGTCATTGTCTCAGCTATCCAGCTAAGAATAAACTTAGTCAAACGGTCTAAGCTCCAAGCAGTTGGTTAGTTATTTTTATTATTTGACACTCAGCGGCTCACACTCACTTTGACCGTCAACGGCAGCAAGATGGAGGTACTACACCTGGGATTTGAGGACCCACCGCCCCTGGCCCTGCCCAACGGTGAGGTCATCGCGGCGTGCAGCGACTTCCGCTACTTGGGTGTCCCGGTGATGAGCCCGGATGTGATCATCGCGGACAAGAAGACCCAGGCCTGGCGCGCCGTTCAAAAACTTAAGCCAGTCTACACCTCTGGAGCGCGAGACCGCATAGTCAAAGCCTGAAATGAGGTTATTTAAACAGTGGGGAAAAAACCGCATAGTTCACGGCATAGTTGTGACGATTAAAACACAAAGGACGAAGTCGCAGTCAGAGCAGCGGCAATTGTAAGTTCGGCAATTCAGAGTCAGTAATGTCTGTGATGTAGCGGTAGCACTTTTATTCTGGGTGCACTGGGACGTCGACAAGCAGGGCGTTATGTAAGGCGTAGGAGCTCGTTAATGGTGATTGTTGGACACGAACAGAACCGAATGTAGTGGAGTGTAGTGAGAGAATGGCACAGCACGAAAACGTAGAAGGGCGAGAGTGAGAAGGTAAGGCGCGAGCGGAAAGGAAAGGAACGGAAAGAATGGCTAGAACAGAAAGAATGGCTAGAACCGTGAGGCGCGAGCGGGCCTGAAGCCCTTGATTAAGTAAACCAGGCTAACTGAAAAACATAGCGATCGATACTTCCGACCAGTCAGAGCTCGCACGCTCATTGGCCGGGGGGGAAATACATTAAGATACGCGTAGGAAATAGCTAGAATGGCGCGATATGCGTTTATGGTTACTAACAGTAGCGCCCTAATAATTTGAGTTAATAATATAAATTAACAGAATTGGATGATATTATACGATGAGTTAAAACGGCCCAAGCTAGTACATAATTAGGAAATTAAGCATGTAATCAACGCATAGAGTAATATTGCAGGGGCGCCTTCAACAAGTGACAACGTCACATAGTCAAAGCCTGAAATGAGGTTATTTAAACAGTGCGGTAAATTCCGCATAGTCCTCCACCGCATAGTCAAAGCCTGCAATGATCGAGGTTATTTAAACACTGCGGTTTTTTAGATGTTATAAACAGTGCGGAAAAAACCGCATAGTTCACCGCATAGTCAAAGCCTGAAATGAGGTTATTTAAACAGTGCGGAAAAAACCGCATAGTTCACGGCATAGTCAAAGCCTGAAATGAGGTTATTTAAACAGTGCGGAAAAAACCGCATAGTTCACGGCATAGTCAAAGCCTGAAATGAGGTTATTTAAACAGTGCGGAAAAAACCGCATAGTCCACCGCATAGTCAAAGCCTGAAATGAGGTTATTTAAACAGTGCGGTAAATTCCGCATAGTCCACCGCATAGTCAAAGCCTGAAATGAGGTTATTTAAACAGTGCGGTAAATTCCGCATAGTCCACCGCATAGTCAAAGCCTGAAATGAGGTTATTTAAACAGTGCGGTAAATTCCGCATAGTCCACCGCATAGTCAAAGCCTGAAATGAGGTTATTTAAACAGTGCGGTAAATTCCGCATAGTTCACCGCGTAGTCAAAGCCTGCAATGAGGTTATTTAAACAGTGCGGAAAAAACCGCATAGTCCACCGCATAGTCAAAGCCTGAAATGAGGTTATTTAAACAGTGCGGTAAATTCCGCATAGTCCACCGCATAGTCAAAGCCTGAAATGAGGTTATTTAAACAGTGCGGTAAATTCCGCATAGTTCACCGCGTAGTCAAAGCCTGAAATGAGGTTATTTAAACAGTGCGGTAAATTCCGCATAGTTCACCGCATAGTCAAAGCCTGCAATGATCGAGGTTATTTAAACACTGCGGTTTTTTAGATGTTATAAACAGTGCGGAAAAAACCGCTAACTTTACCGCAGGGTAATGTGTTGACATTACTATGCGGTAAAGTTAGCGGTTTTTACCGCGCGGTAAAATGTCGCCAACGTGTCAATGGGCAATATAAATAACTGTAAATAAATAAAACAACTATAACTAAATTATATGACTATATTTTATGATATAAAATTATAAATGAAAGCAATAATAAAAGCATAATTTCCATATAAATAATTATGACTAAGAAATGTAAAGTGAAATATAATGATAAGGCAAAATAATAACGATATACATAAGCGCAAAGCGGGGTCAAGGGGGCGCTGAGCCCCCTTGTGGCGGGGTGGGGGCAAAGCCCCCACATGACGATAAGGTAAGGTAATCCTCTTCAGCAGGAGCAGCCCCAGCAGCAGCAGGAGCAGCCCCAGCAGCAGCAGGAGCAGCCCCAGCAGCAGCAGCAGGAGCAGCCACAGCATCAGATAAGGCCAAAGCAGCCCTGCGTCATGCAGTAGGGGCAAAATTGAAATTTTTTAACAGAATAAGGGAATAGCTGATGGGGAATAAGGTAGTAGCTGATTGGGAATAAGGTAGTAGCTGATTGGGAATAAGGTAGTAGCTGATTGGGAATAATGTAGTAGCTGATTGGGAATAAGGGAGTAGCTGATTGGGAATAAGGGAATAGCTGATTGGGTTTAAGGGAATAGCTAATAGGGAATTTAGGAATAAGGGAATTGCTGATGGGGAATTTGGGAATAAGGGAATTGCTATGGATATTATTTTGGCGCAGGCCTGTGTTTGGCAATCCATGTGCCTCTGGATTTAAAAATAAGGTAATAATTTTGCCAACAGTATACTCTGTGCAGTTTATGCAAATGCAGACTGTGGGTATGCAGTTGTCGAAATTTACCATTAAGCATCAACCAACAGCATGTGGATTCCTATTATAGTTTGTGTAGTGTAGGGATGTAGTGTGCGTACGCACGTGAGCCAGGCCCAGGTGTACACCTGGGTCGTTTGATTGGTTGCGGAGCGGGGTGGGTGTCGCCACCCCAGTTCTAGCAAATAATATATGGACGCGCGCTCAGCGTGGCAGTAAAGATTGAGAGTTTTGTCTGCTCACTAAAAATAGCCTCGGCCTTAGTTATTACAATGGCATCGCAAGCACCGAACCCCTAGTGCACCATGACTGAGCAAATTTCTCTCGCGCCTCCCGGCCAGTTTGTTATCGATAGCGATTGCCACTCAACTGCACAGCGCTGGACTGCATGGGCTCGCCGGTTCGCCACATACATTAACGCAGCTGGGATCCATGACGCAAAGCGAGGGCAGCACCTGCTGTTGTACGCCGCGGGAGAGGAGCTGCAGACCATCGTCGAAGAGAATGAAATTGACGCTGGGGAAGACTACAGCAGCCTCGCAAAGAATATCCAGGAATTCTGGGACGGCAAGAACAGCATCGTGTTCCTCCGCTTCAAGTTCGAGACCTGCAGACAACAGCAAGGCGAGACAATCGACCAGTGGTACCAGCGCCTGCGCAAGGCGGGGGAGCCGTGCGAGTTTGGAGCGATCAAGGACTCGCTGATCCGAGACAAAATCGTCGCCTACTGTGACTCCGAGAGGCTGAGGAGAGACTTCCTACAGAGCAAAGACATCTCCCTGACAGATGTGCTGAGGAAGGCGAGAGCCAAAGAAGCGGCGGAGCAGCAGGCCAGCGCGATGGAGAACGGCAGGCCAGGTGAGCCGCAGCAGCAACTCGCAGCCATCCGGAGAGCCGAGCAGCCACCAGGGCCGCAGGTGCGCTGCAATCGGTGCGGCAGGCCAGGGCACTCCACGTGCGCCGCGGCGCAAGGCAAGAGCTGCAGAAAGTGCGGAAAGCCAGGCCACTTCGCCCGAGCTTGCAGGTCCAGGCAGGAGGCGCCCCAAAGCAATTCGAATGCTGTCGCGATGCTGCAAGGTGAGACCAGCTACGAGAGGGTGGACGACCCGGACACCGGCATATTCAAGGTCGACCAGGAGGAGCAATCCGCCCACACAGTAGCTGAGATCAACGGCACCAGACTGTCAGTGCTGATCGACAGCGGGGCGGCTCGCAATGTGATCAACCGCGCAACGTTTGAGAGCCTTAAACAGCGGCCGCGTCTGCAAGCAGCCTCTGACAGGTTGTTCGCGTACGGCTCGGACCGGCCGATGCAACTCATCGGCAAGGCGGCGATGTCCATCCGCTTATTCGGCCGACGGGCGGTCGCCACATTTCACGTTGTCGAAGGCAGAGGCATCACCATCATCGGCAGGCAGACGGCCACTCAAATGGAAATCCTGCGGATCGGACCACCACCGACGGTCGATCATCAGGTGCTGCAGGTCGCCGAAGCGGAGGCGGCTGTCGACAGCCTCCTCGGCAACACGAGATCCAGTGGAATGCCCCAAGATGCCCTTGGCAGGATACTGCGCAAGTACTCCAGCGTGCTCAGCGGCATCGGCTGCTTCACCGGGCCGCCAGTCAGCATCCACCTGACCGACAACGCCCGACCGGTTTGTCACGCACCGTCTAAGGTACCGATTCACCTGGCCGAGGCAGTGGACAAGGAGCTGCAGCTACTGGAGCAGCTCGGAATCATCGAGCCCGTCGACGGACCAGTTCCGTGGGTCGCGCGGATGGTCGTTGTGCCCAAGAAGGAGCCAGGCGAAGTGCGGATCACACAGGACCTCCGCGATGTCAATCGCTATGTCATCCGCGAGCGTCACCAGATTCCGACTTTTGAAGAGGTGACGGGAGACATGGCCGGCAGCACCGTCTTCTCGGAACTGGACATCGCGAAGGCGTTCTACCAGGTGCCTGTAGCAGAAGAATGCCGCAATCTGCTGACATTCTCGACACCCCGAGGACTTCGGCGTCTCACTCGGCTGTGCATGGGCCTGTCCACCTCACAGGAGATCCTACAGAGCGTGATGTGCAGAGTGCTGGCAGGTCTGCCCAACGTAAAATGGATCCACGACGACGTGGTCGTGTTCGGCCGCACGATGGCGGAGCACAACAGCAGCCTCGAGGCCTGCCTGGCCCGCCTGGCGCTACACGGCATCACGCTAAATGCTCGAAAATGCAGGTTGGCACGCAGCAGCATTGAGTTTATGGGAATGCGACTGACGGCCGAAGGAGTCCAAGCCACAGAAAGCAAGGTCGCCGCCGTTCAAGAATTCAAGGAGCCAGAGACGATAAGCCAACTTCGATCGTTCTTGGGCCTCGTGAATTATCTCGCAGTATTCACGCCACAGCTGGCCAAGGTGGCGGAGCCGCTGCGACGCCTGACCCGGAAGAACACCGACTGGCAGTGGGGCGCCGACCAGGCCAGCGCCTTTGCGCAGCTAAAGCGCAGCATTGCGGAGCCGACAACGCTGGCATTCTACGACAAGCGGCTACGGACACAGCTGATTGTGGACGCGGGACCAACCGGACTCGGCGCAATCCTGGCGCAAGTACAGCACGACGGCAGTTCGCGGCCAGTCGCATACGCGAGCCGGACCCTCTCCGACGTAGAGCGGCGATATTCGCAGACCGAAAAAGAGGCGCTCGCCGTGAAGTTCGGCTGCCTGAAGTTTGAGTACTACTTGTATGGATCGCCCGAATTCACGGTGATCTCTGACCACAAGCCGCTGACAGCCATGTATGCGCCAGGGTCACGGCCGCCTCCACGAGTCGAGCGTATGGCGCTGCGTATCCAGCACCTGGTATTCAAGGTCGAATACCAGCCAGGAGCGTCCAATGCTGCAGACATACTCAGCAGGCAGCCTCTAAGCGCTGAAGGACGTAGGACCAGCGAGCAGCTGAGAGAGGCCTACATAAACGAGGTAGCGCAGGCGGCTGTCCCGAAGGCGCTCACGCTCGAAGACATCCGCAAGAGCTCAGCCAGCGACCCAGTTATCCGGGCAGCGATAGCAGCGATGCAAGGCGGCCAATGGGACCGCTCTAGCGCTGAGATGCGGTCACTCCACGCGCTGCGAGAGGAGCTGTCGGCGGTAGACGGAGTTCTTCTTCGGCATCAGCGGATTGTCGTGCCAGCAGCTCTACGGCAGCAGATGCTCGAGCTGGCGCACCAAGGACACCAGTGCTCGCAGAAGACGACCGCAAGGCTCAGCAGCAAGGTCTGGTGGCCGAGAATGGCAACACAAGCGGAGGAGTTCGTCAGTCGGTGCCGCAGCTGTGCCATCACGTCTCACACGCCAGCCGTCCGGGCTACGCCTCTACAGCCGACGCCTATCCCTAAGGGCGCCTGGTTGTCGATTGGGGCTGACTTTGTAGGCCCGATCAACAACAACATGCTGCTGGTGTGCGTGGACAGATACTCGAGATTCCCAGAGGTGCAGCTCATGCAGACAACGACGGCCGAGGCACTGGTCCCGCGCCTGCGAGAAATGTTCGCGCGATTTGGCATCCCGCAGGAGCTCGTAACTGACAACGGGCCGCCATTTTCATCCAAGGAGTTTGGCCGTTTCCTAGAAAGCTACGGCATCAAGCACCGCCTCATCACGCCTTACTACCCAGCCGCCAACGGCATGACAGAGCGGCTGAACCGCTCAATCAACAAGGTCGTGCGGGCGGCAATCGAGGAGCGGCGCGACTGGAGGGCTGCTCTGGACGAGTGGCTGCTGGCCTACAGGAACACGCCGCACACAGCCACGGGCCGCGCGCCAGCCGAGCTGCTGATGGGCCGGCGACCAAATGATGTCATCCCCGCCGCCCGGCCATCCCAGCGCGTCCGCATCAACGAGCAGCGGCTGCGAGAGATGGATGCGAGCGCCAAGGCCGCGATGAAGCAGCGAGCGGACGCCAGAAGGCGGCCACGGCGGCACGAAATCCAGGTCGGCGATTCGGTGCTGCGACGGCGAGTCGGTGCCAGCAAGACGCAAACGCCATTCGAGAGCGGCGCCTGGACAGTCCAGCGGGTGGCCGGCAACTCGCTGATGCTGCGTCGTGACGGCGCGGCCTGCTGGCGGCATTGCACGGCGGTCAAGGTCGTCACCCCAGAATCAGACGACGCTGGTGCCAGGTCGCAGGCTGCCGCGCCAGAAACTCCAGGCGAGGCGGCGCGGAACCCGGCCGAATCCCCGGTGGCGCTGCGCCCGCACCCCCGCGCTGCACGGGGTGGCGTGAAGATCTACAAGGACTAAACCAAGGACTGAAAACGAACTGACTTTTCTACTGACATTAACAATCACATGCACGCTTTTCTTTGCAAGTCTGCGACTATCAATTCGAGTGTTTTATTTCCTCCAATAGCTGCATATTTTTTTTCGGTCGAGTTTATTTTCGTTCTTTTCGACATCTTGCTTCTCGAATTCGTTCTTTTTTTGTCTCCCCACAGTTTCTGTTCGAAGGGGGAGAGATGTAGTGTGCGTACGCACGTGAGCCAGGCCCAGGTGTACACCTGGGTCGTTTGATTGGTTGCGGAGCGGGGTGGGTGTCGCCACCCCAGTTCTAGCAAATAATATATGGACGCGCGCTCAGCGTGGCAGTAAAGATTGAGAGTTTTGTCTGCTCACTAAAAATAGCCTCGGCCTTAGTTATTACAGTTTGCATTTTCCCTCAATCTACTTTCAATTTATGAGTCATTAGCTGTGCTGTTAATGGCTTATTTAAACTTTTCAGGCAAGAAATTTTGGGCAAAATACTCTGCTCTCTCATCTCAATGAAGATCACATCTTCATTACTAGCCTAGTTGTTAACAACAGAATTACGCTATATTTTATGTGTTTTTTGTTAGGAAAAAGCATATAAAACAATACAGTTAAACTGATTTAAAACGCGAACAGACAAGTTGCATAACAAAGCGCACATGCATTCCTTTAAGTGCTTTACTAGTTAAATCTAGTTAAAACTACATGGCCAGAAATTATCAAGCACTTTATCAAGTGCTGATTTAAACGTTAAAATGCAAGCTGTGATATAATACAATTTGAAATATGTACTTAATCTCGTATAAATTATAAAGGTTAATTTAGCATTAATCTTCCTTCCCTCTCCAAAATTCTCTCACATCCTCGCCTTAATCCTTACATCCTCGCCTTAATCCTTACATCCTCGCCTTAATCCTTACGTCCTCGCCTTAACCCTTGCATTCTCGAATTAATCCTTACTTCCTCGCCTTAACCCTTGAATTCTCGATTTAATCCTTACATCCTCGCCTTAACCCTTGCATTCTTGAATTAATCCTTACATCCTCGCCTTAACCCTTGCATTCTCGAATTAATCCTTACATCCTCGCCTTAACCCTTGCATTCTCGAATTAATCCTTACATCCTCGCCTTAATCCCTACATCCTTGCCCTAATCCTTAAATCCTCGCCTTAATCCTTACATCCTCGCCTTAATCCTTACATCCTCGCCTTAATCCTTACATCCTCGCCTTAATCCTTAAATCCTCGCCTTAATCCTTACATCCTCGCCTTAATCCTTAAATCCTCGCCTTAATCCTTACATCCTCGCCCTAATCCTTAAATCCTCGCCTTAATCCTTACATCCTCGCCTTAATCCTTACATCCTCGCCCTAACCCTTGCATTCTCGAATTAATCCTTACATCCTCGCCTTAACCCTTGCATTCTCGAATTAATCCTTACATTCTCGCCTTAACCCTTGCATTCTCGAACTAATCCTTACATCCTCGCCTTAATCCTTACATCCTTGCCCTAATCCTTAAATCCTCGCCTTAATCCTTACATCCTCGCCTTAATTCTTACATCCTCGCCTTAACCCTTGCATTCTCGAATTAATCCTTACATCCTCGCCTTAATCCCTACATCCTTGCCCTAATCCTTAAATCCTCGCCTTAATCCTTACATCCTCGCCTTAATCCTTACATCCTCGCCTTAATCCTTACATCCTCGCCTTAATCCTTAAATCCTCGCCTTAATCCTTACATCCTCGCCTTAATCCTTAAATCCTCGCCTTAATCCTTACATCCTCGCCCTAATCCTTAAATCCTCGCCTTAATCCTTACATCCTCGCCTTAATCCTTACATCCTCGCCCTAACCCTTGCATTCTCGAATTAATCCTTACATCCTCGCCTTAACCCTTGCATTCTCGAATTAATCCTTACATTCTCGCCTTAACCCTTGCATTCTCGAACTAATCCTTACATCCTCGCCTTAATCCTTACATCCTTGCCCTAATCCTTAAATCCTCGCCTTAATCCTTACATCCTCGCCTTAATTCTTACATCCTCGCCTTAACCCTTGCATTCTCGAATTAATACTTTAAACATCCTTGCTTTAACCCTTGCATCCTCGCTCTAAGCCTATACATTCTCGCAATCATCCTCACGTCAACGCCTTAATACTTTTTTCGCCTTATTTGAGATTTAGTATAGGCAGATTAATAATATCTGCACGACAAGAGTAGCAAAGAAACAATTTCTCAAATTATTAAAGAAACACACAAAGCTAGACATGAGGGGAATAGCGAAGTAAAATATTAGCTTCCGGTTCCGCTTCCGTGTCTGTTTCCGCTGTAAAATTCGCTTCCGCTACCGCCCGCGGAATAATTTCCAGCAACCGGCGCTCCGTTGGCGGAAGTTCGGCTGATTGGCAGGGGTCTCAGGCACCAGTCCGGAGCGGAGTCTGGCGGCGGTCGGCTGCTCCTAGTAGCGCCGTCTCGCCGACACCTGACCAGCTGGTCGCGCTGCTTCTGGGTGGCGAATCGCCGTAGAAACAAGTCGTCCAGTCGGCGCTTGATGTCGCGCACCCTGTCAGACTCCCAGGGCAGCTCGCGCACAGTCAGCCGCTCCCGGCCGCGTTCGTCTTCGCTCTCCTCGTCGGAGGTGGTAAAGTCACGAGTGAGCACCAGGCGGTACTGCTCAAGCTCGTCCGGCGCCAGCTCAGGCAGCAGGGCTTCGAATGATTTCTGACGCCGGGCGAGCTTCTGCCGGAAATAATGAATTTGAGGATTAATAGTTTCAAATCCATCTACTTGAATAGGATTCTAATTCTGATTCTAATAGGAATAGGGATGATTTAGAATTGGGATTGCAATTTAGGGATTATTTGGAATCAAGATACCATAAACAATTAATAGCGTTGATCCTTTTTAAAAAGGATAATAATTAACAAACTATGTAGAATAGGCCAGGATTTAAGAATTTTTTAAAATTAGGATTTAAAAAGGGATGATCTAGATGTGGGTTACAATTTAGGGATTTTTTAGAATTGAGATGTCATTTGAAAATTTGGAATTGTGATCAACCAATTCAGAGACCAATTTTGATCGTCTATTAAAAGGAAAATTTTCGAATTCCAATTGAGTATCTGGGATTTCTAACGACTGGTCACTGGGGTGTATAATTCGACTTATTATAAGAGTGTTCCATAGATTGATCTCTGTGCTCGTATATATTTATATAAATATGGCGATCATAACTTTGAGTCCTTGAAAGCTAAATTAAAGATACGAGTATTTTGCTAGCATCAAACTCGGCGCGTCAAGTATTGCACAAAAGGTTCCTAGTTTGAAGCCGCGGAGAGCAAGCTTGAGGACTGGTCTTTGGATTTTGGATTTGGATTTATGGTGGAATGGAGGTCACGGGTTCGAATCTCAACCAAGGAGACAATATGTTTCCTTGAGAAAGATACCGCGAATTCCCTGAGAACTTGAGTTTACCCAGCTGTAAAACGGGTACCAGCATCGGGTGGTTAAAGAATTAGGGTGTGCTGTTTCGGCCTCTCCAGTCCATGGACTGTAACAGCTGTACATCAGGCCCAACTGGTGTTAAAATCAAGGAAATTAGTGCACACACCGATTTGAGTCGCAGGCACCTACGAGAGGCGCTGCGATGCGATAAAATTGGATTGAATACGGCGCGAAGTGCGCCATCTGAAACAAATATTGTTTTTTTGTATAACAAAATTCAATTCAATGATTAACTGGAAATTGTCGTAACTTTAGTTATTTACAAAGCGATCGTTGCAAAATTCGCGAAAAAAAAATGTTGCAGATTTAGTCGATCTCTGAGTTATTACGAGTATAACACCATAATTCCATTTGCTTTCAAATCATAATAATATTCCATTAATTCAAAGGCTGATCTCATGGGATAATTACAGAATGTGATATTTGGGATTCAGATTAAAGGTTGATCTAAAATTAAAGAATGGGATATTTCGGATTCAGATTAAAGGATGATCTCATGGGAAAATTACAGAATGGGATATTTGGGATTCAGATTAAAGGCTGATCTCATGGGATAATTACAGAATGTGATATTTGGGATTCAGATTAAAGGTTGATCTAAAATTAAAGAATGGGATATTTCGGATTCAGATTAAAGGATGATCTCATGGGAAAATTACAGAATGGGATATTTGGGATTCAGATTAAAGGCTGATCTCATGGGATAATTACAGAATGTGATATTTGGGATTCAGATTAAAGGTTGATCTAAAATTAAAGAATGGGATATTTCGGATTCAGATTAAAGGATGATCTCATGGGAAAATTACAGAATGGGATATTTGGGATTCAGATTAAAGGTTGATCTAAAATTAAAGAATGGGATATTTCGGATTCAGATTAAAGGATGATCTCATGGTAAATTTAAAGAATGGGATATTTCGGATTCAGATTAAATGCTGATCTCATGGGAAAATTACAGAATGGGATATTTCGGATTCAGATTAAAGGATGATCTCATGGGAAAATTAAAGAATGGGATATTTCGGATTCAGATTAAAGGTTGATTTCATGGGACAACTATAGATTGGGAAATTTCGGATTCAGATTAAATGTTGATTTCATGGGACAACTATAGATTGGGAAATTTCGGATTCAGATTAAATGTTGATCTCATGGGACAACTATAGATTGGGAAATTTCGGATTCAGATTAAAGGTTGATTTCATGGGACAACTATAGATTGGGAAATTTCGGATTCAGATTAAATGTTGATTTCATGGGACAACTATAGATTGGGAAATTTCGGATTCAGATTAAAGGTTGATCTCATGGGATAATTACAGAATGGGATATTTGGGATTCAGATTAAAGGCTGATCTCATGGGATAATTACAGAATGGGATATTTGGGATTCTGTTCTTTTTGGTTTTATCGATAAATGCAGATTATGATCCTAGGGATAGATACAGCAAAGGATACTTTGGGATCCTATCACATTTTAGTAATGTTGGGGTGGAAGAATAAACCATTTTTCACCAAGGCCACCTTACAGCATATTTTCTGTTATGCTTTCTAGTGTTAGCCTTCTGCTTGGCGTGCCTGTCCTCGGCAACCCTGAAGTGGCCCAACAAGCTGGCTATTGTGCCTGCGAGGCGGGCATGTTTATAAAAAACGTGAGCGTCGAAAATTGCCGAATATTTACAATTGATCTACCACGTTGCAGAGGGTGATTAATTTCAGTCTATGAGCCACACGCTCCCCGCTCCGCCTTGATGAATATGAATCAGAAAAAATATGCATAACTAAATATATAAGTTTCTATAGTTATTGACGATAATTAATTAATTAGTTGATTAATTCATAAACTAAAATTAATAAAAAAAAGTTCTGAGAACGACCTCTGCAACGTCAGAATTCTTTAGAACGCGTTAATCATGATACTTAAGAAATAGCAAAAAGCAAGCATATTTGTCTGTGTCTGTCAGTTCTGTGTCTGTCAGTTCTGTCTCAGTTCTGTGTCTGTCAGTTCTGTGTCTGTCAGTTCTGTGTCTGTCAGTTCTGTCTCAGTTCTGTGTCTGTCAGTTCTGTGTCTGTCAGTTCTGTCTCAGTTCTGTGTCTGTCAGTTCTGTGTCTGTCAGTTCTGTGTCTGTCAGTTCTGTGTCTCTCAGTTCTGTGTCTGTCAGTTCTGTGTCTGTCAGTTCTGTGTCTGTCAGTTCTATGTCTCTCAGTTCTGTGTCTGTCAGTTCTGCGTCTGTCAGTTCTGTGTCTGTCAGTTCTGTGTCTGTCAGTTCTATGTCTCTCAGTTCTGTGTCTGTCAGTTCTGCGTCTGTCAGTTCTGTGTCTGTCAGTTCTGTGTCTGTCAGTTCTGCGTCTGTCAGTTCTGTGTCTTTCAGTTCTGTCTCTCAGTTCTGTGTCTGTCAGTTCTGTGTCTGTCAGTTCTATGTCTCTCAGTTCTGTGTCTGTCAGTTCTGTGCGTCAGTTCTGTGTTTCTGAGTTCTGTGTCTGTCAGTTCTGTGTCTGTCAGTTCTGTGTTTCTCAGTTCTGTGTCTGTCAGTTCTGTGCGTCAGTTCTGTGTCTGTCAGTTCTGTCTCTCAGTTCTGTGTCTGTCAGTTCTGTGTCTGTTAGTTCTGCGTCTGTCAGTTCTGTGTGTCAGTTCTAGGTGTGTGTTAGTTGGTCTTTCAGTTGTGTCTGTCAATTCTGGGTGTCTGTCTGTCTGTCTGTCTGTCTGTCGGCCTGTCTGTCTGTCTGCCTGTCTCACCGCGCCAGACTTCCACCGGCAGACCCTGGTTGCCAACCCTGGCCTGGCCCAGCGCAATAATCCTATGCGTCACTTGGACGTTGTAGGGATCGTCGAACGGTCTGGCAAAGTCGAATAACTCGGCGCCGGCGCTTTTCAACTCCTTGTAAGAATCCTTTAGAGCGGCCTGCGTCAAGGCGATGAAAAGCGGAATGAATGAAAACTATTGTTAATTTATTGATTGATAAATCAAGAGTACACTGGCGCTAGAGTGCCGCTTTCTATAAATCTGAATGGAATAGGCAGGAATGAATGACACTAAAGATAAGAGGTGATAAGTTTAAAAGAAACAGCTTCTATACAGTTGCACAATGACGGGCTTACGGTCAATTGTCAAGCTGCCTTCTAATGGCATTATATAGCCGTGCGTAGGCGGGCTTGATTTTACTGTTCGCTAGCTTGAAGCCAGTTAATGCTAACACGAAACTAACGACAATATTGTAGATACGGATAATGCGTCAGGATTGGAACCCCCGACTTCTAATAAGTCGCGAATCCCACGGTCTAATCACTACGCTACAATCCTTAATCCTAATGCATCCGAACTTATTCCAAAAAACTAAAATTTTGTTTAGACAACGAAATCTTTTTAAGACATAAAATTCCATCCCAAAACACCGAAATCCATTCTAAAACACCGAATTCCATTCTAAAACACCGAATTCCATCCCAAAACACCGAAATCCATTCTAAAACACCGAATTCCATTCTAAAACACCGAATTCCATCCCAAAACACCGAATTCCATTCTAAAACACCGAATTCCATTCTAAAACACCGAATTCCATTCAAAAACACCGAATTCCATTCAAAAACACCGAATTCCATTCAAAAACACCGAATTACATTCTAAAACACCGAATTCCATCCCAAAACACCGAATTCCATTATAAAACACCGAATTCCATCCCAAAACACCGAATTCCATTCTAAAACACCGAATTCTATTCTAAAACACCGAATTCCATTCTAAAACAGCAAATTCCATCCCAAAACACCGAATTCCATTCTACGAGGGCTGTCCCAAAAGTAGTGTTACTTTTGATTATATCTTTTGTTCTGATGGTTCAAATAGCGTGATTTTACACAGTCTTATAGCGGCAAGTCTCTTCTTTATAATAATTCAAATCTTTTTTCTAACAGACTAGGGAAATAGAAGTTATCAACGAAAAACTAACAGGACCTTAAACATAGACTTACAGTAAATCAACAAGCAAGCAAAAATGACCAACAGTTGAGTGGTTGCGAATATGAAGTTTTCTCGTAGCAATTGAAACGCTCCTCTTCACTCGTCGGTGGGAATGCTTGACTTCTCAACATAGTCACCGCCGAGCTGAAGGCATTTTTGCCACCGACTGAACAAACCGTCAATAGCGTTGGCATAACTCTCGCGTGGAACTTTGTGGAGCAGGACATTCCGCACTGCCTGTTCGAGGTTGTCACGGTTCTCATGAACTTTACCTCGCAGATGCGACTTCATTAGTGGAAATAAGGCGAAATCTGCTGGCGCCAGATCAGGCGAATACGGTGGATGAGGCAAAATATTAAACTTGAGTCTGCTGACAGCCTCGGAGGTCTTCTGTGCAGTATGGGGTCTGGCGTTGTCGTGGTGGAGAAGAAAGGGCTTGATTCCAACCCGACGCTTGTTCCAGATTTCGAACTTCAATTTTTCAAGGGAAGCAATATAGCACTCGGCATTGATGCTCTTCCCTGGCTCAAGAAATTCGATTGTAAGTGGTCCATTTCTGTCGAAGAACAAAGTCAGAAGCACCTTTTTGCAGTGAGGCTCTCGACGTGCCTTAACAGGGGGGTCTGAACCCCTGACTGTCCAAACCTTGGACTCCTGTTTGGTGGGGGGATCGAAGTGAGGCACCCACGTCTCGTCACCAGTAACAACGATTTGCCGAAACGTTTCCCATCCACCATGTTGCCTGACGAGCTCCAGATTCTCCTGGCACACTCGCTGCCGCTGCTCTTTCAGGTCTGGTGTCAGAAGGCGTGGAATTCAGCGAGCACTCAGCTTCACATAATCCATGCTGGTGAGACTTCGATGAACCGTTGATCGCGGAGTATTCAGCCTGTCAGCAATCTCTCTGATCGTCATTCGTGCGTCCTCATCAAGAAGATCCAGGATAGCGTCAGCCAGGACGTCAGAGTCTCGAACATGAGGGCGACCTGTCCTGAGCTGATCAGCAAGGTCCGTCCTTCCCGCTCGAAACTGTTCTATCCAACGATAGATGGTCATTTTACTGACCGCACAAGACCCATGAGCTGATGAAAGTTGCCCATGAATCTCGGCTGCACTGTGCGCCGTCTTCCAAAGGGTGTAAATCACACTCCTCTGGGCAAAACTTGAATGCACATCCATGATCTTTAGCACAGCAAGAAATGAGAACAAAAATGCTCGTACTGAAGCCAAGTCCCAGTGAGAGATATGAAGATTTCATTCCATCTTTTCCAGAGACAACTTTCAAATTATAACTTCATTATGATTTTTCCAGAGACATATCTTTGTCGCGGATTGAGAAATTGAGAAATTTTGGTTAAAAGAGTGACCTCAGTCGAAAGCACTTTCGTAGCATTCCGATAGCTTGTTGATTTACTGTAAGTCTATGTTTAAGGTCCTGTTAGTTTTTCGTTGATAACTTCTATTTCCCTAGTCTGTTAGAAAAAAGATTTGAATTAATATAAAGAAGAGACTTGCCGCTATAAGACTGTGTAAAATCACGCTATTTGAACCATCAGAACAAAAGATATAATCAAAAGTAACACTACTTTTGGGACAGCTCTCGTAAAACACCAAATTCCATTCCAAAACACCAGATTCCATCCTAAAAGACCAAATACCTTTATAAAATACCAAATTCAATTATAAAACACCTAACTCTACCCTAAAACACCTAAATCTACCCTGAAACACCTAAATTCATCTTAAAACACCTAACTCTACCCCGAAACACCTAAATCTATCTTAAAACACCTAACTCTACCCTAAAACACCCAACTCTACCCTGAAACACCTAACGCTACCCTAAAACACCTAACTCTACCCTGAAACACCTAAATCTATCTTAAAACACCTAACTATACCCTAAAACACCCAACTCTACCCTAAAACACCCAACTCTACGCTAAAACACCCAACTCTACCCTAAAACACCTAACTCTACCCTAAAACACCTAAATCTATCTTAAAACACCTAACTCTATCCTGAAACACCCAACTCTAACCTAAAACACCTAACTCTACCCTAAAACACCTAACTCTACCCTAAAACACCCAAGTCTACCCTGAAACACCTAACGCTACCCTAAAACACCTAACTCTACCCTGAAACACCTAAATCTATCTTAAAACACCTAACTCTATCCTGAAACACCCAACTCTAACCTAAAACACCTAACTCTACCCTAAAACATCTAACTCTACCCTAAAACACCTAACTTTACCCTAAAACACCTAACTCTACCCTAAAACACCTGACTCTACCCTAAAACACCCAAATCTATCATAAAACGCCGAACTCTACCCTGAAACACCCAACTCTAACCTAAAACACCTAACTCTACCCTAAAACACCTAAATCTATCTTAAAACACCTAACTCTATCCTGAAACACCCAACTCTAACCTAAAACACCTAACTCTACCCTAAAACACCCAACTCTACCCTGAAACACCTAACTCTACCCTAAAACACCTAAATCTATCACAAACGCCGAACTCTACCCTAAAACACCCAAATCTACCCTAAAACACATGAATCTATCCTAAATCATGGAATTCTATCCAAAAATACCTAATTTATTTAAATAACACATATTACCATCCTTAAACACATAAGTATAATTTCAATTATAAATTATAAATTCAATCCTAAAATGCCTTCTATTAGAGTAAATTTTTCTCTAACCAGTTTCTCAAGTTCACTCACTCTTAGCTCAGGTGTTGAGCTCGCGGCGGAGGCGGTGTAGCTGGAGCTACTCAGAAACGAATCATGTAAGGCCGTTCCGCTTTGACCAGCAGCGGCAGCAGCAGTCGCAGCTGTCGAATCATCCATCATTATCAGACAGTCGTCGTCAGCTTCGGAGCCACCGCCGATAAGCGACTCGCATTTGACAACGCGCGACTGTACATTAACGGACGAGCCGCCGGGCGGTAATCTATTAGCGCAAGATGAAGAATAACTGCTGCCAGGAATTTCATCGTCTGATGCGGATCGTTGCGACCTTTTGCGACGCTTACAATCGGCCGATTCAAAGGCCGCAGCTGGCTCCGGCTGGCAGTGAGACTTGTGATGCTCGGCGACCGAACACGCGGCGCCAACTGAAGGTTCCATGACGTCAACAATGCGCGAATGCAGGCTGGATAGCACACGCAGGGCGCTAACTAGATCTCTAGTTGTCATCGAGTCCACTAGCATACCCGCGTTAGTGATCGTGCATTCGAATAGGTGCAATGGCGTAAATGTTGAAACAGAATCGCCGCCAGGTGGCGAGACTAGAGAGGCCAACGCAACTGCTGCAGACATTGTTGCCAAGTTCTTCTTAACAGATTTTATTTGTTTCTTTTAACGCGTTAAAAGCTGCGGAAAAAAACTTTTGTTAGATAGAGAAGTGTCTTCAAAATAAGCCTCGGGTAACTGCGAAAACGAATAAATAAGCTTCAGGGTGTCTTGAGAAGAAGCCTCAAGGTGTCTTGAGAAGAAGCTTCAGGGTGTCTTGAGAAGAAGCCTCAAGGTGTCTTGAGAAGAAGCTTCAGGGTGTCTTGAGAAGAAGCTTCAGGGTGTCTTGAGAAGAAGCCTCTGTGTGTCTTAAGAAGAAGCCTCAAGGTGTCTTGAGAAGAAGCCTCAAGGTGTCTTGAGAAGAAGCTTCAGGGTGTCTTGAGAAGAAGCTTCAGGGTGTCTTGAGAAGCTTCAGGGTGTCTTGAGAAGAAGCTTCAGAGTGTCTTGAGAAGAAGCTTCAGGGTGTCTTGAGAAGAAGCTTCAGGGTGTCTTGAGAAGAAGCTTCAGGGTGTCTTGAGAAGAAGCTTCAGGGTGTCTTGAGAAGCTTCAGGGTGTCTTGAGAAGAAGCTTCAGAGTGTCTTAAGAAGCTTCAGAGTAACTTAAGAAGAAGCCTCAGGGCGTCTTGAGAAGAAGCTTCAGGGTGTCTTGAGAAGAAGCTTCAGTGTGTCTTGAGAAGAAGCTTCAGGGTGTCTTGAGAAGAAGCTTCAGGGTGTCCTGAGAAGAAGCTTCAGTGTGTCTTGAGAAGAAGCTTCAGGATGTCTTGAGAAGAAGCTTCAGGGTGTCTTGAGAAGAAGCCTCAGGGTGTCCTGAGAAGAAGCTTCAGGGTGTCTTGAGAAGAAGCCTCAGTGTGTCTTGAGAAGAAGCTTCAGGGTGGGTGTCTTGAGAAGAAGCTTCAGTGTGTCTTGAGAAGAAGCTTCAGGGTGTCTTGAGAAGAAGCTTCAGGGTGTCTTGAGAAGAAGCTTCAGAGTGTCTTGAGAAGCTTCAGAGTGTCTTAAGAAGAAGCCTCAGGGCGTCTTGAGAAGAAGCTTCAGGGTGTCTTGAGAAGAAGCTTCAGAGTGTCTTAAGAAGAAGCCTCAGGGCGTCTTGAGAAGAAGCTTCAGGGTGTCTTGAGAAGAAGCTTCAGAGTGTCTTGAGAAGCTTCAGGGTGTCTTGAGAAGAAGCCTCAGTGTGTCTTGAGAAGAAGCTTCAGTGTGTCTTGAGAAGAAGCTTCAGGGTGTCTTGAGAAGAAGCTTCAGGGTGTCTTGAGAAGAAGCCTCAGTGTGTCTTGAGAAGAAGCCTCAGGGTGTCTTGAGAAGAAGCCTCAGTGTGTCTTGAGAAGAAGCTTCAGGGTGTCTTGAGAAGAAGCTTCAGGGTGTCTTGAGAAGAAGCTTCAGAGTGTCTTGAGAAGCTTCAGAGTGTCTTAAGAAGAAGCCTCAGGGCGTCTTGAGAAGAAGCTTCAGGGTGTCTTGAGATGAAGCTTCAGGGTGTCTTGCGAAGAAGCTTCAGGGTGTCTTGAGAAGAAGCCTCAGTGTGTCTTGAGAAGAAGCTTCAGGGTGTCTTGAGAAGAAGCTTCAGAGAGTCTTGAGAAGGTTCAGAGTGTCTTGAGAAGAAGCCTCAGGGCGTCTTGAGAAGAAGCTTCAGGGTGTCTTGAGAAGAAGCTTCAGAGAGTCTTGAGAAGGTTCAGAGTGTCTTGAGAAGAAGCCTCAGGGCGTCTTGAGAAGAAGCTTCAGAGTGTCTTAAGAAGAAGCCTCAGGGCGTCTTGAGAAGAAGCTTCAGGGTGTCTTGAGAAGAAGCTTCAGAGTGTCTTGAGAAGCTTCAGGGTGTCTTCTGAAGAAGCTTCAGTGTGTCTTGAGAAGAAGCTTCAGTGTGTCTTGAGAAGAAGCTTCAGGGTGTCTTGAGAAGAAGCCTCAGGGTGTCTTGAGAAGAAGCTTGAGAGTGTCCTGAGAAGAAGCCTCAGGGTGTCTTGAGAAGAAGCCTCAGGGTGTCTTGAGAAGAAGCCTCAGGGCGTCTTGAGAAGAAGCTTCAGGGTGTCCTGAGAAGAAGCCTCAGTGTGTCTTGAGAAGAAGCCTCAGGGTGTCCTGAGAAGAAGCCTCAGTGTGTCTTAAGAAGAAGCCTCAGGGTGTCTTGAGAAGAAGCTTCAGGGTGTCCTGAGAAGAAGCCTCAGTGTGTCCTGAGAAGAAGCCTCAGTGTGTCTTAAGAAGAAGCCTCAGGGTGTCTTGAGAAGAAGCCTCAGAGTGTCTTGAGAAGAAGCTTTAGAGTGTCTTGAGAAGAAGCTTCAGTGTGTCTTGAGAAGAAGCTTCAGTGTGTCTTGAGAAGAAGCCTCAGTGTGTCTTGAGAAGAAGCCTCAGGGTGTCTTGAGAAGAAGCTTCAGAGTGTCTTGAGAAGAAGCTTTAGAGTGTCTTGAGAAGAAGCTTCAGTGTGTCTTGAGAAGAAGTCTCAGGGTGTCTTGAGAAGAAGCTTCAGGGTGTCCTGAGAAGAAGCTTCAGTGTGTCTTGAGAAGAAGCTTCAGGGTGTCTTGAGAAGAAGCTTCAGGGTGTCTTGAGAAGAAGCCTCAGGGTGTCCTGAGAAGAAGCCTCAGGGTGTCCTGAGAAGAAGCCTCAGTGTGTCTTGAGAAGAAGCTTCAGGGTGTCCTGAGAAGAAGCCTCAGGGTGTCCTGAGAAGAAGCCTCAGTGTGTCTTGAGAAGAAGCCTCAGGGTGTCTTGAGAAGAAGCTTCAGGGTGTCTTGAGAAGAAGCCTCAGTGTGTCTTGAGAAGAAGCTTCAGAGTGTCTTGAGAAGAAGCCTCAGGGTGTCTTGAGAAGAAGCTTCAGAGTGTCTTGAGAAGAAGTTTCGGGGTGTCTTGAGAAGAAGCTTCAGAGTGTCTTGAGAAGAAGCCTCAGGGTGTCTTGAGAAGAAGCTTCAGGGTGTCTTGAGAAGAAGCTTCAGGGTGTCTTGAGAAGAAGCCTCAGAGTGTCTTGAGAAGAAGCCTCAGAGTGTCTTGAGAAGAAGCTTCAGGGTGTCTTGAGAAGAAGCTTCAGTGTGTCTTGAGAAGAAGCTTCAGGGTGTCTTGAGAAGAAGCCTCAGTGTGTCTTGAGAAGAAGCCTCAGTGTGTCTTGAGAAGAAGCTTCAGGGTGTCTTGAGAAGAAGCCTCAGGGCGTCTTGAGAAGAAGCTTCAGGGCGTCTTGAGAAGAAGCCTCAGTGTGTCTTGAGAAGAAGCCTCAGGGTGTCTTGAGAAGAAGCTTCAGAGTGTCTTGAGAAGAAGCTTTAGAGTGTCTTGAGAAGAAGCTTTAGAGTGTCTTGAGAAGAAGCTTTAGAGTGTCTTGAGAAGAAGTCTCAGGGTGTCTTGAGAAGAAGCTTCAGGGTGTCCTGAGAAGAAGCTTCAGTGTGTCTTGAGAAGAAGCTTCAGGGTGTCTTGAGAAGAAGCTTCAGGGTGTCTTGAGAAGAAGCCTCAGGGTGTCCTGAGAAGAAGCCTCAGGGTGTCCTGAGAAGAAGCCTCAGTGTGTCTTGAGAAGAAGCTTCAGGGTGTCCTGAGAAGAAGCCTCAGGGTGTCCTGAGAAGAAGCCTCAGTGTGTCTTGAGAAGAAGCCTCAGGGTGTCTTGAGAAGAAGCTTCAGGGTGTCCTGAGAAGAAGCCTCAGTGTGTCTTGAGAAGAAGCCTCAGGGTGTCTTGAGAAGAAGCTTCAGGGTGTCCTGAGAAGAAGCCTCAGGGTGTCTTGAGAAGAAGCTTCAGGGTGTCTTGAGAAGAAGCCTCAGGGCGTCTTGAGAAGAAGCTTCAGGGCGTCTTGAGAAGAAGCCTCAGTGTGTCTTGAGAAGAAGCCTCAGGGTGTCTTGAGAAGAAGCTTCAGGGTGTCCTGAGAAGAAGCCTCAGGGTGTCTTGAGAAGAAGCTTCAGGGTGTCTTGAGAAGAAGCCTCAGGGCGTCTTGAGAAGAAGCTTCAGGGTGTCTTGAGAAGAAGCCTCAGGGTGTCCTGAGAAGAAGCCTCAGTGTGTCTTGAGAAGAAGCTTCAGGGTGTCTTGAGAAGAAGCTTCAGGGTGTCCTGAGAAGAAGCCTCAGTGAGTCTTGAGAAGAAGCCTCAGGGTGTCTTGAGAAGAAGCTTCAGGGTGTCCTGAGAAGAAGCCTCAGGGTGTCTTGAGAAGAAGCTTCAGGGTGTCCTGAGAAGAAGCCTCAGTGTGTCTTGAGAAGAAGCCTCAGGGTGTCTTGAGAAGAAGCTTCAGGGTGTCCTGAGAAGAAGCCTCAGGGTGTCTTGAGAAGAAGCTTCAGGGTGTCTTGAGAAGAAGCCTCAGGGCGTCTTGAGAAGAAGCTTCAGAGTGTCTTGAGAAGAAGCCTCAGGGTGTCTTGAGAAGAAGCTTCAGAGTGTCTTGAGAATAAGTTTCGGGGTGTCTTGAGAAGAAGCTTCAGAGTGTCTTGAGAAGAAGCCTCAGGGTGTCTTGAGAAGAAGCTTCAGGGTGTCTTGAGAAGAAGCTTTAGAGTGTCTTGAGAAGAAGCTTCAGTGTGTCTTGAGAAGAAGCTTCAGTGTGTCTTGAGAAGAAGCCTCAGTGTGTCTTGAGAAGAAGCCTCAGGGTGTCTTGAGAAGAAGCTTCAGAGTGTCTTGAGAAGAAGCTTTAGAGTGTCTTGAGAAGAAGCTTCAGTGTGTCTTGAGAAGAAGTCTCAGGGTGTCTTGAGAAGAAGCTTCAGGGTGTCCTGAGAAGAAGCTTCAGTGTGTCTTGAGAAGAAGCTTCAGGGTGTCTTGAGAAGAAGCTTCAGGGTGTCTTGAGAAGAAGCCTCAGGGTGTCCTGAGAAGAAGCCTCAGGGTGTCCTGAGAAGAAGCCTCAGTGTGTCTTGAGAAGAAGCTTCAGGGTGTCCTGAGAAGAAGCCTCAGGGTGTCCTGAGAAGAAGCCTCAGTGTGTCTTGAGAAGAAGCCTCAGGGTGTCTTGAGAAGAAGCTTCAGGGTGTCTTGAGAAGAAGCCTCAGTGTGTCTTGAGAAGAAGCTTCAGAGTGTCTTGAGAAGAAGCCTCAGGGTGTCTTGAGAAGAAGCTTCAGAGTGTCTTGAGAAGAAGTTTCGGGGTGTCTTGAGAAGAAGCTTCAGAGTGTCTTGAGAAGAAGCCTCAGGGTGTCTTGAGAAGAAGCTTCAGGGTGTCTTGAGAAGAAGCTTCAGGGTGTCTTGAGAAGAAGCCTCAGAGTGTCTTGAGAAGAAGCCTCAGAGTGTCTTGAGAAGAAGCTTCAGGGTGTCTTGAGAAGAAGCTTCAGTGTGTCTTGAGAAGAAGCTTCAGGGTGTCTTGAGAAGAAGCCTCAGTGTGTCTTGAGAAGAAGCCTCAGTGTGTCTTGAGAAGAAGCTTCAGGGTGTCTTGAGAAGAAGCCTCAGGGCGTCTTGAGAAGAAGCTTCAGGGCGTCTTGAGAAGAAGCCTCAGTGTGTCTTGAGAAGAAGCCTCAGGGTGTCTTGAGAAGAAGCTTCAGGGTGTCCTGAGAAGAAGCCTCAGGGTGTCTTGAGAAGAAGCTTCAGAGTGTCTTGAGAAGAAGCTTTAGAGTGTCTTGAGAAGAAGTCTCAGGGTGTCTTGAGAAGAAGCTTCAGGGTGTCCTGAGAAGAAGCTTCAGTGTGTCTTGAGAAGAAGCTTCAGGGTGTCTTGAGAAGAAGCTTCAGGGTGTCTTGAGAAGAAGCCTCAGGGTGTCCTGAGAAGAAGCCTCAGGGTGTCCTGAGAAGAAGCCTCAGTGTGTCTTGAGAAGAAGCTTCAGGGTGTCCTGAGAAGAAGCCTCAGGGTGTCCTGAGAAGAAGCCTCAGTGTGTCTTGAGAAGAAGCCTCAGGGTGTCTTGAGAAGAAGCTTCAGGGTGTCCTGAGAAGAAGCCTCAGTGTGTCTTGAGAAGAAGCCTCAGGGTGTCTTGAGAAGAAGCTTCAGGGTGTCCTGAGAAGAAGCCTCAGGGTGTCTTGAGAAGAAGCTTCAGGGTGTCTTGAGAAGAAGCCTCAGGGCGTCTTGAGAAGAAGCTTCAGGGCGTCTTGAGAAGAAGCCTCAGTGTGTCTTGAGAAGAAGCCTCAGGGTGTCTTGAGAAGAAGCTTCAGGGTGTCCTGAGAAGAAGCCTCAGGGTGTCTTGAGAAGAAGCTTCAGGGTGTCTTGAGAAGAAGCCTCAGGGCGTCTTGAGAAGAAGCTTCAGGGTGTCTTGAGAAGAAGCCTCAGGGTGTCCTGAGAAGAAGCCTCAGTGTGTCTTGAGAAGAAGCTTCAGGGTGTCTTGAGAAGAAGCTTCAGGGTGTCCTGAGAAGAAGCCTCAGTGAGTCTTGAGAAGAAGCCTCAGGGTGTCTTGAGAAGAAGCTTCAGGGTGTCCTGAGAAGAAGCCTCAGGGTGTCTTGAGAAGAAGCTTCAGGGTGTCCTGAGAAGAAGCCTCAGTGTGTCTTGAGAAGAAGCCTCAGGGTGTCTTGAGAAGAAGCTTCAGGGTGTCCTGAGAAGAAGCCTCAGGGTGTCTTGAGAAGAAGCTTCAGGGTGTCTTGAGAAGAAGCCTCAGGGCGTCTTGAGAAGAAGCTTCAGGGCGTCTTGAGAAGAAGCTTCAGGGTGTCCTGAGAAGAAGGGTATGTTAAGTTGTTATTGTATGAGGCATCGGTTGTTTTTTTAAAACTGCCTCAGGATTGTGTAGAAGCATAAGTTGATTGTGGTGAAGTCGCGATTTATTGTCAATAAGTCTCGGTGTGTCTTTCAGGACTAATTAATGTGCACAGTGGGGTTCACAGCCTTCAGCCTAATTCGTCGTTTGTAAAATAACAAAAACAAAATACAAAAAGATTTTGTCAAAAAAATTATAAGAAACAAAAACGAGAAAGACAAATTAAAGGCAGTACAAAAAAGCTAAATAAAATGCACAAAAAGTGGTTTCATTCGTAAAGGAAAAATGTGACAAAAAAGGAACCATCTCATGTGATCGGTAAGAGTAAGACAAGAAACAGAACATTTTCTAATTGATACATATATTTTTCCAACGTGGTTCGCTGTGATTTTTTGTTCAAAGTTCGCAGTTATCGTTGGACAAGTTGCGCGGGGATGAGAGATAGCTGAGAGTGTCCGAGTCTACTAGCTTGGAAGCGACGTCGCACAGCGGGTCAAACATCAGCTGGCAGAGCCTGACCTCCTCCATAGCCGTTTGTTCGTTTAATTTTGACAGCAAATCGGCTAATTGTTGACCGACACTGCTCAGTAAAGATAGTTGCCGTTTGGTTGCCATGGCAATGCGGGCTCTAGTGACGGCACTCAATTGTTCTTTCCTACCCTGGCAGTCTGGTGTCTCTTCAATATCAATATCAAACTTGTCTCCAAAACACTTGACAGCCAGGTGAGTGCGAGCTGTTGAAGTAATGCGAAGACAATTGAATGCAGGCTGCGGTACCGAGTCCTGGAATGGCAAACACTCGAGATTTGAGAACATAGACTAACCAAATGTAAGATAGGAAAACCTGATTTAAGAACAAGACAATCAGATTTTAGGATAGAGCAATAAAAAATGTTGGGCGGAACAATTAACTTTTCGGATAAAATCCTGTCTTTAGCTATCTATAAAATACACTTTTAATACAGGCACAAATTATTTAGCCAAAACTAAAATAGAAACAAATACTACTAATACTACTAAAAGCAGTTTAATAGTAGAAGACCACGGGGTATTTCAAATACCCATATTTTTCCTTTTTTCTGTATCTCCTAAAAAATTCAAGCAATCGCCATGACAATGCAGAACACGGGCTAAAGTAAATTCTCGCCAGGGTGTCAGGTGGCAAAAACACAAATATAGGCATAAATCCCCCTGACAATTTTTGCGCTGCACCCGAACGGAGCAACGCAAGCACACGAAACTCAAGAACATGGACCAAATTTTTATTGTGCAACTTCAGAAACAATAATTAAGTCGCCAGCCCTTCAGACCTTTGAGATATTCAACGGTTCTGGGCGAAGGTCAGATTTTTCCTATAAGAGCTAGTGTATTTTATACACTTCTATATTTTATACACACAAATTAGCACTGCGCCTCAGTGCGGCCTTGCCAGGCCTTCAAACTTTATCAGCATGTCACCCGAATGTGGCTGCATCATCTCCGACTTCAGTGGTCACCGACCTTTATCTAGGCGAAGCTGCTGGATTTTCAACAAGTGATAGTTGAGTTTAGGCCAATATCGAGGCTTCATCAGCGAAAGTAGAAAAATTCGCTTTAGGGACTCCATAACCTGCTGACGGCATCGGGGTGGTGACTGATTGGTTAACAGACTAGGCGAGGGTCCTGTGGTTGAGCTGCGTCTCATATTGAGGCTTGATCAGCGAAATAGGAGAAATTTGTATCAGTGTGTCCATATTCGGCTGGTGCCACTTGTTGAAGGTCCAGCAGCTCCGTCTAGATAAAGGTCGGTGACCACTGAAGCTGGAGATGATGCAGGCACATTCGGGTGACATGCTGATAAAGTTTGAAGGCCTGGCAAGGCCGCACTGAGGCGCAGTGCCAAATCGGGGGCTTATGAAATACACTAGCTCTTATAGGAAACATCTGACCTTCGCCCAGAACTGTTGAAAAGCTGGCTACCCTGTAAAAAATTCGGCTGCTTCTTCGGCGGGTTTTTTGTGCAAAATAGGAGTGGAATCTACCGAAATCCCCCCTATCTCGCAAGAGTTAAAGAAACCACCCAGGAAGCAGCCGATGTAACCGTAAATTGTGCAGAAACCGCCGAAGAATCACCCGAACCAGTGGCCCATAGGACAACCAGAGAATTATTTACGGGCGATTCCTCGGTGGTTTCTGAGCATGGAATCTTCCGAACTGGAGGATTCTTTGGGTGATTCCATTTCGCCACCAAGAAGCTCCGAGAAAACGCCCAGTTGGGTAGATTCTAAGCATGGAATCATCCGATTGGTATGTTTCCAGCGGTCGGCTGTTTCTTTTTCTGGAAACACCGCAGATTCCAACTGGAATCACCCAAAGAAACATCCCTATTTTTTGCGGGTACTTGATTCTTGTTTCTGAAGTAGCGCAATAAAAAGTTGGTCCATGTTTTCGAGTTTGGTCTGCTTGCTTTGCTAGTCGGAAATTCTTCCCTGAGTATAAAAACGGGCGGCAAAATGGCTCGGTAGTCCTACTGTTAAAGAGGTTTACCAGATCCGCAGTGGAATTCTCGACGGCAGAGACTGCAGCGAAGCAGCGTGGCGCAGCAGGTGTGTATATTGCCGAGCCAACACGCAGGCCAGGCCAATTAATAAAGCAGGTGCGAAGCAGTTGCAACGGCTTGGCAACGGGCCCTGGCCTTGCTAGATGTCGCTTATCTGCTAGGCTACTGGTCAGGACAGCTTCCAAATCGCTTAGTGCCGATTCTAAACGAACGGCGAGGCGGCCGCGACGCTCCGCGGCGACTGACAGACGATCGACTTGGCAAGCGAGATTTTCCGCTTCGCGAAGAAGACGAGATGGATCGGAGCGATCTCTGCGGAGGAAAAGCAGCTCTTTATCATGTCTCGATTGCTAAGTTCCGATACGGTTCCTACCAGTGATATACGTGTTTAATTACGTTTTTTAAATCATGAAAACAAACAACGAGAGTCGTAACATGATTATAAAAAATTTAAAATAAGGATAATATCATAAACGAATACATATTAAAAAGGCATGACAAATTTCGTAACTATCTTTATAAAGAAACACTCTATTGTTACCAATAGTAATAAAAATAGAAACGCAATTCCTATTTTTTAATTAGCCAATAACAGATTAGTGACCTTTTAATTTAATACACATCACTAGTTGCTAACGTATTTTTAGATTGTCGGTTGCTACCCAGTTTTGGATTGTCAGTTGCTACCCAGTTTTGGATTGTCAGTTGCTACCCAGTTTTGGATTGTCAGTTGCTACCTAGTTTTGGATTGTCAGTTGCTACCCAGTTTTGGATTGTCAGTTGCTACCCAGTTTTGGATTGTCGGTTGCTACCCAGTTTTGGATTGTCAGTTGCTACCCAGTTTTGGATTGTCGGTTGCTACCCAGTTTTGGATTGTCAGTTGCTACCCAGTTTTGGATTGTCAGTTGCTACCCAGTTTTGGATTGTCGGTTGCTACCCAGTTTTGGATTGTCAGTTGCTACCCAGTTTTGGATTGTCAGTTGCTACCCAGTTTTGGATTGTCAGTTGCTACCCAGTTTTGGATTGTCAGTTGCTACCCAGTTTTGGATTGTCAGTTGCTACCTAGTTTTGGATTGTCAGTTGCTACCCAGTTTTGGATTGTCGGTTGCTACCCAGTTTTGGATTGTCAGTTGCTACCCAGTTTTGGATTGTCAGTTGCTACCCAGTTTTGGATTGTCGGTTGCTACCCAGTTTTGGATTGTCGGTTGCTACCCAGTTTTGGATTGTCGGTTGCTACCCAGTTTTGGATTGTCGGTTGCTACCCAGTTTTGGATTGTCAGTTGCTACCCAGTTTTGGATTGTCAGTTGCTACCCAGTTTTGGATTGTCAGTTGCTACCCAGTTTTGGATTGTCAGTTGCTACCCAGTTTTAGATTGTCAGTTGCTACCCAGTTTTGGATTGTCGGTTGCTACCCAGTTTTGGATTGTCGGTTGCTACCCAGTTTTGGATTGTCAGTTGCTACCCAGTTTTGGATTGTCAGTTGCTACCCAGTTTTGGATTGTCAGTTGCTACCCAGTTTTGGATTGTCAGTTGCTACCTAGTTTTGGATTGTCAGTTGCTACCCAGTTTTGGATTGTCAGTTGCTACCCAGTTTTGGATTGTCGGTTGCTACCCAGTTTTGGATTGTCAGTTGCTACCCAGTTTTGGATTGTCGGTTGCTACCCAGTTTTGGATTGTCAGTTGCTACCCAGTTTTGGATTGTCAGTTGCTACCCAGTTTTGGATTGTCGGTTGCTACCCAGTTTTGGATTGTCAGTTGCTACCCAGTTTTGGATTGTCAGTTGCTACCCAGTTTTGGATTGTCAGTTGCTACCCAGTTTTGGATTGTCAGTTGCTACCCAGTTTTGGATTGTCAGTTGCTACCTAGTTTTGGATTGTCAGTTGCTACCCAGTTTTGGATTGTCGGTTGCTACCCAGTTTTGGATTGTCAGTTGCTACCCAGTTTTGGATTGTCAGTTGCTACACAGTTTTGGATTGTCGGTTGCTACCCAGTTTTGGATTGTCAGTTGCTACCCAGTTTTGGATTGTCAGTTGCTACCCAGTTTTGGATTGTCGGTTGCTACCCAGTTTTGGATTGTCAGTTGCTACCCAGTTTTGGATTGCCAGTTGCTACCCAGTTTTGGATTGTCGGTTGCTACCCAGTTTTGGATTGTCAGTTGCTACCCAGTTTTGGATTGTCAGTTGCTACCCAGTTTTGGATTGTCAGTTGCTACCCAGTTTTGGATTGTCGGTTGCTACCCAGTTTTGGATTGTCATTGGATTACATATTCAGTTGCTACCCAGTTTTACATATTTAGTTGCTACCCAGTTTTACATATTTAGTTGCTACCCAGTTTTACATATTCAGTTGCTAACCGAATCAGACTTACTTTAGCAAGCATAAATTGCCGAGCAGCGCTCGTTGACACCTAGTCAGCACCCGATCCCAGCTAAATAGATACAAGCAGCCGCCGCAGGCAATCAAGGCTCCCGGCTGTAGGGCAGCCGGTCGGTCCTCCGTCACCGGCTCCCAGTTGACAAACAGGGAGGCAGCAGAGGTGGCAATCTCGGCCCAGGCGCCAGAAATTTCGATTCGCACATTGAATTCCTCTTTACATCCGTTGCCATTGTCGCCCGTGTCAATGTCGGTGGCTTCAAAGGTTGGAGGAGACACTCGAGTAACGTCGTCATTGGCCAGAGGTATTATAGATACACTGGCTGAGCCTGCAGAAGAATACGACGATAACAGAAGCAACAGATGCGGCTCGGGAGCGGAAAGGACAGCTTCGCCAATACAAGGAGATGATACTTGAAGGCCGGGCAAGGCCGCGACTAGATCAGGATCGGTGCACAATGATCTGGTCTGCATTGACTGCTGCGCTGATGCTGCTGAAGATTTTGCCAATATGGTGATAGTTTGATGAATTTCTTATTGACTGGGTAACCAGATTATCTACTAAGACATTACACTTATTTAAATATATATTATTTGCTTTGATGTGTCTTAGCTGTATAACCAGCTCAAAATAATTTGAAATATATATATCCTTTAACATAGGCTGCTATCTAGAAATGTATTTGTTCGAACATAGAAATATAGATTATAACTTTTGTGACATTTTCTTCCTAATTATTTATCTAACCAACTTTTTGGTTTGAATTAGTGGTTCACTGGTTCTCTTTTTCGATATTCTGTCTAATTAGAATTTTTGCAAGAAATAAAGTCCAAGACTTGAATAAGAAGAAAGTAAAAATGTAAGTAAAAAAGGCTATGGCCTAAAAAGCCAATTCATTTTTTTGTAAAAATGCAAAAATTATTATTGTTAAGGATGCAGTAGGCCTACCTATTATCATTGTTTTCTCATTATTCTTTCCTTTCTTCAGAGGCATTATTATATAGCTCCATTTGGTTATTTCTACAATGGATTGAATGAAACTAATATATGACAGACAAAATATAGCTAAAGTACAATGTTTGCCAATAGTAAAGTAAATTATAAAAAAATACTATAGCATATGTACAGCATCATAGTACATTGAAAAAGATAACAATTTTTTGGATTGGTCAGGATTAGGAACAAAAATATACATCAAAACTCAGATCAGATTAAGGCAAAATAATAGTTGAACCTAGAATCTATAGATGACAAACCCTAAAAAAGTAGTAAATGTGTATTAAAAATTGGTGGCATTAAAATGCTAATTACTAAAGAAGGCATTAATGCTACTTTTTTGTTTGTGTGCATCTGTGCAGGTTTTTTGAAGATTCATTTTTGACACTGCAAAGATCTATTTTGTAGCAATTGTTAGGAATCCTTTATACAACAGCAAGAAGTAACGTTGGCAACAACAATTTTGGCAACAAGCTACTTTTTCAACAACAATTTCAGAGATGATGAATTAATTTTTTTAATCAGTTACATAAAATAACAAATAAATTGTTTTTATTTTTTAACAAGCAAATGGCAATTCATTTTAGCAAAATTAAATGAAAATAAGGTAAAGTTCATGTACCTATAATGTTCATGTAAGTAAAATGCTGAAAGATTGTCAAAGGTAAAATGTAGATTTAGTAAAAGAGAAAAAGGAAAAATTAAGTTCATGAATAATGTAGCCTATGATAACAACACATACAAATGATATTTTATTGTCCAACAAGGCCATTCAATTTACTGTAGACAAGCAGGACCTAGACCTGGTGCCAAGCTCATACTCAGCCTAGAAATGTGGCAATGTGCTATTTTTTGTCAAAGGCCTATGCAATTTACACTCCTATTTTCTTTTTACATTATTGTTACTCTCTTTGTTTTAAGTCACCACTTTTAATTCACACAGCAACTAGGGCGTAGTATGGAAATAAATTGTTGAAATGTTTGTTGCCAAAGTGGTTTGTCACCAAGTATACCATGGGCCATGGCATTAGTAGCTAGGCAGCTAGGCTAGGGGTCTGGTTACACTGTAACACTGATACTGCTAGCAACAGTCTAATAAAAGAAAAACATAGTACATTGACACGACTTGTGATGCTAAGAACTTCAGACATTGTTAGGTAGGCCTATGTTGCATATCAAAGGCCTATAGGCCTAGCTGTTTATATTGGAATAATGTACAGTGCTGTATGTCCCTAGACCAAAATAGTTTTTGGCATTCAGGCTAACTCAAAACTAACAACAGTTAAGCCAGCCTTTAAAATTAAATTAACTAAAACAACGTTTGTATAAGAACAGCTAAAGCTAATGACTAAGACTATCACTTATCAGATGTAAGTTATAACATAACAAAACGAATTTAATTGTGCGAGCTAGTTTCCACATGCTCTTTTTGAAAAAAATTAAAGTTTTGCACCAAGACACTAAATGTTACTTTATCAATGTAGTCTTATTTACGTATAGGCCCTATATTAGGCCTATTTGCTGAAGCATGTGACCCAGACCCAGACCAAGCTTTAGACGACAATTTTTAACCCTCTACGTTTTAAGAAAAGCACTAACTCTTCATAATGTTGTATGATGCTCTTGCTACTTTTAAATATGTTCCTTATTTGTATTTTCCATTTCATATTTTATTGTTCGCGATGTTATTCTATTATTCTATTCTGTATTCGTACCGTATTTCCTCTTAATTTATTGCGCGTATTGTACTTTACTGTATAACTATAAGTATAAGTAATTGTTTTAGGCCTACCGTATGCCTATGACACTTAAATACTGCATTGTCATCGCAAACTCTTATACTGTACACTGAGAGGTTCAGAATATATAAATACATTTATGGTGATTGGCGGCCAGACCGGTGGCGCTCGGTGGGTTAATTTCTCAAATTCGGCCTTGTAACCATTTGCAGTTGCGTTGTGTATTGTTCATAATTTAAATGCCTTGGCAACAGGTCCATTTGTGTTACAACAAGTCTTTTAAAATGAAAACTTTCCAAGAAAGTAGAAGTAACACAACAAAAACGTATTTGCGACACTTCTTGCGATTCAAAATGTAAGCAATTTTTATAGAATTTCGTTAGAAAATTACATAGTCATAATTAATGTTCGATGTGCAATCACCCCGTGCTCGCACGCAAGCCGCAAATGGCTACTCTGAAAAATAAGGTCGGTATACTGCCGCAAGTTACGATATTTATTACGAGTATTATTGAGTTAAATTATTGACAACCGTGTTGCCACTGCTTAGTTCCTGATTCTTAGCTCAGGTCAACTCATCTATTTCTTAGTAAATCATTACGAGCATATAGTGCCTCATTCATTTTGTAAATTTGAGATCTTTGTGCACAGCAACACCATATGGCTTTATAATTTAATGATAAATGGCCCACTGAACATAGTTCAGCTGCAGCTTCTATTGATTGAGTCTAGGAGGTATCGGACTTAAATTGCCCCTATTATACGCTATGTACTGCAGCGCTTGTTTCATCGATCTGTAGATAGATTCTTTATGAAGTTTTGATTTAAAAAGTTTAATCGGGGTTTGTACAATTATTACTAATTTGTATATAGCTAGTCATATATACACGTATATAGGCAGTAAAGGCTCGTTCACACTGCCTCAAGAGGCCAAAAATCAGGATTTTACGTCCTTTTTTATGACCATTCAACTAAAAATCGCACAAAATGTATCACAAAAACGAGTCATTTGATGGCCATGCAGTCTTTATGAGCAAAATAAAACCGATGAACAAAAAAGTACCACATAGTGAGTATACAAATCCAGGCCAGTAAAATTGTGTCGGCAGCAAGTCAGCAGCAAGCCCATAATACTTGTACGTGCCAAGTGCCAAGCTTGTATATAATTATCTCTACACGTAGTTCCTCCGTTTCTCATGCAGCCTTTTATTTACATGCACGCGCAGGTAAATACGTACAGTGTTCTAGCAAATTCCCTTGCAACACTATAGCATATACAAAAATACGAGAAACTTATAAGCAATGTGACCACTTCCCAGCCGTTGAAATTTCAAGCTATATTATACTCGTATATTCATTCGAGAGGAGCACAGAAGCAAAAAAATTGTTGCACCAAACACAATCACTAAACGCACCCGATAAAAAGCAATGAACTTCCCGCTTCCCAGACTAACGGTGCCAACCTTCACCCCGATGACACCGGACGGGGAAGTCGACTACGCCAAAATTCAGCCGTACGCGCGCCTACTGAGCGACTCCGGTGTCCGCAGCGTTTTCGTCTGCGGCAGTACAGGCGAATTTCCCAGCCTAACGCTGGACGAACGTCGTCGTGTTCTGGAAGCCTGGTGCCAGATTAAAGCCGACGGTATCATCGACGTGGTTACTGCTCAGGTTGGCACCTGCTGTTTAAAGGATACGATCTTGCTCGCTCGACATGCCGTACAAAAGTGCAATGTTGATGCTGTGGCGGCCGTTGCTCCCTGGTACTTCCCAGTCGATCAGGTGGACGCCACAGTTGACCTGCTAGTTAAAGTGGCTGCCGAATGCGACGGCAAGCCCTTCTACTACTACCACATACCGCTGTTCATCAACAGCACGCTGAACGTGGCGGATCTGATGCGCCGTGCCGCTGTTCTCATACCTAATTTGGTCGGACTGAAGTTCACGGACGCGTCACTGACCCAACTGGCCGCCTGCTCGGAGGTCACCGCGCCAGATGGCCGCCGGATGCAGGTTTTGTTTTGCTTGTTGACACTTTGTGTTTGTGTATTTTTTAATGACACTGTAAATGGGTGGAAATTTGTATCACGGTTACCATTGTCTATGGGCCACAATATTACTGTACATCCATTGCCCATGGGTCACTATTGCAGTACATCTATTGTCTATCGAACAGCTATACAATAGATGTATTGTCTATTGTCTATTGTCTATTGGTGCGCTCGTATTATCGATCCCCTAGACTAGTGATCAAAAGAATTCAGTTTGGTCTACGAGTAGATAGGATAAAATCATGAATTTTTCCTTGAATCAGCATCTGAGTCTTTAAACCAACCGAAAAAACCTCGACAAAAACTAGGCTCTCGTTGGCCTGGACGACCTAACGCTACCGGCTCGTGCTGTCGGAATCCGGGAAGGCATCGGCGCCAGCTATAACCTGATTCCGGACATTGTGAATTCGCTGGCCGATAGTCTGGACTCCGGCGACTTGGACTCAGCCAGGCGACAGTCGGCCAGGATCCGGACCCTGTTCAACGGCATCTCAACGGCTGTGGACGGCTACGGCATGATGTCGCTGCTGAAGGCGACAATGTCGCTGATGCGCATGGATCTCGGCCCGCCGCGCCTGCCGCTGAAACCTTTGAGCGCGTCGGCTCGCATCATCCTGGAGCAGCGGCTGTGGCATGACGGCTTCGTCTCGAGAAACGACACAGCAGCGCAGGAGCCTTAAAAGCAGCCGGCCCACTTATCAACGCTATATTACACAAACAATTAACAGGCGATTGGACTAATTCTAAAATTTAAAATAAAGTTATTTCCTGAGCGATTAAAAATCCAAGTTTATAATAAAATTCCCTGATTCACATCGAGAAGTACAAGTGAGTGTATGTCTTAAAAAGCACGCAAATGTCAGAAATATTAGTAATCAAATGACTAATATCCAATAGAGCTGCATCGATGTCAGCTGAGCTGCAACTTTTAAAGCAGCTAACGCGTTACTAACTATGAAAGCATCAGCTTTTTGTTTATTTCTGCGAGTAATCATTATATTTAGCATTGTAGGCGCGTAGTACGCTCATAAGTAATATGATGTGCACTTTATTAGATGAAGAAAGCTTGTAAGTCAAAACACGTTTAAAAGCAAAGTTCACATATAATTATCAAACTGCTCGTGCCTTATCGGTTTTTGAGGTTCTAAATTGGCTGGGGCTCCTATCGTAAACTATTGTAAACTCGTATTTACCACTAATACTTTAAACGCCTTAAATCTGATCTCGGTCAAAATTTCCTCAAATACTAAGTTGCTTAAGATCGTCAAATGATGATCATCTGAATTGTATGAATTGGCAAAGTACATGTAGATAAAGTACACATACATAATAATACGTGCTGCTTGCGTGACCTTGCAATATTTGTCACACGCCGTGACCTTGTGATTTCCATCGCGTCCTTAAATCACGCCATATTGTCGTGCAGCTCGCTATGGCCCATCAGATGGTCGCCCGGTGCAAATCGAATCCGCTTCAGGTAGGTCAGCCAGTACAATACGTTGATTGCCGTGAACGCTGTCGGAAAAACCACCTTGGCTACCTGGTCGATTCGCGACACTGAGTTGATGCGAGCCGAGCGACGCCTTTGTCGGCGTTTGTCCGGCCCCTTCAAGCAGCTGATGACCTGGCGAAGACACAGCAGCATGCGCGCTAGCATCGACGGCTGTGCTCGATTCTTCGCCAAACCGACGGCGGTCAAGGAACGCCTCACAGTGGGTGTCTGAAGCGTGGGTGTGTAGAAGCGCGTCTGTACTTTCGTACTGTACGAGAAAGCTAATTGGACCCGCGATTCAGACACTCACATCCACTCGAAGCGACCTCCGGCCGGTCACTTGCGCCAAATGATTGCTTCTACGCCTGCCGCCTAAATAGGTGATAATGTGGCGAGCGTTGTTTCCACTCTCGCCTTCGTTATCGTTGCCATTCTCGATGTTGTTCTCAACGTTCACGTAATCTTCAACTCCGCTAATGTACTGACACTCGTTGCACTCGTCGGAGTCTTCACTCTCATCGTCGTCATCAAAGTCGTCCTCAAGCGACGGCTCGCCGTAGCCAGACTTCGTGAAGTGATGCACGCAGGCGAATTCCACAATGCTGCCAATTAGAAAGCTGTAGCAGGTGACAATGTAGTAGTCCAAGGCCGTGGCATACCCAACCCGGGGCAGGTCCTGTCGGCTGTCGTGACACAGCGTCGTCAGTGTGAGCACGGTGGTGATTCCAAGGGAAACCCGGTCGGCTGTGGCCTCGCGGTTGATCCAGAAGCTGACCCACGATAGTACGACCAGGAGGCCGCAGGGCAGATACACCTTGCAGTAATTTAGTTAGGTAGAAGTGCTTTTGCTTATCGCAAATAGACAAATATTCTTCTATTCAGCTGACTGGTGTTGCAGGTGGAGTCTTACGGTAGACATTAGGCTGGGTAGACAAAAGACAGGGTAGAGAAGAAAGAGGGGAGAGATGAGGCAAGTTGGAGATAAGACAGGCTAAAGGTGAGACAGGTAGAGATGAAACAGGGCATAGATGAGAGGGTATAGATGAGACGCGGGAGAGGTTAGACGAAGGAGAGATTAGACAGTGACACCTGTCCCTCACGATGAGACGGGTGAGAGATGAGAAGGGAAAGAGATGAGACAGGTGAGAGATGAGAAGGGGAAGAGATGAGACGGGTGATAGATGAGAAGGGAAAGAGATGAGACGGGTGAGAGATGAGAAGGGGAAGAGATGAGACGGGTGAGAGATGAGAAGGGAAAGAGATGAGACGGGTGAGAGATGAGAAGGGAAAGAGATGAGACGGGTGAGAGATGAGAAGGGAAAGAGATGAGACGGGTGAGAGATGAGAAGGGAAAGAGATGAGACGGGTGAGAGATGAGAAGGGAAAGAGATGAGACGGGTGAGAGATGAGAAGGGAAAGAGATGAGACGGGTGAGAGATGAGAAGGGAAAGAGATGAGACGGGTGAGAGATGAGAAGGGAAAGAGATGAGACGGGTGAGAGATGAGAAGGGAAAGAGATGAGACGGGTGAGAGATGAGAAGGGAAAGAGATGAGACGGGTGAGAGATGAGAAGGGAAAGAGATGAGACGGGTGAGAGATGAGAAGGGAAAGAGATGAGACGGGTGAGAGATGAGAAGGGAAAGAGATGAGACGGGTGAGAGATGAGAAGGGAAAGAGATGAGACGGGTGAGAGATGAGAAGGGTAAGAGATGAGACGGGTGAGAGATGAGAAGGGAAAGAGATGAGACGGGTGAGAGATGAGAAGGGAAAGAGATGAGACGGGTGAGAGATGAGAAGGGAAAGAGATGAGACGGGTGAGAGATGAGAAGGGAAAGAGATGAGACGGGTGAGAGATGAGAAGGGAAAGAGATGAGACGGGTGAGAGATGAGAAGGGAAAGAGATGAGACGGGTGAGAGATGAGAAGGGAAAGAGATGAGACGGGTGAGAGATGAGAAGGGAAAGAGATGAGACGGGTGAGAGATGAGAAGGGAAAGAGATGAGACGGGTGAGAGATGAGAAGGGAAAGAGATGAGACGGGTGAGAGATGAGAAGGGAAAGAGATGAGACGGGTGAGAGATGAGAAGGGGAAGAGATGAGAATGGGAAGAGATGAGAAGGGAAAGAGATGAGACGGGTGAGAGAAGGGAAGAGATGAGAAGGGAAAGAGATGAGACGGGTGAGAGAAGGGAAGAGATGAGAATGGGAAGAGATGAGAAGGGGAAGAGATGAGAAGGGGAAGAGATGAGACGGTTCGAAGGGGCCAGGAGTCGGATTTGGGAGCTTCACGGTGCCGACCTGATGACTAGACTAGTTAGTTGCACAGTACTTTCCCCCGTACACATATCAAAGCAATATACTGCTGAAAATAGTATACTGGTTTGAAACGGTACCAGCAAACGGTGCAAGGCCTGTTTGAAGCTGCAGAGACAGGAAATTGTGGCAATGTCGTAGAAAGCGCGCCTTTCTTTCTTTTTTTTAAACCAGAGCATGAATAATTGTGTTTAGCTAGCAAAAGCAGATGAAAAAGCGCAGTGCGCACCTCTTCCGTTAGCTTAATTTTTTATATTTAAACCTACCTGGATAATAAAAAAGCCGGTGTGTCGTACTAAGTGAAAGTACACGGACAATACTGAAAAATTTCCGCGCCGAGTGATGCGAAAGTATCGCCTGACCTCCGGACTGGTAGTGAGGTTGAACTGGGACAAGGTGACGTTTGTTGAGATCACTACCGGGGCACGTTCGATGCCGGCCGTCACCTGCTTCCACCTGTAGATTATGTCCGTGCTCGGATAACCGTAGCTGCCAAATATTAATGGGCACACTTGCTCGTCCATGGGAAAATACCTGAAAAAGGTTTGGATGAAACTGGCAGAGTAGAGTCTTCAAATGATAGTGGTGGAGTAGAGTCTTCAAATGATAGTGGTGGAGTAGAGTCTTCAAATGATAGTGGTGGAGTAGAGTCTTCAAATGATAGTGGTGGAGTAGAGTCTTCAAATGATAGTGGTGGAGTAGAGTCTTCAAATGATAGTGGTGGAGTAGAGTCTTCAGGGTAGATGATAGTGGTGGAGTAGAGTCTTCAAATGATAGTGGTGGAGTAGAGTCTTCAAATGATAGTGGTGGAGTAGAGTCTTCAAATGATAGTGGTGGAGTAGAGTCTTCAGGGTAGATGATAGTGTTGGAGTAGGGTTTTCAAGGTAGATGATAATGGTGGAGTAGGGTCTTCAGGGTAGATGATAGTGGTGGAGTAGGGTCTTCAAGGTAGATGATAGTGGTGGAGTAGGGTCTTCAAGGTAGATGATAGTGGTGGAGTAGGGTTTTCAAGGTAGATGATAGTGTTGGAGTAGGGTTTTCAAGGTAGATGATAGTGGTGGAGTAGGGTTTTCAAGGTAGATGATAGTGGTGGAGTAGGGTCTTCAGGGTAGATGATAGTGGTGGAGTAGGGTTTTCAAGGTAGGTGATAGTGGTGGAGTAGGGTTTTCAAGGTAGATGATAGTGTTGGAGTAGGGTTTTCAAGGTAGATGATAGTGGTGGAGTAGGGTCTTCAGGGTAGATGATAGTGTTGGAGTAGGGTTTTCAAGGTAGATGATAGTGGTGGAGTAGGGTTTTCAAGGTAGATGATAGTGGTGGAGTAGGGTCTTCAAGGTAGATGATAGTGGTGGAGTAGGGTTTTCAAGGTAGGTGATAGTGGTGGAGTAGGGTTTTCAAGGTAGATGATAGTGTTGGAGTAGGGTTTTCAAGGTAGATGATAGTGGTGGAGTAGGGTCTTCAGGGTAGATTATAGTGTTGGAGTAGGGTTTTCAAGGTAGATGATAGTGGTGGAGTAGGGTTTTCAAGGTAGATGATAGTGGTGGAGTAGGGTTTTCAAGGTAGATGATAGTGTTGGAGTAGGGTTTTCAAGGTAGATGATAGTGTTGGAGTAGGGTTTTCAAGGTAGGTTTGAGTAGTGTTTTTTAGTTTTTGAGGCAAAAGTATCGATTTTACCTGAGATGCATCGGACAGGACGCCTTCACCGTGAGTCGCATGCTATACAGAATCTCTCCGTTGGGATAAAGCCGGATTAGTTTGTTCGGGGTAGTCAGGGTGTGCATGTAGGAGCCCTTGCCGTTGATGAAGTAGGTATCCGGCTTCCAGATATTGTCCAGCATCCGCATACTAAGAATCAGGCCTGGAGAGTTTGGAAATTCGTATTGGTTGGTGCCGGATGGAGTGAGGTGGTTGGCAGAGAGAGTGAGGTGGCTGGCAGAGGGAGTGAGGTGGTTGGCCAAGGGAGTGAGGTGGTTGGCCGAGGGAGTGAGGTGGTTGGCAGAGGGAGTGAGGTGGTTGGCAGAGGGAGTGAGGTGGTTGGCAGAGGGAGTGAGGTGGTTGGCAGAGAGAGTGAGGTGGTTGGCAGAGGGAGTGAGGTGGTTGGCAGAGGGAGTGAGGTGGTTGGCCGAGGGAGTGAGGTTATAAAAGAGAGTTGGTACGAGACATGTCTGGACGCGAGAAAAATGTTTTCGTCTAGCGATTAAGGACTATTCAAATATATAAAACTCGATTTTTTTAACTGGTAACTAAGATCTTTGATAATCTATTTTCCTAGTTGCTTAAGTCAAGCCAAAAACTGTACCACTACGTCAGAAATCAATGTCTGCTTAAATTTCCAGATAATATCAGTCAGTTCTCTTGTCAGTTTAGACCAGAACAGTGTGTTGTACTCAACTGATAAATTTACAATCAATAGTCCGACTAGCATTTACAATTTATGCTATGGATGTGGAGAAAAATTCCAACTTAGACAGCCCCTACACAGAATGAGACGAATTCGAGTCTGATTGTTTGTGTTGCTCACATAGAAACCCCGCATGATTTGCAGCGAAGTTTAAGGATGTACTTGTCAAGTAATGTACAGTCTATCGCGTAGGGTCTTTGAGTTAAGATAAGGATTGGAAGTAGTCTTGTGTGTTATCTTTGAGTTAAGATAAGGAGTGGAAGTAGTCTTGTGTGTTATCTTTGAGTTAAGATAAGGAGTGGAAGTAGTCTTGTGTGTTATCTTTGAGTTAAGATAAGGAGTGGAAGTAGTCTTGTGTGTTATCTTTGAGTTAAGATAAGGAGTGGAAGTAGTCTTGTGTGTTATCTTTGAGTTAAGATAAGGATTGGAAGTAGTCTTGTGTGTTATCTTTGAGTTAAGATAAGGATTGGAAGTAGTCTTGTGTGTTATCTTTGAGTTAAGAAAAGGAGTGCTAGATGACGTGGGTATCGTCATTGAGATAAGATAAGGAGTGGAAGTATTATTTGGTGCTATCCTTCAGTTAAGATAAGGATTGGAAGAAGTCTTGGGTGTTGTCCTAAGGTTAAGATTAGGAGGACTGTGGGGGGTCCTTTAGTCAAGTTGAGGAGTGCAGATTGAGTATTTTCAGATAAGATTAAGTGGCAAAGTACATAAGTACATAAGTGCATTAACTGCTACAGCGGCACAGACCAGTGGACATGTTGTTGGATATGTTGAACATGTCGTAGCGCAGTCTCGGATCTTGCCAGCGCTGTCGGAAGTACAGATCGAGCGCGTAGTCCATGTGCAGCTCGCTGATGGGTCCCATTGACCGGATGTTGATGTAGGATGTGATCACTGTAGCCTCCGCGTCCTTAACAACGGGCCTTAGAGACTTGTCGTAGCCTGAGTTTTTTTTTGAAGAGTTGGGTTTAGCCTTTTTGACACGCAAAAATTTAGCAAAATGTGAATACTTTGCTACGCCAGAGTAAAACTTTAGCGAGCGGATTATCAGACGAATCGCTGGCATTAAAAGCGTGTACTTTAAAAATCAATGGAACGTAGCTGTACTTTTGCGTGCTTTAGAAAATACTCCAATGATAAAATTGTCTGTCTGTCTGTCTGTTTGTCTGGCTGTCTGTCTGTCTGTCTGTCTGTCTGTCTGTCTGTCTGTCTGTCTGTCTGTCTGTCTGTCTGTCTGTCTGTCTGTCTGTTTGTC
Organism: Macrostomum hystrix; assembly: GCA_950097015.1. Taxonomy (NCBI): domain Eukaryota; kingdom Metazoa; phylum Platyhelminthes; family Macrostomidae; genus Macrostomum; species Macrostomum hystrix. Next base: position 1,749,315 of record CATNEN010000008.1, read on the forward strand.
TGTCTGTCTGTCTAAAAGTTCATACGAAGTCTTCTTGTCTTTCAATTCGTCATCTTATCCACTCGGTCAGCTTATTTGCGGCCGCGGATAAGCCAAATTCCTGACTTATGAATTGTCCAAGAATTGTGCCCCGGGCACAATAGACAGCTAAGGAAGTCTTCACTTATAATCCCATTTTTACATTTTACCCTGTGAGTTGCGCTGTCTGCCGAGCCAGCCACCTCCACCACCCCCACTGCCCCAATCTGCTCAACGAATTTCTGATAAGCGGCGAATTATTCTGGGAGTGCGCGGGGTGAGAAAGCCGCCAAGGCTTCTTCGGGGCTCTGAAGAAGGATTAAGGATTGTATTTCATCAATTAGGGGGCCAAATATTTGCTCTGGGGAGGGGAGGGGGTGGGCAGACGGACTAGTTCGAACCGGGAAGAGAAAAAAACTGGTGAAGTTAAGATGGGAGAAAAATAAGAGGATTCTTCTCTTATAATCCTTTCATAATCCAGAGAAAATTAAAGCAGACATGACTGCTTATCTTTGCTTCTGAATTGTTTTGGCTCTTGAGAAACCGCTTGGGCTGCATAGTAAGCTTGTTGTTAGCTATACAGTCCCTACGTATTTATCCCAATCCTCACCCACACCCCAACTGATTTATCCCATTCCTGAACCACACCCCAACTGATTTATCCCATTCCTGAACCACAACCCAACTGATTTATCCCATTCCTGAACCACACCCCAACTGATTTATCCCATTCCTGAACTGCACCCAAACTGATTTATCCCATTCCTGAACCACAACCCACCTGATTTATCCCATTCCTGAACCACACCCCAACTGATTTATCCCATTCCTGACCCACAACCCAACTGATTTATCCCATTCCTGAACCACAACCAAACTGATTTATCCCATTCCTGAACCACAACCCACCTGATTTATCCCATTCCTGACCCACAACCAAACTGATTTATCCCATTCCTGAACCACAACCAAACTGATTTATCCCATTCCTGACCCACACCCCAACTGATTTATCCCATTCCTGAACCACAATCCACCTGATTTATCCCATTCCTGACCCACAACCAAACTGATTTATCCCATTCCTGAACCACACCCCAACTGATTTATCCCATTCCTGAACTACACCCAAACTGATTTATCCCATTCCTGAACCACAACCCACCTGATTTATCCCATTCCTGAACCACACCCCAACTGATTTATCCCATTCCTGACCCACAACCCAACTGATTTATCCCATTCCTGAACCACAACCAAACTGATTTATCCCATTCCTGAACCACAACCCACCTGATTTATCCCATTCCTGACCCACAACCAAACTGATTTATCCCATTCCTGAACCACAACCAAACTGATTTATCCCATTCCTGACCCACACCCCAACTGATTTATCCCATTCTTGAACCACAACCCACCTGATTTATCCCATTCCTGAACCACAACCAAACTGATTTATCCCATTCCTGACCCACACCCCAACTGATTTATCCCATTCCTGAACCACAACCCACCTGATTTATCCCATTCCTGACCCACAACCAAACTGATTTATCCCATTCCTGAACCACACCCCAACTGATTTATCCCATTCCTGAACTACACCCAAACTGATTTATCCCATTCCTGAACTACACCCAAACTGATTTATCCCATTCCTGAACCACACCCCAACTGATTTATCCCATTCCTGACCCACAACCCAACTGATTTATCCCATTCCTGAACCACAACCAAACTGATTTATCCCATTCCTGAACCACAACCCACCTGATTTATCCCATTCCTGACCCACAACCAAACTGATTTATCCCATTCCTGAACCACAACCAAACTGATTTATCCCATTCCTGACCCACACCCCAACTGATTTATCCCATTCTTGAACCACAACCCACCTGATTTATCCCATTCCTGACCCACAACCAAACTGATTTATCCCATTCCTGAACCACAACCAAACTGATTTATCCCATTCCTGAACCACAACCCAACTGATTTATCCCATTCCTGAACCACACCCCAACTGATTTATCCCATTCCTGACCCACAACCCAACTGATTTATCCCATTCCTGAACCACAACCAAACTGATTTATCCCATTCCTGAACCACAACCCACCTGATTTATCCCATTCCTGAACCACACCCCAACTGATTTATCCCATTCCTGAACCACACCCCAACTGATTTATCCCATTCCTGAACTACACCCAAACTGATTTATCCCATTCCTGAACCACACCCCAACTGATTTATCCCATTCCTGACCCACATCCCAACTGATTCATCCCATTCCTGAACCACAACCAAACTGATTTATCCCATTCCTGAACCACAACCCACCTGATTTATCCCATTCCTGAACCACACCCCAACTGATTTATCCCATTCCTGAACTACACCCAAACTGATTTATCCCATTCCTGAACCACACCCAACTGATTTATCCCATTCCTGAACCACACCCCAACTGATTTATCCCATTCCTGAACCACAACCCACCTGATTTATCCCATTCCTGACCCACACCCCAACTGATTTATCCCATTCCTGAGCCACACCCCAACTAATTTATCCCATTCCTGAACCACACCCCAACTGATTTATCCCATTCCTTAACTGACAATCCATCTAAAAATATCCCCTTCTTCCCACTATTCGCTGGCTTTGAATAACTTTTTGTTCTTAGATTTGCAGTTCTCTAGCTTCAACAAACTCATTGTCCCAATCGCCAAACGCCAAACGCCAAAGTCCCTTCTTAAACCAGTTCAATCCGCTCACGCGTTCCTGATACTTCATTCGATGCCTTACGAATCCGTCAGTGGGTGGAGGCCAGATTGGCTCCGGCCAATGATTTCTTTAACTTCTTTCGCACAATTTCGTTTAACTTTTCGTCAGCAAAAAACGGGACGGTTTCCATGTTGACCGCTTGTCGAGAGACTGAGTGGAATGTGAACTACAAATTAGAACTTTTGCGACTGCCTAAACTGACTGCTTGTGCCTGCTATCTATCTATCTATCTATCTATCTATCTATCTATCTATCTATCTATCTATCTATCTATCTATCTATCATCTATCTATCTACTCTGACTCACCCTTCAACAGCGAGTCCAGCAGGAAGGTGACCTGATCTCTGGTGCTGCTCAGACCTGCCATTGCTCGTCGCATAGACTCGGTACCACGCAGCATAGTCATTTGACAAATGGCTTGCTGAATCAGCAATGCCAATAGCAGCAGCAGCAGCAGCAGCAGCGTAAACTGAGGCGATGGCTTCGCAAATGCTACCATTCTTCGAAACAGTACAGTCCCAGTACGAGACACGACAGTCCTACTCAAACTTGAGTTATTTATTATTGACCAACGGCGCCAGATTGTTCAATCCGAACTGTACGTCAGAAGCCGAACTGATAAATTGGCAGCTAAAAATGAAAGATATAGAACCAGTTGCTCTTATCATAAGCGGCGCACTGCCTAAAAAAAGTTTTCCCCTCGCTAGTTCTCTGGGTTTTTTTATTCCGCGCCCAAATTTTTTTGTCACCGCGGCCAGGACTCAAAAAGGAGCCAATCATAATTTTTCTACTCCCAGTTAGACTAGGGAGATTATTCAGAGCCGTCTCGAGTTTGTCAATCAATAATAAGCCTTGTCTACTAAGCGTGTCATGTTAGTGCTAATGAATGCAGGCTTTGGCCTTGTAGAGCAACGGCTTAAAAATGTGTGCCGCACCTCGTATGTTCAACACCTGTCGGCATTTTTTGGGGGGTATTTTACTTCCCGTCGTCCGGTAGCGAGGGGGTGACGAGAGTCAGGAGAGCGTCAAAGTTGAACTGAAAATCCACACTTGGACAAATGCGTTAAAGCTGTGTAAATATGTTGTGATACCCACCGCAATGGCTTAACATCGTAACCTCAAGCTTATAAGATCTAGATTCTCAATCTTATGGGATCTAGATTCTCGAGATTATGGGATCTAGATCCTCAAACCCGTGAAATCTAGATGCTAAAACCCGTGAAGTCTAGATCCTCAAACCCATGGGATCTAGATCCTCAAACCCGTGGGATCGATATCCTCAAACCCATGGGATCTAGATCCTCAAACCCGTGGGATCGATATCCTCAAACCCGTGGGATCTATATCCTCAAACCCGTGGGATCTATATCCTCAAACCCATGGGATCTATATCCTCAAACCCGTGGGATCTATATCCTGAAACCCGTGGGATCTATATCCTCAAGCCCGTGGGATCTAGATCCTCAAACCCGTGGGATCGATATCCTCAAACCCGTGGGATCTATATCCTCAAACCCGTGGGATCTATATCCTCAAACCCGTGGGATCTATATCCTCAAACCCGTGGGATCTATATCCTCAAACCCATGGGATCTAGATCCTCAAACCCGTGGGATCGATATCCTCAAACCCATGGGATCTATATCCTCAAACCCATGGGATCTATATCCTCAAACCCATGGGATCTAGATCCTCAAACCCGTGGGATCGATATCCTCAAACCCGTGGGATCTATATCCTCAAACCCGTGGGATCTATATCCTCAAACCCGTGGGATCTATATCCTCAAACCCGTGGGATCTATATCCTCAAACCCATGGGATCTATATCCTCAAACCCGTGGGATCGATATCCTCAAACCCGTGGGATCTATATCCTCAAACCCGTGGGATCTATATCCTCAAACCCGTGGGATCTATATCCTCAAACCCGTGGGATCTATATCCTCAAACCCGTGGGATCTATATCCTCAAACCCGTGGGATTTATTTTATCTGATCTGATTATCTCTAATCATTAAAAATGATCCCTTATCCCAAAAAGAATTCCTGATCCTCAGATCTTCAAACATGGTCCCTAATCATGTCCCGGGAATTCTGATGCTAGTTAAAAAGTACATTTCACATCCTATTGCAAAACCAGCCCCTTTCAGCCTAATCTAAATTCTGTCAGTGCAACTGTCAATTAATTATCTCGTCGAATCGTCAAACTTGACTTGTTGAGAATTTCAATATTTTTCATTCACAATGAGCAAACTGAATAAAGATAAGAAAAAGACAAATTAAAAGTGCAAGCAAAGCTGAGAAAGGAGATCGCTCACCAGTTGGCTGTGACGATCCTCAAGGATTTCCTGGAATCTGAGCCCAGAAAGTCGCGCAGGAAGTTTGGATGCAAATTTTTGTTAAATCTTCGATCCCATGAAGGTCAAAAATCCCGGGCTCTAGGATTGGGAGATGATGTGAAACAGAAGGGAATTTATCCCCAAATCAAACCGGGTCTGTGTTTTCCATCAAAGAGTTGCTAACTGGGAGACAAGCTCTGATTGGCTGTCTTAAAAGTCTTCTTTTCAGAAAGATTTCAGCAGAAAACAAGAGTACGAACTGACAACTTATCCCTTTGGGATCTGCGACATGGGTCTCAACGTCTGCCCTGTATTTAGTTTTTTACGTTATATCTTAAATGATATTAGTTAACTGGAGAATATTTTGCCACTGTAAAATATAATTTCTAAGATTTTTTCAATTTGGCAATCGATTAGAGTTTCCTAGAAATCGCCGATTCAGTCAGACGCAAAAAATGCACTTTAAGAAAATCCCAGATGACATTAGTGTCTGATATTTTAGTTTGTTGTCTGTGAAAAGAATATTTCAAATTTAAAATGATCGATCCTGTTAGATAGATGATTTGTTAGACAGACGGCTCTGAAACCGTTAGACTGTTTCTCAGCCTGTTAGATAGACTGTTCTCAACCTGTTAGATAGACTGTTTCTCAGCCTGTTAGATAGACTGTTCTCAACCTGTTAGATAGACTGTTTCTCAACCTGTTAGATAGACTGTTTCTCAACCTGTTAGATAGACTGTTTCTCAACCTGTTGGACAGACTGTTTCTCAACCTGTTAGATAGACTGTTTCTCAACCTGTTGGACAGACTGTTTCTCAACCTGTTATATAGACTGTTTCTCAACCTGTTAGACAGACTGTTTCTCAACCTGTTAGATAGACTGTTTCTCAACCTGTTAGATAGACTGTTTCTCAACCTGTTAGATAGACTGTTTCTCAACCTGTTAGATAGACTGTTCTCAACCTGTTAGATAGACTGTTTCTCAACCTGTTAGACAGACTGTTTCTCAACCTGTTAGATAGACTGTTTCTCAACCTGTTAGATAGACTGTTTCTCAACCTGTTAGACAGACTGTTTCTCAACCTGTTAGACAGATTGTTTCTCAACCTGTTAGATAGACTGTTTCTCAACCTGTTAGATAGACTGTTTCTCAACCTGTTAGATAGACTGTTCTCAACCTGTTAGATAGACTGTTTCTCAACCTGTTAGATAGACTGTTCTCAACCTGTTAGATAGACTGTTTCTCAACCTGTTAGATAGACTGTTTCTCAACCTGTTAGATAGACTGTTTCTCAACCTGTTGGACAGACTGTTTCTCAACCTGTTAGATAGACTGTTTCTCAACCTGTTGGACAGACTGTTTCTCAACCTGTTATATAGACTGTTTCTCAACCTGTTAGATAGACTTTTCTCAACCTGTTAGATAGACTGTTTCTCAACCTGTTAGATAGACTGTTTCTCAACCTGTTAGATAGACTGTTTCTCAACCTGTTAGACAGACTGTTTCTCAACCTGTTGGACAGACTGTTTCTCAACCTGTTGGACAGACTGTTTCTCAACCTGTTAGATAGACTGTTTCTCAACCTGTTAGACAGACTGTTTCTCAACCTGTTGGACAGACTGTTTCTCAACCTGTTAGACAGACTGTTTCTCAACCTGTTAGATAGACTGTTTCTCAACCTGTTGGACAGACTGTTTCTCAACCTGTTAGACAGACTGTTTCTCAACTTGTTAGATAGACTGTTTCTCAACCTGTTAGATAGACTGTTTCTCAACCTGTTAGATAGACTGTTTCTCAACCTGTTAGATAGACTGTTCTCAACCTGTTAGATAGACTGTTTCTCAACCTGTTAGATAGACTGTTTCTCAACCTGTTAGATAGACTGTTCTCAACCTGTTAGATAGACTGTTTCTCAACCTGTTAGACAGACTGTTTCTCAACCTGTTAGATAGACTGTTTCTCAACCTGTTAGATAGACTGTTTCTCAACCTGTTAGACAGACTGTTTCTCAACCTGTTAGATAGACTGTTTCTCAACCTGTTAGATAGACTGTTTCTCAACCTGTTAGATAGACTGTTTCTCAACCTGTTAGATAGACTGTTTCTCAACCTGTTAGATAGACTGTTCTCAACCTGTTAGATAGACTGTTTCTCAACCTGTTAGATAGACTGTTTCTCAACCTGTTAGATAGACTGTTTCTCAACCTGTTAGACAGACTGTTTCTCAACCTGTTGGACAGACTGTTTCTCAACCTGTTAGACAGACTGTTTCTCAACCTGTTAGATAGACTGTTCTCAACCTGTTAGATAGACTGTTTCTCAACCTGTTGGACAGACTGTTTCTCAACCTGTTAGACAGACTGTTTCTCAACCTGTTAGATAGACTGTTCTCAACCTGTTAGATAGACTGTTTCTCAACCTGTTGGACAGACTGTTTCTCAACCTGTTAGACAGACTGTTTCTCAACCTGTTGGACAGACTGTTTCTCAACCTGTTAGATAGACTGTTTCTCAACCTGTTAGATAGACTGTTTCTCAACCTGTTAGATAGACTGTTTCTCAACCTGTTAGATAGACTGTTCTCAACCTGTTAGATAGACTGTTTCTCAACCTGTTAGACAGACTGTTTCTCAACCTGTTAGATAGACTGTTTCTCAACCTGTTAGATAGACTGTTTCTCAACCTGTTAGATAGACTGTTTCTCAACCTGTTAGATAGACTGTTTCTCAACCTGTTAGATAGACTGTTCTCAACCTGTTAGATAGACTGTTTCTCAACCTGTTAGATAGACTGTTTCTCAACCTGTTAGATAGACTGTTTCTCAACCTGTTAGATAGACTGTTTCTCAACCTGTTATATAGACTGTTTCTCAACCTGTTAGACAGACTGTTTCTCAACCTGTTGGACAGACTGTTTCTCAACCTGTTAGATAGACTGTTTCTCAACCTGTTGGACAGACTGTTCCTAACCTGTAGGATAATATGTTCTCAACTTGTGTTTCTCAACACAAAGACAAATTGTGTTTAATAATAAAACACTTTTTAAGGGGAATTATGTTTGCATTTTAACTTGTGAAAAATGCCAAAACTCGCCTACTACGAGTAGTAGTTTAACAAGCAAACGAGTTTTTTCTTTTTGTAAAACGAAGTAGAGATTTGCAACGGAGACCACGCGAAAGTGAAATGGGGCCGTGTTTTGCAGAGCTAAGACAGGGTTAAGTAGCAGCTGAGAGAAATAAAGTAATTTTCCTGTCCAAATTTGGTTCCTTCGGCCAGGGTCTCGTGTGCCACCGCCACTCTGAGCCAAAGCCCGGCGACCCTATTGTTACCTATTGGCGTCATAAGAAAATTCTTATTCTTCTTTCTGCTCTGCGCTAAAGCTGTCTCTTCCTTTCCTAACTTGTTTACCTGATTCGCCCTAGCCACTCATAGCCTGCGTTTTTGCTGGTCACATTTTGGTTACTCACGAGAGTTATTGTCTGTGCGTTTGTAGCATACCCGTGGCAACGCCAGACCAAAATAATCTCCTCTGCTAGCAGCAGATCTCTAGAAAGTTAGAATACATTTATGAAGAGTACTTGGGATTGATAAATCACGATAGAAAAACAAGGGCATCTCAATAGCGTGTCTCATCTCTCCCCTGTTTCATCTCTTCCCTGTCTCATCTCTCCCCTGTCTCATCTCTCCCCTGTCTAATCTCTCCCCTGTCTCATCTCTCTCCTGTCTCATCTGTCTCCTATCTCATCTCACCCCTGTCTCATCTCTCCCCTGTCTCATCTCTCCCCTGTCTCATCTCTCTCCTGTCTCATCTGTCTCCTATCTCATCTCACCCCTGTCTCATCTCTCTCCTGTTTAATCTCTCCCCTATCTCATCTCTTCCCTGTCTCATCTCTCCCCTGTCTCATCTCTCCCCTGTCTCATCTCTCCCCTGTTTCATCTCTTCCCTGTCTCATTTCTCCCCTGTCTCATCTCTCCCCTGTCTAATCTCTCCCCTGTCTCATCTCTCTCCTGTCTCATCTGTCTCCTATCTCATCTCACCCCTGTCTCATCTCTCCCCTGTCTCATCTCTCCCCTGTCTCATCTCTCTCCTGTCTAATCTCTCCCCTGTCTCATCTCTCCCCTGTTTCATCTCTTCCCTGTCTCATCTCTCCCCTGTCTCATCTCTCCCCTGTCTAATCTCTCCCCTGTCTCATCTCTCTCCTGTCTCATCTGTCTCCTATCTCATCTCACCCCTGTCTCATCTCTCCCCTGTTTCATCTCTTCCCTGTCTCATCTGTCTCCTATCTCATCTCACCCCTGTCTCATCTCTCCCCTGTCTCATCTCTCCCCTGTCTCATCTCTCTCCTGTCTAATCTCTCCCCTATCTGATCTCTCCCCTGTCTCATCTCTCCCCTGTCTCATCTCTCTCCTGTCTAATCTCTTGCCTATCTGATCTCTCCCCTTCATCTCTTCCCTGTCTCATCTCTCCCCTGTCTCATCTGTCTCCTATCTCATCTTACCCCTGTCTCATCTCTCCCCTGTTTCATCTCTTCCCTGTCTCATCTCTCCCCTGTTTCATCTCTTCCCTGTCTCATCTGTCTCCTGTCTCATCTCTTCTCTTGTTTCATCTCTCCCCTGTCTCGTCTCTCCCCTGTTAATCCGGCCCACAGCGTTCTGTCTTAGATTTTCTCATTAGCCCGCTGCTTGGGCATATAACTTCCCTTACTACAGTTTTTTATGATAATTAGTTATGCTCACTTCGTCCATCATCTTTAGAAGCAATCGGACTATCATGAAGCAGTCTTTCGATTTTATTAGTTTGGCTAAGAGAGAAGACAGAGAAAAAACCAAAAGACAGTACCCATGCACTTTTTGGGTCAACACATTTTTTGTCAAGTTTTCGAAAGCGATTAAATGACAAAGAAAAAGAACTTTTAAACTTATTTTAAGTGAGAAAAAAAGCAACTAGAAATGGCGTTTTTCCACTGTGGGAATGTTTCAGCGAATTCTTGACAGTTAAAAATATGTCGACCTTTCATTCTCACTGTCGCGGTGCATGCAGAGAGCAAAGTAAACTTTGCGCATTACTTTGCACGAAAATAAACACTCGTTGAAAACTTTTGGCCTGTCTGTCTGCCTTAAAGATAAGCAATATGTGCTCAACTGTCAATAAAAAAATACATTGCTCAATTTTAGTGCAGTTGTAGAATAATTTAAGCGGCGATATTAAAAGGCATCTCCAGGGATCCCAGTTAAAAATATTGGGAACGACCTTGAAAAATCACCGTTCCTTAGGAACGACCTAGAGTTAGTTCCGGAATCGGAACGGAAGGATTGAGCGGTGATTCCGCTGGGAACGATCTTGGGAACGATCTTGAGACCTCGAAGAATTAGCGTTCGTAAATTAGGAAGGTCATGAACCCTAACCCTAAACCCTAACCCTAACCCTAACCCTAACCCTAACCCTAACACTAAAACCTTTAGAATCACAGTAAAAATGAATAAGCGACCTTGAGGGATCAATGACAGAAAAACGAAAAGAAGAATTTTGAAATCCCAGTTAAACTGGGATAGGTTGCAGTTTTAAAAAGCAAACAGACAGACAGACAGACAGACAGACAGACAGACAGACAGACAGACAGACAGACAGACAGACAGACAGACAGACAGACAGACAGACAGACAGACAAGCAGCAGACACACATCTAATAGTGCTCGACGTCAGTTTAAGCATTAGACAGTGAATAGCCTGCAGTGAATAGCCTGCCAACAACCATCTCTCAGTAAGTAAGATGTTCATGAAAAATAAAGAAAAAACATTATTAGAGATACACAGAGCGTTAATAATACTAATTAACCCACAGTGGGTGAGCTTGCTTGCAGACACTAGAGACTGATGCATGGAACCATGGCAACGGGAATTCAAATCTCTCTATACCACCCCCTTTTTAGCATTCATTCATTCCTTGCACTAGTCATATCTTCTCAGCATTGTTAGCGCCTCTTCACTGCTTAGTTGAGTTTAGACTCTATCTCCCTCCCTGCTCTGCTATTGTCAAAGAAATTGCTGCTAAGAGAGGCAATTGCTGCATTCAGATGCTGAGCCTAATTCAGACACTTACAATAGCCCTGCATGTGTGAAACATTGTGAGAATTGATGTAGCTGCATTCGCAGAGATAAGCTAAACAATAAAGACTCGAAGCTGAATCCAACAGTACAGTCACAGCTGAATCCTACAGTACAGTCACAGCTGAATCCAACAGTACAGTCACAGCTGAATCCTACAGTACAGTCACAGCTGAATCCAACAGTACAGTCACAGCTGAGTCCTACAGTACAGTCACAGCTGAATCCTACAGTACAGTCACGGCCGAATCGAACAGTACAGTCACAGCTGAATCCTACAGTACAGTCACAGCTGAATCCTACAGTACAGTCACAGCTGAATCCTACAGTACAGTCACAGCTGAATCCTACAGTACAGTCACAGCTGAGTCCTACAGTACAGTCACAGCTGAATCCTACAGTACAGTCACAGCTGAGTCCTACAGTACAGTCACAGCTGAATCCTACAGTACAGTCACGGCCGAATCGAACAGTACAGTCACAGCTGAATCCTACAGTACAGTCACAGCTGAATCCAACAGTACAGTCACAGCTGAATCCTACAGTACAGTCACAGCTGAATCCAACAGTACAGTCACAGCTGAGTCCTACAGTACAGTCACAGCTGAATCCTACAGTACAGTCACGGCCGAATCGAACAGTACAGTCACAGCTGAATCCTACAGTACAGTCACAGCTGAATCCTACAGTACAGTCACAGCTGAATCCTACAGTACAGTCACAGCTGAATCCTACAGTACAGTCACAGCTGAATCCTACAGTACAGTCACAGCTGAATCCTACAGTACAGTCACAGCTGAATCCTACAGTACAGTCACAGCTGAATCCAACAGTACAGTCACAGCTGAGTCCTACAGTACAGTCACAGCTGAATCCTACAGTACAGTCACGGCCGAATCGAACAGTACAGTCACAGCTGAATCCTACAGTACAGTCACAGCTGAATCCTACAGTACAGTCACAGCTGAATCCTACAGTACAGTCACAGCTGAATCCTACAGTACAGTCACAGCTGAGTCCTACAGTACAGTCACAGCTGAATCCTACAGTACAGTCACAGCTGAGTCCTACAGTACAGTCACAGCTGAATCCTACAGTACAGTCACGGCCGAATCGAACAGTACAGTCACAGCTGAATCCTACAGTACAGTCACAGCTGAATCCAACAGTACAGTCACAGCTGAATCCTACAGTACAGTCACAGCTGAATCCAACAGTACAGTCACAGCTGAGTCCTACAGTACAGTCACAGCTGAATCCTACAGTACAGTCACGGCCGAATCGAACAGTACAGTCACAGCTGAATCCTACAGTACAGTCACAGCTGAATCCTACAGTACAGTCACAGCTGAATCCTACAGTACAGTCACAGCTGAATCCTACAGTACAGTCACAGCTGAATCCTACAGTACAGTCACAGCTGAATCCTACAGTACAGTCACAGCTGAATCCTACAGTACAGTCACAGCTGAATCCTACAGTACAGTCACAGCTGAATCCTACAGTACAGTCACAGCTGAGTCCTACAGTACAGTCACAGCTGAATCCAACAGTACAGTCACAGCTGAATCCAACAGTACAGTCACAGCTGAATCCAACAGTACAGTCACAGCTGAATCAAACAGTACAGTCACAGCTGAATCAAACAGTACAGTCACAGCTGAGTCCTACAGTACAGTCCAACAGTTCAGCCCAGCAACCAGAATTAGCCAGTTGCGCATGGGAAGTGGAACATGAAAAAACAAAATTAATGGTCACTCAGTCAGTTCACCCACAGGGACAGTGCAGTCGACGCGTTACTGTGCCGTTCGGAATGCTAGACTTACAGTACATATTGCACGCAAGTATCTAATGGATAATTGAATGTTTTATGTACTGCACCTTCATTAGCTTAACGAGGGCGTCTTTACAAACTATGGTCAGATATTTTGACCGTTGTTGTTCCTAATCAATTTAGGGGGTGATAATAATCTCATGATAACAGTTGTTTCCAAATTTTTACCGGATCGGACTAGAGCATGAAACCAAGAGGGATAGGATCGGGATTAGGGAAAGGGATAGGGTCGGGATTAGGGAAAGGGATAGGGTCGGGATTAGGGAAAGGAATAGGGTCGGGATTAGGGAAAGGAATAGGGTCGGGATTAGGGTAGGGAATAGGGTCGGGATTAGGGAAAGGAATAGGGTCGGGATTAGGGGAAGGAATAGGGTCGGGATTAGGGAAAGGAATAGGGTCGGGATTAGGGAAAGGAATAGGGTCGGGATTAGGGAAAGGGATAGGGTCGGGATTAGGGAAAGGGATAGGGTCGGGATTAGGGAAAGGAATAGGGTCGGGATTAGGGTAGGGAATAGGGTCGGGATTAGGGAAAGGAATAGGGTCGGGATTAGGGAAAGGGATAGGGTCGGGATTGGGAAATGAATAGGGTCGGGATTAGGGTAGGGAATAGGGTCAAGATTAGGGAAATTAGGAAAGGCGATAGGGTCGAGATTAGGGAAGGGGATTGGATCGGGAATATCAGAATGAAATCAAGGGATTTCAGATAAAAAAGAACAAAGTAAATCCTCAGAAACACAACCGGATTAAGTTATGCGGCATGACAAAAAAACTCAAAGTCCTCAGTCCAACTACGAGTATTCACAAGAATTGTATTATTGAATTGTTTTGCGTTAGAAAAAGTATTTGATGATGAGTAACACCTATAAGCTAGCATTTCGGTGGGGTGCGATGGAGGCATTTTAAAAGCTTGGGAGACAAGTGTGCCAACTTAAATAATCCCCAAACGCAAGCTCATACTAATTAAGCGGACAATAGCAAGCTACGGCTTTGAGCTTAGAGAGCATCACAAACTGGGACACATTATCCATATCGATTTAATGTCCATAATTAAGATTTTCAATCGGTTGTCGAGAAACAAAGAAATATAAAGTACCATTTTCAAAGACTTCCTGTTGCTAGGAAAAAAATGAATTAAAAACAGCTGTTTCTGAACAACAAATAACAACAATAAATAAGAGAACTAGAATAAGGACAGCTGTTTTGGGAATAAAAATAGATTACAAATGAATTTATTAGGTCAGTTATTAATGTACTACCCGAACTGTAATTAATATAGTATTACTTGAATGTAAAGCAGAATAAGACAAGCCTGTGACCCAAAATTGAATTGAAAAAAAACTGTTTTATACAAAAACTTACGATTGCACAAAACATAACAAATAAAAGATTACACTACTGTGGAGAATAAAATTATTCCGTATTAATTACTCTATTATCATTAATATTTGTTACTAAGCTCAATTTGGACTTATAATATACCATGTATAACCAACATAGTTAGCTTTTGCATTGATTTAACAAACAAAATCAATCAGAAGTATAAATAACCGCGATATTATTTAGGGGAAGATTAACAATTTTTGTAACAAAAAAACTCTTTTTGAGGTAATACACGATTTTTTTATTAGCATATTTTCTCTTAAACAGAAAGTAACTAAAGAAACATTGTGACATTTTGTACAAGTTAATTACGTACACGGAATTCAAACCACTACAGTCCGGTTATGAAAAAAAGGTATTAAAAAAGCGACTCATGCTGTTGTTTTTGATGTTGTTGAGATTCTAAAACTCACAGCTGACATGTAAAGGGGGGACACACAACAAAAGGTGTTATTTATATAAATAAATAACGGATTATAAAACTGATAACAGATCAGAGCAGACTAAAAACACTGGTAGGGGTGGACTCGTGGATAAGCTATTGTGTCTCTGATCATCTGCGTTTTGTCAATCAAATTTAAACCTCGTCCAGAATCTCCTTGGCCGGTGAAGGGCTGTCGCCGCCGCCGACAAAGATGACGGCGCCCTTCCGGCTCTGACGCCGGCGCTGCGACGGGCCTGCCATGTCAGGGATCAGAATTAAAGGGTAAGACTCGGATGCCGCG
Source organism: Macrostomum hystrix (assembly GCA_950097015.1). Classification (NCBI taxonomy): domain Eukaryota; kingdom Metazoa; phylum Platyhelminthes; family Macrostomidae; genus Macrostomum; species Macrostomum hystrix. The sequence goes on from CATNEN010000008.1 coordinate 1,764,513, forward strand.
GATTATCTCCCCATGTAATCTCGTGGATTAACTCCAATATTCTTCCTAGTTCAATGATATCTTCCGATATTCTTCTCAATCCTGTGGATAATCTATTAATCCTACTAATCCGGTAGATTATCTCCCAACAGTCCCCCTAATCCGGTGGATCATCTCTTAGTAGTCATCTTAATTCGGTAGATTATCTCCCAACAGTCCCCCTACTCCGGTGGATCATCTCTTAGTAGTCATCTTAATTCGGTAGAATATCTCTTGACTATCTTCCTAATCCAGTTGATTATCTTCCCATATATCCTTAATAATCTCATTGACAAGTAGACTTTACTTCCTAATCTTCCAATAGTCCTTCCAAGTCCTGTTGATAATCTCGACATGCTATCTGCGAATCACAGCGAATGTAATCATTGAGTTTTATATTTAAAAATGGCGACAATAGTCCCCACTGTCATTCGACCATAGACAACAGCAGAGGGCGGGCTGCCGTTAGTTTCAACCTCGTTTCAACACGGTTAGGCTAACTACAACGCAATTTCATTTTCCTATCTCCAAGTAGATATAATTTAAGGATTTTAAAGTATAATAGCGGGTTCAGTTCAGCTAGAATTAGTTTATCTAAATAACTAAATGTAAAAGTAATAATAAAATGCGCATTTTCAGCCCTGTAAGACCTGAATATTTTTATTCTAATAATAATAGTAAACGCAACTTTTTCTTTTTGTTATTTAGAATCCACGCTCCAAATAGAGACAATACTCTCTTATGAAAAATAAACATCTCCTACCTCTCTGCCCTCTATCTCACCCTTTCAACCCACTATCTCACCCTTTCAACCCACTATCTCACCTTTTCAACCCTCTATCTCACCCTTTCAACTCACTATCTCACCTTTTCAACCCTCTATCTCACCTTTTCAACCCTCTATCTCACCCTTTCAGCTCACTATCTCACTCTTTCAACCCTCTATCTCACCCTTTCAACTCACTATCTCATCCTTTCAACCCTCTATCTCACCCTTTCTACCCATTATCTCACCCTCTCAACCCTCTATCTCACCCTTTCTCCCCTTCATCTTCCCTTTCTCCCCTTCATCTCACCTTTATACCCCTTCATCTCACACTTTCTCCCCCCTCCCAGCCCGGCCGAGCCGGCACTCACCGATATAGCTGAGTAGCACTGGCAGGAACACGAGTCCGTGGAGGGCTCCGAACAGCACAATGCCCAGGTACATGCGGAAATAGAAGATTCTGAACAATTGAGATTTAGCGAAGCCCAGAACAATAATGCCGCCCAGTTTGGTGAGCGTGATGCCTGAGAACACTGAGCTGCCCATGTGGATGAAGCACTCCCTGGAGCGCAGCAGGCGAGTTGGCTCCTCAGATACTGTGAAGGCCCGCACCATGTGTGAGCAGAACTCCACCGAGATTCCGAGCGCCTGTAAGTTTCACCATAGACATTGGATAATGCAATAATGAATATGTATAGCAATAAGTCGCACATGCTGTGTACAGCAGTTCCGTCACACCTAACAATCTACATTTCTACTCCAGCTTAGTTAACTGTTCTTGGTTGATTGGGAAGTCACTGAGCTCGATTCCGCAGCGAGGCCGCATTCATTTCGGGAGCTTGTCTTGCAATTAGGGAATTAGGGAAGGGGATAGGATCGAGATTAGTGATGGGAATAGGGTCGGGATTAGGAATGGGAATAGGGTTGGGATTAGAGTAGGGGAAAGAGTCGGGATTAGGGTAGGGGATAGGGTTGGGATTAGGGTAGGGGATAGGGTCGAGATTAGGGAAAGGGATAGGGTCGGGATTAGGGTAGGGGATAGGGTCGGGATTAGGGTAGGGGATAGGGTCGAGATTAGGGAAAGGGATAGGGTCGGGATTAGGGTAGGGGATAGGGTCGGGATTAGGGTAGGGGATAGGGTCGGGATTAGGGTAGGGGATAGGGTCGGGATTAGGGAAAGGAATAGGGTCGGGATTAGAGTAGGGGAAAGAGTCGGGATTAGGGTAGGGGATAGGGTTGGGATTAGGGTAGGGGATAGGGTCGAGATTAGGGAAAGGGATAGGGTCGGGATTAGGGTAGGGGATAGGGTCGGGATTAGGGTAGGGGATAGGGTCGAGATTTGGGAAAGGGATAGGGTCGAGATTAGGGTAGGGGATAGGGTCGGGATTTTTTGGAAGGAAATCATGGTATAAAGAGAATTTACGCCCTTGAGGGCCAACCTCAAAAAGCACAGTGAGAGTGTACACTGCCTGACGATGAGAAAGTCGGGGCAGATGTACACTCCTGTGTGAGGTGTGTGCTCAAGGGCATCGGAATGGGCAGAATTGCCTGCTTGCTGTCTCTTGGATGCACACTTTCCCAAGGGCTAAGATTCGAACTCCCGACCTCTTGCTCTACCAAATGGGCCGCAGGCTCACCATCACGAGGTTGACCAAGGACACTGCGTTCAGTGTGATGCCCCAGAAGCACATGAATCCCAACATAGAGTTGAGTATTAGCGCAATTGTCAGCATGATGATAAACGTGGCGTACAGATCCAGGCCAAGAAGAACAAAAGTAACAGCGGCAATGGCCGCGCCGCAAATTGACAGATTAACGACAGTATCCCTAGCAATGGTCAGGTACTGCTCGTAGAACACGTAGAACACGCTGTAGGGGAACACCTTGAATTCTGGCGTGTGGCCAAGCTCCCTACGGAAATGCTCGTTAATCTCATCCGAGATGGCTATAGCCGAACGGTAGGCGTTGGTGAAATCTTCGTCAGTTCTAAGCACGGAATGATAGGCCATGAAGTGTGAAGCAGATATGCCGGCCACTTTGGTAGACACGCCGGCCTGTCTGACTAGCGACACGGCGCTAGCGTATGCCGCGTGCCCGCCCTTGGCGCAAGCAACGCCCGGATTGTCCCGCAGGAAAAAGTCCAAATGGCCATAGAATGTGGCCGACTCTGGCCAGCTCCCGGCGCTGCTAGTGTGGGTGAAATTCACCCGACATGCGGCACAGTCGCTGCGCTGGCCTAGCGAAGCCGGGCAGAACTGGTCAGGCTCTGACAGGCGATGACGGCAGCATTGGACTGAGCTGCCGCTGCCACTAGGCGTCAACCAATCAACGTAGTCGTCTAGCCAGGAGCTGGCAGGCGTTGCCAAATAGGAGCCAGCCTGACGATCGAGCTTGGACAGTCTGGCTAGACGGCCAGTCATGGAATCCTGCGGGCAGCCGGTTCTGCTGCAGACTAAATTGGCGTGAGCCGGCTTCGAGAAATCAATGCTGGGCCCGGCTAGTACGAAATAAACCGGCGGCCCCACACTCAGATAGCGACGAACGCCGTCGAAATAGTCGGCCATGTAGCTGTCTACAGGCATGCTGATCTCCTGGTCAAGGCCGCTGCGAATACTGGGCACAGCGGCCAAACAGATGAATGCCCAGGTGACAAATAGCACCATTACTATTGGACGGCATAGGCGGGAGAAAAGGAATTTAGATAGGTGACGCTTGAATAGCTGGAATAAGAAGCCGCGGCTCTCCTTCTTCACCGTCGAGCTGTCCTCCGGCCTGCTGGACATCGGCTGCGACTTGCTGCTCAGGCAGCACAGCACATCGAATCTGGATGGCGATTAGATGGGGTTTGTTATTTGAGCTCAGGTAACTACCCTGAGGTGTCCTCAGGTAACCCTAAATACCTGACCCAGTGTCTTCAGGTAACCCTAAATACCCGACCCAGTGTCTTCAGGTAACCCTAAATACCTGACCCAGTGTCTTCAGGTAACCCTAAATACCTGACCCAGTGTCTTCAGGTAACCCTAAATACCTGACCCAGTGTCTTCAGGTAACCCTAAATACCTGACCCAGTGTCTTCAGGTAACCCTAAATACCTGACCCAGTGTCTTCAGGTAACCCTAAATACCTGACCCAGTGTCTTCAGGTAACCCTAAATACCTGACCCAGTGTCTTCAGGTAACCCTAAATACCCGACCCAGTGTCTTCAGGTAACCCTAAATACCTGACCCAGTGTCTTCAGGTAACCCTAAATACCTGACCCAGTGTCTTCAGGTAACCCTAAATACCCGACCCAGTGTCTTCAGGTAACCCTAAATACCTGACCCAGTGTCTTCAGGTAACCCTAAATACCTGACCCAGTGTCTTCAGGTAACCCTAAATACCCGACCCAGTGTCTTCAGGTAACCCTAAATACCTGACCCACTGTCCTCAGGTAACCCTAAATACCTGACCCAGTGTCCTCAGGTAACCCTAAATACCTGACCCACTGTCCTCAGGTAACCCTAAATACCTGACCCACTGTCCTCAGGTAACCCTAAATACCTGACCCACTGTCCTCAGGTAACCCTAACTAAATACCTGACCCAGTGTCCTCAGGTAACCCTAAATACCTGACCCACTGTCCTCAGGTAACCCTAACTAAATACCTGACCCAGTGTCCTCAGATGACCCTAACTAAATACCTGACCCAGTGCTGTCACATGACCCAAGAACTCACCTGGCCCCAGCCTGCCGTTTGCAGTCCAACGTGAGCAGGGCCACAAAGCAGCTAATCTGTAGCAGGAAATCAATTAGTACAGCCATGCCGGCGTACAGGGCGAACACTCGCACAGCTGGCATAGGTGTCAGGGCGCCAAAGAAGAATGCCACAGACTCGCTGGCGCTCGACAGCAGCATGCTGGGTCCGACTCGACCAACTGCGCGAGCTACTCGAGATTCGACGGAATCATTGAAGCCGCTGTAGTCTCTCTGGTAGGCCTGTACCAGGATGAAGATATTGTCAACTCCAACTGCCAGCACTAGGAATGGAACGACTTCAACTATGATGAGAGTGGCCGGGTAGCCTAGGAAGCTCCACACGCCCAGAGAGGAGGACACGGCCAGTAGAACGATGAGCACGCCGGCCAGGCCTAGGGTGACCTTCAGGTCGATCATAACGCGAGAACAAGTCTTATACTGTCCCAGGGTGATTGTTACATAGGCGAACATGACCAGGTAGCTGATGAGGATTGTGAGCACGTCCGAGTGAGACTCGCGTTCTAGCTCGTCCTGGATGCTTCGCTCGCTGCGGTAGCGCAGATCCCAAAGGTCGGCGTGCTGGCTGGCGTGTCTGCGCACAGCGAGACAGAAATCGAGCAGACATGCTTTTTGTTATTAATTCTCATGGATGATATTAAAAAATATACGACTTCTACGATAAGCATGACCTCTGTATTACAGTTTCCCATGTTCTCATTTCCATGACCTCTGTATTACAGTTTCCCATGTTCTCATTTCCATGACCTCTGTATTACAGTTTCCCATGTTCTCATTTCCATGACCTCTGTATTACAGTTTCCCATGTTCTCATTTCCATGACCTCTGTATTACAGTTTCCCATGTTCTCATTTCCATGACCTCTGTATTACAGTTTCCCATGTCTCATTTCCATGACCTCTGTATTACAGTTTCCCATGTTCTCATTTCCATGACCTCTGTATTACAGTTTCCCATGTTCTCATTTCCATGACCTCTGTATTACAGTTTCCCATGTCTCATTTCCATGACCTCTGTATTACAGTTTCCCATGTTCTCATCTCCATGACCTCTGTATTACAGTTTCCCATGTCTCATTTCCTTGACCTCTGTATTACAGTTTCCCCATGTTCTCATCTCCATGACCTCTGTATTACAGTTTCCCCATGTTCTCATCTCCATGACCTCTGTATTACAGTTTCCCCATGTTCTCATCTCCATGACCTCTGTATTACAGTTTCCCATGTTCTCATTTCCATGACCTCTGTATTACAGTTTCCCATGTTCTCATCTCCATGACCTCTGTATTACAGTTTCCATTTCTCATCTTCACTGACCTTCTCACAACCTCCATGAATCCGGCCTCCCAGTCGATGGCCTTATGCCGAAGCGCTGGATCGTTGCTAACTAGAAAGGTGAGTACAATGGCGCTGGCATTGAGATACTCGGAGCCGTTGTAGCCGCCAAACACCACAGCTGGATAGATCGGACCGCCCCATTCGGCTAGGCAGGCTGGGCCCATGGGACTGTTTGTGCAAGAGGCCAGGTGAGTTATCCAGTCGTTCTCTATTAGCTTTACGCCCATCATCAATTCATCCTCTGCAAACTTTTCTAGCAACAGACGGCTGAGGTTGGACTGAAAATAAATAGAAAATAATACTTTGACATCATCAATGATCATTATAACTGAAGATCATTATCCCTGAAGCTGCTAACTGAAGATCATTATCCCTGAAGCTGCTAACTGAAGATCATTATCCCTGAAGCTGCTAACTGAAGATCATTATCCCTGAAGCTGCTAACTGAATATCATTATCCCTGAAGCTGCTAACTGAAGATCATTATCCCTGAAGCTGCTAACTGAAGATCATTATCCCTGAAGCTGCTAACTGAAGATCATTATCCCTGAAGCTGCTAACTGAATATCATTATCCCTGAAGCTGCTAACTGAAGACAATTATCCCTGAAGCTGCTAACTGAAGATCATTATACCTGAAGCTGCTAACTGAAGACAATTATCCCTGAAGCTGCTAACTGAAGACAATTATCCCTGAAGCTGCTAACTGAACATCATTATCCCTGAAGCTGCTAACTGAAGACAATTATCCCTGAAGCTGCTAACTGAAGACAATTATCCCTGAAGCTGCTAAGTGAACACCTGAGGCGTGCCATGAAGCACCTTATCAAAGAGTGTCGTAACCAATAACTCACCTGAAAATAGCCCAACGGGCTCTGCACAGCGCAGGTTGTATAGTCAGGCGCCAAAGGTTTGAAGCAAATGTCTGACAGGGTGATGTTAGTCGAGCTGCCCTCTGTGGTGCTGGCCACCGACAAGCTGGTGACATCCAGCTGCAATTGAAGCACATGACGTAGGAATTGGCGCCGCAGGGCCGGGCCCAGACTCGGATGCTTGGGCTCATCATAATAGTTAGACGGGTCTAGAGTGAACCGGCTCTGATTTTTCGGAATTATGATCACCTGCTCAGTTCGGAAGAACGGCCTGTTAGGATAGAAGTTAGGCGATGATGCTAGTAAGCTACTCACAATGGGAATCTAACAGTAGCATTTTTAAAAGTACATTTTGGCAAGTAAAAACGATTCTATTCAGTAAAGTCATCGTTCCCATTTCTGTTATGATAATAAAACGACCTAAAAAACTCGCGTGCCAGAATCAGGCGAGGAGAGAGAGAGAGAGAATGAGTCACACATGCGCACAAACACACCACACACATGCACAAATATACGCATTTACTGTGCGCAAATCCTTGTATGGAATTCTATACACAAGGCGTAGAGACACAGGGAGGGGAGGGGAGGGAGGGAGGGCAAAAGTGCATCACGCCATCGGACCACCAAGGCCACACGACACACGCCCCAACGCACAGCAGCTAAAAATAGCCTGTCCAATATAAGCTGATCGCCCTTGGCTGCAGGGAAGGCCCGGAATGGTTCGGGAAAAGGGAGTTAGACACGACACGGCCGTGGGGGAAGAAAGGACGGGAGGGAAAAACTGGGGATTTTTGCCAGAAAGGAATGACCGAACTGAAGGCCTTCGCGTTGTCATGGAAACGTCCCACAGACTGATAGAAGAGAGGGAAGAGGCAGAGGGCTAATGTGAAAATGGGCAATGAGATAGATAGGGTATGAGGGAGTGGAGGCCTAGACTGATCCAAAATCTCCCCCGCCAGCCTCTGTGATCCCAGCAGAACAGGAGCTTAACACAGAAAATAAAACCAAGATAACTATGCTGCGTTTAGACGACGATTACAAAAAAGGAAATCGATTTCGAGGCCACGCCCGATCAAGGGGAGAGAGATGGGATCAAGAAAGGGATTAGAGAAATTCGCTATTCCCTATATTTAGTATTATGTCCATGAGCATAGCTAAAGCTCTACTGCAAAATGGCGACCACGCCCCATATACTAGAGCAGGGGTCGGCAAACTCCGGCCCGCGGGCCAGATGCGGCCCTCGAAGCTCCCAAATCCGGCCCGTTGCCCTTTGTGACATCTACAGTGTCCTGTTTCATCTCTCTCGTGTCTAATCTCTTCCGTGTCTCATCTCTTCCATGTCTTATCTCTCCCGTGTCTAATCTCTCCTGTGTCTCATCTCTCCTGTGTCTAATCTCTCCCGTGTCTAATCTCTCCTGTGTCCTATCGCTCTCGTGTCTAATCTCTCCCGTGTCTAATCTCTCCTGTGTCCTATCGCTCTCGTGTCTAATCTCACCCGTGTCTCATCTCTCCCGTGTCTCATCTCTCCCCAATCTCATATTTATACAGTCAATGCGGCCCGCTGTCGTCTTTAAGGTTCTCTCTTTGGCCCGCCAGCAAATAAGTTTGCCTACCCCTGTACTAGAGGCTCTAGGATCCAGGCCCAGCTGCGTTAAAAACAGGAGACAAAAAACAAAAAAATACAAATTTCTTAAATAGGCTAAACATCCGTATATATTATAAAGTTCTATAGTCAAAGTTTCTTTTCCGGAAAGAACTTACACTATTGAAGCTAACGGCTAGTTTAGCAATATAAACTGAAAAGATCTGTAAAATACGTGGGCGACTAAAAATTGCTAAGCTGACAGCTGTAGCTATGGGTCCTCCGACAGAATGCTAAGTGGCCACATAGCAACTGCTGTTGCATAAAATTCACTGATCCCCTGAATATAGCATTCAGTGCTCTCTCTCGGACTATCCGCTTCTAACTGGAACAGCATACTTGCTCAGCAATTATTGTTCTGTTCTAAGCTGGACTCTTCATTGTTATGTAGCAAGAATTGAATTGAATAAACTATTCGGGCTCAATGTTTGAAGGATGGCCATGAAAGGCCGTGAGTTTGATGTCAAAGGCCAGTTTGATGTCAAAGGCTGTGAGTTTGATGTCAAAGGCCGTGAGATTGATGTCAAAGGCCGTGGAGTTTGATGTCAAAGGCCAGTTTGATGTCAAAGGCTGTGAGTTTGATGTCAAAGGCCGTGGAGTTTGATGTCAAAGGCCGTGGAGTTTGATGTCAAAGGCCGTGAGTTTGATGTCAAAGGTCGTGAGTTTGATGTGAAAGGCCGTGAGTTTGATGTCAAAGGCCGTGAGATTGATGTCAAAGGCCGTGGAGTTTGATGTCAAAAGCCGTGAGTTTGATGTCAAAGGCCGTGAGTTTGATGTCAAAGGTCGTGAGATTGATGTCAAAGGCCGTGAGTTTGATGTGAAAGGCCGTGAGTTTGATGTCAAAGGCCGTGAGATTGATGTCAAAGGCCGTGAGATTGATGTCAAAGGCCGTGGAGTTTGATGTCAAAAGCCGTGAGTTTGATGTCAAAGGTCGTGAGATTGATGTCAAAGGCCGTGGAGTTTGATGTCAAAGACCGTGAGTTTGATGTCAAAGACCGTGAGTTTGATGTCAAAGACCGTGATTTTGATGTCAAAGGCCGTGATTTTGATGTTAAAGGCCGTGAGATTGATGTCAAAGGCCGTGAGATTGATGTCAAAGGCCGTGGAGTTTGATGTCAAAAGCCGTGAGTTTGATGTCAAAGGTCGTGAGATTGATGTCAAAGGCCGTGGAGTTTGATGTCAAAGACCGTGAGTTTGATGTCAAAGACCGTGAGTTTGATGTCAAAGACCGTGAGTTTGATGTCAAAGACCGTGAGTTTGATGTCAAAGACCGTGAGTTTGATGTCAAAGGCCGTGATTTTGATGTTAAAAGCCGTGAGTTTGATGTCAAGGCCAATGCCATAAGAGCAAGTCCAGCAACTAGGATCGGTCGAGCAATATACAGTTAAGCTGATTGCTTAGGCAATCACTGGCTAATTAGATCAAACCGCTAATACAAAATATAATTACACAATCCAATTACGGGCTAGCGTGCTAATACTATGATTTGCTTAGCCGCCATACAAATAAATGGATTAGCTAGTTTAGGAAGGCAAATACAAAGCTGAAGGCAAATAGAAGCTGAATAAACTTAGCGTCTAATAATTTATTTGGTAAACTACGACAATAATAAAAGTATACAATTTAAAGTCGATGCTAGTTAGTCGTAAAATAAGATAATATCAATATGTAAAAATACTGGATACATACATACGACATACGACTAAATAATAGTTGATCGGAGAAATAAGCTGGTTTTATGTTAATTACATTAGGAAGCAGGGACTGGATGGTTATGGAGAATTAGGGGATTGGGAAGCAGGGACTGGATGGTTATGGAGAATTAGGGGATTGGGAAGCAGGGACTGGATGGTTATGGAGAATTAGGGGATTGGGAAGCAGGGACTGGATGGTTATGGAGAATTAGGGGATTGGGAAGCAGGGACTGGATGGTTATGGAGAATTAGGGGATTGGGAAGCAGGGACTGGATGGTTATGGAGAATTAGGGGATTGGGAAGCAGGGACTGGATGGTTATGGAGAATTAGGGGATTGGGAAGCAGGGACTGGATGGTTATGGAGAATTAGGGGATTGGGAAGCAGGGACTGGATGGTTATGGAGAATTAGGGGATTGGGAAGCAGGGACTGGATGGTTATGGAGAATTAGGGGATTGGGAAGCAGGGACTGGATGGTTATGGAGAATTAGGGGATTGGGAAGCAGGGACTGGATGGTTATGGAGAATTAGGGGATTGGGAAGCAGGGACTGGATGGTTATGGAGAATTAGGGGATTGGGAAGCAGGGACTGGATGGTTATGGAGAATTAGGGGATTGGGAAGCAGGGACTGGATGGTTATGGAGAATTAGGGGATTAGGAAGCAGGGACTGGATGGTTATGGAGAATTAGGGGATTGGGAAGCAGGGACTGGATGGTTATGGAGAATTAGGGGATTGGGAAGCAGGGACTGGATGGTTATGGAGAATTAGGGGATTGGGAAGCAGGGACTGGATGGTTATGGAGAATTAGGGGATTGGGAAGCAGGGACTGGATGGTTATGGAGAATTAGGGGATTGGGAAGCAGGGACTGGATGGTTATGGAGAATTAGGGGATTGGGAAGCAGGGACTGGATGGTTATGGAGAATTAGGGGATTGGGAAGCAGGGACTGGATGGTTATGGAGAATTAGGGGATTGGGAAGCAGGGACTGGATGGTTATGGAGAATTAGGGGATTGGGAAGCAGGGACTGGATGGTTATGGAGAATTAGGGGATTGGGAAGCAGGGACTGGATGGTTATGGAGAATTAGGGGATTGGGAAGCAGGGACTGGATGGTTATGGAGAATTAGGGGATTGGGAAGCAGGGACTGGATGGTTATGGAGAATTAGGGGATTAGGAAGCAGGGACTGGATGGTTATGGAGAATTAGGGGATTGGGAAGCAGGGACTGGATGGTTATGGAGAATTAGGGGATTGGGAAGCAGGGACTGGATGGTTATGGAGAATTAGGGGATTGGGAAGCAGGGACTGGATGGTTATGGAGAATTAGGGGATTGGGAAGCAGGGACTGGATGGTTATGGAGAATTAGGGGATTGGGAAGCAGGGACTGGATGGTTATGGAGAATTAGGGGATTGGGAAGCAGGGACTGGATGGTTATGGAGAATTAGGGGATTGGGAAGCAGGGACTGGATGGTTATGGAGAATTAGGGGATTGGGAAGCAGGGACTGGATGGTTATGGAGAATTAGGGGATTGGGAAGCAGGGACTGGATGGTTATGGAGAATTAGGGGATTGGGAAGCAGGGACTGGATGGTTATGGAGAATTAGGGGATTGGGAAGCAGGGACTGGATGGTTATGGAGAATTAGGGGATTGGGAAGCAGGGACTGGATGGTTATGGAGAATTAGGGGATTGGGAAGCAGGGACTGGATGGTTATGGAGAATTAGGGGATTGGGAAGCAGGGACTGGATGGTTATGGAGAATTAGGGGATTGGGAAGCAGGGACTGGATGGTTATGGAGAATTAGGGGATTGGGAAGCAGGGACTGGATGGTTATGGAGAATTAGGGATTAGGAAGCAGGGATCGAATCATAATTATGGAGAATTAGGGGATTGGGAAGCAGGGACTGGATGGTTATGGAGAATTAGGGGCTTAGGAAGCAGGGACTGGATGGTTATGGAGAATTAGGGGATTGGGAAGCAGGGACTGGATGGTTATGGAGAATTAGGGGCTTAGGAAGCAGGGACTGGATGGTTATGGAGAATTAGGGGATTGGGAAGCAGGGACTGGATGGTTATGGAGAATTAGGGGATTGGGAAGCAGGGATCGGATCATAATTATGGAGAATTAGGGATTAGGAAGCAGGGATCGAATCATAATTATGGAGAATTAGGGGATTAGGAAGCAGAGATCGGATGAATATGGAGAATTAGGGGATTAGGGGCAGGGGTCGATAGTCATAGAGGATTAAGGCATTAGGGATCTGAGTGATTTTATATCGAGGTTTTGATAACTGACTGACAACAACATTGTTCGTCCTTTGTAAGTGTGCAGATTTGCCAACCCCAGGAACAGAACTCACCCAAAGTGGGAGTCAAAGTAATCCTTCTGCTGCCTAGCGGTGCTATCCGGTGCGCTCCACAGATCCACAGGATCGGTGGTTACCTTGAATCGAATGATACCGCAGCTCAGGACAAGGCAGGCCAGCAGGCCGATAGTCAGGACCAGCACAGGGTGTCCAGACACAGCTCGGCCCCAGGCGGCAAAGGCGGATTCAATTCTGCGATCGAATCCGGCGCAGATTCTCTCCGAGGCCGCGTCGCCAGAAGAGGAGCCAGATGAGGACGAAGATTTAATCTTGGAGGCGACTAGGGCGGCTTCGGAGTGAGACAGCGGCTGCCTGGTCTGGTGCGGCAGGAAGCATTCGCGACTGCTCTGTGATGTCATGCCGAAGGTTACACCGTTCGGCGGACAGCTGTCAGTTGAAGCGGCGGCAGCGGCGGCTGCGGCTGTGGCGGCCGCGGCATCATCTTCTGGATCTTCGATAGCGGCATTGTCGATCGGTTCGGCTGTAGCGTCACCATTTCGTTGACGACGCATCGGCGAGGCTCGCTTCGAAGGCGGCGAATAGACGTAGAAGTACAGGTTGGAAGCGGAGAAAGCAACAAGGAAGGTGACGTAGCCAATGGCGAGGCCGATGTACCAGACGCTGATGCCGAAAATTCGCCAACCGCTTGTGCTGCCAGGCAGTGAGCCGACGTCACTGTTAACGCCGTCAGGTTCGGAGGCGCAGACAGCTGGACAGTCGACACAGGAGCAGGCGGCGTAGCCTTTGTAACCGCTCTGGCAGGGCACAATGATGGTGTTCATGCCGCACTGGGTTTTAGAAGCAGCGACTGGTGCGGCTGGACGCGAAGTCGAAGCGGTTGTCAGTTTATTTGTGACAGAATCGGTGACAGCGGTATTATTCGACTTCGCGGAATACACTGATGTTGCAGGCTTTTTAGCTCCAGTTGTTGAAGTACCAGTTGCCACGGTTGACGACAGCGACACCGTGGCAGTTGTGGTTGCCACGTCCGGGACGGGCTTATGTTTGAGATCGTCGTAGTCGCCAAAGTCAAAATCTTCCGGTTCGGAGCGACGCACGCGGCCTAAAGCTGGCGATTTGACCGGACAGGCGTTGTCAACCACGCTAAATTTGGTGACAAACGGAGCGTAGGGATTAATACTCGGACTGCCAAGAAAATTTAATACATCCAAAACTGTGCACTTCGCAGCCGGAGTTGGATAACAAAGGGAGCCGATGACTTTGTCGTTGCCCATCGATACGCTGCGACAGCTGTTAAACATGCCCTCGGCAAACTGCCGACTAACTGTGTAGTCAATCTGCAGAACTCCGCGCGTTTTCGGATCAGTTTCAACGACGCGCAAAAACTCGTCCTGCCGAGGCGAGCAGGCGTATTGACAATAGAGGCTGCGAAAGTTGCGCCAGCAGCTGGGACAGCGTTGGAACAGCATGCCAGCATTGCCAAGACCGGAGCTCAGCGATAACACCTGGCTGGCTGAGCAGCACAGCTGTGGGTGACCGTCGGGACCACGCATGTCGCTCTCTAGCATCTCTGGACACAGCTGGGCCAGGGTATTCAAAGCACTAGCATTGGTCATAGGCTGGGGTGGTCCATTGTATTCACAGTTCAGCGGCTTGCCAGTAGTTGGGCTCAGGCCGCACTCATTGTGCCAAACACAGCTTGTGGAAGCCTACAATACATACATCATATAAGTCATGTAAATATATTTGTAGAGCTATTGGAATATCTAGATATCCAATATATTAAAACACTTACCAAATGCACACAGATGGCAAGAACAAATCCAAATGCAGATATTATATTCATCTGAAACAAGGAGCAACAACACTAATCAATGATACATATGTATGCATAAAATGAATGATTTTTTCTTTCTTATTAAATATAATACTTATTTAGTGCTTAACAAAAAAGCCATGACCTTACTAGATATTACATGGAAGATTCTGATTCTGCAATGAATAAAGTGGCTAAAGTACTACAAAAATATTTTATGCATACAAATAATAATTATTTTTGTCTAACTATACTCTTATCTAATTAAAAACTACCAACAAAGTTTCCTTTCTTTCCAACAAAGTTCTTAGGCCTGCTAAATAAACTAGCTAAGAAAAGAATAATAACATGTTATATCTTTTTAGGTTAAAACCCAATATATAGCTAAAAATTTTTAAAAATAAATTCGTATTAATTAGGTAAAAAAACTAACAGTTACTAATTAAAATAACTAACTAACCAAGTAAAAATATGTTTAAATGCTGAACGTATAAATAAAAAGCGGCTAATTAATTCCATAGCAATTGATTTATAACAATGGCTTTTGATATGAGAGTGTAGAAAAATAAGATCGTGGAGGCTTGATATAGGCTTGAGAAAACAGCAAAAGACACTGGGCAATCACAGAAAAAAGCTTCTTTGTTAGCAACGAAGTGGCGCCATATTTATCGTAACCTTCGCATAAAAGATAAAGGGGCGCCTAACAAGAACATTCATTTCATACTGTTTAATTTTAACTTATTTCAGTAAAAAAAGAAAAAAAGAAGCGCGTGCTATTTCCAAAACCATAAATTCGTTGCGATTGTTTTTCTGTTTTATACTTTTTTCCGGATTAAAAAACGTAAATTGTTTTTAACTCAGCATTTTAACTCAGTGCTAAGCGTATTCTTGACAAGTTTTACTGTTGGTTATGAAGATAGATAAAACAAAAAGTAATAGTTTTTTGTTAGCAACATTACTGAAACTCGCAATATAAAAAGCAGAGTTTAATTGTAACCAAATGGAAGCTCAAATTTTTGTTTAAGTATTTTGCCGACTTAAGCCGGTTTTATGCACTTTTATGCACATCACTTCTGCTTTTGTACCATAAAAGTAGTGCCTTTTGAATTAAAACTATTTATTCGAAAAAAGATAAAGAGAGAGTCATACATCTTAACCCTTTAGAACGGAGTTACGCTGAAAAATAATTACTTCCAAGCCACAACAGTCACTACAACCACTACAATTGCAACCATTTAATTTTTTCGCTTGTAATTTATTAATGGGATCAAAAAATTAAGTAAGATTGTTGGAATTTTTCGTTAATAACTTTATCCGAAAATGGTCTTCCGCATTTTTAAAGCACCACAAATCCCTTCGCGGATACAGTAGAGTGTCCGATTAGAGCCACTCGGCCGCGTTCCACGTCAACCTTCAGGCCAAGGACGCCGCCACGTCGGCTACACTGCTTGGCCAGCAGGTTGTCCCGGCCACCAAGTCTGTTTCTCCAATAAACGGCTAGAACTGTGTGCGCCGCGCCAGTCACGGGGTCCTCGGGTATGCCAACCCAGGGAGCGAAGTAGCGGGATAGAAAGTCGTAACGAACTTCGCCGCCTTTTTAAAGTAGTAAATTTAAAATATACACAATTAACTTGCTGTGTAATTTATCTAATTAATCCTCACTAAAATAAGCACAGCTAAATCAGTAGATAGAAAGAAATCAGAGCTTTCTATTCTGTTTGTATGGCTGTACATAGCTTTCTATGGCACATCCAGAGGCTGCATAGCTGCTCAGTACACGGAATGGGGCGATGCCACACCGACTACAATATCTACTCCAGCTAATGTTGACACCTTTTTAACAGCTGGGTAAAACTGAAGCAATAAGCAACTAAGTGTCACGTCCTAGGACACAATTACTTTGTCCCTCGCCGGAGATACGAACTCATAGGTGTCTTAAACAACCTACCAAGAAGTTTAGATAAACCCTTACGAACCTTCCTCAGCGTCTCCCTCGTCCCTGCGATATCCCTCGCCGCTCATGGTGACAATGACAC
This sequence comes from Macrostomum hystrix, assembly GCA_950097015.1. Classification (NCBI taxonomy): domain Eukaryota; kingdom Metazoa; phylum Platyhelminthes; family Macrostomidae; genus Macrostomum; species Macrostomum hystrix. The sequence continues at coordinate 1,780,781 of CATNEN010000008.1, forward strand.
CTCGAATGTGACTTCCAGTGGGCGCTGCAGCCATCAAAGCTGCCGCGTCCGGCCGCATTCCTAGAAACTGGTCCGCTAGACTCGGCCCCAGCTCAATCAGCAGCTTCTGCCGATCTGGCGAATGAGCCAGGCCGATAATGGTCGAGTTAAAGTTTTCTACAATGTCGGCGCCAAGAATCGCCGTCAGCAGGGCCGGCGTGACGTCACGTTCGCCCAGAGAGATCGGCTCAACCGACCCCAGCGGTAGGTCCAGACTCCACTCATTGGTTTCCGAGTTCCTTTTTAGAAAGATTTCATGAAATAAAAAACTTGATTTGAAACCAAGCTACGCGAACCAACTAAGACTAGAGTGGTCTAAGCGTAACCTCTCGCACCAAGGTCCCTGAGCTCGATTCAGCGGCGAGGCCACATTCATTTGGGGCGCAGCCGCGGAGAGAAGGCTTGGGGCTTGCAATTTTGGCCCTTGAGGGTCAACCTTCACGGCACAGTGAAGTGCATGAAGATGGGAAAGTCAGGGCAGATCACACCTGTGTATCTGTGTTTCCATCGAATTCCCAGCTTGAGCAGAATAAAATCAGAAGCCCAACTCACCTAGCAACCGTCAGTCGGCCGCTCAGTGTGTCGAATTCGATTCGCTGTCCGGCTAGCACCGAGCCGCGCAGGTGCTGGTGGACGGCGGTGGCCGCGGCGAGGGTGGCGTGACCGCAAAGTGCCACCTCGCACGCGGGCGTGAACCAGCGCAGTCGCATTGGGGCCAGAGCCGCCGTGGCCTTCGAATCGTCGCCAGATTCAATGGCCGCCGACGGAAGCCAGACGAAGGCGGTCTCGGAGAGATTGAACTCGGCGGCCAGCGACTGCATCTCCGGCTCAGTCGGCAGCTGCTGATCCTTGGCCGGCGACAGAAGCACCACGGCTGCTGGATTTCCGCGCCTTCGACGCTTTGTGAAGGCGTCGACTATGTAGAATGGGTATTGCTGCGTTGCCATTAATAACAGGCCCTACTTAACAGCTGCAAATCCAAAAAGGAGAAAGACTTACAAACACATTTGAATAATGTGTATTTTTCCAGTTGCTTCTACAATATCATGAAATTCGTCCATTAATAATGAGATCCTGAAACTATTTATCCAATTACTTGCCTGACAAGCTAGTACATAGTGGGCTAAACAAATGGGGCATGATTATCTCACCTGATATAATGCGACAAAGTAAACATAATTATCTGTCACACCTGATAATGAGGTAGGTCAAACTGGAGGGAGGCATAATTATCTGTCACACCTGATTATGCGGTAGGTCAAACTGGAGGGAGCCATAATTATCTGTCACACCTGATTATGCGGTAGGTCAAACTGGAGGGAGCCATAATTATCTGTCACACCTGATTATGCGGTAGGTCAAACTGGAGGGAGCCATAATTATCTGTCACACCTGATTATGCGGTAGGTCAAACTGGAGGGAGACATAATTATCTGTCACACCTGATTATGCGGTAGGTCAAACTGGAGGGAGGCATAATTATCTCTCACACCTGATTATGCCGTAGGTCAAACTGGAGGGAGCCATAATTATCTGTCACACCTGATTATGCGGTAGGTCAAACTGGAGGGAGCCATAATTATCTGTCACACCTGATTATGCGGTAGGTCAAACTGGAGGGAGACATAATTATCTGTCACACCTGATTATGCGGTAGGTCAAACTGGAGGGAGCCATAATTATCTCTTATGATTGTATTATCGCAGATTGCGCACCTGATTTTGCGGCAGCGGACAGGTAAGAATGTCAGCTACTAGAGAGCGATCGTGTTTACAAAAAGTAAAAGTAAGTAAAGCAAACGATTTGGCTCGATAGATACAATCATGTCTTTATAAACATAAATATGATTAAGGCTTACTTATTTATGCGCTTTGAAAAGTGCAGTAAGACATTGTATTTTCCCAGAAAGCTTTGCTTCAAATTTTTTTTGGACAGCAAATAGGCAAAAAGTTCTTTAATATAGGCTACTAAGTCTACGTCGTGTGGCATTTAAAACCAGCCGAAAATGAACAGTCTATTAAGCGTTATAAATATAATTTGTAACAAAACAAATAACAATTAAATTAAACTACTTTTTACCATTTCGTAATTCGTATAGTAAAACCGGAAAATTTGTTAGATCGTTCTCAACAAATAACAGCCATTTTAGACTAAACTTTGCTAGGTCTACATGCGAAAATATTTAGAAATACAGAACAATGCAAAATAACAAAACAGAATAAAATGTTTTTAGGAAAAGAAGGTTTACTAATCAGCAATATCTCCAAAATATATCTAAAGCCTAATTTAATGAAGAACTATATTGCACATAAAACGGCACAATCGCCATAAATACGAAGAGTAGTGCAGTGACTAACCATAATTATTGCACGAATTGAAAAAGAGATCGATATAAGTAAAAGTACTTATTAAAAAAGAGCCAGTTTTTGTCCAGAAAACTGCTTTTGCTTTTAGAATTTTCTATAAATAAAGTTATCTTTAACAAGAGAATAAAATAATGCCAGTCTATAAAGAGCCAGACGTCACTAAAGTACCGTTCACAAATAGCTTCGTTTATTTATTTCTTTATCACAAACTTAAAGCGATAAATTATAAGAGGTAAAACTAGTCAAAAACGAATTTTACTAAATTTAAACAAATTTATTAACGACTACAACACCCAACTCATGCTACTGATAGAAGAGAAAAACCACTAAGCAAATATTGCTAACAAAGAATAAAGGAACTGCAGCGTAGAAGCCACGGCAAGGAAAAGTATTTTTTCATATTAATTTTCGTGCTATTTTAACAAAGAAAACATTAAACAGATGATTGTGACACTGCAGGTTATTTAAGTAATAGACAAAGAAAAAATTCTAAAATTAAAAAGACAATTCACGAACCGTTTGTTTTATTTATTTTTGTGTTTTCGTTGTCTAATAAAGAGACGCACAACATGCTACTGAATATGACACAATCTAGATAAGTAGTAAGCTGAGATTCATAATATCAATAGGCTGCAGAGCGGATTAGAGTTTAAGAAAAAACTTGCACAAATAGTGTATGTTTGTATTCATTCACAAATCGATGCTTATTCGCCATATCTTTCCAATTGTTATTTAACAATATGATTACGTTACTGCTAGTCGATTTTCATTGGCTAAGGTTGGTTACGTGGTTCCGATCGTTAGTCACAATTCGTTCTAAAAATAGAAACTAATTTGTTCTAAATATAGAAACAATTAGTTCTAAAAATAGAAACTAATTTGTTCTAAAAATAGAAACAATTATCTCTTAAAATATAAACAAATCAGTTCTAAAAAGTAAAACTAATAACCCCATGGCCAATCGAAAATCTATATTATACAGTTTCTAATTGTCCAAAATAGATCTGGAAACTTAAATTGAAAGCAGGAACAAAGCACTTGGTTACAGATAATCAGCAAAGCATATTCTTGTAGCATCTGCCAAAGGTGGCGTTCATATTTTAAGCTTTCAATTTCATCGGTAATTAACTATGCGTTAAATAAGGCGTTCAATAGTACAAGTGAAAAACGTAAAGAAAATGTAAAAAGCTATATTTAACTCGTAAGCATCTCACACGGGTAAAAAGGAGAGAAAAACGCTATAAAACAATGAGGCATAGACACAGAACTTTTTGGGACTTATTGCAATCTTTAAAATACGGGAAACAACAGCAAAGGCAAAAGCAGATAAAGAGATAGAGAGGAAATTTTATAATTTTTTTATTTGCTTTCTCGACCTTTAAAAACACGCTGGGCAACAGTCGGTAAATCCAGTTCTCGGGTACAATGAAAAATACTAAAAACGTGACGACAAGAAAACAATTACGTCGTAGAAGTTTTAGAATGAAGGCTCCGTCAAAGTGTTGACCCAAAAAAAGCTATCGATTAAAAACGACCTCGAAAAATGATAACCTTGAGGAGAATCCAATAACGCGATTAGCCCTACTAATTGATGGCCTCGAAAAAGACACTGACTCACGATAAAGAACGCTCTTGAGAAATACAAGATCAGAAAGAATGACCTTGACGAGTTCTAGTGCGCGACTGCTACGTACATCACGAAAAGTACTAGCTTACTAATGATAACTTTGGATGACCTTGGAGAATCCAAAAGACCGTGATGGAAAATTCCTGGCAGCAGACGAAAGTCTTAAGAGAACTGGATTAGCGCTATGCAGTGACCTTCAAACCCAAACCTAATCAAACGACCTTGAACAAGTGACCTTGAAAGTGATTCCGATCAGCGCTTAAAGAATCTCCCACTGCAGAACGGCGAAGTCGCGTCCGCCAGTAGACAACAGCCGGGAGTCGTCGCGCAGGAAGCGCACATTAGTCACGTGACTTGAATGACCGCCGTAGGCGTGACTGCGTGACTTGGCCTGATAGCAGGGGTGGCGGAATAGCGACACGTTGCCAAAGTCGTCGCCGCTAGCCAGCAGGCTGTGGCCGGCGCTACGGTCGCAGGCGTTGACATCGGTACCATCGGCGCCCTCTGGCCAGATGCCGGCGGTCTGGAAGGTCAGGGTGCAGCGCTGGCTGGCCCAGGCCACGTCGCGCAGAGTGGCAGCGGCTGGCACCTGGCGACAGTTGGCGGCAGTCCAGAACAGCAGCTCGTGATCGCCGGAGTTCGAGCGCAGATTGGCGCCATCGGCCGACCAGTCCAGGTGTGTGACAAACGACGAATGGCCGCAGCATTTGCCGATGCGAGAATATTTGCGCCCAGCCTCTGTGCAGGAGTACACGTACAGGCAGTTGTCGCGAGAGCCGAGGGCCAGCATGGAACCGTCTGGAAATTGTTTTTGTCTTTCATTTAGCCGGGGCTGAATAAAGAGTGCTGTTAATTTTCAAATAGTATTACTATAAGTAGAGCAACGAGCCGCTCAGTCCATGGACTGGGGGACGCCACACCCACCTTCAATTTCCCTAGCTGAATGACTAAAACAATACAGAGTTTGGTATCTTGCACGGGAGTCGAACCACCGACCTTCATTAGGCTGCAACCCCGACTGAAAATATAATCTCGAACTTGATTAAAACTTGAATGACACTTGGATAAAGCCAACTAACACGCCAAGACCCAACTAACTAGTAGGCCAGTCAGTTTGTTGGCCATTAAATGTAGAAAGACAACGGGGGCATTTCAAATATCCAAATTTCTCTTTCTTCTGTATCATACAAAATGTTCAACCCATCGCCATCAAAATCCAGGGCACCGGCTAGAATTTTCCGCTCTAACCGCTGAAACAACTTCCAGAATCACAAAACATCGGCATCGGCGAGATATTCAACGATTCTCTGCGAGTGTAAGGCCGGCAAAAACCACCAATATTGGCTTGATTTTTCTGGTCACAAAATTTAATCACTCCTCAAACACCTACTGACAGTAGAAAGTAAAGAGTTTTTGCTAATTAACAAAAATGTCGGCTCACCAGGCGAGAATTCCAGACACTCGATCTGTTCGTTGCCATCGGTGTGTACGGCCACAATCTCGCGCCTCTGCGAGTCCAGCACGTACCAGCGCCCGGTCTGGCAGCCCACAGCCAGTGTCTCACCAGTGGGATGAAAGCAGGCACAATGAGCCGGATCATTCAGCTCCTTGCTCCACACAACCTGGTGGGTGAGCGCGTCCCACAGGTAGATCCATTTGTCGTAGGCGCAGGTGGCAAACTGCAGCTGGCTGGGGTGGCAGGCCAGGCCCCACAGCTCCTCAACGTGGCCCTCCACAATGGGAGAGAAGTCTAGGTTGAAGGCGCCCTGGCGATTGTGTTGGCAGGCGGCGGTTGCAAACAAATCAAATAGGTTCTTTCGTTCACATATAAAATCATTCACAACGAGTCACAACGACACACCTGCAGGATGCAGTTGCGGGTGGTGCCAACCAGCACCACGTTACCAGGTCCCTGGGACAGAGTCCTGATTGGCCCGAACTGCTCGGGAATGACGGCCTCAGATCCTGTGCGACTGTAGGCGGCGTCCCACTGCACCAGACGTCGGTCCTTGCCGCCGGACACCAGGTTGTCGTCCTTCAGCACGCAGAGGCTGAAGATGCCGCCCTCGTGAGCGCCAGTGACCGCGTGAGAGATCTTGTTGCCACCGCGGGCCCACACGAGGATGTTGCCGTTTGAATCCCCGGTGATTAGGTCGCCATTTTGGGCGAATGTCAGGCAGAGGACAAACTTTGGCTTCTCGTATTTCTGAAAGCGGATTGGCGGCAACAGTCAGATGACAAAGAGCTAGGAATAGTTTGATTAGTTCACAGGCGCTATTAGTTATCCTAAAGCTAGGATAATCCTTGAGCTATTCTTATTGTTTTGAAACGGGTATTGATTCAACATTGAACTTAAACTAATGCGATTGGTTTAAAATTGCAACTTATTTAACCTTGAGCTTGAACCATTCCTATTGGTTTGCAACAGCTATATATTTGACCTTGAGCTTGAACCATTCCTATTGGTTTGCAACAGCTATATATTTGACCTTGAGCTTGAACCATTCCTATTGGTTTGCAACAGCTATATATTTGACCTTGAGCTTGAACCATTCCTATTGGTTTGCAACAGCTATATATTTGACCTTGAGCTTGAACCATTCCTATTGGTTTGCAACCGCTATATATTTGACCTTGAGCTTGAACCATACCTATTGGTTTGCAACAGCTATATATTTGACCTTGAGCTTGAACTATTCCTATTGGTTTGCAACAGCTATTCATTTGACCTTGAACTTAACTATTCTAATTGGTTCTAAATCAAGTGTCACTTCATTTTTAACTGAAACAGTTTCAATTGGCTATAGATACATACGAGTCGCCTGATCTAAAACCGAATTCAACTTTAAATTGTCAAACTCACCTCAAAGACGCCATTCTTCTTTGCCAGCTGACCACCCTCCATGGTCCAGAAGGTGAGCTGGTTCTTGCCGCAGGTGACAATGGTGTTATTATCCAACGGGTGGTACTCGCAGCCCAGCACGGGATCTCCGGAAGTCTTTGTCTCGGCCAGTTTGTGAGGCTTGCGCCAGTCCCACACTGAGATCATGTGCTCATTGGATTCGTCCACGGCGCAGAGAAAATTGCCGCCGTCGGCGCGGCTGAAGGCCAGGCAGCAGACGGCCCGCTCGAAGTCGCCGAGGCCGAGCACGTGCAGAGTGCTCAAATCCACGCTGTTCCACACGCGAACGTGCGGCTGGAGATGGTGGCGGCGGTGGATAATAAAATATATTATCACGCGACAATTAATTAATAAAAGTCCATTTCAAGGTTGGTTAGAATTAAAAATGTGTAAATGTCTACAGCATTATGGTAGCCCCACAGAATCATCAAACAGACATGCCGCTTTGTTCCGGTGCATCAGTGCGCACACAAGAACTAGATAGAGTACAAACCAGTGCCAGCCAATAAAAGTGCATTTTTTTATTCAATACAAAAGTACAATTGCTTCACAAGCACGAACATTTTTGCACAATGCAAGCGTCTAAATCTCAACTAAATTTTTTAATGAGTCAACTGCGTTATTTAGAATGCACTAAAATGCTTTAAAATGCACCCGATGTACTTTAAATACATTTGTAAATGTACTTTAAGTAATAAGGTTATCTAAGAGCGGAAAAAAACAAACCGACGACTGCCAGGCGCTGCTCAGAGCGTCAAATTTCTGTCTCAGAGTGAACGCCAAACTCTGCGTTTTTTTGTTAAATAAGAAATGAACATAAGAATAGAGATACTTAAGAAATAAAGATAAAGCTACGCAATTTTAAATAAAAAATACAAAACCTCAGTAGATATTCTTTCATTTCTACTGCAAGTAGACAGATAACAAAAATCTAAGAAATTCTAATAGAAATCAACGGTCTTTACCTTGCCCTGCGTCTTGTCGTGCCCGGCCACCTGTCCTGTAGCAATGGTGATCTTGTCCGGATGCACGGCGATGCACTTGACGTCGTCGTTATGCCCGGTGTAGTGCCTCTGCATGCCCTCCTCGACGTTGTGCAGTACCACCACGCTAGCAACAAAGTAGACCATCTCGCCGGTGGGTAGAAAGTACAAATTCGAGCGACAGTCACGGCCGCGATAGCCGTAGGCCCATTCGAGTTTCAGGCGTTCGGTTGGCGGCTCAGCCGGGTCAACCTGTTGAACGTCGCGAAGCTGTTCTACTAGATCAGACGGCGCGTACAGATTGATGGGCCGGCCGCGCAGGTGCATGCGAATGACGCCGTCCTCTGCAAATTAGACATTAAAAAAATTGTCACAGTATGTCAATCGCAACTCACTACTGAATTGCCGAAGCAGTAGAGTGTTTAGCGTTACACTGGCAACATAAGTTTAAAGATCCATATGAAGCGAACCTGTAGAGCTAGAGGATACGACCCTGAAGAGCTAGAGGATACGACCCTGAAGAGCTAGAGGATGCGACCCTGAAGAGCTAGAGGATGCGACCCTGAAGAGCTAGAGGATACTACCCTGAAGAGCTAGAGGATACGACCCTGAAGAGCTAGAGGATACGACCCTGAAGAGCTAGAGGATGCGACCCTGAAGAGCTAGAGGATGCGACCCTGAAGAGCTAGAGGATACTACCCTGAAGAGCTAGAGGATACGACCCTGAAGAGCTAGAGGATGCGACCCTGAAGAGCTAGAGGATGCGACCCTGAAGAGCTAGAGGATACTACCCTGTAGAGCTAGAGGATACTACCCTGAAGAGCTAGAGGATGCGACCCTGAAGAGCTAGAGGATACTACCCTGAAGAGCTAGAGGATGCGACCCTGAAGAGCTAGAGGATACTACCCTGAAGAGCTAGAGGATACTACCCTGAAGAGCTAGAGGATGCGACCCTGAAGAGCTAGAGGATGCGACCCTGAAGAGCTAGAGGATGCGACCCTGAAGAGCTAGAGGAAGCGACCCTGAAGAACTAGAGGAAGCGACAAGAAACTAACAACTCACCTTTCGACCAGACAGACTCCTTGGCGCTAAAAGTGAAAAAGTTTTAAAAGGAAAACATTTTTAAAGGATAGTGTCTGATGAATTAAAAATACAAAGCTGCAAATAACTACAATCAGTAATTATAATAAAATGTACTAGACCTGCCCAAATTGGGCCTGATGTGCAGCCGACAACACAGCCGCAGCTATTTATCTGATGACTGCGTACGGCTGTTCAGTCCATGGACTGGGGGGACGCCACACCCACCCTCAATTATTGTCCGAGAAAATGCCAAATGACACACGCATAGCAGCTGGATGAAATGAAGCAACCCAGAGTTAAAGTGTCTTGCTAAATTTGTTTCACGTGAGTCTGGAATCGAACCCCCGACCTTCTAATCGCGAGTCTGACACTGAGAAAAATGAAAAAAAAATGAATTAGACCTAATATAATCATTTAAACAAGCATAGTTGTGGCTTCGGTACTTAGGCATGGAATTTCAGAAATTCAACTATTTACAAAACTACAAATAACTGCGTGACAATGTAATCATCTATTTGTTTACCGAACATGGGCAGTAGGTACTACAATAATACTAAGCATGATTTAAATGCAAATCAGTATCTTTTCTTTTTACGCTCACTTTAACGAGCACAGGAAAGTGTGCGATCGATCTATTTAACACAAAATGAAAAGAAAATAATTGCGTTTTAATCTAGTTTTTGAATCACGATCCACTTTCTGGAACTATCTAGTGACAATCTGGAACTATCTAGTGACAATCTGGAGCTATTTAGGGACAATCTGGAGCTATTTAGGGACAATCTGGAATTATCTAGGAACAATCTGGAATTATCCAGGGACATTCTGGAGCTATCTAGGGACAATCTGGAATTATCTAGGGACAATCTGGAGCTATTTAGGGACAATCTGGAGCTATTTAGGGACAATCTGGAATTATCTAGGAACAATCTGGAATTATCCAGGGACATTCTGGAGCTATCTAGGGACAATCTGGAATTATCTAGGGACAATCTGGAATTATCTAGGGACAATCTGGAATTATCTAGGAACAATCTGGAATTATCCAGGGACATTCTGGAGCTATCTAGGGACAATCTGGAATTATCTAGGGACAATCTGGAATTATCTAGGGACAATCTGGAGCTATCTAGGGACAATCTGGAATTATCTTGGGACAATCGGGAATTATCTAGGGACAATCGGGAATTATCTAGGGACAATCTGGAATTACCTAGGGACAATCTGGAGCTATCTAGGGACAATCTGGAATTATCTAGGGACAATCTGGAGCCATCTAGGGACAATCTGGAATTATCTAGGGACAATCTGGAATTATCTAGGGACAATCTGGAATTATCTAGGGACATTCTGGAATTATCTATGGACAATATGGAAACATCTAGGGATCATCTAGGGACAATCTGGAATAATCTATGGACAATATGGAAACATCTAGGGATCATCTAGGGACAATCTGGAATTATCTATGGACAATATGGAAACATCTAGGGATCATCTAGGGACAATCTGGAATTATCTATGGACAATATGGAAACATCTAGGGATCATCTAGGGACAATCTGGAATTATCTAGGGACAATCTGGAATCATCTAGGGACAATCTGTAATCATCTAGGGACGTTCTGGAAGCATCTAGGGACGTTCTGGAATTATCTATGGACAATATGGAAACATCTAGGGATCATCTAGGGACAATCTGGAATAATCTATGGACAATATGGAAACATCTAGGGATCATCTAGGGACAATCTGGAATTATCTATGGACAATATGGAAACATCTAGGGATCATCTAGGGACAATCTGGAATTATCTATGGACAATATGGAAACATCTAGGGATCATCTAGGGACAATCTGGAATTATCTAGGGACAATCTGGAATCATCTAGGGACAATCTGTAATCATCTAGGGACGTTCTGGAATCATCTAGGGACGTTCTGGAATCATCTAGGGACGTTCTGGATGTCTCGGGACATTCTGGATATCTATGGATCTTCTGGAAATATCTTGGGACGTACTGGGGTAAGTAGGGACGTTTGAAAAAAGCCCTGAGAACACCCCGAGGCACTAGATCAATCTCTAGGTATTTAAAGCATTGAATCAATGGTATCAATTATGGAAATTATCTAAAATTATCAAAGACCAAATTTTCAAAGCCGCTGTAAATTTATCAAACCGGAAAAGTTACTAAAGCGAAGCACTGTTTATGCATTCGACGTTGATCTCGCAGCTCGGTGCGTCCCTAATTAGCTAGCACAATAAATACCCACCGATGCTTAGCAACTGGCTTGGCAACCGACCGACCAGCGAAGCCTCCAACAGCTGGTATGCTGAGTAAAGAATTCGCCTTGGCTAAGTGCAGCCTGTACTTGCCAGGTTTTTTTTTGTTTACAGTCGTGGGATGGAAAGATGGAATTATTTAGAGATTATAATTAACATATTTTTGTATTGCTACTATGAGTAGTTAAATTCACCTTTCACGTTTTCTTTAAAATGTTTATATTTCTACTGTGAGTAGCGTAGTGCAAGTGTAATGCATTTATTTTCCTAAACAATCATCGACTAACCTAGAACCGTGCGAAGCGGACAGCTGTTGCGACTGCTCGGCGGAGCCGCGTACAGACGAGCCGCGACCGACGCCGCCGGGACGCTGCGAAGCCGGGCCGCCGAGTCCAGTCGAATGGGCGCCGCTGCTGGATTTCCGACCGCCGGAGGGCGACGCGGCGGCAGTCGAAGACGACACGGACGCTATCGGCTGTTCTGATCGAGTCGGCTTGCGAACTAACGGCGCTGACTGCGGCTTACGGCCGGCACCCGAAGAGGAGCCGCCGCCGCCCGCTGAATGCTTCGCACTGACGGCGCCGGAGCCGGCAGCGCCCGCCGACTTCGGGGAAGCCGACGAGTGCAGAGCTAAAGTTATTTTTAATAAATTTAAAATATTTTACTGTTTACTGCATGCTGAGTTTCAATTAAAGAAAATTCTACTGAAATAAATGAACAGCAGACAACGTGCTCTATAATACAACGTTTAATGTGCACATGACACAGAAAGAAGGAAAAGGATGGATGCATCAGGGTAGGTAGTCCTTCAACACTTATCACATACAGTCTTATGGGTCGCTCATAGGGTCGTATGCAGTCTTTGGGTCTCTCCTAGCATCACATAAAGTAGTCTATGGGTCACTCAATGCATCACATAAAGTAGTCTATGGGTCACTCATTGCATTACACGCAGTCTATGGGTCACTCATTGCATTACACGCAGTCTATGGGTCACTCATTGCATTACACGCAGTCTATGGGTCACTCGTAGCATAATATACAGTCTTTGGGTCACTCATTGCATCAAATGCAGTATATGGGTCACTCTAGCGTAACGTGCAGTCGATGGGTCACTCGTAGCATTATTTACAGTCTATAGGTCACTCAATGCATCACACGCAGTCTATGGGTCACTCGTAACATAATATACAGTCTTTGGGTCACTCATTGCATCAAATGCTGTATATGGGTCACTCTAGCGTAACGTGCAGTCAATGGGTCACTCGCAGCATAATTTAGTCTTTGGGCCACTCGTTGAATTGCATTGTTATAAAGTAGTCTATGGGTCACTCATTGCATCACACGTAGTCTATAGGTCACTCGAAGCATAATATACAGTCTATGGGTTACTCTAGCGTACCATGCAGTATATGGGTCACTCATTGCGCCACGAACAATCATTGCCCACATCGAAATCAAAACCAAAATCAAAGCTAATTTATAAAGCTATTTATAAAAAAGCATTTCAAGCAAGAAAAAGGCTAGCAAACAACTAATTTAACACAATGAACCAAGAAAATCAAGAGCCAACATTTTCATCAATTAACTACACTGCATGTTCGAGAACATGCATTAGAGCTTGTATCGCATTAACAACATAAGAAATTGTCCAAGACAAAAAAGAACACAAGCCACAACAAAAAAAGGTAGAAGAAGAAGAGCACACAACGAGGAGGAAATTCAAGAAACCAATTTTTTTCTAAGAATCGAACGCTGAAATGGAGAGGATTTTGGTTTGGTTGTGTGCGACGGTTGAAGTTACTATTGTATCGATCTGAGTCTTAAATTAATCTATTTTTTAGTTTCATCACAAGGGAGTTATTGCCTAGCGGTTAGAGCGTCGGACTCAAGACTTGAAGGTCAGGGGTTCGATTTCCGACTCAACTAGAACAATTCGTGTCCTTTAGCAAGATAGGGCCAAATGTGCAGCCGACAGCACAGCCGGAGCTATTGCGCAGTGCATCTGAAGGCTGCGTACGGCTGTTCAGTCCATGGACTGGGGGCGCCAAACCCACCCTCTAAATGACAACAGCTAATGATGATAACCATTCCATTTTATCATATGGGTTAACTGAAGAGATTCAGAGTTAAGTGACTCACTAAAGGACACAAATTGTTCCAGTCGAATCGCACCCCTGACCTTCCAGTCCTAAGTCCGACGCTCTAACAACTAGGCTACAAGCCCTGCTAAATCCACCAACCAGGATTCTATCCACCAATCTAACAGAGAATAAACAGAGAGTTAACTCTTACCCAACACGTCCGCGGCACAGTAGCTGTTAGCAGATGGTGGCAAACAAACGGCCGGAGACCCACCTTTGCTTGTCTCCAGGCCGGCCAGACGTCGCAGGCAGTCGGACAGAGCCGACCGAAGGCAGACTAGTTCGTCGGCTTGCGATTGCACCCGCTGCTCCAGGTCGCCAACGCGATCGCGCAGCTCACTATTCTCCTGGCTGAGTAGGCCGTCTAGAGTATAATAAAGGGATGGATTAAATTTTTTATTAAACCAGATTTTTTTGTTTCTAATCTGCAAATCAGCAAAGAAAAATATTGACTAGTGGCTTAAACTCTTAAATCAAGTTTATGGATAACAAAAATAAAAATAATTTTTTGTGATCAAGCACTTTGCAATTTAGCACATGTATTTGTTTTACTATTAAAGCTTGTTCATTAATTGTCTGCAGTGTAAATTATTCTTACCAAAACCCTTTTCTGAAAAAGAAAGAAATTAACATTATTGAAATTATTTTCATCTTGACAAATATCAGTTTTTCAATAAAATACTCAATTGAGTTAAGTTAAACTGCTTATCTTGTATTTTTAATTAAAAAACACAGCAGCAGAAAAAATATATTCTTTTTGGAAGCAATATTTCTTAGTTTGATAATTCTTTCTCATTAAGGATAAGAACTTAAAATGTTTTATTTTAAACTAATGTGCGAACAATAAGGTACAAGTTTTCCATAAAAGTGATGTAGGTATATACAACACCACACAATTTTTATAGAAGTTTTTGTACAAATTGTTATGAAGCTGTTATTTGATGTTTAAATATAGCCTTCAATTTATTCACATTGTACTTCTGACTTGCTCTGATCTCAACTTATTGAAAATAAAATTATGATGCTAAAATACTAAAAATAAGATAAAGGACTAATTAATCTCCATTTTACAATTATTCTATAAAACATTTTAGCAGTAATAAAAAAGAAATTTAAGCAAACAAAAATTTAAAATCTCAAGAAATGAATAAGTAGTACCTGCATTAGCTATATAATAGTCTGATTAGCGGTACAGGCAAAATTTAAAAAGTTTATAAATATTTATAAAACTATTCTGAAAAAAGGAAATAGAAAAAATTGGAGATGAAGATTGTGTTGAAATATTTTTCCTCCTTTACTTACTTGCCATGACTATCTAGTTCACATAGCTACAAATACTGTTAAATTAAAATCTTGTCTTGGTTTTATATTAGCAAATCAAACAATTATATTAGATTAGTTTAGTACTATATTCATGAAAGAACAGAGTTTGTAAGTATATCATATTTTAAGGAACTATATACTCAAGCAGTAGACAAAAAGCAAATGTGTAATTTTGTTTAGATGTTCATGATAGAATATTCTAAAAACCAAAAGAACCGATAGATAAAATGGAACGATATAGTTGAATAAAAAACCAAGGAAACAGATTCTGTGGGTAAAACAGAGCAGACCCGGTTCCCACTTACTTATCCCTTGGCTAGTAGCACTTTCGTCCAGCTGTTTTCCGCAATTCTCCTGACTAGCTGTTGATGCATCCATTTTGCTAAAGAATCGGATAAAAAATATTGCACTGCAAAAATGCTGCCCACTTTGTGGTAGAAGAATATGAGACCGGGATTAGATTTGGACGATAATTTATTTTCCTGCTGAAACCGTGTTTAAAAATCCCACTGACGCATTTAAGTGCACATAATTAGTTAAACATAATATACCCGACAGAAAACGTTTAAGTTGCTTTTAGATACAAGCTGTCAAATTTATTCATTTTAGTATAATGTTGCTTTATCTACTATGTCAACAAAATGTGTGCAAATATTTATTAATAACCCTTCTAATTTTTGGGCGCCCGGAATAAATGCGTTATTTATTCCTCATTCAACGGACGACTCTTTTTTAGCTCGTTCTAGTTTTCTGGGCTGAACATATTCTACATCAACTAAAACAGGAATTTCGAATGGAAAATTATAATGGAACAATTCCTTCGAAATTAGAAGGTTAGGACATAAAATAATTTAGTAGCTTTTTCGGATTGCTTTTTTTCAAAACTGCTTAGTAACTCGAATAATTGTTTAAGCATCAAATAATATTCAAAAGAAAACTGTCTTGAGCTATTCAGTTCACGTACCAGATAAATCAAATTCTTACAGCTTTTGTTGATACAACTAGCTGATACCTCACATTTGTATGCAGTAATTGAGTAAAAAATTAGTAAAATACACGAGCCTATATAGAATTAGATAATGGCACAATTGCACTTACTAGACACCCCATTCGTGTCAGCAAGCCTGTCAGGTGAAAATACGAATACGTCATCGATACGCGCCTGAGGAGAAGGGCTGAATGCGACGTGCAGTGGCTGATCAGGCTGTTGCAGCTGTCGCCGGCGGCTCCAGGATCCGGATCGAGAGCCGGGCAAGTGATAACTCCCACCTGAGCTCATATCACTTTTGTATTCAATATTACTATTACAATATAGATCTAATCAATTGTAGTGTTCCTTCTATTATATTCGAGCTGAAACTCTTGAATCCACATTTAGCAACCGCAAAGAATGCAGGGCTACTTTTCTGTCGAGTTAAATATACATAGCCTAACAAAATGAGACTCTTAGGCTAGGTATATACTGTGTAGCTCAGCACAATGAAAGTTCAAACTTCTGAAAATGAGAGGCCACTTATCTTTAGTTCTATTTTTGCATTTTTGTATTTAAATAGGCACCACGAGCTGCCAGGGTCGAAAAAAGAGCCAAATTTACGTGCCAAATCTTATTAACCTATAGCAATCTTCTAAACCGCTGCCTAACTCATCCACAACTTCGCAGCGGGCCAACTAAATGGCTATGTTGAATGCAATAGTTGTATATTATATATGTGCTTCTCTTGCTCCGGAAAAATGAATTAAACTTAGTTTCTTACTTTGAACTCAGGGAAGGGAGGTTGGAGACAGCAATTCGTACAGCGACTTGAGTAGGTTGCGATGTCGACTAGTGGCTAAACAGTGCAGATTAGATATCTCGATTTAAGCGCTAAAGTGAGTTTAAAATGTGCTTCGCCTAGCAGAGTATAGAGTACTTACTTGTAGAGTACACGCTTTCTTAAATGAAAGGATTTCTCACTCTGAGATCTCCGACAGCTTGTTGGATTTTCTCACCCTCCGATCTTCCCCAACTTGAGGTATTTTCTCACCCTCCGATCTTCCCCAACTTGAGGTATTTTCTCATCCTCAGATCTTCCCCAACTTGAGGCATTTTCTCACCCTCAGATCTTCCCCAACTTGAGGCATTTTCTCACCCTCCGATCTTCCCCAACTTGAGGGATTTATTCATCCTCAGATCATCCCCAACTTGAGGGATTTTCTCATCCTCAGATCCTAACTTGTTGGATTTTCTCACCCTCCGATCTTCCCCAACTTGAGGGATTTTCTCATCCTCAGATCTTCCACAACTTGAGGGATTTTCTCACCCTCCGATCTTCCCCAACTTGAGGCATTTTCTCACCCTCCGATCTTCCCCAACTTGAGGGATTTATTCATCCTCAGATCATCCCCAACTTGAGGGATTTTCTCATCCTCAGATCCTAACTTGTTGGATTTTCTCACCCTCCGATCTTCCCCAACTTGAGGGATTTTCTCATCCTCAGATCTTCCCCAACTTGAGGGATTTTCTCATCCTCAGATCTTCCCCAACTTGAAGGATTTTCTCATCCTCAGATCTTCCCCAACTTGAGGGATTTTCTCATCCTCAGATCTTCCCCAACTTGAGGGATTTTCTCACCCTCAGATCTTCCCTAACTTGAGGGATTTTCTCATCCTCAGATCTTCCCCAACTTGAGGTATTCCAGCAATCGTCTAATTCCAGTAATCTTCTAATTCCAGTAATCGTCTAATTCCAGCAATCGTCTAATTCCAGTAATCTTCTAATTCCAGTAATCGTCTAATTCCAGCAATCGTCTAATTCCAGTAATCTTCTAATTCCAGTAATCGTCTAATTCCAGAATCGTCTAATTCCAGTAATCGTCTAATTCCAGCAATCGTCTAATTCCAGCAATCTTCTAATTCCAGCAATCGTCTAATTCCAGCAATCGTCTAATTCCAGTAATCTTCTAATTCCAGCAATCGTCTAATTGCAGTAATATTCTAATTCCAGCAATCGTCTAATTCCAGTAATCTTCTAATTCCAGCAATCGTCTAATTGCAGCAATCGTCTGATTCCAGCAATCTTCTAATTCCAGTAATATTCTAATTCCAGTAATCGTCTAATTCCAGCAATCGTCTAATTCCAGCAATCGTCTAATTCCAGCAATCTTCTAATTCCAGCAATCGTCTAATTCCAGCAATCGTCTAATTCCAGCAATCTTCTAATTCCAGCAATCGTCTAATTCCAGCAATCGTCTAATTCCAGCAATCGTCTAATTCCAGTAATATTCTAATTCCAGCAATCGTCTAATTGCAGCAATCGTCTGATTCCAGCAATCTTCTAATTCCAGTAATATTCTAATTCCAGTAATCGTCTAATTCCAGCAATCGTCTAATTCCAGCAATCGTCTAATTCCAGCAATCTTCTAATTCCAGCAATCGTCTAATTCCAGCAATCGTCTAATTCCAGAATCGTCTAATTCCAGTAATATTCTAATTCCAGCAATCGTCTAATTCCAGCAATCTTCTAATTCCAGCAATCGTCTAATTCCAGCAATCGTCTAATTCCAGCAATCGTCTAATTCCAGTAATATTCTAATTCCAGCAATCGTCTAATTCCAGCAATCTTCTAATTCCAGTAATATTCTAATTCCAGCAATCGTCTAATTGCAGCAATCGTCTAATTCCAGCAATCTTCTAATTCCAGCAATGGTCTAATTCCAGCAATCGTCTAATTCCAGCAATCGTCTAATTCCAGCAATCTTCTAATTCCAGCAATCGTCTAATTCCAGCAATCGTCTAATTCCAGCAATCTTCTAATTCCAGCAATCGTCTAATTCCAGCAATCGTCTAATTCCAGAATCGTCTAATTCCAGTAATATTCTAATTCCAGTAATCGTCTAATTCCAGCAATCTTCTAATTCCAGCAATCGTCTAATTCCAGCAATCGTCTAATTCCAGCAATCGTCTAATTCCAGTAATATTCTAATTCCAGCAATCGTCTAATTGCAGCAATCGTCTAATTCCAGCAATCTTCTAATTCCAGTAATATTCTAATTCCAGCAATCGTCTAATTGCAGCAATCTTCTAATTCCAGCAATCTTCTGATTCCAGCAATCTTCTAATTCCAGCAATGGTCTAATTCCAGCAATCGTCTAATTCCAGCAATCGTCTAATTCCAGCAATCGTCTAATTCCAGCAATCGTCTAATTCCAGAATCGTCTAATTCCAGTAATATTCTAATTCCAGTAATCGTCTAATTCCAGCAATCTTCTAATTCCAGTAATCGTCTAATTCCAGCAATCTTCTAATTCCAGCAATCGTCTAATTCCAGCAATCGTCTAATTCCAGCAATCGTCTAATTCCAGTAATATTCTAATTCCAGCAATCGTCTAATTGCAGCAATCGTCTAATTCCAGCAATCTTCTAATTCCAGCAATGGTCTAATTCCAGCAATGGTCTAATTCCAGCAATCGTCTAATTCCAGCAATCTTCTAATTCCAGGAATCAAGCGAGAATTCATGACTAAAATGAACTAAAAAAATAACGAATTGACATACTTAATTTTTTTAACAATAGACGAACAAAAACATCTTGTATGTTATATTATTATTTATATGGATAATGTCACATTAAAACAATAAGCTCAGAAAAATAAGCATATTTATAATCATTTTAACAGCATAACAATTATGTAAATCCAGCAAATAAGGAAAAAAATTCGTTAACACTTTGAGATTTGACAACACTTTCACGCCGGTAAATTAGGACTGTCAATCAATCAAATATGAAAACTAGATCGAGCAATAAAGCTGACTTGATTCCAATGCTTCAAATCAAAGTACATACAACACAAATTTACAGATAACAAATTATAAAGACTCGCTGTCATGCTACTCTTAGTAACACTAGAACATATGCTAAGACAAAAAAGCGTGTCGACAGTCATCAGTGTCTAGTTGGCTGGCTGTACAAACCGCAAAGCAAGGTGGGCAGTGGTACTGGGAAAAGTTGAGACTTTAATTTAATCAAAGAGCATTGTTAGCTAACTGCTTGGTGTGAAAGACGCGAAGAAGCGGATAAGACTCAACCTAGTCAGTTTACCTCGGGACCACAATGCTGTTCGACTTTTCATGCATTTCACTCTCTGTCACTCAATCAGCTTTAAGCACTCTCATTCTGTCACTCTCTCTCGCTCACTCTCTCGAGTTTAAGCACTCTTATTCTGTCACTCTCTCTCGCTCACTCTCTCGAGTTTAAGCACTCTCATTCTTTCACTCTCTCTCGCTCACTCTCTCGAGTTTATAAGCACTCTCATTCTGTCACTCTCTCTCGCTCACTCTCTCGAGTTTAAGCACTCTTATTCTGTCACTCTCTCGCTCGCTCTCTCGAGTTTAAGCACTCTCATTCTTTCACTCTCTCTCGCTCACTCTCTCGAGTTTAAGCACTCTCATTCTGTCACTCTCTCGCTCACTCTCTCGAGTTTAAGCACTCTCATTCTGTCACTCTCTCGCTCACTCTCATAAGTTTAAGCACTCTCATTCTGTCACTCTCTCAGTCACTCTCATAAGTTTAAGCACTCTCATTCTGTCACTCTCTCAGTCACTCTCATAAGTTTAAGCACTCTGCCGATAAAAGTTTAAGATTGGAAATAGAAGCTCGCTTTAGGAGTTTAAGAAGCTTAAAATAAACCTGAGCGATGCGAAGGTAAAATAATGATGAAAATTAAATTACAATAAGAGTACATTGACTGCGACGACAAGAAAAAAATTAAGCCTAAAAGCTTACGCGACTCACGCTACTAATCACTTACGACATCTAAGTAGTAGATATCGATCACTAAAAGAAAACAATAAAATTCTGATCCTAAAGAGTAAGATCAACTTTAAAAAGATATTGGACAATTATTTTTTTGAATTGTAAATATGGCACATAAGCGATACTTAATAGATAGATATGCTAAGCGCTATACTAAAATATAAATTACTTCCATAAAAGTTTAGACTGGCCATTCTGAAGCATAATAAGCATGTAACTGTAAGCGTTACGAATTAGCAGTAAATAGGTATATAATTGTCAGAAAAAAGCTAACGACTATGAAAACCTCGCTTATTTATGTCAACCTGCTTGCTATACACATATAACTAGGGCTTAAAGAAAAAAATATAAAAATTGACTATTATATTTACCTGGACTTGCAGGTAGGACATGGCTTCGGAGGGTAAAACACGAAAAATTAAGCATTGATGCCAAAAAAACCCGATGAAATCTCAATTGTATCGAAAAATCATTTTAACATGATATTTCTTCAGAAAAACATCCACATTATTGTCAGGGTTATCCACATTGTCCACAATATCCACACTTTCTTTTTGGTTGACGTGATTATCTGTGTGAACCATAAAACTTAACCACAACACTCATTTAATCATACGCTCGTAATCAGAATGATGTCATAATCAGGATGACGTCATTATCAGGATGACGTTATCGGGACGACTTCATTATCAGGATGACGTCATTATCAGGATGACGTCATTATCAGCATGACTTCATTATCAGGATGACGTCATTATCAGGATGACGTCATTATCAGCATGACTTCATTATCAGCATGACTTCATTATCAGGATGACGTCATTATCAGCATGACTTCATTATCAGGATGACGTCATTATCATCATGACTTCATTATCAGGATAACGTCATTATCAGGATTACCTCATAGAAGCAATTTAAGCATTCCATGGGGCAAAGAATGCCTGCCGAGATTCTATCTTCTTCCGGCAGAGCGGGCAGTCGCTGAGCCGCTCGGAGCAGTCGCGGCAGGCCAGCATGTGGCCGCAGGGGATGAAGACTACGCCAATGCCGCTGTCGATGCAGATGCGGCAGAGGCGCGCTTGTTCCAGAAATTGCAGCTTCTCTCTCAGGTGGGCAACCTGGAATGGGCAATTTCCAATTAATCAGTCTTCACTTCATTATCAGTAGAATTCACAAACTCTCAACTTTAGAACCCTTTAATCTTCAGTTTCAGAATTCCCAAATCCTCAGTTTCAGAGTCCCCAAATCCTCATTTTCAGAATCCCCAAATCCTCATTTTCAGAATCCCCAAATCCTCATTTTCAGAGTCCCCAAATCCTCATTTTCAGAATCCTCAAATCCTCATTTTAAGAATCCCTAAATCCTCATTTTAAGAATCTCTAAATAGACACTTTCAGAATCCCCAAATCCGCACTTTCAGAATCCCCAAATCCTCATTTTCAGAATCCCCAAATCTTCAGTTTTATCATCCCCAAATCCTCAGCTTTATAATCCCCAAATCCTCAGTTTCAGAATCATTGAATCCTCATTTTAAGAATCCCTAAATAGACACTTTCAGAATCCCCAAATCCACAGTTTCAGAATCCCTAAATCCCCAATTTCAGAATCCCCAAATCCTCAGTTTCAGAATCCCCAAATCCTCATTTTAAGAATCCCTAAATCCTAATTTTAAAGAATTCCTTAAATCCTCATTTTAAGAATCCCTAAATCCTAATTTTAAAGAATTCCTTAAATCCTCATTTTAAGAATCCCTAAATCCTAATTTTAAAGAATTCCTTAAATCCTCATTTTAAGAATCCCTAAATCCTCAGTTTCAGAATCCCCAAATCCTCAGTTTCAGAATCCCCAAATCCTCAGTTTCAGAATCCCCAAATCCTCAGTTTAAGAATCCCGAAATTGAAGAATTTCAGAACAATCAACCAACCTCATCAAGTTCTCGATGATTGCCGCTGCTGTTTCCGGAGGCGGCGGAGTCAGCACTATCAACAGCCGGATTCGCTGTCACAGCAGAAGAGCTTGCCGATATTGGCGGCAGCTGCTGTGGTGGCGATGGCGAATCATCAAAGCTGAATGCGCCGCCAGTTGATGAGGTGGGCGAATTGGCAGCCGAGTTGCATCGATAAAGCCTCCGCCTGGCGTCGTCGTGAACCTCCTTGGCTGTGCGTTGAATGTCGAACACGAAGTCTCTGACTGGAAAGGAGGGAATTTAGTATTTATTCGACTTTAATTTCAATATGATTGAAAGTTAATTTTGTTTGATAAAAATTCGTCAACTTTTTTCATTTTTCTACTTTCAGTAGTGTAGTTTGGTAAATGTGGCGTTTTATAGTTTGAGAAAACTTTTCTGTTTTTTCTTCCTGAAAATTTCTCGCGACATTTGAGTTTATGCGATCGTATTAACGAAAGCCAGATTTGTCTGGCAGAAATGTCCCCGGATTATCTTTCACATTAATCAGAAAACGGGATCAATAGAAGGTTAGAAATCGCTAGAAAAGAACGAGAGCTGAAGAAAGAAACAGAAAAATTGACAGACAAATTTCTGCTTGGCCTTGGAAGTTTTGACTCAAATCTGCACTCTTACAGCTGCTGACGCACTTCTTTGCCACTAACGTGTTAAGTCAATATCAAAACAGGAATTAGGAGATATCAGTGCGAGGGCAGAACCTCGGCTAAGTACAGGAATAGTGAACGATTAGTTCGCCGTGCGTCACTGGTCACGTGACTACCTTCTAATCGCATTAAAAAGCTAATTTTGTATTCAAGACAAACTGGTTGATCTAATGCAAGTAGATGAAAGAATTATCATAATTAGTCAACTGTAAATGAAAAAGTATACATTACAGGATAATTCATGCATAACCCCGAGGTCTAAGGACTGACTCAGCGCATAGAGAAATGCTAATTTGGTGCAGACATTGATTTTGTTATTTTTTAACTTAAAAAGTACCGTTACTAGTGCATGGCTGATAACTTTAGATTTTTTGTTAGAAAGAACTTATTGAGTCATTCTACTCTACTCTCTACTCAATCTACTCTACTCTCTACTCAATCTACTCTCTCTCTACTCAATCTACTCTACTCTCTACTCAATCTACTCTACTCTCTACTCAATCTACTCTCTCTCTCTACTCAATCTACTCTACTCTCTACTCAATCTACTCTACTCTCTACTAAATCTACTCTACTCTCTACCAAATCTACTCTACTCTCTACTCAATCTACTCTACTCTCTACTCAATCTACTCTACTCTCTACTCAATCTACTCTCTCTCTACTCAATCTACTCTACTCTCTACTCAATCTACTCTACTCTCTACTCAATCTACTCTCTCTCTACTCAATCTACTCTACTCTCTACTCAATCTACTCTACTCTCTACTAAATCTACTCTACTCTCTACCAAATCTACTCTACTCTCTACTCAATCTACTCTACTATCTACTCAATCTACTCTACTCCCTACTCAATCTACTCTAGTCTCTACTCAATCTACTCTAGTCTCTACTCAATCTACTCTACTCTCTACTAAATCTACTCTACTCTCTACCAAATCTACTCTACTCTCTACTCAATCTACTCTACTATCTACTCAATCTACTCTACTCCCTACTCAATCTTACTCTCTACTCAATCTACTCTAGTCTCTACTCAATCTTACTCTCTACTCAATCTACTCTAGTCTCTACTCAATCTACTCTACTCTCTACTAAATCTACTCTACTCTCTACCAAATCTACTCTACTCTCTACCAAATCTACTCTACTATCTACTCAATCTACTCTACTCCCTACTCAATCTTACTCTCTACCAAATCTACTCTACTCTCTACTAAATCTACTCTACTCTCTACTCAATCTACTCTACTCTCTACTCAATCTACTCTACTCTCTTCTCAATCTACTCTACTCTCTACTAAATCTACTCTACTCTCTACCAAATCTACTCTACTCTCTACTCAATCTATTCTACTCTCTACCAAATCTACTCTACTCTCTACTAAATCTACTCTACTATCTACTCAATCTACTCTACTCTTTACTCAATCTTACTCTCTACTCAATCTACTCTACTCTCTACTCAATCTACTCTACTCTCTACTCAATCTACTCTACTCTCTACTCAATCTACTCTACTCTCTACTCAATCTACTCTACTCTCTACTCAATCTACACCAGTCTCTACTCAATCTACTCTACTCTCTACTCAATCTACTCTATTCTCTACTCAATCTACTCTACTCTCTACTCAATCTATTTTACTCTCTACTCAATCTACTCTACTCTCTACTCAATCTACTCTAGTCTCTACTCAATCTACTCTACTCTCTACTCAATCTACTCTACTCTCTACTCAATCTACTCTAGTCTCTACTCAATCTACTCTACTCTCTACTCTCTACTCTACTTAAGCTACTCTACTCTCCAATCAATATACTATTCTCTGTCTACTCTTATCTACTTATCTGAGATGTGAACTAGTGTAAACTATTTTAAACTAGTTTATCTGTGATTTTTACCCCCAGTGAGTAGTCACGCGCACTCTGCCTTAGTGATTTACAGCCCTACTAGCAGGAACTATGCCGGTAAGGGAGAGACGAAAAACAAGCACTAAAATATAGGAATGGGAAGTGAGGACAGTGAGAATAAAATTAAATGCTTTGATCCTACTAAGCTAGCTGTGATGACGTCAATTGTTGAAGTACGTCATTCTCCCCTTCCTATATTCTCCCCACAGTGTTTTCTAGACCCCCCAGCGTTCCTAGATCCTACATAATATCCTAAAAACAGCGCAAGTTCAGTGTGGAACCAGAGGATGTGGAGTGAGTGGGGATCAGTACAAGTCGGTCGGCGAATGTGCAAATGTCAAATAGCTGAGGCAAGACAAAACGGCTAATAAATCATTTCGTAGGGTTCCTGCGCCTTGCACTTTAATCTTCAATCATTGCGCAGATGGATGGAAGACAGTGTCAATAAGAGACCATTACAAATAAGGAGAATGGAATAGTAACGAAACTTGTAGATATAAGTACTCGAAAATGGCTAGAGGAAAGTTCAAAATAGCAAAGTTAGAGAAAGAAGGAGAAAGAAGAAAAGGGAGAGGCAGAAGGAGAGGGAGAGAGGGAGAAGTAGAGGGAGAAGGAGAGGGAGAGGGAGAGTGAGGGAGAGAAAGAGAGGGTGGGAGAGGCAGGAGAGGAAGAGAGTGAAGAGAAGGAGAAGGTGAGGGAGGGAGAGAGAGAGGGAGTGAGGGATAGAGAGGGAGAAGGTGAAAGAGAGGGAAAGGTAGAAGGAGAGGGAGGGGGGAGAGGGAGAGGGAGAGTGAGAGGGAGAGAGAGGGAGACGGCGAGGGAGAGGGAGAGGGAGAGGGAGAGCGAGAGGGAGAGGGAGAGGGAGAGGGAGAGGGAGAGGGAGAGGGAGAGGGAGAGCGAGAGGGAGAGCGAGAGGGAGAGGGAGAGGGAGAGGGAGAGGGAGAGGGAGAGGGAGAGGGAGGAGGAGGAGAGGGAGGGGGAGAGGGAGAGTGAGAGGGAGAGAGAGAGGGAGAGAGAGGGAGAGGGAGAAGGAGAGGGAGAGGGAGAGGGAGAGAGAGAGGGAGATGGAGAAGGAGACGGAGATAACGATTGAAAAGTTTTATATAGAAAGGAATTGGGGGATAATAGAAAGAGGGTAAAACAGCAAAGCTATATTGTCAAAGAGAGATACAGGAGTGTATTAATTAGCTAGCTATTGAAGTTAAACTGGTACAAAGAGAGGTTAAAAGAAGAAGGTGCTGCTGCAACACCAAGCCAGCAGATTAGAGCACGCAGGACTCACCCGTGGCATTGTCGTGCTCGGTGAAGAATGACACCAGAGCGCCTTTGATGTCGCGGCAAGTCTGGGCGGACACATCCGAGCGTACAGTGTCGCAGCGAAAGAAACTATGAGTCTCAGTGACGCACCGATAGAGACCGTTGGCCGCCTTCTGCGAGACCAGGCGATAGCCGACTTCCTTCACCATGCCATTCTCCTGACTCAGCGACAGGTACAGCACTCGATCGCTGATTGTCACCTTCTGTACGCGTGGATAGGGATACCTGAGGAGAGGCAATTATGAGTTGAGGATTAGAATCTCAATCTTTTATTCTATTTCTAGATCTCAGTTATATCATCGATACATCGGATGTACTTCAATTTAATATCCATAAGATTCGGGACACAAAAGCTATCCCTAATTCCTAATTACGGATTCTAGATTTTCAGTGTCACATATTTTAAATCCCAGATTCCAAATCTAAGACTCAAAATCCCAGATTCCGAATTTCAGATTTCAAATCCAAGATTCTAAATCCGAGATTCTAAATCCCAGATTCGAAATCCAAGAATCGAAATCCCAGATTCCAAATCCCAGATTCTAAATCCCAGATTCTAAATCCCAGATTCTAAATTCCATACTCGAAATCCGAGACTCAAAATCCCAGATTCCAAATCCCATATTCTAAATCCCAGATTCAAAATTCCAGATTTGAAATCCCGGATTCAAAATTCCATATTCGAAATCCTAAATTCTAAAATCCCAGAATCGAAATCCCAGATTCAAAATCCCAGATTCAAAATCCCAGATTCAAAATCCCAGATTCAAAATCCCAGATTCAAAATCCCAGATTCAAAATCCCAGATTCAAAACCCCAGATTCCAAATTCCATACTCGAAATCCCAGATTCAAAATCCCAGATTCAAAACCCCAGATTCCAAATTCCATACTCGAAATCCCAGACTCTAAATCCCAGATTCCAAATCCCATATTCTAAATCCCAGATTCAAAATAAACCCTAGATTCTAAAATCCCAGATTCTAAATCCCAAAATCGAAATCCCATTTTTTACGTCAAATCCAATATTCTGGATCTCAGAAAAAGAGAGAGAATGAAGACACTTGCAGAGTAAGCAAGCCAACCAATGCGCTTCGTTAGCTAAATTGATTTCGAAAATATCGATCGATAATTTTTTACATAAAACAGAACGGGGAAGTGGGAGATTGTCAGCAATACGACAGGCATGGCCACTGTCTGCCTGTAAAAGACACTGAAAAATAGAGGAGACAGCTGTGAGATCGATCTAAAAGTACAAAGCTAGGACCGTGTTATGAGCTCAGCGGGGAATTTCAACTGTGCCTTATAAAAGTATACGGATAAATTTCTTAAATATTTCTGGATTTTAGTCATCCCAAATAGGAAACTATCCTACAGTGACGCCAAGCTGTCCGGCTGGGTCAACAAAATTGTCCCAAACTTCGCGACAAGCAACTAATCTTCCCTAACGGTCATGGCTTCCCTAACGGTCATGGCTTCCCTAACGGTCATGGCTTCCCTAACGGTCATGGCTTCCCTAACGGTCATGGCTTCCCTAACGGTCATGGCTTCCCTAACGGTCATGGCTTCCCTAACGGTCATGGCTTCCCAAACGGTCATGGCTTCCCAAACGGTTATGGCTTCCCTAACGGTCATGGCTTCCCTAACGGTCATGGCTTCCCAAACGGTCATGGCTTCCCAAACGGTCATGGCTTCCTAATGGTTATGGCTTCCCTAACGGTCATGGCTTCCCTAACGGTCATGGCTTCCTTAACGGTCATAGCTTCCCTAACGGTCATGGCCTCCCTAAAGGTCATGGCTTCCCTAAAGGTCATGGCTTCCCAAACGGTCATGGCTTCCCTAAAGGTCATGGCTTCCCTAAAGGTCATGGCTTCCCAAACGGTCATGGCTTCCCTAACGGTCATAGCTTCAAGCAAAATTTAAGTGATGAGTCATCAAATGAGTCGCTTCGCTCACCTATCCAGCACGTGTTTATTCTCTTTGCAGACGCAAATGGCCGACGGACCAACGGCGATGCTCAGCTTGTTCTCGTAGCAGTCCTTCACCTCGTGATAGTGGCTGCCGTACATTGGCAGGCCGGCTGCCAGCTGCAGCAGTCGGTACTCCGCCGCGGCAGGGGTCATACCGGACAGGCGCCTTGGGATTTCAGGGTTTTCAGGGTCAGAACACGCTGGTGAACATGGGATTTGTGTGTTTGTGAATGGGGATCACGGGATTTGTGTGTTTGTGAATGGGGATCATGGGATTTATGTGTTTTGGAATGGGGATCATGGGAATTATGTGTTTTGGAATGGGGATCATGGGATTTGTGTGTTTGTGAATGGGGATCATGGGATTTGTGTGTTTGTGAATGGGGATCACGGGATTTGTGTGTTTGTGAATGGGGATCACGGGATTTGTGTGTTTGTGAATGGGTATCATAGGATTTGAGTGTTTGAGAGTTGGGATCATGGGATTTCGGTGGTGGTGACCTTTTGACGCAGGGACTTGATTTTTCAGAATCATGGGATCCTGGTTTTTGAGATCATTGGCTTTGGATTTCGGGGTCAGGCGACTTTTTGTCCAGGAAACCGAACTGTATGTATCTCGGGATCTCGTGATATTCGAAACTTGGGGATATTTAGGACTGTTGGGATCTAAGTAGATTGGCAAGTTGCTAGGCCAGACCTGTGTGCCTCGGCCGTAGCGGCGATCATCTCAGTGGGAATGTCGCCGGGTTCTCGCCAGTACTTCTGATACTTGATGGGCGTGCGCCTTGGATCGAAATCCCCGAATTCAGCCTGGGCCAGCAGGGCAATGAGCAGCTCGGGGGTCAGACCGGCGGCTGCCGGCTGCGGCGCTGATGAAACGGAACTATTCGCCGCCAAACTTGACGACGGTGACTCGTCGACGGAGGCTACTGATGTTGACGGGGCGTGCAGGTGACGCCAGTCCTCTAGGGGAATCCAGCTGCCGTGTTCGATGAGCTGGCTGCGCACGTCCAGAAAGAACAGGTGCCTGCGGAACACGTAGGCAACCTGATTGGACTCAACGCGTCACGTGACTTATTGGAGACCAAATCAAGATGCTAATGAGCAACTCAAGATGATAATGACCAACTCAAGATGATAATGACCAACTCAAGATGATAATGACTAACTCAAGATGATAATGACCAACTCAAGATGATAATGACCAACTCAAGATGAGAATGACCAACTTAGGATGATAATGACCAACTCAAGATGATAATGACCAACTCGGGATGATAATGACCAACTCAGGATTATAATGACCAACTTAGGATGATAATCACCAACTCAAGATGATAATGACCAACTCAAAAAGATAATGACCAACTCAAGATGATAATGACCAACTCAAGAGGATAATGACCAACTCAGGATGATGATGATGACAAAACGGAGTTGTCGACAACAAATTTCAGTAAAAAATATCTAATAGAAGGCTTCATGTGGGCTCACCTAGTTTCCTCTTGCAGCAGCATGTGGGGCTGCACAAAAAACTTCACCCTCAGCTGCATTCGAGGTACAGGCGGACCCACTGGCAACTGTTTGAATAGTCGATTCCTGGTGTTGACCCACAGCTCTTCTTGTTTAGCGCCGAAGTAGGTCAAGCCAAAGTAGTCCACTTCTTCCACTATTCCCAGGCTATTGCAGATCTGGTTTTCAGGTAAGAATGATTTAAGCTTGATTGCTTGAGTGAGTTTAGTGGAAGCTTTCGAATTTGATTCCATGACCACCCGATTTTTAGGGTTCGATTCTATGATAACCCGATCCTTCAGGGTTCGATTCCATGACCATCCGATATTTCAGGGTTCGATTCCCTGACCACCCGATTCTTCAGGGTTCGATTCCATAATAACCAGATTCTTCAGGGTTCGATTCCATAATAACCAGATTCTTCAGGGTTCGATTCCATAATAACCCGATCCTTCAGGGTTCGATTCCATAATAACCCGATCCTTCAGGGTTCGATTCCATGACCACCCGATTCTTCATGGTTCGATTCCATAATAACCCGATCCTTCAGGGTTCGATTCCATGACCACCCGATTCTTCATGGTTCGATTTCATAATAACCAGATTCTTCAGGGTTCGATTCCATAATAACCCGATCCTTCAGGGTTCGATTCCATGACCACCCGATTCTTCATGGTTCGATTTCATAATAACCAGATTCTTCAGGGTTCGATTCCATAATAACCCGATTCTTCAGGGTTCGATTCCATGACCACCCGATTCAGTTAAAACAGTTAAAACCTTTGCCTTGCTACGAAATGTTACAGTGAAACACATTTTTACTTGGAATTAATTATGAAGTTATATCTAATTATAGCTCTTCTCCAAAAAAGTAAATTTAGATAAGAATTTGCTTTCTTCCGGAGTTTAGGGTCATATGGCAATGGCACAGCGTTGAATTTAGCGAAACCTGAAATTTTTCTTTTCTATGTTAGGCCTATATAATTTCGAAATGAAAGTTATTATTATAATCAATTCTGGCTTCAAACCTTTTCCAGACACTCTTGTCCATTGGCTTTGAAGTCCACATCAACCTGACGCAGCGAGCCATCTGGCAAGATAATGTCGACGTAGGAGCACTTCTGCTTGGCCCCATTAACGGCATAGTTGGCTAGGCTAGGCGAATTCGGCGGAGATCCGCTGATGATGGCGTCCTCCGTTCTACTGCTATTGTTGCTGACAATGTCGTGGGACGATGCAGCCATGATGTTCGCCCATTCAATTTTGTTATCCTTGAGTTAGATATTTTCAATTGTTCTGATTAGCCAGCTCGTGATCAAAATTAATAAAAAAGTTCGCTACTATCGCGAAGCTAAGGTAGAGGAGCCTAATAAACTGTCTTCTTGATTCTCTCTCTCTCCAATTTTCTTTAGAGTGAACTTTTTTTATAATAAGGTCTTTCCACTAAGGGAGGAGACAGAATAGGTTAAAAATTAGTGTACAGTCAAACCCTTCCTCTCTGACCACTCCTCCAGTGGAATGTACATAGACAATCCAATGTACATTAAAAAGCTTTTTGCCCTTGGGCGCTCCCACAAATGGAACGAACGCTTGGGAATCTGCTTGTTCATATATTCACGCAGCTGGTGCGTGATCACAGTGGTCTGTGTGTGTAGTGGGGTGTTTACACAAGCTTATTAAACAAGCATCTTAAGGCACAGCTTAGCCAATACATTGACTAAGAATTCCTAACCATTTTAGCTTCAAAGAATCGCGGCACAGTACGTTACTTTTAGGAGAGAAAGCTTATAGACAATTGAAAAACGCCTTAATTCTTGTTCTCTGCCCTTTCTTCACACAAGCACGATGCGTTCTCTAAGGAAAAGATTAAATAATAGAGCAATTGCGAACCACATTTCCGACATTTTGTACTTGCCACTTACGTGCACACATTTCATTCTTAAAATACTCGCTCGCCCAGTGTAAATAGAAAGCAGAGCCAGAGAAGAGTTTTACTCATTCATGGTGAGAATTAAAAAATTAAATTATGTCTTTTGGGACTTTGAAATTGGCTTTCTAGTATCTATCCTAGCTTCTACTGCACTGAAGTTGTAATAATAAACTTTCATCAAGTTCATTGATTTGCTTTAGGTCGTAACTTTCAAAGCTTTCGTTTGAGTGTCCTTGACTAATAGCATTGGTTTGCTTTTTACAAGCAATTAATGTTGTGTTTTTAAAACTGCATTACAATAAGTCTTTATTGCTTGTTTAGATTTAATGCTCTAACTTCTCTTCAATTTTCAAATAAAAAATTAATACGAAAAATTAATTGTTAAAATATATATTTACTAGCGTATTGGTGGTGAAACTAAACTTGCAAAAAATGTTTATCAGACTACTTAGTCAGTAGGCTGTATACAATTCAGCTTATAGATTTAACTTTCGTCTAATTTGAAGGTCATATGCAGAGACTATCGATTATAGGGAGGTCACCGGAGGCAAAATGGGGTCAGATGCAGCTTCTAAAGAGTCCTAAGGAGATCACTGGGGGCAGAAGGGGGTCAGATGCAGCGACTATAGAATCCTAGGGAGGTCACTCGGGGGCAGAAGGGGGTCAAATGCAACGACTATAGAATCCTAGGGAGGTCACTCGGGGGCAGAAGGGGGTCAAATGCAGCGACTATAGAATCCTAGGGAGGTCACTCGGGGGCAGAAGGGGGTCAAATGCAGCGACTATATAATCCTAAGGAGATCACTGGGGGCAGAAGGGGGTCAGATGCAGCGACTATAGAATCCTAGGGAGGTCACTCGGGGGCAGAAGGGGGTCAAATGCAACGACTATAGAATCCTAGGGAGGTCACTCGGGGGCAGAAGGGGGTCAAATGCAGCGACTATAGAATCCTAGGGAGGTCACTCGGGGGCAGAAGGGGGTCAAATGCAGCGACTATAGAATCCTAGGGAGGTCACTCGGGGGCAGAAGGGGGTCAAATGCAGCGACTATAGAATCCTAGGGAGGTCACTCGGGGGCAGAAGGGGGTCAGATGCAGCGACTATATAATCCTAAGGAGATCACTGGGGGCAGAAGGGGGTCAGATGCAGCGACTATAGAATCCTAAGGAGGTGACTCGAGGGCGGAAAGGGGTCAGGTGTTTGTTCCATCAAGAATCTACAGGAAGACAAACGAGATATCGTTTTACATCAATAACTTGGTTTCTTGGTTTTGTTAATTCTCATTAAAATAATTTTCTTAAAAGGCAATTTGAAGCAAAATAAATTCGAAAAGAAACTCGTTTGTTGATTTGGATTGGTTGAATGCTCATTAGTATATGACCCGATCATATATATTATGGATTTTGCTTATCGCTTTGTTCAACAGAATCAAGAGCAACATGTTAAAGAATGCGAGTGAATGTAATAATAGACTTTGTAAGTGTTAAGACGCATTTTAAACTATCAAATAATTATCGGCGGTGTTTTTTGGCCTTCTTAATCGTATTTTTGTTGTCTTTTGTGGCCAAGCAATGCAAATCTCTTTCATCTAACTAAAATATGCGGTTTAGTTAAGGAAATTCAATAGAAAATTCTAACTATTACAACAGTAAATAAACAAGTAATGGGTAACATATTCTACATTTTTACTTTATCACGAGTGAAGCAATGCGATTAATAACAGAGAGACAAACATTTATAAGACACTAGAGGCAGGAATATTAAATCATTGGTTAGTTGAGAAGCTTAAACCAAAACAATGAGAAATGTTGTTATTTTACTCGTAATCGCAATCAAATTCTCAATTTTAGTATCATTTATTAATAAAGAAAATTTTATGATTCTATTTACGCTCGCACGAGCGTAGAATGGCAGTAAAAGTTCATAATGTAACTTTACAAAACTTGTCTTTATACACAAATAATTCAAGAATAATTCATTAAGAAAAAGGCAATCAATCACTTCATCGATCATTCATTTGTTGTCCACTCGTAGTAAAAGTTTAGCGGAGATAAAACACAATAACAAAAAAAATAAGCACACAAGGCGTCCTTAGCAACGGCTGCCAGGGGAGACTAGGTAGTAACTAGGCGGGGGAGGCGAGTCAACCGTCAGAGAGTCGCTCCATCCAGTTGGGCGACTTGAAGAACTCAGGCACCGGCTGGTCCATCCTGGCTATCACCTTGTAGATTGGCTTCTTCCAGGACTGCTCTTGGTCTTTGCTGGCCGACAGCGCCTTGAAGAACTCGCGCAATGTGGCTTCGATGACGTTGCGAAAGTGGATTGGGACCTGCGGGATGTTGGCCAGTGCTTGGATACTTTACTTACTTTAGAAATGAAAGAATACTTATGTTTATTCTTAGGAGCAGAAGAATGGAAAGGATTGGGAAGATCTCAACGTAGGATCTGAGGAAGGATTGGGAAGATCTCACCGTAGGATCTGAGGAAGGATTGGGAAGATCTCACCGTAGGATCTGAGGAAGGATTGGGAAGATCTCACCGAAGGATCTGAGGAAGGATTGGGAAGATCTCACCGTAGGATCTGAGGAAGGATTGGGAAGATCTCACCGAAGGATCTGAGGAAGGATTGGGAAGATCTCAACGTAGGATCTGAGGAAGGATTGGGAAGATCTCACCGTAGGATCTGAGGAAGGATTGGGAAGATCTCACCGTAGGATCACGGGAAGGATTGGGAAAATCTCACAAAAGAGCTAGGTGAAGAGGGGAAGATCTCACAAAAGAGCTAGGTGAAGAGGGGAAGATCTCACAAAAGAGCTAGGTGAAGAGGGGAAGATCTCACAATAGAGATAGGGGAAGATGGGAAGATCTCACAATAGATTCTCACCTCAATCTGATTGTTCCTATTGTAGTGCAGATTGAGTACCCTGTAAATCTCCGAGTCCGCATTGATAACAATGTCCTCCGCGCTGAGTACACCCTCGACAATGGCCTGTCGAGCGTACTTCTCCATTTGGATGTAGAAGAATTCACTGTAAGAATATTCCAAATTATATTTTTTGCCATATAATGAGTCAGTAACATTTTTATACCGATAAACGGGCAAGAAAAAGGAATGTCGAAATGTTGATAAGAAGTAAACAAATTTAAAATATATTAAAAAGTTGAGCATGATAATTGACAGCTCCATCACTCTGAGAGCCTTAACCATATTTAAAGGTAAGGATAAATGGGATCGCAGTGAGACAATTAAATGGCCAATGTTGCTTGAGGGGCGGAGCAGTGGGAAATCTGCCTCTCATCAGCCACCAAATTTAATCCCCATAACTGGGATCCTCGCGGCTTCAGCTCCGCGTTTATTAACTGCGCTATAAGTTTGAGCAGAACAAACAATTCAATGGGTTGAAACTTTGCCACCTCGAAGGCACACACAGACACGCAGACACTGGACTGTGTGAGATGAGATGATACTAAGTGTGACAAAAGAGTGAGATGGAGGAATACCCTCCCACCCACCACGAACCTCTTGAGTCGCGTGCGCGGGGCAAGAAATGTTTGACCAGAAGACCCGTGGCGAGTATCAGCCGGACCCACCCAGTCAGTCAGTTAATTATTTTGATGACCCTGTACTGGGTGAGTAGCTTCTCACTTAGCAATTCTCACCTTTCCTTCCCTTATTTCCCTATCACTGGCGTATCCCTTGAGATCAGTATTTTCCCCCTAGTCTGATGGGAAGAATTGAGGGAGGATGATGAGGAGAAGAACTGGTGGTGCTCCCAAGTCAAATAAGAATCCCCCAAATTCAGTCCGCTGAACCTGATTAGACTGATGTGTGTTTGAGTTCTCTTTTTTGCCAACTCCAATCTTTCAGTGTTGACCCTCCCTTTGCCCAGCTTTGCCCAGACCTGCCTAACAGCAGCAGTTGCCTCTGATTCGAGAATCAATTGTGCAAATCTGCAGCTTTTTAGCGAAACTAAACACACGTACGCTCTGGCGGATGCATGCGTGAAATATACATAACTGTTTTCCAGATTTGCTTTAAAACATCTTCAAGTTGGGATTTTATTGCATTGGGATTCCGTCAAGTTGGGATTTCTTTAAGTTGGGATTCCGTCAAGTTAGGATTCCGTAAAGTTGGGATTTCGTCAAGTTGGGATTCCATCAATTTGGGATTTCGTAAAGTTGGGATTTCATCGAATTGGGATTTTTCAAGTTGGGAGTCCTTCAAGTTGGGATTTCTTTAAGTTAGGATTCCGTCAAGTTGGGATTTCGTCAAGTTGGGATTCCGTCAAGTTAGGATTCCGTAAAGTTGGGATTTCGTCAAGTTGGGATTCCATCAATTTGGGATTTCGTAAAGTTGGGATTTCATCGAATTGGGATTTTTCAAGTTGGGAGTCCTTCAAGTTGGGATTTCTTTAAGTTAGGATTCCGTCAAGTTGGGATTTCGTCAAGTTGGGATTCCGTCAAGTTAGGATTCCGTAAAGTTGGGATTTCGTCAAGTTGGGATTCCATCAATTTGGGATTTCGTAAAGTTGGGATTTCATCGAATTGGGATTTTTCAAGTTGGGAGTCCTTCAAGTTGGGATTTCGTCAAGTTGGGATTTCGTAAAGTTGGGACTTCGTAAAGTTGGGATTTCGTAAAGTTGGGATTTCATAAAGTTGGGATTTCGTCGAATTGGGATTTCATCAATTTCGGATTTTTCCAAGTTGGGATTCCGTAAAGTTGGGATTCCGTAAAGTTGGGATTCCGTCAAGTTGGGATATTTTTTATGTTGTGATTTCGTAAAATTAGGTAAATTAGGTTTTTTGTTAGGTTAGGACTTCAGCGAATTGCGTTTTTTAAAGTTTGGATCTCAGTTGATTCAGTTCAAGTCGGGATTTCGTCAAGATGGGAATTGGGAAATTTTGGAAATTTGGGATTATCACTGGGCCGCTAGCGTCTCATGTGATATCCCATGCCTGTCGATTTGCATTCTTGCACTCTTCAACTTTGCTAACTTAATTTCAAAGCTCTCCGCGAATTCCCAGTCGAGGCCGCGCGGGCCCTGAGACACCGAGAGGTCGCCGCGGCGGCAACTTAAGACCCTGGGGAAGACAGGCCCGGCCTCTTCTAGTAGCATCGGAGAGCGGAAATGTCAAAGAATGACGCCGCGAAACAAAACAACATGTGCGCCAGACACACGCAGCCGGCAAGACGGCTAACCGTGTTACAGTATTCTGCATTAATTTCAACCCTGCCCTTGCTTCTCAGCAGACTCGTAAATTGATTATTAAACTTGAAATTTGTGGCCTTGGGCAGCGGAGAGACGAGACCAGCGTGTGTGTTTGTGCCTTTGGGAAGCAAGAACACTAGCTTTGAGGGCATAGAACAGTTTCATGATCCCTAACTGAAGTTGTCAATTGTCAAACAACGATTCCGATTGTCAAAATCTCAGCATTTAGACGTCGGCGGGAGTTCACAGGTAACTGCTTCATTTCACCCGGAAAATTCATTTTTAGTGGCGTTTTTAATAGCCCTACAGTCCATGGACTGAACAGCCATGTACGCGCAATGTACATCTGGCCCAGCCCAACAGAAAATTATCTCGTTACCGATTTCAACCAAATAAGAAGCGGCCCTGTACAGTGATTATCTGTGGATACTGAAAGCAGGTCTTCAATAGTAGAAGAAAAAATTTAAAAAAGGCAATCATTTTAATGCTCTCCGGCGACCCATTGTCTTTCAGCACCAATCCATCTTTCTCCCGCTATTGTTATCATTTTTCTTGGCTTATTTTAATCGCGCAGCAAATCCTACACGTACAGTTAGCTTGAATGCAAGTGTTAGTCTGGGAGTGCCAATTTCACAATGGACTCGCGAGAGCGGAACATAAGAGTAGCTGGGGCTGAGACTGAGCTAAACAGAAATGGGAAATCTGCATCTCGTCATCTCTGAGAGGATTTCCTCTTCTTCTAGCAGCAGCAGCGGCGGCGGCGGCGGCGGCGGCTGTCTTCGCATCTTTCGCTGCAGCCGGTGCAGTCACGGAACAATAATATTAGGAAAAAGGCTAAAATCACAATTCACTTACTGTGATTTCTCGAATTCCCCTTAAGCTACCAGCAAGACAATAGGAGGGGATGGGGAGTGAGCAGAAGGCAGGGCAGACGACTCAAATAGATTGTCTTTTGCTGTTGAGGCAATTTTTCTCTCTCTCTCCATAGTAGAAGAGACAACGCGGAGCTACAGAAACACCAAGGCAAGGAGGGCTGGGATGGTGGGACAAAGATGAGGCAGATTTGAGAGGCTAAAAAGGCAATTGTCTGCTGCTGCTGCTGCTGCTGCAGATTTGAGGCCAGGAAGTGCTTTTTGATCTGATTGAGAAATCAGCTCCCCCTCCGCCTAAGGAAAGGGGGAGTCGCAGAACAATGCTCAACAATTCTGCTTTTTTAGATACCTTTTTTCTCCCTCCTAGGAGCAGAAACTGGCTCGAAAAAATGCTGAAGACAATTATATTTTCTGTGCTTATAATACGATTCAGACTCACCGAAAATTGGAGAACCATTTCACCAGCTGGGCTGTGTTGTTCTTGTTGAACTTGACATCCGGGAAGTAGGCTTTGAGCACTGCTGAGCTCGGATAGCGGTTATAAAAGAACAACAGCTTGGCTTTGCGCAGATGAATCGGTGTCAGTGTGGTTGTCTGCTGTCAAGAAGGCAGCTGCACGGTTAAGGAAATAACTGTCTTTGGAATGTCTGACTTGGGGCTTGCAAAAAGCTCTTCATTCTGACACCAGATGTTCGATGACAAACGTTGCTTTTTTAGTCCTTAACTGCAGTTAAACCATTCTGTTTATAGCTGGTCTTTGTATTGCACACCTGGTAAGATAACTTTCTCTTTAAGGTCTGGGTTGCCAGTATCCCTGTATTGCTATAGAGGAATTTCAAAGATTACCAAAAATAGACTTTTGTCAACTTTCGCTTGTCTCACAAAGGTTTGCGGGCCATGATAGATAATTAGTAGCTTATAAAGTTTCCAGATACTTTAGAATCAAATCGGGAATTCTTGGATCATTTTCTGTTTATTGGTGAACAGACAGACAACTTGACTTAACAAATACATAGGGATAAGAATTCAAAAGATAATATTCTGATTCTGATAATACGTGAGTGAGACAAAGCGAGAGACAGAAGGTGGGACAAGGGTGAGAAAGAGGATGAGATATAGAGGGAGAGAAATAGACAGTCTTGGGAGAGTGTGTGTAAAAGGGAAGCTGTTAGACAAGGATTTCGCTACAAAAGACCAACTTTAATTCCCCTTGATTTCTTCCTCTCTGCCCCGTCACGAACCGGGCCCTGTCTGTCAGAGCAGATGGAGCTCCTTCATTGTTTTCTAGGCAATCTTTTCTTTTTTCTGGTTCCTTTTCCGGAGAATAGAATGAACACAGAAAATAAAAAAGGGTTGTGTATTTTTTAAACAGAAAGCAAATATGCGGGACAATAATTAGGACCCTCATGGCCTCTCTAAACCAAGCACCGTTAGATAGATAGATAGATAGATAGATAGATAGATAGATAGATAGATAGATAGATAGATAGATAGATAGATAGATAGATAGATAGATAGATAGATAGATAGATAGATAGATAGATAGATAGATAGATAGATAGATAGATAGATAGATAGATAGATAGATAGATAGATAGATAGATAGATAGATAGATAGATAGATAGATAGATAGATAGATAGATAGATAGATAGATAGATAGATAGATAGATAGATAGATAGATAGATAGATAGATAGATAGATAGATAGATAGATAGATAGATAGATAGATAGATAGATAGATAGATAGATAGATAGATAGATAGATAGATAGATAGATAGATAGATAGATAGATAGATAGATAGATAGATAGATAGATAGATAGATAGATAGATAGATAGATAGATAGATAGATAGATAGATATATAGATAGATAGATAGATAGATAGATAGATAGATAGATAGATAGATAGATAGATAGATAGATAGATAGATAGATAGATAGATAGATAGATAGATAGATAGATAGATAGATAGATAGATAGATAGATAGATAGATAGATAGATAGATAGATAGATAGATAGATAGATAGATATATAGATAGATAGATAGATAGATAGATAGATAGATAGATAGATAGATAGATAGATAGATTGATAGATAGATAGATAGATAGATATATAGATAGATAGATAGATAGATAGATAGATAGATAGATAGATAGATAGATAGATAGATAGAGAGATAGATAGATAGATAGATAGATAGATCGGATTTCTCCAAGGAGTGGAAATTGGGGCAAGTC
This sequence comes from Macrostomum hystrix, assembly GCA_950097015.1. NCBI lineage: Eukaryota > Metazoa > Platyhelminthes > Macrostomidae > Macrostomum > Macrostomum hystrix. The sequence goes on from CATNEN010000008.1 coordinate 1,820,907, forward strand.
GGTGGCAGGGAAGGATCAGGTTTGGCTCCCAGCAGCTGTTTTCTCCCCTTTTTGGGCCAAGCAGAGCGACTTACGCTTTGGCCCTCCTGGGTTACCCGGGCCTCTAAATTTTTAGCGACTCCGCTAACTTCCCATCGCTTCCATGCCCAGAGAATCCTTTGGGAGTAGCGAGCAGATATCCTCTTCCCAAGCATCCCCAACATCACCGCAGCCCCCAGCTCCCAAAAACCCAATCCCGCAGTTTCTTCGAGGAGAAAACGCCGTTGTGGAATTTTCTGGAGACCTGCCGCCGGAATCAGATATTCATTGGGGGGAGAGAAAGCTGCTCTACGGAGTGGCCCCGCGCCCCATTAATTTTATATTCGTCAGCCGCCTCAGAGACACATTCTCCGGTCTCAATTCTAGGGGAATCTCACGGAGACGACTGAGGGAAAAGTTATTAAGGAGCGGCGAGCTAATTTCTGCCAGCAATACTCTCTGGCCTGGCCTGGAAGCAGATGGATAAAGTGGTTTGGGAGGCCAATACCTACTACATTTTGTCTAGTTTATCTCGTTTTTATTTCCAGAAAAGGATACTTGTGACGCCAGGTCGAATTGGCCGGCTACGGTTGTCGCCGACGAAGTCAGCAACATGTCAGCGGCGGCTTCGATGCCGCTCGCGCTGACGGGTAGATCTCTGCCAAAGGAGGCTGGAGATGAAGCGCCACTGTTGTTGTTGTTATTGTTGTTGCCATGCGGAGATGAGGCCAGAGAATCTGCCTGCTGCTGCTGCTGCTGAGGATAAGACAATAGGTCCTGCTGTCCCTGACAGTAGATTGGAAAACCTTCTGGATCGTCGAGGCCAGACGATTGCTGCTGATGGCGGGATGTCTTCGGTGACAGGCGGGTGTCGGTCACCTGTAAGAATGGCCGGTAGAAATGGCAGAAGTACCAATTTGTATCCGTGCTTCCCCCCCGTTGCTTTCACTTCTTTTGTTAAGCGAAACTAAAGCTTGTGTTTTGGCACTTGACAAAAGAAAAGAAATTTTTCTGCCCTGTCTCCCGCAGCCACTCCAAGCGCGCTTTCACCAACAATGAGAACTCATAATCCGACCTGCACCTGCTCAGAAAGAGATGCAAAAAATTAAATAAAGCCTACAGAAAATATGAAAAGATGAAGATGAAGAATAGAGCCGGGGGCTGCCTTGGGGAAGACGAAGGTGCCGTTAAGTGCCCAAAGAGCCACTCCGCGAGGCTCCAAGACATGCGGCACTTCATAAATTAGGCATGCCATTCCAGGTCCCTAATTAATAAACAGCGGCGCGGAGTTCTCCAACTTTCTCTCCGTCTCCTAAAAAGCAAGTCGTCTTTTGCTTCGCATTCCGCGAAAGATAAAGTTCTATTTTCCTTTTGCAGTGAAAGAATTCTTTCTTCTCAATACTTTTTTCGTGCATTTATTAAAGAGTTTTTCTAGACTTTACATTAAAACAATGCTAACCCCAGTCTCACTACCCTCTCTCTCATCTCTCCCCTGTCTCATCTCTCCCCAGTCTCATCACTCCCCAGTCTCATCTCTCCCCAGTCTCATCACTCCCCAGTCTCATCTCTCCCCAGTCTCATCACTCCCCAGTCTCATCTCTCCCCAGTCTCATCTCTCCCCAGTCTCATCTCTCCACAGTCAATGCGGCTCGCTGTCATCTAGTTGCCGGCCCCTCATAAACTAATGGAGCTCACCTTCGTCCGCTTCTTCTTCGGAGTGTTCACAACCAATGGCAGGGCTTCGCTCTGCTCGCCCGACTGATTGAAGCTGCTTAGCAGGTGGCTCATGGACGAATGCACTTGCTGCTGCTGCTGCTGTTGCTGCTGTGGTAGCGGCGCCTGCGGCGGCGGCGGCAGCGGCGGCGGCAGATCCTTCTTCTGGAAGAGGCCAGCAGCCGCAGCAGCGGCAGCAGCTGCCGAATAGAAAGACGCCGGGTGCGACATAGGGGGCTGCGTCGGTGGCGGCGGTGGCGGTGGCGGTGGCGGCGGATGCGACGGCGGCGGGCAGGCGAACTGCGGCGGCATGGCACCGCGCCAGTGCTCTTCTATGAGGCGGCGCCCGAACTCAGGCAGAGAGTAAAGCGGGTGCGGGTGCTGGTGCAGGTGCGGCGGTGGCTTCGGGAATCGAGCCGCGGCCGCCTCTTCAAACAATTGGGCCATGTGCGGCATTGGCAGGCCATAGAGTCCTAGTGATCTCTGCTGATGCTGCTGCTGCTGCTGCTGCTGCTGCTGCTGCTGCTGCTGCTGTTGAAGCTGCTGCATTTGTTGCTCCTGGAGTCTAGCGGCAGCCAAGCGCAGCTGGGATTTCATGCCTTCGCGAATTTTTCCCATCAGCGAGTCAACCATCCGGCTCACATCTTCGTTCACCTGCTTCTTCAGCGACTCGGACAGGCTGCGAATCTGCATCTCAGTCAAAAATGGCGCCAGGCCCGAATGTGGTGGCAACTGCGACGGTGGCGGCAGTGACTGTGGCGGCTGCTGCTGCTGCTGCTGCAACTGTTGCAAAACCCTGGACTGTATTTGCTGCTGCTGCTGCTGCTGCTGTTGCTGACCCAGCGGAGGCTGCTGCGACGAAGAAGATGGCGGTATCGGCGGAGGCGGCGGCGGTGGCGGCGGCGGAGGAGTCGGCCTGACAGCCTTCGTCGCCGATGTCTCCAAGTTGGAGGAGCCGGTATCGCTCAACAGCGAGTCACTCAGTAATGATGCCACCGCGGCAGCCGCCCTATCGCTGAGGCCGCTGCTAGCGCTGTTGTTGTTGCGATTGCTGCCGCTGACGCCGCTCTCGGCGTCGGAGTCCGGCGGACTGCCAGCGGGTTGGCACGAGGCCAGCAGCAGCTTCGAATAGTCGGCCTGCATGCGCGTCAGCTGCTCCTTGACTCGCTGAATTTCGGAGCGCATCTCGGCAGACTGGATCAGCAGCGGCTGCGGCGAGCTTTGCTTCCGCTTGCTCTGACGGCGACGGACGCTGCTCACAATGTCCTCGATGCGGGCTCGCTTCGCCCGGCTCCCATCCGTTGACGCTTCGTCGACTTCGCCAGCGTCAATGTCGGTGGCTGTGTCAGTAGCAGTGGCAGAAGCCCCTGCGGCGGCGGTGGCTGCTGCTGCGGCGGTGGCTGCTGCTACTGCGGCAGCAGCTTCAGCCTCGATCTCCGCGTCGGTGTCGTCGGGTTCGCCGCCGCCTGATAGTCCAGCCGCGTCGTCAAAGTCTTCGTCATCTTCCTCCATCTCCTCGTCTTCGGCGAGGCCGACTTCGTTTTCCACACCGTCTTGTTTGACATTGTCTTTGGCGATGAAATCTTGGCTGCCATTGTCCACTTTCAGTGCTAGCGGCCGCTCATCGTCAGCCACATCTTCGTCTTCATCCTCGATTTCTTCGTCAACCGGCTCCTCGGTGCCTCGTTGACTCGGCCGAAGAATGCTGCGAACGTAGTAGTCGGCCAGCTTGCGCTGCTCCTGAATGTCCGGCTCTACGGTTGTCGGCGACGCCTCCGCCGCTGCAGATTTCGCTGCTTCCTCCAGCCTCTTGGCTTCATCGCCATCGTTCTCAGCCTGAAGCCTGCCGGCTTGCAGTGCAGCAGCAACTGCCACCACAGCCGCGGCGGCGGCGGCTGCGGATCCTCCCGCCGATCCTGCCGAGGCGATCGACGCCGATTTCGTGGCGCTCATCATCTTGCACGCGGCTGGCTGAGCTGTTTGGGTTTGAGCAGGTTTTGAGCAGGGTTGGAGGTTTAAAATCTGAGAGTGGCGAAAAATGGAAAGCTTCTGGCTTTAATCCTTCCTGTTCCTCAACTTCGAAAGCGCTTTTTTTGTGAATCCGGTTGGGAGGATCTGGAGGCAGAGAGGAAACTGGGAAGTGGCTGAGCTTAGCAGCTCGCACAGGACAGGAAGTCGATAATCTGTTGGACTGGTTGAGAATGAGCGGAGGATGACAATGAGTTGAAGGCATTTTAAGATCCGGAAGCCGCCGCTCAGCGAAGACTTGAGCTAGAGGGATTTGATGATGGGCCACAGTTTTAGCGGATGACAGTCGGAAAGGGGGGATATTTTTACAAGGGGAGTTTGACTCCAGCCTGTTGCAGCAGCCCCCCAACCCCGTCAATTCCCTTTTTGGGATCGGCGTTTAGCAAAACTTATCCCAATAAATTTCCCGGAAAGAAAATTATCCCATTCCCACTAAGATAATCGGTTGCTTCCTACGCACTCAAACCTCTCCCAATGTTTTTCAGATAGGAGGAAGGCAAGCAATTATCCGGAAAACAGCCGGCTAGAAGCTAAACTACGAAAATAACTCATAATTTGAGAAATTAGAAGCAGAAGATTGGGAGATGCTGAGAGGGGTTGGAGGCCGCTCTTGTCATTTGCCTGTACGGCAGGCGATGATGAGGGCTGCCTGCTACCGTGAGCTGACCGCCGCCATCATCTTTAACAACAAAGGCAGTGCCTCGGTATGATTAGTAGGAACCTCTGCTGGTGCTGCTGCTGCTGCTGCTGCTCTAGACTGGCGTGGAAACTGCACATTGGGTCAGGGAGCTGAGCTTCCAGAATCCAGCTTCTGATCTCTTAACCGGCGCGGAGACACAGAAATATCAGCATGCGGCTTAGCTAGCTTGAGGAATTATTTCATGAAATTTTAATGCGCTTCCCTCTGCAGCGAACAAAACACTAACCATCCCTCTCTGCCCGCAGCATAACCGTCCGCCTCTTGGACCCAAAGCCAACAACTGTTGCTTTGGATTTGGGGATCTGGGATCTGGTCTTCTCTGCCTCAGCAGTTTTTTTAGAGGGTGGAGTTTGATGCGGGCCATCTTCTACTGGCTTTGTTGGTGCAGAAATCAACATCAGATATTCTCCTGGGCACAGTGAGTATGGGGTTGAGTGTTTCTAAGTTTGCGAGGCTGTAAAAGTCTGAAATTTAATAAAAAATTTCCCAGCTCAATAATCAAAGCCCCGTAATAATCCAGGTGCTTATCAAGCTTCATATCTTGTTGGTGTGTTTTTTAAGCAGCAAAGTGGTTTAAAATTGAGTCAACTTTTTGTGGGGTAATAAACTCATTCCGCCGAAATGTCTCATCATTTAAGGAAATTCTTAAATTTATCTAGCAACAGTGTCGCTTATTTCTAGAAAAGATCACACCCGCGGTGTCCGATTTTCGAGACAAAATTAAATCGACAATCTCAGATTGCTAGGGAATAAAGAAATATAAATAGGTCAATTTTGGTTGCCTATGCTCAGACAGTAGCTCAAATTATGGACTCTGTCACACTTAACGCTAAATAGAGAATAAATTCCGTTTAATTAAAACTGTGTTGTTGTATAGGTAGAGTGCGTGTTTCAATTAAAATTGATTGAATGTTTGCAATCAGTCAAACAAAATAAAGGCCTGGGATTCAAAAGGGCTTTCAAATTAGTTAAATGAATTATTTTCGTCTATGGTCGAACCTTATTAGCAGTGTAGCGAATCAAAAGATGACCAAGATTATGTAGATTGTGCTAAAATCTCGTAGTAAGAATGATTTCATATAAAAAGGCATATAACACTTACCTTTGTTGACTTTGACGTAAAATACTTTGCCGATGTAAACAAAATATGAAGTCGGGTATTGTTAGATAGCTAACAATTTAGGATTCTGAAATTTTTCGATTCCTCGTCTCTCTCTTCAGTGAGAAGATTCTGTGTGTGAAGGGGTTTTTCTTTAGTTTCTTCTGCGAGGAGGTCGCATGGGCGGCCCTGTGACTGGCTGCGATATCCTCAGCGGAGGTGGGGTGGGTGGGATCGCGGCAGTCGCATCCCCTTCCACAGACTCCGAAGCCTTCTAAGCAATGTCTAAGTTACCCGCTTAGCTATAGTCAGCTCTGCTCTCATTGGTTAAGGCGCTGCTTTTAGGAGCAAAGATGAAGCGCTTATCAACCTCTTTCCCAATCCTTCCATCGTTGGATCAGAGGCAAATTATCCCAATAACTAAAAAACTGGTCCACGGATCACAAATTAAAAAAAAAACAGAAAAGTTTTCGCAAAATGAGGGCGCGCTTGAAGCTGCGGGCTACTGAAGGATGCAAAGTTTTGTTCCTCTATTTCCGCACCCAGCATAAATTCATTTTGCTGGAGGGAAAAACGGGAGTTCCTTTTCCCCGTTCGTTCTCAATGATATCAAGGCAAGGTCGGTGGCTGCGCTGTTTAGCGAGCCCGCATTTCAGAATTTCGCAGAAGACCAGCAGGAGACGCTGAGCTGCCGCTGTCCCCTTTTCCATCAACCCATGGAAGTCGCCAACCCATGCTGGTTAACGGATATTTCCCTTTTTGTTTAACTATATCCACCCACTCACTCACCTGTCTTTTGCTTGCCGTTTCCCCATCGAATTGAGACTGCGGTGGGTGGGGTCTCGCACTTCCGGATTTCATCGCCTCCTCCATCAGCAGTGGCGGCGCAAAGTTTGAAATTAATTGGTGTTGTGGGTGGTGGCAAATGTATATTATCTTTAGAATGGGCAATTAATTAGCTTTTATCTTTTTTGGGATCTGAAAAGAAAATTAGCCGCCGCGCTATAAACGCCGGATGCGGAACCGGAACTGGAGCTCGAATTCCTACTAATTTTCTCTCCTCCCAGGGGGATATTTTTTCTTGTCGGTGGCCTCGATAGTCTTAATCGAGAACAAGTCTATATGCAGTCTTTATCCTAGGCTATATTTATCTTCCATTTGAGTCGAATATTGTTCTTCGGGGGCGAAATTGAGATTGTTATCAATAAGTTATTGACTTTGACTCGGTCTATAATTGCGTCACTAGATTTCCTGACATTGGAAAACTGCTGTCTTTATATTAAATAAGAGGAGAGAGGATATAGAAGAGAGGAGAGAGGATATAGAAGAGAGGAGAGAGGATATAGAAGAGTGGAGAGAGGATATAGAAGAGAGGAGAGAGGATATAGAAGAGAGGAGAGAGGATATAGAAGAGAGGAGAGAGGATATAGAAGAGAGAAGAGAGGATATAGAAGAGAGGAGAGAGGATATAGAAGAGAGGAGAGAGGAGAGTGGAGGAAGGAGGGAGGAGAGGGTAGATATGAGATTAGAGAGGAGAGGGGAGAGAGGAGAGAGGGGAGAGAGAAGAGAGCGGAGAGAGAAGAGGTGAGAGAGGAGATATTAGAGAGGCGGGAAGACGGGAGAGAGTAGAGAGTAGAGAAGAGAAGGGAGAGAGGAGAGAGTAGAGAGGATAAAGGAAAGGAGAGAGGAGCGAGGATAAAGCAGAGGAGAGAGGAGAGAGGAGATAAGAGAGAGGAGAGAGGAGAGAGGAGATAAGAGAGAGGAGAGAGTAAGAGAGGAGATAAGAGAGAGAAGAGAGGAGAGAGGAGAGAGGAGAGAGGAGAGAGGAGATAAGAGAGAGGAGAGAGGAGAGAGGAGATAAGAGAGAGGAGAGAGTAAGAGAGGAGATAAGAGAGAGAAGAGAGGAGAGAGGAGAGGGGAGAGAGGAGAGAGGGGGAGAGGAGAGGAGAAAGAAGAAGGAAGAGAAGAAGGAGGAGAGAGGGAGAGAGGGAGAGAGGAGAGCAACTCCAATACCGGGCTCTGACGCGGTAAAGAAGAAGCGCAGGCATTTAATTTGAACTTGCCGATATTTCGAAAATTTTACTATTCTTGGTCAGGGCAGAAAACACTTTGTGCCCTGACCTGAGAAAAGAGATTCAGACATAAAAGGGTGAGGAGTATACAGAAAAGTTAACACCTCAGCAAAAATTAAGCAATGTGTTAAAGACCAACAGTAGGAGGAGGAGCACTTGCACTTGTAAATCATTAATGAAACTCTACTTTGCTAACTCTCTCGCTGCCCAAGCTCGAAAAACAATGGAAATTAATTCGACCGTGCAACAAGTAAAGCCGTGCTCCCCATCTGGGCCATAGACTAATTTTATATACGAACTCAGTCAGGCGTACATTTGAGCACAATTCTGAGTAGCCAAGCTCAGTGCAGGTGTCCAACCCTTATCGTTGGCCTGTCTTGACTTTCATATCGTTTCTTCTATCGTCCCTAACGATTATGACTAGAAAACTTTGACATTGAGTAGAATATATTCTGTTTAAATTGTTACAATTGTTCATTTAGGTATGTCTACATTTTATACCGATATTAGGGATCATTTTATCTAATGCTTGGCTTTGAAGTCACATTAATCAGAAATCTGCGAACATTGATTTGAATCGTCTTTAGAAATATCAAAACTCGGACTAGAAAATATGTCATGTGTAGCAATATAATAGTAGTATTTTACTACACCATAGCCACGTGTTGTGTTATATAGACCAGCAATTTTCAGTTGCATGTTGGGATCACTGTACTAGGGATCTTTACAGTTGAGTGACTGCCCTCATCTATGGTCGAATTTCGGATACCCACTTGTGGCAGCGATGCGGGCGCTGTTCTTGGGATGAGGCAATTCTTACCTGGGATCTGGAGCTGGCCTGTCTCTTTATCTGAGCAGCCATTTTTTTATCTGCGAGGATCTGGGAGGCCACGTGACAAGCTTTTATTGCTCACGAGAGAAGTGTCGTCATCTGAGAGTGAGTTTGCATTATTTAGGGCTTCTCTTGCCAGATGGTAGGTCAGATGGGTAGGTCAGATAGGTAGGTCAGATAGGTAGGTCAGATAGGTAGGTCAGATAGGTAGGTACGATGGGTAGGTCAGAAAGGTAGGTCAGATGGGTAGGTCAGATAGGTAGGTCAGATGGGTAGGTCAGATAGGTAGGTCAGATAGGTAGGTCAGATAGGTAGGTCAGATAGGTAGGTCAGATGGGTAGGTCAGAAAGGTAGGTCAGATGGGTAGGTCAGATAGGTAGGTCAGATGGGTAGGTCAGATAGGTAGGTCAGATAGGTAGGTCAGATAGGTAGGTCAGATAGGTAGGTCAGATGGGTAGGTCAGAAAGGTAGGTCAGATGGGTAGGTCAGATGGGTAGGTCAGATAGGTAGGTCAGATGGGTAGGTCAGATGGGTAGGTGAGATTGGTCAGACGTAGGTCAGATAGGTAGGTCAGATATTGGTGGGTCAGATATTGGTGGGTCAGATATTGGTGGGTCAGATATTGGTGGGTCAGATATTGGTGTGTCAGATGTTGGTAGGTCAGGCAGGTAGGTCAAAGTTAGGAGGGTAGGTCAGAGTCATTTATAAAAGTTTTGAACTTTCAGAGCCTAATGAAAATTGCTTGCCCAAGGCGCCATTTTCCTTGCCTATGTTATATCTTGCAGAAAAAATATTTTCTAATTTAAGTAATTTTTTGCTCCTGGTAGGAATTCGCATTGTTTGCCGAGAGAGTGGACGGGTTGGTGAGATGGGGTCAGAGAGAAAGGAATGGAGGAGACGCGGGACATCTAGGAGGACTCGGTGACGCAGGGAAGGATTAAAGACAGTGTTATCCCTTAATATATAAGCGAGTGTTTGTCACAAGGCCAAGGCCAAAGTGAAAATATAGAATCATAAATGGATTTAGGTTTCTAGGCTAATGTAGATGGGATATTTCTCAACCACGAGGCGATCCTGATAACTTTAGAAATATGCACTATTGTGGCTGAGCAGTGAGGTCCAGGACAGATAGGTAGGTCAGATGGTACTGTCCTAGAATCCTACTGTCCTAGAATCCTACTGTCCTAGAATCCTACTGTCCTAGAATCCTACTGTCCTAGAATCCTACTGTCCTAGAATCCTACTGTCCTAGAATCCTACTGTCCTAGAATCCTACTGTCCTAGAATCCTACTGTCCTAGAATCCTACTGTCCTAGAATCCTACTGTCCTAGAATCCTACTGTCCTAGAATCCTACTGTCCTAGAATCCTACTGTCCTAGAATCCTACTGTCCTAGAATCCTACTGTCCTAGAATCCTACCGTCCTAGAATCCTACTGTCCTAGAATCCTACTGTCCTAGAATCCTACCGTCCTAGAATCCTACTGTCCTAGAATCCTACTGTCCTAGAATCCTACTGTCCTAGAATCCTACTGTCCTAGAATCCTACTGTCCTAGAATCCTACTGTCCTAGAATCCTACCGTCCTAGAATCCTACCGTCCTAGAATCCTACCGTCCTAGAATCCTACTGTCTTGAGGGCTTGTCGTGCAATTTGCGCCCTTGAGGGCCAACCTCCAAGGCACGGTGAGAGTGTACACTGCCTGACGATGAGAAAGTCATGGCAGATGTACACACCTTTGTGAGTGTGTGCCTGCATTCGGTATCTGTGTGCGTGTGTGCTCAGGAGTCAGCGAAATGGGCAGAATTGCCTCCTCGCTGGCTGCGGGTCTAGTGTCATCTGTTCCTGGAATCCTAAATCCCCAGTTCTTAGAATCCAAAGGTCTCATTGCTTTCAGAATTGCACAATCTTTATTTTTTGCGGTCAAATTCAAATCCTCAGAGCATATTACATCTATAGAATATCTGACAATAATTTATTTGCTCATCCAACATATGTGCATTAGTTAAATCAATTTTTTACAAGCCCATCTGTTTAACCAGATTCTAAGTGCTAATAACAGACTTTCTATCTGCAAAATTCCGCAATTCAGTAAATCCATAATCGAGTGTCAAGTATCATTGAAGGCTCGGACAAAGACTCAGACGGCAGCGACATTCTTAACTGTTGAATAACCTCGCAATCTGGCAAGATTATTTCGTCAAGTAGTGAGCCCGGCAATGGACCGTGTTGGATTTCCAATATATTTTTTTTGTTATAACTCTTTGTCTTCGATTGTTTTGGCCGACTTTTCAGCCGAGTGACTTGTCACGCTTTGAGCATATATTCGTTTTCTGCCATCGCTATAGAGCATAAAAGGCAGCATTTTTCCAAAAGATAAGCAATTCTTCACTAGGTCTTCCCTTTGTCTGATTCTCAGATCCTCACAGCCTCAGATCCTCACATTCTCAGATCCTCACATTCTCAGATCCTCACATACTCAGATCCTCTCACATTCTCAGATCCTCACATACTCAGATCCTCACATTCTCAGATCCTCTCACATTCTCAGATCCTCACATACTCAGATCCTCTCACAGTCTCAGATCCTCACATTCTCAGATCCTCACATTCTCAGATCCTCACATTCTCAGATCCTCACAGTCTCAGATACTCACATTCTCAGATCCTCACAGTCTCAGATCCTCACATTCTCAGATCCTCACATTCTCAGATCCTCACAGCCTCAGATCCTCACATTCTCAGATCCTCACAGTCTCAGATCCTCACATACTCAGATCCTATCACAGTCTCAGATCCTCACAGTCTCAGATCCTCACAGTCTCAGATCCTCACATACTCAGATCCTCTCACAGTCTCAGATCCTCACAGCCTCAGATCCTCACATTCTCAGATCCTCACAGTCTCAGATCCTCACATACTCAGATCCTCACATTCTCAGATCCTCACAGTCTCAGATCCTCACATACTCAGATCCTCTCACAGTCTCAGATCCTCACAGTCTCAGATCCTCACAGTCTCAGATCCTCACATACTCAGATCCTCTCACAGTCTCAGATCCTCACAGTCTCAGATCCTCACAGTCTCAGATCCTCACAGTCTCAGATCCTCACATACTCAGATCCTCACATACTCAGATCCTCACAGTCTCAGATCCTCACAGTCTCAGATCCTCACATTCTCAGATCCATAAATTCTTAGATCCAAAATTCCTAGATCCTTTTTCGCAAACCAGATATTCTCCGATCCCAGGTTTCCTAGATCCCCTTGTTCTAGATCAATTTAAACAAAGAACAGAGCCAACTGGGCCAACAAAAGCTTTCCAACAATGCGCATTGAAATAGATTCAGTGCGACAAAGAATACTAAATGCCCATTAAATGGTGGGATTAAATTTGTTTGTAATTAGGAGACACACATTCAGACAGCAAAGGCCTTCAGGAAGTCACTCGGCATCTCTCTGCTGCTGCTGCTGGTTTCCTGGCCAATGCGTGTCTTCTAAACTTCACCAGAAGCATTGAAGTGTCAGGAAGAGCTGCCACTATGGAAATCCTTTTGCCATCCAATTCATTAGCCACTCGCTGTTTAAAAAATATAGGAATTACTTCCCCAGCTACTTAGGCCGGTGCTGTCCCGCAAATTGGAAAAAGATTAGGCAAGGCTTTGCGTTGGAAAACAATGCCAGTTTCGCGAGTTGAATTGGGGAAAGACAATTAAGAGGAAGAGGGAGACAGAATTGAGAACAGGACCCGGGTTGTATTGAAGAACTTCCGGATTTAGTCTGGCGGACTAGCTCCTTATTAATCGTTGAGTAGTTTTTCGCGAAGGTGCCCGTGTGTGTTTGAGAGCTCACGCCGTGAAAGATGAGCATAGGTGAGAGGACGTCAGTTCCTAGTCAAGTGGTCTCTCAGCAAAGCAATTCCGCAGCCTCCTTTCCATTCCTCTCGAATGAAAAAAACTAGAATTCTTCCCAATGATAACGCCTATCGCGCCCCCACCCCGCAAAAAACTTTCACTCGACGCGAAATTGAGTGCCTACTTCACAATGTCGGGTCACTATAGCGGTCTAGCTGCTACAGATTTGAAATTTGATTGATTTCTAGAATTTATATTTGAGCAGCAAGAGAGAGAGAGGGAGGGAGGGGTGGTGAGAAGGATGTATTTAAAGGTAAAACGAGAAGATCTGTTTGCAGAGAAGTTATTTAACTCAAGCTCATACAGCTAGTCTAGATGCAGCATTTCCACCAGCGCACTAACTACCCTCAAATTCAATTAGCTGAAAGCATTCCTTACTGCTTGGGAGAGGTTGGGAAACTGCATGGCTGGTTTTGGCCGCCTTTTGTCTAATCTTGTCTGGCCGTTATCCATTCCGCCCCGCGATCCCAACCCACCTATATAAGGACTCGCGTGAGTATCAGGGAACTGAAATATAAACTGAAGCTTGTCCGGCGCAGTAGGTGAGAATGAAAGACTAGTTTTTGGATTGTCTTCTGATGGCAGTGACGGGCAAAATTCTCTGCTCCTGACCGGGGGCCGCCGCTGTCACTTGGAAACTGCGCTGTGAGGGCCTCCAAGATAATGGATTAGTGTTTCGTTGTCCTTGGGATCAGGGGTTTTGTTTTATTTGGCTTGTTCTGGCGTTGAAGGGGATCTGGCGCTGAGTCGATGGGAAAAAGAGTCCGCTGTCTCCCTGCTCTCCTAGTAACTGGAAGGTTGGACACGCGATGTAGGCGCAAATTAAATGAAAGACAAAAAAGAGAAGTATAAATTTGGGTGCCTAGGAAGAGGCAGACAAGGGGGAATGAGAGGGTGCGGACAGTTCCCGGGACTGGCAAAGAATAAATTGGAAAGAATTTTCCAGCATCCCAAGCTTCATCATCATCATCATCACCACCAACGGTAACCCTCCCTGAGCTCATCTCCAGTTTTTAGTCTCTCTTATTCCCATCACAAGGTGGAGGAAGCTGAGACTAAACTTCCCGCACCTGCCCACTTAACTTTTGTTTCCCCTCGACAGAGGTGGGGATTTGGGCAGCAATTCATTTTCCGCTCATTCCCCCCAGCCACCGCCAACCCAAACCCAGCTCGCGAGGCCCTAGCAGCCTCATCTTGCTGTTTGGTAGCCGGGATTATAAAATTAACAAGGCTATCGTAAATAAGTAATACGAGGTCCGGGACGCACAGGAAGTTTGAGAGAGGGGCCGCAAAGACTGCTTCCAGAGGCACAGAATAGAAATAGATTAAGAGGAGAAGCGGAGTGAGATCAGTCCCTGGTTTGGAACAATTTGCAAGATTGGCTCCCAGAGATGCTATTCAATTTCCCGATGCGGGTTCGTAAATAGAACTGATGAAGGCAAGAATTAAGTGGAAAAGCTATGGGAAGAATAAACTGAGGATTGCAGAACAGCAGAGTCAGGGTCTAGAGACGAAATTATATTTATTTTCAAAACACATTTCCTAACTTCAGGCTAGAACAGGCAAAAGACAAAAAGTCAGCGTTGAAATTAATAGAAAAATAAGGGAGATAAGAATTGGGGAGTTCAGGGATATGAGATTGAGAGCATTAGGGAGATGAGATTGAGAACTTCAGGGAGATGAGAATTGCGAACTTCAGGGATATGAGATTGAGAGCATTAGGGAGATGAGATTGAGAACTTCAGGGAGATGAGAATTGCGAACTTCAGGGATATGAGATTGAGAGCATTAGGGAGATGAGATTGAGAACTTCAGGGAGATGAGATTGAGAACTTCAGGGATGTGAGATTGAGAACATCATGGATATGAGATTGAGAGCATTAGGGAGATGAGAATTGCGAACTTCAGGGATGTGAGATTGAGAGCATTAGGGAGATGAGATTGAGAACTTCAGGGAGATGAGAATTGGGAACTTCAGGGAGATGAGAATTGGGAAATTCAGGGAGATGAGATATGAAACTTCAAAACTTCAGGGAGATGAGATTGAGAACTTCAGGGAGACTAGATGAGACAATAATAAAGCAAATAACAAGTTAGAAATGATTCTTAAAATAAAAGAAAGCCAGCCCCAGGTTCCTCTTCGCAGCTGTTCTCGGGTTCGTGGAAAACGGGGCGAGGTGGCATTAATAAAAATCTCGCCAAAGCAGGAAGCGTCATGAGTCGGCAGACACGGACCCGAACACTTTATCAATCTTCTTGAAGGCTCAAGGCGAGGCTGAAGGCAAACTCTTTCAGTGAAGCTGCAACTCGCCACAATTTCCTGTCTGTCCGGAAGACAGAGATTTCTCTTCGGTCAAGTGAAATTCTTTCGACAAGCTCAGCCTAAGGACTACTGGCAGCATTCTTTTGTTCCTGACATTTTTATCACTCGTGGCAGAGGCCTAATGCAAATTTTAAGGCTTTGTTAATTGTCTTCTGCTGCCGAAAGCATCCAGTCATTGCGTTGCTTTTCATGTTTCTTTCTCACACTAATTTCTCTTTTTCATATGTCGGGCTCACACTGGTTTGCCTCCGTCTGGAAACTGTGCTCATATTACATGATTAATTAGTTCCAAACTTGAAGTTTCATATCGATCAGACACTGTTAGATACGAGATCAGACACTAGATCAGACACTGTATTAGATACTAGATCAGATACTAGATCAGATACTAGATCAGACACTAGATCAGACACTGTTAGATACGAGATCAGACACTAGATCAGACACTAGATCAGATACTATGTCAGACACTAGATCAGACACTAGATCAGACACTAGATCAGACACTAGATCAGACACTAGATCAGACACTAGATCAGACACTAGATCAGACACTAGATCAGACACTAGATCAGACACTAGATCAGACACTAGATCAGACACTAGATCAGACACTAGATCAGACACTAGATCAGATACTATGTCAGACACTAGATCAGACACTAGATCAGATACTAGATCAGACACTAGATCAGACACTAGATCAGATACTATGTCAGACACTAGGTCAGACACTAGATCAGACACTAGATCAGACACTAGATCAGACACTAGATCAGACACTAGATCAAGATTCCAATACAAGAGTGAGATATTTTGCACGCTAGACTCATATTTTCCAATAAGTTTTCCACGCCAATGCATCAAGCCTCCAGCATGAAAGTAGCTGTTTTTCTCTGCATTGTTTCTGTCAAGCAAAAAGTGGCAGACCCAAAGTCAAACGCCTGACGCAGCTTCAGCAATAAAAATCGCAGTGCACAGCGATGTTCTCATTTGAAAAACACAGCCTTGCTTTGCTTTGGCAATAAAAAAGCAGCGCAGCCTACTTCCAGTGTGGACTCCGCCCCCGCCGCAACTCAAAACTACCTGAAGACGAGCAGAAATGGGATAATCGCTGACGCAGCAAGACTTTCCGGCGCCTTTGTAAAAAATTAAGCCCGTTTGAAAAGATGAGTCCGCCTTCGATTTTTGAGGAAAAAAATTGCAAGCAAATCACAACAACAATGGGTTGAGAAGTCGCTAGGAGAAGACAATGCTGAAAATTTGCCCGCGCAAGCAGGGAAGAAGAGCGGCGCTGGCGGCGGTACAAAAGAGTTTGCACTTTTTCTGAAAGACAGGGGAAAATTTCCCTGGCGGTTCTCCATGTCTTTTCTTTTTTCCCCACTCGCTTCGTTTTGTTGATAAGGAAATTCGTAATTAAGGGGCCGGGGCCTGTCTTTTTTGCCGTTATTTTTTTGCTTGAAAAGAAGCTTCTTTTGTCCTCGCACTCCAAGTCCCGTCTGCCACTCTCGGAACAGGCAGGCAGTCATTTCCTACGAGTCCATTGTTCATCTCCAAGATATGACTGTAGCGAAGGCAGCGATTATGAACAACCTCGGATATTTTACTGGTTTTGAATGGCAAAACATGAACAAGGAACCGTTTCGCAACTTTCGATTCTACTTCATCTCATTCTCACCCTCTCAGTTTTCTCCTCAATCTCCTCTCCACCAACCCTCTGATCTCCCTCTAACCTCTTATCTCCCCTCACTCTCTTTTCTCTCTCTCCCCCTCAAATCTCCTTCTCATCCTCTTCTCTCCCTCTCACCTCTTATCTCCCTCTCACGTCTTATCTCCCTCTCACCTCTTATCTCCCTCTCACGTCTTATCTCCCTCTCACGTCTTATCTCCCTATCACTCTTATCTAACTCTCACGTCTTATCTCCCTCTCACCTCTTATCTCCCCCTCACCTATTCTCTCCCTCTCACGTCTTATCTCCCTATCACTCTTATCTACCTCTCACGACTTATCTACCTCTCACCCTCTTATCTACCTCTCACCTCTTATCTACCTCTCACGTCTTATCTACCTCTCACCCTCTTCTCTCCCTATAACTCTCTTCTCTCCCTCTGAAACATCTTATCTCCCTCTCACCTCTTCTCTCCCTCCTTCCCAGCCCTTCCTCTCTCTCCCAAAGCGCTCTGCATCTACACTGCCAATATTTTCTCATTTCAAAAATGTTTCATATTCAATAGCTTTAGAAATTTCTGCTTGTAATATGGTGCCTTAAGTGTCATAAAATTATATTTATCATATCAAGCAATAACTTGCCTTGCCGATAGCAGATTTCTGCAGAAATCTGCAGAATCCAGTTCGACTGGATTGAAAAATAAAATACAATTGTTTGTGCGTTGCAGTCGAGAAGAAAATAAAGTCAGGAGATAATTAACTGATAGTTTCGATAAAAAAACAGTGAATACATTTCAAGGGTTATAATAACACGCATAATTGTTTGAGTAACTATTTATCAGCAGTAAAAAAACATGTTAATAGATTTATTTTACTGTACAGCTCAGAGGAATCTCAGCCATCTGCGCCCAGCAGCTCCGATTCGTGTGGAAGACCCTGTGATAGAAAATAGTAAATCTGTTATTTACATTGCATTATACTACTAGTAGACATGTGAAGACATCCTTACTTGGATCTGGGATCCGGGGATCTGGAATCCGGGGATCTGGGATCCGGGGATCTGGGATCCGGGGATCTGGGATCCGGGGATCTGGGATCCGGGGATCTGGGATCCGGGGATCTGGGATCCGGGGATCTGGGATCCGGGGATCTGGGATCCGGGGATCTGGGATCCGGGGATCTGGGATCCGGGGATCTGGGATCCGGGGATCTGGGATCCGGGGATCTGGGATCCGGGGATCTGGGATCCGGGGATCTGGGATCCGGGGATCTGGGATCCGGGGATCTGGGATCCGGGGATCTGGGATCCGGGGATCTGGGATCCGGGGATCTGGGATCCGGGGATCTGGGATCCGGGGATCTGGGATCCGGGGATCTGGGATCCGGGGATCTGGGATCCGGGGATCTGGGATCCGGGGATCTGGGATCCGGGGATCTGGGATCCGGGGATCTGGGATCCGGGGATCTGGGATCCGGGGATCTGGGATCCGGGGATCTGGGATCCGGGGATCTGGGATCCGGGGATCTGGGATCCGGGGATCTGGGATCCGGGGATCTGGGATCCGGGGATCTGGGATCCGGGGATCTGGGATCCGGGGATCTGGGGATCAGCTCACCAGAGAAGTCTGCAGCCGTGATAATTTCGTGCTGGCATTGCGCAGGTCCTTCTCTCTAGACCGCAGCTCCGCTTTCAGTGATGCGATTTCGTAGTCTTTTCTCTTCATCCGCTCCCTGATGGCCCTCTTGCGAATCGCCTCCTGGAGGGACGCGTTTTTAGAAGAAAATCGGGAACTTAAAAACAGCGTATCCAATGTAAACTATTCCGGTGCTAAGCAGTCAAACAAACCTTTTCCTCGTCATCACCGTCGGCTCCATCCTCAACATCTGCCACCTTCGGTCGCGACTTCGCCACAATGACGCTCGCTCCGCCTCGGCTTCCGGCGTCTTCGCCGTTTCTCTTTGAAGTCGCTGTCGTCGCGGCCGCCGTCCGGGCCCGCCCGATGCTGGCCCGCAGCAGCTCGGACTCCTCGGCGCGCGCCCGGAGCTGCTCGGCAAGTGAGTCAACCTGGGCGGCGCGCGCCTCGGCCAGCTGCAGCGCCTGACGCAGCCTGGCCAGATCGCCGTCGTAGCCCTCGAGCAGCTGGTCCTTGCGCTCGGCCCGTTCGAGCAGCTGGCGCGCCCGGTCGGACATCAGGCCGACAGCTTTGTCACGCTCGGCGATCAGCCGGCGACGCTCGTTCGGATCGGCCGCCTGCGACATCGGCAGCTGGCCGGGCAGGGGGCCGGCCAGGCGCAGCGCGCTGGCCAGGGAGCTTGCCAGGCTGAGGTAGCAGCGCTCGGAGGCTTCCAGACAGGCAGCGGCCTGCGCATGCGCCGAGCGCTCAGTCTGAGACAGTTGCAGGTTAGGAGCATAATCGAAATTTACCGAAATCATCGGGATTTCCCGAAATCAATGGGATTTCCCGAAATCAATGAGATTTCCCGAAATCAATGGGATTTCCCTAAATCAATGAGATTTCCCGAAATCAATGGGATTTCCCTAAATCAATGGGATTTCCAGGAAATCAATGGGATTTCATCAATGGGATTTCCCGAAATCAATGGGATTTCCCGAAATCAATGGGATTTCCCTAAATCAATGAGATTTCCCGAAATCAATGGGATTTCCCTAAATCAATGGGATTTCCCGAAAATCAATGGGATTTCATCAATGGGATTTCCCGAAATCAATGGGATTTCCCGAAATCAATGGGATTTCCCGAAATCAATGGGATTTCCCGAAATCAATGGGATTTCCCGAAATCAATGGGATTTCCCGAAATCAATGGGATTTCCCGAAATCAATGGGATTTCCCGAAATCAATGGGATTTCCCGAAATCAATGGGATTTCCCGAAATCAATGGGATTTCCCGAAATCAATGGGATTTCCCGAAATCAATGGGATTTCCCGAAATCAATGGGATTTCCCGAAATCAATGGGATTTCCCGAAATCAATGGGATTTCCCGAAATCAATGGGATTTCCCGAAATCAATGGGATTTCCCGAAATCAATGGGATTTTCTCTGTTCAACTGCAGCCGGAAAAATTAACCTGCAGATTGGCATTCGTCGTAGCGATTCTGGCCAGCCCGGTCGACCCCAACTCCTTGTCGAGATCCCCGGCGGGCGCAGCTGACTGGCTGTACCGGCCGGTCTCCGCCAACGCCTGTCGAGATCGCATCTCGGCCAGCTCGCGTTTTAATAGGGCCACCTGCTGCACCGTGTGGTCATGGCTGTTGGCTGCGGAGTTTTGCATTAGAATTTTGTATCATATCAGTGTACTTTTGTGGGCCTACGAATATCGTGATTATAATGACCTGACGCAGCTGGACATAAACTATCAATGAACTTTCAGAGCCTCCTAAAACTCACTAGTCGGCCGGCCGAGCTCCGAGTCCTTCAACCGTTGGCGCAGCTCGCTAAGCGCCTCCCGTTGATGCTGAATGATGGCCAAGTGCCTCTCGCCGCGGCACTGATGACCCAGAGCGGCCAGCTCCGACTCAAGCGCCCCGCCGACTCCACCGAAGCCGCCGGAGTCTGTCTCCGCCTCTGTCTTGGACTTCGCCGGAGCGGCTGCCGCCGACGCAAATTTTCGCTCCTCCTTCAGCTGACGCAGCCGACTCTGCAGCTCCTTGGCCTGAGCGTCGCGCGCCTCCAGTGTCGCCTTCAGCTTCTTGATGACGCCGCGCTGCTTCTCCAGCTGTGCGGCGCTATCCGACAACCGGTCGCGCTGCCGCTCCATCAGCTCCGTCAACTTGTCAGCCCGGGCGTTTGCCGCTGCCGCCTCCGCTTCTGCGTTGCGCTGACGTCTGCGACTGGCCTCCAGCTCGTTTGAGCGTGACGCTTGCGGCGCCGGCGCCGGCGGCGGCGGCTGCTGCTGCTGCTGCTTCTGAACCGGAGATTCTCGCAGAGAGTTTGCTGCAGCTGCAGCGGCCTCCGCCTCGGCTAACCGTGTGGCTAATCGGGCGAGTTCAACTCGAATTCCTGCGTTTTCTCGACGCAACGATGCCACCTCAGTCTCAGCGGCTGCCAGCTTCGTCTTGGCTGACGACAGGGCTTCGTCGGTGGCTTCTGCCGATTGGGGTGGCGTCGTAGGAGGCGTCGTTGGAGGCGCCGTAGGAGGTCCGACGGCCTTTACTGAAGCGTTGGCTGGTACCGGCCGACTCTGCTGCTCCACCAGCTTCAATTCCAGCTGCCGCTGCTGCTGATCGTGTCGCGAACGCAGCCCGTCTGCTTCGCTACGCGCCGATTCCAGATCGCCCTGAAGGCGACCGCCGACTCGTGCGGCCTCCTCCAGCTCGTCTCGCAGTCGCCGATTGTCCGCCGATATCGCGCGCAGCTGTTCGCGCTGTGCGCACGCCTCCGCGTCGCGACGTTCGGACAGTTCGCGCATCGCCGCCTTCGTCGTCGCGTCGCCTGCCTCCGCCGCCGACAATCGTTGTTGAAGTTCGGCTTCCCGCTCGCGCGCTTCGGCCAACTCGTCCGCGATTGCCCGACCGCGCGTCGCCTCCTCGTCGTGGCGACGTTTTAGCGCCGCCTCCAAGTCCGCGAGAGCGGCGCGCTGACCGGCGGCCTCGCGTTCTGCGGCCTCGCGTCGTCGCTCAGCCTCGGCGGCTACGGCGGCTTCCACGGCTGCCGAGCACTCTCGGCGGGACTCGGTTGCGGCGGCTTCCAGGGCGTCGGCTAGGCGAGACTCCCACTCCGCGCGCAGCTTCTCACTCACTTCGTTCAGATCGGCGCCGGCGCGACTTTCCAATTCGGCCAGGCGCATTCGAGAGCGCGCCAGTTGCGCCTCCGTGTCGGACCAGCGCGCCTGCAGCTGAGCCAAGTGGTGCGCCGGACCTGTGGCGAAACCATTCTTTTGTTTTGATTTGCATTTGAAGAAGGCAAATTTGAAGAATTGGGAATTCCTCGAACAAATCTGATACTCCTTCTGATCATTCGAACTGACAATCTGAGCAGAAGTTTTTTCTAAATTAAGAATCCTGGTACGAGAATCTTGTAATATTCTAAGTATTTGGGCAACTATTTTGATTTGGAAATTCGCCTAAAAGGGAAATCTGTCTGATTGGGAAATCCGTCTGATTGGGAAATCCGTCTGATTGGGAAATCCGTCTGATGGGAAATCCGTCTGATTGGGAAATCCGTCTGATTGGGAAATCCATTTGATTGGGAAATCCGTCTGATTGGAAAATCCGTCTGATTAGGAAATCCGTCTGATTAGGAAATCCGTCTGATTGGAAAATCCGTCTGATTAGGAAATCCGTCTGATTAGGAAATCCGTCTAATTGGGAAATTTGGCTGCCTGGGAAATCTCTCTGATTGAGAAATCCGTCTGATTAGGAAATCCGTTTGATTGAGAAATCCATCTGATTAGTAAATCCGTCTAATTGGGAAATTTGGCTGCCTGGGAAATCTCTCTGATTGGGAAATCCGTCTGATTGGGATATCCGTTTGATTGGGAAATCCGTCTAATTGGGAAATCCGGCTGGGAAATCTCTCTGATTGGGAAATCCAACTATTTAGCGGAAATTCTATTAATTTAGATATTCATCTAGGGGATAAAAAACGAACATATCTCTAGGCCTACAAACTCACTGGCATCGGACAACCTGACCGAGGCTCCGCACTTCTCCAACGCCGCCTCCGTCTCCTCTTGCCAGCTCAGCTGATGTCGCAGATCCTCCAGCACCGCGGCAATGAGCGGCCTCAACGGTGCCGCTTCAGCCGCTTCCGCCGCAGCTTCTGGCGAGGCCTCAGCCGCGTCGGCGGCCGCCTCGGCCGCTGCCAGCAGAGCGACCTCGTCGGCAAGAGCGGCGGCCGAGCGTCCCCGGTCGGCCAGTCGGCCGAAAGCCTCGGCCAGCCGGTCCCGGCAGGCCCCGGCGGCGCCGGCGCCGAGTGCTCGCGCTCGTCCGACGGCTTCCAGAGCGGCGCGCAGGCGATCGGCTTCGGCGCGCAAACTGATGCGCTCCTCGACTGCCCCTGAGACAGCGTCCAGCAGCTGCTCGTCAGTGGCCAGACCCTCCGGCTTCGGGGCGTCGGGCATGCCGAACGCGATAGACATCAGGCGGTTGCGCAGTCGCTCCAGACGGCTGGTGGCCTGCTGAAGGTCGACCCGGACCAGGCGCTCCGATCTCTGTCTGTTTAGGAGGCCAGAGGTAAGTTGCGAGAATACATGTCAGATGAGGTGTCAGTAGGATTGCCAGATGAGGTGTCAGTAGGATTGTCAGATGAGGTGTCAGTAGGATTGTCAGACGAGGTGTCAGTAGGATTGTCAGATGAGGTATCAGTAGGATTGCCAGATGAGGTGTCAGTAGGATTGTCAGATGAGGTGTCAGTAGGATTGTCAGATGTTACTGTCCTGTCAAATCACCTGTCAACGGCCTGCGCTTTCGCAGTCTCCAGTTCGATGCCGAGTTGACGCGCTGCGGCCGCCTCCCGCTCCGCCGTGGCATGCGCGTCGTCAAGGCCGGCGCGCAAATCGCGCGCCGCAGCGTCGCGCGCTTCACAACGCGCCTCCGCCTCGCGCAGGCGGGCGCGCAGGCTGGCCAGTTCGCGCTCGCGCGCTTGGCGCGCTTCGGCTTCGGCTTTGGCATCGGCGGGTGACTAGTGAAATAAGTGCGAGGTTAAATTGGTTACATTTTACAGTAGGAGACAGAGGACGAAGATGTGGGAGATAGGAGAGATGAGGGAGACGAGGGAGATAATAGAGAGAAGGAAATGAGGGAGATGAGGCAGATGAGAGAGATGAGGGAGAGGAGGGAGTGGAGGGAGAAGAGAGAGAGGAGGGAGAGTAGGGAGATAAAGGAGAGGAGGGAGAGAAGGAAGAGGAGAGAGAGAAGGGAGAGGAGGGAGATAAGGGAGAGGAGAGAGGAGAAAGAGGAGGGAGTGGAGGGAGAAGAGGGAGAGTAGGGAGAGTAGGGAGGTAAAAGGAGAGGAGGAAGAGAAGGGAGAGGAGGGAGATAAGGGAGAGGAGAGGGGGAGAGGAGGGAGAGGAGAGAGGAGGGAGGAGGGAGAGGAGAGAGGAGGGAGGAGGGAGATAAGGGAGAGGAATGAGAAAATTGAATTAAAAAGTGTATTTCGGCAAGAGAGAGGCTGCTAATGAGAACGCAAATCTGAAATTATTGGTAAAGGATTTAACTAACAAAATGTATAGTTGATGATCCAGAGCGAGAACATCATTTTAACGAGGTGCCAACCAAAATGGGTGATAAATAATTCCAAAAACGGAAAGCTTAAAGTGTAACTTCTCGGTTCTATATAGTGAACAATTCAGTTCATTCGTTACTTGTGATTCTTGGATGAATGTGTTGCATAGCATAGGTACTTCGCAATGTAGCAATGTACTTCGTACCTGAACAACGAAAAAGTACTGAATGGTATTGTGAAAAGAATTAAGAATCTGCTGTCAGCTGTCATTGCAAATCAATCCGATTCAAAACAGAAGCTGCATTGAAGCACAACGATGTAGGTCATTCTGGAGCCCTGAAAAAATTTTTTTGCTGTCTTTCGAGCAAATGCAACATTACCTTCGCTATTATATTGCCATAGTAGTGCTTGGCCATAGTTTAGCTGACAGAATTAGTAAAATATCATTTTTATAGGTATATTCATTGTAAGAAAAAAATTACTTCCATAAATTCAAGCCTCAGATTTTATAACGACATCAGCATACAATTTAACGACTCACCTTCGTTAATAGGCTAGTAATTCTTTGATCTCTGGCCTTTACAGTTTCTTTTAGCGTCTCGATTTCTCTGGCCAATCGAGTGATGGTTGCGTCCTGAAGAAATTCGTAAAACAGTTTTTGCAATAAGTTTTTCGGAGTTGGTCAGGGAGAGAGAATGTATGTACATTCATCCAGCGAGGTCAGGGGGAGAGAGAAGGTATGTACATTCATCCAGCGAGGTCAGGGTGGGAGAGAACGAATGTACATTCACCCAGCGAGGTCAGGGAGAGAGAACGTATGTACATACGTACAGTGCGTAAAGTCACCTGCGAACGTTATTATTGTTACAAAATGAATCCAGCCTAACCTTGCCCGTCATGTCCCGTTGCATCTGGGTTAGCAGTCCGCCAGCGATGCTAGCATCTTTGCGCAGTCGATCGAGCTCACGGAGCTCCCCGCTCACCGGACCGCGGCCCAGCTCCCGACGCAGCTCGCCCACCTCCGCCTCCTTGGCGGCGACCTCAGCCTCCAGAGCGCCGAGCCGTTGTCGACTCTCCGCCTCGCTGGCTGCCAGGCGTTTTTGAAGCTCCTCGAATTGGGCGGCCCGCTGGGCGGCTTCAGTCTGGAGGCAGTGTAAATCGAACTGCACCGCAGTGAGGCGCTGCTCACTGCTGGCTGCGGCGGCTGCTGCGACGGCTGCCGCGGCGGCTGATGAAGATGCCGATCTTCGACCGGGAATCTGTGGACCTGCGCTGGTCGGGCGGCCGAGTCGAACTGTTGGCAGTGCTGGTGATGCTGATGGGTGCTGCGTGAAAGTATGTAGTGGAAGCTGCGGTAATCTGGCAATCGTATTCGTCACAGTTTGAAAATTACCTTTGTGTTTGGGTGTTGCTGATGCTGCTGTGGCACTGTTTGAGGTTGAACCGGCGGCGGCCGAGACCGGAACAGAGTCGCTGACGTCGGAGTGGTCGCAGCGGACGTTGATGCCGTACTCGGCCACTCTATCACCAGCTGATAGTCGCGACACCTGTCAGTTTTGGCTTCTCCGAAGCGCAGATGATCGCCGTGGGTTAGGCGAGACGGCGATCCGGCCTGCATACGCCGGTCGTTGACGAATGTACCCTGCGCAAAGTGCGACAGCAAATAAAAAAAAATAATACTCTCTACAGGGACAGAGTCAATATAAAGAATATAGTCTCACCTGCTCCGTTGACAAGTCCCTCAGAAGGTAGCAGTTGTTTTCATGCGAGAACTCCACGATAGCGTGCAGTGCAGCTGTTCCGGCCGCCTAGATGAATTGGATGTACTTTTTAGTAAATTTTAATTTAAACATACTACTTAGTGTAGTAGGCATACAAAAGAGCAGATTTTTCTCAACATACGTCAATGACAATGTCGCAGCTTCCATGCCCGATTGTAGTTAAATTTAGATTCAATGGAAATTCCTCTCCGTCCAATTTAAGAACGGCTCTGTGCGTCATCAACCTTCGCCTGCTGCAATTATTTATTAACTTATTATAATTAGTAAATAAATTAAAATACATATAGAATCAAAAAACTTTTCTATAATTCTATATTTCTATAGAAGAAGAAAGCTTTTCTAGAAGAAACAACGAAGTAATATAAACAGATCCACCTAAGAAGCTACAATAGCATTAATATATATTTTCCAAATATAAATCGTTCGTGATTCTTCTGGCTTAGAAAAAGAACGTTTACATTTATATTTGTTTACAAAACATACAGTAGCTTTTTAGGTAAAAAAACTAAATCGATTCGGAGTCAGACAATGCTTGCTATATTTACTTACATTAAGTGTAAAAGTGTAATAAGTGTAAGTGTAGCATAATAGAAATACACATATTAATAATTTAAGCATATAGATTCCATTGAAACTGTGATCCAAGGGGCTCCACTATTTGTCTTATATTGTCTATATTAATTTTTAATTCAAGGCGCAAAAAGAAATCTAACTTTGTACTCTTACTTTAGGTCACATTATCGCGGAAATAACTGTGAAAGATTAAGAAAGCAAAAAAAATTCGTTTTTACTATCGCTTTTTGCAAATAAGCGGTAGTCACCAACGTAATAAAACTCCTCTTTGGGACAGGGACAGAGATAACTTTATGAAGTTAAGAAATTTAATATTTAAAAATATCAGCGACGCTAAACATTACAGCTAACCGCAAAAATTCTTTAGCTTGAGAATAAAGTATATTTTTAAGCAGATTTTATATAAAATAGTTTCATAAAATATTAAATCGTTGAAAGCTCATAGGTTAATTTTAGTTGTTTTGTTTTAAATAATAAACCCTAGTTACGCGTACCTCTGTAATTTAATTTCAATTTTGTAAGATATTTTTAGGTTCATCACGCTTTTGTAAAATTCCGAAAGTTTCGAGCCAATCAGTATCAACATTAAAAGTTTTTCTCCTAGCTGAAGCCAGAGATGGATTCAGCAAAAGAACTATTTCATTCATCCGATGCTTTGAATAACTTAGAATCCTACGATGATTTGGCAAATGGAGTATACGATCACGACGAACAACAGTTTCTCTATGGAGATCAAGGCGAAGAAAACTACGACGACGTCGCGTTCTACGACACTGATGCACAACTAAATGGCGAAGGGCTCACACAGGAACAGGTTGACGAGTTAAAGTAAGCCTTTAAATATGAATTGTAGCGTAATGCATACTGTTATATGTGCGTCGATTATTATAAAGCTAAGATAATATAGAAATGAGGTATTATCACTTTTTATTATGGCAACATTTAGGTGGAATCCAAAAAAAGCGTAAAGAGAACATCAGAAAAAATCAAATTTGATGCAAAAAGCTATGTTTCATATCTCTTATTCAGGATGGAGTCAATAATTGGGGCCCGGAAGCTGTTTAAGTTGCAAAAGCTGTAAATTTTTCAAGTCTATTTATTTACAATAGATATACGCATTTTTTGTTTGAAAATAACTTGCCTAGTTCATAGTAAATTATATTTTTTACCTATTTAAGTGCAAAGCAACCTCCTTTATAAGTATGAAATTAACATTTTATTTAGCTAGTATACATTTTTATATACATGAAAGGCTGCAGTATATATATATATACATATTCGCATAGAAATGGTTTTGAGTTATAAAGACAACTTAAAAATAACTCTGATTTGATTTCTTTATCAGTTCCGTCTGCGGCAACTCCGAGATTGCAAACGAAAGCCAGCAAAATCCGGTGAAAAAGTTCAACCAACGAGAGCGAGCCAAGATGATTCACACTCGAGCCTTTCTCAAACGCCTGGATGACAAGGTCAAGGAGCGACAGTACGAAGTGGACAAATACCGGTCAGTTTCTAAGCTAAGATTATTTATAAAAATTCAGGAACAAACTAATCAAACTCGCGACCTGTCTTTTTTAATCCAGAGAAGAGAACAATCGCTGCAAAAAACGAATTGAGGAGCTGGAACACGAAGCTGCCGATGTTGCAGGCCAGATCGTTCAGCAGGAGGCCGCGGCCAACATGGCGTCGGCTTACCGACTGCGAGCTCAGCTGGAGAGAATCGGACAGGAGAAATCCGGCGAGGAGCTGCTGGGTGGGCACATCTACCGCAGCCTGCTGGGAGCCGAGTGAGTGCTGCAGTCAGACAGACTGTATAACTCGGTATTGACTTGTTTGACAGGGTGCATAACACACCAGACCTGTTCGACAAAAGAGCCTAGCCTGTTAGACAGAGAGCCTTATCTGTTAGACAGAGAGTCTTATCTGTTAGACAGAGAGCCTTATCTGTTAGACAGAGAGCCTTATCTGTTAGACAGAGAGCCTTATCTGTTAGCAGAGTGACTAGCCTAGCCTTCTAGAACTATTGGTAAAAAAATTCACGATGCAGACTGTTCGAAATTGACGTCGTCAAATTCTTTCTCACTTTGTCCGGCCCGCAGATACGAGCTCACGCTGGCCCGCATTGAGCAGGGCAAGCAGTTGCTAACCGATCACGAGCTGCGCCAGAAGGAGCAGCTATACGACGAATTCAAAGCCGAAGTGGCGGCGATGCGCCAGTTGAAGGAGCGAAAATTTGCCAACGCCACGGAGGCCTTCTTCCAGCGAAAGGAGGAGTGAGTTTTTTCAATGGAATCACGAGTTTTAACGAGTAGCTTAGGAAAGCACCAAGAGCTGGAAAATTTGTTTAAACGTTATCAAACCAAGCACCTTCTAAGTACGAGTATAACTCAGGACACCAACTTGTACCTTCGACTCAAGGGAGCTGCGACAATGGCGCGAACGCATGAACCTGCAGGAGTCGGACACGCGACGTCGGGTGAAGGCGGCGCACGACATGCACAATGCCCGCCTGCTGGAGACAATGCGCAGTATCCGACAGGCGCGCGACGCCGAGGAGGACCGCTACCGAGAGGACTTCGAACGCAAGGTGCGCTCCGTGCTGCGCCTGAAGGACGGCATCTCCGGCAACCGGGACAACCTAACGGCGCTGGCCAATCGGGCCCGGGCTGACCAGCGCAAGGCCGACGCCGAGGCGCGCGGACTTCGCGCCGAGACTCTGGAAGCCGGCGGAGACGCCGGATTGGCTCTGCGTCGCGAGCGTCGCGCAGCGGAGGCTCGCGTCGATGCCGAAATCTGGCGCGACGGTCAGCGCAAAAAGCGTGCGGACATTGCTGCCAGATTGCTAATTGAAGAGGACTGGGAGAAGAAAAAACGAGAACGCCTGCCCTACTTGTACGCCAAGGACACTCGTGGCCTGTCGACAACGTCCGCCTCAGCGGCCATGGGGGCGCCCTTCCGGCGGGAACGAAAGCTGCGCATGACGCGCGACATTGAAGCGGCGCTGGACGCCGCCGACACCGCCGCAGCTGCGGCCACCGATCCGGATTCTGGTCGAGCCCTTAGCGCCGGTGCTGAATTGATGGGGATTGCGCGGCGTCGCGACGTTGACGAAAACTCATCGGACGACGAAATGACGCGTCGTATCGGTGGCGGCGGCGCTGGCACCGGTGGCGAAAATGATGACGACGAGGCCGAAGCAACAGCGGCGACGTTGCGAGCGTCGCTTGCCGCCGCAGCTGCCGACGCGGCTTCCGGGGCCGAGTCATTGGCCAAGCCGCAGTTCGCAGGCATGTGGGACACCTTCAAGGCGTACAGCATCCCGCGCACAGACAAGGTGGATCACATTCGCAATGGGAAGGCCTCCTACATGGAACAGGTGTGTAAAACTTTAAGTTGTTTAATTGAGAACAAAATGTGATTGTATTCCTCAGAAATATGAGTGGGAGAAGCGTTCTCAGATCGGTTGAACTCGAACAAAATTCCAGGAAATCATGCGCCGAGTTCTAGACCAGACGCGAGCCAACATTGTCACCAAGCAGGTGGCTGCCGGTCGCGAGTTCAAAGGCGATGCCGCCTTCTTTAGCAAGCCCGAGTTGGTGCACTTCATAGATTTCGAGTTGGACCAGACCTACAGGCAGAAGGTCACGCTGACCAACGCCTCCTACGGTGTGAACTCGTGCAAGCTGGTCGGCATGACGGATTACCTGAACAACTTCATCCAGATCCAGTTCAACCCACCGGGTCACCTGTCAGCCGGCATGTCCTGCCAGCTGCTGCTCAGCTTCACGCCGCGCATCAACGAAGATCTGAGCGGCGAGATCACCTTCCTGTGCCAGACCGGACAGTTCTCCGTGCCCATACTGTGCTCAACGAAGAAGTGCGACGTAAGTCAGCATCTAAAAGTCACCTGGTTACCCAACAATCCACACGTTTCAATAATCCACAACACCGCCCCTTCAGCTGTCAATCGACCGAGCCAGGGTGGATTTCGGTGTCAGCGTGATCGGCGAGACTCTGCACCAGACGTTGACACTGCGTAATACGGGCGCAAAAGGCTGCAACTTCAAGCTGACTAAGGTGGACCCGTTCAGAGTGCGCGAGAGGACGGAGTATTCTACTACTGCAGCGGTGAGTTAGTAGTATCCATAGGCGTGTTTCTATTACTGGATAAAATATTTAAATAATTCAAGAGGCCGAGGGGACCAGGTGCATCACTTGGCGACCCGCAGCCAGCGCGGAGGCAATTCTGTCCATCTCGCTGACCCCCAAGCACACACTCACACAGGGTGTGTGCATCTGTCCTGACTTTCTCATCATCAGGCAGGCGTTGACCCTACTGAGTGTAAATTTCACGACAAGCCGCAAAAAGCCTTCTCTCCGTGGCTGCGCCTCGAATGAATAAGGCCTCGAGCTTAAGCACTTTGCGCGAGAATCGAACCCCATATTAAAAGAAACACTTTCTACTAGAGAGCTGCACTCTAAATTCACCTGCAGACGGAAGATGTAAAGCCACTAGACGAGACTTCAGCTCCTGCTGCGGCAACGGCCAGTGCTGTCACGCCTGCTCCAGAGGCGGCACAGGCTCCAGCAGCGGGAGACTCGCTGATTGAGCAAGTCGGTCAGCAAGGCGAGGATCAGCGCTCGCAGCAGCAGCAGGAGCTGCCGGCGCACCTCACCGACGGCATGTCGGTTGGTCGCACCTCCGACGGCTGGCTCGGTCCATTCTCCGAGGTCAAGCTGGAACTGGTCTGGCTGCCCAGCCTGCCCGGCAATAATAGGGCCGACTTTCGCATCGAATTCGACGATCCGGCGTCGGCTAGCGTGAACTTCGAAGCCCAGGGAGTGGCGGTCGACGTGCCGGTGTGGCTGGAGCGCAGCACGGTGGATCTGAGAGTGTGCACCCAGGACCGGCTGTACCAGGACACGGTGGTTGTGCGAAATCGAGCCAGCACAGCCCTGAAGCTGCACTTTCAGGTGAGCTAATGAACATTTGGGATCAATTCGCTTTGGCAACCCACCTGCCGAAGCGTGAAGAACTAGAAACGTAAAAGACTCGTACAATTATCTGCACCTCTGCAGGTGCCCCCAAAGCTGCAGGGCCACATGGAGCTGCTGCCCAAGACCGGCTACGTGCAAGCCCGCAGCAGCTTCTCTGCCCAGCTGAAATTCCTGCCCCGGGCCACCCTGGCTGACGACGCCGCCGGCGAATTCTTCGATCCGACTACCGGCGTCCTGGAGGTGCCGCTAACCATCCGGGTGGCCGACCAGACCAGGCCGGTGGAGTTCACCGCGGTTGCTGTGGTAACAGGATCAGATCTGGAATTCGATGTTAGTAGCCTAGACTTTGGCTGTTGCACAATCTACGAGTCGGCTGTCCGCACGGTGCGCATGACCAACAACAGCCTGCTACCGCAGAAGTTCGGCTTCGTGGGATTGCCCGATGTGAGCTATAAATAGCAACCTATAAGATTATTCATATATTCACCACAGATTAGATACATATGTTTTATGCATGAGGACGACCATGGGAATTACCCAGTCGTTTTCATTGGCTAAGAGCTGTCACGAGACACTAAACTTTTTTCCGATAGCGACATATTTGTTCAAAACATTTGATTTGATCTTATTTACTCAAATGGAGCGTCACAGTATTATCCACAATCTAAATAGACCGTCCGTTGGCTTTCCTCGTATTGTAAGGGAATCCTGAATCTAAAAATAGCGACCAAAAGAAACATTACTTCCGCATTCTCAATTCGTTTTATCTAGTACGCCGAAGTGCAGCCAAACGACGGTTTCGGAGTGATCCTACCCAAAGAGACCATCAACTTGGAGGTCGCATTCAGCCCGGATCGTGCGGCTGACTTTGCTTTTACCTTGAACTGTCGCACCTTGATCGATCGCAAATTCACAATCGCCTGCACAGGCGTCGGTGTTCATCCGCCGTTGCGACTCTCCGAACAGGTGGTCAACTTCAAAGCCACCGCCCTGCAGGAC
Source organism: Macrostomum hystrix (assembly GCA_950097015.1). Classification (NCBI taxonomy): domain Eukaryota; kingdom Metazoa; phylum Platyhelminthes; family Macrostomidae; genus Macrostomum; species Macrostomum hystrix. The sequence goes on from CATNEN010000008.1 coordinate 1,852,814, forward strand.
TTCAACGATGCCATGATCTACGTAGTGAATGACCACATCAGCATGAACGAGTACTCGCACCCGGTGCCGAGAATCGGCAAGGGTCCGATCGCTCCAGTTGGGCCGACTTCGTTCGAATTCGCGGTGCCAGAAGACGCGCCGTTCCAGCTGGCGCCCTGCGTTGGCACAGTCATGCCTGGCGAGCGGGCGCGCATCCACCTGCGTTTGAAGCCGCGATTCAGCAAGCAGCAGGTGCAGCAAGAGGCCACCTGTCTGGCCGGCCTCCGACTAGAGGCCGAGGCACGAGCCGAACGGGAACGACAACGGGCGGAGCAGAGGCGACAACAGGAGGAGGCGGAGAAGGCGCAGGTGAGAAAAATACTTCTACTAATCGTAGTGTACACTGGTGTAGCATTATATTGTTAATACTTTTGCTTACCTATAATATTCCGCAACGGCTTTTGCTGCTTGGTCAAATCAATAAGGCATCAAATGAAATCAAGGTATAATCAATCATCAATAAGAACAAAGCTTAGCGGTATAGGACGAATTAGCTGATGAGCCCCAACACAAACAGGTACAAGTATTGTCTGCTTGGTCTAAGGCAAAAGCTGCTCATTTTTCGGCGCTTCATTGGACACCAAAATAGGTGAACATCAGAGTGGCGCGAACATAAAGCCTGTGGATTTTCTGCTTCAAATTATGCCTAATTAATGCCATTGCAGGATTCTTCCGATGAGCTTTTAGTAAAGACCGATTTTTGATGAAGACTATTTTATTAAAATTGTTTACGTGCTATACTCACAAATTTGCTTCAATTTTTTGTTTGTTTTTTGTAAAGATCACAATGATCACTTCTAAGTTAAAAATAATTTTCACCATAAGTCGTTTCACTTTTATAGGCAACAAGCGCTAAGAAGGGGACAGTCAAGTCGCCTAAGAAAGATGACGTAAGGGGTCTTGAACTCCGAACTAATGCTTTGATGCGGACAATCAGTTGTTTGACGTTTGCAAACTAACAAATGTTCATTTTACAAGATCGAATATGAAGTACTTTCAGATTTGGTACATTTCTCACATTAACGTTAATCACTGTGTGTAATAAAGTATTTTTTTCTGAAGTGAATAACCAAAAGTTTGTTTTATACAATATATTTTTATTTCACAATCCAATCTTTGCTATGATGCGAGCGTAAAGAGCAAGCACAAATGCATGCCTGTTGATGGAGTGAAGTGGTTCAGGGTTGTCGTCTCTTTTGAAAATTATTGCTCATTGACATTGTTCTGAAGCTAGAGCGAAATCTGCTTCGTTGCTACCTTTATATTTTATATTAAAGGGCAACTGACCATATTTCTTCCTGTTTCTATGGTGACAATGGAACAAATTTTCACTGTGGTTTCCTATTAGTTGCTGCGATTTATAGGCACAGGCTTTTCCTAGTATTTTTTGTATTTATAGGCATAGGTGTTTTCTAGCAGTTGTTGCTAATTATAGGCACAGGGGTTTCCTAGTACTTGTTGCTATTTATAGGCAAAAGGGTTTCCTAGCAGTTGTTGCTAATTATAGGCACAGGGGTTTCCTAGTAGTCGTGGCTATGTATAGGCACAGGGGTTTCCTAGTAGTTGTTGCCATTTATAAGCACAGTGGTTTCCGACGCTGAACACAGTTATTGAATCTTTATATCCAAACCAATAATTTCTGCAGAAGACAAAGCCAGGCGCCAAGGGCAAGCAGCAGCCTCCCGCTAAGCAAGCCGGTGTTGGACGTGGTGGCGGCGGGGTCGCAGCTGGCCGCGGTGGCCGAGGCGGCGGAGCCGGCGTCGATGCGACTGGAGCAGACGGTGCCAACGGTTCGGAGATTCAGCCACCGGCACCGGAGTCGATCGCCCCGGATTCCGACCAGTTCTACGCCGGCCAGGCTTCACTTATGCGCAAATTTCAAGGCGATTTTCGGACCTTTACCGTGCCCTGTTTCGTGGCGTCTGGCCGATGCCCAACGGAGCCTGGCACGCTGAAGTACTCCACCGAGAACACGCTGTACCTACAGGTGAACTGTCCGATGGTCAGTCCCCAGTTGGCCATTATCTCCAACAGTGGCCGGGCGGCTTTGGACTTTGAAAATGTCTCACTGGGTCAGACTGCGGTTAAGTCGTTCACAGTGCAGAATATCTCGTCGTCGAGGATCAATCTGGCAAGCTCCTTGCTAGATCCCAACGGCCCGTTCGCCCTGCTGAACGCACTCCGTCCACTGGAGCCGCAGCAGTCGCACTCGGTTCTGGTCAGCTTCACTCCCGGCAAGGAGTGCAACTTTCATGAGCGTTTATTCCTGCACGCCGGCGGTGCGCAGAAGCTAGGAGTGACCTTGAGAGGTCGGGGAATCCTTCCCAAGATCGCCTGCTCCGAGCGGGGACAATTTGACCTTGGTGCCGTGCTGGCTGGCGAGTACGTTGAGCGACAACTGACCTTGACCAACCAATCGGCTCTAAATGTGGCCTTCAACATCCGATTGGACAGCGTCTCGCTGCTTCGATTTCAGGTTGGTGTCTGTTTGTAATCAAATTTGAGCTTTATACTCGTAGAAAATAAAAAGGTAATTCGTCGGTTAAGGTAATTATTTGGTACCGGACGGCAAACATCGATCCGAATAAATCCGCAGGAGGCGCAACATCCGCCGGTGTTCGCACCTGGCGGCCGTCCCGCAGCACTCGGCGTACAGAATCGCAGCGGCCAAGCTGTGTTCGACTGCGTCCCCTGCGCCGGCGATATTCCACCCGGCCAGACGGCCTCCTTAATCGTTACCTTCGCTCCGGACAGGGTCTCCGACTGCTACTCCGACGTGCTGCGCGTTCTAATATTCGACAAGGAAGAGGCTCACCGATTAAAACTTATTGGCCAGGCCAAGCCGCACATCGCCTACGTGGGAGGCGGCGACGCAATTAGATCTGAAGTGGAGTGCTTGGCTGCAAACTTCAGGGGCAACGTCACCGAAGGTAGGCGAACGTGATTTTTTCTAATTATCTGGAAGAAGGATTGTGGTCCGCAAAGCAGCTCATTAAGCAACCCAGTTAATCCCAGGTGGGAGTGGAGTGACTCTTCAGGGAGATGGGTGTCTGTGGAGTGGCTGAACTCACCTAGCTGTAGTTTGGGTACCGGCATCAGTTCGGATTGAAATTTGGTGAGGGGGTCTCCCCAGTCCACGGACTGAACGCAGCCTTTGGGCTAGGTGTACTTTCTATCTGTCTTCTAACTTCCTATTAGATATTGCTCTGGACATATATGAAGGCAATGTCAGATTAGATAGCCGCAGTTACTCAAAACTGCACATATTATTGCAGACGCCAAGGCTCCAGTTGGCGCCATACTGCTCACCTTTGGCGCGGTCTGCTCAGTGGACGGTGTGATCTCGCCGGCTCAGCGCACAATGTACGTCGGCTGCGTCAGGACGATGGCTGTCAGTCAAAAAAAGGTGAGCATTTCGGAATCTGATGGTCTTATCGAGGCCATCGAAAATCTAAACACTTTGACCTTCAACTGACCCCGAACAGAATGCCGAGTACACATTTGAGAACACCAACGTCATCAACGCATTGGGCTTCTCCATCGACTCGGTCAAGGGCCAGGTTGAGGCCGGCACCAGGAAGGCTGTCCTGTTCACCTGGACTCCGCCGCCTACTCAGGATGTGAGAGCTTGAGAATTTAGTGATTATCCCAAATCCCTATTCTGCGAAACCCCACTCTCATTCTCATATTCTCATTCTCATGTTCTCATTCTCATATTCTCATTCTCATATTCTCATTCTCATATTCTCATTCTCATATTCTCATTTTTTCATGCCTTTCTCAACATTAAGATAAAAATGGAGCTTTGAAATGATCGTTGAATTGTGGATTCGAACTCAAGACTTAAGCAAAGAAGTGCGAAGAGTGTAATGTCCTGACCCTGAAATCCCCATCAAACTCTATTTCCTAGCCCAACATCCCAGTGGAAACCAGCATCATCGTGACCCTGCGAGGTGACGTCACTGAGACCTACACTGTACTGCTGCGGGCCTTCGTAACCTCCGATCCAGCGGTTGTGCCCGCCGTCGAGGCGGCCGAGGCTGCCGCTGCGGAGGCAGCTGCTGCGGCCGCCGCCACCGCTGCTTCAGCGGCTGCTGGCGCTGCTTCTGCGGCGGCTACAATGTCCGCGGGAACTAGCACCGCGGAAGACGCCAAGACTTAAAGAATTTGGACTTTGAATGATCTCCATTCACTTTGAGTAGTTTCTATCAAATTAAGGAACAGAACGTGGCGATTACAGTGCCTTACACTGCCTACTATCAGTAATAAATACGAGTATAAAAAATCGTTTCAAATGCTTTTTGTTGCTTTTCCTATTTTATGATTTTTATGATATTTTATGATAACGAAATAAATTGAAGAGGGAGTGTGCTTGCGCTAAAAATGTACTCAAAGTGCAGTTAAAGTTGTATGTTTCTTTGAGTGAAGAGTCCCAGATTGTGTGAATGGGTCATAAATTGTGTGAATGATTGTATGATTGTGTGAATGGTTCTCAGATTGTGTTGTGTGAATGGTTCTCAGATTAGTGAATGGTTCTCAGATTAGTGAATGGTTCTCAGATTAGTGAATGGTTCTCAGATTAGTGAATGGTTCTCAGATTAGTGAATGGTTCTCAGACTAGTGAATGGTTCTCAGATTAGTGAATGGTTCTCAGATTGTGTGAATGGTCATCAGATTAGTGAATGGTTCTCAGATTAGTGAATGGTTCTCAGATTAGTGAATGGTTCTCAGATTAGTGAATGGTTCTCAGATTAGTGAATGGTTCTCAGATTAGTGAATGGTTCTCAGACTAGTGAATGGTTCTCAGATTAGTGAATGGTTCTCAGATTGTGTGAATGGTCATCAGATTAGTGAATGGTTCTCAGATTAGTGAATGGTTCTCAGATTAGTGAATGGTTCTCAGATTAGTGAATGGTTCTCAGATTAGTGAATGTTTCTCAGATTGTGTGAATGGTCCTCAGATTAGTGAATGGTTCTCAGATTGTGTTGTGTGAATGGTTCTCAGGTTGTGTTGTGTGAATGGTTCTCAGGTTGTGTTGTGTGAATGGTTCTCAGGTTGTGTGAATCCAGGTTCTCAGGTTGTGTGAATCCACTATACTAAAAATGAAATGCTTGGTTGGTTGGTTGGTTGCTTGTAATTGATTTTCTCCCGAACGGCTCAACCGATTTTCACCATTTCTTCAACAAAAGATGCTAAATATGGGGACAATTATACACGTATTTTTATTAAGCTTAACTTTATTGCTAAAGGGATTAAATATTCGAAAAACATGATTTTTTCAAAGGTCAAACCATCTTGGCCTATTGAGAATTTCACTGACAGCCACTGAATTAGAATTGCGTCGTCAAATTGCGCAACAACCCCTAGCTGATTGAATTTGAAGCCTGCACTCTGGAGACAAATTGGAAATAAATGTACACAACCAACCGCGAGACTGAGTGCACTCTATTTTCTTACTTCATTGTACAAAGCCAGAACTTTGAGAATTCATTTTATAAGGCTGATTTTTGCACCCACTAACCAACAGTCGGAATAGCCGATGTGTAGGCACTAGGAATAGGTTATAGGCTAGGCTAGGGTTCGATTCTGCACTGCGTCAAATCATTTAGACTAATTTTCAGCCAGTAGTGATTGAAGATTGTTTTAATTTATTTTTTCATTTCGTAAATAAAATATCATAAATCATAGCAAACCTGAATTTGAATCATGGCAAAAATAGAGCTTGAATCATGGCTAAACCAGAGTCTGAATCATGGCTAAACCAGAGTCTGAATCATGGCTAAACCAGCGTCTGAATCATGGCTAAACCAGAGTCTGAATCATGGCTAAAACAGAGTCTGAATCATGGCTTAACCAGAGTTTGAATCATGGCTAAACCAGAGTCTGAATCATGGCTAAACCAGAGTCTGAATCATGGCTAAACCAGAGTCTGAATCATGGCTAAACCAGAGTCTGAATCATGGCTAAACCAGCGTCTGAATCATGGCTAAACCAGAGTTTGAATCATGGCTAAACCAGAGTTTGAATCATGGCTTAACCAGAGTTTGAATCATGGCTAAACCAGAGTCTGAATCATGGCTTAACCAGAATTTAAATCATGGCTAAACCAGAGTCTGAATCATGGCTTAAACAGAGTCTGAATCATGGCTAAACCAGAGTCTGAATCATGGCTAAACCAGCGTCTGAATCATGGCTAAACCAGCGTCTGAATCATGGCTAAACCAGAGTTTGAATCATGGCTAAACCAGAGTTTGAATCATAGCCAACCAGAGTTTGAATCTTGGCTAAACCAGAGTTTCAATCATGGCTAACCCAGCGTTTGAATCATGGCTAAACCAGAGTTTGAATCATGGCAAAAGCCGAGTTTTAATCATGGCTAAACAAGCGTCTGAATCATGGCTAAACCAGAGTTTCAATCATGGCTAAACCAGAGTTTCAGTCATGGCTAAACCAGCGTCTGAATCATGGCTAAACCAGAGTTTGAACCATGGCTAAACCAGAGTTTGAATCATGGCTAAACCAGAGTCTGAATCATGGCAAAACCAGAGTTTGAATCATGGCTAAACCAGAGTTTAAATCATGGCTAAACCAGCGTCTGAATCATGGCTAAACCAGAGTTTCAATCATGGCTAAACCAGAGTTTCAATCATGGCTAAACCAGCGTCTGAATCATGGCTAAACCAGAGTTTGAATCATGGCTAAACCAGAGTTTAATCATGGCTAAACCAGCGTCTGAATCATGGCTAAACCAGAGTTTCAATCATGGCTAAACCAGAGTTTGAATCATGGCTAAACCAGAGTTTCAATCATGGCTAAACCAGCGTCTGAATCATGGCTAAACCAGCGTCTGAATCATGGCTAAACCAGAGTTTGAATCATGGCTAAACCAGAGTTTGAATCATGGCTAAACCAGAGTTTGAATCATGGCTAAACCAGATCTTGAATCATGGCTAAACCAGAGTTTGAATCATGGCTAAACCAGCGTCTGAATCATGGCTAAACCAGAGTTTCAGTCATGGCTAAACCAGCGTCTGAATCATGGCTAAACCAGAGTTTGAACCATGGCTAAACCAGAGTTTGAATCATGGCTAAACCAGAGTCTGAATCATGGCAAAACCAGAGTTTGAATCATGGCTAAACCAGAGTTTAAATCATGGCTAAACCAGCGTCTGAATCATGGCTAAACCAGAGTTTCAATCATGGCTAAACCAGAGTTTCAATCATGGCTAAACCAGCGTCTGAATCATGGCTAAACCAGAGTTTCAATCATGGCTAAACCAGAGTCTGAATCATGGCTAAACCAGCGTCTTAATCATGGCTAAACCAGAGTTTGAATATTGGCTACACCAGAGTTTGAATCATGGCTAAACCAGAGACTAAATCATGGCTAAACCAGAGACTAAATCGTGGCTAAACCATCATCATCAGCATGGCTAAACTAGAGTTTGAATAATGGCTACACCAGAGTTTGAATCAAGGCTAAACCAGAGTCTGAATCATGGCTAAACCAGAGTTTGAATCATGGCTAAACCAGACTTTGAATCATAGCCAACCAGAGTTTGAATCTTGGCTAAACCAGAGTTTCAATCATGGCTAACCCAGCGTTTGAATCATGGCTAAACCAGAGTTTGAATCATGGCTAAACCAGAGTTTGAATCTTGGCTAAACCAGAGTTTGAATCATAGCCAACCAGAGTCTGAATCATGGCAAAACGAGAGTTTGAATCATAGCCCACCAGGGTTTAAAACATGGCGAAACCTGAGTTTGAATCTTGGCTAACCCAGCGTTTGAAAAATCAACGTCAACTGGGGAGTCATCATCAAAATGGGGATCATGGTGAACTGGGGGATCATGGTAAACTGGGAATCATTGTCAACTGGGGGATCATTGTCAACTGGGGGATCATTGTCAACTGGGGGATCATTGTCAACTGGGGGGTCATTGTGAACTGAGAGATCATTGTCAACTGGGGGGTAATGGTCAACTGGGGGATAATTGTCAACTGGGGAATCATCATCAACTGGGGAGCATCATCAACTGGGGGATCATTGAGAACTGGGGGATCATTGTCAAATGGGGGATCATTGTGAACTGGGGGATCTTTGTCAACTGGGGGATCATTGTATACTGTGGGATCATTGTCAACTGGGGGATCATTGTCAACTGGGGGATCATTGTCAACTGGGGGATCGTTGTCAACTGGGGGTTCATTGTCAACTGGGGGATCATTGTCAACTGGGGGATCATTGTCAACTGGGGGATCATCATCAACTGGGGGATCATTGTCAACTGGGGGATCATCATCAACTGTGGGATCATTGTCAACCGGCGGGATCATTGTCAACTGGGGGATCATTGTCAACTGGGGGATCATTGTCAACTGGGTGATCATCATCAACTGGGGGATCATTGTCAACTGGGGGAACATTGTCAACTGGAGGAACATTGTTAACTAGGGATCATCATCAATGGGGAGACTTCATCAACTGGGGGATCATTGTGAACTGGGGGATCTTTGTTAACTGGGGGATCATTGTCAACTCGGGGATCATTCTCAACTGGGGGATCATTGTCAACTGGGGGATCATTCTCAACTGGGGGATCATTGTCAACTGGGGGATCATTTTCAACTGGGGAATCATCATCAACTGGGGGATCATTGTCAACTGGGGGATCATTGTCAACTGGGGGATCATTGTCAACTGGGGGATCATTGTCAACTGGGTGATCATCATCAACTGGGGGATCATTGTCAACTGGGGGAACATTGTCAAATGGAGGAACATTGTTAACTGGGGATCATCATCAATGGGGAGACTTCATCAACTGGGGGATCATTGTGAACTGGGGGATCTTTGTTAACTGGGGGATCATTGTCAACTGGGGGATCATTGTCAACTGGGGGATCATTGTCAACTGGGGGATCATTTTCAACTGGGGGATCATCATCAACTGGGGGATCATCATCAACTGGGTGATCATTGTGAACTGGGGGATCTTTGTCAACTGGGGGATCATTGTCAACTGTGGGATCATTGTCAACTGGGGGATCATTGTCAACTGGGGGATCATTTTCAACTGGGGGATCATCATCAACTGGGGGATCATCATCAACTGGGTGATCATTGTGAACTGGGGGATCATTGTCAACTGGGGGTTCATTGTCAACTGTGGGATCATTGTCAACCGGCGGGATCATTGTCAACTGGGGGATCATTGTCAACTGGGGGATCATTGTCAACTGGGTGATCATCATCAACTGGGGGATCATTGTCAACTGGGGGAACATTGTCAACTGGAGGAACATTGTTAACTAGGGATCATCATCAATGGGGAGACTTCATCAACTGGGGGATCATTGTGAACTGGGGGATCTTTGTTAACTGGGGGATCATTGTCAACTGGGGGATCATTCTCAACTGGGGGATCATTTTCAACTGGGGGATCATCATCAACTGGGGGATCATTGTCAACTGGGGGATCATTGTCAACTGGGGGATCATTGTCAACTGGGGGATCATTGTCAACTGGGTGATCATCATCAACTGGGGGATCATTGATAACTGGGGGAACATTGTCAACTGGAGGAACATTGTTAACTGGGGATCATCATCAATAGGGAGACTTCATCAACTGGGGGATCATTGTGAATTGGGGGATCTTTGTTAACTGGGGGATCATTGTTAACTGGGGGATCATTCTCAACTGGGGGATCATTGTCAACTGGGGGATCATTCTCAACTGGGGGATCATCATCAACTGGGGGATCATCATCAACTGGGGGATCATTGTGAACTGGGGGATCTTTGTCAACTGGGGGATCATTGTCAACTGGGGGTTCATTGTCAACTGGGGGTTCATTGTCAACTGGGGGATCATTGTCAACTGGGGGATCATTGTCAACTGGGGGTTCATTGTAGCTTTAAAAAGCTGTAAATTCAGCTTCTAAAAAGTCTATACTAGACGAATTAAAAGTATTTCTGCTCCCCGAAGGGGGGCAAATCTTGCTAGTCCACTATACTAAAAATGAAATGCTTGCTTGCTTGTAATTGATTTTCTCCCGAACGGCTCAACCAATTTTCACAATTTCTTCACCAAAAGATGCCAAATATAGGGACAATTTTACACGTATTTTTATTAAGCTTAACTTTATTGCTAAGAGGATTAAATATTCGAAAAACATGATTTTTTCAAAGGTCAAACCATCTTGGCCTATTGAGAATTTCACTCACTGCCACTGAATTGAAATTGCATCGTCAAATTGCGCAACAACCCCTAGCTGATTGAATTTGAAGCCTGCACTCTGGAGACAAATTTGAAATAAATGTACACAACCAACCGCGAGACTGAGTGTACTCTATTTTCTTACTTCATTGTACAAAGCCAGAACTTTGAGAATTCATTTTATAAGGCTGATTTTTGCACCCACTAACCAACAGTCGGAATAGCCGATGTGTTAGGCACTAGGAATAAGTTAGGCATGGCTAGGGTTCGATTCTGCACTGCGTCAAATCATTTAGACTAATTTTCAGCCAATAGTGATTGAAGATTATTTTGATTTATTTTTTTCATTTCGTAAATAATATATCATAACGAGCTAAACTCCTCCTCCGGAGGAGGTTGAGGGGAGAGAACTCCCATCGCCTGATCTCCAATCGCCTGATCTTCCCCCGCCTGATCTCCCACCGTCTCATCTCCCATCGCCTCATCTCCCATTGCCTCATCTCCCATCGCCACATCTCCCATCGCCTGATCTCCCATCGCCTCATCTCCCATCGCCCGATCTCCCATCGCCTCATCTCCCATCGCCTGATCTCCCATCGCCTGATCTCCCATCGCCTCATCTCCCATCGCCTCATCTCCCATCGCCTGATCTCCTATCGCCTGATCTCCCATCGCCACATCTCCCATCGCCTCATCTCCCATCGCCTCATCTCCCATCGCCTAATCTCCCATCGCCTAATCTCCCATCGCCTGATCTCCCATTGCCTGATATCCCATCGCCTCATCTCCCATCGCCTCATCTCCCATCGCCTCATCTCCCATCGCCTGATCTCCCATCGCCTGATCTCCCATCGCCTCATCTCCCATCGCCACATCTCCCATCGCCATCGCCTGATTTCCCATCGCCTCATCTCCCATCGCCTGATCTCCCATCGCCTAATCTCCCGTCGCCACATCTCACATCGCCTAATCTCCCATCGCCTGATCTCCCATTGCCTGATCTCCCATCGCCTCATCTCCCATCGCCTAATCTCCCATCGCCTCATCTCCCATCGCCTCATCTCCCATCGCCTAATCTCCCATCGCCTCATCTCCCATTGCCTGATCTCCCATCGCCTAATCTCCCATCGGCTGATCTCCCATCGGCTGATCTCCCATCGCCTCATCTCCAATCGCCTGATCTCCCATCGCCTAATCTCCCATCGCCTGATCTCCCATTGCCTGATCTCCCATCGCCTCATCTCCCATCGCGGCTCCGATTGCCTGATCTCAAATCGACTCAGTTCTTTTCAAATGATAAGAGCAAAAGCACAATTCACAGTTGAAATTTCATTGCCTTTAGCGCAAAGGGCAGCCAGTTTTTTTAGTAAGTACATTCTTCTCCGCCTACACTGAGAGGCCCGCAAATTTTAAAATTTTATTTTAACCCAGCCAACTCTGCCCTGCCCATTGTACGCACTTCAATATTGAACAAATCAGACCCCTCAATAGAAATAACTCGCGGCACCCTCTCTCCGCCAATACACAGAGGCAGTTAGAATGTGCGTACGGCCACCTCTCCGCCCCATTTTTTTTCAAACCGACTGCCAACCCTCCACTGGAGAGAAAATACACTAAACAGATAGGCACAAAATGTTGACGCAACTCATTTAACCGAGGCCAATTTCATCACAGCGGGAAGGACATTTGCCTACTATATACTACTTAATAGCCTTTCTGCTTTTTTGAGGATCATAGAATTTGAAATTTCAGAATTAAAATAGCCTATAGCCTTCCTTGGAAAATTTCCCATTTTCCGATATAAGTTTCAACGCTGAGTTGCCAGTATTCTAGGAGGAGATGTCGAACTGACACACACACACACAGACACACACACAGACAAACAACACGTGAAAATTAGTATATTTACGAGCTAAACTCCTCCTCCGGAGGAGGTTGAGGGGAGAGAACTCCCATCGCCTGATCTCCCATCCCCTCATCTCCCATCGCCTGATCTCCCACCGTCTCATCTCCCATCGCCTCATCTCCTATCGCCTGATCTCCCATCGCCAGATCTCCCATTGCCTGATCTCCCATCGCCTCATCTCCCATCGCCTAATCTCCCATCGGCTGATCTCCCATCGGCTGATCTCCCATCGCCTCATCTCCAATCGCCTGATCTCCCATCGCCTAATCTCCCATCGCCTCATCTCCCATCGCCTAATCTCCCATCGCCTCATCTCCCATTGCCTCATCTCCCATCGCCTAATCTCCCATCGCCTGATCTCCCATCGCCTCATCTCCCATCGCCTCATCTCCCATTGCCTCATCTCCCATCGCCTCATCTCCCATCGCCTGATCTCCCATTGCCTGATCTCCCATCGCCTCATCTCCCGTCGCCTGATCTCCCATCGCCTCATCTCCCATCGCCTGATCTCCCATTGCCTGATCTCCCATCGCCTAATGTCCCATCGGCTGATCTCCCATCGGCTGATCTCCCATCGCCTCATCTCCAATCGCCTGATCTCCAATCGCCTGATCTCCCATCGCCTCATCTCCCATCGCCTAATCTCCCATCGCCTAATCTCCCATCGCCTGATCTCCCATTGCCTGATCTCCCATCGTCTCATCTCCCATCGCCTCATCTCCCATCGCCTGATCTCCCATCGCCTCATCTCCCATCGCCTCATCTCCCATTGCCTCATCTCCCATCGCCTCATCTCCCATCGCCTGATCTCCCATTGCCTGATCTCCCATCGCCTCATCTCCCGTCGCCTGATCTCCCATCGCCTCATCTCCCATCGCCTGATCTCCCATTGCCTGATCTCCCATCGCCTAATGTCCCATCGGCTGATCTCCCATCGGCTGATCTCCCATCGCCTCATCTCCAATCGCCTGATCTCCAATCGCCTGATCTCCCATCGCCTTATCTCCCATCGCCTAATCTCCCATCGCCTAATCTCCCATCGCCTGATCTCCCATTGCCTGATCTCCCATCGTCTCATCTCCCATCGCCTCATCTCCCATCGCGTCATCTCCTATCGCCTGATCTCCCATCACCTCATCTCCAGTCGCCACATCTCCCATCGCCTGATCTCCCATCGCCTCATCTCCCATCGCCTAATCTCCCATCGCCTCATCTCCCATCGCATAATCTCCCATCGCCTCATCTCCTATCGCCTCATCTTTCATCGCCTCATCTACCATCGCCTGATCTCCCATCGCCTGATCTCCCATCCCCTCATCTCCCGTCGCCTAATCTCCCATCGCCTGATCTCCCATCCCCTCATCTCCCGTCGCCTGATCTCCCATCGCCTCATCTCCCATCGCCTGATCTCCTATCCCCTCATCTCCCGTCGCCTGATCTCCCATCGCGTCATCTTTCATCGCCTCATCTCTCATCGCCTCATCTCCCATCGCCTCATCTCCCATCGCCTCATCTCCCATCGCCTCATCTCTCATCGCCTAAACTCCCATTGCCTCATCTTCCGTCGCCACATCTCCCATCGCCTCATCTAACCAAAAACTCCTCACCCAATGATGTCTGAAAGTAGCAATGTGCGTAAACCGCCTTTTGTCCGACTAAACTGCTGAAAACAATTCAAAATTGACCAATTTTTATTTAGCTACCATGCCCAGAATCTTCAGAATTAAAATAGACGACAACTTTCGGATAAGATTGAGGGGCTAGAAATCATATCGCGCGAACTCCATCAACTTTAAATTAAACCCCACCCGTTAAAACAGGTGAAGTCCGAGCCATTAATATTGACGACAGCCAGTTCTCCGGGCCCCGCTCAGTCAGAGGTGCGAATTTCAATAAATAAAATTCAACAGCCCGCCTTCGAGAATAGGAATGTGTGAAACTGTATTGTGGCGAATTCTCTCTCCTTAGCAATCTCGCCGAGACACTGTACACTCAGCTGAAAGCATTGCAAAAGTATAAAAACTTTATTTGCCCTTTGCATCCCCAATTTTCGGAATTCAGCAATGAAATTTATATCTCTGGATTCAGAACTTCAAGTTCTCTCCAGCAGTACAAATTTTATCCACAAATCTTAAAAAAGCAAAATAATAATTCTCAGTTGAAATTTCTGCAAAGGGCAGCCAGTTTAGTAAGCACATTCTTCTCCGCCTACACTGAGAGGCCCGCAAATTTTATCAATTGAATTTTAACCCAGCCAACTCTGCCCTGCCCATTGTACGCACTTCAATATTGAACAAATCAGACCCCTCAATAGAAATAACTCGCGGCACCCTCTCTCCGCCAATACACAGGGACAGTTAGAATGTGCGTACGGCCAACTCTCCGCCCCATTTTCAAACCGACTGCCAACCCTCCACTGGAGAGAAAATACACTAAACAGATAGGCCGAAATGATAGCGCAACCACTTTAACCGAGGCCAATTTCATCACAGCGGGAAGGACATTTGCCTACTATATACTACTTAATAGCCTTTCTGCTTTTTTGAGGATCATAGAATTTGAAATTTCAGAATTAAAATAGCCTATAGCCTTCCTCGGAAAATTTCCCATTTTCCCATATAAGTTTCAACGCTGAGTTGCCAGTATTCTAGGAGGAGATGTCGAACTGACACACACACACACACACAGACACACAGACAAACAACACGTGAAAATTAGTATATTTAGAGAATCATAGCAAATCTGAGTTTGAATCATTGCAACAATAGAGTCTGAATCATGGCTAAACCAGCGTCTGAATCATGGCTAAACCATAGTCTGAATCATGGCGAAACCAGAGCTTGAATCATGGCTAAACCAGAGTTTAAATCATGGCTAAACCAGAGTTTAAATCATGGCTAAACCAGAGCTTTAATCATGGCTAAACCAGAGTTTGAAGCATGGCTAAACCAGAGTTTGAATCATGGCTAAACCAGCGTCTGAATCATGGCTAAACCAGAGTCTGAATCATGGCTAAACCAGAGTTTAAATCATGGCTAAACCAGAGTCTGAATCATGGCTAAACCTGAGTTTAAATCATGGCTAAACCAGAGTCTGAATCATGGCTAAACCAGCGTCTGAATCATGGCTAAACCAGAGTCTGAATCATGGCTAAACCAGAGTTTGAATCATGGCTAAACCAGAGTCTGACTCATGGCTAAACCAGAGTTTGAATCATGGCTAAACCAGAGTCTGAATCATGGCTAAACCAGAGTTTGAATCATGGCTAAACCAGAGTTTGAATCATGGCTAAACCAGAGTCTGAATCATGGCTAAACCAACGTTTGAATCATGGCTAACCTAGAGTCTGAATCATGGCTAAATTTGAATCAAGGCGAAACCAGAGTTTCAATCATGGCTACACCAGGGTTTAAAACATGGCGAAACCTGAGTTTGAATCTTGGCTAACCCAGCGTTTGAAAAATCAACGTCAACTGGGGGGTCATCATCAAAATGGGGATCAAGGTAAACTGGGGGATAATCGTCAACTGGAGGAGCTTGGTAAACTGGGGGATCATTGTCAACTGGGGGATCATCATCAACTGGGGGATCATTGTGAACTGGGGGATCATTGTCAACTGGGGGAACATTGTCAACTGGAGGAACATTGTTAACTAGGGATCATCATCAATGGGGAGACTTCATCAATTGGGGGATCATTGTGAACTGGGGGATCTTTGTCAACTGGGGGATCATTGTCAACAGGGGGTTCAATGTCAACTGGGGGATCATTGTCAACTGGGGGATCATTGTCAACTGGGGGTTCATTGTCAACTGGGGGATCATTGTCAACTGGGGGATCATTGTCAACTGGGGGATCATTGTCAACTGGGTGATCATCATCAACTGGGGGAACATTGTCAACTGGAGGAACATTGTTAACTAGGGATCATCATCAATGGGGAGACTTCATCAACTGGGGGATCACCAGCGTCTGAATCATGGCTAAAGCAGAGTCTGAATCATGGCTTAATCAGAGTTTGAATCATGGCTAAACCACAGTCTGAATCATGGCTAAACCAGAGTTTAAATCATGGCTAAAGCAGAGTCTGAATCATGGCTAAACCAGAGTTTGAATCGTGGCTAAACCAGAGTTTAAATCATGGCTAAACCAGAGTTTGAATCATGGCTAAACCAGAGTCTGAATCATGGCTAAACCAGAGTCTGAATCATGGCTAAACCAGAGTCTGAATCATGGCTAAACCAGAGTTTGAATCATGGCTAAACCATAGTCTGAATCATGGCTAAACCAGAGTTTAAATCATGGCTAAACCAGAGTTTGAATCATGGCTAAACCAGAGTTTGAATCGTGGCTAAACCAGAGTTTGAATCATGGCTAAACCAGAGTTTAAATCATGGCTAAACCAGAGTCTGAATCATGGCTAAACCAGAGTCTGAATCATGGCTAAACCAGAGTTTGAATCATGGCTAAACCAGAGTTTGAATCATGGCTAAACCAGAGTCTGACTCATGGCTAAACCAGAGTTTAAATCATGGCTAAACCAGAGTCTGAATCATGGCTAAAACAGAGTTTGAATCGTGGCTAAACCAGAGTTTGAATCATGGCTAAACCAGAGTTTGAATCATGGCTAAACCAGAGTCTGAATCATGGCTAAACCAACGTTTGAATCATGGCTAACCTAGAGTCTGAATCATGGCTAAATTTGAATCAAGGCGAAACCAGAGTTTCAATCATGGCTACACCAGGGTTTAAAACATGGCGAAACCTGAGTTTGAATCTTGGCTAACCCAGCGTTTGAAAAATCAACGTCAACTGGGGAGTCATCATCAAAATGGGGATCAAGGTAAACTGGGGGATAATCGTCAACTGGAGGAGCTTGGTAAACTGGGGGATCATTGTCAACTGGGGGATCATCATCAACTGGGGGATCATTGTCAACTGGGGGATCATTGTCAACTGGGGGGTAATGGTCAACTGGGGGATATTTGTCAACTAGGGAATCATCATCAACTGGGGATCATCATCAACTGGGGGATCATCATCAACTGGGGGATCATTGTGAACTGGGGGATCATTGTCAACTGGGTGATCATCATCAACTCGGGGATCATTGTCAACTGGGGGAACATTGTCAACTGGAGGAACATTGTTAACTAGGGATCATCATCAATGGGGAGACTTCATCAACTGGGGGATCATTGTGAACTGGGGGATCTTTGTCAACTGGGGGATCATTGTCAACTGGGGGTTCAATGTCAACTGGGGGATCATTGTCAACTGGGGGATCATTGTCAACTGGGGGTTCATTGTCAACTGGGGGATCATTGTCAACTGGGGGATCATTGTCAACTGGGGGATCATTGTCAACTGGGGGATCATTGTGATCATTGTCAACTGGGGGGTAATGGTCAACTGGGGGATATTTGTCAACTGGGGAATCATCATCAACTGGGGATCATCATCAACTGGGGGATCATCATCAACTGGGGGATCATTGTGAACTGGGGGATCATTGTCAACTGGGTGATCATCATCAACTTGGGGATCATTGTCAACTGGGGGAACATTGTCAACTGGAGGAACATTGTTAACTAGGGATCATCATCAATGGGGAGACTTCATCAACTGGGGGATCATTGTGAACTGGGGGATCTTTGTTAACTGGGGGATCATTGTCAACTGGGGGATCATTCTCAACTGGGGGATCATTGTCAACTGGGGGATCATTTTCAACTGGGGGATCATCATCAACTGGGGGATCATTGTCAACTGGGGGATCATTGTCAACTGGGGGATCATTGTCAACTGGGGGATCGTTGTCAACTGGGGGTTCATTGTCAACTGGGGGATCATTGTCAACTGGGGGATCATTGTCAACTGGGGGATCATCATCAACTGGGGGATCATTGTCAACTGGGGGTTCATTGTCAACTGGGGGTTCATTGTAAACTGGGGGATCATTGTCAACTGGGGGATCATTGTGAACTGGGGGATCATTGTCAACTGGGGGGTAATGGTCAACTGGGGGATATTTGTCAACTGGGGGTTCAATGTCAACTGGGGGATCATTGTCAACTGGGGGATCATTGTCAACTGGGGGTTCATTGTCAACTGGGGGATCATTGTCAACTGGGGGATCATTGTCAACTGGGGGAACATTGTCAACTGGAGGAACATTGTTAACTGGGGATCATCATCAATGGGGAGACTTCATCAACAGGGGGATCATTGTGAACTGGGGGATCTTTGTTAACTGTGGGATCATTGTCAACTGGGGGATCATTGTCAAATGGGGGATCATTGTCAACTGGGGGATCGTTGTCAACAGGGGGTTCATTGTGAACTGGGGGTTCATTGTCAACTGGGGGATCATTGTCAACCGGGGGATCATTGTCAACTAGGGGTTCATTGTAGCTTTAAAAAGCTGTAAATTCAGCTGCTAAAGAGTATATACTAGACGAATTAAAAGTATTTCTGCTCCCCGAAGGGGGGCAAAACTTGCTAGTCCATGTTCTCAGGTTGTGTTAATGGTTATCAGATTCTGTGAATAGTTCCCAAGTTGTGTTGTGTGAATGGTTCTCAGATTGTGTGAATGTTTCTCAGATTGTGTGAATGGTGCATCGATAGTATGCTTTTAATAATTTAAAACTTTTCGATCACAGGAGTAAGTCACAAAGTCACAAACACATCTGCAATTTTGGTTAAAGATGACAAATGACAACTTTATTTTAACTAGTTTGTTTAAATTGTTTTGTAAACTTATACTAGTAAATTTGCAAATGGTTACGGGGACAGCCAATCAGAAAGAATCAATGGCAAGTTATTACACTGTAATTGCAATACTAAAACTAATTACTTTCGCTGTTGAAGCCTACTAATAGTACTAGCGAACATGCCCAGAGATATTACGCGCCTAATAGTACAGGCTTCTGTAACAGCGGCATTGAGCGATTATAGATTCGGTTAGTAGTGGAGAAGACTGGGCAATGGACCAGCTGGGCAAGCGTTCTATGGTACACAACAAAAGCTTTTGTAAACAACTTTTTATGGCTTTAAAAAAATACAACTTTATTTTGTGTGGAAAACAAAGATAAAATAGAACAGGGCTAAGCGGTAAACGTTGATCACAAAATAAATAAAGCGATTTAATTTATTGAATTTAGAACACAAAGCTATTGTTCTCTGTACATGCATGGTGCGCGAGGACAAAGTACTGTACAGATTATTTACAGACCAGAGAAAAACTAACTGATTAGCTAAACCAGAGCTTTATCGCGGTGTCAGGCCTAGTGTTAGAAAGTTACTTTTTTACAACGAATTTAAACAGCACACACACCTGCACCACATTTTTTATAAAACAGAAGTAAACACAGAATTATAGTTTAATAAATATGAAAGCAAACATCAAATGGACTAGCTAGATGAGCGCTCGGATGCAAAACTAAGAAAACTATTTTTTTAGAAAGATCGAATTATAACAAAAACGAGAGTAAAACTATCAATGTGTAAATGGCTCGATTTCTAGAAATGTTGGCAATCTAGAAATTTCAATTGGTTTTTCAATTCGTAGCAATTTACGCATAAAACAATTTACCCGCGGCGGTAAAGCAGTGGCACTTTAAAATGTCAGTGTTTTGTTACAAGACAAAATTGTGAAAGTAAAACGGTTGTATTGTAAAAGTGCAACACAGAAACCGATAGATAAGTACTTTTAGGCGGCGCGCATCGGGATTTCGCTCGAAACGTGTTCGAAATAAGCTTTGAGGTATCAACAAAGTGAATCGATAATTGTCTTATAAAATCGATTGATCGGAGCAGAAGCAATGCGCATTCAGCAATACAAGAATTCAGCAGGATTTCCTAACAACAGGTAAAACTCAATGTTTTCAGGAAATCGCCATCGCGGCCATGTCTCCAGGAAACATGAAATGAAAAATGAGATAATTTCTAGGAAATGCCGAAAACACCGAATTACCAGACAAGTTTAAAGATAAACTCGTCTTGTAAAAATCCTTCAAGTGTTGGTAATTTATGCTAAGAAGTTTATAAACAAGGTAAGATCTTGAAATCTCGTGATAGAAAGCTATTTCATTAATCGACGGGCATCAGGCGCACATCCGGCAGGCCTGGCAGGCGAACACCTTCGATGCGAGTCACTGCGGCCACCGCCCTGGATCCGGCGGCGCGCTCCAGTCTGGCGATGCCGGTCATCGCCACGTCCTCGTAGTCGTGACAGCCGAGCAGGCAGCGGCAGGCCGTCAGGCTGATGCTGGCTCGGAAAGCCACCGGGACGCTGGCGACGACGGAGTTGGCGCCGAGGCGCAGCCGACATTCAGCTGGCTCCGGGGCGGTCCAAGTGACCACGGCGCGGCCAATTTCCTGGCCGTTGCGACATGTCAGAGTGAAACGCTGACCAATGTCCAGGGCGGACAGCGACAGGGCGTAGCCTTCAGGCCAGCTGTCGGACCAGAAATGATCCACCGGTTGTCGCTTCTCCCCAGTCTCGCCCGAGCCCAACGGCTTAGTGTCGAAGGTAAGCCGCTTGCCGTAGCCGGCGCCGATACCGACAAGGCGCAGCGGCTCCTGGAAAACTGGCCGGCCGCTGATGCCCAGGCTGCGCACTCGGTACTTAAATCCGGGCATAATCTTCGGATCAATGTAGGTGCCTGAAAGATACACGAAGAAGCGAAACCAATGTCAAATTTTATTCTCTTATGCTCAATCAAGCGTCAATCGAAATTGTGAGTTTTAATCTATACCACGTACTAGCTCACTAAATTTCCCGGATCAAGTTTCTAATGCTCCACGCGTAGTCCTGTCCCTCGTTTATTGGATGGCTGGAAAACATCGCGTGACAAATGACCTTGGATGCAAGAATTATGACCAACTACGAATGTATCAGTTGCTATAAGACTCACCCTTGACTGGCAGTTCATTCTGACGCAGTCCCCAGACTTCGTAAGTCATTCTGAGATGTTCATCGGTGACGAGTGTCGGCTCGTCGTCCATCGCCAAAGCCTGCAGATGGCGAGCGAGCATCTCATCAGCATTGTTGCTGCTGGTGCTGGTGCTGCTGCTTCTCCTAGAGCGGACTATCGGAGCGGTGATGCTCTGACAGTCGTCGCACGCGCAGTGCCGCACCCAGCAACTGTTGCCATGGAGACGGTTTAGGCTGAAAGAAAAAAACGAAATCCATGTTCGTATTTTTCTACTGTGAGTAGCATCATTGGTACCAAATAGTGTTAACAACACGTCATGGAAATTTCTAGAAAACTCTTTAATACGAGTTTACTGTTCCACTATGTCCATCACTAATACGGATTTCGTGTCCGCCACTCAATTTTAACTACTTTAAACTTTAACAGGTATTACTAACAAGTAGCCAAAGAAGCCTGATATGCGTTATTATGTACTAGACAAGTTCTTAAACCAAAATTCTAATAACTAAACATTTATAGCAAACAAGCAAGAGGACACACGTGCCTTTGCGGCTTGATTTAAATCTCCATGACAATATTCGTATTGTGAAATCCATCTTCGCAAGCCGCTAGAATTTTTAGCACATGTTACTTACCAAGCCTTCTTTGCCTGTTCTGGCCAGTCTCCGCAGTGCAGCGTAGCAGCCGCCGTATTACCGTTGATGCCAGCAACGCTGTTGCTAGGGGCAACAATGGCGGCCTTATTGAGATGAAAAACGCCGCCGTTGGTCGGTCGCCGATCAACCAAGAGATCGCCGGCCTCTTGAAAGGTACAATAGTAGTTGCTCATAATTAGGTTTCAAAAGAGTTTAGACTTAAAAATGGATTCAAAATTGCAGCAAGTATTGATCGAATTTACACTGGCTGAGTTTGTCTGATGCTCTGGACTGGTCTCCACACTGATTCTCTCCTCCCGCCGATGGGTCGTCCTAATATACCTTCGTACAGAGTTCTCCCTGAAGGGCGTAGGCGGGGGGTTTGTCAGGGGTTTGGCCAATAGGCGATCAGGCAAACGATCACGCATCGAACGCGTGGGGCCTTTATTTTAAGATGTCTGGACTAGTGAGCTTTTAGAAATTTACTGAACACGTGGCGATCACGCCTTGGCCTAGTGGGCGCTGTCTAAAAATAGAACGCCCAGGAGATTCCCCGCACACCCTGCATGTCTAGAAAAGACGGAAACTGCCATGCTGATCACGCCTCGCGCTCGTGCAGTTCTGTGGTTCTAAAAATAGCTTACAAAACAGGTTTTCGTATTTACTGCTACAGTGTTTTCCACTGGAGAGCACGCGCTGTCAACGCGTGACTGCGTGATTTCCCTCTTGCTACAGTTTGTGCAAAATAGAAAGAGAAAGCATAGAGACCGTGGAAATCTGGCCCAAAGAAAGTCTATACTCTACAATCTACATATCCAGAATTCCGTGCGAGAAGACAGCATGAAAATATTTGTGCAGGCCTGTTTTCTGTCTGTCTGCGGCCTTAGACTACCACACCAGTGACCTTGGGACTGGGAGGATTTCTGTGGCGCTGCTTGAAGCAGTTGCTGACCGCCCCCTATTTTTTAAGAGAACAGAGTTACGGGAACCCTGGAGTTGCTGTCGTACTCTGGAGTTGGGGAGGCTGCAACCACGTGCTTATTATACCCCTGAAATCTGCACAAAACAATTTGTTATCTTGAAAGTTAGGAAGACTTAAATAAATTAGAAACGCAGCACATAGAGACGCTTTATGAATTGCAGACCGAGAGACAATTGCAATTGAATGAATGAATGGACTATAAAACGATACTAAAACAATAAAAGACACGAGGGGTCAAGTAAGACAGATAAGATAGCAAATTTGCAATGAATGGCCAATCGCCCAAACGGAAATACGAGCTCATCTTATAAAGCAACGTCCGCGCCTCATAATTTACTTAGTCTACTTAGTACAAGCTTAAGCCCTTGAATCTTAACTGAGGTTTTTACTCATGATTAGCAGTCGGGATTAGCACAGGACATAAGCTTTTTGTGCGAAGCAGGTAAATGATTCGCTATTTCCGACAATCTTTGACAATGAAACATGCGCAGGAAGTTAGTGGTATTAGTTAGTTAATACAAGGCTGCATTATTTAGATTTTATCTAAGTCAGATTGAGCGCACGCTGAGAACTCTTTCTTGTGATACCTTTCCACCCTGACAACTAAAGTAATTAAGGGGTCAGATTGCGATTCTAAAAATGCTTTAAGTGCATTTCATCAGCGAGGTTGGTGAGAAAATATAAAAGGTACGATTTCAAAGCTTTATATTCAATGGTTATAGGACTTCAGAGGTTCACGACAAATTGTTGTGCTTAAGAAATTGAGTGCAACTTATTTAGTTTACTGGCTACTGGCTATGCTGGCTACTTAAGGGAAGCTGCATTTGTCATCAGCTATTATCTTTCTTTCACTTCTTTAGTTTCGTGAGATTAATTTTTGCTCAGTGGACAAATCCAAACGTATAAAATAGAAATAGCTTCCATTAAACATAAGCATCTATTTCTGTTCAAATTTTCGCAAGCCCCAAAAGCAAATTATAGAGGCTAGCTGGAATGAGAGGCAAAGAGAAAATAGATGCAGAAAGCAGTGAATATAGCACGTTTCAAAAGCGTGATGCTGGACATTTGTAGTGCATTCGTAGACATTTCCACAATGCGCCTATGCAATTTCATATAGTACGTCATGTTAAGCTTGTCCCTATAACTTCGCTTGCAACGCACACAACAATTTTCCCCTCGATTTCTCTCTCTTCCTCATTTGGGTAAATTGGCCGGGGTCATATTAGGACAAGCATTTGTTGCTATGCAGCTATAATTTTTTGGCACCAGAAACATGCTTTGCTATTACGACAAGCTGCTGCTAGATAATAGATCAGACCCGAAGTTTTTTTATCCACTGTCAGCTCACAGTTTTAAAATAACTTTGGTTTTGCGAGATCCGGTTGTGAAATGTTTCATGTAATTTAAGTTTCATCAAAAAATGCTTCGAATTCACTTTCAGGACTGATTCGGTGTTTGAAACGATCGATGCTTTCTACACGTACCGTTAAGACGAATAGTGAAATTTTGAGTTAAGAATATTCTGAGTTTGAGTGAGATACTGCTTTACTTTCGAGGATAAAAGAATCAGGATTAATAAAGTTTTGGTGTTTCGAAACGAAACGATAATTACGGCCTACGGATCTGTGACCGTATCGGGACGATTCAAACTATACGGGTGCATAGTAGCCGAAAATTAACGTATTTTCCATTAAACCGGTTGCAGTAACCAGATAATAGTTCTTAGGCATATCTAGCCAGCCAATTATGCACTACACTTTTCATATGATAGAGTACTTTTTTAAGATGTAAAAGATTTAATCAGTAGCGAGCTATAGAGCTTGGAAACTCCATCACAGTGAATAGAGCAGAGCACACGCCGCCTACACTTGAGTCGCCGCGGTTCGGGTTCTGCTCTGTCTTCTCATCCACTTCTTGTTATCTGTCTATAGTCGAGTATTTTGTGTTATCACGCAACATGCGCGTGACTATAAGCCCTTATAGGGGCACACAAAACAGGAGTCAGCCAATAAACAGCAGCCCCCATTGGCTAAGACTAGAGTAATTAGAGCCACACAATGTTCTCTGGAAATTTCTGGAAGCAGCCGCTCTCTCACTCTTATCTTTTTTAAGCCAATATATCATATAGTTCCCCATTTTTCGAATGTAAAATTTAGTGCATGTGAACGTAAACATGTGTATACACGCTTGAGTGGTATCAGCGCTCTGATTTCACTTCTCACTGTTTAGTGTTGTCAGATTACAGGCAGATACCACACATCAAGTCCTATTAAATTATTTGTCGGACAGTTTTCGAGGTGGTGCAATTTTTGTTAAAACTAATTAATTAAGTTTTTATCTTAGCAACAGATAACAGAATATTTTTAGCTGACATGAACGCAACAGAATTCATAAACCGTAAAATAATTAGAGATTCACCACAGTGTCCAAAGATTTTTAATCCGTGGTTTAATCAGATCAGTTTACAAGAGTCAAAAGTTTCCAATTCCAACTGCACTGTCATTATGATGGACGAATCTTTGAACTTCTATTGTTTTTTTACATCCGTTGGTGAGCACCGCATTGAGAATTAGTTGGAGGGCATTGCCTTGTATAGTTTAAACGTTACAACGCATATGCCTGCAGTTTTAGTAAGTATATATAAGCAGAAGTGGTGTTTACAGAATTAACCAGAAGTAAAGTATGACGTATGAGATTATCTTAGCTACACAGGTTCGATTAGAAATTACTAGTAGCAAATATATAAGTTTACGGAGATCAAGAAATGAAAAAAACGCAGACGCTGTCAGAAATCAAGTCTTAAGACTGATTTATTGCAGCGAAAAAAATTCTGTGACTTTCATACAACGCAACTAAAGTCCGAGGGTAGAAATGCTCAGTTCTGAATACTTAAATTAATTAGCAATGAAACGTCTCGATAGATGGAATTTCCCCGTACTAAACAAAAATAAGCTCACGATGGAAATTTCTTCAACGTAAATGCCATTTGAGCTACGCTTTTTGTGAAGTTTTTTTGAGAGCACATATGATGTGAACTGTCCATAAGTTACACCATAAGTTGTTTATTAAGTGTAATAATCAAATTACACAAATATATCTACACGGTATTAATTACTGTCATAGAAAATAAATATTTTTCTGTTTTTTGTGCAGGTGTTAACCAGACAATTAAGAAACTATAGGAGCAGAATATACCTGCACTGATTTATAAGACATTTTAACTAATAAACACTGCAGAACGGCTGTGGCTTAAAATATTCAGTACTGTGCTCAGTTGAAATATGATCAGAACGAAAATAATGCGTTCAGGCAGAGTTTCCATTTTCTGTCGATGCCAAAGAAGTCGGTTGATGGAAAGTATTTTCTTGAAATTATCACTTTGACGAGAAAGGCCAGCTCACCCCATCTCCTAAGCCCATACCTCTGTTGGAGTCTCATATTGAGCAGAAAAAAAAATTTCTATAACAGCCAATCCACTCTGATCCAAAACATACTACTCGTGTCCAAGAGTTAGTAGCATTTGAAGAAATTTATCGGAATAGCCACCGGACTCCTGGTACAGAAACCAGATGCTCCAACCCCAGCGAAAGGCGACGTTTCTCCTCTAACTCACGTCAAGCCGCCAGTGGTAGCAAACAGCGCTGATGGACGCGCTTGCTTCTAGCGGGCCATCGCGCCGTACTCCTAGTTACATGCATAATGCGTTCAGCACCCAGATATTGTATGCCGTTTTTTTACCATCCTCCAATGCAAGCCTGCTTAATGCGAAGATTAAGCAACAGTCTGACTACAAATGCGCACGTAAGCTTGCACTGCAAGAGTCTAGCAAGTAGGAGCAAAACATCATAAATCAAAGCCAGGAGACGTCAAAGACAAAAAATGTTCTATTGGTAATTTTAATTTGAATTCGATGATGAAAAAAGTGGGTGCTTCAATAGAATAATATTTTGAATCATAAAAAAACTACAGCACCAATCGAGCTCACAAAATCAGCATTTTCGATTAAAAAAACAAGAGTGGAATCAACTATGTTGGGTTTAGTAAAAAAAGTAAAATTTACTGGTAAAGTTGTAACTAACCTATGCGAAATTTAATGATCAAATAAAGCAAACAGTTAGCGAAAAATATATACAAAATAGCACTTATCATACTACTAGAAAATTTGGACAACAGTAGCTCAAATCGCATATTGCAACTAAAACAAGCTTGGCATGCGCGCTTAAATTCTATCTGGCTTGTTCGCACTGAGCCTTTTGATTCAATTGGTGGGGCCGCCACCCGGCTGCAGGCCTTCGTCGCGAACCTCTTTTAAAAATTTGATCAACGGCTGGCCGCCTGTGCCCAGTTCGGCCAGGCTGGCGAAATCGGTGCGCACCCGACCGGCTGGTGCCACGACGTAACGCGACACCAGGCCGATGTGGCGCTTGCGGAAGCCGGCCAGAACGTCGATGGCGCGACTGTGGGAGGCGCGCAAACGCGAATCTGGGCCAGCGTCGGCTAACAGCTGGGGTACGCGAGTTTCCTTGGCGAGATCGCTCAGCAACTGACTGTTGAGGAGGAACACGGATGAGAATCAGGAAGTGCTTAGATTCATCAGAAAACACGATATTTAAGTCCCAAGCTAGTGTCCCAAGACCATTTTTAACACTGGGGAAAGACCAGGGGGTATTTTAAATATCAACTGCCTACTTCACTCCATAGTTCACTCTTCACTCCATAGCCTAGGGAGATTCAGAAAAAAGAAAAAACGTGACTATTCGAAATACCGCCGTAGCCTTCTCCATCATTAACTAACCGATGCCTGGGATGCATGTAGTTAACCATGTCGGCCATGAAGGCAGACTCGTGCCGGATGCCCATCATGGCGTCCACGGACTGCAGGATTGCCGACTGAGCGGCGCTGCCGCCGCTCAAGCGCAACGGCGTCGTCTCGAAGCTGCAGCCCTGTGAGTTGATTGAGACTTCAGTATTGCGTCTGAGACTGGGATCCCTTCAGAGGAGTGTCACTGAAGGTTCTGATGAGGGTCCCTTAAGTTTCTCAGTAGGGTTCCTGCAGGTTCTGAGGGGTGCGCTGAAAGTTTTAAGGAGGGTTACTGAAGGTTCTGAGGGGGTCACTGAAGGTTCTGAGGGGGTCACTGAAGGTTCTGAGGGGGTCACTGAAGGTTCTGAGGTGGTCACTGAAGGTTCTGATGAGGGTCATTTAAGGTTCTGAGGAGTTTTGAGGAGGGTCACTGAAGGTTCTGAAGAGGGTTACTGGTGGTTCTGAGGAGGGTCACTGAAGGTTCTGAAGAGGGTTACTGGTGGTTCTGAGGAGGGTTACTGAAGGTTCTGAGGAGTTTTGAGGAGGGTCACTGAAGGTCCTGAAGAGGGTTACTGGTGGTTCTGAGGAGGGTTACTGAAGGTTCTGAGGAGGATCACTGGTGGATCTGAGGAGTGGGTAGCTGTGGGTCACTGAGACTCTATTAACTGGTTTTACCTCAAAGACCAGACCCTCATGTCCGCTGAAGTAGGGCCGGACATCCCTATAGAACTCGTCGGGATTGAGCAGTCGACTGAAGTCGTCGAACCGTTTAGTCATGCCGGCCAGGCAGTCGCTGAGTCCGTCCAGGAGGCCGGCCACTTCGTCCGGACAGCGGGACTCGGCGCAGCGCAGAAGCAGCGGCGCAGCTTTGGCAAAGTCCAACTCGAAGGCGCTGGTGATGAGCATGAAGGCGTTAAATGCCGGTGACGGCCCAGGCTGGCAGAGTAGGCGGAGATCTTCAACTCTGCCCGACCAGACCGCGACGCCAGTAGAGTTGTCGCGGGGCAGTTCGCAATTGGCCAGAGCCATTGTGGCGTGACTGATAGTTGGCTGCAGGCCGAGACTGGTGGACACGCAGTGCAGAGGTCTGGCCAGCTGGGGTGGCAGTCGGTCTGGCGCCTTGGACTCGCCCCGGTGCCAGAGGTAAGCCGCTGCGGAGCAGGTGAGGCACAGGTGCAGGCGGCAGCGAGTTTCCAAGCTCCAGGCGGTGGACATTTCATTTAAAGCCTCGTCCGTTGGAACAGCCAGATCGGAGATGGCCCACGCAAAGTCGCACCAGGCATTCTCAGTATCTGGCTGGGACAGTAGGGGCACGATAGAGCTGGCTAGCTTGTCATAGGCTTGCCAATCGGTAGGCAGCTTTGAGCAGGCATGCTCAAGCAGGAATCCAGTCCTACTGCTGATCTGATACTCTTCAAGTGTTCTCATTTGCTTTCAACTTGTAGTGCTTAGTGCTGCAATCAATTTAATTTCAATTTCAATTTTAATTCATTATAATTATAATGGCCCAGAGAAAGGACTTATTATTTTTAACTGTCTCAAGAATTCATCTTGGTGAGTCTGATGCAAGCTGAAATTCAATGCTGCATATATTGCAATATTTGCTTATCAGAATCAATCATACGAGAAATTAGAATAGAACTCGTAGAATTCTAAACTCTCGTATATGGAAGTGAAGGCCTTTGGGAGCTTTACATAACCGGGCCAACATGAAAATACACAAATGGATGATTCCGAATGAAAAAAACTTTTAAAGCTAGGTTAACTAGGTAGTACCTTAAGGTTTAATTAAATCTACAGGCTTATAATTTTGCCATCTATTACTATATTTACTAACTCTTAGTTGCTGGATAAATGGGTGTTATTATTGAAGGCAGCAATAAACTCACGAAGCTAATAAACTCCTAGCCGACGAGTTAACTGGCTGGCTTAATAGCTGCCGAGTCCAGTTCTTAGCAGAAGATGTAAAATAGGATGCTGACGCTCACACTGCGTTCGGAACCGCAGGTGCGGTAGATGCTCGAATATCAGTGAGCATGCTGACTCGAACAGGATGTGCCGATGTCGTGAATTTAGAAACCTGTCATTGCTCTGAAGCCTTGGAATTATCTTCCAGGCTTCGTTGCAGATGGAAAATGCTAGGTCAGACGGTTCTGTCAAGCCACGGCGATTGATCTGTCGCAGGAACGTGAAAGGGTCCAAGCTCTCTGCTTGTGAATCGGAAGCAGCAACCAGCAACTCGGCACAAGATGGACAGTCCTTTTGCGCGGCCATGGACTTTGTAAACTTTCCCGCGACGTAAAATGCTACTGCGTCATCAGCAGCGCTTATTTCATCGTCTTGATTCTGTTCGCCCACTCAAGTTGAGTTGGCTCATCATGGGCATTGAATTTCCTCACCATCGATTAAGCAAAGTGTTGCTTGACTTGTTTTCAACAGGATTACAAAATCAGCGGGCATCAAGTTGCTTTCTACCTGCACCTAAATGTCAGTCAGTGAGCTGATCCCGTCAGATGTTAGAAAGTCCTGCGCTGCATGGCCATCCGTTTTTTGATTGGCTTCCAGCCTTTTCTCGGCTGTGGCGGAAATTCCTCGTGATTTAGTAACAGGCGGCAGCAGACGTTCAGGAAGCTCCGGGAAAACGGAGGGAACTGCTCTCCTTTGAAGTATTCTGCTCCGTAGCAGCTGACCCTCTCAATCACGCTTGTGAGTCCTGTCAATTAGATTAGAGTCCTGTCAAACACAAACGAAGTCTGCATCGGTAGAGTGCTTCAAGCAGAGACGAGACTCCTTGGTGGGAATATAGACCTCACGCCGATTGCGTCGCAATCATTCTTTTGGTGTAGCTCTGGTTGTTGCAGTGGAAATTCATGGAATGAAACTCTGGCGTCCAATGTACTGGCAGACGATGCAGATGAATCTTTGCTGGGATAGCCAGAACGACAGACAAGAACCTGTGTCTTGATTCTTATATCTTGTCATTATGACCAAGACCTTTGCACAAAGAACTGTACATCCCTCCTCCCATGCCACCCTTCCGTTCACAGAATATAATTTTAGTACACTCAGCATATACAAACCCATGGCCCTAATCTCAACTGAGGATGTCAATTTTGAAAACCTCATTTGTGCACAGCTCACATTCATTGAGGCAAACGTTTCTTCCACTGTCCCTTTAAAGAAAGCGTTTTAAAGTCTAATGCACATATGTACTCGTACAGCTCTATTATCACTGGTTACTCAATCCTCTACAGTCTGCTCCATACCCCTCTCGACCCGGCCGGGGTGTGGGAAAAACAGTTGGTTATATAAATTTTTCAGTCATCTAAAAAGCCTTCACTTCCATATAATCTAGAATTTTATAATCTTGAATCAATTATTTATAGCTATAAATAATCATACACATCACAATTGAACTATTTTTTATGTTTTCGACTAATAGTTGAGAAGAACAAAAACAGGAAAGTTTTTTCTAGTTTTTTATTTAAAATTTATAAGATTAAAGGGAAAAAAGATTACTAAGCTATGCTAAAAATTGTTACTGTATTTGAAAATATTGACATTGTATAGTACATCCCGATTGTTTAAGTTACACAATGCACCGAAGTTTAGTTATTTTTTTACCTTCTTGTAAAAATTAACTTGCAATGTCCATACTTTATCAATAAATGTATGCTGCAGATTTTCTTATCATGCACAAAAATAATATTTTCCAAGCAATAAAAAACTCCCGAACCCTACTTTATCCTAACCATAACGCTACCAATATTTTAAATTCAAATAAATTGTTAAGATATTTTTTCCCGTAGTGGATTAAATCGGATTGAATATATTTTAAACGGTCTTAATAGTCGGGTGTGTATAAAGCCAGGGCTCGGCTGGAGGTCAGTGGCATTAAAACAAAGTTTAAAGAATAGTCGGGCAGATAAGTCGAAACATGAAGAATAAAAGAAATTCATATGCGTGTATAAATTATGATTGTTTTTATAAATTTTTTATTTATCTTTACATCACGAAGTTAGTTACATATATTTTTTTTAATTTCCTTTTTACCGGCGGTAATTACGTCAAATATTAAGTCATATATTAATATTAATAAATTTAAGTCAAATAGAGGCTATTCGAATTTTAAAACGGCGAAAGCTTTCGTATAAATATATTATCGTAGGGGCTTATAAACCGCTCATAAGCCCGTTATAAGCCGAAGTTTATTTTGAACGACCAGACCAAGTTATATTATAAGTAACATCGCTGCTTGAAGCAGTTAGTGGCGAATAAGAGTTACATCAAGATCTAGTTGAAAAGTAGTTTTTCATTTGTGGCGAACGAGTTAAAAAAAAGTGGGTTTATAGCGCGTCGCTAGTGAAACGGGAGTGTAATCTTATCTAATCTTTCGCTTCCGCTTGAAATAATACGAAAGAGCCTTAGCAATACCAATGCTCAATTGTACACGCAATATTTTCTCAATATGCCTTTTCGTAATTCAATATCGAGAATCTCATTGCAAAACGATATTCTCAAAATTATATATTATAAAATACAAAATGAAAAGAATTAAAAAATAAATGCCTTGATCAAGCCTTGTTTTGCAATAGCATGGTGTTAAATTCTAGCAATTTTCGCAGTCTATAACTTCAACTGTGTATCTTAAAGATTTAAACTTAAAATGCAGCTGAAAGTAAAGTGTTAAAGCAGTTATAGTGACGTCCAGCTCGTTAATTTCCGAGCCATATTAACATATTGAGGTTTGCAAATAATAATTTATTACCAAAGCAAATGTTTTTTTTTGTTATAACTTTGCTGACCTATCCAATCAGAATAAATTCCATCGACGCATATGTCAAAGATCCTAAAATTTTTTTTCAGTTTTTCTAAACATATCGGATACCTTTTCCGTGATAAATTCAGACAGCATACGCTAATAAGTACGAGTATAAAAAGTTCAATTATTTAGAGAAATGGTTAGAAGTTATATAAAAAACATCTATTGGTGTTGTTAGACCATTGCAGTTGGTCAGTGTAAAACTTTGATCGAAAACACTCTCGGACAAAAATGTATTGCCGACAGATTCGAACCAAAATGTCGTGTACGCGTCCTAGACGATCAAGCGTCTTAGACAAAAGGCCATCGGAAATTAACGAGTTGGACGTCACTATAACTGCTTTAACACTTTACTTTCAGCTGCATTTTAAGTTTAAATCTTTAAGATACACAGTTGAAGTTATAGACTGCGAAAATTGCTAGAATTTAACACCATGCTATTGCAAAACAAGGCTTGATCAAGGCATTTATTTTTTAATTCTTTTTATTTTGTATTTTATAATATGTAATTTTGAGAATATCGTTTTGCAACTTTGCAAGTTTGCAACTTTTCAACTAGATCTTGATGTAACTCTTATTCGCCACTAATTGCTTCAAGCAGCGATGTTACTTATAACTTGGTCTGGTCGTTCAAAATAAACTTCCGCTTATAACGGGTTTATGAGCGGTTTATAAGCCCCTACGATAATATATTTATACGACAGCTTTCGCCGTTTTAAAATTCGAATATAGCCTCTATTGGACTTAATATTAATATTAATATTAATACTAACTTCGTTTTAAATATTAACGGTATATTATATTATTATATACCTTGATTGATACCTATTATACCTATTATATCTTGATACCTATATCTTGATACCTTGATACCTATTATATACCTTTATATACCTTGAATAATATGACTGATTATTTGACGTAATTACGGCCGGAAAAAAGGAAATAAAAAAATTCTATGTAACTAACTTCGTGATGTAAAGATAAATAAAAAATTTATAAAAACAATCATAATTTATACACGCATATGAATTTCTTTTATTCTTCATGTTTCGACTTATCTGCCCGACTATTCTTTAAACTTTGTTTTAATGCCACTGACCTCCAGCCGAGCCCTGGCTTTATACACACCCTTAATAGTCTAGTCAATA
The DNA here is from genome assembly GCA_950097015.1 of Macrostomum hystrix. Taxonomy (NCBI): domain Eukaryota; kingdom Metazoa; phylum Platyhelminthes; family Macrostomidae; genus Macrostomum; species Macrostomum hystrix. Next base: position 1,886,315 of record CATNEN010000008.1, read on the forward strand.
TGCCCTACCTTTCTTGGAAGCCGTTTCTTTTAAAAGCGCGCGGTGGGTAAGCAGTTAAAACAAGTAAAACAAAAGATTATCGTTGTAAATTTGAGATATTTTTTATGCTTTTGCAGACAATCAGCCATTGCGTTTTTTACAATAGCTCATTTCCGTTCATACTACTCAGAATTTAATATAGTTAATGGATTTCATGCTTAATTCCGAGACCCTGACATCCAGTAAAGCGTTTTACAGATTTCTCTCTTTCTGTAAGAGAGAGTAAAAGTTCTGTAAAAGGATCATTAACCTTTTGAGAAGTCATAATGCTAAAATGGTGTCATGTTTCGACATTAATTTAACCTGAATTATCAATTAATCGAAGAAATAACGAATAATCTGTCACCTTAAACTGCGCAAAACTTGAGTGAGCTGTTAAAACCCCGAGCTTGATCAGTTGTTATATTTAAATATTCCACAAGCTTCAAAATGACTCTATACGATGACAGATAGAATTCTTCTAAGTTTCAAATGAAAAATGCAGCAAAAACTTGACTAATTATGTGACAGAAAACATTTGGAAAATATCTCCAGGTATGAGCCGTTTATAGTATGAGCACCTCCACTCTATCATTTATCCATGCTATTCCAAAGTAGTTGAAATTGTCGCAGAGACTCTAACGGATACATCGGCTTGCCATGGTACCGCTTGGAGATACACTCCATGGAGAGACAGATTGCTTCGTGCACCACCTGTGGCTTCAGGGACTTCAGAAGGCTCGTACTGGTTGCCATGCCTGGATAGCAGTTGATCTCTATTAACCACACCTTGAATAATTTGTATCAGTAAGGAGCCTGTTTAATAAAGTTACAGTGTATCAACCTCTATATAATTCTAGAACATTTTCTAGATCCAAACTAACTCTGTAAAGCGCTTTTACTCCTAATAGAAGCAATGTGTGTTATCACTCAGCAAAGTTTCTTAGGCCCTAAAAGCTTGTCGTTTCTATGACGGCGCTCACCCTGCCGTTCGTATCCAGCATGAAGTCGCAGCCTAAGAACTCGAAGCAGCCGCCAATGCGGGAAACCTTCGAGTAGGCGGCCCGGCTGACAATGCCCAGAATGGCTCGCATGCTGGGGTGCACCCGACGGAACAAAAAGTCAAAATCAAAACCCGTAGATTGGCATCTAGAATTTAAATAATCGTTCATCTGGGCCGGAGTCCAAGTCGATTCGTTGCCTCGTTTCGGCCACTCGTCTATCGACTTGGCAATCGACTGGTTGGTGAGGTGCACCGCGATATCCTCAGTTTCCTCAGTGTAGGGCCTCAGCGACAGTCTGACAAAGCCTGGGTGATAGAAGGCCATTAGTTGACCTCGCTCCGGACAAACCAGCAGGAGGTAAACCCTTAGATCGCTCTTGCGTCCGTCCAGGGTCATCGGATTGCGAATGTACTCCTGAATGATGAGGTTGGGCAGGCGTTCAGCCAGTTGCAATAGCTGCTCCCGACTACGCACCAGGCAGATGCCCTTGCCGCAGTTCTCCGACAATGGCTTAGCGATCCAGATGCTGTCACGCTTGAAGAAAGTTTCCGCAATGTGAGTCAACTCCTCGTGTGTGAGGTCGAACAGTGTCTTGGGCAGGTAGGCGTCCGAATTGTAGGCTCGTATATCGTCCGGGAAACAAAGATGGTTTGGGACATTTTCTTTATCGGCCGAATTCATGACCGCTTGCTCGTACTGGCGGATAATGGTCTGTAATGCTTTCTTGTTGTGCAAGCAGATACTGTTGGGCAATGTGCTCACAAAGTGCAGGCCGGTGAGGTTGGCTGTGTTACGCCACTCGTTGATGGACTTGGCTGTGTAAGCGTGGCACCAGAAGAAGCTTGGATGGCATGAAAGCTGGTTGCGATAGTTAGATATGTGCGACCAGCCGAGATGATTAAAAACCTCTTGAACCCTGGGCACAGAAGTGAAAACAAGTGGTGGTCTGACAGCCAAAACACATCACCCATCTCCCATCTCAGAGCAACCATCTCTGAGCACCCATCTCCCATCTCAGAGCACCCATCTCTCATCTCAGAGCAACCATCTCCCATCTCAGAGCACCCATCTCCCATCTCAGAGCACCCATCTCCCATCTCAGAGCAACCATCTCCCATCTCAGAGCACCCATCTCCCATCTCAGAGCACCCATCTCCCATCTCAGAGCAACCATCTCCCATCTCAGAGCAACCATCTCCCATCTCAGAGCACCCATCTCCCATCTCAGAGCACCCATCTCCCATCTCAGAGCAACCATCTCCCATCTCAGAGCACCCATCTCCCATCTCAGAGCACCCATCTCCCATCTCAGAGCACCCATCTCCCATCTCAGAGCACCCATCTCACATCTCAGAGCACCCATTTCCCATCTCAGAGCACCCATCTCCCATCTCAGAGCACCCATTTCCCATCTCAGAGCACCCATCTCCCATCTCAGAGCAACCATCTCCCATCTCAGAGCAACCATCTCCCATCTCAGAGCAACCATCCCAGAGCACCCATCTCCCATCTCAGAGCACCCATCTCCCATCTCAGAGCACCCATCTCCCATCTCAGAGCAACCATCTCCCATCTCAGAGCACCCATCTCCGATCTCAGAGCACCCATCTCCGATCTCAGAGCACCCATCTCCCATCTCAGAGCAACCATCTCCCATCTCAGAGCACCCATGACAATAAAACACTATTCAGAGCACAATGACAACAGACTTACATAGATTTCCCATCCGGATAGGTGAGGGAACAGTAGCCCATGTCAGATATGATTTCACTGCTAAACATCTTGGCAACCCAATTTTTTAGCGGATAATTGCCGGTGGGCGAGACATTGTCCGGATAAGACGAGTTGACGGCAGCCATTTGAACGCCTAGACGAGGCAAGGTAAGTTGTTGTTGCAGTAACTTATTGTTTTTTATGTTTTCAGGTTGCTGTTGCTGCTGCTGCTGCTGCTGCTGCTGCTGCTGTTGCTGCTGTTGTTGCTGCTGCTGCTGCTGCTTCTGCTTTTCAGCGCTTATTAGAGTTCCAACGGTGCTGCTCGTAGTGCAAGACATGCTTAAGTTTAAGATTTTTTAAGAAAACAGAAACAAAAATACGCCCTGAAGCTCTGCAGCATTGTGCTATATCAAGTGATTTCTAGTCAAGTGATTGCTTCGCTTGGCCGGTTGTGACTTGCCATAGACTATGCTCGTTACCCGACGGAAGTGCTGCTCACAGCATGTCCCAGGCTGCACCTGCCTCTTGCTCAGAGTACCGTGTCAGATGCGTGTCTCTTCCTCTTTTTATTGTGGTATTATTAATAAACTAGCTGTAGATGATGAGATGAGATGAGACGCGAGATGAGCACTGCTGAAGATTTGAGCACATCCTGGATTTGTGCGCGCGGCCTTTGCAGCCTACGGAAGAGGGAGACTGAGCAGGGTGGGGCGGTGTCAGAAATTTGCAGTAAAATGGCTTGCTGACTTGAGAAGCAAGCAGACCTGATAGTGAGTAGTAACAAAATGTCTGGCCAAAAGGGCCAACGAAGGATCAGCAGTGCCAGTCCGTGGCAACGGCCCGGCAGCTCAGGTCGCTGCTCATCCTTGGGATTCGCTGCGCAGGACACCAGGTACTATTCGGTAAGACTGTTGTTTGAGAACTGCTCAAAAAGGTGCTGAAATCAGCGTTGCTAAGACAGTTGCTGCTGTCGTGCTGTTAAAATGACAACAGACTCTGACACCAAGAGAGCATTTGGCTGACAGACACCAAAAATGGCTGGGGCGTTTACGAAGCTGGTTAATAACCAGTAATAAAGCACCACTGGTTGCCTATAAATTACCAGTGTTGATTTACGAAGCACTGGTAAAATCAGTGCTTCGTAGCTTCGTAGCACTAAAAATAGGCGCTGCTAGTGAAACCACCAAAGCGTAAGGAATGAAACACGTCCCTATATAAGGCCATATTTGGAAGTTGTGACATTTATCTGAGGTCGTCCATGGTTGGTAAATAAACATTGCTTTGTAAAATAGAGATAAAAATAGCAGTGGTCTGTCGCGGTTCGCTGGTAATTTACAGGGTTAAATCAGAATGTCATATTTATTAGATTCTTTCAATCGATTTCGCCCTCATGCAGACCCCGGCTGGCGGATCAAGCAGAGCTCAAAGTGCGGACTCGCACAGCTGTGGTGGCGTCAAATTTTCCAGCCTCAATGTTGACTGGGAATGGACTCGCTACCTGCAGCGCCAGGTAAGCTGAAGCAAATCTACACAAATCTACAAGCATTTGTACACAGTGACACGAGCGGATTTTTATTTCAGGAAATCAATCTCGCCAATAAAGAAGTCATCAAAAAGAGAACACTGGTTGTCACTGGCCCAGCTAATAAGCGGATTGTGTCGCAATCGAAACACGCTCACAGACTGGTAAATAAGTGCTTAATTGAAGTCAGTCCTATTTTAGCAGTCCTTAATAAAGTTAATTCCGTGCCTTATTACAATAACGGTGCATTGCTAGGCCTGCTGCAGCTCGGGCCATTGTCCTACCTGTTCGAATGCGATGCACGGCTCCGATTGGTCCAGACAGATTGCACTTCTCAGGTGAGATCGGGGGGAAAAACACGTTGAAGCTACTGTTAGTAGGCCATGTTTTAATACAGAGAAATTATGGTCAGAGTTTTCGGACTTCTGACTGACACCTGTGGCAGGAACTTCTATCTATCTATCAAAGTATTGTTTTTTTATCAATAGACAGAGTTCTCAAAGACTCGGATAAAGACATAAACGTACTCCCATTCAGCTTACACGACTCGGCTCTGCAGCGTCGGGCAGCTGAACGTCGTCGACGAGCTGACCTCGCCAAGCAGCTGTTGGACAGTAGATCGGCACTCGCCCAGGTGGACGCCGCACTTCAGCAGGCTGGGCAGCTCTGCCGTCCTGAGCAGCTGGCGCCGCTGCTGTCAACGGCGACATCGGCTTCGGCAAGCGTCGTTGCATCATCGATCCAGCTGACAACGAAGAACACAACGACAACAACGCTTGAGTGTCCGATTGTAGCCAAGACGTTTGGACGGGCGCGGCGGTTTGTGCCGGGCGCAGGACCTACTCCTAGGGGTGCGATAGTTATTTGAAATAGGCCTTTCATCTACTTATAGTAGTATCAATACTACTTATGACTGACTGACTGACTGACTGATGGACATTGCGGATGTGCGGGAGTTAGCTGTAATAGTTGCAGTAGAAAATATTATTATTGAATCAGCTTGGCCTGTCTAAGCAGACGAACTACTCATGGGGCAGACACGAGCAGGAAGGGATTAGGATCTAAAACTAAGTAGAGTAAAGTCACTGTGAGCTTAAATTTTTCATGACGTCATAGGGTTCGCGATGAGGACCGTGATGAATGCAGGGGCGAAATTCCTATGGGATTACTATTATAGATTCATGCTGTATAAATGTATCAAGTCATGTCTACAATAATCTACGCCGTATGCTAAAGTATTTGAGCAGTGTAACATAAAAACATTTCTCCAATCATTGTGCGGGTGCAATCTCTAGTTTGGACCGCGAAATTCGAAGAGGCAAATGCTTCTAGATTACGTGATTAAGGGATTCTGGGATTCTGGGATTCTGGAGTTCTGGGATTCTGGGATTTTAGGATTCTGGGATTTTAGGATTCTATGATTTTAGGATTCTGGGATTTTAGGATTCTGGGATTTTAGGATTCTGGGATTTTAGGATTCTGGGATCTTTGGATTCTGGGATTTTTAGATTCTGGGAGTTAGGGATTCTGGATTACTAATTCGATTATTGTTAACTCAGCCTCAAAAATTTATCAGAGCAAACTCAACCGATTTTTTTAAAAGTGCAGGTCAGCAAACAGCGTTGAGTCAGTCGGCTTCCGTAGCTCATGAGACCTCAGCTCCTGGCAAAACAATTCGGCACATTAATGATGCAAGTTGCCATCGAAATGCTCATTCCTTTGGAATTTACTATGCCTTCGAATTCAATCTATTAACTATTAGTGAAACCATCAACTAACAGTTCCTGTGAGACCTGTTACACGCTCCGGGTTAATATTTTGTTGTAACATCCTCTGTCTAACAGTTTGTAAGAATCCTGTAACACCCTCTGTCTAACAGTTTGTAAGAATCCTGTAACACCCTCTGTCTAACAGTTTGTAAGAATCCTGTAACATCTTCTGATAGCAGATTGTAAGAATCCTGTAACATCCTCTGTCTAACAGTTTGTAAGAATCCTGTAACAACAGCATCTTCTCTGGCTGTGATTTTACTCTAAAATAAAATTTTCTTTAATTCAGGAAGTCGAAGTTTTTCATTTTAATTCATTGTTTCAGATATCGCTGAGGGAATTTTATTTCAAGGGGATGGGATGATTTTTTAGTTTTGCCGCCCGATTTCCTCTCTACGAAATGGCCGAACCCGCTATTTTATGATGCCGCCAGATCTTCAGGATTCCGTACGAGAACTCGGCGAGCCGAATGACAACCGAGGAGACCGGTGAGAGCCACGGTCTGCAGGGCCTTGTGTGCTTCATTCTGAGACAATTTTTGATTGGTTGGCTGGTTGGTTAGGGATCGAAACTAAACCGACCTGGCAGGGGATGCACGCGACCAGACCAGATTCCATGCGGCTCGAGTCGCTAAGCCATTTTCAATTGATTATGAGAATACGAGGAAGATTCCAGCAGATTTCAGGGGAAGTTGAAATCCTGCGCGCGATGCGATCGGGTGAATAGGGGAGAAAAGAGGGCTGGAGTGGCAGAGAGAGAGAGAGAGTGGAGGGGAGCGCCAAGTGATGAGAGAGGGGGTGGAGCAGAAGGGGATAGAGTAGAGCATCGGCCCAGCCAATGAAGCCTGGCTATGAGCTGAGCTGTGAGTACGATAATTAACTTCTCTTTTGCCTTCTAGACCAAAAAACTGTAGAGAGGTGGGGATTCTGCTAGGCAGCAAAGCTCTTGTTCCACAGACTGGCTTCAATTCTGAAAGGTAGTGTCCCACAATTCAATATTCCAAGAGTCAGCAGCCGTACTAATGGATCAGCAGTCTGGAAATCCGGTCGATGCTACAAATCCATCATCGACTGTCGTGAAAAAGGGCCCCAAGCAGCAGCAGCAGCTACGAGCCGCTGAAGAGACATTCGAGCAGCAGCAGCAGCCGCCGCAGGTCCTACGTCGGCGGGCTGGTCGAGCCGGCGGAATCGTCGGCGGAGGCGACTTCGACGACAAGCCATCGACGCAGCAGCAGCCGATGTCGGTGACTGGGCGACAGGCTCAGCTGATCAGGCGGATGTCCACAATCGAGATGGTGGTGCACAATGAGGACGGCGAGACAGAGGAGGTGGAAATCGACGTGGCGGAGGCGGAGGCGGAGGGCGGTGAGTACACGTCGCCAGTTGTGGCCGGGAGATGAAGATCGGGACACCGGGTGTTTGAGAACTTTTGTAATTCTCTGGCAGGAGATTCAGGGCCAACAATGAGAAAGTCAGGGCAGATGTACACACCTGTGTGAGTGAGTGCCTGCGTACAGTATCTGTGTGCGTGTGTGCTCAGGAGTCAGCGGAATGAGCAGAAACGCTTCTAGCTGGCTCTGTGGGTCTTACTGTCACAAAATCATGTGCAATCCTGATGAATATTATCACAATTGTTATTATTATTCTCAAATTTCAGGTGTCAGGGATTCCGTGATTTTGGGATTCCAGGATTTAGTGTTGCGTGCCTATGTGGCCGATTTCAGTTTTCAGTTGACTAACTCCTGAGATCTGCGTCCACAAAGCCATGCATCTAATAATCTCCCTGCTTTGTTCCCGCTGCTTCTGCATATCTTTTCAGCTTCTCCAAGGCAAGCAGCTGAATGGGATCAATTGCAGCTAGCGGCTCAGAGGCGGTTAGAAACAGGATATGGGGAGCTATGATGAGGGGAAGATGGGATCAAGATGAAAGGTGGCTAGAGGGCGGGGGGCCAGAGACGGCGAGGCAGTCGAAATTCACTCGGAAACGCTCGGAGATCAGCTTGTGAATGCGTAGAGCAGAGAAAAAATGTGAAAAGAAGGTATACAGGTTCACATTTGCTCAGACCATCAGCCTAGCTCTCCGAGTTCTTTGGCTAATTATGTCGCGTCTAGTGCACGGCTGACAGACCCTCAAAGAGTCTTTGAGCCGGGCGCAAAATTTCAGCGCTAAATTGCACTCCACGACTCGCCATCCGCTGGTCAAAGACACTTTTTAAGACCAAGAGAAATAATTAGAAACTGTCTCTTTGATAGTACTAGAATGTCAGCGTGGGGGCTCCCGACACTCGGCGCGGATAAAGGGAGCGCTGGGGTACAAGAATGTCAGCGTGGGGGCTCCCGACACTCGGCGGATGAAGGGAGAGCCAATGTTCAAGCTTTCAATTCGATTGAGAAACTTAAACTCAGAATATTCAAAGGACTTTAATTAAAGTACTTTAATAGTTGAAGTCAATAAAATTGCATGATAAATGCAATGACAGTTTGTTTTGTAAAGCGAACCAGCTAGGATAAATGAGCAAATGATGACGCATTAGATGATGCATTTCTCATCAGCCTCTCAGATGATGCATCAGCTGGGTTTGTGCCAGCTGCGGCACGAGAGTTCAACAAGCTTTGAGAATCGTTAAAAAAGTCGCAATCGTCCCTGTTTAGACCCACTGTATTTCTATACTCGCGATAACATACCGGCGCAGGTGCTGAGCAATGGTGTCAAAATGAGGCAGGGAACACGAAATAGGGGATCATAAACGACTCATACCAATGACATCACTGAGCCAAGAAAGCTTTGGAGTTCCCACTGTCTGATTTGTTTGTCGGACTTTGATTTGAACTTCGATTTTAAGGTTCATCAGTGAGGCTTCATGACCTGTGTAGCTTTATAAGTAAGCCCCATTGTCGCTATTGCATTAAAGTAAGGCTCCGAGTGGGATGGAGAAATGTGCGCGAAAATCTATTGTGGTTCAGGCAAATTCATCTGGTCTGCCAGATTGATTATTGGCCGAGAATATTGAGCTTAGAAAGATTTGGCATCTCTTGTGCTGCAGCTACCTGAGCAGTACGAGTGTAAAGATTTTCGCGAATAAACGAGATTTTGGACACAGCATACAGATGAGGATTAGGAACAGATAAGACAGGATGAAATTCTGTGCAGATTTAATTTCGAACGACACTTCCACAGTTCTGAATGATTAATTAAAACAGTTTTTTTCCACTGCCTGCATGCGGCTTCAGTGGAGCAGGCTTAGATAAGATTCTGTTCGTTTCTCTTTTAGCTCAGGACGAGCTGGCCTTGTCTCCAAGGAGAAGCAAAACAAAACGAATCAGCACAAAGAACTCGCATAGAATTCAAATCGATTTCGATTTTGAAAATTGATTATGCTCGGGTGGAGGGTGGTATTTTATTGATGGTTTTCTAAAGAAGTCAATCCTCCATTTCGATTCACCATACAAGCATCAAGCAAGCATCACGTGACAGCTATCAGCCAATAGAAAGCCGGGTGATTCCCAAGGTCGTCATCAAGAAGTAACTTATGTCATTGAAGTGATTAAACAAATAATGCGAGAATGTTGCCAGCCTTAAAATCGATATTTCTATTGTTCCAATCCTCCTCCGCAATTCCTCCCCAGCCGGCATGCCGCAGCGTTCTGGATCCAGCATCTCGGACCGCATCAATCGCCGACGAAACTCGGAGCTCGCTGCCGACATCATCCGCCTCTCAGCTGCGCACCGGCGGCGCGAGTTTGTCCAGCTGTTGAACGAGCATCGCGCCATTGTGCGCGACCTGCAGACGCACAGCTCCGGAGTCGGCGGACGGCGCTCGAACCAGCGACCTCCGAAGCTGGTTGGCACCATTCATGAGAGCAGTGTGGACAAGGAGAAGGACCATTTTTGAAGCAAAACTGATTTTGTTTTTTAACAATATATCCGTTTAAGTTTATGTTGTTTCTTAATTCAATAAATCGAAAAACTTTTTTCTGGTTCCTACGCACGAAATGCGTCTAAAAGTACATTTTTGCACAAAACAGTGTTTCACAAAAACTAGCTTGGAAGAGACTAATGCAATACTTTCACTAGTTACTTCATAGAAAATATAAAGTAACATTTTCCAAGCAGGTAGTTTCTTGAATAGCTCTTGTATTTTCTATCGAATGCTTGAATCCAAGTGCCGATTTAAGGTAGGTCCTGTGTGAGCGTATGGCTGTGTACAGTATCTGTATGCGAGTGCGCTCCGGAGTCAGCGAAATGGGCAGAACTGGCTCCTCGCAGGCTGCGGGTCTATTGTCACCCAATTTAGCCATTTTTATAATCTGGATTCTTCGATGATTCAACCATGTATTAGCACGTAGATTGTGCCCTGAGTCTATGTGAGCAAATAACTGATCTTAACGAGACAATTCACACATTTCCTTCTCCTATTTCATTTTTGTCTAATTGTAACAATTTTACGAGATTGCATTAGGATAGGTTCTAAGAAAGTACTGATATACGAGGCTGCAGGACCAACGCGCCTCGGTTTTTCCCGCATATTGTCGATACCAATAGCACTCTAGGGGTAAGTAACGGCTTCGCGACAGCAGGCAGGCTATACTTGAGACCCACTAAACGAAAATGCTTTCTCGAGGAAAGTTATTGCTTTCGCCATGTGCTCATCAGCAGCATCATCGCTAGAGATAGCTGAGCTCACTTATGCTTCGCATCATCCTATCACACCGAGCACGTCGGGCCAATTAGCCAAGGCGATCGTTAAACAGAAAAATGGGCCAAGCGTGCGGACGCTGACGGGACAAGACGAGGCCGCGTCGTCCACCTCTAGGGACGTCCCTCTGTGCTGCAGTTAATTTTATGTGACGCATAGTTCGTAGATGCCCGTGTACACAGTAGAAGAGGACTAGCAGGGCCTGATCAAAGATAGTCATCATGCTACTCGTAGAAAGATGTTCTATGCATCATGCCTGCCTATACTGTACTAATAAGCACAAGCATGCAAGAGGGAGGTATACGTCACTCAAAGTTTTTGTCAGACCTTGCATGGACGGCAAAGTAAAATTAGTGTCATATTTGCGGAATAGCTGGCATCAAAATGATGGCGCTGAACGCCTAATGAAAGACGACAAAGAAGCCTGGCATAATTATATGCCGTTCTCTCAAAATTCTCTCTGAAGGCAGCAAGAACAGGCAACAGAAGCAATATGTGGCTATTAACGTATTAACGAAGGTTCAGGACAAAAAACGGTGTCCAACCAAAGTTTGGTAAGCAGCCTAAAGTCACAATTTCACAGGTCACAAAACACTGTCTCCAGATGTGCTGTAGCTTATTTTAATTCATTTACCTGAAGAAAGCGATATGAAGGCGAGGATTGGAACGCTCGATATATTCCGATGAGTTTCAGACGGAAAATAGGGGGTAGTGTCAGATGGTCCGAAAGCCATAGGCCATCCTAGATTGGCTGGGGGCCGTAGGTGCGCCCTGTCTAAACTCCAGAAGGCTTGGAAGGTCATTGCAGAGTCATGTTGCGGCTTTTAGTGTGGAATTCACAGTGTCCACGTCTCAGCGCTGAACAACAGGGTGAGAATTACCAATAACGATGGATTGACAGATGGATGGAACAAGAATTAGTGTCACCCTAAGCCATAAAGATTGGCGACGCTGTGCAGAAAATATTATTGTTTCAAAGCTTAATGACAATATCATTCATTGCCATGAATGATAATGAGACAGTATGAGCGTTATGTACATTTGAGCATGATACCGCAATAAATGCTTGCTTGGCTTAATCTCACAGCACACACCCTAACCCTCAGCGGGTTAACTGAAACATCATCCGAACTGAGTCCAAATCTATAATCTATATCTAAAAAGATTCTAATAAACTAAGATCGAATTAAAAAAGCAAAATAAAAAATTCGCACAACTACAACTAGCTTGCGTGCACAATTTATCATAACAAATTTAGCTCGCTTGTTTACTCGCAGAGACTACTTGAAAGTTGTTATTTAGATTTTACTCGTAGTAGCAAAAACAAGGAACAATGTAATAAACATAACGATCGCTTACTATTGGAATAGCGTAGAAATTTTCAACCAAACAAAGCGGATGTTAGTGGCAAACTGTTAATAGTTACAAAAAACTTACTATTAGTTATCCACGCGATTTTGTAGTTTTATCGATCTTTTTCAACGCAATAATGCTTAAAAGTGAAGAAAATTACTATTAAATGCTATAGCATTAAACTTCATATTAAACTTGAAGATAGTTAAAAGCAAAAAATTAGTTTTAGGTAATTAGCACAGCGCGTGTGTAATTAACTGCTTGTGTAGAGTTAATTAAACTCGTAACTAAGCTAAAGAGAAAGCAACAGCCGGATTGGCTAAATGCGAAAAAATCTGTGGATAGCACAAGAACGGGACAGAAAATTAAACTGCAGAAACTTCAAGGCTTACAATCAGATGCAAGAAATGAATAGATTGATAATAAAAAAATCAAGGCATGAGTGCTGAAGAAAAAAACTAATAATTATGCAGCCTTACTAACTCTGCAAAAAACCGAGAAGGATATTTAAAGACTAAACAAAAAGATGGCCTGGTACTGCAAAATGCACAGAGCTGGATTGCTCTAACCATAAAACTAAGCGAGGTCCAAAAATTAATAGAAAAGCAAAACTGGAACCGGCATAAAACACCGATGAAACCACGGGTGAAACCGTTGCAAAAGCACCGGTGTAACGGTACAAAAGCACCGGTGTAACGGTACAAAAGCACCGGTGTAACCGGTACAAAAGCACCGGTGTAACCGTTGCAAAAGCACCGGTGTAACCGTTGCAAAAGCACCGGTGTAACCGTTGCAAATTCACCGGTGTAACCGTTGCAAAAGCACCGGTGTAACCGGTACAAAAGCACCGGTGTAACCGGTACAAAAGCACCGGTGTAACCGGTACAAAAGCACCGGTATAACCGGTACAAAAGCACAGGAAAAAAGACGACACAAAGGCACCGGTAAAACACAGACAATATAAAAGCTAAAACTCGCACAAACACAGGTACAAAGGTACAAAAGGATTGGTAGCACTGGTGACAAAAAGCAGGGGAAAAACTGGAAGAAATCTAAAAAATGATCAGGGAAACTAAGAACGAGCGTACTTTCCTATGGCTACCTAATTTCGCGCATTATTTTTTTGTCTTGATTCTGTGGATCTTTATCTATGGATTATCAATTGAGGTTAAGACAGAATTTTCCATTTTATACTAGATTTACGAAGTATAGTACTAACGCTAACATTTTAAGTAGTATAGTATATAACAGCAAGCATAAAAATTCTAGGCAATCTTAGCATAGCCTTCTCAGACTTATTAGTGCTACTTAAATCTGTCAGTTCCAATAGATATTCCAATAGATGCCGTAGCTAGATTGACTATGAAGTTACTGCTGGCGGATCGAAAGCTTTGACACGGCTAGCCTAGGCGAGGCCTCAGCAATAAAAGGCGGCATAATGTACAGCTTCCAGTTGTCCGCCTCGCGCATCTGAACAAGGCAGCCCAAATCTAGCAGCAAGAACAGCGGTGTCAGGCCCTGATCGCTGACCAGCTGCACTCGATAGACTTCCAAATTGTAGCGACCTGCGCCAGTGCGAACACTCAGAAGGCAAGACCAGCCGGCTGACAATTTACTGAGTTTCGATTCTCTAGCCAGGCCCATTCTAATTAGACGCAGCATTTGTCGGCGCAGATTCATGTAGGCCAGACCAAACGAATCGGCGTTCGGATGAAGGAATCCTTCGGCGCCAGCCGGAGTCGACGATTTGTTATCGATGCACAACGGCGGATTGACCACATGGACCTGGACGCAGCGGCCAATGTTGATATTAAACTCCAATAGCCGCTCCTTATTGTAGAAAATGCGAATCGGCCGGCTAATGGCCTGCAGAGCGGCTGGATGAATGGCCACGCGAGGCAGCTTGCCGCTGTTTGGATGACAACTACGCCGGAAACGTATTGTGGGCGATAGAGTTAAACGAAGCCGTGCGTCGGGCAGACTAAATTCACGGCCGGGCCGACAGTCGAGCAGGCAGGTCAGGCTGGCGGCCGGAGCGAGCGCGGCCTGGCATGCGCTAAGGGCGGCAGGCACACAGAGACAAGCGTCAAGTGGTCGGCAGCATATAACGCCAACGTCAACCAAAAGTAGACGCACTAAAGCGCTGGGATTGGCGGTCTCGGGTTTCCATGGAAGCACTTGTGCGCGACGCCAAGGTCCAACATCCGCCGGATCGCGAACAAGGCAGAGGGCACCAGGGCGCAGGGTGGTGGCCAACTGGTTGGAGACTTCGCTGGCTCGAACAAAGTGCACATTGCAATTGTTGCCTTCTTTTTTCTGTTTATATGAATCAAGAATAGACGCTTCCACGGCGGCTTCTTTCATTTTAATCAGACATTCGGGCCCCGCCTTATCAAAAATTTCCAAGCTCATCTCCTGCTCTACATACTCCACGCATTCAGTGTCTTCTTCGGTTTTGAGCTGGTCATTGGCAACCTCTGCCGCTTCGATTCTATCAATATCTGCTTCGCTCTCAGCTTCGATAGCTTCTGATTGAGCATCTTCTTGAGCCTCTGCCAGCTCGATAGGCACACCATTTTCAACCTCGATTGCTTCAGGTAGAGCTTCTTCGGTTTCGAGCTGGGCGTTGGCATCATCTGCAGCTTCGATTCTATCAATATCTGCATCGCTCTCAGCTTCGATAACTTCTGATTGAGCATCTTCTTGAGCCTCTGCCAGCTCGATAGGCACACCATTTTCAACCTCGATTGCTTCAGGTAGAGCTTCTTCGGTTTCGAGCTGGGCGTTGGCATCCTCTGCCGCTTCGATTCTATCAATATCTGCTTCGCTCTCAGCTTCGATAGCTTCTGATTGAGCATCTACTTGAGCCTCTGCCAGCTCGATAGACGCACCAAGTTCGGCCTCGATTGCTTCAGGTAGAGCTTCTTCGGTTTCGAGTTGGTCGTTGGCATCCTCTGCCGCTTCGATTCTATCAATATCTGCTTCGCTCTCAGCTTCGATAGCTTCTGATTGAGCATCTACTTGAGCCTCTGCCAGCTCGATAGACGCACCAAGTTCGGCCTCGATTGCTTCAGGTAGAGCTTCTTCGGTTTCGAGTTGGTCGTTGGCATCCTCTGCAGCTTCGATTCCATCAGTATCTGCTTCGCTCTCAGCTTCGATAGCTTCTGATTGAGCATCTTCTTGGGCCTCTGCCAGCTCGATAGACGCACCAAGTTCAGCCTCGATTGCTTCAGGTAGAGCTTCTTCGGTTTCGAGCTGGTCGTTGGCATCCTCTGCCGCTTCGATTCTATCAATATCTGCTTCGCTCTCAGCTTCGATCGCTTCTGATTGAGCATCTTCTAGGGCCTCTGCCAGCTCGATAGACGCACCAAGTTCAGCCTCGATTGCTTCAGGTAGAGCTTCTTCGGTTTCGAGCTGGTCGTTGGCATCCTCTGCCGCTTCGATTCTATCAATATCTGCATCGCTCTCAGCTTCGATAGCTTCTGATTGAGCATCTTCTAGGGCATCTGCCAACTCGATAGGCACACCATTTTCAACCTCGATTGCTTCAGGTAGAGCTTCTTCGGTTTCGAGCTGGTCGTTGGCATCCTCTGCCGCTTCGATTCTATAAATATCTGCTTCGCTCTCAGCTTCGATAGCTTCTGATTGAGCATCTTCTTGGGCCTCTGCCAGCTCGATAGACGCACCAAGTTCGGCCTCGATTGCTTCAGGTAGAGCTTCTTCGGTTTCGAGTTGGTCGTTGGCATCCTCTGCCGCTTCGATTCTATCAGTATCTGCTTCGCTCTCAGCTTCGATAGCTTCTGATTGAGCATCTACTTGAGCCTCTGCCAGCTCGATAGACGCACCAAGTTCGGCCTCGATTGCTTCAGGTAGAGCTTCTTCGGTTTCGAGCTGGGCGTTGGCATCCTCTGCAGCTTCGATTCCATCAGTATCTGCTTCGCTCTCAGCTTCGATAGCTTCTGATTGAGCATCTTCTAGGGCCTCTGCCAGCTCGATAGACGCACCAAGTTCAGCCTCGATTGCTTCAGGTAGAGCTTCTTCGGTTTCGAGCTGGTCGTTGGCATCCTCTGCTGCTTCGATTCTATCAATATCTGCTTCGCTCTCAGCTTCGATCGCTTCTGATTGAGCATCTTCTAGGGCCTCTGCCAGCTCGATAGACGCACCAAGTTCAGCCTCGATTGCTTCAGGTAGAGCTTCTTCGGTTTCGAGCTGGTCGTTGGCATCCTCTGCCGCTTCGATTCTATCAATATCTGCATCGCTCTCAGCTTCGATAGCTTCTGATTGAGCATCTTCTTGAGCCTCTGCCAGCTCGATAGGCACACCATTTTCAACCTCGATTGCTTCAGGTAGAGCTTCTTCGGTTTCGAGCTGGGCGTTGGCATCCTCTGCAGCTTCGCTTCCATCAATATCTGCTTCGCTCTCAGCTTCGATAGCTTCTAATTGAGCATCTTCTAGGGCCTCTGCCAACTCGATAGACGCACCATTTTCAACCTCGATTGCTTCAGGTAGAGCTTCTTCGGTTTCGAGCTGGTCGTTGGCATCCTCTGCCGCTTCGATTCTATCAATATCTGCATCGCTCTCAGCTTCGATAGCTTCTGATTGAGCATCTTCTTGAGCCTCTGCCAACTCGATAGGCGCACCATTTTCAACCTCGATTGCTTCAGGCAGAGCTTCTTCGGTTTCGAGCTGGTCGTTGGCATCCTCTGCCGCTTCGATTCTATCAATATCTGCTTCGCTCTCAGCTTCGATAGCTTCTAATTGAGCATCTTCTTGAGCCTCTGCCAGCTCGATAGACGCACCAAGTTCGGCCTCGATTGCTTCAGGTAGAGCTTCTTCGGTTTCGAGCTGGTCGTTGGCATCCTCTGCCGCTTCGATCGCTTCTGCTTGAGCCTCTGTCAGCTCGATAGGCGAATTATTTTCAGCCTCCATTTTTTCGGCTAAAGCTTCTTCTTCGGCTTCCAGTTCTTCTAGGACCGCTTCATCAAGAGTTTCCACGCTAATTTCCTGTTCTGCTTCGGCTTCGACTTCCTCTGTCGCCTCAGTTTCTGCTTCGCTATTTCCCTCGGCCTCTTCTGCCTGAGCCTCTTCCAAGGCCTCCGCCTCGGCTAACGTAGCTTCGAAATTAGCTAACTCAATGGCTTCTGCCTTTGTGACAGCCGCCGCGAAGGCTTCGCCCAGGCAATCAGCCTGGTGAGCACGTGAAAATGGTAGCAGACTGAGCAGCAGGCAAGACACATTGCTCACATTGTTACATCGACATGAGCTGGTTGGCAGCAATTCCACAACTGTCTGCACACGGGCCGCAAAACAGTTCGGACCTTCCGGGTAAAGTTTTGCGTCGCTATCGAATGGCGGCAAATCGCCAGCGGGCACAGCTGTTGGTACATAATCGGCTAATAAGCTAGCGTTCACTTCGTCTAGATCTTTACGAATCGCACTACTGCTGACTTGGGCCGGTTTGGCAAGGCTTATGCCGCCGCCGCATTTAGTCAACGAAAGTAGCGGAATTACTGATTTAACACCCTCAGGAAGCTGATAGAGTTGAATGGTAGAATTAATACGTGCGCCAAAAGCTGGCACTTCTTTAGAAATCACCACCGAGAAAGCAAACTGCGGACCTAGCCGATTCATCAAAGCCTCTGAAGCAGACTGGTCATGGTACAGCGCAACGAGACCGTGCAGCCAACATTTGTAAGCTAACGGCGGAGCTAAACTTACTAGCTGCAAAGGTGCAGACCGCATTAGCGAAGTCGGCGTGGCAACAGTATGGCCGCAATCGACCAGGCGAACCAGCCAGTGCTGCCCACTGATCAGGCGCTGGAGCACAGAGCCGCGACACCAAGCGCCATCGTGCCAGGCTAAGCAGGCCTGGCCTATATGGTAGTCCTCAAATGAAGCAACGCTCTGACTTGTTGGCGGTGGAAATGCTGCCAATTGTTTCGCTATTGTGACAGCTAGCTCACTATCAACCTGCAGCAGTATGTACAAGCGGGGCAGTTTGTCGCATCGCAGCAGCCGACAGACAGATGGCGACGTGGAGGAGAATGAAGAAGCTCGTACTATCAGTGGAATCTGGACAGCATAGCGGGCGGATGAAGCACAAGCCGGGGGCATCGCCGAACTGCCAGATTGCGACAGACTAACTGACCACGGCGGCGGCTCGGAGTCAAGACGCTTGAACAACAATCTTTGACCAACCAAAGACAGCGGATTAAGGATGCCATCAGGGTGGCAAGGAACAGAGCAGGCTGGAACCGTGAAGAATTCTGGACAGGCCGAGAATAGCGGAGGCGGAAATGCTTCCTCTAGGGGCAGCCGATTAATCGTCCTACCGGAGTCGACATGCACAACTGTTATGTAGCCGGAACCATTTTCATTGGCTGATTTGACGATGCAACGCGAGTAGCTGAAAGTGTCGGGCGCTGTGGGAAGACGCCGACGGTACAGGCAGATCTGGCCTCGGAACAATCTGCGTCTGTAGGCGACCAGTGAGGCACCCAGGTCAAGCGGAATCGGCTCATTGTAGAGAGCATTGAGCTGATCCTGGAGTTGGGCGCTTTTAGCAGCGCAGTGCGACAGACGCAGCCAACAAGAGTCGTCGGTAGAGATGTACAATTTGCACAACATTTCATCAGTAATGTCCGGCCAAGGCACAATAGCCTGGTCGTAGATATTGTTCGAGGCGGCTAATAGCCTGGTTGTAAAGTTGCAGTAAACTGGCCAGCAGCGGAGCAGAGCGAGCAGGTCGCAGCCGGTGTCAAGAATGCTGATGCCAGTCACACTCTGGCTAGATGGCGAATCGATCGCGACCGCAGTGTCAACAGGCTCGGCAACGCGGAATCCGTGGAGGCGTAGACGCATTAAGGCTCGACCTGACCCGTTGGTGCCGGCTTTCAAAGCCTCGGCCAGCTCCGGCGGACAGGGCGGAATGCAGACCAGACGGTAGGCGAGTCGAGGCACTGAAGCTAGCCAATCAGGCAGGGGCAGCAAGGTGTCAGGCTTCTGGCGCGTGAAGCCATCATCGATGCAAAAAACCTTATCGTTATTGATTGACAAGCACCTGGCTACAAAGTAGTTGCTGGAATCAGAATGTTTCGGCTGTTGCTTGGCAGCGTGCCAGACACCGCAGGCCAAAAGGCCAGGCGGTGGCGTTGTCCTGATGGCATTAGACGACTTAGCATCGGCTAAATAGTTGCGCAATGTCTCGTCAAGAATGTCGCGCACCAGCTGCTGAACCTCAATGTTGGATTGCAGCGTCACAAGCAAATATCCGGCCGAGTCGATGCACACCAGATCAGCATCGGAGTCAATTGGTGGTGCAAGCATCTGATGCTTTGCTGGAGTCGGCGACTTTACAAAGGAACTAATTGAAGGTAGACAAGGTGTCATTGTTTGAAATGATTGTTTGCTCAACAGCTGCGCTGTGGTGCGACGTTTGCCACGTCCACGAACGCTTGATGCTGCAGCCTCTGAACAGATTGACGACTGAAAATCAACAGTATGTAGCAGTTTAGTTTTCAAAAAATTGTCTTTGTTATTTTTAAAGTCAAAATAAAAAAGAACTAAAAATTCTTTATTTAAAGATACATCATATTATGCAACTCTTCTGGGATTAATGATAATCATCACTGGTTAGCAGCCAACAGACTGATGGCAACAAGGAGGAGAATGAAGAAGCTCATGCTATCAGTGGAATCTGGACAACATAGCTAGCAGATGAAGTACAAGTCGGGGGCATTGACAAACTGTCAAATTGCAACAGACTAACTCACCACAGTAGTGGCTCAGAAACAGGGTCAAGACATTTTGACAAAACTTTCTGACCAACTAAAGACAGCAGATTAATGATAAATGTGACTGACATAAACTCACTGTTTTAAGAAGAAAACAAAGAATGTTTGTTTTTTACCCTTTTCTTTTTGTCAGAGACTATCAGTATCAGAGCCTGAAACATGAGTTCTAAAATGAAACTAATGATTAATGAAGCTATTGAAATTAAAAAAGTACAAAGACCTTTAATGCTAATTTTATTAGCATAATATAACTGGTTTAAAACCAACAATTTTATTCAATAATCTATACATGTTGATATCAAGGACCACTAGAAGTAGAAGGACGGGACACTTCGTTTCTTAGAAAATTTATTAAAGGCTGATTTTTACGGAAAAATACACTAGCGAGATAGGAACTTTTCACTTTTTTCAACTTAAATCGTTGATAACTTTTTATTGGAAGCAGATACAAAGCTCTTCTTTTGATATAACTTACAAAATATGTTGCTTCGACGAATTTTATAAAGATTTTTTCATGAATAATTGATCTTCATATTATTTTAGTTACTATATCATGCAGCAATCATAGTATGAAGCTAACCAGTGACTAACTTGAATTTTACAATCTCTGTTTAATCGAATGCATCTATTTATTAGCAATATATGATTAAAAAATAGCTGGTTATATTGTATGCCCAACTCACTGCTTCTTTATTTTATTTTTATACTTTCTATATAAAATAAATTTAAATATATAGCTACCTATATTACATATAGGCCTACTAGCTATGCCTAGACCTAGTTATATGTTTATCAATAATCAAGACAGTATCTATCTTGTTAAGAATTGACAGTTTTTATACTTAATGAAATGTGTGAATCTAAGCAAATGATTTAATTTTAAACCAAGCTTGTTCTTTCTTGTTTTTAGACTTTAGCTTATTTTAGCTATATTGACATTATCTTTACACTGGCTAGTTTTTCCAGTATTTATTAAACAATGATAGTTATTTGCTCTGATTTTATCAAGACGTTCTTATTTTTTTTCTATTTTTTTATGTAAACAATTGCATTGTTAACTGAAGGGTTTTTTTATTTGTAGTGAAATTGTTTATTTCCTATTCGTATTATTTTTTTCTTTGGGTTCGGGGTTTGCACATGGCTAGCTATTATGTCATGAACTCATCCAATATTATATTTTAGCCATCTATTTGCCTATCTACTATAATTTTACATTTCTTCTTTTTTAACAAGTATAGTATTTTTATTGCTAATATTAGCTTGACTTGGCTGTTTTGATGAATTTGATTTTCTCTAAATTAATCACTTAATTCCAATTGAAATTAACAGTCCAGAAGTTGTAAGTAGGCCTATTGTATTTTTTGTCTATTGGGGCAAAATTATTGCCTAAAAATATAAGTAATAGCACTTCCACAGTCTATGCTTGTAAGCTTTAAATTTTCAACATTGAAACATTTAATTAAAAAATACAAAACTATATTTTTACTGGTTCCTTATCACATTTTAGCTATAATAAAGTTTTGCTTGCACTGACACTAGTACTCAGAGCTTTTGCTATTATTTTTATGCCTATTAAGATCTTCAAGGTTGATATGGCCCAGGTAAGCTATCTGGCTCTCATTCAGTGGTAGACTAATTCTGCTATGTATTAGTGTGTAATGTAAGAATATTTTTGGTAATATTATTTATTGTATTTATTATAGTAAGAAATTGTAAAATGTTCTTGCTATTGTGGCTCTAGTATGTGTTTTTTCCTTTTTTTGCCATTGCAGGGAAAGTCCATGCCTTTCTGCTTTGTGCCAACACTACTGCCCCAGTTCTACCTACCTGTGGTGGAGCCCCAGCCAGTCAGAGAACAACCTGGTGGAGCTTCTGGGCTACCTATTTGAGAGCCTAGCCTGGAGCCTAAGGACCTTGTTCATGTTTACTGCATTTTCAACCAAGTGCTGTAGTCACCAGCTAGACAACCCCATCCAGTCAGTCTAATCACCATGTGATTGATGCCCCTTGCAAGGTAGTAAGCTTCTGACTGTCCTCATGGACATACAAAGACATTATGTAGACAAAGATAGGACTTCATGTCTATATAATTTAAGATTATATAGATATTATTTTTGTCTCAATTGTGAAAATTGCCTTGAATTTGAAGAATCATTTGTTATAAAGAACAATTTAAATCCATTTATTCTACTTCAGTTGATTTCGAGATTTCTTTTACATTTTTCTGATTATTGTGTATTGAAATGAGTTTCTTTTCTCAATAGTGCACGTGCCATGAGATGTCAAATGAAGAACAATAAATGGAAGTAGTTGCAGCTTTTTATATCTTTGTATATGAGCTCATAGTATACACAACAACAACAACAACAACAAAATACACAAGCCCCAAACGTCAGGGGGCGGCGTCAAATGATGCGCCGCAGAGCCAGCACGCGAACATAGTATACACGTTTTACTTATGACTTCAATGTGTTCAATTAGTGCTGACCTTTCGTTTTTCATCGTTTTTTATTGTCAAGATGCCTATGAAGTGTTGTGTGCCACAATAACAACAACAACAACAAAATACACTGTCAGGTAAAAAAAGCAGTGTCACAGTGCATGCTTCAGAGCCTGGGTGCGAACAAACACTGCACTGCCAGCAGTGTCTGGGGCACTAGCAAAGGCCAGCAGGCAGTCAACGAAACCTGTTCTGCTCAGGTTGCAGGTAGGGATCCAACATGGGTTGCAACCGCAGTAGCAGCATTTGGTTGAACAACTTTGCAGCACAGGATTGCAGGCAGATGCCTCGATACTTGTATAGCCGTGTAGTGCCCGGCTTCTTTGATATGGCAATGATGTTCATCATGGTCCACTTGGTTCATCACACAGGCAACCTCACTGGCCACACAGTGAATATGCAGCACCTTGATGGACACTTTGTCCAGACACAATGCTTTGCTGTCCGGCTTCTTCTAGGCAAGCATCATGACTTCAGCCATGGCGAATGGTCCAATGTTAAAACTGTCCTTTGACCGCAACTGCATCTCTGGTGGCAGTGTCAGGATGTTTGGCATTGGTGGCAGCGCATTGACTATGACGGCAAAGAACTCACGTAGCTTGTTACTGTGCTCATCCACAGTGCCGCCTGCCAGATTCAGTTGGATGTGCCACTTTTGCCCTGTCAGAGCATTAATGGCAGACCAGGCCACATGCCATCTGGAATCACGCACCACAATGAAAAAGTAATTGTGACAGAAAGGATAAAAAAGGTAAATAAATCATTGTTAATAAAAGAATTGCATGAATTCAGGAGTGTTATTAAGATTTTTTTATTGGGTGGCGCCAATAGGGATTTAGGGGTGCACACAAATGGGAATTGGAGGGCTCTGTGATGGGATTTAAAAGAAAGCCAAATTTAAAAGAAAAAACCCTTCAGGCCCCTAGCCAATTATGCCATTGTTTTCATTAAATAATAGAAAAAAATAAGAACGTCTTGATAAAATCAGAGCAAATAACTATCATTGTTTAATAAATACTGGAAAAACTAGCCAATGTAAAGATAATGTCAATATAGCTAAAATAAGCTAAAGTCTAAAAACAAGAAAGAACAAGCTTGGTTTAAAATTAAATCATTTGCTTAGATTCACACATTTCATTAAGTATAAAAACTGTCAATTCTTAACAAGATAGATACTGTCTTGATTATTGATAAACATATAACTAGGTCTATGCATAGCTAGTAGGCCTATATGTAATATAGGTAGCTATATATTTAAATTTATTTTATATAGAAAGTATAAAAATAAAATAAAGAAGCAGTGAGTTGGGCATACAATATAACCAGCTATTTTTTAATCATATATTGCTAATAAATAGATGCATTCGATTAAACAGAGATTGTAAAATTCAAGTTAGTCACTGGTTAGCTTCATACTATGATTGCTGCATGATATAGTAACTAAAATAATATGAAGATCAATTATTCATGAAAAAATCTTTATAAAATTCGTCGAAGCAACATATTTTGTAAGTTATATCAAAAGAAGAGCTTTGTATCTGCTTCCAATAAAAAGTTATCAACGATTTAAGTTGAAAAAAGTGAAAAGTTCCTATCTCGCTAGTGTATTTTTCCGTAAAAATCAGCCTTTAATAAATTTTCTAAGAAACGAAGTGTCCCGTCCTTCTACTTCTAGTGGTCCTTGGTTGATATTTTAAAAGCAGCTTATAGTCATAAATATATTTTATGTAGCCAGATTGCTAAACATAACAAATCAAAATCTGGTTGCTTAACTATTGTCCTCTAGTCCAGATATGGTGTAAAAAGCTTTTGAACCTACATTTATAGCCCTGGACACTATCTTTCCCTATATATTATTTCACCTTTAAAATAAAGATAGAGTAGAGCTCAGTATAGACTAATTGGTTTTTGAAACATATGTTTTGTCTATAAGTATAAGGATAAATTTCACAAAAAATCTCCTAAAGAAAGCATAATGACAAAAATTAAAGTTGGGATATACATCCTATGCATTTCTAGATACTATTGAGTACAATTGTTTACTTGTGAATTAAAAAATTATATTAGTCTAATGAATTATTATGGTAATAAAACGATAGACTTAGTACTACTACTAGTTGCAAATAGATAATTGAAGTCGAACAAAACAAGACGCATGCGAAGGTAGCAATGGATAGAGTTGCATTGCATACCGCCATGTTCCATCAAATAGAACCCCTTCTTCTCGGCTCCAGTTTGCGTACAAGGACCACTAGAAGAAGAAGGACGGGACACTTCGTTTCTTAGAAAATTTATTAAAGGCTGATTTTTACGGAAAAATACACTAGCGAGATAGGAACTTTTCACTTTTTTCACATTAAAACGTTGATAACTTTTTATTGGAAGCAGATACAAAGCTCTTCTTTTGATATAACTTACAAAATATGTTGCTTCGACGAATTTTATGAAGATTTTTTCATGAATAATTGATCTTCATATTATTTTAGTTACTATATCATGCAGCAATTATAGTATGAAGCTAACTAGTGACTAACTTGAATTTTACCATCTGTTTAATCGAGTGCATCTATTTATTAGCAATATATGATTAAAAAATAGTTGGTTATAATTGTATGCCCAACTCACTGCTTCTTTATTTTAGTTTTATACTTTCTATATAAAATAAATTTAAATATATAGCTACCTATATTATATATAGGCCTACTAGCTATGCCTAGACCTAGTTATATGTTTATCAATAATCAAGACAGTATCTATCTTGTTAAGAATTGACAGTTTTTATACTTAATGAAATGTATGAATCTAAGCAAGTGATTTAATTTTAAACCAAGCTTGTTCTCTCTTGTTTTTAGACTTTAGCTTATTTTAGCTATATTGACATTATCTTTTCATTAGCTAGTTTTTTCAGTATTTATCAAACAATGATAGTTATTTGCTCTGATTTTATCAAGATGTTCTTATTTTTATTTTCTTTTAGGCTCTATTTGATGAAAACAATGGCATAATTGGCTAGGGGCCTGAAGGGTTTTTTCTTTAAAATTTGGCTTTCTTTTAAATCCCATCACAGAGCCCTCCAATTCCCATTTGTGTGCACCCCTAAACCCTTATTGGCGCCACCCAATAAAAAAATCTTAATAACACCCCTGAATTCATGTAATTCTTTTATTAACAAGGATTTATTTACCTTTATTGAAATTGGTAAAGCTTTGTGCCATGCCTCAAACTCATTTTTCTGTTTAGAAAAGGAAAAAACTGTGGTCCTTTTATCCTTTGTGTCACAATTACTTTTTCATTGTGGTGCATGATTCCAGATGGCATGTGGCCTGGTCTGCCATTAATGCTCTGACAGGGCAAAAGTGGCGCATCCAACTGAATCTGGCAGGCGGCACTGTGGATGAGCACAGTAACAAGCTACGCGAGTTCTTTGCTGCCATAGTCAATGTGCTGCCACCACTGCCCAACATCCTGACACTGCCACCAGAGACTCAGTTGCGGTCAAAGGACAGTTTTAACATTGCACCATTCACCATGGCTGAAGTCGTGATGTTTGCCTAGAAGAAGCCAGGCAGCAAAGCGCTGTGTCCAGACAAGGTGTCCATCAAGGCAAGGTGCTGCATATTTACTGTGTGGCCAGTGAGGTTGCCTGTGTGATGAACCAAGTGGACCATGACGAACAACATTGCCATATCAAAGAAGCTGCCTGCTGGCCTATGCTGGTGCCCCAGACACTGCCGGCAATGCAGTGTTTGTTCGCAACCAGGCTCTGAAGCATGCACTGTGACACTGCTTTTTTTACCTGACAGTGTATTTTGTTGTCGTTGTTGTTATTGTGGCACACAACACTGCATAGGCATCTTGACAATAAAAGACGATGAAAAATGAAAGGTCAGCACTACTTGAACACATTTTGCACTAAGTCATAAGTAAAACGTGTATACTATGAGCTCATATTCAAAGATATAAAAAGCTGCAAACTTCCATTTATTGTTCTCCATTTGACATCTCATGGCACATGCACTATTGAGAAAAGAAACTCATTTCAATACACAATAATCAGAAAAATGTAAAAGAAATCTCGAAATCAACTGAAGTAGAATAAATGGATTTAAATTGTTCTTTATAACAAATGATTCTTCAAATTCAAGGCAATTTTCACAATTGAGACACAAAAATAGTATCTATATGATCTTAAATTATATAGACATGAAGTAATATCTTTCTCTACATAATGTCTTTGTGTGTCCATGAGGACAGTCAGAAGCTTACTACCTTGCAAGGGGCATCAATCACATGGTGATTAGACTGACTGGATGGGGTTGTCTAGCTGGTGACTACAGCACTTGGTTGAAAATGCAGTAAACATGAACAAGGTCCTTAGGCTCCAGGCTAGGCTCTCAAAAAGGTAGCCCAGAAGCTCCACCAGGTTGTTCTCTGACTGGCTGGGGCTCCACCACAGGTAGGTAGAACTGGGGCAGTAGTGTTGGCACAAAGCAGAAAGGCATGGACTTTCCCTGCAATGGCAAAAAGGTAAAAAAACACATACTAGAGCCACAATAGCAAGAACATTTTACAATTTCTTACTATAGTAAATACAATAAATAATATTACCAAAAATATTTTAACATTACACACTAATACATAGCAGAATTAGTCTACCACTGAATGAGAGCCAGATAGCTTACCTGGGCCATATCAACCTTGAAGATCTTAATAGGCATAACAATAATAGCAAAAGCTCTGAGTACTAGTGTCAGTGCAAGCAAAACTTTATTATAGCTAAAATGTGATAAGGAACAAGTAACACTTCTTGTTTTATCTTTTTTAATTAAATGTTTCAATGTTGAAAATTTAAAGCTTAAAAACATAGACTGTGGAAGTGCTATTACTTATATTTATTGGCAATAATATTGCCCCAATAGACGAAAAATTCAATAGGCCTACTTACAACTTCTGGACTGTTAATTTCAATTGGAAATAAAAGTGATTAATTTAATGAAAATCAACAGCCAAGTCAAGCTAATATTAGGGTAATGTATCATCAACCAAACAAGAATGTGTATTTTTTTAACTTCAAACCTAAGCTACAAATTTTCTATTTAAGATATGATGATAAATCAAAAGCCAAGTTATAGAAAACAGTTACATCTTTCTAAAAAGTATCTGCTTTTGCTATTTTATCAAATAGAAAAAAGTTATTCCTGCTTTTTATCTAAAACCAAACAATGATTTTCATGTATCTTCAAACCAAACAGAGAATTTGATGTTTGGTTTTACAATTTGAGTGAGTGGTTTAATCTTATTTTAAGGAGTGAACTATCATGAATTATGTAATTTGAAAGCATTTTTCATGCTCTATAAATAACTACATTTATGGTCATTTAATTGGCAAGCAACCACATACAATCTTCGTCTAAAGTAAATACTGAAAAAATGTTGTTAAAAAGTATGCTTTTGCAATAAAAATTTCTACTGAAACATCAATATCTTTCTTTCCTCTTAATGCTTCATTGCAAATCATGCCTCAGTATTTTTTTAACTTCAAACCTAAGCTACAAATTTTCTATTTAAGATATGATGATAAATCAAAAGCCAAGTTATAGAAAACAGTTACATCTTTCTAAAAAGTATCTGCTTTTGCTATTTTATCAAATAGAAAAAAGTTATTCCTGCTTTTTATCTAAAACCAAACAATGATTTTCATGTATCTTCAAACCAAACAGAGAATTTGATGTTTGGTTTTACAATTTGAGTGAGTGGTTTAATCTTATTTTAAGGAGTGAACTATCATGAATTATGTAATTTGAAAGCATTTTTCATGCTCTATAAATAACTACATTTATGGTCATTTAATTGGCAAGCAACCACATACAATCTTCGTCTAAAGTAAATACTGAAAAAATGTTGTTAAAAAGTATGCTTTTGCAATAAAAATTTCTACTGAAACATCAATATCTTTCTTTCCTCTTAATGCTTCATTGCAAATCATGCCTCAGTATTTTTTTAACTTCAAACCTAAGCTACAAATTTTCTATTTAAGATATGATGATAAATCAAAAGCCAAGTTATAGAAAACAGTTACATCTTTCTAAAAAGTATCTGCTTTTGCTATTTTATCAAATAGAAAAAAGTTATTCCTGCTTTTTATCTAAAACCAAACAATGATTTTCATGTATCTTCAAACCAAACAGAGAATTTGATGTTTGGTTTTACAATTTGAGTGAGTGGTTTAATCTTATTTTAAGGAGTGAACTATCATGAATTATGTAATTTGAAAGCATTTTTCATGCTCTATAAATAACTACATTTATGGTCATTTAATTGGCAAGCAACCACATACAATCTTCGTCTAAAGTAAATACTGAAAAAATGTTGTTAAAAAGTATGCTTTTGCAATAAAAATTTCTACTGAAACATCAATATCTTTCTTTCCTCTTAATGCTTCATTGCAAATCATGCCTCAGCTTGTAGATAATTTCTTCAACTTTCAAATTAGTTGTTCTATGAAACACAATAGCTTGTTTCTGTCTTGCACGAGACCAAGGAAGAAGTCAAAATTCTTGTTCAGTTTTGAAGATACACTGTTCGGTTGATGATACATTACCCTGGCCATAAAAATACTATACTTGTTAAAAAAAGAAAAGTAAAATTACAGTAGATAGGCAAATAGATGGCTAAAATAGAATATTGGATAAGTTCATGACATAATAGCTAGCCATGTGCAAACCCTGAACCCAAAAAATAATATGAATAGGAAAAAAACAATTTCACTACAAATTTAAAAAACCCTTCAGTTAACGATGCCATTGTTTACATTAAAAAAATAGAAAATAAAAATAAGAACATCTTGATAAAATCAGAGCAAATAACTATCATTGTTTAATAAATACTGAAAAAACTAGCTAATGTAAAGATAATGTCAATATAGCTAAAATAAGCTAAAGTCTAAAAACAAGAGAGAACAAGCTTGGTTTAAAATTAAATCACTTGCTTAGATTCATACATTTCATTAAGTATAAAAACTGTCAATTCTTAACAAGATAGATACTGTCTTGATTATTGATAAACATATAACTAGGTCTAGGCATAGCTAGTAGGTCTATATGTAATATAGGTAGCTATATATTTAAATTTATTTTATATTGACAGGATAAAACTAAAATAAAGAAGCAGTGAGTTGGGCATACAATTATAAACAACTATTTTTTAATCATATATTGCTATTAAATAGATGCATCCGATTAAACAGAGATTGTAAAATTCAAGTTAAGTTAGTCACTAGTTAGCTTCATACTATAATTGCTGCATGATATAGTAACTAAAATAATATGAAGATCAATTATTCATGAAAAAATCTTCATAAAATTCGTCGAAGCAACATATTTTGTAAGTTATATCAAAAGAAGAGCTTTGTATCTGCTTCCAATAAAAAGTTATCAACGTTTTAAGGTGAAAAAAGTGAAAAGTTCCTATCTCGCTAGTGTATTTTTCCGTAAAAATCAGCCTTTAATAAATTTTCTAAGAAACGAAGTGTCCCGTCCTTCTTCTTCTAGTGGTCCTTGTTTGCGTACTGCTGTACGCTAATTTCACACGTTTTTTACAAACTGTTTTGTGAGATGCAATATTTCATACTTTATATATTTTAACACAGATTGTTTAAAATATGCTTAAGGCCGCATGTCATGGTGACTTTACAGCTGACATATATTCCTTTTTGTTTAAGTACCTTTGTTATAGCTATTACAATCAAGATGTTCAAATCCTGATTCACGGTCCAACGTTGGTCCAACGTTATCCAACGTGGACCCACGGTCCAAAGTCCAAAGTTGAACAAAGAAGTTTGTTGTTCAACGAATGGAACATATTGAATTGAATTAGTAAGCAAATCACATATGTTCATGAAGAAATAATGTTGTTATGATTGTATTGTTGTGTTGTTGCATTATTGTCTTGTGATTTTTGTTGTGCCTGTGCACGGACGTAGCGTTACTATTTCGCCGACGCCCATGGGCCAGTGCTAGAGAAATTCAAATCCCGTCTGTGCTTACAATCGCGCGGCGCTTGACCGAAGGCTAACTGTGACGTACAGCTTTTCAGTCTATGGATACTTAATAAGGCCGCCACATTCTCCAAAATTTCTAAACCTGCTAATGCGCTGGTGCCCATTCATCAGCAGGTTGAGCTGAAGCACGTAGCGTACTAAGCGTAACAAAAATTTTTACCTGGGCTGAGCATAATTCATTTTATAGTTAATTTATTTGCTCCTGACATACTACTAATAATTAATTAAGTAATTAATTAATAACTGAATCAATATGCTTTTAAATCCACTAAATATAACTAGAACAACGAGTATATATCTAATTCTAGAAAAGTCTCACCACAAGCGAAAGATAGCACAGCAAAAAAAATTTTTTTATCTCTCTGTATTTTTAAGTCAAAATACGGGCTCCTAAAAACGTTTTACGTCAGAGACATCGAGGTGCATGCAATGCCGCAGTTGTTGCGTATAGCACAGTCTCTTATGGATAAGAGATTCCGCTTGCTGAATTAAAGAAGAAATATATCAAAAGCATCAGTTTCTGAGCAAACTTACAGCTGAACCGTCAGAGATAATCGTTTGCGCTTGTGTTTTTCGCTTGTAAATCTGAGGTTTACAATATTTGCTGTAGGAATGAGTATGTACTCCGCTGCCACGGACACAGAGCGGGTTAATTTTCAAATATTGTAAAACACACTCTAAAATAAATAGACTCGTAATAAACACCCGCGCAATCACCTACATGAGCTCCCTGACCTGCCACCAAATGGGATGGGAAAATAATTTGCGAACCAAAATGCGTAAGGAATGAAGGAACTGTCAAATTTATGGCCCCACTGCAACAACACGGCAGCTTATGACCGTTCCCGCAACTGCATCATTATCTCTACATCAATAGCACACAAGCAAACGAGTCCACAATCTCTGAAAAGAAGGAAGAAAAAGACAAGAAGCGCGAGTTAAACCCACTGTTAAGTATTTCAGGCCTCCCTAATGGCCTGCAAAACGAACTTCATGGCGCCTGTGAGAAATAAAACTGAAGCGACAGTTTTTGTTCTGCGTGTATATGTTATAGCAGCAAGCGTATTCGCATAAATTCGCGAGACTTCTATTGAGATGATCACGCTTCGCGACCGGGATTCCAGCCATGGCGGGATTATCCCAGATCCCAGAGCTAGTCAGAACTCCACAGCGGCATGCATCCGCACAGCTTCCAAAACCCTGCCCGGTTGCGCCTTTCAATAGTTCAAACTTTTTTCTATCCCTGTCTCCTCAGCCTCAGATGGGAGTTTTTTGCTCCCACCGTCTTTTCCTGTCAGCACACTTTGCAGCCACGCGCCACTTAAATAATAGCTCGCTCTGCTGGCTGGCTGGAGGTAAGGCAGGGATGGGGAATAGAACAAGGAAAAGGCCGTTGCATATAGCATTGAAATTTTCCCCACTGTCCCTATTTCTTCCTCTATATTTCTCTTCATCTGAGTGAGGTGCGCCAGATAACCCACAGCGGGCTGGCGAATCGTGATTTCAAATTGCACACCGCATCGCTGCAATTAACTCACTGGGGGACAAGGGGAGAAACAAATTATTGAAGAAAAAAAATGATCGCGTAAGCCGCTGCAGCCAACAGCATTTCCTGGTTGACACGTCCCGTCCGTCACTTGGGAAAAAAGACGATCACAAATAAGAAAGAATTCAACCAGAAAACACTGACCCGTCACGACCTCCTTGAAAAAATCTGGGAATTCAACAAATCTTCGTGCGAGCTGTCACTGCATGCGTTTTGGCAACTTAGAGGCATTTGTCTGGGGCCGAAACAATGTACCATTAAATACCCTCCATCCCCAATCCTCCATCCCCAATCCTCCATCCCCAATCCTCCATCCCCAATCCTCCATCCCCAATCCTCCATCCCCAATCCTTCATCCCCAATCCTTCATCCCCAATCCTCCATCCCCAATCCTCCATCCCCAATGCTCCACCTCCAATCCTCCATCCCCAATCCGCTATCCCCAATCATCCATTCCCAATCCTCCATCCCCAATCCTAAATCCCCAATCCTCCATCCCCAATCCTCCATCCCCAATCCTCCATCCCCAATCCTCCATCCCCAATCCTTCATCCCCAATCCTTCATCCCCAATCCTCCATCCCCAATCCTCCATCCCCAATGCTCCACCTCCAATCCTCCATCCCCAATCCGCTATCCCCAATCATCCATTCCCAATCCTCCATCCCCAATCCTAAACCCCCAATCATCCATCCCCAATCCTCCATCCCTAATAATCTCTTCCCTCTCAGCAATGAATAGGGGAGGCAATGCAGTACACTTGCATGTTTTGCTGTAAAAACGCGGACGTATTGAAATCGTAATCAGTTCTAAAAAATGTTTGCCTGTTTCTGTTGCTGATTTTGTTTGAATGCATAAATTTAGCATGTTTCTGGGAAATCTGCAACTTTTTTAGTCAATGGCGTCTTATTTTTCCTTGATGCAAGATCCCATTGGTTAAGCAAGGCAGTACAATTATCTTTGTGGTTAATTTACTGACGCATTTTATGCAAAAGCAGAAACCGTTTTGGATTTGTTGACAGATAATCATAACGAGGCACTCCACCCTGACAGTTCAATGGGAATTTGTCAGTTTTCACAAATTCAGAGATTCCTAAAATTTCTTGTTATTTACCTTTCGGAAAGATTTGATTTCCCAAACGAGACAATTTTAGGCACCGAATTCAGATTTTAGGCAAAAAAGCTGTTAGATATCACACACTCACCTGTTAGATTTCACACACTCACCTGTTAGATTATACACACTCACCTGTTAGATGTCACACACTCACCTGTTAGATGTCACATACTCACCTGTTAGATGTCACACACTCACCTGTTAGATATCACACACTCACCTGTTAGATTTCACACACTCACCTGTTAGATGTCACACACTCACCTGTTAGATATCACACATACCTGTTAGATATCACACACTCACCTGTTAGATATCACACACTCACCTGTTAGATATCACACACTCACCTGTTAGATATCACACACTCACCTGTTAGATATCACACACTCACCTGTTAGATGTCACACACACCTGTTAGATATCACACACACACCTGTTAGGTATCACAAAAACTTGTTAGATATCACAAAAACTTGTTAGATATGACAAAAACCTATTAGATATCACAAAACCTGTTAGATCTAACAAAAACCTGTTAGGTATCACAAAAACCTGTTAGATATGACAAAACCTGTTATACGAGTATATAACAAAAACCTGTTAGGTATCACAAAACCTTTTTAGATATCACAAAAACTTGTTAGATATCACAAAAATCTGTTAGATATGACAAAAACCTATTAGATATCACAAAACCTGTTAGATATAACAAAAACCTGTTAGATATCACAAAAACCTGTTAGATATCGCAAAGACCTGTTAGGTATGCAAAAGACAGCCAGTCACCGGAGGCAACTGTTTCAAGTGGCTTCATCATAGTCACTAGCTTGAACTGGATGCATGTTTCAGGCCTAGCAGGTGAAATTTGCATAGCTAGCGATCTATGCAGTCTTCGCCCTTCTCACCCGCTGTGTCTTCAATGCTGTCAATTGTCTCCTATGGATGGCGCTGCGAAATGCGCCAGAATTTGATCCTCTTGAATTGAATGGGCAAATTTGAACACGTCGCAAAGGGCAAACACAGCCGCCTTGCAGGGCATTGTCTAATAATGCCATGCAGCACATTGGTAGCATCGGCTTGCCCTGACAGCTAAGGCAAGCATTTTTCAACTATCTATATACAGCATTCACAAACTGTTTTTTTACAGTTTTGGCTACTTTTAGTCTTTTCAAGCAAGTGTTCATGTGTCTGTTAGATTGTGTACAATACAATATAGATCGATTTTAACATCGCAGACATGCAATATCAGCGTTCAGAAATGTTAGTCTTTCATTTTGTATGAACTCGTAAGCCAATTATTTACCGAAACATGAACGAGCTATCTACTGCAAGCTTATAAAATTTACTATAATTTATAATTATAATAAATTTATAATATACTTTATAATTTATAATTTATTAATACAATTTAAATTTATAAAATTTATAAGACTAGATATTGCATCAATATATCATTGTATTTATGCCTATGGCCAAAAGTTACGCCCGTTCAGCATAGATATAAGTTTTGGCCATAGACATTCAAGGCGTGCAACAATCGACATTCATTTGTAAGCCCCAAAATTTGCGTAAAAAATGAGACAAGGCTGTTAATTTAATATTTTAATATATATATATATCACAGATACTAAATACCCTAGATATGTAGCCTAAAATTTTACAACAAGAATTTAACATGGGGAAGATCGTGAGTGACATATCTAGGGAATTTAGTACCTGTCATATAAGTTTATATTAGTTTTTTTTCTAACCTAAAATGATATTCTTTGATTCTACAGCTGCTATGGTCAAGCCAAGAACAAGGAACAAGCAACAAGGATGTCGCGCGTAAAGCGATACAATAGTTGGTGTCGACAATCAAAATGATAGTTTTATTTTTGTTAATCTATGTTGACCATTTGGAAACAAACATGCGCAATGTTTCATTGAAAGCGTACATTAACGGATAAGTATATAGTTTAGTAATTCATCTTTATATGCGTTAATAATTTATTTACTTCTATAATATACGGGGTATATAAAAGGGTGTCGAGTTACATTTGCAAAGAATTTTGATCAGATTCTCAAAATTATTTAAAAACATCTTGCACTGACAATAAAAAGTACATTTCCGCTTTGATTATTCGTGATTTATGCGTATTGTTATTTATTCAGAACATTCAGTTCTGTTTTACATTGCTTTGAACTTTGCGGTTACTTCAAATCTCCCTGTTCAACTTTGATCCATCGATCAGGCTCCGGAAATACAGGCTGCTGCTGCTGCTGCTGCTGCTCCTTGATCTTGCCTTTGATCTTACCAGATGACGCCTCCTCCATCAGATGGTTGAGCATGTGATCCTCGAACTCTCGCTGCCCGCCGGCCATCGAGCCGCAGACGCTGCAGACGCAACCTTCCATCCCGCTGCTGCCAGTCGACTGGCTGTCGGAGGAGCAATCCTCGCTCGGCGCAGCTTTCAGCTTCCTTCTCGGCGGCTCGTCAGAGTCGGCCTGACTCCCGGAGTGCCGTTTGATTCCACCCTCGACGCTACCGGATAGGATGGCATCGATGCCATGAGACAGAGGCTTCTTCGGCAACTCGTTGAAGGTCGGAGACGCCTTGGTCACGATGGCGTCGTGTGACGAGTTCCTGGACCTCCTGGGTGAGCAAATTGCGCCCGGCTGCTTGGGCTTGTGCCAGCGCTTGTGGCTGGCGAGGTTGGCCGGACAGTTGAAGGACTTGTCGCACTCCTGGCAGCGATAGTCGATGTGCTCGATGCCCGGGCAGCGGTGCTGGGCCAGCTGAAAAGCATCGGCGTACTTCACCCGGCACAGCTGGCAGTCAAAGTCGCCGATTACATTTTTAATCTTGGCCAGCTGGGCTTTGGTCTCGGGTGTGATTGCCACAAACTTGGACGGCTCTGGAATGTCGGCGCACTGTTGATCCGTCAGTTTGCGAATGACCGTCCCGCTGACCGGGCTGATCTCGCTGTCTTCTGTGTTCTTTGGAGCAGTCGATCTTCGCGTTGTTTTGCGCTGCTGCTTCGTACTGTGCACCTGCTTCGGAGGCGGCGGCAGCGGTGGTGCCAAGGACCGTATTGGTTGCGGAGGCGGCGGTGGCTGCACGGGTGGAGGCGATAGCGGCAGCGGCGGTAGCTTGTAGTTAAAAATGTCGCTTTGCGATGCCGAAGATTGAAACGACGGCAATGGCTGCGGCGGCGGCGGTGGCGGCAGAGTCGGAAGCGACAGCAGCGGCGGCGGCGGCAGCGGCGGTGGAGGATGCGGCTGTGACATCAGTGACTGCATCAGCCACCAGTGGTTGAGTTGGGCCACACTCGGCGGTGGCGGCGGCGCGAACGGATAAGGATAAGGAGAGCAGGCCAGGCCAGCGGGAAAGTGAGCACGAATAAACGGGCTCGGCAGGCCGGGACCTCGGCGACCCATGTTTGCGAAGTTCGGCGTAGTCATCACCAAGACTGTGAGCAGCTCTGAGCATTGGGAATTCTAAACTTGATGAAGCGGATTCTTTTAAGTCTAACACGGAGATGGAGGAAGTCTCATGGTTCAGTTTTTTCCTCCGCAGCCTCGCGCATCTGATTGGCTGCGTCCGTCCCCGCGGACTCAGGGCCCCAGCCAGCCCCGACCGGCTCTGACAGCGCGTGAGAATGCGGGGATGCTCAGAAAGGATTTTCAGTTGTGGGAGAGTAGGGGCGGGACAGCGATGAGGAATCGTGCTCAACCAATGCCGTTGGATCTCCCATCGTTCCTTTTGCTGAATCCTTGATTCCAAAATAGTTAAATGCGCAGCATAGGCCTAATCTATGTTTAAATACGAGGTCGCCACAAAAATAAGAAAGAAGAAACGCAATTTCTTTAAAAATATTATTTCACACAATGACACGTGGCACAAGTTTGAGCACACACGATGAGGAAAGTGGCAGACTAGCAGACTAGCTTCTCGTAAGGAAGGTGGCAGAGTTTGAATCGGGAACGCCATTTGATTTATATCAATATGCGCAGAGCTTTCATGAGAGCTCATTGCAATCAAAATCGGACAAATATTTGCTGATCTCCAGCTTACTGTTGATACTCGCATTAATTGTCATTAGACAAAAAATCACTCAATTTTATAGGGACTGCGGAGATGCAGCATTAAGGTGATAAAATCGCACAGAAAGGTGTTATGATTTCTGCTATATTACTCATAAAATCTGGTCCCTATAATAAAATTCTGCCTGCAGTGCGGCTGGATGGCTGGGGAATCCGGGGGTGACACACAGAAATCTCCTATCTAAATAGATGACAGCACTATTGCGAATTAAAATTGGGTGCCCCATGAGTGTTATAGTGTTTTATCTTGCTGTCCTATCGGTCTGTATAGAGTCTTCCTGTTGCTCTCTGGTGTTGCATAGCTAATGCATGCCTTACTCACATATCCGATGTCGCATGGTTCGGCGCCCCATTAGACAAATTGGTCCGGTTTGGCCATGGCAGCCACGCATATGCCGGACTCGACAATCCCTCAGCAATCTCAGGTGAATTAGCACAACACACAAAAACTCACAAAGCGCGCGGAATATAGATGGATAGCATCAATTGCTCCACTAAGGCTGGGTCCGAGAGACTCCTCCAAATATGGCCGCCATAACTCAGTGGCAACCGGATGATCCCGAGGGGGGAAAATGGGGAGTTTCGGATACGCCCGAATGTGCAGGGGATCTGAAAGATTCTGGGGGGGGGGGTAGGATGGGATTTCACTCCAGGTTGCAGGGAATGCGTTCCTAGATGAGTTAATTACAGGTGAGTTATGCCTCTAAACAAGGGCGATCCTTCAACACAGCGGAGACTGAATAATTCACTTTCATCTGGCCAGTCAGGCAGGCCGCTTCGACTTTAAGACAAATTAAAGTCATTAAATATTCGCTTTTTCCCAGTCTTTGGCGTGGGATCGGGTGGGTGGCGAGATTGCAGCAGCCAAGGATTAGGATCTATAATGCCGCTATATATTGCGAATCGGGGGCATTTATGAACAAACTAAATCCGTTAATCTAAGCCTGGCCTATTCATCTATTCAAGTCAGAGCCAGTTTCATATCTTGATTCGTACACAAAATTATTCCCTCAGATTCAGTCTTAACTGGGAGGCATGCTTTCACGGCTGAGCGACCCCTATCGAGTTTTTATCAGGAAAACTTTATAATAAAAGAAAATTAATATTTTACTAACTATCTTCATGTTCGATTTAATTACACTTAGATTTAGATTATAATGCGACGACTGATTAAGTCTTTGTTAATGCTTGCAGTCATCGACGATTTATATTCCAGGAAACACTGGATTACAATATTTGTCTGTTATTAGTCTCGCATTTCATCCTTATACCAATCTAGTCAGAATCCCTAGCTAGATGAAGTCCCAACATCTATCAGAATCGAAATCCCATGAACACCTATTCGAATCCAAAATCCTGGAACATCTATCAGAATCGAAATCCCAACATCTATCAAGATCGAAATCCCAACATCTATCAGAATCGAAATCACAAAATCTATCAGAATCGAAATCCCAACATCTATCAGAATCGAAATCCCAAAATCTATCAGAATCGAAATTACAAAATCTATCAGAATCGAAATCACAAAATCTATCAGAATCGAAATCACAAAATCTATCAGAATCGAAATCACAAAATCTATCAGAATCGAAATCCCATGAACAAAACTATCTGAATCGAAATCCCATGAACAACTATCTGAATCGAAATCCCAGTTTCTATCAGAATCGAAATCCCAAAATCTATGACAATCGAAGTCCTAAAATCTATCAGAAACGAAATCACAAAATCTATTAAAATAAAAATCCCCACACTATTCGAATTTAAATCTGATAATTGAATATCCAAGTTATTAGATAGTGAAAATAGAAGGTTCTGTCTGATAAAAAAATTGAAATCACAATAAATCTTAACACCGAATCCCAACAGAGATTCCCAAAAATTCTCTGCTGCAATGGAGCTAGATTTTTCCCCGCCATTGCTGCCTTTTCCCCAAAGTATCGGATTAAGAATTTTAAAGAAATCTTCGAGCCTCAAAGCGGGCGAGCACATCCCCACTCCCCTATAGAATTTTTCCCCATTTTCCCTAAATTTCGTGCGCGGGCACAATTGGCTACTTGTTTTTTAATCTTTTCGACGTCGCGTGTGTTCGCTGACCAGCAGTGTGACTTCGCCTTTGTAGAGTATGATTCCACCCCGGCCCCAAACAAAATGATTGGACAATTCGAATTCATCACGGATATTAGTTTGCACAATTCCTTGGCATCAAAGCAATTCTGCTACAGGTGGCTTATTCCTCAATGAGCGGCAACAGCCGCTGTCCCAACGGGCTGCGAAACTGATGAGAAAATTTGTTCAATCCTTTCCCTTTTAAGCAAAAACATATTTAGTCACGCAAAGTAATAAAGCTGAATGTTTTAGTTGTTACACGTCTCGTCTCTCCCGTGTCTCATCTCTCCCGTATCTCATCTCTCCCGTGTCTCATCTCTGCCGTGTCTCATCTCTGCCGTGTCTCATCTCTGCCGTGTCTCATCTCTCCCGTGTCTCATCTCTCCCGTGTCTCATCTCTCCCGTGTCTCATCTCTCCCGTGTCTCATCTCTCCCGTGTCTCATCTCTCCCGTGTCTCATCTCTGCCGTGTCTCATCTCTGCCGTGTCTCATCTCTCCCGTGTCTCATCTCTCCCGTGTCTCATCTCTCCCGTGTCTCATCTCTCCCGTGTCTCATCTCTCCCGTGTCTCATCTCTGCTGTGTCTCATCTCTCCCGTGTCTCATCTCTCCCGTGTCTCATCTCTGCCGTGTCTCATCTCTCCCGTGTCTCATCTCTCCCGTATCTCATCTCTGCCGTGTCTTATCTCTGCTGTGTCTCATCTCTCCCGTGTCTCATCTCTCCCGTATCTCATCTCTGCCGTGTCTCATCTCTGCCGTGTCTCATCTCTGCCGTGTCTCATCTCTGCTGTGTCTCATCTCTGCCGTGTCTCATCTCTGCCGTGTCTCATCTCTGCTGTGTCTCATCTCTCCCGTGTCTCATCTCTCCCGTGTCTCATCTCTGCCGTGTCTCATCTCTCCCGTGTCTCATCTCTGCCGTGTCTCATCTCTCCCGTGTCTCATCTCTCCCGTATCTCATCTCTGCCGTGTCTTATCTCTGCTGTGTCTCATCTCTCCCGTGTCTCATCTCTCCCGTATCTCATCTCTGCCGTGTCTCATCTCTGCCGTGTCTCATCTCTGCCGTGTCTCATCTCTGCTGTGTCTCATCTCTGCCGTGTCTCATCTCTGCCGTGTCTCATCTCTCCCGTGTCTCATCTCTCCCGTATCTCATCTCTGCCGTGTCTTATCTCTGCTGTGTCTCATCTCTCCCGTGTCTCATCTCTCCCGTATCTCATCTCTGCCGTGTCTCATCTCTGCCGTGTCTCATCTCTGCCGTGTCTCATCTCTGCTGTGTCTCATCTCTGCCGTGTCTCATCTCTGCTGTGTCTCATCTCTCCCGTGTCTCATCTCTGCTGTGTCTCATCTCTCCCGTGTCTCATCTCTGCCGTGTCTCATCTCTGCCGTGTCTCATCTCTGCCGTGTCTCATCTCTGCCGTGTCTCATCTCTGCTGTGTCTCATCTCTCCCGTGTCTCATCTCTGCTGTGTCTCATCTCTCCCGTGTCTCATCTCTGCCGTGTCTCATCTCTGCCGTGTCTCATCTCTGCCGTGTCTCATCTCTGCTGTGTCTCATCTCTGCCGTGTCTCATCTCTGCCGTGTCTCATCTCTGCTGTGTCTCATCTCTCCCGTGTCTCATCTCTGCCGTGTCTCATCTCTGCCGTGTCTCATCTCTGCCGTGTCTCATCTCTGCTGTGTCTCATCTCTGCCGTGTCTCATCTCTGCCGTGTCTCATCTCTGCCGTGTCTCATCTCTGCTGTGTCTCATCTCTCCCGTGTCTCATCTCTGCCGTGTCTCATCTCTGCTGTGTCTCATCTCTCCCGTGTCTCATCTCTGCCGTGTCTCATCTCTGCCGTGTCTCATCTCTGCCGTGTCTCATCTCTGCTGTGTCTCATCTCTCCCGTGTCTCATCTCTGCTGTGTCTCATCTCTCCCGTGTCTCATCTCTGCCGTGTCTCATCTCTGCCGTGTCTCATCTCTGCCGTGTCTCATCTCTGCCGTGTCTCATCTCTGCTGTGTCTCATCTCTGCCGTGTCTCATCTCTCTTTTATGTCATCTCTCTCCCGTCTCATCTATGTCGTGTCTCATCTCCCCTAGAATAATCTCTCCCGTGTCTCATTTCCCCCAGAATAATCTCTCCCGTGTCTCATCTCCCCCAGAATAATCTCTCCCGTGTCTTATTTCCCCCAGAATAATCTCTCCCGTGTCTCACCTCTCGCAGACTTATATCTCTCCTGTCAATCCGGCCCAGCGTCCTCTCTTGGGATATTTTACCGCAGTTCAATGGATAGTTTCTGGTTAGTATGCAATAACCTGCCCAGTTTGTAAATTAGTTAGCAGAGTGAGCCACACTCCATTAAAGTGGTTGGATACAGTTTAATAATACTATGAGTCGAAAAATTTGACTTTAAGGATTTAGGTCAAACACTTTAATTTTGCGAATTACCAACCCGTCCGTCTGCAGATACGAACCCAGGGACTTTGGCGCGAGAGACGAATGCGGCCCAACCCCGGAAACCCAATAGGCTATTTGTATGGCTAATTTCTGAGCAAAGAATTATATAATTATTCAAACTAAACGGCTGACTTAGACGCGAGCGACTTGATTATAAAGGCGACTGAAGTCAAACAGCAGTCATCCATTTTTCCCGTCTCAGCATATTTCACCACGGCGATAATATAGACCCGTATGCGCATGTGCTGGTCTCAGTCTTAAGCTTCAGCTCATCCGGTTTCGCTAGGAAAACTGGGAGATTAAGAGCTGAGCTCGATGGAAATATGTTCAAAGCTGCTTGGCAAACATAGCAGCCAACAATTTAAGGGCCTAAGTATTGTCTTATTGTCTTATGAAGGCTTCCGGTAGTGTGATCTCGCCTTGGCCGCATTCTACTCTGATCGTTGAAACTTGGAATTTGTTTGCTCTCTTCTCCGCATCTCGCCATCAACTGTCGTCGAGGTTCTGCTAGACAAATCTTGAAAAAAAAATTTTTATAGGCTATGTCCTCCTTATCCTACTGGTAATGCGGAAACTAGTAGTCAAAGGAGTTCTTTTGGGATATTTTGCGAATGCTTACGAACGCCCCCCTCAGCCGCCTTATCAAAATCATCTGCGGCCTCTGTTACATTTTGTACTCTGCTATTTAGTTAGGGAGTCGTTTCGACCTTCGAAAACAGAAAATGGTCAGGCGGTGCCTGATCAGGTGAATATGGAGGTCGACTGCTCAGCTGCAGCTTGAGACAGAGCGGGAGATGAGTGCGAGCTATTTTTAGAATCAAGTGCGAGCTAGGCCAGAGGAAATTACATTAGATTACAACGACGCAAGGTACATGATGGTCAACGGGGCACTCTTGCGCGCACGCGGTCACGGAAAAGGGGGGCAGGGCAGATCGCAGCAGTGCTCGGGGTCAGACCGATCGCTTCCAGGTCGGCCACCAATGTAGCGCCTAAAGTCTGGGTCCGACGCTGGCCACGACGCAGTCGCTCGGTTGGCTGGTTGAGGGGGACCTCGGGGTTGTCCTCACCGCGGGCTGTCCTCCGCAAGCAGTG
Organism: Macrostomum hystrix; assembly: GCA_950097015.1. Lineage (NCBI taxonomy): Eukaryota > Metazoa > Platyhelminthes > Macrostomidae > Macrostomum > Macrostomum hystrix. Next base: position 1,929,124 of record CATNEN010000008.1, read on the forward strand.
TCCCAGCAGGGTCTGACGCCGCCGGCGCAGGGTGACGCTCATGGGCGGCACGCGCCAGCTCGCGCTGTCAGCTGGGCCGTCGAGATGGTCTAGTGGTAGTGCACACCTAAAGCCTGGCGCAGCAGACTTCGGTGCATCCCATCTAGGACCCATCTCGGGTGGAGGTCATCGGGATGGCCCCCATTCCATAGAATAGGATCGGCTCTACGGCGGCGCGAAACAGTCGAACAGTCGAATCTATGCCAGAGGAAAGCATAGGGCAGAATGTACAGTATGCAGTGTACAGTGTGGGAGCTTATATGGAGGTTCGCATAAATCCGACACATTCATTGGATTAGTCACGCTCCATCTTTGTTGCAACCCGACCGTGTTCGCCAGTGTAACGAAATCCATAATTACCAACTGAGTGCTACGCTACGCTCATTTTGACTTTTACTGTGCAAGGATATCCAGCATCAATTAAGGAAGCAGTTGAAGTCCGCGATCGCAAACAGCTACGCTGATAAATTCTCCCTTGAGGCTGATGGGGGCTCGGATCCCAAACGGAGTGAAGCTCATCTAGCTGGAGATGATGGCGAATAGATAAAAAAGTCTATTCAGCGTCCAGCTGCCTCTTCAAGGGTCCAGGTCTCGGCGATATACAGCAGATCAGTCTCAACGACTCCCTGTCGAGTTACAAGAACCGCTGACTGCGGGTAAGCCTGACTGTATACAGACCATGACTGTATCTCCATGATTTCGGCAGGCAGGTCAGAGGGCACCATGAAGACGACCATCTTTCGCGAGTTCAGCATAAGGCCAACCCGCAGCCGTCAGGCCGAGAACGGAGAGCCGCTTCTTTCACTCGTGCGTCTTCTCAGCCGTCGTCTGTCGGCCGGGTTGGGCAGACCGGTCCTCAGCACCCAGTCCAGTGCCAGCACATACAGAAAAGGCACCAGAGAGTCATTCTGCAGCACGCCTGACAATGTACTGAATTGGTTCGATAGACCATCTGGCGTCATCACCGAAGGGGTCGAGTCCTGGTACGACCGTTGCTCATCATTAGAACCGACTCATGGAGTCATCATCAGAACCGACTCATGGAGTCATCATCAGAACCGACTCATGGAGTCATCATCAGAACCGACTCATGGAGTCATCATCAGAACCGACTCATGGAGTCATCATTAGAACCGACTCATGGAGTCATCATCAGAACCGACTCATGGAGTCATCATCAGAACCGACTCATGGAGTCATCATCAGAACCGACTCATGGAGTCATCATTAGAACCGACTCATGGAGTCATCATCAGAACCGACTCATGGAGTCATCATCAGAACCGACTCATGGAGTCATCATCAGAACCGACTCATGGAGTCATCATAAGAACCGACTCATGGAGTCATCATTAGAACCGACTCATGGAGTCATCACCAGAACCGACTCATGGAGTCATTATCAGAACCGACTCATGGAGTCATTATCAGAACCGACTCATGGAGTCATCATCAGAACCGACTCATGGAGTCATTATCAGAACCGACTCATGGAGTCATCATCAGAACCAGAAAAAAACTCTGGAGCAACCGTCAGAAATTGATCCATGCATTTTTCTCTTAGTAACGCATCGCTTTTGACGCAAGATGCTAACCGTTTTCTAACGTTTTTCTTGCAAAAAGAGATCTTACTCGCTGCCCAGAATGCATTGTTACTGATTAGCTTCCAGCTATTGGATTTGAACAGACAGTCAATCTTTACTGCGGATTAATGCACATTTTTCAGATTTCAGGTTTTTTGAACGCACATTGAGTTGCCACGCACATACACAGAAAAGCAAGTAAATTCTGCTTTATGTGGATACATCAGAGCTAGGTTACTATGTGCCTTGGTATTCAGTAGCTGTGCGTGTGTGCACAACTGCTGCCTGCACCTTGTTCAGCCCTTGCCTACTGCGCAAGCAACAGCTGTCGGTCTGTGAGTGCGGAGCACTGCAGCTCAGGTCAGGGAGACAAATACTAAAGTAAGCATTCAACCATAAATGGAAATCGACTGCTCAAACGCTAAGGGTGGAGGAATTTGAGTTGTATGTAATAAAAGAAGAAAAAATCTGAAAGAAATAATCGACAAGCATGTCAGGACTGGCTGAGGGCTCCGCTGTAGCTCTACTATCTAGCCGAGATCTGCATCCGAGCTACGGCAGCTGCGTGCTGATTGGCATCCGACGGCCGGCCTCTGCTCCGCTCCTGCTGCAGAATCCATCACAGCCACAGCCATCACCACCGTCACCGCCACCGTCACCGCCACCGCCACCGCCACCGCCACCGCCACCGCCACCGCCACCGCCAAAGAGAACTCTGCTAAGCATTTCCGCCGGAGGTCGTCAAAGTGGGCTGGCTCTTCCTGCACTGGATGACATTGCACGAATGGGCGTGGACGAGGCGCGGGTTTGACTTGAAAAAATCTCTTGCCAGCTTGCTTCAGACTGACAAGGAGTCTGACAGACTGATAAGGAATCTGACAGACTGATAAGGAATCTGACAGACTGATAAGGAATCCGACAGACTGATAGGGAATCTGACAGACTGATAAGGAATCCGACAGACTGACAAGGAATCTGACAGACTGACAAGGAATCTGACAGACTGATAAGGAATCTGACAGACTGACAAGGAAATCTGACAGACTGACAAGGAATCTGACAGACTGATAAGGAATCTGACAGACTGACAAGGAATCTGACAGACTGATAAGGAATCTGACAGACTGATAAGGAATCTGACAGACTGACAAGGAATCTGACAGACTGACAAGGAATCTGACAGACTGATAAGGAATCTGACAGACTGATAAGGAATCTGACAGACTGATAAGGAATCTGACAGACTGACAAGGAATCTGACAGACTGACAAGGAATCTGACAGACTGACAAGGAATCTGACAGACTGATAAGGAATCTGACAGACTGATAAGGAATCTGACAGACTGACAAGGAATCTGACAGACTGATAAGGAATCTGACAGACTGATAAGGAATCTGACAGACTGATAAGGAATCTGACAGACTGACAAGGAATCTGACAGACTGACAAGGAATCTGACAGACTGACAAGGAATCTGACAGACTGATAAGGAATCTGACAGACTGACAAGGAATCTGACAGACTGATAAGGAATCTGACAGACTGACAAGGAATCTGACAGACTGATAAGGAATCTGACAAACTGACAATGATTCTAGCTTCATATTTTAGTATTTTTGTTTTGGTCTCACCCTAAAGTGACGAGATTCTTGTAATAAGTGCATTTAAATTAGTTTTACTTAGACTGACAACCGTAATGAGTTTCATCCTTACTATGGCGAGTGCATTTTAGCCTCTACCATTGAGTATGCACACAATTTAGTGCTGACAGAAAGATAATTGAAAATTACGAATTTGTTTAGTTAGAAAACCTTGTAAATATACTATTCGCGCTGTGAACAACTAATTAGTGCTATGAAAAATTGAAAATTGTTCAGAAAGATCGCAGCAATAAGAAAGCTAAACACCTTCAGGATGGATTATCGTCTTTAAGGGAGCTCGAATCACTGTTGAATACCATCTGCTGCTGAATGATGAACCGTCCCTGCTCCTCTCTGTCCTTATCTTCATCACTGCTGAGTGCCCATTGCTGCTGAGTGATGAACCGAGCCTGCTCCTCTCTGTCCTTATCTTCATCATTGTTGAGTGCCCATTGCTGCTGAGTGATGAACCGAGCCTGCTCCTCTCTGTCCTTATCTTCATCACTGCTGAGTGCCAATTGCTGCTGAGTGATGAACCGAGCCTGCTCCTCTCTGTCCTTATCTTCATCACTGCTGAGTGCCAATTGCTGCTGAGTGATGAACCGAGCCTGCTCCCCTCTGTCCTTGTCTTTGTTGCCGACAGCTTGATCCTGTACTGATTGTCCCGAGCTTTGGTGCGAGCTGGTCCCCCCATCGTGTGCCATCCAGTCCAGCAGTGTCATTTCAATCATTTCCACATTGATGGTCGGCGCTGCTGACTTGACATCCACTGTTTCTGGGGACACGACTGCTTGAACAAACTTGCCGCTGTCAGCTGACGACCTCCTGGCTGACTGCGTGTCATGAAGCTTTTGGGTGATATTGAACAGGTCAATAATTCGCTGATTCGTCAGCTGCTCAAGCTCTTGCTGTTGCCGCTGGCAATCTGCCTTCAACGAAAATGTTGCCGAGATGTCGTCACGTGTCAGAGTTTCCTGGCTAATCTAAAATCCGGTTGAGATAAGCATGCTTGGCTTGAAGGCTGGGAACTCAGAAATAAAAATCAACTAATACCGTGCTGAATTATCCCTGCAACCAAACCCTACGCTCACTCTCCAAACCCTTCACTCCCCCTCCAAACCCTTCACTCCCCCTCCAAACCCTTCACTCCCCCTACAAGCCCTCCACTCACTCTCCAAGCCCTTCACTCCCCCTCCAAACCCTTCACTCCCCCTCCAAACCCTTCACTCCCCCTACAAGCCCTCCACTCACTCTCCAAGCCCTTCACTCCCCCTCCAAACCCTTCACTCCCCCTCCAAGTCCTCCACTCACTCTCCAAACCCTTCACTTCCCCTCCAAGTCCTCCACTCACTCTCCAAACCCTTCACTCCCCCTCCAAGTCCTCCACTCACTCTCCAAACCCTTCACTTCCCCTCCAAGTCCTCCACTCACTCTCCAAACCCTTCACTTCCCCTCCAAGTCCTCCACTCACTCTCCAAACCCTTCACTCCCCCCTCCAAGTCCTCCACTCACTCTCCAAACCCTTCACTCCCCCCTCCAAGCCTTCCACTCACTCTCCAAACCCTTCACTCCCCCTCCAAGCCCTCCACTCACTCTCCAAACCCTTCACTTCCCCTCCAAGCCTTCCACTCATTCTCCAAACCCTTCACTCCCCCTCCAAGCCCTCCACTCACGCTCCAAACCCTTTACAATCCACGGCCTCCATTCACACTCCATGCCCTCCACTCACCCTCCAAGCCCTCTATTGACCTCCAAGCGCTCCACTCACTCTCCAAATCCTTCACTCCCCCTCCAAGCCTTCCACTCACAATCCAAGCCCTCCAATCACCCCCAAACCCTTCACAATCCAAGCCCTCCACTCACAATCCAAGCCTTCCACTCACAATCCAAGCCTTCCACTCACAATCCAAGCCTTCCACTCACAATCCAAGCCTTCCACTCACAATCCAAGCCTTCCACTCACAATCCAAGCCTTCCAATCACAATCCAAGCCTTCCAATCACAATCCAAGACTTCCACTCACAATCCAAGCCTTCCACTCACAATCCAAGCCTTCCAATCACAATCCAAGCCCTCCACTCACCCTCCATGCCCTCCATTGACCCTCCAAGCCCTCCATTGACCCTCCAAGCCATCCACTCACTCTCCAAACCATTCACTCACCCTCACGCTCCAAACCCTTTACAATCCACGGCCTCCACTTACCCTTCAAGCCCTCTATTGACCTCCAAGCGCTCCACTCACTCTCCAAATCCTTCACTCCCCCTCCAAGCCTTCCACTCACAATCCAAGCCCTCCAATCACCCCCAAACCCTTCACAATCCAAGCCCTCCACTCACAATCCAAGCCTTCCACTCACAATCCAAGCCTTCCAATCACAATCCAAGCCTTCCACTCACAATCCAAGCCCTCCAATCACCCCCAAACCCTTCACAATCCAAGCCCTCCACTCACAATCCAAGCCTTCCAATCACAATCCAAGCCTTCCAATCACAATCCAAGCCCTCCAATCACCCCCAAACCCTTCACAATCCAAGCCCTCCACTCACCCCCAAACCCTTCACAATCCAAGCCTTCCACTCACAATCCAAGCCTTCCAATCACAATCCAAGCCCTCCACTCACCCTCCATGCCCTCCAGTCACCCTCCATGCCCTCCAGTCACCCTCCATGCCCTCCAGTCACCCTCCATGCCCTCCAGTCACCCTCCATGCCCTCCAGTCACCCTCCATGCCCTCCAGTCACCCTCCATGCCCTCCAGTCACCCTCCATGCCCTCCAGTCACCCTCCATGCCCTCCAGTCACCCTCCATACCCTCCACTCACCCCACTAAGCTCATCGCTACTGTAGCTGTTGCTGTTTCTCTTGAAAATGCAGCTGGGGTCGCTAATATCGGAGGACACACTGCGCTGCTTATTGTCAATTTCTCTGGGGCCCAGCTTGGCGTCATTCAACAGTCTAGTGAGCTGCTCGCTCACCACGAGAGACATGCAGGAGCCGTCAGACAAAATGTGCAGCTCAATCAGTCGGTCCAGTTGGGCAATGTAATCGTTAGCGAAATACAACCAGCAGAGGAAGGACAATATATTGTACAGAAACCATGCACTGTAGAGAGACACGAGTACGATAAATACTATGTAATCGCCTCCTTCAACAGTGCTGTTCGTCATGCAGGAAGTTGGCTCGTGTCAGTTCAGGATTTTCATTGTTAGAAACTCATTTGATTAACATATTAGAATACTAACACTATGAGACTAGAAGATGCTTAGGCACACAGCCATAGACAACAGAGTTTATTGCTTCAATCTTAAGTTTAATTTATCACCCCCCGAAGTTATTTACGTTTCGCGACGAAAAAATTGGCTAAGAAGTTAGAACATTGCTACTGTTAGTAGTGCAAACATTGTTTGCTAACTTCCTTGCTTTCATACGCTCGTTCAAGCTTGCATTGTTCTAAAAGCGCAGCCTATTCCCTCTAGTATTCATAGTACAATAGTAACTCTTCTTCGCAACATTCAAATTCGCACTTTCTTCCACTTTCTCCTACACAATACCTTCCTCTTCTACTCCTCCTTATAATGTTAAAAAATACCCTTATAAAACATAATAATACTCCTCCTTCCTATTCCTCTTCCTCCTCCTTCCTCTTTCTCCTTCCTCTTCCTCCTTCCTCTTCCTCCTCCTTCCTATTCCTCTTCCTCCTCCTTCCTCTTTCTCCTTCCTCTTCCTCCTTCCTCTTCCTCCTCCTTCCTATTCCTCTTCCTTCCTCCTTCCTCTTTCTCCTTCCTCTTCCTCCTTCCTCTTCCTCCTCCTTCCTATTCCTCTTCCTCCTCCTTCCTCTTCCTTTTCCTTCCTCTTCCTTTTCCTTCCTCTTCCTCTTCCTTCCTCCTCCTCCTCCTTCCTCTTCCTTTTCCTTCCTCTTCCTTTCCTTCCTCTTCCTCTTCCTTCCTCTTCCTCCTCCTTCCTCTTCCTTTTCCTTCCTCTTCCTCTTCCTTCGTCTTCCTCCTCCTTCACTTTCTTGTTCTTCCTCTTCCTATTCCTCCTCCTTCCTCCTCCTCCTTCCTCCTCCTCCTTCCTCCTCCTCCTTCCTCCTCCTCCTTCCTCCTCCTCCTTCCTCCTCCTCCTTCCTCCTCCTCCTTCCTCCTCCTTCTCTTTCGTCTTCCTCCCTTCTCCTTACTCTAAACCTCTTCGTATCCTTTATACCTGGTGTTTTCTAGCTGTTTTCCAGCTTTCCGCTCTCCTCCTCATTCTTTTCTCCTGCCCATCCCATATTCTCCATCACTCAGTTTCTTTATCTGCCGACCTCTTCCCGCAGGGTGCAGAAAGGTGTGCAGACATGCTAAAACTGCTTTGTTAGGCCACTAGCCACACTTGACTGCAAGCAACTATTTTTTTGCCGCCGCTGTGTTTACTGAAGAAACCACTTGCCTCGCCTTGCAGCCAGGAAATTTCCACCCACAGCGTTCTACCTGCTGGCATAGAGTTTCAAGACTTGGCCCAAGAAGTTCATGAAGTGCCTTCACACCTGGTATGGGCAGACAGGTCTTTCAAACTAAACGTGTTCCAGTTCGCTAAGTTTGCAATTGCCCCCCCCCAGCAACGAGTGCTGCGGATGGCACAACCAGGTCAGAACTCAATGATTGGCATGACAAGAGTTTTCTGCTAATCTCCTTCAAATTCAGCTTGATTCATCCTGTACTAATTAGCGGGAACACCTGTCTGCACCTCACTGAGCAAATAAATTCCGATAAACACTGCCAAGCAGTAGACCTGCCTCTCAATCAGCTTAAGGATGTCAGGCTGGTCTTTAAAGTCAGCATGGTGTGATGACAGACTGAGGGCATGGTGTGATGACAGACTGAGGGCATGGTGTGATGACAGACTGAGGGTATGGTGGGATGACAGACTGAGGGCATGGTGTGATGACAGACTGAGGGCATGGTGTGATGACAGACTGAGGGCATGGTGGGATGACAGACTGAGGGCATGGTGTGATGACAGACTGAGGGCATGGTGTGATGACAGACTGAGGGCATGGTGGGATGACAGACTGAGGGCATGGTGTGATGACAGACTGAGGGCATGGTGTGATGACAGACTGAGGGCATGGTGTGATGACAGACTGAGGGCATGGTGTGATGACAGACTAAGGGACTGAGGGCATGGTGTGATGACAGACTGAGGGCATGGTGTGATGACAGACCGAGGGACTGAGGGCATGGTGTGATGACAGACTGAGGGCATGGTGTGATGACAGACTGAGGGCATGGTGGGATGACAGACTGAGGGCATGGTGGGATGACAGCCTGAGGGCATGGTGTGATGACAGACTGAGGGCATGGTGGGATAACAGACTAAGGGACTGAGGGCATGGTGGGATGACAGACTGAGGGCATGGTGGGATGACAGACTGAGGGCATGGTGTGATGACAGACTGAGGGCATGGTGGGATGACAGACTGAGGGCATGGTGGGATGACAGACTGAGGGCATGGTGGGATGACAGACTGCGATTCCACAAAAATTGAGTTCAAGTTTATGTTTAAACAGTCTCTGCGCTGATTGGTTGGTCGAAGTTTTAAATTTATTGGTTACCTTAAATATTCAATTAATTTTTTAAAATAAAATTTAACATGAAATGACACTTTCTTTGCTAGAAGCAGATTTCGCAATCGGTGTCGCAAAATTCAGAGGTAAAATGACAAACATACTGTACCAGTAAGCAGCAATGTCTGAACAAGTCGGGGTTGGGATATTTTTGTTGCAATTTAATTTCACGTAGAGGATTTGGATTTTCGATTGGGCTGCATCACAGAGTGAAAATTTAAGGTAAAATTTGTTAATACGACTAAGGTAAAATTTTAGTAAGGCCACATCTCGCAAAAAGTGATTAGTACAGTTTTTGTAAGTAAAGTGTGCTGTCAAATGTTTTAGATTTAGTGTCAGTAAAAGTAAGAATTTTTTGTTCTACAGTTTTATACTAACCTTGATTTATCTAATTTCTGCTAGCAGGAATTAAATTTTAGTTCATTCGATTAAATTTACGGTTTTTTCGTAAACAAAAAAACGAGTTCGAGTTTTGTGCTAAGGAGGAAAAACTATTTTGATGAGGAGAAAATAAAAGGTAATACCGATTCAAGGGCCTAATTCAAGGACACACAGGCTTAGCCATCATTGTTACAATCAGTTCAGTTTGTTATAAATCGCTCCTGTGTATAATGTGAATACAATTAATACTCATTAAGATGAAGGTCACGCCAACAATGAACTAATTTAAGAGCTTTGAGAAAACTTCAGCATTTGAGCTGTTGGCGCGCGAGTTGCAGATGGCGGCATGCTGAAACAGGTAAGGTGCAGGTAGACACAGACACATCAAGGAGACCAGTACAGAAACTGTTGGCAAAGTCGAATTCAAAGGTTGTTGGGGACGACTGAAATCTGTGCTGCTTTCAGAACTGCCGGATCTGGCAAGATGTGCTTTTTTGCAGCAGTTTCTTCAAGCAGTCATTTGATAAGCATGCACAGAAATCCATCAGGCAAAAGGTTTCAAAAAGAGAACAATTGAACAAGCCGATCTCTCAAGACAGCCATGTGGAAGCTTTCTGTTCTGGTCGGGTTAAAAAGCATTGGGCGCCTCACGCCTGAAACACCATCTTGGTCTTTCGAGTCTGTCCACCTGAAGGAGGCGTCCTTCGGGTGTTTATCAACTGCTGCTGCTGCTGCTGCTGCTGCTGATAATGATACTGATTGAATGGGCGCACTTCAAACTGCTGCTGCTGCTGCTGCGGGTGCTGATATTGCTGGGACAGTTGTTGGAGCTGGTACTCGCCAGCTGAAGGTTGCGACCGCTGCTTAGTCAGCCAGCGCTGCCTCTGCGCAGACGCCGCCGCCGGGTCTTCTTCGGCGAAGTCTCCTTCCTCAAACTCGCCTCCAACCGTGCCCAGGTGACCTGGAATCGACCGCGATGGTGCCAGACGGTGATCGCTGGCAACGCCGCGTCGACCGCAGCCCGGGGTCAGCGGCATCGACGGAGGCGGCGGCGGAGGCGGGGGCGGCGGCGGCAGCGGTGGCAGAGTGTGCGCCGAGTGCGGATGATGCTGACCGAAGCTGCTGCTCCCCGCGCCGCCGGAAGACGATGCGGCGGTGTCCGAGGACTCCTGCTTCGAGAAGCCGCCCATGAGACGCCGGGCTGCCGCCGGGGGAGGCGTTCGGTAACCAGCACCGACGCCGCCTCCGCTGATGAAGATGTCGCCGATTGGCGAGTCCTGATCGCAGCTGTCGGCTGTCGGGTCCAGGAACTTGCCGACCCTCACCCTTGACGGTGTCATCTGTGGCTGCGGCAGCGGCTGCTGATGCTGCAGTGGCTGATGCTGCTGCTGATGCACACTGACAGCTCCGTTCTGCTTTCCGTAGGGTCCGTAGCCGCCACTGTCGATTTGATGCAGGCTGGTCATGTGGGACAGCATCGGAGAGTCCGGGCCGCCGCCGCCAACGCCGCCGACGCCGCCAGCACGCACCGAGGGCTCCCTGGACAGGCCAGTCGCCGCTGCCGTCGCCACAGCCGCATCTGGCTCGCCGGCGCTGGCGCAGTGATTCTCGCGTCGCTCCTTCAGCCGCTGCTTGAGTGTGACGCAGCAGCAGGCGAAGGTCAGGATGAGGAAGCCCGCGCCGATGGAGCCCAGAATGATTGGGTGGTAGGAGACTTCGTCCGTCTTCTTGTCGCTTGTGGTCTTCTCCGTGCTCTCTGGCAGTCCGCTGCCGCCGCCTGCGCCATCGAGAATGACAATGACAATGGTCCGTGCAACATATACTCAAAGTTTATTTATAGAAAAGCAACAAAACAAGTCGTTTATGAAGAGTGTAGATACTAAAATAATATTTCTTTCTTCCTCTTTCTTCTTTCGTCAGACATTTCAACTAGCGACAATAAGCCAACAAGACATGAGATCTATTTGCGTTTTTTCGAGGCCGCATGCTTGCGGGTGGAAATAGGTAAAACTTTGCATTATCTTGATTGACTCTGACTGCCAGCAAAAAAACTGTTCTACTGCTGCAAAAAGGGGCTCTCCTACCTAACACTGATCCGGGAACTCTAGAGAGACTACAAACTGAAACCCAGAGAGATTTAGATCAAAGAAACAAAATCCCAGAGAGATTGGGATCAAAGAACCAAAATCCCAGAGAGATTGGGATCAAAGAACCAAAATCCCAGAGATATTGGGATCAAAGAACCAAATCCCAGAGAGATTGGGATCAAAGAACCAAAATCCCAGAGATATTGGGATCAAAGAACCAAATCCCACAGAGATCGGGATCAAAGAACCAAAATCCCAGAGATATTGGGATCAAAGAACCAAATCCCAGAGAGATTGGGATCAAAGAACCAAATCCCAGAGAGATTGGGATCAACGAAACAAAATCCCACAGAGATCGGGATCAAAGAACAAAATCCCAGAGAGATTGGGATCAAAGAACCAAATCCCAGAGAGATTGGGATCAACGAAACAAAATCCCACAGAGATCGGGATCAAAGAACAAAATCCCACAGAGATTGGGATCAAAGAACCAAATCCCAGAGAGATTGGGATCAACGAAACAAAATCCCACAGAGATCGGGATCAAAGAACCAAATCCCAGAGAGATTGGGATCAAATAACCAAAATCCCAGAGAGATTGGGATCAAATAACCAAAATCCCAGAGAGATTGGGATCAAATAACCAAAATCCCAGAGAGATTGGGATCAACGAAACAAAATCCCACAGAGATCGGGATCAACGAAACAAAATCCCACAGAGATTGGGATCAACGAAACAAAATCCCACAGAGATTGGGATCAACGAAACAAAATCCCACAGAGATCGGGATCAACGAAACAAAATCCCACAGAGATTGGGATCAACGAAACAAAATCCCACAGAGATCGGGATCAAAGAACCAAATCCCAGAGAGATTGGGATCAAATAACCAAAATCCCAGAGAGATTGGGATCAACGAAACAAAATCCCACAGAGATCGGGATCAACGAAACAAAATCCCACAGAGATCGGGATCAAAGAACCAAATCCCAGAGAGATTGGGATGTGAGAACAAAGAATCGCATGAATGAGTAGCAGAGGGAAGAATCCCAACTCACCAGTTGCGCCATGTCCGTGTCCGGCCTTCTTATCTGGGCAGTTGGCCTCGTCGCGGCCATCCGGGCAGTTTAGATGCGAGTTGCAGACGAGGCGGGAGTCGATGCACTGATCAGTGCCGCAGTCGAACTCTGTTTTTGGCTGACATACTCCTGTAATTATTGAGGCAAGTGAAGTAGCTTCAGTTACAGTAGCTTCAGTTACAGTAGCTTCAGTTACAGTAGCTTAAGTTACAGTAGCTTCAGTTACAGTAGCTTCAGTTACAGTAGCTTCAGTTACAGTAGCTTCAGTTACAGTAGCTTCAGTTACAGTAGCTTCAGTTACAGTAGCTTCAGTTTCAGCAGGTTCAGTTACAGTAGCTTCAGTTTCAGCAGGTTCAGTTACAGTAGGTTCAGTTACAGTAGGTTCAGTTACAGTAGGTTCAGTTACAGTAGGTTCAGTTACAGTAGGTTCAGTTACAGTAGCTTCAGTTACAGTAGCTTCAGTTACAGTAGGTTCAGTTACAGTAGGTTCAGTTACAGTAGCTTCAGTTACAGTAGGTTCAGTTACAGCAGGTTCAGTTACAGCAGGTTTAGTTACAGTAACATGCCAGTTCAATATTGCCAGCTTAAAAAAGTGCAAAGGGATTGTAAAGTTTTTCTCGGGATCTGAGAGACAGCTGCTTGACATCGTCTGTCTGTCATCGGGAAAGTTTCAGACCGAATCGAGAGAGAAAAAAGCGTAATAAATATTGGGCAGTTTAAAGGGAGAATGTTATTTAATGGTTTTTTAAAACTTGATGTCTTTGAAGTCAAGTGCATTGCAGTTATTCAGCTAAAGAAGCAATAGTGGAGCTAAAATGGAAGCCAACAGGGTAGCTAACAGGGTAGCTAACAGGGTAGCTAACAGGGTAGCTAACAGGGGAGCTAACAGGGGAGCTAATAGGGGAGCTAGCAGGGTAGCTAGCAGGGGAGCTAACAGGGGAGCTAATAGGGGAGCTAACGGGGGAGCTAACGGGGGAGCTAATAGGGGAGCTAGCAGGGTAGCTAGCAGGGGAGCTAATAGGGGAGCTAGCAGGGGAGCTAACAGGGGAGCTAACAGGGGAGCTAATAGGGGAGCTAATAGGGGAGCTAGCAGGGTAGCTAACAGGGGAGCTAACAGGGGAGCTAACAGGGGAGCTAACAGGGGAGCTAACAGGGGAGCTAACAGGGGAGCTAACAGGGGAGCTAACAGGGGAGCTAACAGGGGAGCTAACAGGGGAGCTAACAGGGGAGCTAGCAGGGTAGCTAACAGGGGAGCTAATAGGGGAGCTAGCAGGGGAGCTAATAGGGGAGCTAATAGGGGAGCTAGCAGGGTAGCTAACAGGGGAGCTAATAGGGGAGCTAGCAGGGTAGCTAACAGGGGAGCTAACAGGGGAGCTAACAGGGGAGCTAACAGGGTAGCTAGCAGGGGAGCTAATAGGGGAGCTAGCAGGGGAGCTAATAGGGGAGCTAACAGGGGAGCTAACAGGGAGCAAATAGGGGAGCTAACAGGGTAGCTAACAGGGGAGCTAATAGGGGAGCTAGCAGGGGAGCTAATAGGGGAGCTAATAGGGGAGCTAGCAGGGTAGCTAGCAGGGGAGCTAACAGGGGAGCTAACAGGGGAGCTAACAGGTGAGCTAATAGGGGAGCTAACAGGGGAGCTAACAGGGGAGCTAATAGGGGAGCTAGCAGGGGAGCTAATAGGGGAGCTAGCAGGGGAGCTAATAGGGGAGCTAGCAGGGGAGCTAATAGGGGAGCTAATAGGGGAGCTAGCAAGGGAGCTAATAGGGGAGCTAACAGGGAGCAAATAGGGGAGCTAGCAGGGTAGCTAACAGGGGAGCTAATAGGGGAGCTAGCAGGGGAGCTAATAGGGGAGCTAGCAGGGGAGCTAATAGGGGAGCTAATAGGGGAGCTAGCAGGGTAGCTAGCAGGGGAGCTAACAGGGGAGCTAACAGGGAGCAAATAGGGGAGCTAGCAGGGTAGCTAACAGGGAGCTAATAGGGGAGCTAGCAGGGGAGCTAATAGGGGAGCTAATAGGGGAGCTAATAGGGGAGCTAGCAGGGTAGCTAATAGGGGAGCTAACAGGGGAGCTAATAGGGGAGCTAGCAGGGTGGCTAGCAGGGGAGCTAACAGGGGAGCTAACAGGGGAGCTAACAGGGGAGCTAATAGGGGAGCTAATAGGGGAGCTAGCAGGGGAGCTAACAGGGGAGCTAGCAGGGGAGCTAGCAGGGGAGCTAATAGGGGAGCTAACAGGGGAGCTAATAGGGGAGCTAGCAGGGGAGCTAGCAGGGGAGCTAACAGGGGAGCTAACAATGGAGCTAACAGGGAGCAAATAGGGGAGCTAGCAGGGTAGCTAACAGGGGAGCTAATAGGGGAGCTAGCAGGGGAGCTAATAGGGGAGCTGGCAGGGGAGCTAATAGGGGAGCTAACAGGGGAGCTAATAGGGGAGCTAGCAGGGTAGCTAGCAGGGGAGCTAACAGGGGAGCTAACAGGGGAGCTAACAGGGGAGCTAATAGGGGAGCTAGCAGGGGAGCTAACAGGGGAGCTAGCAGGGGAGCTAACAGGGGAGCTAACAGGGGAGCTAACAGGGGAGCTAATAGGGGAGCTAGCAGGGGAGCTAACAGGGGAGCTAACAGGGGAGCTAACAGGGGAGCTAACAGGGGAGCTAACAGGGTAGTCAGCAGGGTAGCCAGCAGGGTAGCTAACAGGAGAGTGAAGCAAAGACTGACTCATCATTCGACGCGCCAGTGGCTCAGTGATTCAATTCGCACTTTCTGCTGCAGTGTGGCGCATTGCACAACAAAATCTTACGGTGTAGTTTTGGGGGGGGGCTGCTTGTGGGATGCGATCCTCAACCTCGTATTCCCAGGCTCTCGATTCGAAGAAGCTTAATTGTGGCAACCGGTTGGAAAAAACACGGCACTAAAAGATTGGACAAACTGATAAGACAGACTTGGCCAAGGGTTTAACCGGTTGGGCGCCAGACATTCCAATCCTCTCCTCTCTCCTTGGCAACCGGTTCGCACTTAACCCCCCACCCCTTTGGCCTTATCAAAGCCAGGTAAAATCAATCACTGCCGACTGGGCACACGCAATGAGGTCAAATTGCTTTTGCAGCCAATATTATCTACAATACTTATTATACAGCAAATATTCCACCGACCGATCGCAATGGATGAGTTTCGCGTCTTCGAATGCCAATTAACCTTTTAGAGGACGGAAAAAGGAAAATAGTAGAAGGTGGTAGAATGCTACTAAATTACCCAGAAGATGACTGTAGCTACACTAAAATGGGATATGTTCCAGGAGCAGCAGCAGCAGCAGCAGCAGCAATTACAGCAGCAAAGTAGCAGGGGGGTTGGTGGCAGAGCGGTTAACCGCGTTTGCCTCTCGCGCTAAAGTCCCTAGTTCGATTCCAGAATTGCCTCCTCGCTGGCTGCGGGTCTAGTGTCACCAAACGATGCGCCATTGCTAGCAGCCCTCCTGCAATTAATAATAATAGTAAATAGGCAGTTGCAGCAACAACAGCGTCTACAACACCAATCGTCAACTCCTACAACTCCTCGCCAACCCGGGCCTCTGCTTCCTCCAGTGGGTGCCTGGCCACTGCGGCCTGTCAAGTAACGTCGCGGCCAGCGATGCCCGCCAGTCGATGACCGGGCCTTTTCCGCTGCATATCACCTTCCACTGCTCCTGCCAGCGAATTCGCCGCGACCTCTGCGACCCTCCGCGCCCGCAAGCTCGCACCATTACGGCTTACGACGGCCTCTCTGAGGCCCTCGACTGTCGTGAAATCTGCAGCGCTGTGACGTTGTCCTCCTCGCCAGGCCTAGGGCGGGCTGCTGAAGTGCCTTGAACGCCTACGCCAGCGGCAGCAGGAATCGCTGTGAGCAAAGAAGTTGCAGCATCAGCAGCAGCAATTACAGCAGCAATCCGGTACCGCGTCTACATGGAGAGCTGATGCTGTTGGGGTAGCTGCTGGGATTGGTACTCCAGTCTACTGACAACAAAAACAAAAACAGCAGCAGCAGCAGCAGCCGTGCGCCGCAAAGTGAGAACAATAATAAATAACAGAAGGGGTCGGCCATTGCTCCGAATTCTCTTTACCATTCCCACAACGCGATCTCCCAATATCCCAGCCTAATGGGCTTAGCAGATGGCTGTCAACGCACAACCAGCGACCTCATTAATAAATAATAAGGGCCAGGGTTACTCGCTAGCAATTATGACGAAACGAGTTGCTGTCACGAGGACTGACTTGTGCATCAATGTTCGATATCGTGCTTTTCGCACCGTGCCTTACACTGAGCCATGCGATAGGTGAAATAATTCTCTTTTTTAGTTTTTAGTAACCAAATTTTCTGGTGTCATGAATGATGCCAGAATTCGGCAGATTCGCGGCGAGAATACACAAAAGTGTGCGCCGCCAGAACTAATGTAAACATGAGAGAATGATGGATCTATGCAATGCGGCTCAGTAAACTGAGGCATTGGTGCCAAGCACATTCGCTTCTTCATCTGTTTTTGCGCTTTCTAAGGACCATTCGCAACGAATCATGGACCCTTTTCCTTGAAAAGTCAGATAAAAAACACATGGCTCTGGGAGGTGAGATGAGGGTTAGACTTCAAAAGCATGAAGAACTGGAGGTAAGAGACCTGAAGATCTGAAGGATCGGAGATGAGACCTGAAGCCCTGAAGGATACGAGGCGAGACCTGAAGCCCTGAAGGATACGAGGCGAGACCTGAAGCCCTGAAGGATACGAGGCGAGACCTAAAGCCCTGTAGGACGGAGGTGAGACCTGGAGGATTAGATGAGAGATCTGAAGGCTTGGAGGAGTGACCTTCAGGTCATGTGTTTTTTTCTCAGACTTTTCAGGGCAAAAGGCCTGAAGAATATGATGTGAGACCTGAGGGATTGGAGGTGAGACCTGAAGCCCTGAAGGATCCAGAGATAAGACCTGGAGGATCGGATGTCAGACCTGAAGGATAGGATGTGAGACCTGAAGCTCTGAAGGATCCAGAGATAAGACCTGGAGGACCGGATGTGAGACCTGAAGGATTGGATGTGAGACCTGAAGGATTGGATGTGAGACCTGAAGCCCTGAAGATCTGAGGTCAGACCAGAAGCTCTTAACATTTGTTTAAAAATGGATAGCTATAATAAGACTTCCAGGGACTTACCCAGCCGCACCACAGTTAGCACCACCACAAACTTGGGCATCAGGTAAGCGTCGTTGGATGTGACCCGAACGACAACGCGGCGCGTGGTTGACAGGTGACCCTTGGCATTGGCGCTCTCCAGGGATTTGCAAACCGGCGCGCTGGGGCCGTCTCTAGCCGCCGTGTCGCCCGTGGTGAAGCCGTCATAGAATGTCAGCTGGTGCTGGTGGCAGGCTTCGTCCATCCTGACCTGCATGCTCTCCAGGGCGAAGTAGATCTGAAATTATGGAAGGTGTCGTCTGTCTAACACAGCCATCTGACTCATCTGTCTGACACAACCATCTGACTCATCTGTCTGACACAGCCATCTGACTCATCTGTCTGACACAGCCATCTGACTCATCTGTCTGACACAAACATCTGACTCATCGGTCTGACACAACCATCTGACTCATCTGTCTGACACAAACATCTGACTCATCTGTCTGACACAACCATCTGACTCATCTGTCTGACACAACCATCTGACTCATCTGTCTGACACAAACATCTGACTCATCGGTCTGACACAACCATCTGACTCATCTGTCTGACACAAACATCTGACTCATCTGTCTGACACAACCATCTGACTCATCTGTCTGACACAAACATCTGACTCATCTGTCTGACACAAACATCTGACTCATCTGTCTGACACAACCATCTGACTCATCTATCTGACACAAACATCTGACTCATCTGTCTGACAAAGCCATCCGACTCAACTGTCTGACACAACCATCTGACTCATCTGTCTGACACAGCCATCTGACTCGTCTGTCTGACACAGCCATCTGACTCGTCTGTCTGACACAACCATCTGACTCATCTGTCTGACACAGCCATCTGACTCATCTGTCTGACACAGCCATCTGACTCATCTGTCTGACACAAACATCTGACTCATCGGTCTGACACAACCATCTGACTCATCTGTCTGACACAAACATCTGACTCATCTGTCTGACACAAACATCTGACTCATCTGTCTGACACAACCATCTGACTCATCTGTCTGACACAAACATCTGACTCATCTGTCTGACACAACCCTCTGACTCATCTGTCTGACACAACCACCTGACTCGTCTGTCTGACACAGCCATCTGACTCATCTGTCTGACACAACCATCTGACTCATCTGTCTGACACAGCCATCTGACTCATCTGTCTGACACAAACATCTGACTCATCTGTCTGACACAACCATCTGACTCATCTGTCTGACACAGCCATCTGACTCATCTGTCTGACAAAGCCATCCGACTCAACTGTCTGACACAGCCATCTGACTCATCTGTCTGACACAACCATCTGACTCATCTGTCTGACATAACCATCTGACTCATCTGTCTGACACAACCATCTGACTCATCTGTCTGACACAACCATCTGACTCATCTGTCTGACACAAACATCTGACTCATCTGTCTGACACAGCCATCCGACTCAACTGTCTGACACAGCCATCTGACTCGTCTGTCTGACACAGCCATCTGACTCATCTGTCTGACACAGCCATCTGACTCGTCTGTCTGACACAGCCATCTGACTTGTCTGTCTGACACAACCATCTGACTCATCTGTCTGACACAAACATCTGACTCATCTGTCTGACACAACCATCTGACTCATCTGTCTGACACAAACATCTGACTCATCTGTCTGACACAAACATCTGACTCATCTGTCTGACACAACCATCTGACTCATCTGTCTGACACAAACATCTGACTCATCTGTCTGACAAAGCCATCTGACTCAACTGTCTGACACAACCATCTGACTCATCTGTCTGACACAGCCATCTGACTCGTCTGTCTGACACAGCCATCTGACTCGTCTGTCTGACACAACCATCTGACTCATCTGTCTGACACAGCCATCTGACTCATCTGTCTGACACAGCCATCTGACTCATCTGTCTGACACAGCCATCTGACTCATCTGTCCATCAAAAAAACAGATTTCCACCTCATGGACAAGACACCGAGACAGCCTGGGCTTAGAAATCATACTAAAAGTACTTTACTAATTGGCTAAGCTGGGCCTTGGGACTTGTAAAACTGTAAACTGTGTGTACCTCCGGCCCTCTCCCAGATCTACTAAAGTTCCAGTTTGTCGCCTATCTAAATGACCACAAGAAAGAATGTTAATACGAACATTAATAATTGATTTAGAGCAGTCAAATTCACAAATATTAGTTTTTGAGATTGTCCAAAAACCTATTGAGCACAGCTTGTGTACTCAGCAGTGTTTTGGGGGGAGTGTGGCAGAGGCATCAGAGAATACGTTTACAATTATTTTTTAATGCGCCAGCTGCCATCCACACCATTCTATCCCTAATCGCAGCAGCAGCAGCAGCAGCAGCAGCAGCAGCAGCAATGGATGTTTCCGCTATCAACAGCCTTCATTATATCGGCTTCAACCCCAAACACAAGTGTGTATTATTATCACCACATTTAGCAGCGAATTTGTCGCTTCGAAAGTACGAGTAAATATTTCAACTAGCTTTGCAAGATAATAGTGGCATTAGTTCAGTTCGCGTCACCTTTGCTGGTTGTGTGAACAATAACATCCTGATAACTCGAGAGCAAGGAAATTTGCTATCGCTAGTTTATTCGATTAATTTTTCCACTACTGACTACTTCAAGTCTCTTTTCCTTCCCCTCTCTCCTCTCCCTTCCCATCTCCATCATCTACCCTATCCTTCCCCTCTCTCCTCTCCCTTCCCATCTCCATCATCTACCCTATCCTTCCCCTCTCTCCTCTCCCTTCCCATCTCCATCATCTACCCTATCCTTCCCTTCTCTCCTCTCCCTTCCCATCTCCATCATCTACCCTATCCTTCCTCTCTCTCCTCTCCCTTCCCATCTCCATCATCTACCCTATCCTTCCCCTCTCTCCTCTCCCTTCCCATCTCCATCATCTACCCTATCCTTCCCTTCTCTCCTCTCCCTTCCCATCTCCATCATCTACCCTATCCTTCCTCTCTCTCCTCTCCCTTCCCATCTCCATCATCTACCCTATCCTTCCCTTCTCTCCTCTCCCTTCCCATCTCCATCATCTACCCTATCTTTCCCCACTCTCCTCTCCCTTCCCATCTCCTTCCTCTACCCTCTTTCCCCTTTACCCCAGTCATTCCGCTGTCGATGTCTAACTAAAAGCGGATACTTTCTTCTGAGCCATTTTTGCTTCGGTTCAGTGCACAGCAAAACAGCTTCGGCGCTTGGGGTAGCTGAAATGGACTGAGGGACACACGCACAATGCACACATAAACAATGAGTGCCAATGCAAATATTGCCCTTAGCTTGTCAACGAAAGCTTGAAGCACCAGCTATACAGTTGGAAGGAAGGGGTCAGGCTTGGAAAGAAGAGGAAGAAAGACTAGGGAATCTTTTAGTCCTTCCTACTTTCCAAACAGACCGCCTTGCCTTAGTTTTAAAGACTCAAAGCAGAAAGCAATGGAAGTGTGTGGTGTATAACTAAGGAATTGCCTATTGTTCTACAAAATTTTCGCTTATTCAATAGCTAGCTTTGAGCTGAATACTGGAGAACAGTGGTTAGTGACAGCGCCTTAAAATACAAGCCCCTCCTCCAGTAGATTTTCCAGCACCAGAAAAATTGCTTGGACTAGCAGCAGCAGCAGACCCTGAGTGTTCTCAAAGTTTGAGCAAAGTTCTTTACTCGCAGTTTGGTATTGCTATCTCTAACCAACTCTGTTAGTTAGTTTTGCTTGGCGTCCGTCAAGAACAGCAATTGGGGAATCGGGTGGAACCAGCGGACGGTTCCTGGAAACGGATCTGCCGGATCTGGGCGTCAAGGTGCGTCAGTATGAGTAGACGGTTGCCCCTTCAGAGCCGTTCAAGCTCAACCAATATAACCCATTCCCAATGTTCAAGAGGGTGTAATAATGGTAGAAGAGCACGATCGGCAAACACTGGCTTCTAGACGCCGCTATTAAGTGCGAAATCTCCGACCCGGTCTCTGGGAAGAACGCTGTTTCCGCTGTCTACTCATTCTGAGTATATTCATTCTCAAGCCTGGTTGATCAAAGAGGAAAGGAATTCGGAAGGAAGGAAGGAATTCGGAAGGAATTCGGAAGGAAGGAAGGAAGGAAGGAAGGAAGGAAGGAAGGAAGGAAGGAAGGAAGGAAGGAAGGAAGGAAGGAAGGAAGGAAGGAAGGAAGGAAGGAAGGAAGGAAGGAAGGAAGGAAGGAAGGAAGGAAGGAAGGAAGGAAGGAAGGAAGGAAGGAAGGAAGGAAGGAAGGAAGGAAGGAAGGAAGGAAGGAAGGAAGGAAGGAAGGAAGGAAGGAAGGAAGGAAGGAAGGAAGGAAGGAAGGAAGGAAGGAAGGAAGGAAGGAAGGAAGGAAGGAAGGAAGGAAGGAAGGAAGGAAGGAAGGAAGGAAGGAAGGATGGAAGGAAAGGAAGGAAGGCAGAAAGGCTTACTTTCGCATCCTCAGGTGCGGTGGCATCTATGGAGCAGTCAACAGGCATGGTTGGCGCATTTTCCGCAGGTATTTTGTCGCTGAGCTGTTTAGTAGTCAGCACCTCCTGCCGGTCCACCGGAAGACGTAGTTCCAATCGGCACTCTGGAAGGTGCAGACAGAGCGGAGGACTATCTATTTTAAACGGCTCGGTTGGGTAGCCAAAGCTCCTCAGATAAAGAGCGAGCTAACCTTGTTTGTTCCCAGATCCCAATGTTCGCAGATGCATGAAAACGCAGCACTCGACTGGCCCAAAGAAAACACAGGAAGGAAAAAATAACTGCGGGGCAAGCCCTCGGAAACATCAGAAAACCCAGCCGCACCTGCCAGTCTGACCTGTCTGTCCGGCAAGCGTCAGTATTCCGGGAATTAAAAGGCTTTTGTCTTGTCTCTCAAAATCCCAAGCGGCGAGCCAGTTCGGGTAGCGCTTGGCAACATCCACGCAAGCAGTCGCAAATCCCGGCATAGAACAGGGGGATTTTTCTCCCCTCGCATTTCCAGCCTAGGTGGGGATTATTGAGTGGCCGCAGCAGCAGGTGCAGCAGATCCCCTTTTCTGTCTCTTCCACTCCTCTTTCACTGACATTCCTTCGAGGAGAGGAGGGGAGGCGCTGACTCGCAGCCCGCTGACTTCCCATCGTCGAGCCAAAAAAAAAAATAATGCCGGGAAAACTCGGCCAGCCAGAGAGAGAAAAACTTTCCCGCGCGAGAAGGAAACGGCGCAGATTTCACCGTCTCCCTGCCCTCCCATTCGGAGTTTCTGGCGCCAGGAGAAAGTGCAACCGAAAAACTTCCCGAAATGCAAATTGCGCTGCTCAAACTCCCAGCAAAGCCGTTGCTCGCTTTCGTAGAAACTCGAGACTAGAGACAAGGCTAGCGGGGAGTGTTGAAGTGTTGAGTTGGTCGCTGAGCTGGCGAGAGAAAACGAAGACAACATACCGGCTGATTAGCATTTCAAATTATCATATAATAACAGCTATCTATCTATCTATCTATCTATCTATCTATCTATCTATCTATCTATCTATCTATCTATCTATCTATCTATCTATCTATCTATCTATCTATCTATCTGTCTATCTATCTATCTATCTATCTATTTTTCGCATCTTATCCGGCAGCCGCAGTGTCTGGGGTCAGGCCTATGCGCATAAAAATGCCAGTTTGCCAGTTGGCATTGGCCCCCTGCACAAGCCGCCCCAGATTTTATAGTAGTTCCTTTTTTAAAAGGCCGCTCGATCTTCTGCAACAAGAAATGCAGTCGAATGCGCGCATTGTGAAACGGGATCAGCCAGCCGATTGATCCCATGGCCGCAGTTTGGCGCAGGTAGTCTTAAATATTAGTTTGGTCTTAATAGCGCACGGCCTAGCTGTGGCAGTGCCGGCTGCAGTGGGAGCCAAGGCTGGGGTAGAGAAACTGATAAGACATCTTCTGCCTCTGTCTGGGCACATGCCTTCTTCCTGGCCCTACGCCTTACCCCTTACTTTTCTAATTGGTGACTCTACAACCATACCTGTCTGCCTGTTAGACTGTTAGACCATTCCCAACGTAGCAATCAGCTGTCAGCCTGAACAGAGGAAAATCACCTAAGACAGGTTAGACAGGAACCACCTGTTAGACAGGAACCACCTGTTAGACAGGAACCACCTGTTAGACAGGAACCACGTGTTAGATAAGAACCACCTGTTAGACAGGAACCACGTGTTAGACAGGAACCACCTGTTAGACAGGAACCACGTGTTAGATAGGAACCACCTGTTAGACAGGAACCACGTGTTAGATAGGAACCACCTGTTAGACAGGAACCACCTGTTAGACAGGAACCACCTGTTAGACAGGAACCACGTGTTAGACAGGAACCACCTGTTAGACAGGAACCACCTGTTAGACAGGAACCACCTGTTAGACAGGAACCACGTGTTAGACAGGAACCACCTGTTAGACAGGAACCACCTGTTAGACAGGAACCACGTGTTAGACAGGAACTACCTGTTAGACAGGAACCACCTGTTAGACAGGAACCACGTGTTAGATAGGAACCACCTGTTAGACAGGAACCACGTGTTAGATAGGAACCACCTGTTAGAAAGGAACCACCTGTTAGATAAACTTGCTGATGAACTTGCTCACCTTGTCTAACACTGCTAGACTGCTCAAAGCTGTACACCGCACGCATTCCAGCGTGCTCAATTGAGTCGTCGGACCGGAATCGCAGCCACATGTAGCGGCCTGTGGAAACAAGTGGCGGCCGCCTCGGTGGGCCGCGGCCGCAGACGCGACTCCGCGGCAGGCCAGATATGGGCGGCGAGTAACCGTAGGGACCGTCGCGGATCTCCAGGTAGTCGGTGGCGCACTGGCTGTTGTCCTCGATGAAGAAGTCGTCGCGAAAGTCCAGCTTCACCACCTGATGCGGGTACTCAGCTAGCGGCAGTGTTTGAATTGGGAAAATTTTAGGTTGTTAGACAGACTCGAACCACCAAACGATGAGAGGGTCATTTTTAGACTCACCGCGAATAAGTTTGACGCAGTCGGACCTGGCGGGATAATTACCCGGATAATTAGGTGTCGTAAAGGTGAAAAAGCCCGACTGAAAACCGGTGCCGCCGGTGAAATTCGCGCAGGCCTCCAGCTGTAGCGGCAGTTGATCTGTGATTGGGCATCGAGGGGCTGCGGTTAATGCACTGATGGATCAGGGGTCAGCAGTGGTCGATGCACTGATGGATCAGGGGTCAGCAGTGGTTAATGCACTGATGGATCAGGGGTCAGCAGTGGTTAATGCACTGATGGATCAGGGGTCAGCAGTGGTTAATGCACTGATGGATCAGGGGTCAGCAGTGGTCGATGCACTGATGGATCAGGGGTCAGCAGTGGTTAATGCACTGATGGATCAGGGGTCAGCAGTGGTTAATGCACTGATGGATCAGGGGTCAGCAGTGGTCGATGCACTGATGGATCAGGGGTCAGCAGTGGTTAATGCACTGATGGATCAGGGGTCAGCAGTGGTTAATGCACTGATGGATCAGGGGTCAGCAGTGGTTAATGCACTGATGGATCAGGGGTCAGCAGTGGTTAATGCACTGATGGATCAGGGGTCAGCAGTGGTTAATGCACTGATGGATCAGGGGTCAGCAGTGGTCGATGCACTGATGGATCAGGGGTCAGCAGTGGTTAATGCACTGATGGATCAGGGGTCAGCAGTGGTCGATGCACTGATGGATTAGGGTTTTGCAGTGCAATTCAAAGTACTCGTCGAACACAGAGTAGATTTGAGTCTAGTTACTCACCGCCAGTGGCTGCCACCCAACCGAGCAGAAGGTTGAGCACGACAACGAGTTGTAGCAGCAGAGCAGTCAGTGACGATGCTGGAGCATTTGCTAGGCAATCGTGTAGCAGGGGTGCATGCGTAAAACGGTTGAAAACTAGAAAAATTTTAAATAATGAAATCGTATTTTCTTAGAGTTCGTGTGCACTAAATATAAAGTACAGTAAACTACGAGGTAAATAGATAGGTAAATAGTTATTTATTGCATTACGTCATTGTTACGTCATTGTTTCAAGATAGGCCGAGCAACGATCTACATACTCGTTAAACTGCCAGAGGGTTCCCAGCCTCTTTATTAGTTGTGACGTTGTCAATAAAAATTGAAATGACCGCTTCATCTCTCGGCCCCTCCATTTTTGGGCTAGAAAACTAACAAGTTCTCTTCAACGCGCAACAGACAGTAACGGAGTCAGCGAGAGGAGGAAAAGAAAGTAGCAAATTGTACTTTTAAATCCAAAACCGCGAAGTCGGGGAAGCTGGAGAGGGACGGCTTCGGGCAGCTCAGGGGGCCGCGCTGATTGACATTAGTGAAGCTGGGCGGAAATCTTGATGGGGCTGCCCGACCGACTGGAAGGAAGGAAGGAGGAATTCGCCTCGTGCGCCACCGCTGCGCATCCCCTTTTTCAGCCCGGTCCCGCTCCGAAAGCTGAGGGCAGAGCTGCCCATCCTCCCGCATGCCCGCCACCCGGCTCTGAGATTTCTCGCCCTCTGCAGTCCCGTTGGCGAAGCGTTGCCCTCTTTTCCTTCTCTCTCTCTCTCTCTCGCTTTTTTTCTCTCTCGAATGAGGCGTGAGACATTTTTTCTTTCTTTGTGTGCGCGCGCGCCCCTCACTCACTCCATCTCCCCTCATTCAGATCCCATTCCTTCTAATATCCCATAACAACAGCGGCTACTGCAGCAGGCCGGGGATGCTAAGGATTAAAAGGATGCGGGAAGGAATACAAGAAGAGGGGGGGGGCAAATTGTAAATCAGATAGGCTCAGCCCCTCCGATCATTCCCTTTGAGAAATCCACCTCGGCTCTCACTGATCCCATGCCATGCAGCGATCCCCACAGCCCTGAGAGCCTAGGCCATCCCTGCACTTTAAAGTCTTCAGGCCATGTTCGGTGTTTGAGATTTCTAACCTTTCTAGCCTTCGGCACCTGAGCATCCAACTTTGCTGGCCAGCGAGGCGTCAAATTTTGAGTGACCCAGATCGATGGACAGGTCTCAGTTTCCACCGTCCAGGCCGCTTAATCAAGGTGGAGAATTATGGATTGTCGATGGTTGAAGATTCTCGCAGACACAAGAAAGTAAAAATGGAGGCTGCGCGGAACATGCGACTTGGGAGAATTGGGGAAGCGGCACCCGCACGGCGCGGGAAGGGATCAGGGAGCGGGGATTACTTCCGTTGGATGGACAGATGAAGTGCCGAGAGTAGGGGAAACAAGCAGTGGGAAATCCCCCCACCCTGCTGATAATATTTGTGCTTCCCATCAGCTACAGCTCAGATCCTACTCTATTTTATCCCTTCCTGTTCTGCCCCTTGAAGCAATTTTCTGGGCCAGAAGCCTAGGGGTGAGATTCTCTAGGGGTGAGATCTTTACCTGCAGCTAGTGGCATAGTAATCCGAGAAGGCGGTCCGCCCAGGGCATTCCGACTATGCCGCCGCCGCCGCCGCCGCCGCCGCCGCCGCAGCTTCGTTCAACACCGCGCCGCAGAAGAATGCCAGACTGGGCTTAGCCGCATCTGCCAGTGCGCTGAAATCGAACTTTGCTCGATCGATAATGACGAACAGAAATGACGGCAAAATAAACACGGCAGTTTTCTTTTCTTCCACAATAAAGCAAGCGAATTTGCAGAGCGTCTCCTCTAGGAGCAAAACTAGGACGCAAAATGATAAGGAGGTTGAGAGACGGGCGAGGGGAGAGACAGGGGAGGAGAAATGGAAAGCGCCAATCAGTGACGCGTGTCCCGATATTTCCCCTACTCCCAAGAGTGCAACCTCCCCGACACAACCGTATCGCCTTCCTCCTACACTCTTGCAGAACCTCGGCTTCTGGCCCAGCTCTGCGTGAGCTGCCAGCTGGGGGTGGTGGGAGCCCTTCCTCCTCCGCGTCCACCCCCCCTCTAGTCATTTTCACTCTTCCTCATTTTCGCATTGGACGGCGGAGCTGAGGTTGAGAGGAATCTTGACACCCCGGCTGCTGCTGCCGCTCTCTCTCTCCCTGTCTCTCAGAATGGCAATACAGCGACAGGCAGTGAAGCCGAGTGAGATATAAACTACTATAGCCGCTATGGCAGCTGTGGGGATTTACGGCTAAATCATTTCGTCCTTGACGGCCTTCCTTCTGCTTCCTCCTCTTCCCAACGCGCCAACCCCATTTAGCCCTCCTTTCGGCTCCCCCGTGCAAGTTTGCTGGACCTGGGAGTCTCACCTGGGTTTCTCCCTACCTCAACTCCTGCTAACTGTTCCAGACTCACTTTTCCCAGCCTATTCTCAAGGCGTCTCAATCGCTAATAAGCTAATCGATAAACTGGTAGAGCATCAATGAGAGGTGAGAGCAGTAATGATTGGAATAAAATGCTTGGCTCAGAAATAAAGAATGCCAAGCTTGATCAGAGCTTCTTTAGGGATGGGATTCTCTAGGGGTGAGATTCTCTAGGGGTGAGATTCTCTAGGGATGGGATTCTCTAAGGGTGAGATTCTCTAGGGGTGAGATTCTCTAGGGGTGAGATTCTTTAGGGATGGGATTCTCTAGGGGTGAGATTCTTTAGGGATGGGATTCTCTAGGGGTGAGATTCTTTAGGGATGGGATTCTTTAGGGATGGGATTCTCTAGGGGTGAGATTCTCTAGGGGTGAGATTCTAAAGGGACCGGATTCTTTAGGGATGAGATTCTCTAATAGTGAGATTCTTTAGGGATGGGATTCTCTAGGGGTGAGATTCTTTAGGGATGGGATTCTCTAGGGGTGAGATTCTTTAGGGATGGGATTCTCTAGGGGTGAGATTCTTTAGGGATGGGATTCTTTAGGGATGGGATTCTCTAGGGGTGAGATTCTCTAGGGGTGAGATTCTCTAGGGATGGGATTCTCTAAGGGTGAGATTCTTTAGGGATGGGATTCTTTAGGGATGGGATTCTCTAGGGGTGAGATTCTCTAGGGGTGAGATTCTTTAGGGATGGGATTCTTTAGGGATGGGATTCTCTAGGGATGTGATTCTTTAGGGATGGGATTTTCTAGGGGTGAGATTCTTTAGGGATGAGATTCTTTAGGGATGGGATTCTCTAGGGGTGAGATTCTTTAGGGATGGGATTCTCTAGGGGTGAGATTCTTTACGGATGGGATTCTTTAGGGATGGGATTCTCTAGGGGTGAGATTCTCTAGGGGTGAGATTCTTTAGGGATGGGATTCTTTAGGGACGGGATTCTCTAGGGGTGTGATTCTTTAGGGATGGGATTTTCTAGGGGTGAGATTCTTTAGGGATGGGATTCTCTAGGGGTGAGATTCTTTAGGGATGGGATTCTTTAGGGATGGGATTCTCTAGGGGTGTGATTCTTTAGGGATGGGATTCTCTAGGGGTGAGATTCTTTAGGGATGGGATTCTTTAGGGATGGGATTCTCTAGGGGTGAGATTCTCTAGGGGTGAGATTCTCTAGGGGTGAGATTCTTTAGGGATGGGATTCTTTAGGGACGGGATTCTCTAGGGGTGTGATTCTTTAGGGATGGGATTTTCT
This sequence comes from Macrostomum hystrix, assembly GCA_950097015.1. Taxonomy (NCBI): domain Eukaryota; kingdom Metazoa; phylum Platyhelminthes; family Macrostomidae; genus Macrostomum; species Macrostomum hystrix. Next base: position 1,958,244 of record CATNEN010000008.1, read on the forward strand.
AGGGGTGAGATTCTTTAGGGACGGGATTCTCTAGGGGTGAGATTCTTTAGGGATGGGATTCTCTAGGGGTGAGATTCTTTAGGGACGGGATTCTCTAGGGGTGAGATTCTCTAGGGATGGGATTCTTTAGGGATGAGATTCTCTAATAGTGAGATTCTTTAGGGATGGGATTCTCTAGGGGTGAGATTCTTTAGGGATGGGATTCTCTAGGGGTGAGATTCTTTAGGGATGGGATTCTCTAGGGATGGGATTCTCTAGGGGTGAGATTCTCTAGGGGTGAGATTCTCTAGGGATGGGATTCTCTAAGGGTGAGATTCTCTAGGGATGGGATTCTCTAGGGGTGAGATTCTTTAGGGACGGGATTCTCTAGGGGTGAGATTCTTTAGGGATGGGATTCTCTAGGGGTGAGATTCTTTAGGGATGGGATTCTCTAGGGTGAGTTTGTTTCTGGAAGAGATTACCGCTGTGGAATGGGCGATGTTGCTGTTTTGATCTAACAGAGAGCGTGCAGACCATCTATGCACGCAGCAGATAAACTTTTGTTAAGTAAAAATGGCAGCCAACAGCAAAATTCTTGGCTGTCACACTTATCGTAAACAGTGCCAGGATCAGAGGGATGAAACAGTGCCAGGATCAGAGGGATAGAACAGTGCCAGGATCAGAGGGATGAAACAGTGCCAGGATCAGAGGGATGAAACAGTGCTAGGATCAGAGGGATAGAACAGTGCCAGGATCAGAGGGATAGAACAGTGCCAGGATCAGAGGGATAGAACAGTGCCAGGATCAGAGGGATAGAACAGTGCCAGGATCAGAGGGATAGAACAGTGCCAGGATCAGAGGGATAGAACAGTGCCAGGATCAGAGATCAGGATCTCCAAGAATGTTCTATGCCGTGTGGCATTGAAGGGCCGGATGTTCTGCTGGCTCGCGAGTTTCGAATATTGATCAGTTGGGATTTTTTGCACCTGCCTCATTGGCAAAGACAAGCATAGTACAGACAAATATGAAGAAGGGTTCAGTTCTCATTAGGGGTCTGTTTCCATGCAGGATGTGAACTGTACAGCTGCTACATCAATTCCCCAAGACATCCATGCAGATGCCTATTTTATCTCAAGGTCAGGCCCAGTTGTAAGCACACTTGTCCTAATTTTATTCTACTTTAAGCAAATTTTTGATTCGGTGAAGCCGCACATGACATGGACTTATAAAATTTGAAAATAAAAGTAGAAGTAGAAAATAAAAATAGAATTAAATTAAATTAAATAGAAAGGCTAAAAAACAGCAGAGAAGGCAAATTAGAGCGTGAGAGAGAAATTGAGAAAATGGGGGAGAGAGAGAAGGTGAGAGAATGGGGGAGAGAGAGAAGGTGAGAGAATGGGGGAGAGAGAGAAGGTGAGAGAATGGGGGAGAGAGAGAAGGTGAGAGAATGGGGGAGAGAGAAGGTGAGAGAATGGGCGAGAGAGAAGGTGAGAGAATGGCGGAGAGAGAAGGTGAGAGCATGGGAGTTGAGAGAGAGGGAGAGAGGGAGAGAGAGAGCGGGAGAGAGGAGAGAGGACACTGCCCATTGAATTTCAAAAATCTAATGTTGGAATCGATTCCGATATGTATCGAAAAAATTGAAATCAGGATTCGAACCAAGGCAACTCCAGACGCGTTTCGCTCTTATTGGAGCTCATCAGTAGAGTCTAGCCTAGCGCTCTAGCCATTGGCTATAGGCGCTTGTTCAAATCCAGCTTTCAATCTCAACATATCGTAATCGATTCGGCAGCGCCCCGCAACTCAATCCATCCTCACTCAACTCCGTGGCACTGACTCGGTCGTACGAGACGCCGGTGCTGGCCTGAGAAAGAGGAAGAGAGGGAGGGAGAGAGAGGGAGAGAGGGAGAGAGAGCGGGAGAGAGGAGAGAGGACACTGCCCATTGAATTTCAAAAATCTAATGTTGGTGGGATAAGAAGGTGAAAGATTGGGGGAGAGAGAAGGTGAGAGAATGGAAGAGAGAAGGTGAGAGAATGGGGGAGAGAGAAGGTGAGAGAATGGGGGAGAGAGAAGGTGAGAGAATGGGGGAGAGAGAAGGTGAGAGAATGGGGGAGAGAGAGGTGAGAGAATGGGGGAGAGAGAAGGTGAGAGAATGGGGGAGAGAGAAGGTGAGAGAATGGGGGAGAGAGAGGTGAGAGAATGGGGGAGAGAGAAGGTGAGAGAATGGGGGAGAGAGAAGGTGAGAGAATGGGGGAGAGAGAAGGTGAGAGAATGGGGGAGAGAGAAGGTGAGAGAATGGGGGGAGAGAGAAGGTGAGAGAATGGGGGAGAGAGAAGGTGAGAGAATGGGGGAGAGAGAAGGTGAGAGAATGGGGGAGAGAGAAGGTGAGAGAATGGGGGAGAGAGAATGTGAGAGAATGGGGGAGAGAGAATGTGAGAGAATGGGGGAGAGAGAAGGTGAGAGAATGGGGGAGAGAGAAGGTGAGAGAATGGGGGAGAGAGAAGGTGAGAGAATGGGGGAGAGAGAATGTGAGAGAATGGGGGAGAGAGAATGTGAGAGAATGGGGGAGAGAGAAGGTGAGAGAATGGGGGAGAGAGAAGGTGAGAGAATGGGGAGAGAGAAGGTGAGAGAATGGGGGAGAGAGAAGGTGAGAGAATGGGGGAGAGAGAAGGTGAGAGAATGGGGGAGAGAGAAGGTGAGAGAATGGCAGTTTATAAAACAGGCTGCACTATGTGTGAGTGCGGATGCATTTACAAGCCGCCAAGGTTCGTGGCTCATCATCAGCATCATCCTAGCGAGGTTTGCACTCTCAAAAAAATTCACTTTGGGCCTGAAATTTTTCCGGTCCTTCGGAGGCAGCCGAAATTCAATTATTTGGTCGGGACTGGTCGGGGGGCTTCAAGAGACTTCTAACAGGAGAAGTTCAGACAAGTCTGCAGGGTGAAGATGAAAGAGGAGATGGGAGGAATTCACACTGCGCAGCCCTGCTTAGACGCAGTGGGCTGAGCAAAGTACAAAATGTCACGGCTGGTTTGAAGTGTCGGAAAGCGCTATATTAACCTTACTTATTGAATTTCTTCTATGGACATTTCACTGTCTTCGAGTCGAAGAATAATGTGAGCTTGAGAGAAACTCTTTGGTAGCGACAGACCTACTTAAGTTTGTTAAGCACTACTAGCAAGTAGGGGGGTGAGTGGCAGAGCGGTCATCGCGTTTGCCTTTCGCACCAAGATCCCTGAATTGAAGGCAGGGGGTCATTCATTTATTTTGTCACTGTCTCATTTTAATGTACATCAAATCTTCCATTTAGCTCGCACGCGTACTTAACTTTCTCACCCCTAACCTGTTTGACGTGCAGTGGCATCGTCCACCCCCTCTGCTTGAGCCTGCTGCTTGTGAAATCTATAATAAATGAGGACAGAAGGCCACTCACGAGGTGTGGGTGTTTTTTGTCGGTTTGTTCTAGCTAACCATCGATCGACTCGTTGTTTATAGTACAATCCCTGAGCTCGATTCTGCGGCGAGGCCACATTCCTTTGGGGTGCAGCCGCGGAGAGAAGGCTTGGGGGCTTGTGCAATTTACGCCCTTCAGGGCCAACCTCAAAGGCACAGTCATAGTGTACAGTGCCTGACGATGAGAAAGTCAGGGCAGATGTACACACCTGTGTGAGCGTATGCTCAGGAGTCAGTGAAATGGCTCCACTGTCACCAAATGATTTCTATTATTGCTAATACGAATTAATATTTTTTATTACTACTAACCAGTAGCGATTGTTGCAATTTTTGTTCAGTGATATCAAGAACGTCAAGTTAACTATTTTATCAACTCTTTTTATTGATCGAATAGATGAAATTGATCAAGGAAGGCGATTCAGGTCCGGCTAGAACATTCGAGTAGTTGATTATCCAAAGAAAGTTTTTGTTCGATTTTCCTACCTTAGTACATGACAGTCACAGAGTTAAAAAATGAAGTACGATATAAAATTCATAACTTTACTGCAAATGACAAATTTACAGACGCAGTGTCTAGCTCCTGATAAAGTAGGCAAGTCATTGGGATAAATTTACGACTTTTGTCTTCTTACTACTAAAATAAAGTTAAGCTGCATTAGGAGCACATAGGTAGTGCAGTACTTCAGCCCATGCACCGCGGGGGCTGTCCATCCTCAATTTGGCTATCTACGGTACTCCCCTACCAGTTCCGCACCCTGGGCAGCAGTATTGATCTCGAGACTGCTGGGGGGCAATTAACTTTGAACGTTCGCGCGCTGTGCGTGTGGGGGTTAAGGCTGCATCAGCGAATGCAGTGCCGCATATCGGCCAGTGGAGATAAAGAGGACCTGGGAAAATAGGGATCTTCCCTCTGCCGCCCCTTCACTCTCCGCGCATTGGGAAACTTATTTTTCGGTTTGATTATGACATTTTTCTGTGCAACTGTGCCTGACGTACTAGCAAAGTCTGTCTGTTTGTCAAAAGCAGTTTTCTAAAATTTTGTATAAATAAAGTTGGTCCCTGCTTATTCAAGAGTTTGGCAGCGATTTTTTATAGCAGCACCAAAGCCAGCCATCGCGACAGAGTGGACGATAGAAGTGAGCATTCGAAATCGTATTTATTTGTCTGTTCACTAGCTTTGTTTGCTTTAGCAGGTGATGTTTCTGTGCGTGAAGTTTGTCCATGCTGAGCCGACTCCTGTAGGCCGATTCGACTGCAACTCCGGGTTGGGTTGAACAGATAAGAATCTTGCTGCTGACCTTTTATTTTGTATTACAGTCAGGCCGGATATTAGTTCGTGCTATCTAAAGATTAAATTCTCAGTTTATGCTAACAGGTTATCAACTATCTAACAGGTTATTCACCTGTCTAACAGGTTATCAACTATCTAACAGGTTATTCACCTGTCTAACAGGTTATCAACTATCTAACAGGTTATTCACCTGTCTAACAGGTTATCAACTATCTAACAGGTTATTCACCTGTCTAACAGGTTATCAACTATCTAACAGGTTATTCACCTGTCTAACAGGTTATCAACTATCTAACAGGTTATTCACCTGTCTAACAGGTTATCAACTATCTAACAGGTTATTCACCTGTCTAACAAGTTATTCACCTGTCTAACAGGTTATTCACCTGTCTAACAAGTTATTCACCTGTCTAGCAAGTTATTCACCTGTCTAACAGGTTATTCACCTGTCTAACAGGTTATCAACTATCTAACAGGTTATTCACCTGTCTAACAGGTTATTCACCTGTCTAACAAGTTATTCACCTGTCTAGCAAGTTATTCACCTGTCTAACAGGTTATTCACCTGTCTAACAAGTTATTCACCTGTCTAGCAAGTTATTCACCTGTCTAGCAAGTTATTCACCTGTCTAACAGGTTATTCACCTGTCTAACAAGTTATTCACCTGTCTAGCAAGTTATTCACCTGTCTAGCAAGTTATTCACCTGTCTAACAGGTTATTCACCTGTCTAACAGGTTATTCACCTGTCTAAAAGGTTTCCACCGTTATTCACCTGTCTATCAGGTTATTCATTAGTCTAACAGACTAATGAGTCTGTGTAGTGTAGCATATTATTTGCCCGTAAAATCAATGATCTACCGTTCTAGCAAGTTAACATCCGCCTTTCAGATGTCGGCAATCTCGCAGCAGAAGAAGATGGTCGAGCAGCTCCGCCAAGAGGCCGCCCTGGAGCGCAAGCCGGTGTCTGAGTGCGTTAGCGATCTACTTCAATTCGTGGAGAAGGAAAAAGACAACGACTGCCTGGTTAACGGATTCCAGGCCACGAAGGACAACCCGTTCCAGGAAAATAGCAGCTGCTCACTGCTCTAACCCAATCAGACCTTATAGGATGCGACTCAAGCTAGGCAGTCACTTGGAAGACTGTCACTTGGAAGACTGTCATTTGGAAGGCTGTCATTTGGAAGGCTGTCATTTAGAAGGCTGTCAGCTGATGTTCTGTCAGTTGGAAGGCTTTCAATTGGAAGGCTGTCAGTTGGAAGGCTGTCAGTTGGAAGGCTGTCAGTTGGAAGGCTGTCAGTTGGAAGGCTGTCAGTTGGAAGGCTGTCAGTTGGAAGGCTGTCAGTTGGAAGGCTGTCAGCTGGAAGGCTGTCAGCTGATATTCTGTCAGTTGGAAGGCTGTCAGTTGGAAGGCCGTCATTTGGAAGACTGTCATTTGGAAGGCTGTCATTTAGAAGGCTGTCAGCTGATGTTCTGTCATTTGGAAGGCTTTCAATTGGAAGGCTGTCAGTTGGAAGGCTGTCAGTTGGAAGGCTGTCAGTTGTAAGGCTGTCAGTTGGAAGGCTGTCAGTTGGAAGGCTGTCAGTTGGAAGGCTGTCAGTTGGAAGGCTGTCAGTTGGAAGGCTGTCAGTTGTAAGGCTGTCAGTTGGAAGGCTGTCAGTTGGAAGGCTGTCAGTTGGAAGGCCGTCATTTGGAAGGCTGTCAGCTGTATTAGGTGGCTATCATATTGTCCAATATTTATTACACACCGCTTCTTAGTGATTTGATTATTGTTGCAATAATTTTGCTCTGTTTATCGCGTAATGCTCGGGTTGCGACAGTACTCGTACGAGCTATAAAATGTATGTGCGAAAGAATAGCTTGTGTAGTAAACATTTAATGCAATTGATTTGCACATCTGATTCACCTATTCAACTGTGGAAGATATTTTCGAAGTTTGTCATTCATTTTTTGTGAAACATATGGCGTATAATCTTTTAGTCGAGCCTAATACATGTGGTAGATTGAATTGTAATTGTAGATAGACATTAGGATAAATGAGACCCAAATATATATTTGATCATAGATCATAGATCATACCAGCAGATAGGTCATAGATATCTAGCTGGATAATACGCTCGTACATAGATCAAAGATCTCCTAGCTAGATAGCAGATAGATCACAGATCTTTGGCTGGATTGCAGATAGATCATGCATCTCTAGCTGGATAGCAGATAGATCATAGATCTCTGGCTGGATAGCAGATAGGTCATAGATATCTAGCTGGATGGCAGATAGATCATATATCCCTGGCTGGATGGCAGACAGATCATAGATCTCTGGTTGGATAGCAGATAGATCATAGATCTCTGGTTGGATAGCAGACAGATCATAGATCCCTGGTTGGATGATCTCTGGTTGGATAGCAGACAGATCATAGATCTCTGGTTGGATAGCAGATAGATCATAGATCTCTAGCTGGATGGCAGATAGATCATAGATGTCTAGCTGGATAGCAGATAGATCATAGATCTCTAGCTGGATGGCAGATAGATCATAGATATCTAGCTGGATAGCAGATAGATCATAGATCTCTAGCTGGATGGCAGATAGATCATAGATCTCTAGCTGGATGGCAGATAGATCATAGATGTCTAGCTGGATAGCAGATAGATCATAGATCTCTAGCTGGATGGCAGATAGATCATAGATCTCTAGCTGGATAGCAGATAGATCATAGATCTCTAGCTGGATGGCAGATAGATCATAGATGTCTAGCTGGATGGCAGATAGATCATAGATCTCTAGCTGGATGGCAGATAGATCATAGATCTCTAGCTGGATGGCAGATAGATCATAGATGTCTAGCTGGATAGCAGATAGATCATAGATCTCTAGCTGGATGGCAGATAGATCATAGATCTCTAGCTGGATGGCAGATAGATCATAGATCTCTGGCTGGATGGCAGATAGATCATAGATCTCTAGCTGGATGGCAGATAGATCATAGATCTCTAGCTGGATGGCAGATAGATCATAGATCTCTAGCTGGATGGCAGATAGATCATAGATCTCTAGCTGGATGGCAGATAGATCATAGATCTCTAGCTGGATGGCAGATAGATCATAGATCTCTAGCTGGATGGCAGATAGATCATAGATCTCTAGCTGGATGGCAGATAGATCATAGATCTCTGGCTGGATAGCAGATAGATCATAGATCTCTGGCTGGATAGCAGATAGGTCATAGATATCTAGCTGGATGGCAGATAGATCATATATCCCTGGCTGGATGGCAGACAGATCATAGATCTCTGGTTGGATAGCAGATAGATCATAGATCTCTGGTTGGATAGCAGACAGATCATAGATCCCTGGTTGGATGATCTCTGGTTGGATAGCAGACAGATCATAGATCTCTGGTTGGATAGCAGATAGATCATAGATCTCTAGCTGGATGGCAGATAGATCATAGATGTCTAGCTGGATAGCAGATAGATCATAGATCTCTAGCTGGATGGCAGATAGATCATAGATGTCTAGCTGGATGGCAGATAGATCATAGATCTCTAGCTGGATGGCAGATAGATCATAGATCTCTAGCTGGATGGCAGATAGATCATAGATGTCTAGCTGGATAGCAGATAGATCATAGATCTCTAGCTGGATGGCAGATAGATCATAGATCTCTAGCTGGATGGCAGATAGATCATAGATGTCTAGCTGGATAGCAGATAGATCATAGATCTCTAGCTGGATGGCAGATAGATCATAGATCTCTAGCTGGATAGCAGATAGATCATAGATCTCTAGCTGGATGGCAGATAGATCATAGATCTCTAGCTGGATGGCAGATAGATCATAGATGTCTAGCTGGATAGCAGATAGATCATAGATCTCTAGCTGGATGGCAGATAGATCATAGATCTCTAGCTGGATGGCAGATAGATCATAGATCTCTGGCTGGATAGCAGATAGATCATAGATCTCTAGCTGGATGGCAGATAGATCATAGATCTCTGGCTGGATGGCAGATAGATCATAGATCTCTAGCTGGATGGCAGATAGATCATAGATCTCTAGCTGGATAGCAGATAGATCATAGATCTCTAGCTGGATGGCAGATAGATCATAGATTTCTGGCTGGATGGCAGATAGATCATAGATCTCTAGCTGGATGGCAGATAGATCATAGATCTCTGGCTGGATGGCATCCTGATGCAAAAGATTCGCTGTGAAAGGAGGCGTCCTAAGTAGTGGATTGAGAGTTTAATTTGATTGAATTGATTTCCAAGGCGCAGCTCTGATACGAGCAAATTAATTGCCTCGGCTCTTATCTCATTTGTCTTGGTTTAATTAAGCTAATAAAACTGAGTCCACCGTTGCAGCAATGCGGTGATTATTGGTCCGACTTTGATACTCCTGTCCAAAATTAAAGGACAAAAAATACAGCGACCATAAATTACCAGTTTCATAAAATGATAACAGAATACCCGGAAAGGTGCGTCATCGCACACTACGAGTATAAATATTAATTTTGGCATTACCAATAGAGCAACATATCGACTGTACTTGAATGACCGAAGTGAGGGCGTTAATTGCTGAATCATACCACGGCTTTTTTATTCCATGGCTTATAAAAACATTAATGCCTTTAACTAATATTATCAACGTCTGATCTTTATTGCTAATCCTACTGGTTCTTTTAGCGAGCCAAATGACACAAACCCCCAGTCATCCCGCCAGCCTATAGCACCCAGCCAATTCCTTCTGCCGGCCTAATAACACCCAGCCAGTCTTTCCACAGGCCTAATAACACCAACCCCAATCTTTCTGTCGGCCTAATAACACCAACCCCAATCGTTCTGTCGGCCTAATAACACCAACCCCAATCTTTCTGTCGGCCTAATAACACCAACCCCAATCTTTCTGTCGGCCTAATAACACCAACCCCAATCTTTCTGTCGGCCTAATAACACCAACCCCAATCTTTCTGTCGGCCTAATAACACCAACCCCAATCTTTCTGTCGGCCTAATAACACCAACCCCAATCTTTCTGTCGGCCTAATAACACCAACCCCAATCGTTCTGTCGGCCTAATAACACCAACCCCAATCTTTCTGTCGGCCTAATAACACCAACCCCAATCTTTCTGTCGGCCTAATAACACCAACCCCAATCTTTCTGTCGGCCTAATAACACCAACCCCAATCTTTCTGTCGGCCTAAAACCACCAACCCCAATCTTTCTGTCGGCCTAATAACACCAACCCCAATCTTTCTGTCGGCCTAATAACACCAACCCCAATCTTTCTGTCGGCCTAATAACACCAACCCCAATCGTTCTGTCGGCCTAATAACACCAACCCCAATCTTTCTGTCGGCCTAATAACACCAACCCCAATCTTTCTGTCAGCCTAATAACACCAACCCCAATTTTTCTGTCAGCCTAATAACACCAACCCCAATCTTTCTGTCAGCCTAATAACACCAACACAAATCTTTCTGCCGGCCTAATAACACCAACCCCAATCTTTCTGTCAGCCTAATAACACCAACCCCAATCTTTCTGTCAGACTAATAACACCAACCCTAATCTTTCTGTCGGCCTAATAACACCAACCCCAATCTTTCTGTCGGCCTAATAACACCAACCCCAATCTTTCTGTCGGCCTAATAACACCAACCCCAATCTTTCTGTCAGACTAATAACACCAACCCCAATCTTTCTGTCGGCCTAATAACACCAACCCCAATCTTTCTGTCAGACTAATAACACCAACCCCAATCTTTCTGTCGGCCTAATAACACCAACTCCAATCTTTCTGTCGGCCTAATAACACTAACCCCAATCTTTCTGTCAGCCTAATAATGCCAACCCCAATCTTTCTGTCAGCCTAATAACACCAACCCCAATATTTCTTGTCAGCCTAATAACACCAACCCCAATCTTTCTGTCGGCCTAATTACACCAACCCCAATCTTTCTGTCAGACTAATAACACCAACCCCAATCTTTCTGTCGGCCTAATAACACCAACCCCAATCTTTCTGTCGGCCTAATAACACCAACCCCAATCTTTCTGTCAGCCTAATAACACCAACCCCAATCTTTCTGTCAGCCTAATAATGCCAACCCCAATCTTTCTGTCGGCCTAATAACACCAACCCCAATCTTTCTTGTCAGCCTAATAACACCAACCCCAATCTTTCTGTCGGCCTAATAACACCAACTCCAATCTTTCTGTCGGCCTAATAACACCAACCCCAATCTTTCTGTCGGCCTAATAACACTAACCCCAATCTTTCTGTCAGCCTAATAATGCCAACCCCAATCTTTCTGTCGGCCTAATAACACCAACTCCAATCTTTCTGTCGGCCTAATAACACCAACCCCAATCTTTCTGTCGGCCTAATAACACCAACCCCAATCTTTCTTGTCAGCCTAATAACACCAACCCCAATCTTTCTGTCGGCCTAATAACACCAACCCCAATCTTTCTGTCGGCCTAATAACACTAACCCCAATCTTTCTGTCAGCCTAATAATGCCAACCCCAATCTTTCTGTCGGCCTAATAACACCAACTCCAATCTTTCTGTCGGCCTAATAACACCAACCCCAATCTTTCTGTCGGCCTAATAACACCAACTCCAATCTTTCTGTCGGCCTAATAACACCAAACCCAATCTTTCTGTCGGCCTAATAACACCAACCCCAATCTTTCTGTCGGCCTAATAACACCAACTCCAATCTTTCTGTCGGCCTAATAACACCAACCCCAATCTTTCTGTCGGCCTAATAACACCAACTCCAATCTTTCTGTCGGCCTAATAACACCAACCCCAATCTTTCTGTCGGCCTAATAACACCAACCCCAATCTTTCTTGTCAGCCTAATAACACCAACCCCAATCTTTCTGTCGGCCTAATAACACCAACTCCAATCTTTCTGTCGGCTTAATAACACCAACCCCAATCTTTTTGTCGGCCTAATAACACCAACCCCAATCTTTCTGTCAGCCTAATAACACCAACCCCAATCTTTCTGTCAGCCTAATAACACCAACCCCAATCTTTCTGTCGGCCTAATAACACCAACCCCAATCTTTTTGTCGGCCTAATAACACCAACCCCAATCTCGCTGGCCTAATTAATAACGAACTATACGAGCTGAGTACATTACCAAACCCGTCTTTCCTTCGGCCTAATAATAGCACACTATCTTTCTATTGGGGCGTACGAGAACTGACTCTGAATTTTAATGGACTCAATGTACTCATAAGTCGTATTTTTAGTGATCATATATTATTATTATTAGTTTTTAATATCATATTGCTATTATACCTTGCTTTTGATTATATTTTTTCAGAACTGTTCCGTACAGGGGAACAGAGAGAAAGAAGAGGACAGGCCAGGCGCGGTCCGGGCGTGCAGTTGACGGGAATATTATCAGATCTGTTTCCGTTTTTTTTCAGTCCACCCGTCTGTTATAGACGGTCAGGCAGTCACAAGTCGGTTGGTTGTTCATGAAAGAACTAAAGCTGAAGGACTTGAATTTGAAATAAAAACAGGGACAGAGGGAGGGAAGTGAGAGGCATTGGATGGTCGGCCGGAAGACTGATTGCATTCTGTCCTTTTGCAAAGCATGGCTCTCAGGACTGGCGCCGCCCGCTCTCAGCAAAAATTGCAGCTGTTAAAGCAATTTGGCTTTACTTTACTCTGCACCACCCCTACTGGCTCTGTTTGACTTAGCCTCGCAGGGAAGAATTTAGAAAGGATCTGCATTCAAATGTTTTTTTCACTGCGCGGCAGCAGCAGAGAGATAGCTATAAAGCCTGGCCAATCAGAGCTGGCTTGAGTATTGGCTGGGGGGATAGTATTTGGGAGGCCAGGAAGAGCAACTGGGCTGAGGAAGAATTGCAGCAATTGTCGCATCCTACAGAGCAGAAGGAAAATTTGAAAGAAAAGTGCCAAATTTTTCATTGCCGCCAACTGAATTTTTACAAGTAAGTGCGGATTCGATTATTTTAATCTAACTGACACCAGCGCAATAGCAGACAAGTGAATATCACGCAATTAATTGGTTTAAAGGGTGACTGAAAAGTTAAGAAAGTCTAATAGAGAAGCTGAAAGAATTTTGAGTGGTTGAAAGAAGGCTGGGAGAGTGACGGAAGGAATACTGAAAGAATGACTGAAAGAATTTTGGAAGAGTGACAAAAAGAACGCTGGGGGAGTGACGGAAGGAATACTGAAAGAATGACTGAAAGAATTTTGGAAGAGTGACAAAAAGAACGCTGGGGGAGTGACAAAAAGAAGGCTGGGAGAGTGACTGAAAGAAGGCTGGGGAGTGACAAAAAAAACGCTGGGGAGTGACAAAAAGAAGGCTGGGGAGTGACAAAAAGAACGCTGGGGAGTGACAAAAAGAAGGCTGGGAGAGTGACTGAAAGAATTTTAGAAGAGTGACTGAGAGAATGTTGAAAGAGTGACAAAAAGAAGGCTGGGAGAGTGACTGAAAGAAGGCTGGGAGAGTGACGGAAGGAATACTGAAAGAATGACTGAAAGAATTTTGGAAGAGTGACAAAAAGAACGCTGGGGAGTGACAAAAAGAAGGCTGGGAGAGTGACAAAAAGAAGGCTGGGGAGTGACAAAAAGAAGGCTGGGAGAGTGACTGAAAGAAAGCTGGGAGAGTGACGGAAGGAATACTGAAAGAATGACTGAAAGAATTTTGGAAGAGTGACAAAAAGAACGCTGGGGAGTGACAAAAAGAAGGCTGGGAGAGTGACTGAAAGGAGGCTGGGGAGTGACAAAAAGAACCCTGGGGAGTGACAAAAAGAAGGCCGGGGAGTGACAAAAAGAACGCTGGGGAGTGACAAAAAGAAGGCTGGGAGAGTGACTGAAAGAAGGCTGGGAGAGTGACAAAAAGAAGGCTGGGATAAGTGACTGAAAGAATTTTAGAAGAGTGACTGAGAGAATGTTGAAAGAGTGACAAAAAGAAGGCTGGGAGAGTGACTGAAAGAAAGCTGGGAGAGTGACTGAAGGAATACTGAAAGAATGACTGAAAGAATTTTGGAAGAGTGACAAAAAGAAGTCTGGGAGAGTGACTGAAGGAATACTGAAAGAATGACTGAAAGAATTTTGGAAGAGTGACAAAAAGAAGGCTGAAAGAGTGGCTGAAAGAAGGCTGGGAGAGTGACTGAAAGAAGGCTGGGAGAGTGACTGAAAGAAGGCTGGGAGAGTGACTGAAAGAAGGCTGGGAGAGTGACTGAAAGAAGGCTGGGAGAGTGACAAAAAGAAGGCTGGGAGAGTGACTGAAAGAAGGCTGGGATAAGTGACTGAAAGAAGGCTGAAAGAGTGGCTGAAAGAAGGCTGGGAGAGTGACTGAAAGAAGGCTGAAAGAGTGGCTGAAAGAAGGCTGGGAGAGTGACTGAAAGAAGGCTGGGAGAGTGACAAAAAGAAGGCTGGGAGAGTGACAAAAAGAAGGCTGGGAGAGTGACTGAAAGAAGGCTGGGATAAGTGACTGAGTGGAGGTACCTCGATGGAATCCTCCCAAGTGCGCCAGAGCTGGTTGAAATCGGATTAAAAGTCGTCAGGCGTCAGACTTCAATCGCATGCTGTGTACTCGCGCACCTGATCATGAACCATTGTCGGCACTCCCCGTTTGAAGTGAGCAAGCTGGCGGATGCCCTGGCAATTCAGCGCTGCATGGTTGAGCAGCTACGTGTTGAAGCTGGCCTCGAACGGCAGCCGGTGTCGCGCACTGTGGCCGAGCTCATCAAGTACTGCGAGGAGCGGGCAGCTGACGATCTGCTGATCAACGGCTTCACAAAACAGACGGAGAATCCTTTCAAGGAGAAGGGCGGCTGCACCGCACTGTGAGATCCAACCAGTCCTATTAGTGCCTAATAGTTCAATGATCGCCAGCTCTCAACGATTTACTCTTTTTCTGCTCCTGTCTTTTTGCCACTTACGAGCGAATTTATTCTGACTGCACAATGCGCAGTCGTGACTGTAGTAGGACGCGTCCTTAGCGCCACTACATGGGCAAATAATATTAAAGATTACTCGATTAGTGAAAAAAGTCTCAAAAGGTATGTTTCATGGATCTTGTTTCTAGGGAGAACATACTCCTGTTTACCAACATTAAGGAAGGCTTGGTCCCTACGCGGTGCATAATTGGTCCCTTGAGAGGCCTAGATATACATTGAGATGCATCAAACGTAAAGTTTGTTTTTTGCTAGAAATATGATCTGACGGAATTTGCTTAGTTAAATAACTGATCCGTCATCAAATGGTAAAGTCGAATGCGCGCGTGCTTGCTGCAGCCTCATTCACAGAGAAAATGTATTTGAGCAGTTGATAAACTTGCGATGCGAGCTGCTTAGTAAGACTTATCCTGTTTCATATTTAATGTTCATCAGCTGATCATCATTTTATCCCCGCTTTGCAATTAGTGGCTTTCTAATTGATTTCTATAATAAATTTGTTACTCAAATACAGTATAGGAGTATTTGCCCGATGCGAGTATAAGCGAAGTGTACTTTAATAATCAAATTCTATTTCTAATATTATCCGATAATCTCTAGCTAACCAACGTCTGTCCTTTTTATTTTGTTTTATTTCACGTGCTGAGACGAAACAAATAAAACGAAAGTCGCCTTGCGTTATACTTTAATATACGCGCCTAAATCTAAATTAAGTTTAATTAAGAATAATGAATTACATCTGACACAAGCGGGCCAGATGTACAGTCGAGAGCTCAGCCGCAGCTATTGCCTTTTTAATGCGGCTGTTCAGTCCATGGACTGGAGGACGCCACAACGACCCTCAAATATCCCAGCTGATGCTGGTACCCATTCAACAGCTGCATGGGTAAACTGAATTAACTGTATAGAACTACCAAGTTCAAGCAGCTCTGTCTAGACTCTAGATAAAGGTAGGTGATCACCGAAGTCTGAGATGATGCAGGCACATTCGGGTGACGCGTTGATAAAGTTTGAAGGCCTGGCAAGGCCGCACTGAGGCGCAGTGCGAATTCGTGTATTGGGGTGTATGAAATACACTAGCTCTTATTGGAAAAATCTGACCTTCGCCCAGAACTGTTGAATATCTCGACGGTCTGAAGGGCTGGCGACTTGATTACTCGTATTGTTGGCCCGTGTTTTTTGAGTTTAGTGTGCTTCCGTTGCTCCGTTCAGGTACAGCAAAACTTTTTCCCCAATTGGTACAAACACGGGCGGCAAAAGGGCTTGGTAGTCCTTCTGTTAGTGCAAAGTCAAGTATATCTTTCTATAGGAGACAAGCTGTTCCAACGAAGACAAGAATCGAACCACTGACCTTTAATTTTCGAGTTTGATTCTTATAGATTCGTAGTCCACAACCCCTGCTTATAAAATAACTTGATGTATAGTTATTTTTATTAATAACCCGTGCTATCATAGTATAGTTTCAGGTATTTACCATGAAATAGCCCAGTTTTGCCTCAGTTGTAAAGGACCCATCGACAGTAAGCTGACTTCCTCAGTAATTACAATAATCCCAGTTCGCTTTTGTGACATCTAATATTGCGAAATAGCAGTAAGAAGTATGCTGAGACAGAATGGACCTGAGGGGAAGAATTAAAAAGAGTAAAGTGAATAGGCTTTAGAAATTGGTTGCCGTTCGATCTACTCTTTTAGTAAGGCCTGTCAAAGCGTGCGTAAATATAATTAAATTAACCGTTTCGCTGCATGAGTTCCACATGCTGCCATGGAATTGCATAGAGGCAAATTATGGATTGATTATTGTTTATTAACTAAACGAGTGCTTCATGAGAAAAATCGGATGCTTCGTATATACTACACGCTTGTACTTGCTATTTCAGCTAAAGTGCTCTAATAATTAACACGATTAATATACAGAGGACAGAGACGAAATTAAACACTAAAATGTTGCGTATAGATCTTTGTTTTTCTTTTCTATATGAAGTCTTAACTTTTTATTATTAATGGTCCATTCGCCTATAGCGGGCCTCAAAATGAAGTCAATTGTATGAACCCGTTTCTCTCTGATCTCCTGTTTGTTCCGCATAGACCAGGGGTCGGCAAACTCCGGCCCGCGGGCCAGATCCGGCCCTCGAAGCTCCCAAATCCGGTCCGTTGCCCCTTCCAACACACACAGTATCCTGTTTCATCTCTCTGATCTGGAGATGGAGAGTCTCATACTCTCCTCGGTCTCATCTGTAATGTCTTATCTCTCCTGTCTCATGTCTCCCTCTTCTCTGTCCCATCTCTTCTTTGTCTCATCTCTCCCCTGTCTCGTCTATCCCGTGTCTCATCTCTTCTCTGTCTCATCTGTCTCGATCCCGTTTCTCATATTCGAACAGTTAATGCGGCCCGCTGTCGTCTTTTAGTTTCTCTCTGCGGCCCGCACGCTAATAAGTTTGCCGACCCCTGGCATAGACTGTTTCAAGTGTTGAAGTTTTATAACACCCGCCGAATTCCAGTTATGTGGCCCAAAGCCATCGACCACACATGCAGTCTCGGACCATACGATAACCGGAATTTGGCGGGTGTTATAATACACGACATAGAATATAGTAGATTCTGTGGCTAACGATGCGTGATTAGCCCAAGAGATGATAGCCAGGCATGATATATAAAATGCCTAAAATTAGTTTTTTAAAGCGTTAACACCAAAACTCAAACTTACAATAATTAGCTGCCCATTTAAGTTCCGAACCTATTTAAACTGCACTGAAACTGTCTGGCTATGCTGTGCTGCATTGGGAACGCCATCTGTTTATGTTATGCTAGAATAATCATTTTTCTTCGCTTCGGCACTGCCGGTTAGGATATTGTTACCATTTCGGTTGCTCTAAATAAATAAATCAAGCACTAAAATTATCCCGTCTCCACAGCCAAACACTGTAGCATACGCGACAACGTAGATTCACGTGGTATACACTTGAGGTGCCGCCGAAAATCACTTACGAGCGTATCCCCACAGATCAGACGTTTTTTATCCTCCAAAAGCCAACCCCACAAAAATATCCCATCGTATACCCAAGAGGACAGGCAGCTGTTACACATACACTTCTTGCACCCGGACGATCAATAAAAATAAGATAGAAAACAAGACGGGGCCTAATGTGGGCAGTATGGGATTTAAATGCCACTTCAAGCAGAGACAGTTCGGACTGAATGCCAATTGACTATCTAGCGTAGAAGCTTTATGAGACAGACGCTCATTGCGATTCTCTTTCCCAGGAGGCAGCTGCATTTTTCATGAGCAAATAATTGCGAACCCCGGGCGAGAAGCGTCGGCAAACTCTTCAGGCGAAACGTTGTCGTAAATTTAGTGGCAAGAAGAAGGGACAGAAAATTAGCAGCTACGGATCGACGAGTTCTCTAAGGCGATTCAATTGAAAGAGTTTTATTAGCAAAAACTAAAGAGAAATTAATAAAAGTTATCCAGTCTTATCGTGCTATTTATTTCTGAATAGTACATCTTCAAGTTATAAAAATGTAACAAAACACACCAAGGTGGGAAAGAACAAACAAAAGCAAGTAGCGATTAGCAAATACGAAACACTAAAATAATAGGAAACAGAAAAAGCTGAGAACTGAAAACTTCAAGGTGAAAAAGCTTTTGTCAAGATTTTATTCTACTATAAATTTCGGACGCGAAAATGCTATTTTAAGTAGTAAAATGCAACTTAGAAGAGAAAACGGAATTCTATAAAAAAGGCGACGGAAAAAATCACGATTGTACGAATTATAAAACGACTATCTATTAATTAAAGAACCATATTTGATTCATGAGCAGTTTATAAATAGAGCAGAGTCTAATATATTGTCTAGGGCAAATGCAACACCATAAAAGTTGGTATGTAAAAAATTACAACACGGTTCTAATTAGCAGTAGATACGAAGCCATTAGCGGTAGTGCCGACGATAAATAGTTTACGAGTATTTGAGAAAGTAGCTTTTAAATATTAAAACTAAGTTTTATAATCACTGACCAAATTCAACTAGTATAGGAGTTTATAAAGTTTTAATTCACGGATACGTTTAGTTTAATTTAATAAAAGCAAAAAAAATTTAATTTAATTTAATAAATTGCTTTATAGCTTAATTTTGGATATAGCAGGCCTGCACTCATCTTTCTCTAAAAAGCCTATTGATATGAATAGCTGCTTTTAAAGATGGTTTTTAAAATCTTAAGATCTACTCAAGCAAACATAAAATTTCTATACGATTTTGCAACACGATTATAACATTATTGTGCACAGTTATTATGCTTCTATTTTGAAAATCGAAGTCACCATAGTACCAGCGACAAAAAGAATGTTTCACAAAAACTTAACTAAGAATCGGCATGTTTAATTTAGGCTTATTTAGACTGAATCCAAAAATCATAGTCTAGCCAGAAAATCCGAAAGAAAAAAACTAAAAATCTAAACTCCCACTATAATTAATAATACCCACATACTTTTGCGCACACTTAGATATTCTTCTAATTAAAAATAATCACGTAAATCTAAAAAGTATGCAAAAAAACACAAAATTGACGTTGAATTTGTAATTTTGAAGGCAGGTACAGAAGTCGCAAGTCATTGCAAGACATAATTGATCATTCCATGACACGATCATTTTCGGCCGGCAGCAGTCGGCACACGCTGTTGGCAGGCAGTACTTCAATGCGAGCTGGTCCACAATGCGGTGCCAAGGACTGGTCCCCCGTTGCTAAGCGAAAGACGCAGACAGCAGCGGGCCAATCTGGACCAGTAAGTTCAGGTGGAAGCTCACGCAGGTTGACACAAGGCACCTTGGCCGAAATAAAGCCATAGTCGACAGCAAGCAGAGAGGCCGTGCGATTAGCGCCACTGTCGACTGAGAGTACAGAACCGCGATACCAACAGATACCACCTGAAGCCTTGAAGAAGAAAGCGACAAATTTGCCTGGGAATAGATAGCTAACTGGCCTAATCAGCACACCGTGATAGTCGTACCAAAGGTGCATACGTGCAGCCAGCCGATGCAGCAGCTGCTGTGACCATGGTAATAGGTGCACTGATAAATGTGCACTATCGGAAGCCGGAAGAACAACAACATCGTACAGATCTGGCGGCGGGATGGGTGCTGGCAAAATTTTCTCACAAAAATCTGGCGGCATTGTAGCAAAAATGTTGCGCATTTGTTCTGGTGTGTAGCGCAGACGAAGCTTAGCACGCTGTTGCGTCTGGTTACTAGAACAACTAGTAGTGGTAGCAGTTAATTTGCAAGATTTAAGACTACCAGAAGCTACCAGAGCGTTGGAAGTTTGCTCTTTGCTGCTTCTTAGATTACACGAGGTTGACAATGACGCATCCCTGCTTGTTGTGCTGATGAATTCAGTAAAGAAGTTTTCCATACCAAAAAGGATCTGTTTTGTTGACAACGGCGTTTGACTTTGGTCGCTTTCAAAAGTGACAGGACTGTCTCGTTTAACATGACGACCCACTGCCAACAGGTTGTTCATTACACACGTAGGAAGCTTGATCTCAGGAATATCAGAGCTGTCATCAGATTTAACACAAAAGTTTAGGCTTGTGAATGCAGTTAGCATGTTGCAAGCGTCGGATGCAAACTCGTTAGGCGAAGTCAAAATGCATTCGAAAGCGAGAAAATTTTGGTACAACTCCTTAAGTTGAGGCAGTACTTTTAACTGCAGCGCATCAAGAGTGCCCTCCTCTTCATTGCCATAGTCTATATACAGCACTCGCACGGATTGAGAACAAACAGCCTTAACTTCGGCTCGGAACCAACCGCCTTCAAACAATCCGATGCAGAACTGCCCTACTTTGGGATCAGTCAAGGTTTCAGCAGACGTAGCCACAGTTTCAAGCTGACTTTGTAGTGCATTTAGTGCGTCAATGTCACTGCTTTTTTGAATCCACAAATGCAGTCTCTTTTTATTGTCACCGATAATGGTCGCCGTTGTAACAACACCTTCAAAACTCCCGCTAAGGACATTCATTTTGACGGCCCACTTAGCATGTTCTTCGGTTTGCTGAGAAACGAATGAGGCTGAGCCAGAATCGGGTGCGGTGACATGCTCGGTGTCGGCGGTAGTTAGAGACTGGAGGTCTGCATCAATTTGCACAACTGGAAGTTTAGACAAATTTGAATAAAAAGAAAACTGCAATTCTGAATACTCAGTGATTTTTTCAGAGGCGTCAGTTTTAAAACAACAATGTTCCGGCGAATTAAGTATGCACTCCAAGGCGAAAGCGTCTCGAAACAGCTCCTCACGATGAGGCAGTGCTCTCAGCTGCAACTCTTCCATAGTGCCTTCCTCTTCATTACCATAGTCGAGGAATAATACTCGCACGGAAGTAGAGTCCACAGCTTTTATTTCGGCACGGTACCAGCCACCTTCGAATAAACCAATGCACAACTGTCCGATCTTCGGATCGGTAAGGTTCTCGGTAGAATCGGCCAAATTTTCAAGCTGGCACTGTAAATTAATCAACTCATCGAAATCGCAGATTCTTTGGACCCACAATCGCATCGCCTTTCCGTCTTTCATTAAAGCAGCAACAGATACGAGACCTGCAAACGAGCCGTTAAGACTGCTCTTGCGTATCGACTGTTTACCATTTACTCTTAAATCATCGTGGGCGATTGAGCACTTTGCTGGATTCATGTAAAAAGGATTTTGATTTATTCCTGAATCTGACTTTACTGTGAGCTCGTTTGATTCGTTTAGACATTTTCGGTTTTGGTCAACGAAATTGGAAGTAACATCCCTTCCGGGACAGGCCAGGATGCACTCAAAAGCAAAAGAGTCACAATATAGCCTCTCCTTGAAAGGCAACATTTTTAGATGCAATTCATTCGTTGAGCCTAGAACTTCGATGCCATAGTCCAACAAAAAAACTCCATGGACACCCAAAGATGTAGCTTGTACTTCAACGCGGCACCACTTGTCTTTATGCTTAGCGATACAAGTCTGCCCTATGAAGGGATCATGTATGTCTTGCGCGTAAGTGGCTTCAACGCCAAGCAAATCATGCAGAGCAGCCAGGTCTTCAATATCGCAAGCACGGTGAATCCACAGGCGGAGATGTTTAGCGTCACCGACAATCGGTACAGCTGCAGCAACCATACCAGAGAACGTGCCGGTTAGCTGCCGCCGTTTTACGCGCCAATTATTTAGGCAATTTAATTTGCTCTCTGGACGCAAGTTAGTATCGAAGTTAGATACTGTTTCTTCGATTTCGTGTTTGCTAATAGAAACAGCTGGTACATCATTCGGATTTTCACCAGAACTTTTTTGCTCACAGCTGCAAATTTCAAGTTCCAGAGATGAAAGAATATTACGATCGATGTTAACAGTTGGCAATCCAGCGAATAAATCTGGCGCCAGTTGGATGTCAACTTGGCCGAGAGCAGAGACAAAATTAATTGCGTCCGCTGCAAATTGGCAGCCCGTGGAGGAAGGTAGAATGCATTCGAAAGCGAGCGCCTCTCGATACAAATCATCAATAAATGGCAGTGCTTTTAACTGCAGTTCAGGCAGAATGCCTTCTTCATTTCTGCCACAGTCAATGAATAGCAACTTTACTTTGTTGGAACAAACAGCTCTTACTTTTGCTCTGAACCAGCAACCGTCAAAGAGTACAGCACAAATCTGTCCAACTTCTGGTTCAGTCAAATTCCGCTCACCAGCAACTACTTTGAGCTTTCTTTGCAAGGTAGTGAGGTCATCTAAATTGCTAGTCTTTTGAATCCACAAGTGCAAGTGCTGGGGATCCTCTACAGTAGCAGCTGTTATGAGGCCATTGAATGATCCAGTCCAAATAGGCTTTCCGATTTGCCATCCTATTGAGTCGATAACAGGCTGTAGTGATTTGTCCTTAGTTTCAAAATCAACATTTTGATCATTATCGTCGCCAGTTGCATCCATCTGTTTTTCTTCAACAAGCGTCATCAAAATATTTTCGTCGATAGTGACAATAGGCAAGCCAAGTATCTGTTGATCTTGCACAGTGAACTCAATTTGGCCAAGCTGCATAATCCGATCACACGCGTTGCGGATAAAATCCATATTGCCGGATGACTTGGCTTACAGATGAAGATTATGTTGTTCGCTTTCTTGGACTTGGCTGCGTAGAGTATACTGAAAAATTAAATCTATATTTGCCTTTTTAAGTAGTAAGGATACGAAGCTACGCTGACAGTTTTTAATTAAAGCAATAAGAAACCGCGCTTAAGAAAGCGTAAAAAACGCTTGAAAATTATATCGAAGCTATTAAAAACATGCGAAATCTGCACTTGTTGCTGGATTGTTCAAATCTATCGACAAATAATACCTGCTTAAGTTTGGATTACTATTTTACTCTGCTTAAGAATTTTATACTTAAGTTTCTTAATGTGCCACTAACTGGTATTGACTACTAGTAGGTTTTGCTTTGTTAAAGCTGTAAAAACTACAAGCAAAATCGTGATCGAACCATACCACGGAACGCCCATGACCTGGAGTTTGGGGAGCACTATTTGACGATAAAGGGCTAACTGTCCAATAGCTGTAAAAAGTATAGTAGCTCTTAGTGACCAATTTTCCGGGAAACAATTAACGAACTTAATGATTGAAGCTGTTAAAACGGAGTCAAGTATAATTGTTATTCGATTGTTATACATTCGGCAGTAAATAACCGAATAAATTTTTGTAATAAATCACAAAGACCACGTTGTTATTGTTATACATTTTTAAAAATGTAAAAATATTTATCACTATCTATAGTGGCTGTACTAGAACAAAATCCAACCCGAAATATTTTTATTTTAATTTTGTGGGAAAGGGCGGATAGGGCCAGAGGCTGTAAAAGTAACTGAGACTTTTGGTTCTGTATGGCGTATCTCGTTAGACTTTTTGTGTCTAACGTGACTATCTAATGTCTCAACCTGCCTATACTACTATAACGAAAAGAAAATTCTTTCGGATCTTATAGAAGAAAAGCAAAAATGTAACGCAAAACGCTGTTTCGATTGTCACAACCGACGATAATTTTTGCTTATTTGTATTATATTTGTATTACTTATTGTATAAGTACTTATTGTATTGTATAACTTATACTTTGTATTATAAGTTATTATTATGAAGAACAGTAAGAGAAGAGAATAAGTGACATGGTGAAAGAAACAGGGAAACAGCAATTAAGCAAACTAGAAAAGATAACAAGGGCTTTCAAAAAAATAAGCTAATTATTTCTTAGATAGACCACTAAATGCCGCACCAAGGTGAGAAATTAGATTCCTGGAAGCGCAAAAATGTTTAAGTTGAGATGGGTAGATTAGAAAGAAACATAAATAACTGGCGCACTTCAAACATAAACTGAAAGCTTTTTTAAAACGTTTATTATGCAACACTAAATTAAAACTTTAGTGTTGACAGTACTTGAAAGGAACAAAAGTACTAGCCACGTTTGCCACAATTTAAGTAAATCGAGCAAATTACTGATATTACTAGACTGCAACTTAAACAGGATAAATAAAAAGCAACTGAACCAAATGCATTGCGTAAATGTGCAATAAAACTGTGTAAAGGGGTTTTTAAACTGCGTTCTGAAAGGGATATATATTGCGACAAACAAAAGAGGCCATAAAAAAGTAAACAGACCGAAAGCCAACTACGTTTCAGCGTTTACACAACAACCACTGGATTACAAATTTGGCCTTAAAACAGTATTAAACTCTTCCTGATTAATAGGACGCCAGTAAACATAATTTACTATGAATTTAGAATTCATAATCGAATTTCTATCCCAGAAGTACCGACTGCTTTATCAATGCTAATCGCCCATCTAAAAAATGCTTGAACCCATATAATTAAATAGCGTTTGAGCTTAACCTTTATTGCAGAAATGCGCAGAAGCACTATTGTCTACAAAAGCAGTAGAAAGCAAAAGCCTATTATTGAGCGAAAAGAGACACCCAGAACAACGAACTGAATAGCATTCGGGAGAGAATATAAAAAATACTATGAATAAACCGAGACATAGCAGAAAGTATTAGAATGTAAAACAATTAAAATAAAGTTTTGCTGGCAAAGTGAAGATAAAGCCTAACCTATTTCAGAAAAATTGTGCAACAATTTTTTTTGCATACGAATTTTTGAAAAAGCACTACAACAGCTTGCGTGCCGAATATACAGAAAACATACCTAGATCCTCTGCAGAGCTAACCAATGGCAAATGAAAGAGTGAGGATACTTGAATAACAAAATTAATCTCGATGAATTCGACAAGCTTGTCACAGGCCTCTGCAGAAAAGCAACAACCGTCTGGCGAAACGATGATGCACTCAAAAGCAAAGGCGTCGCGATACAGATCGGCACATTGCGGAAGTGCTTTCAGTTGCAACTCGTCTAGAGTGCCTTCCTCCTCATTGCCGTAGTCGATAAACAGCACTCGCACAGAATCAGAATAAACAGCCTTCACTTCAGCTCGGTACCAGCCGCCTTCGAACAATCCGATGCAAAACTGTCCGACCATCGGCTCGATCAGCAAGTCGGCTGATGTAGCCACAGCATCAATTTGACTTTGCAAGCCATTGAGGGCATCTAGGTCACTGCACGACTGGATCCACAAGTGTAGCCTAGAGTTGTCATCAGCCATAGGCAGTGCAATGCTCACAACTCCCGATACGGTATTGCCGGGTTTACACTTCTGAATCGTTGGAATCTTTGATTTGTTGGCTTCTGATTCATCAATGGTTTCAACTAGCGTAGCTGTGGAGTCTACAATGCTTACGGCGGAAGTCGTTATTGATTCTAAAACACTCATTTCGGCCGAAACAGTTGGCAAATCACAAGGCGTAGAAAACTCAATGATGAAGTCAATCTCTCCGAGTTCGACAAGCTTGTCACAGGCCTCTGCAGAAAAGCAACAACCGTCTGGCGAAACGATGATGCACTCAAAAGCAAAGGCGTCGCGATACAGATCGGCACATTGCGGAAGTGCTTTCAGTTGCAACTCGTCTAGAGTGCCTTCCTCCTCATTGCCGTAGTCGATAAACAGCACTCGCACAGAATCAGAATAAACAGCCTTCACTTCAGCTCGGTACCAGCCGCCTTCGAACAATCCGATGCAAAACTGTCCGACCATCGGCTCGATCAGCAAGTCGGCTGATGTAGCCACAGCATCAATTTGACTTTGCAAGCTATTGAGCGCATCTAGGTCACTGCACGACTGGATCCACAAGTGTAGCCTAGAGTTGTCATCAGCCATAGGCAGTGCAATGCTCACAACTCCCGATATGGTATTGCCGGGTTTACACTTCTGAATCGTTGGAATCTTTGATTTGTTGGCTTCTGATTCATCAATGGTTTCAACTAGCGTAGCTGTGGAGTCTACAATGCTTACGGCGGAAGTCGTTATTGATTCTAAAACACTCATTTCGGCCGAAACAGTTGGCAAATCACAAGGCGTAGAAAACTCAATGATGAAGTCAATCTCTCCGAGTTCGACAAGCTTGTCACAGGCCTCTGCAGAAAAGCAACAACCGTCTGGCGAAACGATGATGCACTCAAAAGCAAAGGCGTCGCGATACAGATCGGCACATTGCGGAAGTGCTTTCAGTTGCAACTCGTCTAGAGTGCCTTCCTCCTCATTGCCGTAGTCGATAAACAGCACTCGCACAGAATCAGAATAAACAGCCTTCACTTCAGCTCGGTACCAGCCGCCTTCGAACAATCCGATGCAAAACTGTCCGACCATCGGCTCGATCAGCAAGTCGGCTGATGTAGCCACAGCATCAATTTGACTTTGCAAGCCATTGAGGGCATCTAGGTCACTGCACGACTGGATCCACAAGTGTAGCCTAGAGTTGTCATCAGCCATAGGCAGTGCAATGCTCACAACTCCCGATACGGTATTGCCGGGTTTACACTTCTGAATCGTTGGAATCTTTGATTTGTTGGCTTCTGATTCATCAATGGTTTCAACTAGCGTAGCTGTGGAGTCTACAATGCTTACGGCGGAAGTCGTTATTGATTCTAAAACACTCATTTCGGCCGAAACAGTTGGCAAATCACAAGGCGTAGAAAACTCAATGATGAAGTCAATCTCTCCGAGTTCGACAAGCTTGTCACAGGCCTCTGCAGAAAAGCAACAACCGTCTGGCGAAACGATGATGCACTCAAAAGCAAAGGCGTCGCGATACAGATCGGCACATTGCGGAAGTGCTTTCAGTTGCAACTCGTCTAGAGTGCCTTCCTCCTCATTGCCGTAGTCGATAAACAGCACTCGCACAGAATCAGAATAAACAGCCTTCACTTCAGCTCGGTACCAGCCGCCTTCGAACAATCCGATGCAAAACTGTCCGACCATCGGCTCGATCAGCAAGTCGGCTGATGTAGCCACAGCATCAATTTGACTTTGCAAGCTATTGAGCGCATCTAGGTCACTGCACGACTGGATCCACAAGTGTAGCCTAGAGTTGTCATCAGCCATAGGCAGTGCAATGCTCACAACTCCCGATATGGTATTGCCGGGTTTACACTTCTGAATCGTTGGAATCTTTGATTTGTTGGCTTCTGATTCATCAATGGTTTCAACTAGCGTAGCTGTGGAGTCTACAATGCTTACGGCGGAAGTCGTTATTGATTCTAAAACACTCATTTCGGCCGAAACAGTTGGCAAATCACAAGGCGTAGAAAACTCAATGATGAAGTCAATCTCTCCGAGTTCGACAAGCTTGTCACAGGCCTCTGCAGAAAAGCAACAACCGTCTGGCGAAACGATGATGCACTCAAAAGCAAAGGCGTCGCGATACAGATCGGCACATTGCGGAAGTGCTTTCAGTTGCAACTCGTCTAGAGTGCCTTCCTCCTCATTGCCGTAGTCGATAAACAGCACTCGCACAGAATCAGAATAAACAGCCTTCACTTCAGCTCGGTACCAGCCGCCTTCGAACAATCCGATGCAAAACTGTCCGACCATCGGCTCGATCAGCAAGTCGGCTGATGTAGCCACAGCATCAATTTGACTTTGCAAGCTATTGAGCGCATCTAGGTCACTGCACGACTGGATCCACAAGTGTAGCCTAGAGTTGTCATCAGCCATAGGCAGTGCAATGCTCACAACTCCCGATATGGTATTGCCGGGTTTACACTTCTGAATCGTTGGAATCTTTGATTTGTTGGCTTCTGATTCATCAATGGTTTCAACTAGCGTAGCTGTGGAGTCTACAATGCTTACGGCGGAAGTCGTTATTGATTCTAAAACACTCATTTCGGCCGAAACAGTTGGCAAATCACAAGGCGTAGAAAACTCAATGATGAAGTCAATCTCTCCGAGTTCGACAAGCTTGTCACAGGCCTCTGCAGAAAAGCAACAACCGTCTGGCGAAACGATGATGCACTCAAAAGCAAAGGCGTCGCGATACAGATCGGCACATTGCGGAAGTGCTTTCAGTTGCAACTCGTCTAGAGTGCCTTCCTCCTCATTGCCGTAGTCGATAAACAGCACTCGCACAGAATCAGAATAAACAGCCTTCACTTCAGCTCGGTACCAGTTACCTTCAAAAAAACCTAGGCATAGCTCACCAATTTTAGGTTTATTAATTTTTATGGCACTGGTGGCAACAATTTCAAGCTTGTTTAGTAGTTCATTTAAGCAAGTTAGTTCGCTGCTCAGTTGAATCCAGAGATGCAACTGTTTTGAATTACCGCTGTTGGGTTTGGCGATGCTTGTAACTGCTCGGAACCAACCGCTAAGCTTCGCTTGACTAACTCTTGCTTTGCAATGCGGATGCGTTTCGGTGGGTAAGTGATTGGCATCCATATTTAAACTCATTGTAAATTCGGATTCTGCAGAAACTGGATTGCTAAGACTTGCTATAGTTGGCAGATCTGACAGAATATCTTGCTCGTTAATCTCTAATCTTACACCAATTGGATTAGATTCTGCTTCGATGACGGTTACACAAAGCGGCATGTTGATGAGCTTTCTGAAGCTTGTAATCGCTTCTTCTCTATAATTACGCAGATCGCAACCCACCAGTCTACAGTGAAGTGCGAATGCACAACAGGTAAGAGCCTCTTGCGAAATTTGTAGAAGAAAGCCTGGCGGAACAAGTGCAATGTTACCATAATCGACAAACTTCACCACAAACTGCGCATTTTCAAGATTTGCTATGAGAGCAGCACGGTACCATTTGGAGTCCTCCGTGTACATAGCAATGCATGGCTGACCAGCATACAAATCTCCGTTAAGCTTTTCCGCTTTCTTAGCAACTTCTTGGACGTCTGCCATGGTCTTACGAAGGAGCTGCGAATCCTCGTCAAGTAGGAGATAAAACGAACAAAGATTCTCAATATGTGTGATGCTTGCGGTGAATGATTGGCTAGGTGGGGACTTTGCTACGTAGGCTATTTTTAGTGGTGTAAGACGTGTGTCGTTAGAACAAAATGATCCAGACAAGCCACTAGTCGAATTGGTAGGCTCAACGAAGTTTTCGACACCGTTCGTTTCAATTGTGAGGTACTCTGAACTTTCAGTGAATAAAACGCTGGCGGAAATGAAATGGCTGGAAACCGAATTAATTCTTAGACTACAGCGTGCTCCTGTCAGATTTGATTTGACTGTGTTCTGGAAAGGCCCGAAGTCGTCGATGACAATTTTAATACAGCACACTGGAATCCGGCAGATTTTCTGAGAGGCGGTAAACACGTTACTTAGGTGAATATTTTCGACAGTTCCATAGTCGACTGCGAAAATCTGACAGATGTTTGTACTAAAGTTAAAACAACATAGTTCACCCCGATAAAGACAGTCGTTATTATTCTGGCGGAAAACAACGGGCGTACTAGCAATGGCCGTTGATGTCGATATCGGCAAAAAATCGAGTCGTGAAATGCCGCTCATCATAGAAGAAATCGCATCAAGCACAGGCTTGTCTTTCTCCAGTTGAAAATAAGCTGCACCGGGCATTTCTGTAGCGCAGCAAAGTGCAGAATAAGAGCATCCGGCTTTCAGGCTAGTGAAGTTGTAAGCAGCAAAAGGAGATGATAGCTCTAATCTGTCTATTTGATTGCATTCGTTGACAGTTGCGGCGGAATGGCCGTTTGCATTCGCAAAAGAATCTGGAGAATTTGGAGCACTTAAAACTGACAGCGGAATTTCGCGTCTCTCGAGCCACTCTGAAAGACGCATTCGACTGTTGCATAACGTTATCTCGGCAGTGACAAAGCCTGAAGAATCAGAACTCTGGATTGGTGTCACAGACACATTGGAGGATCCAAGGAAGTCCTTGATTGCAAGTAGCTGATCCTCAGACAATCTATCCTTGATTCGTTGGTCAATCAAAAAGGCAGTAGCTATAGGAGGATACTGCAAACAGCTAGGAATGGAAAAGCAGTCACTAACGTCGATAATCGCATTAAAGCCATAGTCAATAAAGAGGACTTTGAGCTGCTGGTTGATCTTACACAGAAGATTCGCTCGAAAAAACTTGCCGCCCGACACGACACCAAAAAAAGTTGGTAGGCTTTCTAAATCATGAGAAAATCGAGAATTGGAAAGTACTTCCAGCTGGTGTTGCAGCTGATCGAGTCTCTTTGCATCAGAAATTTTTTGAACATAGACAAATCCTTCCTGCGAAACGTGGCTAACGATCCCAAGGAAAACTTTTGCAGAGCAATTTACATCAATCTGATTCTGAGGCTCTAAATTTAGCGTCTTTGTTGCGATTCCAAACTTGATGTTGATTGACCTGCAGGTTATTCGATTATAAAGTTCAACTGGAATACGATTTAATTCGCTACAATCTGATTCCTCAGGGACAAATACTGCTTGAAAAGTTTCGCCGGAGTCAGAACTGATGTCAGTCCATAAGAGCTTGATCTGCTCTGGCTTCCAGCCTTCCTCGGGTTCCTCAATCAATCGTAACTTGCAATGCACTGCTTGATTACATAAAGACTTCAGCTCATCTGGCAGCACAAACAATGATTGCATTGGGGAAACGACGATTTCACCCAAGTCGACGAGCAAGATCTCGACATTAGGAAGTGCAATACTTATTACCTCTCCACGGTGAACTTCTTTCAAAAGGACAACAGCAACTAATTGGGCAACATTAACCACAGAATGCAGTTTAAGTAGACCATTCTTGTGATAATCAGTCAGCTGAGCCCTTAAATTTTGCAACTTCTGTCCTCCATCATCATTGAACTGAAGCCAGAAGTCAGTGGGGCTTATATAGTGTGAACAACGCACAGCTATTTCTGTTGCAGGATCTATTTCAATTGGTCGCATGTGATCTGAAAGGGAATCAATAAAAACCTAATTAAATACATAAAGCTTTATTGTGCCATATATGAATATCTAAAATATAGCTCATTTTTATGATAAATTAGCATAAGGTTTGTTCTCAACAAAGGAAAAGTTGCATGTGAACAATTATTAACAATATTTGACATCAAACTCCAGGATTGCAAAGTTGTGGAAAGCTTCCTTAAAAATG
The DNA here is from genome assembly GCA_950097015.1 of Macrostomum hystrix. Lineage (NCBI taxonomy): Eukaryota > Metazoa > Platyhelminthes > Macrostomidae > Macrostomum > Macrostomum hystrix. Next base: position 1,989,430 of record CATNEN010000008.1, read on the forward strand.
ATAATTCAAGAATTAATAAAAAGTAATTAAAGCAAAAGCTAGCTCCTGTGTGTACATTAATGATTTTAAGAGTGCCTGGCAACATTTTAATAATATAGCAAATCAATTAAGGCACATAGAAGCATAAAAGTTAGTAAATATAGTCTTAATAATTGACTTTCTCTTTAATTTTGCATCATTGCAATCCAAATACTCCCATGTGTAAAATAAACTAAAAATAATTTTTGACTTAATTAAATCATTTCACACCTACAGAATATGTTTATTTATTTTTTCTTTAAAAATTTCATCACTAAATATCAGAACCTGATATTGCATGCACAAGCAGATAAAAACATATTTAAGAACAAGTCTTTCCATTTGGTGTTAGGAGAAACAGTAGATATATAATATAAAAACAATTTTTATATTGATATTAAGCTTACTATATTTGGTACAAGGATTTATAACTGAAGGATTTTTTACAGTATGTTTCAGAGGCTTTGCTTTACCTAATATTCCTCCCTTTAGCTAACATTCTAAGAATATAGGTATTTGGAATAGAAACCAAAACTTTAAGTCAACAAAACAAGACACTAATTTGTAAGATCAGGGCTAAGCAAGCTCCTTTAACTACAAATATATATATAGTTGGTCCTATATCTACTATGTATCTAAATGGTACTCACTATGAAATTTACTAGACTTATTAATGAAAAAGGGGAAATGACCTTAATATTAGAAGTGAAAATGAAAATAGTTTTATGCTTATAATATGAAGTCATAGACAGGAAATATTGACTTAAATATTTACAAAATATTACTATCACACCAAAAGCATTATAAAAACTAACAATTCTAGAGTGTTATGATAAATTAAAATTACATAAATATTAGGTTTATATAAAAAATGCTTGAGATATATATGATGTGTTATAACTACATTAGTCATTATTAGGCTAAGTTACAAACATGTTTAAGAAGGTAAACACAATTCTGAAATGTTTATGAACAAAAGGTTGAATGATTTAAGCAAAAAATATAGTAGGGTTTAAACTGTATGGTCCAATAATTTACATATTCAGGGGCAGAAATAGTAGATAGAGATCAAGGTTTTAGTAGCTATGGAGTATATATGGTATAAGTGCTTGCACTATGTGTTGTACCTAGTAGAATATTGAGACTAGGTCAATGCATTTTAATATACATTGATTCCAGTATACTTAGTTCCAATTCTAAAGTCTGACTGGCACTGATTGATCATTTTTAAGTGGTCAACTTGTTTGCAGTCACTACACTGTTTACAAACCATTAGAGGCTTCATAATGTTCATAAACAAGGGCTTGTTATAAACCTTGGTAGACACAGCCCTGGTGCTAAGGACAAGATCAATGTTGACATCAAGAAAAGGGAGCTGCTTGTCAATCACTTCAACAGTGAATTGGATGTTTTGATGGGTGGCATTGAGAAATTCTTTGAGAAAACATTTTTATGTTTGAACAGAACATCAAAGCTGGCAAAATTTTTGTTCAAAAAGTGTTTGTTGAAGCATAGGGCACTTTCTAATTGCATCCTTTGTTTCTCCCAATGGACCATGTCTTTTGTTGTGACAGCGAACAAATTGACCACATAAAAATTATCAATTAGTGTCAGTCAGACTATAGACTAAAAATACGATGTAAATTAAAAAGCACAGACCAGTCTCAATAGGCTATTCAACTACAACACAATGGTGCAAGCCACTTGCTCTAGGCCTGACTAAGTGTATAACCTGTCTTCTGGCTCTATAAACATTTCATAAAGGTCTAGCTACCTAGCAAAAGAAGTCTGCCAGCCACGGAGATACAATACGGCGCACTGTAGACTTGTCGTGCATAAATTTATTATAAAATGTTACGCACGTGCTGGTCAAATCAATTATATTTGTAAAACATTGACTTCCGTATTACAACAAAGTTCTGACCTTTTGTTTATGAAAAAAATGTTTTAGTTGGCAGCACAAACTAAGTCACATAAGCTATAAAGATACTTGTAAAATTAACTTAAAGCTAACAATAAATCAGATAAGTATCCGGTCTAAACATTTATACTTTAATTTTTTTGTCAATATAAGCTTAAGTTTCTTATTAATTAACAAACTTGTCGCCACTATCTGCTTGCAACAATACTTTTTGATGTTGTTTGTGTGCCACTGGGTTGGGCCTTTTATCTAGTTCCTAAAGAAAATCAATAAAAATTTTCTGTGTAAACACTGTCATTTTTATATAGTAGCTTTTAAAGTTATATTTTAACGAAATTACAATAAACCAGAAAGCTTAATTTTTTAGCTTTGACTATACTTATGGCATATATTTTTAAATTAAATCTATGTTGTGTTTTCGTTATATGAAATCACCTAGCAGTCTTTTGGGTAAGAACTTTTCCATGATTTTTTTCCAACCAATGAGCTTTTTGCTCACCTCTTGGGTATAGTAATTTCCCACTCTGAGGAGTGGAATGATTCCAACGAAACTGCATCCTTTAAGTGCCATTCAGATATATCCATATATATCCAAAACATCCAGATATATATCTGTGCTCAGGATAATGCAGAAGAAGAGGTTCAGATTGAAGTGATTGAACAGGCTAGAGAGAAAACTAATGTCACCAAGTGCCCTAGTGTTTTAAGGACCATAGCTAGGTGAGATGCTATTGGGACCATTGGATTTGGAAGTGTTAAAATGTAAATGCAGAGAGTAAATCATTTGTAAAGAGCTCAAATTGTGTAGTGGAGACACCCTTCAGTTCTTTTGCAGCCTTTGATGGTAAGGGAGTCAGGATTGGATAGGTAGAGCAAAAGTTGCAATAGAAGGCAAATGTTCAATCCTTGACGTTCTTTAAGTCGCTGCAAGCTTTGTGCTGCACTATATTGAAAGCCATGGTACCAGCATAGCTCACATAAATTTGTTTGGCTTTTGCAAACTCTTTAGCACTTGTATTCAGTAGCCTTACATAGCTTTGTTGTTAAGAGGTTTGGGTCTAAGACCCGCGGGTCAGCCCTGGGAGGGGCTCTTCCGCTTACATAGCTTTAGGGTTTTATTCTACCTCTGACTGCTAGCTACACTTATTTCCTAGCAACTTCAACAACATAAGGTTTTCATGAAAATGTACAACATGAAAAATTTTATTTGCATGTATGAGCACATCAACCTGCAGGCAACCTTGGCAGAGTGGTTAATGTGTTTGCCTCTTATACCAAGGTCCCTGAGCTCAATTCTATGGTGAGGCCACATTTATTTAGGGTGGAGCCACAGAGAGAAGGTTTGGGGGCTTGCGCAACTTATGCCTTTGAGGGCCAACCTCCAAGGCACAGTGAAGTGTAAACTGCCTGATTATGATAAAGTCAGGGCAGATGTACACACCTCTGAGTATGTGCCTGCTTATGGTATCTGTGTGCATGTGTGCTCAGGAGTCCCTGGAATGGGCAGAATTGTCTCCAGTGGGCCTAGTGTCACCAAATAATGTGACATTACCTGCAGCCCTCCTGCTATTATTTTTATTATTAACCTTGGCAGGAAAAATATGAAGTGCAAAGATTTCTTGGGCAAGTGTTAAAGTCCCACTGTGAAACTAATACCAAAAGAAAATATAGTGAGTTGTTGTTTGAATTCTAAGTTATATATTAGTTCATGGCTCAGTTTTCTTTTTGCTCCATGTCTATGCTTTTTTAAAACATATGATGGAGTTGTTTTGTGTTTAAAGTAGTTTAGAATGTAATAAAAATGTATTTGACGTGATGCCTCGCATGTCATAATTGACAGAATACTCCAGAGTACTGTTCGAGCATTGCCATCAGCGAGTTGAGCGCAGATGTGTTCAGAGATCTGCCAACCGCTCAGCGATTTGCCTTGGACATTGGCGGCTCCCTCTCTAAGATTGCGTATCAGAGTAAGAGAAAGTGGCGAAAATCGTTCGTCATTTATGATGACAGTGCTGGCGCAGATTCGCACCTGTATAGTACACAGGAGCTGGAAAAGGAGGCCGACTGTTTGCACTTTATTAAGTTTGAGACGCGACTGCTGGAGAACTGCTTGGACTTCATCTATGAGAATCTTAAGGTGCGCGGACACCCTCGATCCTAGCAAGCAATTTCTTATTAGATCCCTTCATGTCGAAGCGTCGTACAATGAGATTTATTCGTGTCGAAACATCCAGCCTCCGTGATTCTTTTATGTGGAAACATCCAGCCTCCGTGATTCTTTTATGTGGAAACATCCAGCCTCCGTGATTCTTTTATGTGGAAACATCCAGCCTCCGTGATTCTTTTATGTGGAAACATCCAGCCTCCATGATTCCTTTATGTGGAAACATCTAGCCTCCATGATTCCTTTATGTGGAAACATCCAGCCTCCGTGATTCTTTTATGTGGAAACATCCAGCCTCCGTGATTCTTTTATGTGGAAACATCCAGCCTCCGTGATTCTTTTATGTGGAAACATCCAGCCTCCGTGATTCTTTTATGTGGAAACATCCAGCCTCCATGATTCCTTTATGTGGAAACATCCAGCCTCCGTGATTCCTTTATGTGGAAACATCCAGCCTCCATGATTCCTTTATGTGGAAACATCCAGCCTCCATGATTCTTTTATGTGGAAACATCCAGCCTCCGTGATTCTTTTATGTGGAAACATCCAGCCTCCATGATTCCTTTATGTGGAAACATCCAGCCTCCATGATTCCTTTATGTGGAAACATCCAGCCTCCATGATTCCTTTATGTGGAAACATCCAGCCTCCATGATTCCTTTATGTGGAAACATCCAGCCTCCATGATTCCTTTATGTGGAAACATCCAGCCTCCATGATTCCTTTATGTGGAAACATCCAGCCTCCATGATTCATTTATGTCGAAACATCCAGCCTCCGAGATCGTAATCTCATAGCTTCCGTCCCCAGAGATTCATTTGTCGAAACATTCATCCTCTCGAGTCTCGAATCCTCACGCAGCCCTCCGTACTCACGCAGGGATCAGACGGCAGCGGCCTTGAGGTTCTGCGCAAGTCGCCACTTCGAGTTACAGGCGGAGGCGCCTATAAATACAGAGCGGCCATCGAAGCCAAGCTGGGCTGTATTGTTGAAAAGGAAGACGAAATGGCCTGCTTAGTGCGCGGCTGCGCTTTTATGCTCAAGCACATACCTGGCGAGTTGTTCTCTTATGACCACGACAGCAGTCCACCGTGCTGCTTCGCAGACGAGTTGACAGACGGCGCGGAGCCATTCCTATTGGTTAATATCGGATCCGGAGTGTCTATGCTCAAGGTAATTGAGCAAATTTTTTAATTAAAATTTGTCAAAGAACACAATTTAGTATTTTGTTTTATTTTAGGTGGAGAATGAGACTACATTCAGTCGCATTGGCGGCACATCGTTAGGCGGCGGCACCTTCTGGGGCCTCGGCTCCTTATTAGCTGGCACGTCTGATTTTGACGAACTGTTAGAAGTGGCGTCGCAGGGCGATCATCGCAATGTCGACATGCTTGTTGGCGACATCTATGGTGACGTCAGTGCGGGAAGTGTTCACGGTCTCTCATCTGACATTATCGCATCATCGTTTGGCAAAGCTATGAAGTGAGAATTCCTCATTTCTCATGTTGTTCTGCTTCTCTACTATCTCACATATGACTGCAAAGATAGGAGTTTCAAGCTGTCTTCCCTAATGGAGCTTTGTTTTATACTCATAACCTTGCGACTATAGCAGCGTTGTACATTCGGGAGAGCTTATTATTGAGTATACTTATTCGCCTCATGTGGAGTCGAGTGGGGGTGAGTGGCAGAGCGGTTAACGCGTTTGCCTCTCGCACCACGGTCCCTGAGCTCGATTCTGTGGCATGGCCACATTTATTTGGGGTGCAGCCACAGAGAAAAGACTAAGGGGCTTGTCGTGCAATTTACACCCTTGAGATGAGAAAGTCAGGGCAGATGTGCACACCTGTGTGAGCGTATGCCTGCGTACAGTATCTGTACGCGTGTGTGCTCAGGAGTCAGCGATGATGTGCCACTGCCCGCTGCCCTCCTGCAAATATAAATTAATTATTTTCCTGTGGAGTCGAGAATCGAACCCCCGACCTTCAAGTCGTGAGTCGGACGCTCTAACCTCTAGGCTACAATTCCTTCGAATATATACGACGGCAACGAAAAAACGCGCATTCCCAGATCCGACTCCAAGGATTTCTCAAAGCCGGACCTGCTGCGCAGCCTTTTAATCACCGTCAGTAACAACATCGGCCAGTTGGCATTCCTCTATGCTAGCAAGCACAAATTGAAGCGCATCGTGTTTGCCGGCTTCTTTATTCGCGGCCACCTGCTCACAATGCGCACGCTAACCTATGGCGTTAATTTCTGGTCTCGCGGCAGCGTTAAAGCCTATTTCCTGCGTCACGAAGGCTACCTGGGCGCCATCGGCGCCTTCGTGCGCGGCGTCGAAAAGGACAGGCGAACCGGCGTCCTAACTGGCTCGTGGGCTGAGAATCTGTGCACAAGCAGCTCTTTCGATGTTAAAAGCTGGCACAGCCTTGCCGCTTTGGAATTGGACAAAAGAAAAGAGTTGACGGACTTTCCTCTTCTGCGAGATCGACTAGACTATGCGCCGGACACGTGGGATTTAAGTCAGGTGCGATGCCGAGCTGCTGGTTGTCCCACATCCCGAGATCCCTCTACACTTTTCTTCCTTCCAAATCCCCTATCTGGCCTTTACTAATCTCCCAAATCATTTAGATCCATTCTATGGCCTCAACCGCTCTCCAAAATCCCTTCGATCCGTTCTATGGCCTCAACCGCTCTCCAAAATCCCTTAGATCCATTCTATGGCCTCAACCTATCTCCCAAATCCCTTCGATCCATTCTATGGCCTTAACCACTCTTTCAAATCCCTAACTTTCACTCTTCTCCCAAGTCCCGTAGATCCCTCAGCCGACCTTCAGTTATTTCCTATGTCACTCAGATTCCACTTTAAACTTTCATTTATGCTCCCTAATCCCATAAAACCCGAAATATTATTCCCCCATCCCTCAGGACTGGGCGGCCCGAGAGTATTGGCTAAACTGCTTCGAAGGCTCCATCAATAGGCACCAGAGCCGCGCGGTTGCCAGCCAGCCGGACAGTCCGAGTGCCGCGGAGAGAGGCGAAGCCTTCCGCTCGGCTTATCAGAACTTTTTTAAAGAGGCAAGAGCCAATCCGGTGGCGTTTGGCCAGCTCACAGTTCGGCGGATACTGGATGTACAGGTTGGCACTGGCTTTGCGATGGGATCATTTGGGTAGCATCCTCATTCGGGATAATTGTGATATTCAGTATCATGGGATTTTTTCAATAATGTATTTTTCAAAATTTTCCCGAATTTTTGTTAACAACGCGGCAGGATTTTGCAACCCTCAGGAGCACTGTTTGCGCGAGTCCGGCTTCCCGGATCCCTATTGGGAATTGAAGCGGGAGGAGAACGAACTCGCCCTGAATGGTCTGCAGGCTCGGCTGACCTGCCTGGCGGCCCTGCCTGTGGAGGAGCTGCCCGCCGCTTTGATCTGCGGCCTCCTCGGCGGCAACGTGTTCGACTGGGGCGCCGGCCGGGTGGCGCAGCTGCTGGCCGAGCGGGGTCGCGACTTCGGCCTAGACCAAGCAATGCAGCAGCTGCAGCCGCGGCCGTGGCTTGTTGACGATCTGGACGCTTGGACTGATCGATTGTTGGCCGGTGTCTACCGGTGCGCCGTGGTGTTCGTTGACAACAGCGGCTTCGACCTGCTGCTCGGCGTGCTGCCCTTTGCCATCGACCTACTGGACCGCGGCGTCAAGGTTTGCTTGCGTCAGCTCTGCACCCGAGATCCAATCTGCAAGCTGCACCCCAGATCCAATCTGCAAGCTGCACCCCAGATCCAATCTGCAAGCTGCACCCCAGATCCAATCTGCAAGCTGCACCCCAGATCCAATCTGCAAACTGCACCCCAGATCCAATCTGCAAGCTGCACCCCAGATCCAATCTGCAAGCTGCACCCCAGATCCAATCTGCAAGCTGCACCCCAGATCCAATCTGCAAACTGCACCCCAGATCCAATCTGCAAGCTGCACCCCAGATCCAATCTGCAAACTGCACCCCAGATCCAATCTGCAAACTGCCGTGATCGATTCTCCTAAGGTACACAGACGCTAATCTGTCAAATCATGTCCCATCGCACCCCAGGTAATACTCGCTGCTAATCACGGCCCAGCCCTCAATGACGTCACCATCTTTGAGTTGCGCGCCCTTATGCGCCGAGTGGCCAGTTTCGTGCCGCTCGTAGCCGAAGCCCTGACCGGCGGACGCCTCCTGCTGGCCGGAACTGGCAGCTCCTCGCCCTGTCTGGACCTTCGCTGCGTCAGCGTCGAAGTGGCCGACGCCTGTCGTAGAGAAAACGTTGACCTAGTCGTTATCGAAGGCATGGGAAGAGCTGTACACACTAATCTGTACGCCAAGTTCTCTTGCGACTGTCTCAAACTGGCCGTTCTCAAGAATGCCTGGCTGGCTGATCGGCTTGGAGGCGACCTGTTTAGCGTCATCTGCAGCTTCGAGCCAGCATCGGCCCCTGCTACACATAGTTGATCCATTATATCAACTTGGACCCGATATACCACTTGACACGGTTTAACTTTTGTTAACATACTGATTGAGGTGTTAATTCCCTTTACTTATTTCAAGTATGTACTGCGTGTCCATTCTCATCTGCAATTCATTTTAACTGGATTTTCTGATTTAATTATAGAATTTTTTCTCTTCTCTACTTTTTATTTGATTTCTATACCTTGGTTTATCTCCAGGCTTGGGTAGGCTTAACTACTTAGGCTTAAACTTAAACTATACTGGCGTAATACATATTAAGGCCTTTGTCTTGATGCTTCAGATTATCCTGGTGTCATTGCTGATGCCTGTGAAGTGGCATCCTGGTGTCATTGCTGATGCCTGTGAAGTGGCATCCTGGTGTCATTGCTGATGCCTGTGAAGTGTGACATCCTGGTGTCATTGCTGATGCCTGTGAAGTGTGACATCCTGGTGTCATTGTTGATGCCTGTGAAGTGTGACATCCTGGTGTCATTGTTGATGCCTGTGAAGTGTGACATCCTGGTGTCATTGTTGATGCCTGTGAAGTGTGACATCCTGGTGTCATTGTTGATGCCTGTGAATTGTGACATCCTGGTGTCATTGTTGATGCCTGTGAATTGTGACATCCTGGTGTCATTTTTGATGCCTGTGAAGTGTGACATCCTGGTGTCATTGCTGATGCCTGTGAAGTGTGACATCCTGGTGTCATTGTTGATGCCTGTGAAGTGTGACATCCTGGTGTCATTGTTGATGCCTGTGAAGTGGCATCCTGGTGTCATTGTTGATGCCTGTGAAGTGTGACATCCTGGTGTCATTGTTGATGCCTGTGAAGTGGCATCCTGGTGTCATTGTTGATGCCTGTGAAGTGGCATCCTAGAGTCATTTTTGATGCCGGTGAAGTGTGACATCCTGGTGTCATTGTTGATGCCTGTGAAGTGGCATCCTGGTGTCATTGTTGATGCCTGTGAAGTGTGACATCCTGGTGTCATTGTTGATGCCTGTGAAGTGGCATCCTGGTGTCATTGTTGATGCCTGTGAAGTGGCATCCTAGAGTCATTTTTGATGCCGGTGAAGTGTGACATCCTGGTGTCATTGTTGATGCCTGTGAAGTGTGACATCCTGGTGTCATTGTTGATGCCTGTGAAGTGGCATCCTGGTGTCATTGTTGATGCCTGTGAAGTGGCATCCTAGAGTCATTTTTGATGCCGGTGAAGTGTGACATCCTGGTGTCATTGTTGATGCCTGTGAAGTGGCATCCTGGTGTCATTGTTGATGCCTGTGAAGTGTGACATCCTGGTGTCATTGTTGATGCCTGTGAAGTGGCATCCTGGTGTCATTGTTGATGCCTGTGAAGTGTGACATCCTGGTGTCATTGTTGATGCCTGTGAAGTGGCATCCTGGTGTCATTGTTGATGCCTGTGAAGTGTGACATCCTGGTGTCATTGTTGATGCCTGTGAAGTGGCATCCTGGTGTCATTGTTGATGCCTGTGAAGTGGCATCCTAGAGTCATTTTTGATGCCTGTGAAGTGTGCAATCCTGGTGTCATTGTTCATGCCTGTGAAGTGTGACATCCTGGTGTCATTTTTGATGCCGGTGAAGTGTGACATCCTGGTGTCATTGTTGATGCCTGTGAAGTGTGACATCCTGGTGTCATTGTTGATGCCTGTGAAGTGACATTACAATGTCTCTATTAATAATCTTGATGTCGTCAGGAAAATGCGCCTGGCTTCAAGCATATTTTATACTATTGTTTACTTAGGTAAATTTTCTTGTTTCATCATGTCATTTCTGATTGTCTGATTTCTCCCACTACATGTTGATTTGCTGCAGCCGCGTTAAATTTTAGTATTGACATCAGCAAACCAGTTGTAATTAACCTAAGTTGTCATTGGTTCCGCAATAATTAGCAAGCATTTGATTACTATATTATCTAAAGTAAATTTCAATGTCTACTTATTATTTCCTTCATAAATATTAATTTAGTTAGAAACTCATGTACTGGGAGGCAGAGCGGTTAACGCGTTTGCCTCTCGCACCAAGGTGCCTGAGCTCGATTCCACGTCGAGGCCACATTCATTTGGGGCGCAGCCGCTTGGGGGCTTGTCTTGCAACTCACGCCCTCCTCCAAGGGCCAACCTCCAAGGCACAGTGAGAGTGTACACTGCTTGACGATGAGAAAGCCAGGGCAGATGTACAAACCTGTTTGAGCGTATGTCTGCGTACAGTATCTGTGCATGTGACTCATCAGGAGTCAGCGGAATGGTCAGAATTGCCTCCTCGCTGGCTGCGGGTCTAGTGTCACCAAACGATGTGCCATTGCCCGCAGCCCTCCTGCAATTATTATTAATAACTCGTGAACTGTCGCGACTTGCAGCCGCTGCGAGCCCTGTTGCCCGGTGGTAGCTCCGCCGCAGCCACCACTTCCTCATCGGCCTCTGTAATTTATGACAGCAGCCTACCCTGGTGTCCAGAATTGCTTGGCGTTGAACTGGGCAGCCAGCTTCTATGGCCGAGCTTGGAGTACGAGTCCTTAATTGTTCAGCAGCAGCAGCAGCAGCAGCAGCAGCAGAATATAAGTAAAAAGACCGTCTTGCTTGTATCCTCGCCGATTTCATGCCGCCTGCCAGCTGGCGCCGCCTCCGCTGAACCTACGGTCCAGTGCAAACTGTGCGGCAGGCAGTTTCGCCACAGATACAACCTGCAGAAGCATCACCGGTTGAAGCACACTCCAGCCGGCCTGGATCGACCATTCGAATGCTTAGCCTGCGCCAAGCTGTTTAAAACTCGCCAGCATTTGCGCAATCACACAGTTGCTAGGCACAGATCGGCGATCGGCGAGGCGACGCGGACTAGGGCCGATTCTCGAGTTCGCCAGTTCCATTGCACAATTTGCAAGCGCAGTTTTCGTCTGGACCGTCAGCTTCGGCAGCACCAGCTGCAGCACACGGGCGCCAGGCCGCACCGCTGCTCCGCCTGTCTGGCCGACTTTGTCACCGCCGCCGGATTGGCCCAGCATAGGCGAGGATTCGGCGAAGATGGGCGCTGCAAGTCAGCGGCTGCTGCTGAATCCGCGCAGGCCGTCCGCGTCCGCTGCTTCGCCTGCCAGCGGTCTCTGGTTGGTCTGCCCGCTCTGCGGCGACATTTGATTGGCTCGCACTGCTGCGCCGTGGCTGGCGTCTGCCTCGAGTGCCGCCTGGACTTCTACACTTCCGAGGGTGAGAAACTAGTCATGACCCATTATCTCATCATGACCCAATCTCCCTTTAGGATCCATTCTCGATGAACCATTCTCTCTTCAAGAACGCATTCTACATTACACATTCTCCCTTTATGACCTATCCTCCCGCCATGACCTATTCCCTGCATGACCCATTCTCCCTTCATGACCCATCCTCCAAGACATCCTCCCTTCATGACCCATCCTCCAAGACACATCCTCCCTTCATGACCCATCCTCCAAGACACATCCTCCCTTCATGACCCACTCTCTCCTTAAAAGCCATCCTCCCTAGTTGTCTAATATCTTGGGAAATGGCTACGCACTCGCTCTTGCTGTTTTCCCGCAGACCTGCAGCTGCACATGCTAGCCAGCCACACCAGATCCATTGCCCTAAGATCTGGCGGATCCAGTGTCCTACTGCGCCGCTGCCGCCTTTGCTCTCCGTCCTCGGACTCCGTCTTCCATTCCGAGGAGGCGCCCCTACTGCGTCACCTGACCTCCGAGCTGCACTGCTCGCGGCCCAGCTGGCGCTGCGGTATCTGTCCGGGCCGTTTCTCTGATCACCAAGCCGCTCGGAGACATCTGATTGGCCACCTGGCTGGCAAGAAGGTGCACCTGTGTCCTGGCGGATGCGCCAGATTGTTTGTGACCAGATCCACTGCTAGAAGACATTTCGCCAGCGGCAGGTGTCTAGGAGTTGATGCTGCCGCTGCTGCTGCTGCTGTTTCACCTGCCGGCTCAACTCAGTCAGTGTTTGGACCGCCAGTTGAGTTATGCGACTTGAATCCATTGGATGTGGCCAGCACTGTTGTAGTCCGGACTCAACCATTTTAACCTGACCTGCTACAACTGCCCTACCCTCACTGCCCCCCCGGCACTGAATCACATCATCAACCCACTTGTCATCTCCCTCTTTTACGCTATCTCCCTCTTCCATCATCTCCCTCTTCCATCATCTCCCTCTTCCATCATCTCCCTCTTCCATCATCTCCCTCTTCCATCATCTCCCTCTTCCATCATCTCCTTCTTCCATCATCTCCCTCTTCCATCATCTCTCTCTTCCATCATCTCCCTCTTCCATCATCTCCCTCTTCCATCATCTCCCTCTTCCATCATCTCCCTCTTCTTCCATCATCTCCCTCTTCCATCATCTCCCTCTTCCATCATCTCCCTCTTCTTCCATTATCTCCCTCTTCTTCCATTATCTCCCTCTTCTTCTATTATCTCCCTCTTCTTCCATCATCTCCTTCTTCCATCATCTCCCTCTTCCATCATCTCTCTCTTCCATCATCTCCCTCTTCCATCATCTCTCTCTTCCATCATCTCCCTCTTCCATCATCTCCCTCTTCTTCCATCATCTCCTTCTTCCATCATCTCCCTCTTCCATCATCTCCCTCTTCTTCCATTATCTCCCTCTTCTTCCATTATCTCCCTCTTCTTCTATTATCTCCCTCTTCTTCCATCATCTCCCTTTTCTGTCTTTCTTAGAAAACAATAGTCTACAATAAAATTAAATTTGGCCAGCTGTTTCTGCTATAACCAGTTAAACCATTGTTGAACATACTTACGAGCGCGTACTGTCAATTTATCAGTTTACATACATTTTTTCGTTAATATCAAATATCAGTTATTATTATTGAAAAATATTGTGGGAGTCCGGTTTGTACTTGAACAAGTGTCTCTAAATATAGCGAAATTTAATTACATTTTTTGTTTATAACCATCTACTGATTGATTCATATTAAAAAATCGCTTGCAAATACTTTGATTTCCACGGCTGCCTGAGGGGGACTGGGGTCGGGCTGTCTCAAATCACATTCCAGTGTATTCGGAAAACGAACCTCTGACCTTCAAGTCGTGAGTCCGACGCGCTAACCACTGGTCTAAAAAGCCCTTCAGAATTCAGAGAAAAGCCAAAAACAAACTAAACAGAATTTGATTGATTGACTAATTGAACCTGCCACTATCGGGCCTGATGTGCAGCCGGCAGCACAGCCGCAGCTATTGCGCGCCGCTTCTGAAGGCTGCGTACGGCTGTTCAGTCCATGAACTGGGGAGGACTCCAAACAAACACTCAATTACCGCAGCTGACGCTTTTGCTACGATTTCAACAAAATGATTTCTAGCTTATTTTAAGCAGTCCAGATGCTATATATTGAAGTCCTCGACTGCTGCGAGTACGTGCACAATTGCGTGTGAAGATTGAGTCGAATGGCTTTATGCTGTAGGCAATCAAGTTTCAATTTGAAGCCTTGGCCATAGACTACGCAGAGGAGCTGGGCTCTACTCAGCCATTTTTTTTATCAATCATAGTCTATGGCCTCGACCACTTTAACTCGTTGCCTCTCAGCGCTCGCAGCGAAGAGAGTGCGAGTTTAAGATAGACGAAAGGTCTATCTCTGCCCAGCTCATCGACAGTAAGCGTTTTCATTATCGAAGGAAGCAGCACTGGAGTCGAATTTACAGAAGTTCAAGGAATACTACATCCATTGTACCAGAGAAGGAAACGAAGAAGCTATGCAGCAGCAATGGGGCTACAACTCGGCTATGGGCTATAACGGCAGTGGATCAAGTTGCGGCGGCGTCGGCAGCAGCGCTGGGGAAGTTAAAAGTGGCGGCGGCGGCTCCGACTGCCTGGCGGATCTCAGATTCGCCAGCATGCCGAGCATTATGTTCCCCGATCAGCAACAGCAGCAGCAGCGGCAGTTCTACAACCAGGATTATCAGCGCGGAACGATGCGTCAGAACCAGCCGCAAATGAGCCCAGACATGATGGAACCCAACGACCTGACCTGGCTGAGATTTCAGCAGCTACAACGGCAGCAACAGATGCAGGCGAACGCATTGTTGAATGACAGCAACGATGGAGGCAGTATGTGCTTTCCGAGCTACTGCGGGGCGTCGCAGTCTGGCGGCAGCCCCTTCTACGGCAACATGAATCCGATGGACATGCCCATGCGCCAGTCTTTACCATCTGGCGACATGCAGTGCGGCATGGGTTTCGACGGCTTAGGCAGCTCCAAGATGTTCTGTGGATACGTCGGAGACAGAAACGGCAACAGCTGCGGCGGTGGCTGCAGTGGCGGCATGGCGCACATGCCGATGGACGAGTGCTGCAGCGGTTCGAACCCGTTCCAGCAGTCCGGCCTGCTGCCAGACATCTGAGGCCGGGGAGGGCAGTCACATCTTTATTCTAGAATCTTCCATATTTTTTACGTTGTGCTTTTAAGAAAGCGGAATTTTTTGCCTTAAAATCTGTCTGGGCCGACTTTTAGTTTGAATGCATCAACAGTCGTTAAAGTGAACGCCTATACTGGCGACTGGAATGAGAGGCCGAATTAGTTACTTATAATCAGTACACAACTAACGAAGCTATGGGTTCCGTGCGGTAGTAAGATCGTACAATTCTATTGTTATGCAATATAAAGAAGCACACAGAATGAACTCGCTTCACTCACTCGTGCACAGCATTGTTGGCATGATTTTGACAGTTTAGACTTTGGTTTCATTTATTTGATGTACCAACCACATTAATTTTAGCGTGTTATCAACTGTCAAAGCCGGGCTGTTTGTTGCCATTAACTGCATGGGAAGAGCTCTGAAACACAGATTTCTATCAACCGAGAAAAGTAGCATTTAGCTTTGTCTGACTGAGACACTATAGATTTTTATTCTGACACTTGGCACGAGACACATTTTGTCTATATTTCAATTGTCCTTTCTCAGCCCAATGGACATTATCTCCGCCATCCAGGACTCCTCAGACGCAGGATCTTCTGCTGTCGTGTTTGTCGACCAGGTAGGGCTTGCAGTCGGGCCCAAGGACGCTCCGGCAATTGGGTTTATCGGCAGCGCCACTGGCTTCGTCTTTGATCCGTTCGCAGGTCCATTTGTCGCCGCTCTGTCGCTGACAGCGCTGACAATCGTGACTGACGTAGAGGCTGAAAGATGGCAAATGTGGATTTCCGGGCACTTTGAGCCGTCGGTACATCGACGAAGAGTTGGGTGACTGAGCGTCGGTGACAGAGGGAGGGTGTGACAGCGGGGTGTGACAGCGAGGGTGTAACATTCACGTCTAGTATCATGAGAGTTTGAGTGACGTCCTTGGCCAAAGAGACAGCTAGTTGAGGCACATCAAGTGGTCGAACTCACTCGTCAGTGCTGGGCGGGTCGCTCTGGACCTTCTCGCAGTGGTCGTCGATGAGTTTGTACTTCAAGATTGCCACACGAGGTCGGCCGCCCAGCATCTTGAAGGCCAGCATCTGCTCGTGCTTCCTGCAGGCGTACACCTTGTGGCTGGCGTGACCCTCAGCGGATGCGAGCAGAATAGTCAGGGCAGAGACTACGAGCAGAGCTGTTGAAAATTGCGATGCCATTGCTGCTTGGATGCGTTCTGGTAGTCTTATTTCTGTTTTCACTAAAAGTTTTCGCTCTTCCTATACAGGCTTTATTAATTTTTTCTTGAAGTCAATTTTATACAGTTTTATCAACACTGGGCTTGCACACAATATGACATTTGTTTTGTCATGTCGAAGGTAAATACCAATATAGGCTCTGTCAGGGAGACATGGAAGTCTCATTGAACAGTTGTTCAAACAACAAATAATTTATACTCAATGATTGAGTCCGCTCAATGAGACACTCCACAGCCAAGCCGCCCAAATCTTTCTGAAATGAGAATTCCTCTAGAAACTTAATCACCTTGACTTCGTGAAATGCAAAATTAACTGTGGGAGGACTGGAGCGCTGCGGCGACGCCGTGTTTACTGCATGCGGCAAGAATTTCAAGTCCTGTCGTAATCCGAGCAGTTTAGAAAAGCTTTAGTTAAGGCGGATTGGCTTTGACATTGGCATTGGTTTCGTCATTTCAGTCAACTTTCCTTTTTATCATAGAAGTTAACCTTCCTTTGCATTCACCGATTGTAGCTTCGAGTATTGTGTGTATAAAAAATATATAACTAGCTAAATATTGCAGTCGATAATGACTTTCTGCTTCTATAAATTAATGCTTGCTTTCATAATGTCACTACGGTTGATTGCGCATATCAGGTCTATATTGCCTTACTTTTAAAGTGGTTTTGTCTTTGCAGCTTGCTTTCCCTGGGCTTAGCCTTCCCTCTGGTCATTGTGCTTAGCCTTCCCTCTAGTCATTGTGCTTAGCCTTCCCTCTGGTCATTGTGCTTAGCCTTCCCTCTGGTCATTGTGCTTAGCCTTCCCTCTGGTCATTGTGCTTAGCTTTCACTCTGGTCATTGTGCTTAGCCTTCCCTCTGGTCATTGTGCTTAGCCTTCCCTCTGGTCATTGTGCTTAGCTTTCACTCTGGTCATTGTGCTTAGCCTTCCCTCTGGTCATTGTGCTTAGCCTTCCCTCTGGTCATTGTGCTTAGCTTTCTCTCTGGTCATTGTGCTTAGCCTTCCCTCTGGTCATTGTGCTTTGCCTTTTCTCTGGTCATTGTGCTTTGCCTTCCCTCTGGTCATTGTGCTTAGCCTTCCCTCTGGTCATTGTGCTTTGCCTTCTCTCTGGTCATTGTGCTTTGCCTTCTCTCTGGTCATTGTGCTTAGCCTTCCCTCTGGTCATTGTGCTTAGCCTTCCCTCTGGTCATTGTGCTTTGCCTTCTCTCTGGTCATTGTGCTTTGCCTACTCTCTGGTCATTGTGCTTAGCTTTCTCTCTGGTCATTGTGCTTAGCCTTCCCTCTGGTCATTGTGCTTAGCCTTCCCTCTGGTCATTGTGCTTAGCCTTCCCTCTGGTCATTGTGCTTTGCCTTCTCTCTGGTCATTGTGCTTTGCCTACTCTCTGGTCATTGTGCTTAGCCTTCCGTCTGGTCATTGTGCTTAGCCTTCACTCTGGTCATTGTGCTTTGCCTTCTCTCTGGTCATTGTGCTTTGCCTTCCCTCTGGTCATTGTGCTTAGCCTTCCCTCTGGTCATTGTGCTTTGCCTTCTCTCTGGTCATTGTGCTTTGCCTTCTCTCTGGTCATTGTGCTTAGCCTTCCCTCTGGTCATTGTGCTTAGCCTTCCCTCTGGTCATTGTGCTTTGCCTTCTCTCTGGTCATTGTGCTTTGCCTACTCTCTGGTCATTGTGCTTAGCTTTCTCTCTGGTCATTGTGCTTAGCCTTCCCTCTGGTCATTGTGCTTAGCCTTCCCTCTGGTCATTGTGCTTAGCCTTCCCTCTGGTCATTGTGCTTTGCCTTCCCTCTGGTCATTGTGCTTAGCCTTCCCTCTGGTCATTGTGCTTTGCCTTCTCTCTGGTCATTGTGCTTAGCCTTCCCTCTGGTCATTGTGCTTTGCCTTCCCTCTGGTCATTGTGCTTTGCCTTCCCTCTGGTCATTGTGCTTAGCCTTCTCTCTGGTCATTGTGCTTTGCCTTCTCTCTGGTCATTGTGCTTAGCCTTCCGTCTCGTCATAGTGGTTGGTTGGCCTAATGGTCATTGAACACAAAAACCTATTGAACCAATGCGAAGGCAAGTTTAAAAGCCACAGGTGTAGAATAGTAAAAAAATTTGCTACGAAATAATTTAACAAAAAAAATATTTTTTTTTATTTTAGCAAAGATTAACACTTACAGGTAGACAAAGGAGCCTTGCCAACTAACGGACTTCTACCTTAAACATCTCGGCCATGCTTATTATTTTATATGAAGTTAACTGGACGACATAGAGATATATTTATTTGTTAAAAGTGCATACTGGGCTGCTAGGTTAACTGAGAGCAGTTTGTTAGCTATATTTATTGAAACATACAAAAAATGCGGCACAAAACAGTTTAAAGTTTAAAGAGCGCGAAGAGCGAAAACAGAACATAGGAACTTAACTATTACTTGATCATCTACCTGCTCAGCACAAACCATCATCATTTTATGACAACAACCATCACAACAGGTAAAAATACAGATAAAATATTTAGTCATATAGGGGAACTAAGACACTTCACCTTGTCTGTTAAAAACATGACTTCTATGTACGAGTACATTAACAAAAAATGTACTAGTGAAATTGATGCAGAACCTACAACACACAGGTTTTAACCGCGAAGAGAAGTCAAAGTCGTGAAGGTTTAGGATCGATATTAGAATGCTATAAAAGGTACAGATTTACTGTTCGTGTTTGATGCTTGTCATATAGCTGCTTTTCGACAATGCCATTTTAATGAGATCACCAGAATCCCCAGACGCATCCTCAGTTCCTCACTTATCTCCGCTGTACTGATCCTTGTTCTTTAGTAGGAAAGCGGCCAAATATTCGATGGGATTAGGCGGCCGCTCCTTGGCTAGCACAGAGAGGCCCTGGAGCAGCACGGGCACCACAGTCTGGTCCAGGTAGGCCCTGGTAGGCAGTGCCTGAACTGCCACCCGCGGCCGCTTGGCCTGCTGCTGCTCAGACTCGGCGTCGGCTAATTTGGCCAGGCCGTCAGTCAGAGCAGATGGCGGAGCGGCAGTTGCAGATTCCTCCATTGCAGCCGCTGGCACTGCTGCTGCTGCTGAAGCTACTTCAATTGAGCTCACAGTGGCACCTGTGGCGGGTGCTTCAGGCGCAGTTGTGGGTGCTTCAGGGGCAACAGTTGGATCAGCTCCTTCCATGTTGGTGGCAGGAGCTGTGGCAGTGGTTTCTGGTAGAAAATAAATACAACAAGAATAAACTTTATGGACTACTTTTAAGAAAAGTTAAATAGCTAGTTTCTAAACAGAGCAATTGCAAAATCTAGCTTCTGGAAAGAATATCTACCTACTTAAAATAGGTAGATTGGCAATTTATGAAAATTAATTTTTTAAGTTTCAAGTAAAAAACATTTGTCTTGTGTTCTAGAATACCTCTATGATGCTATAATCTGAAAAGCAAAATATGTTTAGTAAATAAAAATAAACAAAAAATTGAAGTTAACATACAGTTTTTTAATAAAGAAGAATGTATGAGCGTAAGTTATTCTAGCTATAGTAATGAGTAGGATTAGCCTATAGCCTAGGATAGTTCTTATTTGGTTGTTTAATTACTATGGATCTACTAAATCCAGTAGTCAATTAACAATTAGTAAAAGATTGCATGCTTTAAAATACTACTAATATGAATTAGGGCATAGCTGAGTTAGTATATTGTAAAGATAGGCATAATTCCATGCCTATCATGATTCTTCTTGTCAGCTAAACAGTACTATCTATTAAAAGTTTATAAACTATAAATAAAGAAACAGTTTTACTACTTTTATAAAAAACGAGCAGAACTCCTCCTCCAGAGAAGATTGAAGGGATAGAACTCCCATTGCCTGAATTCCACTCAACCAATGCTGCTAAGAGAAAACCCTGACCTTTAAATCAGATGAACTCAATTCATTCCATTTGAGGACAATGATTCTCTAGGCCAGCCCTATTTATAAGAACATTACTATAGCTCTGCCCAGTCAGAGGTGAGAGTGCAAATAAAATATTTTTTTAATAGCCTACCTCCCTCCACCACATTAGTGTAAACTGTCATTTATCCAATTCAACTCTTTCCACTCTTTCCAGTATCAGAGTTAAAAAACTGATACTTATATCCCAATAATCAGGACTTCAAGCTCTTTCCAACAAAATTTTTTTTTCACCAATTTTAAAAAATGAAAGCAGTCTATAGTTAACATTTCTTGATTTTCCTTCCCATGAAAAGCAAGCTGTTTCAGTTAGTACATTATTCTCCACCTTCACTAGTAAGAGGCCTGCCAATTTGATTAATTTTTTTTACTTTAGCTTTATGGTATCCTGCCCTAGCGAAATGTATGCAGTTTTTAATTGAACAAATCAGACCCCTCAATAGAAATTGACTTGTGGCATCCTATCTTCACCAATACACAGAAGCAGTTACAATGTGCAAAAAGCCACCTCTGCCCCAATTTTAAACTGACTACAAACCATCCACTAGAGAGAAAATCTACTAAACAGATGGGCACAAAATGTTGACACAACTCACTTAATTGAAGCCAATTTTTTCTCAATGAGGACATTTGCCTACTATATGCTACTTAATAGCCTTGCTGCTTTTTTGAGGATCTTAGAACTTGAACTTTCACAATTAAAATAGCCTATAGCCTAT
Organism: Macrostomum hystrix; assembly: GCA_950097015.1. Lineage (NCBI taxonomy): Eukaryota > Metazoa > Platyhelminthes > Macrostomidae > Macrostomum > Macrostomum hystrix. Next base: position 2,010,288 of record CATNEN010000008.1, read on the forward strand.
CTTAGAAATATTTTCATTTTACCATAAAATTCAACACTGAGTCACTAGGGCTTAGCAAGCCATTTAGTAAGGCTTAGCATAACAACGTTAGCAACATTTTACCGCATGGTAAAAATAATGTGTTGTCATTACTATGTGGTAAAGTTTGCGGTTTTTACTGCGTGGTGAAATGTTGCTAACGTAGCATAACAAGACAAAATGGCATCAATAGTTCATGGGCTTATTTTCAACAATAGAAAGAAGCTACAATAGGCTTATAAAACTATTTAGGTTTATTGGTGGCATACTATTCATAATTCATATATAATTTATATTGACACATTAACAACTGTTATTAAAAATATATTTATTTTTATTTATTTATTTAATAATTTACTTATACTAGTTTCGTTACACCTTCATTCTGTTTCATGACCGCTAGGCACCCTATTTATATTATTAGAGCTAAAACTTAAAAGCTAGCCTATGACTATGTCATAAGAAATTGAGAATAGCATTATTATAAGTTGGTCATGTGCACATTTCATGAGTTATGTAAGATCTGCTTTTGCTAACCTGGGGAGGTCTCCATACCAATAGACGTAAAGTAACTTATAAGTGCTCCTTAAGATATAATTCTAGAAACAGTGCAATTTCAAAGCAGTGGATTTAATATTGTTTTGTGCGTTTGTCTTTGTTACAATAGTTAGGTCCTATGGTGCAGTGCAGTCCAAAATAGTTAAATAGAACTCGAGTTTGAAGGTAGCAGCACGACAGAGGTCTTATGATACTTAAAGTACTAGGTTCGGAGATAATAATTTAATTCCAACAATGTCCCTAAAGTCCAGTTATTATCTTTTAGTTAAAGAAATTCAAATGTCAAATCGGAAATTGTAGGTCAGAAATTATTAAGCCTATTATTTAACAAATGATGGTAAAACTTAAAAGTTAAATGACAAGAGATATATTAATTGCTTAAAATTGTTTCTATCTACATAAGGTGTAAATCATGCATAAATTTTATAATGTTACTGATTTATATTGGTAATTAGGAAAATAAATTTATACTTTGTTTATCTAAGTTGGTTTGATAAGTTTTAATTTGCATCCATTCAAAGAAGCAAAGCGTGTTGAATTCTCTATTTTTTGTAGCCACTGGAATACTCGAAGATTAGAATTCTCCAAGGAAAAACTGTAAGTTTTAAAATCATATTTTACTGGAATTTTCCAATGGAGTACAAAAAGCGAAGCGTCTGTATTGTTGGTGGTGGATTGGTGAGTTCAGTCTGTTCAATTTTTTATGTTTTGTCCAATAATCGAAGGCATGCGACTGTCAGGATCTTCTGACGTTCCTTAGAGTTTGCCAGGATTTTCACTTGAAGCTATAGAAAGAAGGCAGAAATTTTTGTTGAGCAGCAACCATCATAATATGTATTTTAATTATTTAAGGTAAATAAATTTGTGAAAAAAATTCCATACGTAGGTTGGAAGCCTGTGTGCATGCTTCATGGCCAAACGAGGATATCGAGTTGAAGTGTTCGAGATGCGGCAGGATTTTAGACCTGATCCAACAGTTCATGGTCGAAGCATTAATCTAGCCTTATCGCATCGCGGCTTGGACGCTTTGGAGCGTGTGGGTCTTCGTGACAAAGTAACGAAGTCCGGTATACCGATGCACGCCAGAATGATTCACGATCTGGATGGTAATACGCGTGCGATTCCGTACGGTCGCACCGGACAGTTTATTATGAGTGTAGATCGCATGGGCCTGAATGGACTCCTTTTGACGGCGGCAGAAACGGAGTCCAATGTTACCGTCCAATTTGGTCACAAATTGCTTTCCTGCGATCCAACGACAGGAGAGACCGTATTTTCCAGGTAAACAATTTTTTACCTCTTATTTTCACACCTTCTAATTGGAGAGAGTTTATTATTTTGCTTTGATTTTCGTGTGACGTTGGACGTGTGTTTCTGTGCTGTTCAACTTTACATATTGACGTGCTTCCTTCTGTCAAACAGATCGGATCAAAGGACTGCTCATGTGATCACGCACTAAAATTGATACACCTGTATTGAAGCTGCAATCATTTTCGATATTATGATAAGTAATAATTAAATTTAAATGTCTGTCTGTGTGTGTTTATTTCTTCTTATTTAGAGATTTAGTTCCGTCCTAGAATAAGCAGTTTTTCGTCAAGTTTCATGACAGGTTGAATTAGTAAACTGTTCACAAAGATAATGTTAATTTTTAGTGTTTGATTTCAGCTATACTAAACGCTTTGTACAAGCATGAATGGACTATGCTATGACTGGCCCAATTGATAAGGAAGCGAAATGGCGGCCATATATTTCCGGCCGGCACTAAATCTTACGCATTTTTAGTGGAGTGTAACACACAGAGGGTTGGAAGATATCTGTTTCATATGCTCGCCACCTGTTTTAAGTTCCACGAGCTCCGCGCAGAGCATTCTCGCGACATGTTTGTGAGCACGAATCAGATAAAAAGTTGAAGCTGAAATAGGAAGCTATGGATACAGCATGCGGTGCCTGAGTTTCATTGCCAGTTAGATTGCGTTTTGGACTACACGAGTTGCTCGAAATGCCAGATACATTGGGCATCAAAACATTTTGCTATTTGCTCAACACAATAGCACTCCAATCTCTCTATCTATCTATCTATCTATCTATCTATCTATCTATCTATCTATCTATCTATCTATCTATCTATCTATCTATCTATCTATCTATCTATCTATCTATCTATCTATCTATCTATCTATCTATCTATCTATCTATCTATCTATCTATCTATCTATCTATCTATCTATCTATCTATCTATCTATCTATCTATCTATCTATCTATCTATCTATCTATCTATCTATCTATCTATCTATCTATCTATCTATCTATCTATCTATCTATCTATCTATCTATCTATCTATCTATCTATCTATCTATCTATCTATCTATCTATCTATCTATCTATCTATCTATCTATCTATCTATCTATCTATCTATCTATCTATCTATCTATCTATCTATCTATCTATCTATCTATCTATCTATCTATCTATCTATCTATCTATCTATCTATCTATCTATCTATCTATCTATCTATCTATCTATCTATCTATCTATCTATCTATCTATCTATCTATCTATCTATCTAGGATTCAGCAATAGCTAAACTCCCAATGGAAAATCAGGTGTACAGACGCTAAGATATAGCACACCACTTTTCTTGCCCAACTTTCTCTTTCCACTTCAATTCATGCTCGTCATAGATGGAATCAGTAATCCTCTTATATATTGGGATGTGAAGCCCGCGCAGTGACAAGTAAGAGAGAGAGAAGCTACATTTAGGAATGAAATTCCCAAATGTAGTTCGGATCACCTGCGCAGGTAAAGTCTATACATTGCTGAAGCTGAAGTCAAGGGAATTACTTTTCTAGTCTTTTCATTTGTTCGCTCTTTTTATTCGAGTGCGTAGCATAAAAATATAGAAAATTACGGAAAGAGGTTATTAGTCAGTTTATGCAAAAAGTTTAGTTGATGTCGACCTTGATGGACGGCAGCCATCACGCTTTCATCGCGTGAGGTTCATCTCGACCTTGATTGCCGCTAGCCATCATGCTTTCATCGCGTGAGGCTCATCCCGACCTTGATTGCCGCTAGCCATCATGCTTTCATCGCGTGAGGCTCATCTCGACCTTGATTGACGGCAGCCATCACGCTTTCATCGCGTGAGGCTCACCCCGACCTTGATTGCCGCTAGCCATCATGCTTTCATCGCGTGAGGTTCATCCCGACCTTGATTGCCGCTAGCCATCATGCTTTCATCGCGTGAGGCTCATCTCGACCTTGATTGACGGCAGCCATCACGCTTTCATCGCGTGAGGCTCATCTCGACCTTGATTGACGTCAGCCATCACGCTTTCATCGCGTGAGGCTCATCCCGACCTTGATTGCCGCCAGCTATCACGCCTTCATCGCGTGAGGCTCATCTCGACCTTGATTGACTTCAGCCATCACGCTTTCATCGCGTGAGGCTCATCCTGACCTTGATTGACTTCAGCTATCACGCTTTCATCGCGTGACACCTTGACTCATCTCCACTTTGATTAATGCCGCCTATCTTGCAGTCATCTCCTGATTCCTTGTATAATTTTGAAAGAAGACTTTCAGGGTTAAAGCGAACAATAATTTTAGCGCATATACCCTCGAAAACATAAAAATATCTGATTTCATTGTTTATAGTTTCTTTACTTTCATTCGTTAACGAAAAATCGGTTTTATAAAGTTGAGACAGAGAGGCTAACCTTTGATGATGCCGCCATCGAAATAGTCAGTGAAGAGCAGGTCCTGAGAGTACGCGAAGCTTGAGTATTTAGCAGATTGGATTGGATATGATGAGTGGAGTTTCCCTGATCGAGAGGGCGCCTCCCTGCTCCTAGAGCTCAAAGCGCCTGCATGAGTAATTCTAGAACCTTTCAACGAAGGCCTCTCGTCTGCCACGCATCTTTAGTCGCTCGGGGCTAAAGAAGATTTTTTGGCCTTGTTAGCGGCCTGGCGCAGAAAGAGAAGGGAACGATTGGCACAGAAGGGTTCCAAGATTATTCGGGAACAATTTTGTTTAGTAAAACTTATTGAGGTCAAGTAATACTACGAGTATTTTTAATGCTACTGCAGTTTTCTACTAGTTCCTTATTTATTTGCGAAAGAGGGAGGAAAGAATGCGATCGAATAATTCTGAGTGAGAGTGTGACGTCAAAAACATGTCAATTTTTTAATTGATTACACCTACCCCGACTGGGCCGGATGTGCAGCCGACAGCATCTGAAGGCTGCGTACGGCTGTTCAGTCCATGGACTGGGGAGACGACACAACCATACTTAATTACTCCAGCTAATGCTGATACGAACTGGGCTTAACAACTGGGTGAACTGAAGCAATGCAGGACACAAATTGTTCCAGTGGAGTCGGGAATCGAACCCTCAACCTTCAAGTCGTGAGTCCGACGCTCTAATAACAAGGCTACAACCCATAGACAGAAGGATAATTAGATTGGAAAGAGTCGATTAAGTTTCCTAGAAAGGGGCCCACAATGGACCACTAGAGCCGCTCTACCATCCATCTCCCGTGAAATTGCCTGCAGCCGCGACGTCTCGACCAAGGAGGAGACCACTGTGGCGCGCCGATTCGACCTGATCGTCGGCTGCGACGGCGCCTTCTCGGCCGTGCGCAAGTCCATGATGCGGCACTGCCGGTTCGACTATTCTCAGCACTACATTGAGCACGGCTACATGGAGATTGCTTTTCCGCCAAGCAAGAACGGAGGCCACCTCATGGCAGTTAATTACCTGCACATCTGGCCCCGGAATCAGTTCATGTTGATCGCGCTGCCTAATCTGGATGGCAGCTTCACTGGCACAATGTTCATGCCGTTCGAACTGTTCGACAAGCTGGACAATGCTCAGGCTGTACTCAAATTTTATAGAGAGACCTTCCCAGATGCGCTGCAACTTCTAGGAGAGTGAGTTTTTATTTGAAGTGAACTTTCGTGTTAGTGGATTGTTCCTATGTTCGAGTTTTTTAGTATTCTACACCGCTTTAGTGGTTGAGGCGCATAACCATGCATACCTGGGATTGTTACCCACACAGTCTACTGTCTTGAAACACCAATGCACCCCTAGTTCTAGTCGATTTTTTATCCCCACTGTCTTGAACACACACCTATGCACCCCTAGTTCCAGTCGATTTATTGCCCCCTCTATCTTGAAACACACACCCATGCACCCCTAGTTCCAGTCGATTTATTACCCCTACTGTCTTGAAACACACACCCATGCACCCCTAGTTCCAGTCGATTTATTACCCCTACTGTCTTGAAACACACACCCATGCACCCCTAGTTCCAGTCGATTTATTACCCCTACTGTCTTGAAACACACACCCATGCACCCCTAGTTCCAGTCGATTTATTGCCCCCTCTATCTTGAAACACACACCCATGCACCCCTAGTTCCAGTCGATTTATTACCCCTACTGTCTTGAAACACACACCCATGCACCCCTAGTTCCAGTCGATTTATTACCCCTACTGTCTTGAAACACACACCCATGCACCCCTAGTTCCAGTCGATTTATTGCCCCCTCTATCTTGAAACACACACCCATGCACCCCTAGTTCCAGTCGACTTATTACCCTCACTGTCTTGAAACACACACCCATGCACCCCTAGTTCCAGTCGATTTATTACCCCCACTGTCTTGAAACACACACCCATGCACCCCTAGTTCCAGTCGATTTATTACCCCCACTGTCTTGAAACACACACCCATGCACCCATAATTCCTGCCGATTTAGTTCCCTACAATCTTTAACCATATTTTCGAAACTGTACACTGTTTAATTCCATTTTTTTCCTGTCTGTCTATTCAAAATGAATTGAAAACAGTAGAAGAATTGCCTACGTATCCACGCAAAATAAGTATTTATTATTGATTATGTTAACAGTTCGGCGTAATATCGCGTAAGTCATGCTTCCTGTGTAGAATCCCTAGTTGAGCAATAATATCCCCTAAGGGGAAGAATTTTTTCAGCAGAGCTAATTGACACTTTCTTCGCCAGCCTTCTTCTGTATACCCGTGCCTCATGTCGCCATATATGCATAGAGATTTCATTCAGTTTTTCCACCCTTCCTTTATCCATCCCTTTGCAAGCATTTTCTTTGCTTTTCCGACATTGCTTTATCAGATGCTGCTATGCGAATATTAAGTTTAGAAAAACTCTCAAAAATTTCCATAAGTCCACCGGAGCTTGATGACCTTGGCGTCCTTATTTTAGTAGCACTAAACAAATTCAAGGCCGATAATTTCTTAGGCCTAACCAGTCTACTAACGAATCTCACTTGGAAGAGTTTAATGAATAATTTCATTCACCCAGTCGATTAATTATCATTCCGAGACAACGCGAGATTCTCATTTCGCAGAATATGATGCAAATGAAGTCCTTTTTCGCCCAACATTTTTAATTAATTGACCAGGACGCATTGCTGTACTTTAATTGCTTCGATCTGCAATTTTTTGATTTAATTTTAGGTCACTGAATAAAAAACTCTGATCATGAATTGTCCTAGTCTTCTACTGACAAGTAGAGCGATGAGTTTATTTCCATTTTTTTATAAATCATAAAAATTCACTTTCAGACAGGCGGTGGTTGATACAATTCTAAGCTTGAAGGCTCTTCCGCTGGTGTCTATTCGAGTATGTGACAATTATATTTGCAATCGCTACACAATTCAATCTTAGATAAAATGATGGATTTTCTTGAGAAAAAATCCTGCTTTCAGTGCCAGCCGTACCACCTGAATGACAAGATGCTGATCATTGGGGACGCGGCACACGCAATGGCTCCCTTCTATGGCCAGGGAATGAATTGCGTGAGCATAGTGCAGAACTGCGTATTATCTTTTATCCGCATGGATTTATTTAAACCTGTCTCTCAACTTCAGGGATTCGAAGATTGCATCATTTTGGACGATCTGATTGAGAAGCTGGGCGATGACTTTGGTAAATCACCGATGAGTAATTTTTCGGCGTTTTTTAATTCAAACAGACTCCTGAAAATTTTCTCACACTTTAAAACACTTTCAGGCAAGGTGTTACCAGCCTACACCGAAGCGCGCGTTCAAGATGCCCACGCAATCGTTGATTTGGCTCTACTTAACTATATTGAAGTAAGATTTTTCAGGAATTTTGAACAAAATTGGAACAAGAACTCGCTACTTGCTACCGAAACAAGTAGGGTAGTAAGCATATGTACTCGTAGATTAAAAAGTTATCTGAGGCAAAGCGAAAACAACCACGTGGCTTTCACATATCGCCATGAAGAACGAACGAGGAGTGCGTGCTTTAGGGGTGAGGACAGTTGACGTGAAATGGGGTGGGGTGACAGGGAGAGGGCATAAGCACTGCAGCTACCTACTATTTCCTCGTATGAGAACATGCTATAAAGTTTTTCTGTATGTAACTGATTATAGTTACTATTTAAAGTTAATAGTTGCACACTTTGTCTGCAGACTTGTTTATTATTTACGGATCTTGACTAATATTTTAAATTCCATTTTAGAACGCGTGTTTTTTACTTCTTTTGGAAAGTTTAGTGAGATAAACAAAAAATTGTCTGCTTAAAGCAGACTAACTGCAATTTCGCCTTGTTTTCATAGTTATGACATCTGCTGAAAGAAAATTATGCTGTTCGCATAGCTTGATTCAGCTCACCCTAACCTCAAGTGAACCTGTGAACCGAAAGACTTTTTTGCTTACGAGAATAGCTTTCTAAATGACAAATAGGTTCGCGCGGGATTAACACTGCTGAGATTTTGAATACTTGTTTTTTTAACTGAGATTATATTATTATTATTATTATTATTATTATTATTATTATTATTATTATTATTATTATTATTATTATTATTATTATTATTATTATTATTATTATTATTATTATTATTATTATTATTATTATTATTATTATTATTATTATTATTATTATTATTATTATTATTATTATTATTACGCGCTTGTATTATACTCCATATTATTTCTACAGTCTAATTTTATAATTGTTTCATCACTTATTACTCAGGCCACTCTGGTCACTCTTATCACTCTAGTCACTCTGATCCCCCTAGTCACACTAATCAATATTATCAATCTAATTTCTCTAGTCATTCTAATCACTCTAGTCACTCTGGTCACTCTAATCACTCTTGCCACTCTGGTCACTCAGGTCACTCTAGTCACTCTAATCACTCTAGTCACTCTGGTCACTCTAGTCAATCTGGTCACTTTAGTCACTCTGATCACTCTAGCCACTTTACTAATCACTCTAGTAATATTAGTTAATTTAGTCTCAAAAATACTCTAAAACTGCCCAGATGCGCGAGTCGGTGAATTCTTTGTCGTTTCTGTTGCGCAAGAAGCTGGACAATGCCCTGCACCGGCTGCTGCCTGGCCTCTGGGTGCCTCTCTATACTATGGTGAGTCCGCCCCTCTGGTTACCATCCGCCCCCTCTGGTTACCATCCGCCCCCTCTTCTTGCCATCCGCCCCCTCTTCTTGCCATCCGCCCCCTCTGGTTACAATCCGCCCCCTCTTCTTACCCTCCGCCCCCTCTGGTTACCACCTGCTCACCCTGGTTACCATCCGCCCACTCTGGTTACCATTTGCCCCCTCTGGTTACGATCCGCTTCCCCCCTTTGGTTACCATCCGCCCCCTCTGGTTACCATCCGCCCCCTCTGGCTACCATCCGACCCCTCTGGTTACCATCCGCCCCCTCTGGTTACCATCCGCCCCCTCTGGCTACCATCCGCCCCCTCTGGTTACCATCCGCCCCCAACCCACCATCAGACTCTCTCTACCCACCATTCGCCGAGTAGCTTCGCACAATGACCCCCCCTCAATTGACCTTTCCCAGGTGACCTTCAGCCGCACTCCATACAGCAGGGCCATTCGCGACAGACGCTGGCAGGACCAGGTACTGAGTCGGCTGATTCGCGCTGCCGGCGCGGCAGTCGCAGTCGGCGTTGTTTGGACCTCCTACAGGGCAGGCGTAACCAGGTCTCTGCGGGTTCATTGGTCCCAGCTGGCCTTCAGAGCGGACAGGATGATTTCAAATTGGGCATTAAATGCCTGATCACCTCGCTCACATGACTTATAATAGGATTGCTGATTAACTGATTTGTGTGATAGTGACAGAAAGGGACATAATGATATTATCATTACTAATTACATAATGCGATTTATGATTTCCAACAACTGGTGACAACCGAACTAATCATTTTAATCTTTGATTTGCTCAACTTGTAATGCCAGGCTAATATTCTTAATCTTAATTGATTTAGTTACAAAATTTAATGATTTACAAATAATATAAGAATACTTGCATTGAGTCAAAACAATCAATACATTCGTTACAAGTCTCATTGTTCAAAGACCTAACGTTTGAGAAAACTTGGAAAGATAATAAGAAATTAGTTGGTGAGAAGTAGAGAGAGTAGAGTGAGAAAAAAAGAGAGTGAGTGAGAAGGAGAGAGAGAGTGGGTGAGAAGGAGAGAGTGGGTGAAAAGGAGAAAGAGTGGGTGAAAAGGAGAGAGAGTTGGTGAGAATGAGAGAGTGGGTGAGAAGGAGAGAGAGAGTGGGTGAGAAGGAGAGAGAGTGGGTGAGAAGGAGAGAGAGTGGGTGAGAAGGAGAGAGAGAGTGGGTGAGAAGGAGAGAGATTGGGTGAGAAGTAGAGAGAGTGGGTGAGAATGAGAGAGAGTGGGTGAGAAGGAGAGAGAGAGTGGGTGAGAAGTAGAGAGAGTGGGTGAGAATGAGAGAGTGTGGGTGAGAAGGAGAGAGAGTGGGTGAGAAGGAGAGAGAGTGGGTGAGAAGGAGAGAGAGAGTGGGTGAGAAGGAGAGAGAGAGTGGGTGAGAAGGAGAGAGAGTGGGTGAGAAGGAGAGAGAGAGTGGGTGAGAAGGAGAGAGAGTGGGTGAGAAGTAGAGAGAGTAGGTGAGAAGTAGAGAGAGTGGGTGAGAAGTAGAGAGATTGGGTGAGAAGGAGAGAGTGGATGGGAAATAGGCGGGGTGGGAAATTTTATTCACCAGTGAAACATGACGCAGGGAGTAGGAAAAGAGATGGGGATATCAGAAAGGGAGAATCAAAACGAAGTGATGTTGTAGTCAGGGCTGTATAAAAGACAGATAGTGGAAGAGAAATAGAAGTAGAAATGGAAGACAGATGAACTGAAGCAGCGAAGCGGCTGTTGAAAGTTCAATTCAGAATAGCAACAGTTTGGAGAGTGGAACATTGGTGCAAATGCACCCCAGTCTCTGTTCCTCCCACATTAAAACTGTCTGACCTTTTCTACAGGGTTCAGTACTACTGCGGACACTACAGTGCGTATAGCTATTAGTTATATTGTTTTAGTAATCAAGATAGGTCTTGGCTATATCGGCACAATGGGCAGCAGAAATAAATTGCGCATTTGCCAGTCCTATTCGGTGTTTGATTGCCTGTTGAGGCCACAGAGCATAGAAGCTAGTTAATAAATTGCGACTGAAAGTTAAAAACTGCATTTCAGATTTAGGTAATTTGAGTGCTTGGCAAATTTCCTAATCTTATTTGGCAGAATAGAATCTGCAGAACGATTAATTTATTAAGAGAATGGTACAGGTGCGAATAGGTGTGCTATTGAGGGTTTTCAGAAGGTTGGGTATTAAGTTTTGGTAGAGCTGGATGGTAGACTGGTAGAGAGGGATAGTAGACTGGTAGAGAGGGATGGTAGAGAGGGACGGTAGAGTGGGATGGTAGAGTGGGATGGTAGAGTGGGATAGTAGAGTGGGATAGTAGAGTGGGACGGTAGAGTGGGAAAGTAGTGAAGGACGGTAGAGAGGGACGGTAGATAATGTATTGTGGCCTCTTTTGAAAACAATATTTGTGCTAGACCATTCATTTGAAATTGACGAATGTCACAGAAGGAAGCCACAGATCTCCCTATTGTGTTGTAGAAGCAACAATGAGAGTAGAGAAGACTCTAGACAATGACTTATTGTGGGTGAATAGAAAAAAATACTAATTTCCCGTTAGATCAGGTCTAGGCATGTGGCGAATGGGTAGGTAGAGAATTTGAGACACAGAGAGAGGACCAAAATCCACCTTAAAACACCTTCAACCTGCTTCCGACAACACAAGTGTTCTATAAATAGAAATTGGCTTTGGTCTCTCCGCTAGTTTACTGCTGTCACGTGAATCCCAATGAACCTTAACCTTAACTTCAACGTGTGAATACAGTGAGTAAGGTGGCTGTGGATGCATCATTTTTGACGATAGTCGATCCGCGGCTGACCGGTGAGTACACATACTCACATCTGTCCTGACTTTTTCATCGTCAGGCAGTGTCCCACACTCTCATTTTGCCATGACGTTTGGTCAAAACAATTTGTGGCCTCGCCGCGGAATCGAGCTCGGGGACCTTGGTGCGAATTGGGGGAGTTGAGTTGCGAAATCTGCACCCTGCGGATGAATGACCACCCGGTGACATTGGAGCGGGCAGCTTAGGCCCGCCTCTGTGCTTTGCCACCGAGCAGGCATTACCCGAAGTGGTTCAGAGCGAGCGAGCACTGCTGAGCACTGTTGAGCACTGTTGAGCACTGTTGAGCAGCAGGCTGATTATACTAACCTGGATTATTTTCTATAGCGTCGTTTATTTATTAATAAAATTCTCGACCGAATCTCCCCTCTTCCGACTCTGCTTGTCTCTAATTTGGCCTTTTTTATATGGCCGGAGCGCTATAGCAGCAGCAGTGTCAGTAACAGAGCTTCTCATTGGCTAGCGAAAATGGCAATTTTCTCTCTCCCTCTCTCCCTTTCTCTCCCTCTATTTTGGTGTTCGCTGGCGTACACGCGTCACGCGCTTCTCTTAGTAAGTGTTGTCAAGGGCAACGACAGCCTCTTAAACCCGGGCCATCTAGGCAGCAACCTCATGCGTCAGCTGTCAGTGAGGGTTCAATACACGCCCAGTCGAAAGCAAGCAGAGCGACAGAAGAACCTGCATGGCTTTGGGAGGTGGGCGGTTGGCAGAGGTTAAATTTAGGCCAACTGCAGGGCGTGGGTCACTGTAGAATTGAGTGTACATGTACGTCAACGCGTGCTTGCGTGCGCTGTGTGCAAATTGTGGTTGTGGGTGTAACTGGCGCGTATTTGTCGAATCCATTTATGGTAGTCTGAATCTGAATACGCCCTGGTATCTGTCTGTTTCTTTTCATTTGCTCGTTTGCCATTTGCGAATAAAATTGCTTATCGTAAAATGACGTCGACAAGGATTTTTAATAAATAAACAGTTTCTGAAATTATGAAATACCACTTTGGGATAACAATTTGTTGAACTCATTAGTATAGTCTCAATGCGTACTGAATCAGGAAATCTCCCAGAATTACTCTTTCCAGTGCTCTCAAAATATCCTCAATCTAGTGCAGCGCAAACCTACTTAGTACTGGGGAAATTTTCTGGGATGAGTGGAAAGGGATAATAATAAGGGGATGTGCGTCCTCGATTGACCTTTCCCTAACCGGGGCCTCTTTTATCCTCAGAGCGATTTCCTTTACCTCAAGCAGATGCAGCAGGAGAGGTGAGATTTAGTATCCAGGGTTCACGCGAGGTGACTCACAGTCAGACCTGCCATCTCCCTAAGCAGAGTCGCACAGCAAATCGATGCAAATCCGTTAGTGCTATATGACACCCCATCATGAGATGGACTCAAAACAGCTATAGATCGTTCGATTATGGCCGAATGTCCCGATTCTGGTCTATATTTCGCTGTCCTCCTCCCATGCAGGCTGAGCTAGTGCTTGCGTACTTTTAGATTCTACGCAGCTTCATCTTTTGGCAGACCCACTCTCTCTCTCTCACTCCCAGGCCACAGTCAGTGTGGGGAGAGTTCATCCGAGGACAAAAGGGGTGAAAACCGCATAGCTAGGCCCCGCGATGGAAAGTAATCAATGGTTTGAGGATAAACTGGGAGAACCAAAGGAGCAAAGGAACTTCTTTGACCGTGGTGGAAAGCATGCGGAAGTCAGGGCATCAAAGAGAGAGGAAGAGGGAGGAGGGAAGTAGCACATCTTGTCATCGCTGAAATTGATAAACAAATGAGATTGATAAAGTGTTAATCGATCGAAGGAGAAAGAGAGTAGAGATTGACAGAGAGTAGAGATTGACAGAGAGTAGAGATTGACAGAGAGAGTAGAGATTGACAGAGAGTAGAGATTGACAGAGAGAGTAGAGATTGACAGAGAGTAGAGATTGACAGAGAGTAGAGATTGACAGAGAGTAGAGATTGACAGAGAGAGTAGAGATTGACAGAGAGAGTAGAAATTGACAGAGAGTAGAGATTGACAGAGAGTAGAGATTGACAGAGAGAGTAGAGATTGACAGAGAGTAGAGATTGACAGAGAGAGTAGAAATTGACAGAGAGTAGAGATTGACAGAGAGTAGAGATTGACAGAGAGTAGAGATTGACAGAGAGAGTAGAAATTGACAGAAAGAGTAGAGATTGACAGAGAGTAGAGATTGACAGAGAGTAGAGATTGACAGAGAGTAGAGATTGACAGAGAGTAGAGATTGACAGAGAGTAGAGATTGACAGAGAGTAGAGATTGACAGAGAGTAGAGATTGACAGAGAGTAGAGATTGACAGAGAGTAGAGATTGACAGAGAGTAGAGATTGACAGAGAGTAGAGATTGACAGAGAGTAGAGATTGACAGAGAGAGTAGAGATTGACAGAGAGTAGAGATTGACAGAGAGTAGAGATTGACAGAGAGAGTAGAGATTGACAGAGAGAGTAGAGATTGACAGAGAGTAGAGATTGACAGAGAGAGTAGAGATTGACAGAGAGTAGAGATTGACAGAGAGTAGAGATTGACAGAGAGTAGAGATTGACAGAGAGAGTAGAGATTGACAGAGAGTAGAGATTGACAGAGAGTAGAGATTGACAGAGAGTAGAGATTGACAGAGAGAGTAGAGATTGACAGAGAGTAGAGATTGACAGAGAGAGTAGAGATTGACAGAGAGTAGAGATTGACAGAGAGTAGAGATTGACAGAGAGTAGAGATTGACAGAGAGTAGAGATTGACAGAGAGTAGAGATTGACAGAGAGAGTAGAGATTGACAGAGAGTAGAGATTGACAGAGAGTAGAGATTGACAGAGAGAGTAGAGATTGACAGAGAGTAGAGATTGACAGAGAGTAGAGATTGACAGAGAGAGTAGAGATTGACAGAGAGTAGAGATTGACAGAAGAGTAGAGATTGACAGAGAGTAGAGATTGACAGAGAGTAGAGATTGACAGAGAGTAGAGATTGACAGAGAGTAGAGATTGACAGAGAGTAGAGATTAATAGATAGAGATGAGAGTGGTGGTTATAGAGCATTGAAGTTAGGATAATACTTGATAGTGAACAGAGAGTGGATGCAGATATATAGGTAAATGTGGATATAAGTGAAGCCCTGTCACACAATAAAGTCCTTCTCAGTTTCCCACGAAGGCTCTGTGTGGCTGTTCTGTTGCCACCCACGCATCTCGCAGTGCCGACAGTCTGGTGTGCCATCTTGAAATGACTCATTTAACTATAGAGTTTAGCTGCGTAACCTGCACGAGACAATCGAAGTCCACTTTGACACGTGCTGCATGGCGTCTCGAGCTGTGAAATGCAGTCCAAATATACGCGCGAGCTGCTTTTGGGAGAGATAGTACTCAAAGAAGAATGCTGCGTAGATTTGAGCATTTGTAGCAAAAGCAAAGCAAGTATCTGTGCAGGCCACAGCCTGTTTTCACACAGATATACATTTGCGGTCGATAGTGGTGGGGGTACCTATTGGCTATTGTTTGAATTGTTCCACACATGATTCCACGCATTTGCGACGCGGTAAATTTGGCTAAACGAAAAATAATTGTAGCGCACGCATTGAAAAACTAGGGTCAGTGACAGCAGTTAACGCGTTCGCCTCTCGCACCAAGGTCCCTGAGCTCGATTCCGCGGCGAGGCCACATTTATTTGGGGCGCAGCCGCGCAGAGAAGGCTTGGGGGCTTGTCGTGCAATTTTCTCCCCCTGACGGCCAATTTCGAAGGCACAGAGAAAGTGTACACTGTCTGTCTCATCTCTCCCGTATCTCATCTCTCCTGTGACTCATCTTTCCCCTGCCTCATCTCTAGCCTGTCTCATCTCTAACCAGTTTCTTCACTCCCCTGTCTCATCTCTCCCTGTCTCATCTCTCCCCTGTCTCATCTCTCCCTGTCTCATCTCTCCCTGTCTCATCTCTCCCTGTCTCATCTCTCCCCTGTCTCATCTCTCCCCTGTCTCATCTCTCCCCTGTCTCATCTCTCCCCTGTCTCATCTCTCCCCTGTCTCATCTCTCCCCTGTCTCATCTCTCCCCTGTCTCATCTCTCCCCTGTCTCATCTCTCCCCTGTCTCATCTCTCCCTTGTCTCATCTCTCCCCTGTCTCATCTCTCCCCTGTCTCATCTCTCCCTTGTCTCATCTCTCCCCTGTCTCATCTCTCCCTTGTCTCATCTCTCCCCTGTCTCATCTCTCCCCTGTCTCATCTCTCCACTGTCTCATCTCTCCCTTGTCTCATCTCTCCCCTGTCTCATCTCTCCCTTGTCTCATCTCTCCCCTGTCTCATCTCTCCACTGTCTCATCTCTCCCTTGTCTCATCTCTCCCCTGTCTCATCTCTCCCCTGTCTCATCTCTCCCCTGTCTCATCTCTCCCCTGTCTCATCTCTCCCCTGTCTCATCTCTCCCCTGTCTCATCTCTCCCCTGTCTCATCTCATAATAAAGCTCAGCCTGCATAATAAATATAATAAGAAAAGTTATAAAAAAATTAATACGTATAGCAAACACAAATTTTCGCTCGTCAACATGCCACTTGTCTGTTCAAAATGCTTTGTGATTTTTTTTCTAATTTAGATCTGAAGCATTTCCGTTAGTTAAAGCTAAAGCTTACCAGAATCAGAGGAGAGAGAAACAGAAGGAGAGGTCATCCAAGGCGAAGATTTCTCTCTGGCCCTCTTTTGGTCAAAGTCGTGCCCTCGCCTCGTGGGTCGAGCCAGTGCACTCTCTTGCGCAAAAATTTTTCCCCTGTTCTTTACAACTGCCCTGGCCTGGGGACGCCTGGTGACCTTAGACTGCACGGCTGTCCCACTGAGACATTGCCAAACATTTTTAGGTATTACAACTGCATAGCAACAAAATTAACGTTCAAGGCACGCTTTGGCAAAGACACTTTTGAAAACTTTGCTTGAAATATCCTATCACGACTAAAGGCGCACTTTGTCCCTCATTAGGATTTTTACCTACCTACCGGAGTGTGACTGCCCCGTTTTTTGTTTATTTGGATCGTACATTATTTTTTAGAAAGTTTCTAATCGATTGATAAAATAGTATAGCAAAATTAAACAGACTTTACATTTCTGCTACCAGGTTTTTTTTCAAATGGCCTATTTCTATCTATGGCTGGCATTAAAATTTCTGCTACGCTGAAAAATAAAGTAGTCTGTAGTGCAAACTGTCTACTTGAATTTCAATCTAAGTAGTATTGTGCAAATTTATTGGCAATTATGTTTTGATAACTATATATTTCACTTTGGCATTAAGCAATTGCAAATGGCAGTGCAGAGCACTCCCCTTTTTAGGAGAAAATGTATTATTCTCATTGTACGCAATTAAACCCGCTACTTTAGCATTTTAGAAACTTGAAGATAAATTGTTAATTTTATTAAAAAAGATATTTTGTTACTTCGTTAGTGTATACTATTTAAATGTTGGTATAGATTAAACAAAATTTTAAGCTCTATTTGAAAATGCGAAAATTAGAATTTCGTTAATCCAGAAATGGCAATCTGTTGATCGCCCATCCACAGTACAGTGCCACTCAAATGAGAAGCATTAAACTCATTTATTCTATGGCTTTGCCTATGCGTTTTATAGATGCTATCTATAGAAGTCCATGGATTATGACTGTTAATTTGTTTCGTTCTAAGTACCGGTTGTCCTTGGGGTGGCACTACACCTTTTTACACTAGGTGTATAAGCTAGTAGCTAGTAGGATATTAGCTAGTTTCATTTAGTAGAAATAAAAAAAATAGTCATTGTTTGGCTGCGTGACTATTGCTCAAAATCCTGGATATTTGTAGGCTGAAGTACGTTACGCATGTAATTTCACCTGGCTGCAATCAAACGGACTCATCTGCCAGGTTTCTTCGCTTGCCAATTTTTTTTCCGCCGTAGCCAACACTGCCGTTCTCGCGCGCGCCCGCGTCGCCAAATTGTTGAACCCGATGATGAGATTGGCTGGACTGGCTCCAGTCCGAGTGGATGTTCAACTCGCAACGGACGGAGCTGCCGCCGGTGACGCCGCCCTTGGCAGCCGCCCGTGGTACATCGCCAGCCGCCCAGTCGACCAGAGCCTCGTGTTGGTGATGCTTGCGCGGCCGTCGCGACGGAGTCATCGACGGCACCGACAGGTGCGAAGCCTCGTGCACCGTCACCACCGTTTGGGTGGTCTGCGCCAAGCTCGCATTGTCAAACTTGTTGGGGCTGGGGCTGGCGTAGGCGCCGAATTCTTCAGTTTCGGACTCATCAGATTCTTCGCTGGTCGCAGCTGAGTTCATTGAAATATAATGAGATCTTTAATCAATTCCATCTGAATTTCTACAGTGAATGAATCTGCTTACTTGTCTGACCAAAAACAGCCATTCTCCAGTACAAAGACTGGTGAGTTTCAGTACAAATACTGGAGAGCTCCACTACAAAGACTGAAGAGTTCCACAACAAAGACTAATGAGTTCCACTACAAAGACTGGAGAGTTCCACTACAAAGACTGGAGAGTTCCGTTACAAAGACTAACCAAAGATTAACGAGTTCCACTACAAAGACTGGAGAGTTCCGTTACAAAGACTAACCAAAGATTAACGAGTTCCACTACAAAGACTGGAGAGTTCCGTTACAAAGACTAACCAAAGATTAACGAGTTCCACTACAAAGACTGGAGAGTTCCACTACAATAACTGGAGATTTCGCTACCAATACTGTGCGGATCAAATCTAATGCAGAAGAAGAATTTACATATTTGCTTTTACTATCACAATCGCAAAACTAAAAACTCACTCTTCCTAGAAAGCGCCGGCCCCGATGTAGTTGCGCTAGTCGCCAAATCGTACGAACTCGGACGACCGCTTCGACTAGTTGTTGGATGCTCGTCGCTAAACTCCGTCTCCGATGCGATCGACACGGACACTTTCGGCTGCGGCTGCCGCAGGCTGGTCAAGCCTAGGTTCTCGAGCTGCTGATCGAGTATCTGCAGTGCGCGCATAAAAGCGATGTATTGTAGGCGCTTTCTTTCTTATCTATGAAGAAAGGTGTTAACACGTCAGACTCGCACCGAGGTACCTGAGCTTGATTCTGCGGCGAGGCCACATTTATTTGGGGCGCAGCCGCGCAGAGAAGGCTTGGGGGCTTGTCGTGCAATTTAACAAACCCCCGTTGATGGCCGACCCCCAAAATGTGAGGTGAAAATGTACATAATGAGAAAGTCAGGGCAGATGTACACCCCAGTGTGAGCGCGTGTTGAGAAGTCAACAGGATTGCCTGTGACCAACTGTGGCGCAATTTTTTGGTAGCCTGCAGTCTCTAACAGTGTGTTCATTCTGAAATATTTCTAGTACGCTTCTCAAAATAATGCGCAGGGCCTGTGAATTGGTATATTCTGGAAGTTGTTTCATCGAACAGAGCGGAAAATTTTTGCCCGCGTTCAGGATTTTCATGGCGATGGGTAGAATCTTTTCGGAGAAAAAAGAAATAATGAGTATTTGAATTACTCCTGTCTTTCTGCTGTTAACGAACGTAGCTAATGGCACATAATATAAGAGTTTGTTAGTTATTTCTACCTGCAACTCATTGAAGCCACGCGACTTGGTCTTCTGCTCTCTAACAGGTGGCTCAGTGTCTCCAGTCCAGGTATTCTTGTACTCCAAGCCATTTTCGAACTTCAACACCAGCCATCGCAGTAGCCGGTCCTCGTGAATGTCCATCGTCTCCGAGTTCTCGTACATAGAAAGATCCTCGTAGCGAAACTGGGCCGGCAGGTCGCTCTCTGGCGGCGCGTGCCACGGTTGCGACGGCTTCAGCTGGCGCCAACGTTCTCGCGGATCCCAGTGCGGCCTGTAGATCTGCCGCTGCGGTCGGTGCACCTTGGGCAGCTCGGCGTCCAACGACGGATAGAGTGGATCGATGTCTGGCTTAGCCGCTGGGTCGCCAGCTGCCAAAGCTGTTTCGAGTGCTGCTGCCGACTGCTGGTGGGCCGGTTCACCCGAGGAGGCAGCTACGGCTGCGTCAGCTCTCAAGCTGGAGGTTGATGCGGTCAGGAGGTGGCCACGATTGAAGATGGTGCGCAGTGGCGTTTCAGCATAGTCCAGATGCATTGTCTCATCCATAATGGCTTGAACTGGCTTCTGCGTTGATCCTTAGATGTAAACAAATTTTAGTCACAAAAAAATTGCTCTGTTTTCTTACTTTCGGCTTCATCGCTAAAGAGTCAAAACACTTGTTGCCATAGATTTGCGTTACTACATTTTATTTGACACTTACGATCGTATTTATTGCTACCAGCGCACTTTAGAAATTTCCAAATCTAGATCTCAATTTACTTTTCAGTCTCAATCTCAAATTAAACATTTATTGATTAACGTTTATTGGTATTTTTAATCCAAGCTTAATCTGTGGTCTTTCATGTTCATAAAATTCTTTTTTAGAGCACAATAAAGTTTCGCAAAATACAGACGTGGTCTTCTTCTAGTGATCCGTGGGTAATGCTCGGTGCGGTTAATGTAGCATGTTCATCAAAAGCTTAAGCTTAAATAATCATCAATCTTTTATTCGAAGTTCGGTACTGTCATACTAAAACCTTACGGGAAAATTTTGTTTTGATTGTTTAATAAGATAAAATGTTTAATGTTAGGTACTAAAATGCGTGACGCCGCAAGTAAGATTATTTGCGCTCAATCGTTTTTTTTCAGAAGGACTGTCTAACTGTGAAATGTATATTATTTAAATAATTGAAACAGTTATGACATTAAATACCAGTTTAGATTTAAATTGTTGTATTGGAAGATATCAGCCATTCTTGAAGCTGAAAAATTAGAAGTGTCAGATTACCAGTTGTTATCCAACCATAGTTGTTTACTTTACCTATGTCGATAGGAAATAAGGAATAGAAGACTCACATAATCTTCTGAGTCTGAAGTTCGACGCGACTTAAGCATAGTGCGTGACGACAAAAAAGTTAAACTAAATTGCCTTCTTTTTTACTAGCAAATCACAAACCAAATGAACTATATTTATCCAATGGAAAATTTGTAAATATCTTTGCAACTTAAATAATATTAATAGCGGCATTTTACGCTTTTAAGTACATTTCTTTGAATGTATAGGTTCCTTTTTCTAATTTTTTTATTGAGTATGAGTAATCAATGCGGACTAGTGTGCCTACTACTACTAGGGGTGTGGTACTGCCGAGGATAACTAAAGTTTGTACTGTGACACTTATCTTTTACTAATAATTATTGCATATTTTTAACGTAGAATCCTTTTTCTGTTGTCATTTTCTACTATTTTTGTAGTAGTAGCTTATGTTGACTTGTTGTAAGACTACTTTCATTTAAGCAGCTAGCTGAGCTATGTAACTAGCTAACGCAAGACCCAAGCCCAAGAGTCTTAACTCTCGGGAGCAGATAAAGAACAAACATAACAAAACTATTGCAAAGGGTGTCAAAGCGGCTGCCCCAGTCGAGAAAAGGGTGTCCGAATCCCTGCACTATTTAATCCGCGATACAGATGCCTCGCGAGAAGCAACAGCATATCCCATGAGTAGAGCATAGCTGGATGCAAAGCTTAATGGTTTTTTTATTGCTTTATATATATTTTAATTACATTCGAACTATATTCAGATTATCCTCTCTTGTCACAAAAAGTAATATTTTTTCTAGATTTTTGCTAGCATTTAGAATACACCTTAAATAATTACATTTTTGCACTATGAAACCCCTTCATTGCTTCAGAAATAGATTCGATAAGTGGACATAAATGAATAAATATGTTCATGAAATAGTGTCCATAATAGGCACCATTAAATTTATAGACATGCTTTCCCTTCATTCCCACTATATGTTGTCACTTGGTTTTTGACAATAATACTTATTCATCATGGGTATACATAACACTAATGACTATATATTTGTAATTACAAAGAATCAAATATGAAATATATTTGTGATGCAAATTGAAACATTGTATTATGTATATTATATAAAGTCTTGACCCTTTTGTAAAAGCGAAACTATAGGGTAGTTAAGCCAACTTGGCCTTAGGAATATTTTTTAGAAAAATGTTTGAAAAAATGTGGGCGTATTATAGTTATCTTATTTTCCAAAACATTTAGTATCAAATCAAATTTCAAGACCCATAGTATTAGAATCTTTATTGGAATCTTATTTAAATTTGACAATTAAACTTTCAATTTGAACATAATATAATATGTTATGGTTTTTTATAGCCAATTGAATATAAACTTCAGCAGCATTTTTTTCTTAAAAACAAAAAAAATTAAATCTGCTCAATTAAACTTGGGTTTTGCCTATTCATACCCACTAGT
The DNA here is from genome assembly GCA_950097015.1 of Macrostomum hystrix. NCBI lineage: Eukaryota > Metazoa > Platyhelminthes > Macrostomidae > Macrostomum > Macrostomum hystrix. Next base: position 2,032,516 of record CATNEN010000008.1, read on the forward strand.
ATATCTAAGAATTCTATGCAAAGGGTGAGAACTATATAAATCTCTTAAATGATTCATTGATTAAAAAAGGTCCAAATCCTTTCATTGGTACTTATTGCTTTGTAAAAAATAAATTAGTTTTTTAACAATCATAGGCCTATAAAAATGGTAGTAGGTGCCTATTAAAATATTCTTAAAAAAAACAAAACAAATCAAATGGATGGTTTCTATTTATATTGTGTAAATTGTAAGAACCCTATATCTTTTTTTGTAAATAAAACTGCTTAAGACATTGGTACCATGAAACAGAGGTATGACTTAAAATATAGCAAACAACATTTTTATGCCTACATATAGGTTTGCACTGCTATTGGTTGTTTTCAACTTACTGTTATAAGTCAATAAAAGCCTTGGATTTTTGTATATTGTTAGTCATTTTTAAATGATTTTTTTGGTTATGAAACTTATTTGTTAGTTTTCATTAGCTGTTCCATCACATTATCTATTTTGAGTGTCAATTGCTTGCCTTATTAGGATTTGCATAGCTAGAGCAAGGTTCTCTATTCTTGGTCTCATACTAAGCCATGCATATTTTAATTAACTTTGTTTTCAATTGCATTTAATATTTTATGTGATCTATGGTAGCATCTTTAGTCTTAATTGTATAACAAATTTAATTTACTGTTTCTTGTCTCTTTACTTTCTTGGGTAATAGTATAGTTTTCTGCAAATCCAAATTGGTATTGAAGCATTTGCAGCCACCACTTGGCTCGCCTGCCAGTTTCCTTCACATTTTTTTCATTTTTTATTTCTCTACTCCCTTTCTGGACATCATCCTAATCCATCAAACTTCCGCGATGCCAACCTGCCAATGCTGCTGCAACTACAAGGCTTCACTCGCTACTAGCCACCATTAAGGCAGGCTGTTTTTCTTGCAGTCAGAGAGAGGGAGAGATAGCCAGATAGATTTGGCCCTAAGTCAATTTTGTTAAGCCAGGATTTGCACTACTAGTTAGTGCTGTGTGCAGAGATTATTCTATCACCAGCATAGAGGGAGCTACATGTTTATGCGTCTTAACTGTCTCGAACTGAAGTCAAGTGTACAGCCAAACTGATTTTGCTCTGCGTCATCCACCCAGCGCTTAATCAGACATGTGAGCCTGAGGGCAGAGTTAGGGAAATCCCTTCTAACCCTCTCCTCTCCTCCCAAACAGCTCACCCTGACTCCGTCCTAAATTCGTGGCCTTTATTTCCCCATCGGGTCCGGGCAGGCATCCTCCACCCTGCCAAAGCAAACATTCCTCCCGCAATCCTATTGCGCAGCTAAACTTCCCTAATTTTCTCTCCCCTCAACCTTTCTAGAATCTAGAACCTCGTGTGGCAGAGATACTGATTCTTTATTTTCTCCGCCTCTGCACAGCGCTTCGTCCAGCCAATAGCCGTGAAAAAGCTTTAAGCTGTAAATCCAAGTGCGGCCGAGAGAATGTGGAGAAAGAGAGTGGAGTGGCGGCGACTGCAGAATTGGCTTCCCCACCTTTTTCTATCCCTAAAAATATAATCCAGGAAGCGTTGACTCAGACACTCGCCACGGCTCCACCCTCCCTCTGTCTGCCCGCCCTCCAATTAAATCCTAAGAGTGCGTGCTAGATCCCTTTGTATTTCTCTTCTTCCCGTTTCTACCTCTACTGTCGCTTCCTCACTTCTGAAGCCGCGTTCCACCCTTCCCAAGTGTTCAGTGGTCATTTTTTCATGCCTGTCTGCCGGATTCTCTATGATTAGAACTTTGATTACTCTGGTCTAACCAAGCCTTTGTCTGATCATTTATTAATCAGCTTGCATTGTGACTAGCCAAGTAGTCTTGGTCAAAACCTTGTCCCCAACTATCGCATATGCGTTACAAAAGTCTGCATTAAAGAAATGTAAAAAAACTATAATGGTTTGAGTATCCGCTAATAACATTTTTCAGACAGAGCCCCAGGAGCCATACTCTGTCCTAGCAACTCAGAGAAAATCTTCGCATCGTGTTGTTTTTGTTGTCGCATTCGTTTGAATGAGTCAGCCTCAGACAGTGGCTGTTGGCATCATCGTATCTCGGGCATCTGCGATGGCGTTGCCATTGATTATTCTGCTGCTAGCCCTGTTCTGCTGCTGCTATTGTGGTAAGTTTGCTGCGCTGCTGAAATTTGAATTCGTCCCTGTCTTTGATTAGATACCTAATGATTAGATTTGATTAGATCCCTACTGAGTCCCGGTCTTTGATTAGATCCCTACTGAGTCCCGGTCTTTGATTAGATCCCTACTGAGTCCCGGTCTTTGATTAGATCCCTACTGAGTCCCGGTCTTTGATTAGATCCCTAATGTGTCCCGGTCTTTGATTAGATCCCTACTGAGTCCCGGTCTTTGATTAGATCCCTACTGAGTCCCGGTCTTTGATTAGATCCCTACTGAGTCCCGGTCTTTGATTAGATCCCAAATGAGTCCCGGTCTTTGATTAGATCCCTACTGAGTCCCGGTCTTTCATTAGATCCCTACTGAGTCCCAGTCTTTGATTAGATCCCAAATGAGTCCCGGTCTTTGATTAGATCCCAAATGAGTCCCGGTCTTTGATTAGATCCCTACTGAGTCCCGGTCTTTCATTAGATCCCTACTGAGTCCCAGTCTTTGATTAGATCCCAAATGAGTCCCGGTCTTTGATTAGATCCCTACTGAGTCCCGGTCTTTCATTAGATCCCTACTGAGTCCCAGTCTTTGATTAGATCCCTACTGAGTCCCGGTCTTTGATTAGATCCCAAATGAGTCCCGGTCTTTGATTAGATCCCTACTGAGTCCCGGTCTTTCATTAGATCCCTACTGAGTCCCAGTCTTTGATTAGATCCCAAATGAGTCCCTGTCTTTGATTAGATCCCTACTGAGTCCCGGTCTTTCATTAGATCCCTACTGAGTCCCGGTCTTTCATTAGATCCCTAATGATTAGATTTGATTAGATCGCAAATGAGTCCCTGTCTTTGATTAGATCCCTACTGAGTCCCGGTCTTTCATTAGATCCCTACTGAGTCCCGGTCTTTGATTAGATTCCAAATGAGTCCCGGTCTTTGATTAGATCCCAAATGAGTCCCGGTCTTTCATTAGATCCCAAATGAGTCCTGGTCTTTGATTAGATCCCAAATGAGTCCCGGTCTTTGATTAGATCCCTAATGAGTCCCGGTCTTTGATTAGATCCCTAATGAGTCCCGGTCTTTGATTAGATCCCTTTTGAATCCCTGTCTTTGATTAGATCCCTTTTGAATCCCTGTCTTTGATTAGATCCTTAGTGAATGCCCGCTTTCATTTTTAATTACAATCTGTCTTTAAAACACTCATGCTCCACGGAATCCTGACAGGCTAGGTTCTTATACACAGGGCTTGTTTTAAGTTTGGCATAGTCGGCAGACTGAAAGTGCTTAGATCTGTCATTAAACATTGCACAGTATAAAATAGTAGCTATGCAAATTTTGCCAGTAAAAGACAGGTTAACAATGTTTGGCAAGCATTCGCTAGCTAAACATTGTGAATGATTAAACAGTAAGACATTCTCTCGTCAATTATTAGTCTGTCTCACCAGCTTTAGCTGTGCTATTTCTATGTGAGGTCTTTTTAGTATTATCTTGTTTTTGAGCAGATTATTTTCATTTAAAGAATAAAACTTTGTCGCCGCCATTTAATGTAGTTTTAATTTGATTTCTAAACTAATTTACTTTGTAGATAAGATAGTAAGAGTAACTCTGAAAAAAATTAATTGAACCTTAATATAGCTGTTAATTCATCAGTGTAATCATTTATCTCTCCATTTCTCTATCCATCAAACAGTCTGTTAAATCTATCCATTCATCTATAAACCGATCTACGAATTTACCTAAGTATCCATAGCTCTATTAATCTATTGCATGGGTCGGCAAACTCCGGCCCGCGGGCCAGTTACGGCCCTCGAAGCTCCCAAATCCGGCCCGTCGCCCCTTCCAACACCTACAGTATCCTGTCTCATCTCTCCCCTGTCTCGTCTCTCCCCTGTCTCATCTCTCCCCTGTCTCGTCTCTCCCCTGTCTCATCTCTCCCCTGTCTCATCTCTCCCCTGTCTCATCTCTCCCCTGTCTCATCTCTCCCCTGTCTCATCTCTCCCCTGTCTCATCTCTCCCCTGTCTCATCTCTCCCCTGTCTCATCCATTCCATGTCTCATCTCTCCCCTGTCTTATCTCTCCTCTGTCTCATCTCTTCCCTGTCTCATCTCTCCCTTATCTCACCTCTCCTCTGTCTCATGGATAATCCGTCAAAGTTTCGCTCATTCATTGTCGATGAGCTATGTCATTCAGTCTCTCTCTGTTATTTCTAGAGCTGCCGCCGCAGTCAGCAGTGGGCGGTCCTACTGGCAACGGAAGTTCGCCAGCTCCACTGCCCCAGGAGACCTTCCACTTCGAGTGCCGCCGATGGCCACTCTGCGTCAGCAAAGTCAGCTCCACCAAGGCCGATGCCGATGTCACCAGCGCCCTGCTAGACGACAGGAATGTACAGCGAGTCAGTCACAGACTGTTCACCCTGTCCTACGCCATCTGCCGCACCCCCACTGGCAACACCATGCTCGAGCGATGCGTCAGGAACTCGCCTTATGTGAGTCTGTCTGTCAGTTCTGCGTGTTTGTCTGTCAGTTCTGCGTGTTTGTCTGTCAGTTCTGCGTGTTTGTCTGCCAGTTCTGTGTGTTTGTCTGCCAGTTCTGTGTGTTTGTCTGCCAGTTCTGTGTGTTTGTCTGCCAGTTCTGTGTGTTTTTCTGCCAGTTCTGTCTGTCTGTCAGTTCTGTCTGTCTGTCAGTTCTGTCTGTCTGTCAGTTCTGTCTGTCTGTCAGTTCTGTCTGTCTGTCAGTTCCGTCTGTCTGTCAGTTCCATTTGTCTGTCAGTTCTGGGTGTATCCTAACTATATTTATCGGCTCTTTCTGTCTTTCTGCCTGCCAGTCTATCTGTCAGTGCTGCTCTGTTAAGAAACTGGTCTGTCTGCTATAGCAGTGTCCCTTTGTTATTCCATCGCCTGTCGTCTCAGGGCTACTCACCGTACACGCAGTCGCTGTCGATCAGTCTCTACAGAGCCGAGAACGAGCCTCCTCTGCTGTTCCAGCTGGAGAGAACCAAGTGAGTTAGCTGTCTTGTCTGTGACTTTTTAATATTAATCCTTGATAGTAATCAGAATAAAATCAAATGATCAAATGGGTTCCTACCAAAACACCAGCAGGTAAAATCCTCCCAAAGTTCTAGTTGGGAGAAATCTATCGCTACTATCACTAGAAATCCCTACTATCCCTAGAAATCCCTAGTGTCCCTAGAAATCCCTACTATCCCTTAACATCCCTACTATCCCTTAAAATCCCTAATATCCCTAAAATCCCTACTATCCCTTGCAAATCCCTACTCTCCTAGAAATCCCTACTGTCCCTAGAAATCCCTAATATTCCTTGAAATCTCTAATATACCTAGAAATCCCTAATATCCCTAGAAAACCCGTACTATCCCTAGAAATCCCTATTATCCCTAGAAATTCGCTACTATCCCTTGAAATCCCTAATATGCCTAAAATCCCTACTATCCCTAAAAATCCCTACTATCCCTAGAAATCCCTACTATCCCTAGAAATCCCTACTATCCCTAGAAATCCCTACTATCCCTAGAAATCCCTACTGTCTCTAGAAATCCCTACTAGCCCTAGAAATCCCTTCCAATGCCATCGATCGTAGTCTTACGCGCCAAACACACTCGGTAAAATAATCTGACTTTGGAGATAAGCCAGCACAGAAGTGAAATCTGTGAGAGGCAAAATTGGTATAGCAGGAAGGAAGGAAAGGGTAAAAGATTCTTTCCACTATATAGCCCGCGACAGAATCCCATTTTGACCGCCTCGTCCTCGAGTAATTTAATCCTTGGCTTATTGATAATCGCTCTGCACTAGCCTTCTGCCCACCCCCAGATTCTCCCTGACCGTCTTCATATTCTAGCTGCGAATATGCATATGAATAACCCCAATCCATGATCTACCAACCCCAATCCATGATCTACCAACCCCAATCCATGATCTACCAACCCCAATCCATGATCTACCAACCCCAATCCATAATTCCATCAACCCTAATCCATGATTCCATCAACCCCAATCCATGATCTACCAACCCCAATCCATAATTCCATCAACCCTAATCCATGATTCCATCAACCCCAATCCATGATCTACCAACCCCAATCCATAATTCCATCAACCCTAATCCATGATTCCATCAACCCCAATCCATGATATGCCAACCCCAATCCATAATTCCATCAACCCTAATCCATAATTCCATCAACCCCAATCCATGATTCCATCAACCCCAATCCATGATCTACCAACCCCAATCCATAATTCCATCAACCCTAATCCATGATTCCATCAACCCCAATCCATGATATGCCAACCCCAATCCATTATATGCCAACCCCAATCCATTATATGCCAACCCAGTCATATCGTGAACATATTTTCATCGCCAATTTTTTAGGATCTGCTAGTATTTATAATCTAGTATTTAGTACCTATTATATCTCCTATTTACAAATTTGTGAACTATCTTTTGTTCACATAAATTGCACAAAACGTGTAATTTTCAACCTAGCCTGTTTCCAAGCGGTGTAAGCAAAAATTATTCAGTTGCTTGCCGTAAAGAAAGTAGCAATTTGGGTTGGTAAAAGTGAAAAGAAATTATTTTTTGTGCTTGTTAATCTTTTCGGAAAACCATTTCCGCCTGTTTGGCCGTTGGGTTAGGCTTTGGTTTCTAGAAAAATTGCCTAGGAAATTGCGATACATCTGCAGCCTGGAAGGATAACACGGCGGAAAAAATGAAAAATCTGAAGCGAAACTAAAATTATGCGACAACTGAATTACTATAGGGGGGGGGGCAGAAGGATCTAAGAATTGCGAAAAAGAAATTGCGAAGATAGTCCTCTCTTCTCTCTTTTTTACTTTTTCTTCTTCTTTCGTTACTTAGCTTCCTTCGTCTAATTCTGTTATTCGGCTCTGGGCTTGGTAAGTTCTAGACAGGTGTGTATAGAATGGAACACGACCCAGGCTTAACAACCGAGGCAGCCTAGAAATTGGCGAGATGATGCTGCAGATCAAGGAGGCTGAGTTTGAAGGATAGCCAAAGAACATCACAAGCAAAGAATTTCACTCGCTTTCCGTTGGTTGGTCCGGTGCGGGTAGTAAGAAAAACTCGAAACGAAACTAATAAGGAACGGCCTTTAACACTCGCTGGTAGATTACGAGCTATACAGAGAGGTGGAAACTTTGCCCAGCTTAATGAGCGACTGATAGATAGGCCTACGCTAGGTCGAAGATCCTAAGTCCCTAAGAACGAGCGTATTGTCATCCCATGTCATCCCAGATTCTATGCTTTACTTATTATCAACATTTTATAAAGGTTAACCAAATAATCTTCACCTGTCAAGATTAATTCTTGTCTTCTTTCGTACGAGAAGAAATATTCGTGGTCCGTATTTCCCGTTTTAAGTGAACTTTATTGTTTTCTTTCAAGCTTCGTTTGAAACTTTGTTACTTCAACGGCCAGCCACTAATTTTCGAATTGAACATTCGAATTAGGAGCTAGATGTTTTTTTTCGAGGTCTTACTATCGGCCATTCAATTCGATCATTCAAGGTCATTCTAAAGACCGTTCATTAGCCTTCTTAAAGGTCGTTATAATGACCATTCGTTCGCCTTCTTTAAGGTCACTTTAATGACCATTTATTAGCGTTTTTCAAGGTCACTTTAATGACCATTTATTAGCGTTTTTCAAGGTCACTTTAATGACCATTAATTAGCGTTTTTCAATGTCAATTTAATGACCATTAATTAGCGTTTTTCAAGGTCACTTTAATGACCATTCATTAGCGTTTTTCAAGGTCACTTTAATGACCATTCATTAGCGTTTTTCAAGGTCACTTTAATGACCATTCATTAGCGTTTTTCAAGGTCACTTTAATGACCATTCATTCGCCTTTTTTAAATTCATTATAATTACAATTGATTGGCATTCTTCAAGGTCATTCTGTTGATCATTAGCCTTCTTCGTGGTCATTCTAATAACCATTTATTAGCATTCTTCAAGGTCACTCTAATGACCATTCATTGCATTCTTCAAGGTCATTCTGTTGATCATTTGCTGTCTTCGTGGTCATTCTAATAACCATTCATTAGCATTCTTATAGGTCATACTATTGACCATTCGTTTGCCTTTTTTCTAGTCATTTTTAATAAAAACTCATTAGCCTTCGTTTCCAGGTCATTCTGATGATCATTCGTTCGCTTTTTTTATCAAGGTGATGAAAATGAACAATAATTATATAGTCTTATTCGATGTCATTTAAAATTAAAATTATGTTTTCCATTTAATTTTCTACTCGTATGTCATTCAACTTAGCTTTTTTGTACTTTGTTACTAGGAGATTTCATGTCTTTACGATTTTCTGCTATATGTACGGATGAACATTTATAGGGCCTGTTTAGGGCGAAAGCTGTGAATATCGATCAGTTGGTGTCTGATGAGGAAACATCACATGCTGAGTGATGATGTGACTGTCGCTACCACCACAGAAAGCCACTTGTTTAGTTAGCCTAAGGCATTTAATGCCACCAATTTTGAGTAGTGTAACAGTTTTTCCTGAGTAGCAGACTTGACAATTCCAGTTATCCCTAACTCAGCGCTCCCCCCACGCCTACAAAACGATTGTGGATGAGTAATTGCAGCTCATGAATTTGCATCCGTCAGTCAGTCAGGGTAACAATTTCAGCCAGACAATTTATGCATTTTTCTCGGCGAGTAAAACTACTAAATGTATTTATGGCTGCAAGTCTACTAGCGATGCGAGACATATCATGCTTGCATGACCTGCCTGTGTGATGTAACCGTGTCAATTTCCGACATTTCGGCGATGCCAACGATTTCAAAATATCGCATTTTGCGTCACTCTGCATAGTTTCAGTTCAGAAAAATATGTGAAATCCTTATAACGCAGTCATTATATGACCATAGAGCAGCCACTTATATGACCATAGAGCGGCTACTTATATGACCATATAGCGGCTACTTATATGACCATAGAGCGGCTACTTATATGACCATAGAGCAGCCACTTATATGACCATAGAGCGGCTACTTATATGACCATATAGCGGCTACTTATATGACCATAGAGCGGCTACTTATATGACCATAGAGCGGCTACTTATATGACCATAGAGCGGCTACTTATATGACCATAGAGCGGCTACTTATATGACCATAGAGCGGCTACTTATATGACCATAGAGCGGCTACTTATATGACCATATAGCGGCTACTTATATGACCATAGAGCGGCTACTTATATGACCATAGAGCGGCTACTTATATGACCATATAGCGGCTACTTATATGACCATAGAGCAGCCACTTATATGACCATAGAGCGGCTACTTATATGACCATATAGCGGCTACTTATATGACCATAGAGCGGCTACTTATATGACCATAGAGCGGCTACTTATATGACCATAGAGCGGCTACTTATATGACCATATAGCGGCTACTTATATGACCATAGAGCGGCTACTTATATGACCATAGAGCGGCTACTTATATGACCATATAGCGGCTACTTATATGACCATATAGCGGCTACTTATATGACCATATAGCAGCTACTTATATGACCATAGCAGCTACTTATATGACCATATAACAGCTCATTATATGACCATATAGCAGCTCATTATATGACCATATAGCAGCTCATATGATATGTAATGATCATATAATGAGCTGCTGTATGGTCATATAAAATAATCAGTATCTAGTGCGAGACAAAAGTATCTCGCCTATCGATTAGCTTATTTGCTATCATATCTTGCTTTCAGCAATACTAGCCGCAACAAACAAAACTTGTTTTGGTTCAAGCCTATATAGAGGAACACTGACCTAAGCTTTGATTCTAGTCTATTCTATTCATACTATTGATATATTTGCCATCACGCACAGCACACAGACTTGGTCTCCAAAGACTTTCAAAACTGTGCGCACAGGGCAGTCCAGTTTCACACAACTATAGCCAGCTGCTGAAACTTATAGTTTCGGAATGGTGAGGCATAGTGAGAGGTTGGAGGAAGGGTTGGCTGTGCCAAAAATGAGTCATGCTGCAGTATGGATGGGAAGGGACGCTTTTTTGGATGGGAGAAAACGGACTTTGAAGTCGATAATCTATTTAGATAGGAAGTTATCTAGCTGGCGCCAGTGCCTTCAGCTTGACATCAGTTTCCATCGTGTGATCTCCATCGTGTGACCTTTCTCTCGCCTCTCTCTTGTCTCTCCAGCTCCTAATAGAGTATGGTACTGGTGTAAATTGATCCAATTTCTTAATGTAATTGACAGCTCGCGCAGGTTTAACTACATAGGTTACTTATCTATGTATCTATCTGTCTATCTATCTATCTGTCTATCTATCTATCTATCTATCTGTCTATCTATCTATCTATCTATCTGTCTATCTATCTATCTATCTATCTGTCTATCTATCTATCTATCTGTCTATCTATCTATCTATCTGTCTATCTATCTATCTATCTATCTATCTATCTATCTGTCTATCTGTCTATCTATCTATCTATCTATCTATCTATCTATCTGTCTATCTATCTATCTATCTATCTGTCTATCTATCTATCTATCTATCTATCTATCTATCTATCTATCTGTCTATCTGTCTATCTATCTATCTATCTATCTATCTATCTATCTATCTAATAAAGTTTGCGCCACCCAAATGCACTTTTATTCACACTGCAGATGCATATTCGTGGAAAATTTATAGTCGTAGCACGGCAGTCCAGAAGATTCTGGCGATAACAAAATGTGGAAGCTATTTCCATATGGCATCGATGGGAGATAAAATAGTTTTTTTAGTTCTGATTCTGCCTTGGTCTGGTGATAAATTAATTTTTTCAGACACCGCAAGTCGATCGGGCATGGTATACACGTTTTTTCGGATTCGGGATTTTAAAGTTTGGCAAAGTTTGGTTAACTTACCTCTAGGGTATTTTTGTCTCTCTTTCAAATATAAAGGGTCTAATTAAAATCCAGGCGCTTACTAGTACAGTATGGAGGGTCCGGGCCTGGAAGCCAGCAGGATGCGGCCTGATTCCAAGTCCTGTAGAGCTATTATTTAGGCAGATTTTTATCTCTTTTTCTTGCGGTCTTTTTCGCTTTAATTTTCAAAATAAATATCACGTGTCTGTGATGCGGGTCAGAAATTATGAATAAGCCTAAGTCTTTGTTGTCCACAAGTCTTTGTAATGCATGCCCCTTTTTGAGTTCGAGTTTTGTATGAAACTATCAGAATAAAACACACACACACACACACACACACACTGTTCTCAAACCACGGTGTAGTCTTTGTCATTGAGGAGGTTCAATCTCGATGCTTTTAAATATAGTTTTTAAAAGGTGGAAGTGAAGAAGGTGAGGCAGGGGAAGAAATTTCTAAAAAAATGGTGAAGTTGGAGAGAGATAAGACGGTTGCCAACTAATTATTAGGTAACTAAGGATAATGACTGGCTTCCGACCTGCCGCTGTTCGAACCGGTCCGGACCGGACCGTACCCTTCCATTAAGTAGTTTGTGTTCTCCATCCTATTATAGAATTTATTCTTCATTTTTTCAAGGAAACAAGCCATTATATGAGGTATTTAGCGATTAGCCCATTAGCCTTAAATTAACAAAATATCTAACTTGTTTGTCTGAATGCCGCATATTTCAATTACTTCTCTGAAACATTAGAAAGTAGAGAAATAATGGAAGGAGGGAAGAAAGAAAGAAGGCAGAAAGGAAAGGAAGAAAGGCAGGAAGGAAGGAAGAAAGAAGGGAAGAAAGAAAGAAAGAAAGGCAGAAGAAAGAGAAGAAAGAAAGAAAGGAAGGAAGAAAGAAGGGAAGAATGAAAGGAAGAAAGAAAGAAGGGAAGAAAGAAAGAAAGAAGGAAGGAAAGAAAGGCAGAATAAAGAAAGAAAGGAAGAAAGAAAGAAGGGAAGAATGAAAGGAAGAAAGAAATAAAGAAAGAAGGGAAGAAAGAAAGAAAGAAGGGAGGAAAGAAAGGCAGAAGAAAGAGAAGAAAGAGAAGAAAGAAAGAAAGGAAGGAAGAAAGAAAGAAGGGAAGAAAGAAAGAAAGAAGGAAGGAAAGAAAGGCAGAATAAAGAAAGAAAGGAAGAAAGAAAGAAGGGAAGAATGAAAGGAAGAAAGAAGGGAAGAATGAAAGGAAGAAAGAAAGAAGGGAAGAATGAAAGGAAGAAAGAAAGAAGGGAAGAATGAAAGGAAGAAAGAAATAAAGAAAGAAGGGAAGAAAGAATTGAAGGAGTGAAGGAAGGAAGAAAGAAATAAAGTCGGGAAGGAATCTCTAAAGCTAACAAAACGAACAATCCGCAGTGTTCTGGACACCTCTGACAAGTTCCAAGTGCGGCACTGGCGCATCCAGGGCCACATCCTGGTGTCTGGCATCATGGCCCGCTGTTTCTATACCGGCCGAGTGACGCAGCACGACCGCAGTCAGGGCCTGGCCTATGTGGACCTGTGCTCAGGTATCATGCACGGCTACTTCACCTATCAGGGCACAGAGTATGCTATTCTGCCTGTGGTCTGTCCGCACTGCCTCACCCACAAGCCTTATTTCGTCATGCGCTATGGCCAGGACCCGCGGACCAATCAGAACATCACTAGGGATCCGAATGTGCAAATCTTTTATACGTCCTTCACTGCTCTGAGCGAGCCGCGCATTGTGCCGGAGGATGTGCTGGACCGGCTGCGGCTGAGCTGGGGACCAGATGATCCGCCGCCGAAGGATTACAAACTGCGGCTAGGGATCATTGTGGATCAGCAGTTGGTGAGCTCAGTTGATGCTTATTGGGATTGGAATTCAATCCTGAAGTTCATGAGTGCTAGGTCATGTATTAGTATTTAATCCTAAATTATCTGTAATAATTAAAGTATCTCTAATTTATAATGTGGGATTTATCGCAGCGACTTAAAAATATCCCATTTTCAAAATGTTGGATTTATCGAAGCGACTCAAAAATATCCCAATTTCCAAATGTGGGATTTATTAAAGCGACTCAAAAATATCCCAATTTCCAAATGTGGGATTTATTAAAGCGACTAAAAAAATATCCCAATTTCGAAATGTGGGATTTATCGAAGCGACTCAGAAATATCCCAATTTCCAAATGTGGGATTTATTAAAGCGACTAAAAAAATATCCCAATTTCGAAATGTGGGATTTATCGAAGCGACTCAGAAATATCCCAATTTCCAAATGTGGGATTTATTAAAGTCACTCAAAAATATCCTACTTCAAAATGTGGGATTTACCGAAGCGACTCAAAAATATCCTAATTTCGAAATGTGGGATTTATTAAAGCGACTCAAAAATATCCTAACTTCAAAATATGGGATTTACCGAAGCGACTCAGAAAGATCCCAATTTCAAAATGCGGGATTTATCAAAGCGACTCAAAAATATCCCAATTTCCAAATGTGGGATTTATTAAAGCGACTCAAAAAATATCCCAATTTCGAAATGTGGGATTTATCGAAGCGACTTAGAAATATCCTAATTTCCAAATGTGGGATTTATTAAAGCGACTCAAAAATATCCTAACTTTAAAATGTGGGATTTACCGAAGCGACTCAAAATATCCCAATTTCGAAATGTGGGATTTATTAAAGCGACTCAAAAATATCCTAACTTTAAAATGTGGGATTTACCGAAGCGACTCAAAATATCCCTATTTCAAACTTTGGGACTTATCAAAGCGACTTAAAAGTATCCCAATTTCGAAATGTGGGATTTATCGAAGCGACTCAAAAATATCCCAATTTTCAAATGTGGGATTTGTTCGAGCGAGACTGTTAAAACCCAATTTTGAAATATATGATTCTTTGAAGCGACACTAAAATACCCTCTATTTCAAAATATGGCATTTATCGGAACGACACTAGAATATCCCCAAAATTCTGTTATATCCCAATTTTGAAATGTGATATTTTTCAAAGCGACTCTGAAGTATACCCAATTTCAAAATGCGGGATATACTCGTGCAACTGAGTTATTTGCAGGTACAGGAATTTGTACTTTCTTTTTTCCTGTTTTTTATGTAGTTTCGGGGATAAACAAACTAGCGCTTTTGCGAAAGTGGGGGGAAATTCAGCCAACTTTTTTGTTAAACAAGTGTTGATTGAAGCCATGGCTAGCTCGATAGGCAGGCATGCTGTGGTGTGTTTACACACGTGGCGGTGAACTTTTATCTACGAGTACTTATATTCTACATGATGTGCAGCGGTGAAAATAATTATCTGCAAAAAATCGTTGGACAAAAAATTCGCGAAATTTCAAGTGTGTATCTCACACACGAAATTTTATTCTAAAATCTACGAGTAAAAAGCTAGTGCAGGTCGGAAACTATGAATACTTTCAGCAGTTCCGCATGTATTGTATTTAGCAGAGGTTGTAGCCTAGTGGTTAGGGCGTCGGACTCACGACTTGAAGGTCGGGGGTTCGATTCCCGACTCCACTGGAACAATTTGTGTCCTTTAGCAAGACACTTAACTCTGCATTGCTTCAGTTCACCCAGCTGTTAAATGGGTACCAGCATCAGCTGGGATAATTGAAGGTGGGTGTGGCGTCCCCCCAGTCCGTGGACTGAACAGCTGTACGCAGCCTTCAGATGCGCCGCGCATTAGCTGCGGCTGTGCTGTCGGCTGCACATCTGACCCACTTGGGGCAGGTGTAATCAATTATTATTATTATTATTATTATTGTATTTAGCAATTTTTATTGAGTTAGTTCGTAACTGCACAATGGTCAGGTCATCTATCCTATCCGAAGGCAAGATTTAGAAATGAAGGTTTGAGTTGACTTCTAGCGAAGCTGTAGCTATGAGCTTTAATGACACTCCACGAAATCATACCGAAGCTAGTGAGGTCAATTGACCCCTCTCTGAAATCATACCGAAGCTAGTGAGGCCAATTGACCCCTCTCTGAAATCATACCGAAGCTAGTGAGGTCAATTAACCCCTCTCTGAAATCATACCGAAGCTAGTGAGGTCAATTGACCCCTCTCTGAAATCATACCGAAGCTAGTGAGGTCAATTGACCCCTCTCTGAAATCATACCGAAGCTAGTGAGGTCAATTGACCCCTCTCTGAAATCATACCGAAGCTAGTGAGGCCAATTGACCCCTCTCTGAAATCATACCGAAGCTAGTGAGGTCAATTGACCCCTCTCTGAAATCACACCAAAGCTTTGAGGTCGATTGACCTCCCTAATGCAGCGGAAGCTAGGGTGGCTAGTGAGACTTAGTAGGGGTCGCCGAATGTACTTTAAAAAGTGAAAAGTCATGCTAGACCAAGAAAGTGGGCATCGGACCCTCCGCATTTCTTTCCTATCCAGTTTGCCAGCCTCGACCGGTCCATGGACGCGGCCAAACTGCTTGGCGGCCGTCTGACCAATCTGGTTAACAAATACTTCGCCCCAACCAGAGTCTACGCCTCGCTGCTACTCATTGAAGTCTGGAATCTGAACGATCAGTTCTCTGTCAGCTCGGATATTCGGGCTACTCTGCATGGCTTATTGAACTATTCTCTGGCTGAGACTGCCAGAGAGCGAGACCGAACCTACGACTCACTCCTGCTGCTCAGCGCGCAGGTATTCATCGCAGAAATTGAGCACCTCAGCGTGCCAGACAGCGTCTGTACTAGCAGGGCCGCCAGTGTTGTACAAGTCACTAATCTGGCAGATGAACTGCATGTGGCCAAGTTGATGTCTCTGGCCATTGCTGAGCAGTTCGGCATGCTGGCATTTCCTTGCGCCAGGGACAGCCTGTGAGTTTTATTTGTTTGTTTTATTGCAAACCCTGGTTTCAAAATGGCGCTTTCAAATAAAAATATTAGGTACAAAATTGCGCTTTAGAATAAATAAAGTTTATTACAAAATGGCACATTATATTGGGAAAAAAATAGGTACAAAGTGGCACTTTAAAATGGAAAATATGAGTTACAAAGTGGCACTTTAAAATGGAAAATATGAGTTACAAAGTGGCACTTTAAAATAGAAAATATGAGTTACAAAATGGCACTTTAAAATGGAAAATATGAGTTACAAAATGGCACTTTAAAATGGAAAATATGAGTTACAAAATGGCACTTTAAAATGGAAAATATGAGTTACAAAGTGGCACTTTAGAATGGAAAATATGAGTTACAAAGTGGCACTTTAAAATGGAAAATATGAGTTACAAAATGGCACTTTAAAATGGAAAATATGAGTTACAAAGTGGCACTTTAGAATGGAAAATATGAGTTACAAAGTGGCACTTTAAAATGGAAAATATGAGTTACAAAATGGCACTTTAAAATGGAAAATATGAGTTACAAAATGGCACTTTAAAATGGAAAATATGAGTTACAAAATGGCACTTTAAAATGGAAAATATGAGTTACAAAGTGGCACTTTAGAATGGAAAATATGAGTTACAAAGTGGCACTTTAAAATGGAAAATATGAGTTACAAAATGGCACTTTAAAATGGAAAATATGAGTTACAAAATGGCACTTTAAAATGGAAAATATGAGTTACAAAGTGGCACTTTAAAATGGAAAATATGAGTTACAATTTTCCTTCTACAGGCTCTTTCAGTCTGTAGAAGTGTGTCGCTTCGGTCTGTAAAATTTTCCGTTTGTCTTCTCTGTATGTCTCTTACTTTAGTCTGTAAATGTGACTCTTTGTCAGTATTTCTTTTCTATCGATCAAAGTATCGCCAGTGAGCATGGCTTTTCCGTCTGTAAGTATGCATATTCTGTCTGTAAGTATGCATATTCTGTCTGTAAGTATGCATATTCTGTCTGTAAGTATGCATATTCTGTCTGTAAGTATGCATATTCTGTCTGTAAGTATGCATATTCTGTCTGTAAGTATGTATATTCTGTCTGTAAGTATGTCCTTTCTGTCTGTAAGCATGTCCTTTCTGTCTGTAAGCATGGTCCTTTCTGTCTGTAGGCATAGTCCTTTCTGTCTGAAAGTATGTCCTTTCTGTCTGTAAGTATGGTCCTTTCTGTCTGTAAGTATGTATATTCTGTCTGTATGTCCTTTCTGTCTGTAAGTATGGTCCTTTCTGTCTGTAAGCATGTCCTTTCTGTCTGTAAGCATAGTCCTTTCTGTCTGTAAGTATGTCCTTTCTGTCTGAAAGTATGTCCTTTCTGTCTGTAAGTATGGTCCTTTCTGTCTGTAAGCATGTCCTTTCTGTCTGTAAGCATGGTCCTTTCTGTCTGTAAGCATAGTCCTTTCTGTCTGAAAGTATGTCCTTTCTGTCTGTAAGTATGGTCCTTTCTGTCTGTAAGCATGTCCTTTCTGTCTGTAAGCATGTCCTTTCTGTCTGTAAGTATGTCCTGTCTGTCTGTAAGTATGTCCTTTCTGTTTATAAGCATGTCCTTTCTGTCTGTATGCATGTCCTTTCTGTCTGTATGCATGTCCTTTCTGTCTGAAAGTATGTCCTTTCTGTCTGTAAGTATGTCCTTTCTGTCGGTCTGTATGTATTTTCTCGAATTTCTCAGAATCGTCAGATTACGGTTCTGTTGCACTAATGGTTCGTTTGCCACCTAAGCCAGCCGTCAGTGGTCAGGTCAGGGGCAGCTCTTAGCGTTAATCGATTCCAGCTCAGCGAAATGCCGACTAGCTTTCGTAACTAGTTTCCATTCAGCAGCAGTAATTTTTTATCTACTTTTTTCAGAGCCCCTAATCCGTAAATGGCATGTCATAGTTCTCTTCTTAGTCGATTATTGGAGTTTTTCAATTCAGGGATTTTTAAAGAGAAAAAAGTTGGACAGCTACTTTCTGTTATGAACTCAAGGATACTTTTTAGCTGCACTTTAAACTACTACAAAACATTTTTAAAACCCCTGAATCATTCCCTAACTTTATCTGTGACCCGATCCCCATCCTAGATCCCATCCCTATCTCCATCCTAGATCCCATCCCTATCTTCATCCTAGATCCCATCTCGATCTCCATCCTAGATCCCATCCCGATCTCCATCCTAGATCCCATCCCGATCCCCATCCAAGATCCCATCCCGATCCCCATCCTAGATCCCATCCCGATCCCCATCCTAGATCCCATCCCGATCCCCATCCTAGATCCCATCCCGATCCCCACCTAGATCCCATTCCTAATTCTAACTCTGGTCCCATTCCGAATTCTATCTTTGATCCCATTCATAATTCCATCTCTAATCCGAACCTAATCTCCATAGGAATCTCTAATCCCATTTCGATCTTCCCCGCCGTCTGATCAGGTGCGACCTGAACCGGCTGTTTCAACTACCGGCTAACGTCCGTCGCCTCGAAGCGGCCCTGCAGACACGCATCGCCGAGTGCCTGCGCTACCCGGAGCAGCCGCGCCAGGAGCCGTTGTGCGGCAACGGCCGCCTCGAGCGCAGCGAAGAATGCGACCCGTCGATTCCCGACGGTCTTGGCGAGCCCTGCTGCGACCGGCGCCTGTGCCTCCTCAAGCACTGGGCCAACTGTCGCAGCGGCGAGTGCTGCGAAGGCTGCCGGCTTCGGCCTTCTGGCCACGTCTGCCGATCCGCCAACGGCCAATGCGACCTTCCTGAGGTCTGCGACGGCCGGTCCAGTCGGTGCCCCGCCGATCTGCGCTTCGCCGACGGCCAGGCCTGCCCCGGGGGCGCCGGCATCTGCCACGGCGGCTCCTGCTCGGATCGGGCCGCCCAGTGCCGCAACGTCTGGGGTTCGAGCGCTCGCGCTGCCGCAGAGGAGTGCTACGTTAACGCCCAGTGGAATCAGTGCGAAAATCTCATGTGCCACAATGACGGATCCGACAGACCGACTAATCCTTTGTGAGAATTGGGATCATCCAGAATTATTTTGTGTTTGTGGTTGGGGATTATCCAGTGCTTGGCGATAATTCAGTGTCAGGCACTCGGAATAATCCGGTGTGAGGCCCTGGGGATAATCCGTTGTCAGGCACGGGGGATAGTCCGTTGTCAGGCACGGGGGATAATCCGTTGTCAGGCACGGGGGATAATCCAGTGTCAAGTACTGGGATAATCCAGTGTCATGTACTTACAGAATCCAGTGTCAACGCACCCACACTGTGCAGGTACGCCAGCGCAGTCAGCAACTCCTTGTCCACTCGGCGGGCAAACAGCAGCGCCCGTTTGATCTGCAAATTTCTGGTGCCCGGGGTGGCCGTAGCCAACGGCACTCTCTGCCGCCTCGGCTCGTCGGCGACGTTGCAGCAGGGCGCCTGCCTCTCCGGCAAGTGTCGCCCAATGTCGGAATTTGTCGGCGCTGTCGGCGCCGCCGGCGGCAACGTCGTAGCGGACAGTTGTCGAACGAATGAAATCGTCGGAAAATCGTCCGAAACTTCGTCGGCAAAGCCGAGCGTCGGCGGCGGCGGCGGAATCTGCTCTGAACGCGGAGTTTGCACCAGCGCCGGCAGCTGCCTCTGCCGTCCTGGCTGGTCGGGCCGAGCCTGCGGCGTCTCCGGCGAGTCGGCGGCCTCGTCGCCCCTGCAGACTGTTTATTGGCGAATGCGCGACGCCAATTATGGACTGAATGGCGCCAATGGCGATGCACAGTCGGGCAGCGGCAAGCCGGATTCCACCATGATCACTGTCATCCTGATCGGCATTGTCGGCGCCGTGTCCCTGGTGCTGCTGCTTGTCATAGCCCTGGTTGTGCTGTGCTGCAGATCTCGCGGCTCCTCCGCCGCCGGCGCCAATAATCGAAGCGTCAGCACGTCAAATGCTGGCGGAATGGGAGGCGGACTGGGCGGAAAGAACGGCTCCAATGGTTTGTGTTCTTTATTTTATAATTACTGTAATTGTTTCGTGTTATGTTTAGCTGTGGGTGCATTTGAAACTTCAGTCTCTTTTAAATAGAAATTAACTTTTTCTATAACCAAATTTCTCTTCGCTTCGTTAAGAAACTCATTTCTTCGAAATGTGCTGTTACAAAGCGATGCTAGGCTTGAAATAGAATTCTCGTATTTTTTTTAAATGTTCTAGTACTTCTTTTAAACATTCCTCTCGTCTCTTAGAAACGTATTGTCGTTTCTAGGAAATGTAATTTTGTTTCTTGGAAAAACATTGTCCTTTCTTGGAAACACATTGTCCTTTCTTAGAAAGGACAGATTAATCTTTCTTTGAAAATGATTGTTATTTCTTAAATAATGTTGTCGTTTCTTGGAAGCACACATTGTCGTTTCTTGGAAACACTCATTGTCGTTTCTTAGAAAACCATAGTCTTTTCTTAGATAACCATAGTCGTCTCTTGAAAGTTTACTGTCGGTTTTGGTCACGTTTGTTAGAAATTTAGTATCATTGTTTCTTAGAAAATAATTGTCATTTTTTATACCAATTCGGTTGTTTTTCTTTTATATTCATCTTTCTATTACATTTTAACTACCTGTAACTTTGCAGGCCGTGGTGGCAAGCACCGCAGCAAATGGTCGGATCTGCGGCGCAACAATCTCAATGACTCGCAAGATTTTGTTGGCAACGATCAACAGCGGACCATCACCTTCGCTCCGTCTGGTCGGGGCAGCGCCGGCGACGCTTCGCCTTCGTCCTACGTGGCTGGCGGCTATCAGCGCCAGATAGAGTCGCCTCACAGTCAGCAGTATCTGTTGCAGCAACAGCAGCAGCAGCAGCAGCAGCAGCAGCAGAATTTGCATCACAGGCAGCAGCTGGCCGGCGCTTCTCCGCCTCCGCCTTTCGCGCCAGCTGCCGAACCACCGCCGCCCGAGAAGGGCATCCTGCGCAACAAGGAGGTCGGCGAACTGCAGGAGATGGCCAACCTGCTGCACCAGCAGATGGGACTTTCCGGCTCACTGTCCACTCTGGATGACGAGTACGATGAGGACTTGCACAGCAGGTAACTGGCGAGGGGTCTAAAATTAGAGATTCCTTTGTCACTCTTGATTGATATGTATGTCACTTTAATATTGATATCTTTGTCACTCTTGATTGATATGTATGTCACTTTAATATTGATATACCTGTCACTCTTGATTGATATACCTGTCACTCTTGATTGATATACCTGTCACTCTTTATTGGTATATCTGTCACTCTTGATTGATATATCTGTCACTCTTAATTGATATACCTGTCACTCTTGATTGATGGCTTTGTCACTCTTGATTGATCTACCTGTCACACTCTAGTGATATCCTTGTCACTCTCTAGTGATGTCCCTGTCACTCTCTAGTGATATCCCCTTCACTCTCCAGTGATATCCCCGTCACTCTCCAGTGATATCCCCTTCACTCTCCAGTGATATCCCCGTCACTCTCTAGTGATATCCCCTTCACTCTCCAGTGATATCCCCTTCACTCTCCAGTGATATCCCCTTCACTCTCCAGTGATATCCCCGTCACTCTCTAGTGATATCCCGTCACTCTCTAGTGATATCCCCGTCACTCTCCAGTGATATCCCCTTCACTCTCCAGTGATATCCCCGTCACTCTCTAGTGATATCCCCGTCACTTTCTAGTGATATCCCCGTCACTCTAAAATGGCGTCTCACTCTTGACTGATATTCCTGTATTTTTTGATTGACATCCATCTTCAATAAAATCCGCCCCCTACACCGCTGTTCTTTCGTAGTTTCGAGTTTACATTTATATATCGAGTAGCCTACTAAGAGTAGGGTAAAATGTTTTAATTCCAGATCTTTTATTCCATCGCATTCCCATTGCAGGTACGGCCTAGACACGAAGGGCGGACACGGCCTGCTGTCCTCAAAGACTCCTGTGATTGTCTGCAACTCCAGCAACCAGACCGACCCGACTCTGTTCACCCTGCCTGAAGAGAAAATTGGCCAGCTTGGCGGCGACAAAGATTCCTGCGGCGGATTCGACGTCCTGCCCGAATCGGAGCGCTACCAGATGCCTCTGCTTCAGCAGCAGCCAACGCCTCCGCCGTCACTTCTGCTTCATCATCAATTGCAGCAGCAGCAGCAGCAGCACAAGCAGTCGCTGAGTCTAGATTCAGATTCTAGCGGAGGCGGAGGCGGTCGCGGCAGCAGCATCGGCAGCGGCAGCGGCGGCGCAGGCAGGCTGGCGTCGGAGCGGGCCAAGCCGCTGACCTACTCGCTGCCCTACGCAGCCAAGATGATCAGCCCCAGCAACCAACTGGGCTGCGCCAATCAGAAACCAGAGCCGGATAAACAGCTGACATCGTTGATGACGTCACCGCCTGGTTCCGGAGCTTCCTCTCTGCAGCATCCGCATCACCATCATCATCATCACAATCAGCATCAGCAGCAGCAGCAGCAGCAGCTGTATCCGTCGGGTCGGATGGGTTCCGCAGCAGGCAGTCAGGACCCGGGATCTCCGGCTTATTCATCGCTAGATCCGCCATCGTCCACTTATCACTACAGCGTGTGCAGCGGCGGCTCCGCTTCCCTAACTAACCCCAATAATAAAAGCTTCGGCGGTCGCGTTGCTAGCGACGCTTCCGGAAGCGGCGGAAGCATTCAAGGCCAAGGCCCGGGACTAGTTCGTCGGCAGAGCTACAGCAAGGCTAATGACGAGCCGTGAACTTTGGAATGCAGAATTTCAGAGGTATTTTTAGAATGAGAACGCTTGTTAAATTTTAGAATTATCTGTTAGACATAACTCACCTGTTAGACAATAATCCTGTTAGACAGAAACTAACCTGTTAGACAAAATCTATGATTTTAGACAGAATCGAACATATTAGACATGATCAAACATGTTAGACATGATCAAACATGTTAGACATGATCAAACATGTTAGACAGAAATTAACCTGTTAGACAAAATCTAAGATTTTACACAGAATCGAACATGTTAGACATGATCAAACATGTTAGACAGAAATTAACCTGTTAGACGAAATCTAAGATTTTACACAGAATCGAACATGTTAGACATGATCAAACATGTTAGACAGAAATTAACCTGTTAGACGAAATCTAAGATTTTAGACAGAATCGAACATGTTAGACATGATCAAACATGTTAGACAGAAATTAACCTGTTAGACAGATTCTAAAATTTTTAACAGAATCTAAGATGTTAGACAAAATCTAAGGTTTTTGACAGAATCGAACATGTTAGACAGAAATTAACCTGTTAGACAGAATCTAAAATTTTAAACAGAATCTAAGATGTTAGACAAAATCTAAGGTTTTTGACAGAATCGAACATGTTAGACAGAAATTAACCTGTTAGACGAAATCTAAGATTTTAGACAGAATCGAACATGTTAGACATGATCAAACATGTTAGACAGAAATTAACCTGTTAGACGAAATCTAAGATTTTAGACAGAATCGAACATGTTAGACATGATCAAACATGTTAGACAGAAATTAACCTGTTAGACAGAATCTAAAATTTTAAACAGAATCTAAGATGTTAGACAAAATCTAAGGTTTTTGACAGAATCGAACATGTTAGACATGATCAAACATGTTAGACAGAAATTAACCTGTTAGACAGATTCTAAAATTTTTAACAGAATCTAAGATGTTAGACAAAATCTAAGGTTTTTGACAGAATCGAACATGTTAGACAGAAATTAACCTGTTAGACAGAATCTAAAATTTTAAACAGAATCTAAGATGTTAGACAAAATCTAAGGTTTTTGACAGAATCGAACATGTTAGACAGAAATTAACCTGTTAGACAGAATCTAAAATTTTAAACAGAATCTAAGATGTTAGTCAAAATCTAAGGTTTTTGACAGAATCGAACATGTTAGACAGAAATTAACCTGTTAGACAGAATCTAAAATTTTAAACAGAATCTAAGATGTTAGACAAAATCTAAGGTTTTTGACAGAAACTAAGATGTTAGATATGATCTAACATGTTAGACATGATCAAATATGTTAGACAGAAATTAACCTGTTAGACAAAATCTAAGATTTTTGACAGAATCGAACATGTTAGACCAGCTGTTAGGTAACATCCGAGTGTCAGAACCATTGCTTTTTTATGCTAGTCAGTTTGCGAATATTCTCTACTAAATTGAGAACGTATTATCATGTAGGAATGTTAAAATATTATTTTTTGAGTCATTTCTCGATTTCCGATCGTGTGTTTTTAATACTACTTCAATTTAACTTCTGTTTTCTTATTAAAATGTCGTTTTTTTCAAAAGTTTCAAAAATTTTTTTTTCGTAAATTCGCTTCTCTGATATCTTGGCTTTTTTAAATTGCTTTTTCAAACATTTTTGTCTGCTTTCTTATCGCTTTGGCACGCACCTACAGGTACCTAATAACTGTACTGATAACGAACAATGTTCAAATTCGGCAGCATTTTTTGTTATTATCTGCTTGTGCGCTTGCTTGCTTTGTCACTGCTTTAAAATAATTGCCCTGCTATTTGTCTATATTCTTAGCGTACTACTCGCCAGTAGGGTACGTAGCATCGTCTCCACAGCGCACGGGTGCTAATTTACTATTATTATTTAACCTATTTTTACTTACTGTTTATTACTACTTGAAGTAGTCAAGTTGGCGGTATGTACCTGTATTTTAGCAACTTCCTTATTAACAGCGATACTCTGAGTGATATCGTTGTCAGTTTCTGTAGCCCTTTGCCCATTGCCACTTTTGACCCTTCCCAGTCATTTTGACCCTTCCCTGCCACTTTTGATTCTTCCCTGCCACTTTTGATTCTTCCCTGCCACTTTTGACCCTTCCCTGCCACTTTTACCCTTAACTGCCATTTTTGACCCATCCCTTATTTGACTGTTTCTATAATTTTCAAATCTTCTAGTGCCACTTTTTGTTATAAACAATCAAATCAAATAAACAATCAAAAATATGCTCGCACTTGACTAAGCGAAAATTCATTTAGACTTGTTTAAACTTTTAACAAATCGTTTTTTTATAAATGCTTCCTAGTGCTATGAAATTTTCTGCTTCAGGAATTCTGCAAGAAATGTTTGTTGCTTTGTTGTTAAAAGTATATTCGCAATGTCTGCTTATTCAATCTCATAGCTGTTTTATGACCAAAATGTAGTTTTTGTTGTTCAACTGCGCTACGCATGTCAGTTTTGAGGAAAATTTTCTGTAAATAAATATTTTCTTCTGTTGCGAAATTTCTATAGGGTCGTCTTCTCACTGTACATGAGATATTCTTACTGTTGTTGCTTCGGCTTTTTTGCTAATAAATTGTGAATAGTTTTGGCAGCATGTTTGCTTTAGTGTGCGTCAAGCAAAATAGACCATTGATGAGTTCGATTCTCTAAGCTGTACAAACCAGCCTAGCCAATTATACATTAATTTATTGCTTACTACTATTATTACTATTACTGTGACACCGAAGTGAGTTTTTATGAATGGTTTGATGACCAGTTTCATAGATAATCTTCTGCATCTCGTATTGTTCTTCTGATTATTTTTTTCACTTGTTAGACAGGATGCCTAAGCCTGTTAGACAGGATGCCTAAGCCTGTTAGACAGGATGCCTAAGCCTGTTAGACAGGATGCCTAAGCCTGTTAGACAGGATGCCTAAGCCTGTTAGACAGGATGCCTAACCTGTTAGACAGGATGCCTAAGCCTGTTAGACAGGATGCCTAAGCCTGTTAGACAGGGTGCCTAAGCCTGTTAGACAGGATGCCTAACCTGTTAGACAGGATGCATAACATGTTAGACAGGATGAGTAAACCTGTTAGACAGGATGCCTAAGCCTGTTAGACAGGATGCCTAAGCCTGTTAGACAGGATGCCTAACCTGTTAGACAGGATGCCTAAGCCTGTTAGACAGGATGCATAACATGTTAGACAGGATGAGTAAACCTGTTAGACAGCATGCCTAAACCTGTTAGACAGCATGATTAGACGTAACAGACAGTGGTACAGAGAAGCCTGTTAGACAGGCCTGAGTACACTGGTCAGGTTAAAATGCTTAATGAAGGCGCGAGTGGTAATGCCTTTCCTAACTTTCCTGACGCTTCGACTATCTGTTGATATTGGCAACGAGGAGGGTTAGAGAGTGAAGGCTTTTGAGGCCTGTGCCAAGCCTGTGTACACGCCAGTTCTTTCTATTTAGCACAATGTCCATAGCCTGTCCCTGTCTATATGCCTCTCTAACCTGCCAAACCATTTTCATAGCTATTTTCCAACTGAATCTCCAATAGAGGAGGGAGAGAAGGAGAGGTGAGTTAAATAG
This sequence comes from Macrostomum hystrix, assembly GCA_950097015.1. Taxonomy (NCBI): domain Eukaryota; kingdom Metazoa; phylum Platyhelminthes; family Macrostomidae; genus Macrostomum; species Macrostomum hystrix. Next base: position 2,058,787 of record CATNEN010000008.1, read on the forward strand.
CTTGCCGGGGCGGAGTCAGCAGGGCAGATTCAGTCCTATTCAAACTGCAATCATAATATTTATAATAGGCTGGCATATTGCTGCATCCAAACTGCTTCATTATGGAGGAAGGCCCGATCGATATGGCTACAGACTTGGAGAATGGCAAGGCTGAAGCTGACGAGGATAGGCCCGATGGCGAGGGCGAGACTGATGGCGAAGGCGAGGGCGAGGAGCCGCTGGACGAGCGCCGCAGACGCCAGTCGGAGTCAAATCCCGATTTGAGAAATCGAGACGAATTGGACTTCTCAAGCCAGGGCCTCACAATGGCTCCATCGTCCCTGTTTGCTAGTGAGTCTGAGTTTGAGTCTAGTAGCTCACTAGTTTGAGCTTGGGACTTGTGAAAGAGGGGACCGGGTTCGAATCTCAGGAAGGGATATAAGAAGTCTAGTGGGATTGGGAGAAATTCTTATTTGATTATCTAACCGAATGGGCGAAATCTGATAGAATTGGGAAAATCGATAGGAATAGAAATCTGTCAGAATGGGAGAAATCAGACAGAATGGGAGAAATCTGTCAGAATGGGAGAAATCAGACAGAATGGGAGAAATCTGTCAGAATGGAGAAAATCTGACGGAAATAGTAGAAATCTTACAGAATAGGAGAAATCTGACAGAATAGGAGAAATCTGACAGAATAGGAGAAATCTGACAGAATGGGAAAATCTGACAGAATAGGAGAAATCTGACAGAATGGGAAAATCTGACAGAAAAGGAGAAATCTGACAGAATAGTATAAATCTGACAGAATAGTATAAATCTGACAGAATGGGGGAAAATCTGACAGAATAGGAGAAATCTGACAGAATAGGAGAAATCTGACAGAATGGGGGAAAATCTGACAGAATAGGAGAAATCTGACAGAATGGGAGAAATCTGACAAAATGGGAGAAATCTGACAGAATGGCAAAATCTGACAGAATGGGAGAAATCTGACAGAATGGGAGAAATCTGTCAGAATGGGAGAAATCTGACAAAATGGGAGAAATCTGACAAAATGGGAGAAATCTGACAGAATGGCAAAATCTGACAGAATGGCAAAATCTGACAGAATGGGAGAAATCTAATTGGATAAGGAAAAATCTTGTGGGATTAGAAAATATCTGACGGAATCTGGTAAGATTTGACTGATCCCAGACGCGCCAAATCAATAATGCGCAATCCCAACTTTGGAGATCCCGCCTTTAATCCTCGCCACCAGAAACTCACATCACCGTGCTCAACCTGAGCTCAAACAACATCCGCGGCCTACCGCCTGAGATCAGCCAGCTGAGCTCTCTCCGCCGCCTCGACCTGAGCAGAAACGGCCTCCGCTGTGCCCATCCGCGCGACTACACCAGCCTGCCGAAGGAGATGGAGACGATGACGGAGCTCCGGGAGCTTCTGCTGTCGGAGTGCAGCCTCATGCACGTGCCGCCGGCCGTCTGGTCCATCGCCAGCCTGGAGAGGCTGGACATCAGCCGGAATAAAGTCGGCCTCATTCCGTCCGACATCATGAAGCTGGAAAGGCTGATTTATCTGAACGCCACCCAGACTGGGATAAAAACTCTACCTGAGGAAATAGTCTGCTGCGACGCTCTCGAATGCCTGCTGCTGTTTGGCAATCCAATCGAATCCCTGCCGGACACCCTGCGCGAGCTGACCCGCCTGCACACGCTGCACATCAACTACCGAGTGTTCGCTGCCGGCGTGGATGCCGAAACTGACGGCATGCTGCAGAGGCAGCAGCTCGCCTCCGAGCACATCCCCTCCGTGGTGTTCCACATTCCAAGACTGCTGGAGATCGACCTGGAGGACTGCAAGGTCAACTCGCTGCCTAGGACCCTGACAAGGTGAGGCCTGAGGGAATTTTTGAGATCTGAGGGGATTTCCTATATCTGAGGGGATTTCCTATATCTGAGGGGATTTCCTATATCTGAGGGGATTTCATAGATATGAGGGGATTTCATAGATCTGAGGGGATTTCCTATATCTGAGGGGATTTCCTATATCTGAGGGGATTTCATAGATATGAGGGGATTTCATAGATCTGAGGGGATTTCATAGATCTGAGGGAATTTCATAGATCTGAGGGGATTTGAAAGATCTGAGGGGATTTCATAGATCTGAGGGAATTTCATAGATCTGAGGGGATTTGAAAGATCTGAGGGGATTTCAGAGATCTGAGGGATTTGAAAGATCTGAGGGGATTTCAGAGATCTGAGGGGATTTCAGAGATCTGAGGGGATTTCAGAGATCTGAGGGATTTGAAAGATCGGAGGGATTTCATTGATACGAGGGATTTCAGAGATCTGAGGGGATTTCAGAGATCTGAGGGGATTTCAGAGATCTGAGGGGATTTCAGAGATCTGAGGGATTTGAAAGATCGGAGGGATTTCATTGATACGAGGGGATTTCAGAGATCTGAGGAGACTTTAGAGATCTGAGGGATTTCAGAGATTGAGGGATTTCAGAGATCTGAGGGTATTTAAGAGATCTGAAGAGATTTCGTAGATTTTTGGGATTTTAGAAACCTGAGGGGATGTTCTGTACCTGTTCCGCGCCCGCTCTATTTACCCCTCAATCTAGTGGGATTATTTAGGTCTGAGTGGATTGTTCAAGCAGTTTTACTGTTCCACAGGCAATGCTGCTAATCCATTGTCTCTCTTGTTCAGATCCCTGGTCGAGCTGAACATTGCGTCAAACTACTTCCCGGCCTTCCCTGATGCGGTCTGCTCATTGCGCAACCTGACTGTGCTGGACATCTCGCGCAACGGATTCAAGACCCTGCCGCCGGCGCTGAAGGATCTCCGCAGCCTGCGGGTCCTCCTGGCTCGCAATAATCAGCTGACGTTTGTTGACTCGGTCGCCGAGCTTTGCGAACTTGAACGGCTGGACCTCGGCTACAACTGCATCGTGAAACTGCCAGACAATATTGGCCAGTTGGAGAAGCTTACCGCACTTCTGCTGCCCAACAACCGCTTGGAGACTCTGCCGCATTCGCTGTGTGGCCTCGGCAATAGGCTTCGAACTCTCGACCTCACTGGCAATCGGCTGACATCGGTTCCGCCCGAGATGGCCGGCCTTGTAGGCCTGGACAATGCGCACCAGTTCAGCGGACTGTTCAAGCGGGGTCTGTGGCTGCACAATAATCCCATCGATAAGCCGCCGCCGAAGGTGTGGAACACTTGGGATCCGGCTAAGATTTGGGCTTACATGCAGGTGAGGCGTTTGGGTTGATCTACTGCTCTGCCTGAATGTACTCGCTGATCCGATTTTCTTCGCCAGTCTTAGATCGGATGGAAAGCTAGCCTCCATCTTACTGTCCTCCTTCCCCTTTCCTCTAACAAACCATTTCTACCTCTCGCTCTCGCTCTCCATCTCCATCTCCCTCTCCCTCTCCCTCTCCTTTTCCCTCTCTCTCCTTTTCCCTCTCCCTCTCCTTTTCCCTCTCCCTCTCCTTTTCCCTCTCTCTCCTTTTCCCTCTCCCTCTCCTTTTCCCTCTCCCTCTCCCTCTCCTTTTCCCTCTCCCTCTCCTTTTCCCTCTCCCTCTCCTTTTCCCTCTCCCTCTCCTTTTCCCTCTCCCTCTCCTTTTCCCTCTCCCTCTCCTTTTCCCTCTCCCTCTCCTTTTCCCTCTCCCTCTCCTTTTCCCTCTCTCTCTCTCCCTCTCCCTATCCCTCTCCCTCTCTAACTTCATCTCCATCTATATCTTCCTCTCACCCTCCTCTAGGTCCTCTCAATTTGAAGTTAATAGCTCTACTGCAAGTAGTCAGTTGGCAATGGTCTCAACGGTCTCAAATAGCAGAAATATTTTCAAAAGCTGATAAATCCCGCCATCGAATGGCCTCTCATTTCCTCATTCCCAGCGCATGGAGATTCAGAACGCGCCGAAGCTGCGGCCTTGCAAGCTGGTCCTTCTTGGCGACCAGTCGTGCGGCAAGACCTCCTTGGGCCGGCTGCTCCGGCTGGGCCGCCCGGCCCCAACCCAACCGGATGGAACCGGTTTCACGCGCGGCTTCGAGTTCAGCAGCTGGGTCTCGGAGAATCGCTGCCCTTTTGTCCTGCTGGAAGTGGCCGGGCATGAAATCTTTGCTCCGCTGCTGGCTAAACTCCTGGATCCCAAGGCTTTGCATTGCGTTGTCTTTGACATCGCCGAATATCAGCGAGTCGGCTTCGAGGTCGTCAGCCAGTGGCTCAGATTATTGGCCGCTCACCTGCCAGGCGCCCGGGTTCAACTGATTGGCGCCAAGCTGGACACCGTTGCCATGGCTACGGAAACAACGGCGGATGATTCGCAAATCGAATTGTCGGAAGTTGAAGCGGCCGCCGCAGAGACGGAGGCCGCGGCGGAGGGCCTGGAACGCCTTCGAGACAGCCTGGAGGAGGACCTAAACCGCTGCTTGGCTCAGCTGGCTTCGGAAGGCTCCGCAGTCGGGGATTCGACTCTGCGGCTCCAGCCGCGGATTCACCTGCTGTCCTCGGTTGGCTCGCCAGCTCAGCCCGACCTCCTGGCTCTGCGCGAAGATCTTGAAAGGTTGAGCGCTAGCAAGGAGCTGATGCCGCACCTGCAGAAGTATGTGCCAACCAACTGGAAGCCATTCATGGAGCAGGTCAAGCAGCAGCCGGGACTCTACCTGGAGTGGGACTGGCTGGTTGAATTCGCCGACGAGCGCAACATCCGGGACGCTCAACTGACCGACTGTCTGGAATTCTACCACGAGAGCGGCCAGCTGTTGTGGCTCCGTCGGCATCAGCGACTTCGCGGCTTCGTGTTTCACCGGTTGGAACGCCTGGCCGACTACCTCGGCCGCCTGCTGCCCGTCAGCTTGGCCGAATTTCTCGCCGACTACGAGACCAGCGCGCTGTTCAGGGCCTGCGGCAGACTGTCGGCAGCGGAGTTCGCCGAGGCGCGCGAGGCCGCCTTAGGGCGCGGCCAGATCTCCTGGCCGTTGGTTCGATGCCTGGCCTTCGGTCGGGGCGGCGATCGGCAGGCCCTGGTGGAGGCGCTGCACTGCCTCGAGCTGCTGGAGCTGGCCTGCTGCACCATGCCGCCACAGGTAATTCAGATTTTTTTCCTCTTTTAAAGCTTTCGGTTTTGGAGTAATTTCGGTTCCCAAATATTTCCAGTTTCAGAGTATTTTCGGATTCGGAGTATTTTCGGATTCGGAGTATTTTCGGTTTCCCGAGTATTTTCGGTTTCCGAGTATTTTCGGATTCGGAGTATTTTCGGTTTCGGAGTATCTTCGGATTCAGAGTATTTTCGGTTTCGGAGTATTTTCGGATTCGGAGTATTTCTAGTTTCGGAAAATTTTCAGTTTCGGAGTATTTTCGGATTTGGAGTATCTTAAGGTTTCGGAGAATTTCCGAATTCGGACAATCATCAATTTCAAATCTTTTTTTTTAGTTTCAAAGTGGAGAATTTTCGGTTTCAATCTACCCTCGTACATTTCATATTGGAGGGGAAATTTTATGAATTTATTTTCTCTAATATTCGAATATTTACATTTTTTAGTCTCTTTTTTACAATAAAATTGTTCAAGCCGTAAAATATTTATTCACAACTGTCGGATACTGTTGTCAGGGACTCAGGACTCAGCGGATGAAATGCGGGCCATGCGATTGCATGCGGGCTTCAGGGCGAGACCGGTTGGGTGTATATCCCGTAATCTGCCTGAGTCTAGGCAGTTTGCTTGTACATTAATCAAGTAAATATGCTGGCGATGATGGCTTTAGAAAAATTTCCTATCTCTTTTTCTTGAAAACTGATAGGTTAATTGCCTAGAGGATAAAGAAATTCTGATTGTAGACAATTATTCTCGTGCCTCAGGTGTGCATATAAGCATATGCATACTAATAATCATACACTTCAGTGACTGTTCTGAGACTTCAGGGACCCGAAACCCACAGACTTCAGTGACTGTCCTGAGACTTCAGGGACCCAAAACCCACAGACTTCAGTGACTGTCCTGAGACTTCAGGGACCCGAAACCCACAGACTTCAGTGACTGTCCTGAGACTTCAGGGACCCGAAACCCACAGACTTCAGTGACTGTCCTGAGACTTCAGGGACCCGAAACCCACAGACTTCAGTGACTGTCCTGAGACTTCAGGGACCCGAAACCCACAGACGTCAGTGACTGTCCTGAGACTTCAGGGACCCGAAACCCACAAACTTCAGTGACTGTCCTGAGACTTCAGGGACCCGAAACCCACAGACGTCAGTGACTGTCCTGAGACTTCAGGGACCCAAAACCCACAGACGTCAGTGACTGTCCTGAGACTTCAGGGACCCGAAACCCACAGACGTCAGTGACTGTCCTGAGACTTCAGGACCCGAAACCCACAGACTTCAGGGACTGAAATACATGGAAACCCTGATACTAAGAAACAAATTATTTTTTCTTGAAAAAGCTCTCCATAGAAGAAAGTAAGAAGTGCAAACAACCATTCAACCAGATTCCGCAGCCGGGTTTGCACATCCGTCCAGTGCTGACCGTGCCGCGTCTAATCGATCCGCGATTCGCCAGCAACCAATCAGGAGGCGAGGAGCGGGAGGATTTCGTTGACACCTGGCGGTCTGTCTCAGCCGGCTGCCCGCACGCCGGCCGTGCTCGCCTGAGGGTTCAGCCACCGGGTGCGCCAGCGCCTCCCGCTTTGTTCGCCTGCCTGTCAGCGGCCCTGCATTCGGCCATCAGCTGGCGAATCGATTGGCGAGTTGGTCGACTCATCGGCGAGCTAGATCACTGCCTGCTGGCTGTCACGGAGGTAGACGCCGACGAGGCAGATTTGAGCAGCGGAATCGACTTTGAGCTGGCCTCCCAGAGTGCCGTGAAGCTGCAGTCAGTGGCCGACTGGCTGGCCAAATATGCAGAAGAGTTAAGAGACTTTGCACCGGGAGTTCAATGGCGATTTGAGGTTGACTTGGCCGCCTGAGTCACTGCTATTGTTGCTGTTGGGTCCTTTTCACGATTTTCCCAATCTGGAATCTTCCCAATCTGGAATCTTCCCAATATGGAATCTTCCCAATCTGGAATCTTCCCATCTAGAATCTTCCCAATCTGAAAGCTTCCCAATCTGGAATCTACCCAATCTGGAATCTTCCCAAGCTGGAATCTTCCCCAATCTGGAATCTTCCCAATATGGAATCTTCCCAATCTGGAATCTTCCCATCTAGAATCTTCCCAATCTGAAAGCTTCCCAATCTGGAATCTACCCAATCTGGAATCTTCCCAAGCTGGAATCTTCCCCAATCTGAAAGCTTCCCAATCTGGAATCTACCCAATCTGGAATCTTCCCAGTCTGGAATCTACCCAATCTGAAAGCTTCCCAATCTGGAATCTACCCAATCTGGAATCTTCCCAAGCTGGAATCTTCCCAATCTGGAATCTTCCTATCTGGAATCTTCCCTAATCTGGAATCTTCCCCAATCTGGAATCTTCCCAATCTGAAAGCTTCCCAATCTGGAATTTACCCAATCTGGAATCTTCCCAAGCTGGAATCTTCCCAATCTGGAATCTTCCTATCTGGAATCTTCCCCAATCTGGAATCTTCCCCAATCTGGAATCTTCCCAATCTGAAAGCTTCCCAATCTGGAATCTACCCAATCTGAAAGCTTCCCAATCTGGAATCTTCCCAATCTGAAAGCTTCCCAATCTGGAATCTTCCCAATCTGAAAGCTTCCCAATCTGGAATCTACCCAATCTGGAATCTTCCCAATCTGAAAGCTTCTCACGCTAGAATCTTCCCAATATTGAATCTTCCCAATTGAAAATTATCTGTTGTGTTATGAAGGTCGTGCAACGGTCCTATTTTTGTAGCTGATGTACTTTAGCCGTGTACTATTACTGTTTTTTAAGGTTTTTATGTCTGCAGACTAGCAAGGATTTGTTTATAACTTTTTGCTGTTTTCAAACCAAATAAAGATAGCTCACGTTGGTCGCTAGTTCGTTTCTAGAACTGTTCTAACACAAAAAGCTCAGATCCTATCAACTACTCAACATTGTTTAATTTGGGAATTCAAAACCAAGCCGCTATTTCCCTAGCGGGCAGATCGAAATACTGAGTTTACAAACAACAGATTTTAGGCTAAGATCAGATTTTTTGTAGAGATAAAGCCAAGTTCGCAGTAGATTTGCTTGTGGCTCAACTTTCGCCGAGAGAAAAAGTTAGTAAATACTGAACAGGTGTTGTCGATTCCGCAAATCTGCGAATTTTGACATGGATCTGCTCCGAAGGAGTGACAGAAAGTGAGAGAGCGAATAGAGTGACGGAGGGGTAGAACGAGTGAGGTAGTGAGGGAGAGAGTAAGAGACAGAGGAGGGTAGAACGAGTGAGGTAGTGAGGGAGAGAGTAAGAGACAGAGGAGGGTAGAACGAGGGAGGTAGTGAGGGAGACAGAAAGAGACAGAGGAGGGTAGAACGAGTGAGGTAGTGAGGGAGACAGAAAGAGACAGAGGAGGGTAGAACGAGTGAGGTAGTGAGGGAGAGAGTAAGAGACAGAGGAGGGTAGAACGAGTGAGGTAGTGAGGGAGACAGAAAGAGACAGAGGAGGGTAGAACGAGTGAGGTAGTGAGGGAGAGAGTAAGAGACAGAGGAGGGTAGAACGAGTGAGGTAGTGAGGGAGGGAGTAAGAGACAGAGGAGGGTAGAACGAGTGAGGTAGTGAGGGAGAGAGTAAGAGACAGAGGAGGGTAGAACGAGTGAGGTAGTGAGGGAGGGAGTAAGAGACAGAGGAGGGTAGAACGAGTGAGGTAGTGAGGGAGAGAGTAAGAGACAGAGGAGGGTAGAACGAGTGAGGTAGTGAGGGAGAGAGTAAGAGACAGAGGAGGGTAGAACGAGTGAGGTAGTGAGGGAGAGAGTAAGAGACAGAGGAGGGTAGAACGAGTGAGGTAGTGAGGGAGGGAGTAAGAGACAGAGGAGGGTAGAACGAGTGAGGTAGTGAGGGAGGGAGTAAGAGACAGAGGAGGGTAGAACGAGGGAGGTAGTGAGGGAGGGAGAAGAGAGGAGTGAAAGAGAAAAGTTAATGCAAAGGAATGCCGCACTGCAAAACCAACTTTCAGCGCCACTCCATGGAAACGAAAAAAATAGGGAGATCATAGTTAAAATCGGTGAATTGAGTATTGACTTATCGTATTTTACTGTACATTAAATTTTTTCAACTAACCTTGTATCAACCATGTGTGCCTAAAATTGTCAATAAGTTATGTTTGATTAGCCATAACATTACCTGAACTGAACACAGTTGGCCTGAGGTCACCATGCTGAAATGTTTACTTATCCCTTGTAGCTAGTTGTGGGATTTCCAAGAGATTTTTTAGGAGTTCCAAAACTTAAAAAATGTTTTTTTTGTTGTCTGCAAGCTACAGGTCAGCATTAACTCAGGACCCTCAGGGACTGCAGTAGAATCCCTTCAGGACCCTCAGGGACTGCAGTAGAATCCCTTCAGGACCCTCAGGGACTGAAGTAGAATCACTTCAGGACCCTCAGAGACTGCAATAGAACCACTTCAGGACCCTCAGAGACTGCAGTAGAATCACTTCAGGACCCTCAGAGACTGCAGTAGAATCACTTCAGGACCCTCAGAGACTGCAGTAGAATCACTTCAGGACCCTCAGAGACTGCAGTAGAATCACTTCAGGACCCTCAGAGACTGCAATAGAACCACTTCAGGACCCTCAGGGACTGCAGTAGAATCACTTCAGGACCCTTAGAGACTGCAGTAGAATCACTTCAGGACCCTCAGAGACTGCAATTGAACCACTTCAGGACCCTCAGAGACTGCAGTAGCATCACTTCAGACTTCAGGACCTTTAGAGACTGCAGTAGAATCACCTCAGGACCCTCAGGGACTGCAGTTGCATCACTTCAGGGCCCTCAGGGACTGCAGTTGCATCACTTCAGGGCCCTCAGGGACTGCAGTTGCATCACTTCAGGACCCTCAGGGACTGAGGTCGAATCAGATTGTCATATATTTTTTATAGAATTAATTGCATTAATCGCAAAGCCTCAATATTGTAGTCTTTATTGTAGCCAGAAAAACTTTAACTTCAAAGGAAAGCCAATGAACTAGTTGGCAGACTAAGTTAGCTAGTCACACTTTTTGGTTATCCGTTCTGTCTTGAAATTCTATGAAAACTTCTTTTTAAAAAATAGAGAAAAAAGACTAGCAGAATTTTGGAATTGATTAGTCTGACCTAGAACAGGTGCAACTTTGCCACCCGCCTTTGAAAATTTTATTTTTGAAAGCATCTGCGGATCAGATACCCCATTCCAGTCACACAAAACTGCCTTTAATTCAATTAATTAGCGAAGCAATTCTGGGTAAAGATATTTTTTAAATCTTGTTCTACCTTTGATAGGAAAACTTGCACGACTATCATTGACTTTGTCCTTTTCGAGTTATTCATTGACTGATTGATTGATTGATTAATTAATTGATTGATTGATTGATTGATTGATTGATTGATTGATTGATTGATTGGTTAATTGATTAATTGATTGGTTGATTGGTTCATTGATCGATTGATTGATTGGTTTATTGATTGATTAATTGATTGATTAATTGGTTTAATGAATAATTGATTAATTGATTGATTGATTGATTGATTGGTTGATTGAATGAATGAATGAATATTGGTTGATTGATTGATAGATACATAGGTACATAGATACATAGATAGATAGATAGATTGATTGATAGATTGATTGATTGAATGATTGAATGAATGAATATTGGTTGATTGATTAATTTATTGATTGATTGATTGATTGATTGATTGATTAATTGATTAATTGATTGGTTGATTGGCTCATTGATCGATTGATTGATTGGTTTATTGATTGTTTAATTGATTGATTAATTGGTTGATTGATTAATTGGTTGGTTGGTTGATTGATTGATTGATTGATTGATTGATTGATTGATTGATTGGTTGATTGATTGATTTTTTGATTGATTGATTGATTGATTGATTGGTTGGTTGATTGATTGATTGATTGATTGATTGATTGATTGATTGATTGATTGATTGATTGATTGGTTGGTTGATTGGTTGATTGATTGATTGATTGATTGGTTGGTTGATTGGTTGATTGATTGATTGATTGATTGATTAAATGAATGAATATTGGTTTATTGATTGATTGATTGATTGATTGATTGGTTGATTAGTTGATTGATTGGTTGATTGGTTGGTTGGTTGGTCGGTTGGTTGGTTGGTAGGTTGGTTGAATGAATGAATGAATATTGGCTTATATGGATATATAGTTTAAATGGATAGATTGCATGCTTGCTTTTGTTGATTTATTGGTCGATTTCGGCTGATAGATTTTTATTGATCCGAATTTAGACAAATAAAGAGTTTTATGAAAACAAATTTTTTTGTTTGGTAAATTTTTATTTTTTGTTTGATATTTTTATTGATTTACTTATTGATTGATCTCGCCCGATTGATTTATGTATGTTGATTTATAAGCACTTCATTGATTGATAGATGTGACTCGTTTAATTGTTCTATCGATTAGTGCAAGTTTCGCCTAATTTGTTATAGTTATTTATTTATTTATTTATGTATTTTTATTGGTGATTGATTCTTATCGGTTGAGGTCGTTAGTTGATTGATCGACTGATACTATTTCATTGATTTAGAATGACAGTTTGATTGATTGATTGATTGATTTGTCGAGATGCTAAAAGAAGCACCGTTTACTCAGACAGCCAATTTTATCTCAGCCATTAGCACGATGCCTAAAACCATCTGCTTCCCATTATCCCATTGCCTCTACCCGCCCCACTGACCCGTCCTCAGGCTGACCCCAAGAAAAGCGTTAACTTTGTTCATCAGCAATTTAACTCATTGATCTGCACCTCAGCCACAGACTCCATCAACACCAGGCCAGTGTGAGAGCTGGGGATGCCCGGCAACCCATTATAGGATATATATCCATTTGAGCGGATTATCCCAGAATAGTGGGGGTTGGCAAAGGGATAAAATAGTCAAGACAAATTCCCTAATTGATTTGTCAGCAATTTTTTTATCTGCTTTCACTCTTGCCAGGAAAACTGGCTGAGCCTGTAAAGGACTCGCTTTGATGAAGCCCAACTGCTTCTCGAAGACAAGCTAACAGCAAACTAACAAACTTTCTCTTTCTCGTCCATCCATCTGTTCCTAATCTGTCTTCTTCCTGCACCTCAATTCCTCCCCCTCGATTTCTCCCCCTCAATTCCCCCCTCCATTCCTCCCCCTCAATTCCTCCCCTCAATTTCTCCCCCCCTCAATTCCTCCCCCCTCAATTCCCCCCTCAATTCCTCCCCCTCAATCTCTCCCCCTCAATTCCTCCCCCTTAATTCCTCCCCCTCAATTTCTCCCCCCTCAATTCCTCCCCCCTCAATTTCTCCCCCCTCAATTTCTCCCCCTCAACTCCTCCCCTTCAATTCCTCCTCCTCAATTACTCCCTTCAATTCCTCCCCCCTCAATTCCTCCCCCTCAATTTCTGCCCCCTCAATTCCCCCCCTCAATTCCTCCCCCTCAATTTCTCCCCCTCAACTCCTCCCCTTCAATTCCTCCTCCTCAATTCCTCCCTTCAATTTCTCCCCCCTCAATTGCTCCGCTTAATTCCGGTCCCTCAATTTCTCCCCTTAATTCCTCCCCTCAATTCCTCCCCTTAATTCCTCCCCTCAATTTCTCCCCCCTCAATTCCTCCCCTTAATTCCTCCCCTTAATTCCTCTCCCTCAATTCGTCCCCTCAATTTCTCTCCCCTCAATTCATCCGCTTAATTCCTGTCCCTCAATTTCTCTCCTTGATTCCTCGCCTCAATTTCTCCCCTCAATTTCCCCCCTCAATTCCCCCCTCCATTCCTCCCCCTCAATTCCTCCCCTCAATTTCTCCCCCCCCCTCAATTCCTCCCCCCTCAATTCCCCCCTCAATTCCTCCCCCTCAATCTCTCCCCCTCAATTCCTCCCCCTTAATTCCTCCCCCTCAATTTCTCCCCCCTCAATTCCTCCCCCCTCAATTTCTCCCCCCTCAATTTCTCCCCCTCAACTCCTCCCCTTCAATTCCTCCTCCTCAATTACTCCCTTCAATTCCTCCCCCCTCAATTCCACCCCCTCAATTTCTGCCCCCTCAATTCCCCCCCTCAATTCCTCCCCCTCAATTTCTCCCCCCTCAATTCCTCCCCCTCAATTTCTCCCCCTCAATTCCTCCCCTTCAATTCCTCCTCCTCAATTCCTCCCTTCAATTTCTCCCCCCTCAATTGCTCCGCTTAATTCCGGTCCCTCAATTTCTCCCCTTAATTCCTCCCCTCAATTCCTCCCCTTAATTCCTCCCCTCAATTTCTCCCCCCTCAATTCCTCCCCTTAATTCCTCCCCTTAATTCCTCTCCCTCAATTCGTCCCCTCAATTTCTCTCCCCTCAATTCATCCGCTTAATTCCTGTCCCTCAATTTCTCTCCTTGATTCCTCGCCTCAATTTCTTCCCTCAATTTCTCCCCCTCAATTCCTCCCCCTCAATTCCTCTCCCTCCATTCCTCTACCTCAATTCCTCCCCTCAATTTCTCCCCCCTCAATTCATCCGCTCAATTCCGGTCCCTCAATTTCTTCCCCTCAATTCCTCCCCCTCAATTCCTCTCCCTCCATTCCTCTCCCTCAATTCCTCCCCTCAATTTCTCCCCCCTCAATTCATCCACTCAATTCCGGTCCCTCAATTTCTCCCCCTCAATTCCTCCCCCTCAATTCCTCTCCCTCCATTCCTATCCCTCAATTCCTCCCCTCAATTTCTCCCCCCTCAATTCATCCGCTCAATTCCGGTCCCTCAATTTCTCCCCTTAATTCCTCCCCTTAATTCCTCCCCTTAATTCCTCCCCTTAATTGCTCTCCCTCAATTCCCCCCCAATTCGTTTTCTCTAATCAGTTTCTTCATCCGTTTTTTTACTCTGTTTAAAAATTCAACACTGAACGCAAAGCTTTCACGAGAAGAAAATTTTAGTTTTTTTTCTTTATTTGGTGCTTTTTAATTTACAGAACGAAAATCAGAAAAAGGTGAGGTTAAGCAAGCAAACTGCATGAAACTGTACACAAGACGAGAAGCGCTTGAGTGAACAGAACTACGAAAAAAGCATGTGTTAAAGTCTATTTTAAATTGACTAACATAAAATAACAATAGCATGAGTTGATGCAATAAAGGGGAGAAGATTAAAACTATTATTCGTGATTAAAAGTACAAATTTGGTCTAGTAATACAGTTAAACCGCGGACAATATTATAGCAAAACATAAAAATCAAACCAATGTAATAAAATCAGACAAAGTATTAAAAAATCAACACATTCACGAAAAGAAACCTTTATTCTACCAATTATAATAATAGACTGCTTGGAGTTAGGAAAAGCAAATAACAATTTCCTGACATTGAGAACCGTTTTTTACTGAAATTGACAGCTCTTTGACAAACTCTATACTCAAGAAGAAAATTGATTGACAGTGAAAAAAACAATAACAATTCAAAAGCGTTAGGTAAGAGTTGTCAACGTTCTCATGGATGGCAGTGAGTAGTTTAGAGTTCTCATATCCTTCTCATGGATGGCATTGAGTAGGTTTGAGTTCTCATATCATTCTCATGGATGGCATTGAGTAGGTTAGAGTTCTCATATCATTCTCATGGATGGCAGTGAGTAGGTTAGAGTTCTCATATCATTCTCATGGATGGCAGTGAGTAGGTTTGAGTTCTCATATCATTCTCATGGATGGCATTGAGTAGGTTTGAGTTCTCATATCATTCTCACGGATGGCATTGAGTAGGTTAGAGTTCTCATATCATTCTTACAAAAGTTATCGTGTTATGTAATTAAACTAATGGTTTTCAGTCGCATTGGCTTGCCTCGCCCAAGAACTTGCAGGCGAAACTGTAGGAAAACTCCGCCATTCGTGACAGCACTTGAGCCTGCTCGGACATCGCCGAGTTCTTCTCGCCTTCAGCGGCCGCCAGCCTACGGCAACCCAGCTGAGCGTTGGCGACGAAGAAGGCTTGGCCAACCGTCAGAATCCTGCCACCCGGCTGGTCTTTGACTTCAATCGTTGCCAAAGGATCAGCCATCTGACGGAAGGCCATTCGCGCGGCAATCTGTCGACGGTCGGGACATGCCGGACTCGCTGGGCGCCTCATCAGCAGCCGCTTAGCCGCCATGTAGCCCAGCCGGGCCAGCCGCACCTCCAGGATGTCGGAGTCCATCAGAGGCAGATGGAACATCGTCGGGAAGCTCAAGCTGAAACTGTCCCGCTTCTCGTCGCCCTCTTCGCCACCGTCGATCGTCGGCGCCTCGTACGGCGGACCCTGGCCGACTCCGGGCCAGCCGAGTTGAACGGCCATCCAGTAGGCTGATTGGCGAGCGAATCGTTTCGCGTCCAGCACCGCGATCAGGTAGGCGTCGGACTCGATGCCGCGGTCGGCGTCCATAATACGCAGCTTCTCGTAGGCGTTGATAAAGTGCAACTCCTTACTAAGGTAGGCCGGCCACACTTTCTCGGCTTCCTCTAAGCCAATTTTATTTGCGTCAGTCGTAGATTCTGTTAGATTTTCAAAATCGGCGATTTTCTCAACTAGTCGTCGATAGTTGATTGCGGCGATTGGCCCCGAATCGCCCAGTCGGGGATCTTTGACAAACGACTCGGCAACCAACTGGGGTAGCAGCTCATAGCCGATGGCTAGACAACGCTGGACAATGCTTGGATACGTTGGCGTCCTTGACAACAGAGCCGGCTGTTTTCTAATAAACGCAGGCATTGAACCGTCGAGTCTATTGAAGAATTTAGTCAGATGCTGGGCAAACGGTTCCAGGCGGATGAGGGCGCTCACGAAACCGTAGGAAATCAGCACGTCCGAATCTAGGCGAGCTGCCAGACGAAGCAGGCGAGCCACGGCGCGTCGGCGACTCACCAGCAGGCCTCTATAGCGACCCTCCGGCCAGGCTGCACCGGGAGCAAGCAGGCCGTTTCTGAACCGCTCCCAACCGCCCTTGCTGTGGCCGAAGAGTTCGCGAGCCTCGGTGAAGCTCAGCGGCTCCGGTAGCCGACGATCGCCGGCGCTGTTGTCCGACGCTATGAGGCTGGCGTTACCATGGAAGTAGGCCACCTGGCGTGGAGAGTTTCACAAGATTAATGGCAATTTTATTCAAGCATGTGGGTTTTCCCTTCGAGTATAAGGGATTTCCTTTCGAGTATAAGGGATTTCCTTTCGAGTATCTGGGATTTCCCTTCAAGTATCTGGGATTTCCCTTTTAAGTATCTGGGATTTCCCTTCGAGTATCTGGAATTTCCCTTCGAGTATCTGGAATTTCCCTTCGAGTCTCTGGGATTTCCCTTCGAATCTCGAGGATTTCGCTTGGAATCTCTAGGATTAACCTATGGGTCTCCGGGATTTAGTTTAAAGCCTCAAGGGTTTCTCTATAAGCTTCTGGGATCTCCCTACAAGCCTCTTGGATTTCCTTGTATGCTTCTGGGATTTCCTTGTAAGCTTCTGGGATTTCGTCTATGAGCTAGCTTCTGGGATTTACCTTCAAGACTCTGGCATTTTCCTGCAAGTCTCTTGGATTTCCTTTCGATTCTCTGGGTTTTCCCATCAAGCACCAACCTCTACTCTTGGATTTGGGATTTCACAGTCGTACTATTTTCTAAGATTATCCCATTAGTTTGAATCCGAAGCTAGAAATCCCCTACCTGCGTTGCAATCAAATGCGGCATTCCTTTGCCAAATAGGCTGAACACCGACTTCACCAGCTCCACCACCCGGCTGTGCTCGGCGTCAGCTGGAATCGGCGACATCGCCGGCTGAAGAATCCACGGCAGCTGATGCTCCACGCCGGCATCCGTTCTCGGCGAAGTCGGCAGCTGTACGTCTAGTACAATGGGCATGCCGTGGACCGCGAACTGAGCCAGAGCCTCCTCGTAGCTGAACTTGTCGTCCCAGGTGACGGAGCGCTGGCCCAGGATGCTGATCGGAGTGAACCTGCCAGCGTCCTCGGAGAATAATCTCCGAAGCGTGTCCATGGAGAAGTTGGCACCGGCTGCGGCGCAGAGGCGGGTCAGATTCGACAGCGCCGAAGTCCAGGAGCTGCTAGCCGACCGGCCAGCCAGCAGGCGGTCTTCGAGCAGCTCGGCGATGCGCCGGTTCCGGTCTCCAGCCACCGAGCGCACAGTCTCGCGCCATCGCAGCGGGGCAGTCCTGGCGAAGTCTCCGCATGCGAAGCGCTCGAAGCTGTCGCAGGCATTCGCAGTTCGGTCGGCCAGTCTAGCCCAGTCGTTGCCAACGCCGATGAAGCAGGACTTCGTTGAAGAACCAGGCGACTGGCCGGCGACTTGAGCGCGAGCGAACGACGACGAAGCTGAATGCCAGACCCCGGCGCCGCCAGTCGCTGACTGCAGGTACAGGAAGGCCATGACTCCGAAGCCAGCCACAAAGCAGCACAGGAGAATGCCCAGAATGGTCGATGCGATGGAGCATCTGGTTCCCATGGCAACCGTCGGATGCCCGTCGTCCACGTCGGCTTCGCTGCTTCCGCTTTCGACTCGAAGTTTTCCGTTGCCGCCGCCGCTGCCGCCGCCGTTCGCCGAGCTGGTGTTGTTGTTGTTCCTGCCGTTGCTGGACCCGGGCGGCGAGGACGTGGCCGTTGATTCAACCAGCAGCTTCTCGGAGGCTTCCTCATCTTCGGGAGTCAGCGGCTGCTGCTGCATTTTAGACGGCGTCAGAGCGGAAGAAGCTTCATTCATTTTAGAAAACTATAATTTATTTTTTAAACGATATTCGCTCGCACAGATTAATTGGTGTAGTCAGTTTCGTCTGAAGCGAAACACTTTTATGCCAATGCAAACGTCGTCTCATTGGTCCTTGCCAAGTCCTGGCCAATGGGAGAGAGCTTCCGTGTCTCAGGAAATCAGACACTGGACTGGGAGACCGGCTCCTCCCACAGCCAGGCATGGAGGGGGTCAGCAGTTCCCAACCCGTCCGATAGTCGGTCTCAGATTTCTTAGCTCCCATTTCGTAGATAATTCTGTTAAGCTTGGTCCCACCCGAGTGGCACGATCCGCACACATCCCTGATGGTGGTGGGTGGGTATTGCGCAATCCTAGAATCCCATGCTGAGCCAACTGGCTATTGGTCTCGTGAGAATCGAGGGAAGTGACTAAAAAAATAAGAGAACTTTTTTGCTGTCACCACTTTCACTGCAAAAAAAATCGACAGTCGTGTGGAAAAAATTGAAGTCAACAATTTTAAAAAGGTTTTCAGTGTTTTCATCCGCAGCCTCCTGTCGCCAAATAGGGAGATTCCCCCCCACTCATACTTATGTCCAAAGTATGCTTAACATTTCATCTATCTGTCGACATATGATACGATCATCCTTGTGTTCTGGCTTCAATCTTTAAGGCTCGCGCCCTCATTAGCATGCCAAATGGAACGAAGATAAGAATGATTCAACTGTTTAATGGTGTGACTCGAAACACTGCATCGAAAATTTGTAACAAAGACTTGCTTGTATAGAATCCGAGCTGTGAAGGGGTTTGCACAACAGCCTGTCCGTGACTAGACCCTATTTATCGAGTTAGAAAGACCCGAACAGATAAGAGGCTTCTCGGCTCCTTTCTCACTTTCTTAAATAGTTAGTGCTCAAATTTGTGCTCACACAGTCGGACGGGCGAACTGTTGAGGTGCCCGTTTTGTCACGAACAAAGCCTTCCCGTGTAAGTGAGGGGAATTAACGGAGGAAGGACCCGTGTTGGCATATATCCTATTTCAGTATTTGCGTATTTAATAGTGAATTCTTATTTGCCCACCGACTGGGGGCTTGCATTTTCAGTTTTTTAGTTGCTACGGGGCAGGATTCGGATATAAGAAATCTGGGTTATGAACCAGCCATGTACAGTAGTAGCAGGCAACTGATGTGAGTAACGACATCGTTACCTGACACATCCCTCCCTTCCGGGCGCCTCATGCCTTATGAATTTCCTATTTTTTCTCAAATCACACTAATTTGACATGTTCCATGTGTATTAGTTTTTTCCCCGGAGTGGGATTTTGAAACCCCGCAATTTTGGCCGCCACTCGGATGCCTTATGCCGCTGCAATTATCTGAGTGTTATTTCGACTCTGAAGTATTGCGATGGGAGTTTTAAAAATATGGGATAATTTATTAGAATGAAGTCTGTCAGGCTATTTTAGAAAAATAATAATGAGTTTCTAATGCTAAGCCAAATCCTGATTGAGACAATGGGATACCTGAATGGGAAATCACAAGTGGGCGAAATTTTTATCGCGAGTCAGTCAATTATCGACCCACTTCAGAGGCGATGAGCAGTTTTATGACTAAAATGTCATTATTATTTTTGTGATAAGGTGAACTAGTGATAAGGTGAACTGATAGATAGATAGATAGATAGACAGATAGATAGATAGATAGATAGATAGATAGATAGATAGATAGATAGATAGATAGATAGATAGATAGATAGATAGATAGATAGATAGATAGATAGATAGATAGATAGATAGATAAATAGATAGATAGATAGATAGATAGATAAATAGATAGATAGATGGATAGATAGGCAGATAGATAGATAGATAGATAGATAGATAGATAGATAGATAGATGGATAGATAGATGGATAGATAGATGGACAGATAGGCAGATAAGCAGATAGTATTACTAATGACATCAAAGCAGCCAACTACAAAATCTCATCTAGCTATTGAATTACATCCAAGCCTACGCACATTGCATTAAGTGTCAGTCAATTTGTCTCCGAAATGCAATCAGGTCGTGTATGTTGCAGTTGTTACTCCGGTGAGCTGGCGATGACGGGTGCCAAGTAATTTTCTCACGGGCTCATCAAGCAAGCGGAGGTGGGGTGGCTGTGCCAGCCCTGGGGTCGTCTCAAGTGGATAGTCAATGGGATCTTCCACTACTACTGCGCTAACTGCGCCCCGTACCGCTCCAAGGGATTTGACTTCGTTACGATGACGCAATAACCTAACCCAGGGCCTTGTCATGGAGGCGCCCCTAGGATCCGCTGATGAGCTCGGACACAAGTGCTCAAGCTAGAAATAATAATGAATATCGCATTGCTTTTGTCTGCATTGCAAGCCCTCCCTGCTCATACTGTCTCAAAACCAGACTCAGAGGCTAGCCAAGTGACTGATGCAATTATTATCTAGCTATATACTGTTCGTTTCTCGAGCTTGCCCGCGGCGGCCGACGAATCCTGTGACGAAGGCTGAAGGAGATTTGGGAAACTTGTGAAGCCGGGTTCAGCACAATTAGTCGGCTGTCATTGGACCTCTCCCTAGTCAAAAGTTTTTCCCATTGTCTGCCTGTCAAAAACTGTTCAACATCCGTTTGAAATAATGGAGACAGGTGTATCATTATCTTCTTTTAGTAGCAATAGCCATGTTTTAGTCTCTCGGATTACATCAGAAGTTGTCAGGGCTTGAGTTGACATGGGATATCACTATAGGCAAGTTGATTTTAAAGTTTTTAATCCCAATTCCTGATGGCTGAAATAACAGCGCACACTAAACTCATATGATATTTTACTTAAAATTTTCTTTAATACGAGAAAAGCTACCCATCTATCTACTAGCTACCCATCTATCTACACCTACCCATCTCACCACTGCGAACTGGGAGAAAAGAATGAGAAGTGTCTCGTGAGAGGATAGAAAATATTCTATACTAAAAAATATCCCTTTCCTGTCAGTTCTGTCAGTCCAAGTGGATCAGTTTTTTTTGGGAGCTGGGAAGACTTCAACTGACAAAGCGGATGAATTGTTAAATCAGTTGGAGAGCCTTCGATGTGTGAAGTGTATCCTTCTGTAGTGCCAGGTTTAAGAAAGCCCAGCTATTTATAAGCGGCGGTGTATTCTTCTGAAGTTCCATCAGAAGCTGCTACTGAATAGCGAGATGCGACGCTTAGGTACTGGGGTTGATTGGGAGTGAGTTAAAGATAATTATAATAAGGGGAGAATTTTACTTCATTTGAGGTTAGATCTTAGAGAGATAAAAGATCGGAGATAAGAGACGAGAGATGAGGGATGGGAAATCGGAGATAGGAAATTGGAGATATGAGATTGGAGATTGGAGATGGAAGATGGGATATAGGAGATGAGAGATGGGAGATGGGAGATGGGAGATTGGAGATGGGAGATTAGAGATGGGAGATGGGAGATTGGAGATGGAAGATGGGAGATGGGAGATGATAGATGGGAGATGAGAGATGGGAGATGGGAGATAAGAGATGGGAGATAGGAGATGAGAGATGGGAGATGGGAGATGGGAGATGGAAGGTGAGAGATGGGAAATTGTAGATAGGAAATGTGAGATAGGAGATGTGGGATGGGAGATGGGAGATGGGAGATGGGAGATGGGAGATGGGAGATGAGAGATGGGAGATACGAGAGAAAAAATAATATGAGAATGGAGAGGGAGTTTCTCAGATAGTAGAGTTAAAGGTGAGATTTAGGCGAGAAGCAAACCCTCAGCTAGGTCTTACTACGAGTTGTTCAGTAAAAAATGAAAAAATATGCACAAATTTGACATCGTTAAGAATCCTAGTACTCATCACTGCTAGCCTCAATTCTCTGTCCTTCAATTCGTTAATCCCAGAGGATCGATAATGCAAATCCAGCCGGGAATTATTGATTTTCTCTTACGTAGAAAAACTTAGAGGCTTTCAAAGAGCAAACAAACAAAAACTAACCACCCGCCCTAAAAGAAGTTTTTGCCCTGGGATCAATCTAGTTTTGTTCAAGTAAGTCTTGATCCTAAGTCCTAAATGCTGGCATTGATTTTTTCAATCCCCTACCTCTACGCTGGGATCAGAGTCAGCAATTGGGGATCTTGGAATAGATTTGCGATGAGCTAGATCTGCGTGTTACCGACAATCTTCTTCCTTTTCTCGAAGTTCCTTTCAGGTCGGAGGAAGTTAAAATCCTATAGAGAGGATTTCTGCCTGAAGGCATCAAGAGTAAATAGAGGTCACCTGGGGATCACGATGCGGGATGGGTTCCAGGAAAATCTCCTTGTTGCTCCGGGGGGGCGCTCCGATTCGAAGTAATTCCTTACACACCAATTTCTCATTGCCACGATATTAGGATAATTATCTAAGCACACTATTTTTCTAAGAAACCAATGAAGGAAACTAAAAAGATTAATTATACTTTTTCTCCTAAGATAATGATCAGTCTCAACACGCTATCTTCCTACCTGTAGTTTGTCTCAATTCCATAATCTCTTATAATCTCACGTGTCTCAATTCCATAATCTCTTATAATCTCATGTGTCTCTATTCCATAATCTCAATCTAATCTCATGTGTCTCTATTCCATAATATCCTCTAATCTCATGTGTCTCTATTCCATAATCTTACTCTAATCTAATTTGTCTCTATTCTATAATCTCACTCTAATCTAATTTGTCTCTATTCCATAATCTCACTCTAATCTAATTTGTCTCTATTCCATAATCTCACTCTAATCTAATTTGTCTCTATTCCATAATCTCACTCTAATCTAATTTGTCTCTATTCCATAATCTCAATCTAATCTCATGTGTCTCTACTACAGTATATCATTCTAATCTGAATTGTCTCTATTCCATAATCCATATTTAATCTCACGTATATCCATTTCATAATCTCTCTCCAATCTCAAAAGTCTCTACTTCAAAGTCTAACTCTAATCTCATGTGTCTCTATTCTATAATCTCTCTTATGTACCTATAATTAGAGTCTTTGTGCTAGTCTAGTTCCTAGTTTCATACAATATTTCAACTCGGATAGGCCATAAATTACAAAAAAACCAGTGACCTGATGGGTTGGCCGTCTTCAATTAGCATTGCGAATGATTGACACAGTCAAGTGTTGAGATTGAGATCAAGCATTGAGAGAGGCTGGGAAAGTGAAAATGAGCAACTGACTGTATATGGAATAGCCATGACTGGCTAAGATATGAAGGAGCAACTGCTCTTGACTCTGAAGTAGCCAGTCTGCGAGGGTCGCGAGGTCATTGGGATCTCTCTAGCCTTCTCAAAATCTGAGGATTCTATCCGTCCAGCTGCCTTCATCTTCATATAGGCCTCAAGTCCTGCTGATGCTGACAGGGTAAAGTGGGCCGGGGCGGGTCATGGGATTCTAAGAAATAGAATGCCACCCAAGCATTTTCTATGACTCAATTCCGCTGTGGCCTACTACAATAAACACTAAAATAAATTGCAGTAGCCACACTCATGCGCTCTGCATCCGAATAATCTAAGGCGATCGGTCGAATGATTTTTTACTAAATACCCTTGCCTCAACAAGGTGTCCGCTTTAACTGTCACATTTTCTTCACAGCAATCAGTGCCCCTTGCGGCTGATTGAGCACTGCAATTAGCTGCTTTCTCTGATCAGAGGTGCAGAGACTAGTTGAAATCCTTCTTTCATTGAGATTTCCCTGATTCCTTCAATGAGATTTCCCTGATTCCTTCATTGAGATTTCCATGATTCCTTCAATGAGATTTCCCTGATTCCTTCATTGAGATTTCCATGATTCCTTCATTGAGATTTCCCTGATTCCTTCATTGAGATTTCCATGATTCCTTCATTGAGATTTCCCTGATTTCATCAGTGTGATTCCAGACTTTCACAATCCTTTACTGATCTCCAATAGCCAAATCGAATGCAAGCTCACGTCCTTAGATTTCTCACATATAATAGGATATTTGAACAAATCGTTTGTTCCCATGAATGCCCAGTACTTCAGCTCTAGCAGCATAGTGTCCCAACCTGTGCTCAAAGTTGGCATACTCAATTAGCATATCTGATCATCTTATACAGCTCACACTCTAAACAGAAAAATTGCTTTGACTCTCGCCTTTAAGAATATTTTGAGCAAAAAAAGACAACAACAAAATTATCCAATTCTCCATCCCGCTCACCTGGACCAGCTGATGCCATACAGAATCCCACTTTTCAGCTCGCGGCGGTGGCTTTGTCAGGTGACGGGATTTGGGAAGAATTCGGCGAGACAGTATTGCGTAATCATTTTTTAGGGACGGAGAAATAAAGAGGCACAGAGACTGAGAGGATGGAATAGTTGCAGTGGGATTAAGACAGGGGGGCAGGGGATCAGCAGCTTTGCATGCATAAACTGGGATGCGAATGAGGCGGCCAAGTGACTAGAAAAATAATCTAAAAAAATATAATGCACACATTTCTCTTGAGCAGAAATCTCTTCTGCTCTTGCCCGGCCTCCTTCACACATGGCTTGAAAAGGTTCGATTCGCTTTGCGCTAGTAAACAGAGAAACAAAATAATTTAGGTGGAGATTAGACTCCCAAGCGAATCGATTGGGGATTTTATTGACATTGCGTTATTTTCCGCATAACACTGGCTATTCTTCAAATAGATAATTCGGAACGAAATTAACCAAGCAGTTCTAACCAAGAGTTAACGATATAAAACTATAGTAGTGGATTAAGATCGCAATTATCCCACTTATTTTGAATCCATCCCTAGTAGGCCGGACATGTGTGCGTTGATTGGATAAATCAGATTTCCACAAACCTTCTTTGAGATTTCCCTGATTCCTTCATTGAGATTTCCCTGATTCCTGCAATGAGATTTCCATAATTCCCTCAATGAGATTTCCCTGATTCTTTCATTGAGATTTCCATGATTCCTTCAATGAGATTTCCCTGATTCCTTCATTGAGATTTCCATGATTCCTACATTGAGATTTCCATGATTCCTTCATTGAGATTTCCACGATTCCTTCATTGAGATTTTCACGATTCCTTCATTGAGATTTCCACGATTCCTTCCTTGAGATTTCCACGATTCCTTCATTGAGATTTCCACGATTCCTTCATTGAGATTTCCACGATTCCTTCATTGAGATTTTCACGATTCCTTCATTGAGATTTCCCTGATTCCTTCATTGAGATTTCCATGATTCCTTCATTGAGATTTCCCTGATACCTTCAACGAGATTTCCCTGATTCCTTCAATAAGACTTCCCTGATTCCTTCATTGAGATATCCACAATCCTTCATTGAGATATCCACAATCCTTCATTGAGATATCCACAATCCTTCATTGAGATATCCATGATCCTTCATTGAGATATCCAAAATCCTTCATTGAGATATCCATGATTCCTTCATTGAGATATCCAAAATCCTTCATTGAGATATCCATGATCCTTCATTGAGATATCCACAATCCTTCATTGAGATATCCAAAATCCTTCATTGAGATATCCATGATCCTTCATTGAGATATCCACAATCCTTCATTGAGATATCCATGATTCCTTCATTGAGATATCCACAATCCTTCATTGAGATATCCACAATCCTTCATTGAGATATCCACAATCTTTCATTGAGATTTTCACAATCTTTCATTGAGATATCCACAATCCTTCATTGAGATTTCCACAATCTTTCATTGAGATATCCACAATCCTTCATTGAGATTTCCACAATCTTTCATTGAGATTTTCACAATCTTTCATTGAGATATCCACAATCCTTCATTGAGATTTCCACAATCTTTCATTGAGATTTTCACAATCCTTCATTGAGATATCCACAATCCTACATTGAGATATCCACAATCCTTCATTGAGATATCCACAATCCTTCATTGAGATATCCACAATCCTTCATTGAGATATCCATGATCCTTCAGTGAGATATCCACAATCCTTCATTGAGATTTTCACAATCCTTCATTGAGATATCCACAATCCTACATTGAGATATCCATGATCCTTCATTGAGATATCCACAATCCTTCATTGAGATATCCACAATCCTTCATTGAGATATCCATGATCCTTCATTGAGATATCCACAATCCTTCATTGAGATATCCATGATCCTTCATTGAGATATCCACAATCTTTCATTGAGATTTCCACAATCCTTCATTGAGATTTCGTTGATTCTGGATTTCCATGAAATTTCTTGGAAACAGCAATTTAGGTTTCTCGCGATCTGTTATATTTGATTGTACATTTCTTTCTCTTTAAAGCCAAAATAGCTACTTTTGGAAAAAACTAGTTTTTTCGTTTTTTTTTCAGTGTGGCCTTCAATTTAATTCGTGTCTTTTGATAGCCAGAGTTACTGAAATGTTGTTACAGCATGTTAATGCGCCCGAGAGATGAGCCGATTCATATTGTGTAGCACCTGTTGGAATTATTTTTTCTGAATAATTAGTTTTTACAAAAAATTGTTTTAATCTTCAAAGTAGGTATTAAGTTCTCGCTCTGGTTAGAAGACGATCATAGCTCCAATGTTAAGATACTTTGGTCAGCATTTTTCTACTCAATCATGAAATTTAACTCAACCAAGCAAAAAGATTATGACCTCCCCTGAGATTGTGTGGACAAAATCTTACTCCAAATGCATGAAAGGATTAAGAAAAAAATAAATACCAAACGTTTTTTCTCTGCTGAAAAAAATTCATTGCGGGCTTGGGAAATTAAAAATGGGTTTGAGTTCCATTGAATTAGAGTGTAAAAGATATAGAAAGTTTGACAAAAATGGTAAGCTCGTATTTTATATTTTAACAGACCGGAAGAACAGACACATCCCACCTTTTGTGTGCCTATGTGCAGAATGTCTGTGGATTCTTTCGCACTGGGTGATTTGAATCGCATTCTTAAACTAACGGAACTGAAACCAATGGAACTAGAAGACAAACAGGGCGAGAGGCGAATGAAGAACTGAACTGCGGTCACCACACGCGACAGGAAGTGGGACATTGGAATGAGGATAGACTTAAAGTTTTATAGAATTTGAATTTGATTTTGAATATATACATGTGTTATCTTATATTTGATTCAACTGAGGGTTGAGAAATATATAACTCTATTCTGGGCGTCTGTCAGTCAGTTCTGGGTGTCAGTCTGTCAGTTCTGGGTGTCAGTCTGTCAGTTCTGGGCGTCAGTCAGTCAGTTCTGGGTGTCAGTCAGTTCTGGGTGTCTGTCTGTCAGTTCTGGGTGTCAGTCAGTTCTGGGTGTCTGTCTGTCAGTTCTGGGTGTCAGTCAGTTCTGGGTGTCTGTCAGTTCTGGGTGTCTGTCAGTTCTGGGCGTCTGTCAGTTCTGGGTGTCTGTCAGTTCTGGGTGTCTGTCAGTTCTGGGTGTCAGTCAGTTCTGGGTGTCTGTCTGTCAGTTCTGGGTGTCAGTCAGTTCTGGGTGTCTGTCTGTCAGTTCTGGGTGTCAGTCAGTTCTGGGTGTCTGTCTGTCAGTTCTGGGTGTCAGTCAGTTCTGGGTGTCTGTCAGTTCTGGGTGTCTGTCAGTTCTGGGCGTCTGTCAGTTCTGGGTGTCTGTCAGTTCTGGGTGTCTGTCAGTTCTGGGTGTCAGTCAGTTCTGGGTGTCTGTCTGTCAGTTCTGGGTGTCAGTCAGTTCTGGGTGTCTGTCTGTCAGTTCTGGGTGTCAGTCAGTTCTGGGTGTCTGTCTGTCAGTTCTGGGTGTCTGTCAGTTCTGGGCGTCTGTCAGTTCTGGGTGTCTGTCAGTTCTGGGTGTCTGTCAGTTCTGGGTGTCTGTCAGTTCTGGGTGTCTGTCAGTTCTGGGTGTCTGTCAGTTCTGGGTGTCTGTCAGTTCTGGGTGTCTGTCTGTCAGTTCTGGGTGTCAGTCAGTTCTGGGTGTCTGTCTGTCAGTTCTGGGTGTCAGTCAGTTCTGGGTGTCTGTCTGTCAGTTCTGGGTGTCAGTCAGTTCTGGGTGTCTGTCTGTCAGTTCTGGGTGTCAGTCAGTTCTGGGTGTCTGTCAGTTCTGGGTGTCTGTCAGTTCTGGGCGTCTGTCAGTTCTGGGTGTCTGTCAGTTCTGGGTGTCTGTCAGTTCTGGGTGTCAGTCAGTTCTGGGTGTCTGTCTGTCAGTTCTGGGTGTCAGTCAGTTCTGGGTGTCTGTCTGTCAGTTCTGGGTGTCAGTCAGTTCTGGGTGTCTGTCTGTCAGTTCTGGGTGTCTGTCAGTTCTGGGCGTCTGTCAGTTCTGGGTGTCTGTCAGTTCTGGGTGTCTGTCAGTTCTGGGTGTCTGTCAGTTCTGGGTGTCTGTCAGTTCTGGGTGTCTGTCAGTTCTGGGTGTCTGTCAGTTCTGGGTGTCTGTCAGTTCTGGGTGTCTGTCAGTTCTGGGTGTCTGTCAGTTCTGGGTGTCTGTCAGTTCTGGGTGTCTGTCAGTTCTGGGTGTCTGTCAGTTCAGGGTGTCTGTTTTAGTGTTTCCGTCTAGGAAAAATATGCATCGAAAATGTGGTTGACGCTTGCTTTCACCATTTACAGCTTATGCGGCCGGCAAGAAAATTAGTGGAAACACAGGTAAATAAAAAAATTGCTCCCTCCCTCAATGACAAAAACCTTTTCTCCACTTCGGACTGACAGATGTAACTCCACCCGACTCGATGGCATATTTATACCAGTTCCAAATATATTTTTACGCACCAAATATACAATCGTAATTATTTACCCCTATTCCACACAAGCAGTTGCGTTGTATAAATTTTTCTAGCAGATCCCAGTGACCCATGGTGGGGCGAGATTCGCACAAAGAGTAGATTATCGGTCACAAGAGTCAGTTGTCGGCAACAGAATCTCTCACCGTTTTGGCCTGCGGGCCGCATATAGATTTTATTTTGATCGGAGACACATCAAAGAGACAAAGAAGGTAGAGATGCTGGAATTCAATGGGATTTGACGTGTTTTATCCCACAAAATCTTTCCACTTCCCCCAAACCCCCTCTCTCCCTCTCTTTCAGCTTTCTTCAAAATCATATCGATCGGCAAAATTTGGCCTTAGTAACCGATTGGACCTTGCGGGGTGTTTTTTAAGGAGTAATCTTTGTTCTGATCTTTGTTTCATAAATAGTTTTAATTTTAGTTACTTTGTGTAAATTCAATAGAATATAGTGGAAGGGGTAGAATGTGTGGAAGGGGTAGAGAGAGTGGAAGGGGTAGAGAGAGAGTGGAAGGGGTAGAGAGAGTGGAAGGGGTAGAGAGAGAGTGGAAGGGGTAGAGAGAGAGTGGAAGGGGTAGAGAGAGTGGAAGGGGTAGAGAGAGAGTGGAAGGGGTAGAGAGAGAGTGGAAGGGGTAGAGAGAGAGTGGAAGGGGTAGAGAGAGAGTGGAAGGGGTAGAGAGAGAGTGGAAGGGGTAGAGAGAGAGTTGAAGGGGTAGAGAGAGAGTGGAAGGCTAGAGAGAGAGTGGAAGGCTAGAGAGAGAGTGGAAGGGTAGAGAGAGTTGAAGGGGTAGAAAGAGTGGAAGAGGTTAGAAAGAGAGGAAGGGGTAGAAAGAGTCGAAGGGGTAGATAGAGTGGAAGGGGTAGTGGGAGTAAGGCTGGAATAAGTGATAAACTTAAAACAAAAATACGCAAATGTTTGGTGTTTCCTGTGCTCCAGATTCTGGCTCCCTCTCATTCTCTTTTATTTTCAGCCTTTCCAGCCTGCTTGATTTATTTATTAAGCTGTCGTTTGCCTGAATGAAACGCTTGCAGATAGGATTATGAAGACAAATAAAGCAAGTGGGAAATGGGATAAATCTCTAGGTGTGGCTCCTACAGTGGGATTATCTCGCCTAGCTAATCTCTGATCCACACGAAGAAGAATTAGACAATTCATTTCTCTGTTGCTAAAACACATTCGAATGTCGCAGACTCCTAAGGAGTGGTCGGTCTGAAGGAACAGAGGCTGATGGCGGATTCCAAGTGAAGGTCGAGAAAAAGTTTTTTTTTGGAGATATTGTCTGCGTTCTTTTCCCTTCGGTGGGGATCTATTTGGTTGCATAATCGCTGCTGATTAGCGGGAGGTTGGTTAGGGAGGTATTGCTGGGTCATCCCGATCCCAGGGTTCCGCAGAGAGAAGCGCGTTAGAGACGGGATATGTTCCTAACACAGCCTTGGGGTCCCATATTTTTAATGGACCCGGGAATACAAGGCAACCGAAGAGGGGCTTGTTAAGCCCCGAGGAACTGCGAAATGCAAACCCGACAGATCCACCGGTGCCAAATTTGGGAACATGAAACACGCTGCGCTTCTGCTTTCACTTCGGATCCCTGCTCCGCGCTGTATGAGACTTCCCATCCCGCTTCCCATTCGCCAATTTTTTATCCCTAAACCGAACGGCAGTTTCAACAGAGCCTCAATCACTGCTAGATCTATGAGATCCCCAACTGTTAGGGAAAACAAAACCTCTGATCCCGGCCACCCGCTGGGTAAATTCTTGGCGGGTTGTTCAGCGGCCTGCCGCCATTGAAATCCCAATTTTTATCCAGCTGTCCAAAGAGAAATCGGACTGGACTTGGCAACAGAAAATAAACTTCTTAAACCTACGATGGTAGCAAGCAAAAATCAATTGGACCGCACATGGTGCCACAGCGCATGGCTGGACAACTAGTGGGGCGGTGGGTGAGCAACTCATCCTGAAGATGCGGTGGGAATCACGGCTGCGTGCCACCAAAATCCCACGGCCAAGCCGATTGTAGGACTCTAGGGATAGACTATTCTGTTCCATCACCCATGGGATAGACTAGCAATCCATTCTGTTCCTTCACTGATGGGATAGACAAGCAATCCATTCTGTTCCTTCACTGATGGGATAGACAAGCAATCCATTCTATTCCTTCACTGATGGGATAGACAAGCAATCCATTCTGTTCCTTCACTGATGGGATAGACAAGCAATCCATTCTATTCCTTCACTGATGGGATAGACAAGCAATCCATTCTGTTCCTTCAATGATGGGATAGACTAGCAATCCATTCTGTTCCTTCACTGATGGGATAGACTAGCAATCCATTCTGTTCCTTCACTGATGGGATAGACTAGCAATCCATTCTGTTCCTTCACTGATGGGATAGACTAGCAATCCATTCTGTTCCTTCACTGATGGGATAGACTAGCAATCCATTCTGTTCCTTCACTGATGGGATAGACTAGCAATCCATTCTGTTCCTTCACTGATGGGATAGACTAGCAATCCATTCTGTTCCTTCACTGATGGGATAGACTAGCAATCCGATATAAATAGATTGCGATCAAATCTTGCTTACATTGTGAGTCCTGAAGCCGTACATTCACAGCTGTCAGTCTGTGCAGTAGAAGCTGTAAATGTGTGACCCGGTCCTCCGGTCACGAATATCAGTTTTGAATGACGTGATAAACCGATTGCTTTATGAAAACATCACAAGAGAAGAGGAAAATGAAAAAGGTGTTTTAAGTATTAGCATCGTTGGCCACAACTCACTACCTGCTCAACATTGTAATCGCAGACTCCGAGGCGAGTTCGTTGTGGGCGGAGCTGATTCTGGCGAGAAATCATTGGACAGTTGCGTGCGCTGCCAGAACTACTGCCAGAGCTATTGCGTCACCAGCGTGGACACTCCCTCGGCACGCGAGGACACAAGTGTTCCTCAGCCATGCCTAGGGATTTCCTTTCCATTTCTGCTTTCCTATCAGTTCTTCTTCTTTTTATTTCGAATAACAGAAGTATTGAATCTGAATTTCTATTCCGCCCACCCATTGTGAATTCGCTATTAAATTTGAATCCTGGCTACACTCCGATGGGAGAAAAACATTCTCTACTTTAATCCTCTTGCACGGCTTTTTAAATTGCGCGATAGATTTTCTACTTGAATTATAATTTCGGGAGAGTTTGAGTATGAATTGAGGATTTAAATCTCTCCCGAAGATTTAGGAACAATGGATTGCTAGTCTATTCAATGGGTGAAGAAACAGAATGGATTGCTAGTCTATTCAATGGGTGAAGAAACAGAATGGATTGCTAGTCTATTCAATGGGTGAAGAAACAGAATGGATTGCTAGTCTATTCAATGGGTGAAGGAACAGAATGGATTGCTAGTCTATCCAACGGGTGAAGGAACAGAATGGATTGCTAGTCTATTCCATGAGTGAAGGAACAGAATGGATTGCTAGTCTATCCCATCAGTGAAGGAACAGAATGGATTGCTAGTCTATCCCATCAGTGAAGGAACAGAATGGATTGCTAGTCTATCCCATCAGTGAAGGAACAGAATGGATTGCTAGTCTATCCCATCAGTGAAGGAACAGAATGGATTGCTAGTCTATCCCATCAGTGAAGGAACAGAATGGATTGCTAGTCTATCCCATGAGAGAGGTGACATATTTCATGAGATAGAATCGTGAAGCTGAGAGTTGCAGACAGCATTTCAAGAGAGATTCTCAGCCATGAGGTCCCTATTGGGATAATTGCAGTTTATGGCCCTACTAAATTTCAGCATTGCTGTTCAGTGTATAAGGTTGCGCAAGCCAAGAATGCAGGTTGCACAACTGCTGCCATACGCCTTGATGGTTCCAGCGGTTGCAGCGGGAGTTCCATTCGAATTGCTGCACAATTTGTGTGACGGAATCCCAGATAAAGATGAAGGGTTAAGGCTCCCATGGGAATTGTTTTGATATGCCGCTGGCCATTGCGAAAGACACACAGAGAGAGACAGAAATGTAATGAGCACGATAAGACTTTGCTTAAACGAAGGTGAAAGCAGAATCCTACTTACTTAACCATGAGATAATATTTATTTGGTTAAACTTCTGTGCAATTTCTACGTAAGAATCTGCTTGATAAACTGCTTGCAGCCTGTTGAAAACTAATCGTATAATTACTGTTGTATAATTGCTGCTGTGGTTGCATTCAGATGGCGTCTTTGCGGTGGGGTCACAATTTGTTTACAGGCTCGGAAACAGAATAGTGAGAAAGAAAAAGGAGGGAAACGGGGGAGAGATAGGAGGGAGATGGGAGAGGAGGGAGATTGGGGAGAGGTGGGAGGTTGGGGAGTGGAGAAAGATGGGAGAGAGAGGAGGGAGATGGGAGAGAGAGGAGGGAGATGGCAGACAGAGGAGGGAGATGGGAGAGAGAGGATGGAGATGGGAGAGAGAGGAAGGAGATGGCAGAGAGAGGAAGGAGATGGGAGAGAGAGGAGGGAGATGGCAGAGAGAGGAGAGAGATGGGAGAGATAGGAAGGAGATGGCAGAGAGAGGAGAGAGATGGGAGAGATAGGAAGGAGATGGCAGAGAGAGGAGAGAGATGGGAGAGAGAGGAAGGAGATGGGAGAGAGAGGAGGGAGATGGGAGAGAGAGGAAGGAGATGGCAGAGAGAGGAGAGAGATGGGAGAGAGAGGAGAGAGATGGGAGAGAGAGAAGAGAGATGGGAGAGAGAGGAGAGAGATGGGAGCGAGAGAAGAGAGATGGGAGAGAGAGGAGAGAGATGGGAGAGAGAGGAGAGAGATGGGAGAGAGAGAAGAGAGATGGGAGAGAGAGGAGAGAGATGGGAGAGAGAGGAGGGAGATGGCAGACAGAGGAGGGAGATGTGAGAGAGAGAAGAGAGATGGGAGAGAGAGGAGAGAGATGGGAGAGAGAGGAGGGAGATGGGAGAGAGAGGATGGAGATGGGAGAGAGAGGAAGGAGATGGGAGAGAGAGGAGAGAGATGGGAGAGAGAGGAGGGAGATGGGAGAGAGAGGAAGGAGATGGGAGAGAGAGGAGAGAGATGGGAGAGAGAGGAAGGAGATGGGAGAGAGAGGAGAGAGATGGGAGAGATAGGAAGGAGATGGCAGAGAGAGGAGAGAGATGGGAGAGATAGGAAGGAGATGGCAGAGAGAGGAGAGAGATGGGAGAGATAGGAAGGAGATGGAAGAGAGAGGAGGGAGATGGGAGAGAGAGGAAGGAGATGGGAGAGAGAAGAGGGAGATGGATGATTAGAGCTGAGAAAAATTGAGCATGTCAGCATCATCACATCAAGCATGGTTTCCTAACGAAGAGGTACTTATTGAGGTCAATTCGATGTCCTGAGACTCGTTCATGAAGAAAAAAATGAGTAGAACCTGCATATTTCCGATTTTGAGTAACTAAAAAGCTGTTGCTAAAATCGATAATGGAACACGATTGATTGACCAAGCTGTTGCTAGTGGCCTCTTTAAGTACTGAGGTCGTTTGAACAAGCGAAAAAGTTTCTTGTGAAGTCCCAACAAGCTTCTAGAAGGAACTAACTGCTTTTTCTTATCTATTCCAGTAAGACAGACAGGCGAAAAGCAAGAAATTTGAAAGCAGATAACAGGCAAAGATGCGGTCAAAGTGATGCGAAATTTTTTAATAAAACAGAATCCCTCTTTGGCGGCTGTGACTTCGGTCACACAGTGTGGCAGTTGTAAATAAATCGGAGCTTATCAGAACTGAGACATCACTGGTAGAGACGAACAGAAGGGGCCAAGGGTTATGTAACCAACTGGACTCGCTACGCTGGATAGAAACTGCCAGTAAGAAATATCCCATGCTTCACTATTGAACATTATAGATGGGTGCTGAGACAATATGAATAAGGTTATAACTGTATAGTCAGTATATGATCAGATAGAAAATTTTTAATTTCTATTCAGATTTAATTGGAATTTTGGGAGGAAATGCGGATGAGCTTCTGATACTAAACAAAATTTGTTAATGAAGAAATCTAGTGATTACGAGATTATATAGAGAAAGTGGGAATAAACGGTAATCAAGGTAGAGGTATAAACAAAGCAACGCTAATTGTCCTTGTCACCAGTGTATTCGACAAGAGTCGTTGAATATCTCGACGATGTTGACATCGGACAGCTTTGAAAGCTAGTTCATCGTAAAGGGTGGAAAATTCCGACAAACATCGGTCATTCGGTTTCGGAGCTATCGTGAACTAGGCAGTGGGTATTTAAAATCCAGTTAATAGGCATTTCAGTGAATGGGGATTTCAGTGAATGGGGATTTCAGTGAATGGGGATTTCAGTGAATGGGGATTTTAGTGAATGGGGATTTCAGTGAATGGGGATTTCAGTAAATGGGGATTTAAGCGAATGAGGATTTTAGTGAATGGTAATTTTAGTGAATGGTGATTTTAGTGAATGGGGTTTTAGTGAATCGGGATTTCAGAAAATGGGGATTTTAGTGAATCGGGATGTCAGAAAATAGGGATTTAAGTGAATGGGGATTTCAGTAATTGGGGGATTTCAGTGAATGGGGATTTCAGTGAATGTGGATTTCAGTGAATCGGGATTTAAGGGAATGAGGATTTTAGTAAATGGGGGTTTAGGTGAACCGGGATTTCAGAAAATGGGGATTTTAGTAAATCAGGATTTCAGAAAATGGAGATTTTAGTGAATGGGGATTTCAGTGAATATGAGTTTTAGTGAATCGGGATTTCAGAAAATGGGGATTTTAGTGAATCGGGATGTCAGAAAATGGTGATTTAAGTGAATGGGGATTTCAGTGAATGGGGATTTCAGTGAATGGGGATTTCAGTGAATGGGGATTTCAGTGAATAGGGATTTCAGTGAATGGGGATTTCAGTGATGGGGATTTCAGTGAATGGGGATTTCAGTGAATGGGGATTTCTGTGAATGGGGATTTCAGTGAATGGGGATTTCAGTGAATGGGGATTTCAGTGAATGGGGATTTCAGTGAATGGGGATTTCAGTGAATCGGGATTTAAGGGAATGGGGATTTCAGTAAGTGAGGATTTCAGTGAATGGGGATTTTAGTGAATGGGGATTTAAGTGAATGGGGATTTTAGTGAATGGGGATTTCAGTGAATGGGGATTTTAGTGAATGGGGATTTCAGTGAATGGGGATTTCAGTGAATGGGGATTCCAGTGAATGGGGATTTCAGTGAATGGGGATTTCAGTGAATGGGGATTTCAGTGAATCGGGATTTAAGGGAATGAGGATTTTAGTGAATGGGGGTTTTAGTGAACCGGGATTTCAGAAAATGGGGATTTTAGTAAATCAGGATTTCAGAAAATGGGGATTTTAGTGAATGGGAATTTTATTGCATGGGCATTTCAGTGAATGGGGATTTTAGTGAATGGGGATTTCAGTGAATGGGGATTTCAGTAAATGGGGATTTCAGTGAATGGGGATTTCAGGGCAGCTAAGCGCTACAAAGAACGGATCTATGTACTAATTATTTTGAGAATTATCTCAACGGAATGCACAAAATCTGCAACTTTTCCCCAGCAAATCTTATTAGGTTCTTCTCGGCAGGTCTGTGTAATTTTCTGGCTGAATGACTTTCCTTCGTTCTCGCTCTTTCTCAAATTATTAACATATTTAGACATTGTGCATTACGATGCAAAACAATCTACTTCAAAAACTCTTCCTGTGTTAAGTTTCTCGCATTTGAGAACGACTGCAATTAAGGCTTAAAAATTTAATTCGAGCAGAGAAACACACTACTCAGAAATAGTAGCTATTGACGTTGTTATTTCAAAATTTCTCTATAATCAAAGTGAGACAGTGAGCAGAAGGGAATTTCATAAAGAAATAAAGAGAGTTGATAGAGTAATGGTGAGAGTTGATAGAGTAATGGTGAGAGTTGATAGAGTAATGGTGAGAGTTGATAGAGTAATGGTGAGAGTTGATAGAGTAATGGTGAGAGTTGATAGAGTAATGGTGAGAGTTGATAAAGAAATAGTGAGAGTTGATAGAGTAATGGTGAGAGTTGATAGAGTAATGGTGAGAGTTGATAGAGTAATGGTGAGAGTTGATAGAGTAATGGTGAGAGTTGATAGAGTAATGGTGAGAGTTGATAGAGTAATGGTGAGAGTTGATAGAGTAATGGTGAGAGTTGATAGAGTAATGGTGAGAGTTGATAAAGAAATAGTGAGAGTTGATCGAAAAATTGTGAGAGTTGATAGAGAAATGAAGAGAGCTGATAGAGAAATAGTAAGAGTTAATAGAGACATGAAGAGAGTCGATGGAGAGAGAGTTGATAGAGAAATGGAGAGAGTTGATAGAGAAATGGAGAGAGTTGATAGAGAAATGGAGAGAGTTGATAGAGAAATGAAGAGACTTGGTAGAGAAATGGAGAGAGTTGATAGAGAAATGGAGAGATTTGATAGAGAAATGGAGAGAGTTGATTGAGAAATGGAGAGAGTTGATAGAGAAATGGAGAGAGTTGATAGAGAAATGGAGAGAGTTGATAGAGAAATGAAGAGAGTTGATAGAGAAATGAATAGAGTCGATAGAGAAATGAAGAGAGTTGATAGAGAAATGAATAGAGTCGATAGAGAAATGGAGAGAGTTGATAGAGAAATGGAGAGAGTTGATAGAGAAATGAAGAGAGTTGATAGAGAAATGAATAGAGTCGATAGAGAAATGAAGAGAGTTGATAGAGAAATGAATAGAGTCGATAGAGAAATGGAGAGAGTTGATTGAGAAATGGAGAGAGTTGATAGAGAAATGGAGAGAGTTGATAGAGAAATGGAGAGAGTTGATAGAGAAATGCAGAGAGTTGATAGAGAAATGCAGAGAGTTGATAGAGAAATGCAGAGAGTTGATAGAGAAATGCAGAGAGCTGATAGAGAAATGCAGAGACTTGGTAGAGAAATGGAGAGAGTTGATAGAGAAATGCAGAGAGCTGATAGAGAAATGCAGAGAGTTGATAGAGAAATGCAGAGAGTTGATAGAGAAATGCAGAGAGTTGATAGAGAAATGCAGAGAGTTGATAGAGAAATGGAGAGAGTTGATAGAGAAATGCAGAGAGCTGATAGAGAAATGCAGAGACTTGGTAGAGAAATGGAGAGAGTTGATAGAGTAATGGAGAGAGTTGGTAGACAATTGGAGAGAGTTAATAGAGTAATGGAGAGGGTTGATAGAGAAATGTAGAGAGATGATGAGAAATATATTTTTTCTCTTTACGTGGCTAGATAATCAAAAAGCGTGAGACAATCTAATAAGCAAGGCAAGATTAGGATTTTGTTGCACAAGCAAGCAAACATTTTTTCGTTAAAATGTTTTTTCTGTTTTCATTTTAGTGAAAAACTGACACTGCACAGAAAATAAGGGAGAATAATATAGAAGATGACTACCCGCTTTTTGTCTGTTTAGGGAAATTCCCAGTTTTCTTTTACTTCCCTTTTTAAGCGCTTGCTGTTAAGCGTGACTATGGTGAAGAGACTCAGCTGGTAAAGAAACGGTTGCTAAGCAAATTCGCAGCCAATCTATGCCTTACTCAATAGACAGGGCAATTTTCGCACGATTTCCCTTGTTTGAAGCCTCTAATTATTTTGCTGCAAAAGGAGAGGGCTCATCCGTTTATCTCTGTCCCTATTTTCTCCTGTGGCCATTTATTTGGGCTTGCGAGTTCATCGGGGTCCTGTGATTTTCCTGCAAAAGAAGAAGTGTTTATTGTATAATTAGTAGCCAAGCCATAGAAGATACTCAGATATTTGTCGAAGCAATTTTTATAAGGCGAAATTGATTGCGGACAGGTGTGTGAGTCTCGCCCCATCCATCCCGGAAAAATCGACTAATTCTTTTTATTGGCTTTCAGTATGATTCATTGGGGCCTGTACAAAACCTATATACAACCCATATCTATAGCCTTATCCATAGACAAAACATGTCAATTATCTTACCCATAGACAACCTACTTAAAATGGCCTTACCCATATAGACAAATCGTGTCTATAACCTTTACCATAGACATCCTAAATCTGTGGTCTTGTCCATAGACAACGTACGTCGTTTAACTGTTAATAAAAGTCGGTCTTTAATATCCTGAAGGTTAGTATAACATAGTTTTGTAAATATCCTGCAATGGATTTAAGCCTTGCCTAATATTGTCTGAGAAATTTCATTTGTGTTTTTTAATTTGTAAAAGATACAATCGAATAGATAAAGCTTATGGATTATGTAGATAAATCCATATTGTATTTCATCCAAGCAAGCGTCATATTGGATTACTATTCGCATAAAAGATATTTTCCTTTGTTATAGACCACACAAATAAGATCCAGTGCTTCTTGAATGATTCTCGCGTGTTTTTGTTTTTGCCCAAGGTCTAGAATCGATTTATCTCTAAGGCAAAAGAAGACACACCCATACATTGTCTTTTATTATTAATGTATCTTATTAATGTATACCTATAAGATTGCCAACTGATTATATCAGTTGGCAATGCAACAGAAACTTATTATTAATGTATTACAGAGTGTGAGGTGAAAATCACCACCTTTTGTTGTTCTGATGCTTAGACTTGGCGGAGATGATAAAATCACTTTGCTAAACTAATTATTATAATGGATTTCCTGTGACAATGAGACAGAAAGTAGGAGAGAGTTTTGCTTTAAATATATTGATTGTGTTAACTGACTACAGTGCATTAGAGAATTGATGAGATTGGGATAAATGAACGAGTGTTCAAGATAGACAATAATGAGATTGGATAAATGAACGAGTGCTCAAGATAGACAATGATGAGAATGGGATAAATAAACGAGTGCTCAAGATGGACAATGATGAGATTGAGATAAATAAACGAGTGCTCAAGATGGACAATGATGAGATTGGGATAAATAAACGAGTGTTCAAGATACACAATGATGAGATTGGGATAAATGAACGAGTGCTCAAGATAGACAATGATGAGATTGGGATAAATGAACGAGTGCTCAAGATAGACAATGATGAGATTGGGATAAATGAACGAGTGTTCAAGATAGACAATGATGAGATTGGGATAAATGAACGAGTGTTCAAGATAGATAATGGTGAGATAGGGATAAATGAACGAGTGTTTAAGATAGAAAATGATGAGATTGGGATAAATGAACGAGTGTTCAAGATGGACAATGATGAGAAAGGGATAAATGAACGCGTGTTCAAGATAGATAATGGTGAGATAGGGATAAATGAACGAGTGTTTAAGATAGAAAATGATGAGATTGGGATAAATGAACGAGTGTTCAAGATGGACAATGATGAGAAAGGGATAAATGAACGAGTGTTCAAGATAGATAATGGTGAGATAGGGATAAATGAACGAGTGTTTAAGATAGAAAATGATGAGATTGGGATAAATGAACGAGTGTTCAAGATGGACAATGATGAGATAGGGATAAATGAACGCGTGTTCAAGATAGACAGTAAGAGATAGATGCATATATATATATACATCGAGATATATATAATGAAAAATAGTTTTTGTATTTTTTCGTAAATTTTAGAGGCCTGACATGCGTGGCATTGATTTTTCTATTCCAAATTATTATTCATACATCAGTTGAGTAATAGTGCAGAAATTTTCCCGACTAAGCGCAAAAACAATAGGAAATGGAAATGCGCTTTGGGGACAGGGCCCAATGGGATGGGAGACTGTTTGGTGTCTGCTTGCGTATTTGAATGGGGAGTCAAATACTCCATGAGCAGATGCTGGATGAGCTACGACTGGGATTCTGTGAGCTGGGATTAATTAAAGAGGAAAATAATAGAGTCGAGTGAAGTGGAGACAGATGA
This sequence comes from Macrostomum hystrix, assembly GCA_950097015.1. NCBI lineage: Eukaryota > Metazoa > Platyhelminthes > Macrostomidae > Macrostomum > Macrostomum hystrix. The sequence goes on from CATNEN010000008.1 coordinate 2,099,105, forward strand.
GAGAAGCGGGAAAGAGCAGAGAAGAGAGACGTGAAAAAACAATGGAGACGGAAGCGAAGAGAGAGAAGTGAGGAGAGATAAGATAAGAGATGAGAGAGAAATTGACGAGACGAGATAGAAGAGATAAGAGACGAGATAGAAGAGATAAGAGACGAGATAGAAGAGATAAGTGACGAGATAGAAGATATAAGAGACGAGATAGAAGAGATAAGAGACGAGAGAGAAGAGATAAGAGACGAGAGAGAAGAGAGAAGAGACGAGAGAGAAGAGAGAAGAGACGAGAGAGAAGAGATAAGAGATAAGAGACGAGATAGAAGAGATAAGAGACGAGAGAGAAGAGAGAAGAGATAAGAGACGAGAGAGAAGAGATAAGAAACGAGAGAGAAGAGAGAAGAGACAAGAGAGAAACAGAAGAGATGAGGGAAATAGAAGAGACTAGATAGAAGGGGAGAGGGTAGAAAAGAGGAGAGAGTGGAGACAATATAGAAATGAGACAAGTGCCTTATAGTATGCGGGAGCCCCTATGGCAGCTAAAATATTGATCAGGCTGCGAAAATATCGAAAAGCAACAGAGAACTGCATATTGTGACTTAGTCAATTCAGGTGAATCGAATCAGGTAGTATTATTGGGCCTTGACAGGACTGGCTGTGGGGTGGCACCGACAGACTCAGTTTGGTTGAATCCAGATGAATGCAGTGCGATAATTTTCTGCTCTGAACGGAAGTCTGCTTGATTTTTAGCATGCCTTTTGTCTGTTTCATTGTCTTCTTTATCTCCGTCTCGAAATTTTGTAGTGGAACTGAGGATTTCAATAGGGATTCAATGGGGATTGAGTGGGGATTGATATTGTTGGCTTTTGCGAGGCTTATTATCTAGCTGTGATATCAGCTCCCCACGAATTGATCAGTGAGAAGTGACTTTTCTGCTTTAAAAATGTTGTTGCATTTTAAAATTCTCACTCTATCCAATTTTCCTGATCAATTGTCAAATTGTAAAAAAAGGCTTTTCTTATCGATTTTTAAACCCCTCGTAATTTTTTTACGACGTTCCGGTCTATGCCTGCTTTCAATTTTTAGGGGCGTTAAAGTTAAACGTTTCATTAAAATGTGGACATTAAAGTAAGCTATATTTTGTCATTATTTAAGTTCCTAAATTGTCCTTTATCAACTGTCCTTCATCAACTGTCCTTCACCAACTGTCCTTCATCAACTGTCCTTCATTAACAGTCTAGCCTCACCTGTACATTCTCACCTGTACATCCTCACCTATACATCTTCAACTGTACATCCTCACCTATACATCTTCACCTGTACATCCTCACCTATACATCTTCAACTGTACATCCTCACCTATACATCTTCAACTGTACATCCTCACCTATACATCTTCAACTGTACATCCTCACCTGTACATCCTCACCTATACATCTTCAACTGTACATCCTCACCTATACATCTTCAACTGTACATCCTCACCTGTACATCCTCACCTATACATCTTCAACTGTACATCCTCACCTATACATCTTCAACTGTACATCCTCACCTATACATCTTCAACTGTACATCCTCACCTGTACATCCTCACCTGTAAATCCTCACCTATACATCCTCACCTGTACATCCTCACCTGTACATCCTCACCTATAAATCTTCAACTGTACATCCTCACCTGTACATCATCACCTGTACATCCTCACCTGTACATCCTCACCTGTACATCCTCACCTATAAATCTTCAACTGTACATCCTCACCTGTACATCATCACCTGTACATCCTCACCTGTATATCCACAAGTGTACATCCTCACCTGGACATCCTCACCTGTACATCCTCATTTGTATATCCTACCTGTTCTTCCCGGTTTTCCTTTCAAGTCTTTATCCCTTATCAGTTAGACATTTTTTCCGCATTTCCACAGCTGATAACATGCCCCACCCCAAATCTTCTGTAATTAGATGCGCAACACCTCCTAATTTATGGTGGCAAAAAGATTACTTAATTAGCATAACATGCTACTGCCGCTGTCACCGTCAGGGCGAGCACAAACTCACTAGGATAGAAAATGGGCTTAGGAATTATCAAACAGATTGATAAAGAGGCATATAATGGGAATGTGACACAGAGAGAAACAGAGGGAGAGGGTGAGGCAAAGTAGATGCTAAGGGAGTGGCTGCCCAGAGTAGGATTCGTTTTTTTTACCTAACACCCACCCCACCTCCGCGCAGGCGTATTTAATAAAACTATCGCGAGACGAGCCGCTCCATCCCTCTTCTATTCTGATTTCTATCGACTAATTCTTGAGTCCAAGCACGGGTAAGCCTGTGGTTTTTGTGAATTTTGTTTAAAAGAAGTCTTATTGAAAAAAGACAGAGGCCGACAAATTCACTAATGGTCAACTGCTTAGCTGAGAATTAACACTTGTGCAGCAGCAGCAGCAGCAGCAGCAGCAGCAGCCAGCAGTTGCACCACTAGTGCAACTGTCTTTGATTTGGCCGTAACCATCAGAAACCAAAATTTTCCAACTGTGCATTTCTTTATTTATTTTTCATTGCCAAAGTTTTCAATTTCTGAAGTAAAAAATCTGGACATTGTTTGCTATAGAAAACAGCAGGCATAAAAAACTTATTTACACGAAAAATCATTCCTTATTGCAGCAATATGGCTTGGAAAGAGTCAATGAAGTTTACACTTAGGGTAAAAGTATTGAATTTCTGTAGATTAACATAAAAAAATTGTAACCCTAACCTTTTTTACACCTCCTCTCTCTGTGTCTCACTCTCAATCTCCCCTCTCTGTGTCTCACTCTCAATCTCACCTCTCTGTGTCTCACTCTCAATATCCCCTCTCTGTGTCTCACTCTCAATCTCCCCTCTCTGTGTCTCACTCTCAATCTCCCCTCTCTGTGTCTCACTCTCAATCTCCCCTCTCTGTGTCTCACTCTCAATCTCACCTCTCTGTGTCTCACTCTCAATCTCCCCTCTCTGTGTCACTCTCAATCTCCCCTCTCTGTGTCACTCTCAATCTCCCCTCTCTGTGTCTCACTCTCAATCTCCCCTCTCTGTGTCTCACTCTCAATCTCCCCTCTCTGTGTCTCACTCTCAATCTCCCCTCTCTGTGTCTCACTCTCAATCTCCCCTCTCTGTGTCTCACTCTCAATCTCCCCTCTCTGTGTCTCACTCTCAATCTCCCCTCTCTGTGTCTCACTCTCAATCTCCCCTCTCTGTATCTCACTCTCAATCTCACCTCTCTGTATCTCACTCTCAATCTCACCTCTCTGTGTCTCACTCTCAATCTCCCCTCTCTGTGTCTCACTCTCAATCTCCCCTCTCTGTGTCTCACTCTCAATCTCCCCTCTCTGTGTCTCACTCTCAATCTCCCCTCTCTGTGTCTCACTCTCAATCTCCCCTCTCTGTGTCTCACTCTCAATCTCCCCTCTCTGTATCTCACTCTCAATCTCACCTCTCTGTGTCTCACTCTCAATCTCCCCTCTCTGTGTCTCACTCTCAATCTCCCCTCTCTGTGTCTCACTCTCAATCTCCCCTCTCTGTGTCACTCTCAATCTCCCCTCTCTGTGTCTCACTCTCAATCTCCCCTCTCTGTGTCTCACTCTCAATCTCCCCTCTCTGTGTCTCACTCTCAATCTCCCCTCTCTGTGTCTCACTCTCAATCTCCCCTCTCTGTGTCTCACTCTCAATCTCCCCTCTCTGTGTCTCACTCTCAATCTCCCCTCTCTGTGTCTCACTCTCAATCTCCCCTCTCTGTGTCTCACTCTCAATCTCCCCTCTCTGTGTCACTCTCAATCTCCCCTCTCTGTGTCTCACTCTCAATCTCCCCTCTCTGTGTCTCACTCTCAATCTCCCCTCTCTGTGTCACTCTCAATCTCCCCTCTCTGTGTCTCACTCTCAATCTCCCCTCTCTGTGTCTCACCCTCAATCTCCTCTCTCTGTGTCTCACTCTCAATCTCACCTCTCTGTGTCTCACTCTCAATCTCCCCTCTCTGTGTCACTCTCAATCTCCCCTCTCTGTGTCACTCTCAATCTCCCCTCTCTGTGTCTTACTCTCAATCTCCCCTCTCTGTGTCTCACTCTCAACCTCCCCTCTCTGTGTCTCACTCTCAATCTCCCCTCTCTGTGTCTCACTCTCAATCTCCCCTCTCTGTGTCACTCTCAATCTCCCCTCTCTGTGTCTCACTCTCAATCTCCCCTCTCTGTGTCTCACTCTCAATCTCCCCTCTCTGTGTCTCACTCTCAATCTCCCCTCTCTGTGTCTCACTCTCAATCTCCCCTCTCTGTGTCTCACTCTCAATCTCCCCTCTCTGTGTCTCACTCTCAATCTCCCCTCTCTGTGTCTCACTCTCAATCTCCCCTCTCTGTGTCTCACTCTCAATCTCCCCTCTCTGTGTCTCACTCTCAATCTCCCCTCTCTGTGTCTCACTCTCAATCTCCCCTCTCTGTGTCACTCTCAATCTCCCCTCTCTGTGTCTCACTCTCAATCTCCCCTCTCTGTGTCTCACTCTCAATCTCCCCTCTCTGTGTCTCACTCTCAATCTCCCCTCTCTGTGTCTCACTCTCAATCTCCCCTCTCTGTGTCTCACTCTCAATCTCCCCTCTCTGTGTCTCACTCTCAATCTCCCCTCTCTGTGTCTCACTCTCAATCTCCCCTCTCTGTGTCTCACTCTCAATCTCACCTCTCTGTGTCTCACTCTCAATCTCCCCTCTCTGTGTCTCACTCTCAATCTCCCCTCTCTGTGTCTCACTCTCAATCTCCCCTCCTTCTCAATTTTCATTCCAACTTCTCCAGGGTTTCCATTTAGGCTAATTTCCTTTTTTAACTACAATAGCGTTTTATTAGACTTTCCAGAAAAAATCAATTCGCAAACTAATTTCCTAAAAACAGAACAAAAAAACAAACGGAAAAAATCACTAAATAATTCCCAGATTTAAAGCCGCTCTCTATCCGTCAAACACTCTGATTCTACTCCGTTTCTACTCGATATAAACATCTAGTAGTTTCATGAGCAGCAGACCTCGAGACTTGATGTAGGCCACAAACTCCTTGCGTTCAATGCGTTCATTTCCGTCCTGAAAAAAAGAAGAAATCTATAAACGGTTGCTACACACTTACCTCACCTCTCCTCTCCTCTCGTCTCCTCTGCTCTCCTCTCCTCTCCTCTCCTCTCCTCTCCTCTCCTCTCCTCTCCTCTCCTCTCCTCTCCTCTCATCTCCTCTCATCTCCTCTTCTATCCTCCCCTCTCCTCCGCTCCCCTCTCCCAGTCGCCTCACCAAGTCCATCTCGTTGAACACGGTGTCAATGTCGGTGTCCAACAGGCGGGTCGTGTCGTCCATCAGATAGGACCGGGCGTGCAACAAATCAATATAGAAATCGCGCAATTCCCGCCTATCGATCATTCCGCTTCTGTCTCGATCGATCACGTCGAAAATCACTGAAATTTGGCGTCATTTTTAACTTTTACTCATCATTCAAACATCGATGTACTCATAGCCTGAAAGTTCATTATAAAAATCTCTATAAAATAGAGAAATAAGTAAGAAACTCACGATGCACTTTGCACGACAACGGGAATCTGCTGAGCAGAATAAAATATCTGCAGAATTCTATCAGGTCCAATTGACCATCGCCATTTGTGTCCAACACGTGGAACAGTGTGCTCACCATAGCATCATTGTAATTGTGCATGTTCATCATTTCCAGGAAGTCTTTGAAGTCCTGCGAAAATTTACATTTCTAATCTCATGCCGACAGATTCAGTAGCTCTGTGTGCCCCCGTCTTTCTCCCCTATATGCCCCCCTCATCTGTCTCCCCTCTCTGCCCCCTCATCTGTCTCCCCTCTCTGCCCCCTCATCTGTCTCCCCTCTCTGCCCCCTTATCTGTCTCCCCTCTCTGCCCCCCTCATCTGTCTCCCCTCTCTGCCCCCTCATCTATCTCCCTTCTCTGCCCCCTCATCTGTCTCCCCTCTTTGCCCCCTCATCTGTCTCTCCTCTCTGCCCGCCTCATCTGTCTCCCCTCTCTGCCCCCTCATCTGTCTCCCCTCTCTGCCCGCCTCATCTGTCTCCCCTCTCTGCCCGCCTCATCTGTCTCCCCTCTCTGCCCCCCTCATCTGTCTCTCCTCTCTGCCCCCTCATCTGTCTCCCTTCTCTGCCCCCCTCATCTGTCTCCCTTCTCTGCCCCTCATCTGTTTCCCCTCTCTGCCCGCCTCATCTGTCTCCCCTCTCTGCCCCCTCATCTGTCTCCCCTCTCTGCCCCCCTCATCTATCTCCCTTCTCTGCCCCCTCATCTGTCTCCCCTCTTTGCCCCCTCATCTGTCTCTCCTCTCTGCCCGCCTCATCTGTCTCCCCTCTCTGCCCCCTCATCTGTCTCCCCTCTCTGCCCGCCTCATCTGTCTCCCCTCTCTGCCCGCCTCATCTGTCTCCCCTCTCTGCCCCCCTCATCTGTCTCTCCTCTCTGCCCCCTCATCTGTCTCCCTTCTCTGCCCCCCTCATCTGTTTCCCTTCTCTGCCCCCTCATCTGTTTCCCCTCTCTGCCCGCCTCATCTGTCTCCCCTCTCTGCCCCCCTCATCTGTCTCTCCTCTCTGCCCCCTCATCTGTCTCCCTTCTCTGCCCCCCTCATCTGTCTCCCTTCTCTGCCCCCTCATCTTTCTCCTCTCTCTGTCCCCTTTATCTGTTTCCCCTCTCTGCCCCCCTCATCTGTCTCCCCTCTCTGCCCCCTCATCTGTCTCCCCTCTCTGCCCCCCTCATCTGTCTCTCCTCTCTGCCCCCTCATCTGTCTCCCCTCTCTGCCCGCCTCATCTGTCTCCCCTCTCTGCCCCCCTCATCTGTCTCTCCTCTCTGCCCCCTCATCTGTCTCCCCTCTCTGCCCCCTCATCTTTCTCCTCTCTCTGTCCCCTTTATCTGTTTCCCCTCTCTGCCCCCTCATCTGTCTCCCCTCTCTGCCCCCTCATCTGTCTCCCCTCTCTGCCCGCCTCATCTGTCTCCCCACTCTGCCCCCCTCATCTGTCTCTTCTCTCTGCCCCCTCATCTGTCTCCCTTCTCTGCCCCCTCATCTTTCTCCTTATCTGTCCCCTTTATCTGTTTCCCCTCTCTGCCCCCTCATCTGTCTCCCCTCTCTGCCCCCCTCATCTGTCTCTCCTCTCTGCCCCCTCATCTGTCTCCCCTCTCTGCCCCCTCATCTCTCTCTCCTCTCTGCCCCCTCATCTGTCTCCCCTCTCTGCACCCTCATCTTTCTCCTCTCTCTGTCCCCTTTATCTGTTTCCCCTCTCTGCCCCCTCATCTGTCTCCCCTCTCTGCCCCCTCATCTGTCTCCCCTCTCTGCCCGCCTCATCTGTCTCCCCTCTCTGCCCCCCTCATCTGTCTCTCCTCTCTGCCCCCTCATCTGTCTCCCTTCTCTGCCCCCTCATCTATCTCCTTATCTGTCCCCTTTATCTGTCTCCCCTCTCTGCCCCCTCATCTGTCTCCCCTCTCTGCCCCCCTCATCTGTCTCCCCTCTCTGCCCCCCTCATCTGTCTCCCCTCTCTGCCCCCCTCATCTGTCTCTCCTCTCTGCCCCCCTCATCTGTCTCCCCTCTCTGCCCCCTCATCTGTCTCCCCTCTCTGCCCCCCTCATCTGTCTCTCCTCTCTGCCCCCTCATCTGTCTCCCCTCTCTGCCCCCTCATCTTTCTCCTCTCTCTGTCCCCTTTATCTGTTTCCCCTCTCTGCCCCCTCATCTGTCTCCCCTCTCTGCCCCCTCATCTGTCTCCCCTCTCTGCCCCCTCATCTGTCTCCCCTCTCTGCCCGCCTCATCTGTCTCTCCTCTCTGCCCCCTCATCTGTCTCCCCTCTCTGCCCCCTCATCTTTCTCCTCTCTCTGTCCCCTTTATCTGTCTCCCCTCTCTGTCCCCTCATCTGTCTCTCCTTATCTGTCTCCCGATCTCTACCCTTATATATTTTTAACTCCAAGTGCAGTTCCTGATTCTTCATCCGAAGCTACGCAGGCAATATTTTCGGTGCCTCTCACCTGTTTTCCAATGGTTTTATTTCTTCCGCGACAGAATTTCTTGAATGTCTTCCTTGCAATGCCACAGTCGGTTGTGGTCACTGAAGATTTTTTTGTTTTTTTTAATGAAAACCTGAACACACTACTGACTATTTCAATTATAAGTAGATCATCAAGCTAGAATGTTTTTATTCCATGGCGCATTGAGGTCGATTATCTTCAGATCCAGCCTTGTACTTCCTTGCTTAGCAGGGTCGATTAACCCACGGCTAACAAGGTCGATTATCCTAAGATTATCATAATCGATTATACTACGATTTTAAAAGTAGATTATCCTAAGATTATAAAAGTGGATTATCCTGAGATTATCAAAGTAGATTATCCTAAGATTATCAAAGTGGATTATCCTAAGATCATCAAATTACATTATCCTATGACTATTAAAGTACATTATCCTATGATTATCAAAGTACATTATCCTATGATTATCAAAGTACATTATCCTATGATTATCAAAGTACATTATCCTACGATGTATTCTGATTATCAATGTCGATTATCTTACGATAATCTAGAAAGTGCACAAATTCTTTGCTTTGCTGGTCAACATGCAGATTGACTATTATACCAGACGAAGTCCTAATGGCCCAGTTATAGACTAGTACACACACTGCACTGTACAACCATGCAGTATTATCCCACGACACACTCTTCCCTAGCTTCACTCCAAAGCAATGCACTGTTATTTTGGGGTGCAAATGCATATTTTCACTTACAGTTTAGCTCATCTAAAAGCTGGTTCAGCTGACACAAATCCTGTTTGGACAGCTTGCCTCCCATGATTGTTTGATGTATTGGAAAATTAAAGTGCTATATTGTGTTTAAAAGTAAAGGATTAAAATTACTTTTCGACTTAAGCTCGCAAGCCGCTGCACAGTATGGCCGAACTTAATATATGATGCCGCAGCGAGCATTGTGCGCGCACTAAACTAAAGTACTTTTTCGGATGTTTCCGTTCGTTCCACCGCCCAACCCCCACCCCCAACTGCTGCTGCGATGGACAGAATGATAAGCAAGAAAAGAAAATGAAGTCTTTCATTTGTGTGCGCTTGTGGATGTGCACCACATGGCTGTGCCATTGTGAGGTGCTCGTTAAACATTGTAATGAGCATGAGTGAGAGTTATATAGTATAGACGGAGAGATGAGTAGCTATGAGCAGTGAGAGGGAGATGGGATACGGAGAGATGAGTAGCTATGAGCAGTGAGAGGGAGATGGGAGACGGAGAGATGAGTAGCTATGAGCAGTGAGAGGGAGATGGGAGACGGAGAGATGAGTAGCTATGAGTAGTGAGAGGGAGATGGGATACGGAGAGATGAGTAGCTATGAGCAGTGAGAGGGAGATGGGATACGGAGAGATGAGTAGCTATGAGCAGTGAGAGGGAGATGAGAGACGGAGAGATGAGTAGCTATGAGCAGTGAGAGGGAGATGGGAGACGGAGAGATGAGTAGCTATGAGCAGTGAGAGGGAGATGGGATACGGAGAGATGAGTAGCTATGAGCAGTGAGAGGGAGATGGGAGACGGAGAGATGAGTAGCTATGAGCAGTGAGAGGGAGATGGGATACGGAGAGATGAGTAGCTATGAGCAGTGAGAGGGAGATGGGAGACGGAGAGATGAGTAGCTATGAGCAGTGAGAGGGAGATGAGAGGCGGAGAGATGAGTAGCTATGAGCAGTGAGAGGGAGATGAGACGCGGAGAGATGAGTAGCTATGAGCAGTGAGAGGGAGATGGGATACGGAGAGATGAGTAGCTATGAGCAGTGAGAGGGAGATGGGAGACGGAGAGATGAGTAGCTATGAACAGTGAGAGGGAGATGAGAGGCGGAGAGATGAGTAGCTATGAGCAGTGAGAGGGAGATGAGACGCGGAGAGATGAGTAGCTATGAGCAGTGAGAGGGAGATGGGATACGGAGAGATGAGTAGCTATGAGCAGTGAGAGGGAGATGGGATACGGAGAGATGAGTAGCTATGAGCAGTGAGAGGGAGATGGGAGGCGGAGAGATGAGTAGCTATGAGCAGTGAGAGGGAGATGGGAGACGGAGAGATGAGTAGCTATGAGCAGTGAGAGAGAGATGGGATACGGAGAGATGAGTAGCTATGAACAGTGAGAGGGAGATGAGAGACGGAGAGATGAGTAGCTATGAGCAGTGAGAGGGAGATGGGAGACGGAGAGATGAGTAGCTATGAGCAGTGAGAGGGAGATGGGAGACGGAGAGATGAGTAGCTATGAGCAGTGAGAGGGAGATGGGATACGGAGAGATGAGTAGCTATGAGCAGTGAGAGGGAGATGGGATACGGAGAGATGAGTAGCTATGAGCAGTGAGAGAGAGATGGGAGACGGAGAGATGAGTAGCTATGAGCAGTGAGAGAGAGATGGGATACGGAGAGATGAGTAGCTATGAACAGTGAGAGGGAGATGAGAGACGGAGAGATGAGTAGCTATGAGCAGTGAGAGGGAGATGGGAGACGGAGAGATGAGTAGCTATGAGTAGTGAGAGGGAGATGGGAGACGGAGAGATGAGTAGCTATGAGCAGTGAGAGGGAGATGGGAGACGGAGAGATGAGTAGCTATGAGCAGTGAGAGGGAGATGAGACGCGGAGAGATGAGTAGCTATGAGCAGTGAGAGGGAGATGGGATACGGAGAGATGAGTAGCTATGAGCAGTGAGAGGGAGATGGGATACGGAGAGATGAGTAGCTATGAGCAGTGAGAGGGAGATGGGAGACCGAGAGATGAGTAGCTATGAGCAGTGAGAGGGAGATGGGAGACCGAGAGTTGAGTAGTGAGAGGGAGATGGGATACGGAGAGATGAGTAGCTATGAGCAGTGAGAGAGAGATGGGAGACGGAGAGATGAGTAGCTATGAGCAGTGAGAGAGAGATGGGATACGGAGAGATGAGTAGCTATGAACAGTGAGAGGGAGATGGGATACGGAGAGATGAGTAGCTATGAGCAGTGAGAGGGAGATGGGAGACGGAGAGATGAGTAGCTATGAGCAGTGAGAGGGAGATGGGAGACGGAGAGATGAGTAGCTATGAGTAGTGAGAGGGAGATGGGAGACGGAGAGATGAGTAGCTATGAGCAGTGAGAGGGAGATGGGAGACGGAGAGATGAGTAGCTATGAGCAGTGAGAGGGAGATGAGACGCGGAGAGATGAGTAGCTATGAGCAGTGAGAGGGAGATGGGATACGGAGAGATGAGTAGCTATGAGCAGTGAGAGGGAGATGGGATACGGAGAGATGAGTAGCTATGAGCAGTGAGAGGGAGATGGGATACGGAGAGATGAGTAGCTATGAGCAGTGAGAGGGAGATGGGAGACGGAGAGATGAGTAGCTATGAGCAGTGAGAGGGAGATGGGAGGCGGAGAGATGAGTAGCTATGAGCAGTGAGAGGGAGATGAGAGGCGGAGAGATGAGTAGCTATGAGCAGTGAGAGGGAGATGAGAGACGGAGAGATGAGTAGCTATGAGCAGTGAGAGGGAGATGGGAGACGGAGAGATGAGTAGCTATGAGCAGTGAGAGGGAGATGGGAGACGGAGAGATGAGTAGCTATGAGCAGTGAGAGGGAGATGGGAGACGGAGAGATGAGTAGCTATGAGCAGTGAGAGGGAGATGGGAGACGGAGAGATGAGTAGCTATGAGCAGTGAGAGGGAGATGGGAGGCGGAGAGATGAGTAGCTATGAGCAGTGAGAGAGAGATGGGAGACGGAGAGATGAGTAGCTATGAGCAGTGAGAGGGAGATGAGAGACGGAGAGATGAGTAGCTATGAGCAGTGAGAGGGAGATGGGATACGGAGAGATGAGTAGCTATGAGCAGTGAGAGGGAGATGGGATACGGAGAGATGAGTAGCTATGAGCAGTGAGAGGGAGATGGGATACGGAGAGATGAGTAGCTATGAGCAGTGAGAGGGAGATGGGAGACGGAGAGATGAGTAGCTATGAGCAGTGAGAGGGAGATGGGAGGCGGAGAGATGAGTAGCTATGAGCAGTGAGAGGGAGATGAGAGGCGGAGAGATGAGTAGCTATGAGCAGTGAGAGGGAGATGAGAGACGGAGAGATGAGTAGCTATGAGCAGTGAGAGGGAGATGGGAGACGGAGAGATGAGTAGCTATGAGCAGTGAGAGGGAGATGGGAGACGGAGAGATGAGTAGCTATGAGCAGTGAGAGGGAGATGGGAGACGGAGAGATGAGTAGCTATGAGCAGTGAGAGGGAGATGGGAGACGGAGAGATGAGTAGCTATGAGCAGTGAGAGGGAGATGGGAGGCGGAGAGATGAGTAGCTATGAGCAGTGAGAGAGAGATGGGAGACGGAGAGATGAGTAGCTATGAGCAGTGAGAGGGAGATGAGAGACGGAGAGATGAGTAGCTATGAGCAGTGAGAGGGAGATGGGATACGGAGAGATGAGTAGCTATGAGCAGTGAGAGGGAGATGGGATACGGAGAGATGAGTAGCTATGAGCAGTGAGAGGGAGATGGGATACGGAGAGATGAGTAGCTATGAGCAGTGAGAGGGAGATGAGAGACCGAGAGATGAGTAGCTATGAGCAGTGAGAGAGAGATGGGAGACCGAGAGTTGAGTAGTGAGAGGGAGATGGGATACGGAGAGATGAGTAGCTATGAGCAGTGAGAGGGAGATGGGATACGGAGAGATGAGTAGCTATGAGCAGTGAGAGGGAGATGGGAGACGGAGAGATGAGTAGCTATGAGCAGTGAGAGAGAGATGGGATACGGAGAGATGAGTAGCTATGAACAGTGAGAGGGAGATGAGAGACGGAGAGATGAGTAGCTATGAACAGTGAGAGGGAGATGAGAGACGGAGAGATGAGTAGCTATGAGCAGTGAGAGAGAGATGGGATACGGAGAGATGAGTAGCTATGAGCAGTGAGAGGGAGATGGGAGACGGAGAGATGAGTAGCTATGAGCAGTGAGAGGGAGATGGGATACGGAGAGATGAGTAGCTATGAGCAGTGAGAGGGAGATGGGATACGGAGAGATGAGTAGCTATGAGCAGTGAGAGAGAGATGGGAGACGGAGAGATGAGTAGCTATGAGCAGTGAGAGAGAGATGGGAGACGGAGAGATGAGTAGCTATGAGCAGTGAGAGAGAGATGGGATACGGAGAGATGAGTAGCTATGAGCAGTGAGAGAGAGATGGGAGACGGAGAGATGAGTAGCTATGAGCAGTGAGAGAGAGATGGGATACGGAGAGATGAGTAGCTATGAGCAGTGAGAGAGAGATGGGAGACGGAGAGATGAGTAGCTATGAGCAGTGAGAGAGAGATGGGAGACGGAGAGATGAGTAGCTATGAGCAGTGAGAGAGAGATGGGATACGGAGAGATGAGTAGCTATGAGCAGTGAGAGAGAGATGGGAGACGGAGAGATGAGTAGCTATGAGCAGTGAGAGAGAGATGGGAGACGGAGAGATGAGTAGCTATGAGCAGTGAGAGAGAGATGGGATACGGAGAGATGAGTAGCTATGAGCAGTGAGAGAGAGATGGGAGACGGAGAGATGTGCAGCTATTAGTTCCTGCGAACCAAGTAACAAATGATATAATCGAGTTTATAGAAGCAGGCCTTAAGCTTCGCTCTCTGTTGGTATTTTTCCCCGTGGCTTGTTCGACTTATTAGGTTGCAGCTCTCTGAGCTGGTTATCTTGCACTGTACTCACGCCATACCATCGTCATAATAAGAAAAAAATTGACCACGTAGGAACGCTTAAGTTTGAGCAGTACAAATAAGCACCACGGAAATGTTTACAGACAGACATTTTTTCATGTTTCTGCATCACATGCAACGACAATGTTATACCCAAACATGTAATGTTCGTGTAGACAGGAATTTTATTGCATGGCTTAACTGCTACTAAATGTGTTCTGGAGTATTTGAGGACCACAAAATCTAAAGGGGTCCTATTTTGACTGAACAAATGGACAGTTTAACAAGTCTGTTTTTCGGTCCTGTGTTACATGAGCCGAGCTGAGGAATAACAACAACAACAACAAAGAACTGCTCCCGCCAGCCACGCAGTGGCCAGAGAGGGGGAGAGCAGTCAGAGAGCGCGTTTCTGGGCCAACGATCTCAAAAAGTCACCCGCTAGCTTGGTCCGGGGCGCCAGCATCACTCAGAAGCCGTTCAGGAAATCTCGCCGTTCGCCCTTGGCCTCGCCTGCGCGGTCCCTGCAGCTTGAGCAGCAGCACGTCGTGTAGTGGCTCAGGGCAGCGGGCCTCCGACCGGATGACGTGGCCAGCCAGTCGAAGTCGCCGCCCGCGCAGCAGGTCAGAAGGCCGCGTCAGGCGCGCCCTAGCGTAGAGCGCGGCAGTGGTCTCACTGCCTGGGCCGCTGCGCACCCCGAACGCCGCACGCAGCATGACCGCATGCGCAGCGTCCAGCTGCCTCTCCAAAGCGTCCGTCAGGGTCCAGGTCTCGGCGTTATACAGCAAGACAGTCTCAACGACTGCCTGAAACAGCTGAGCCTTGAGCCCGTCGTCCAGGGCCTCAGATTGGAGTATGGGGCGCACTGAGCGGAGCGCGGCCCAGGCCAGTCCTCGTCGCCTCACCAGGTCGTCGGCAACGTCTGGCACGAGGCCGCCCGAGGTACAAGAACTGCTGGCAGCGGGTAAGCCTGATTGCTTCTCCAGCAGCGTCTCGATAGTTGATAGGAACTGGTCCAGCACGGGCTGTAACCGAGCTAGCAGCAACAGCTTTGCGGCGCAGGACATGAGCGAAATCCCCCTGTGCTCCTCCTTCCGTGTCGTGCCTGGCTTCTTCGGAATCGCAACGATGTGCGCGGTTGTCCACTCACGCGGGGCGCGGCACCTCCAGAGAGCACGCCGTTCATCACGCGGGCCACCTCAGTGGCGACCCTCGTGACTCGCAGTGCCTCCATAGGTACCTCGTCTGGTCCAGGGGCGCGGCCTCCCGGCGCCCGTCGAGCAAACTGCTCGGGCAGTTTGCTCATGTGACAGCTTGAGTGCCGTAAAGACGGTCTCTTACTGCGAAGACTCAAGTTGAGGAATAATAACCTGTTCATTCCTTATCCACATTCCTTCTCCACATTAAAGCCTGAGTTTGAATGACAAAACCCGAGATTGAATGGCACAGAGCGATAGTCTATGGACCAAACGGCGCCAACTGGCTGGATTAATTCTATGGCTGTATGAATGACAAAAACCAAGGACCACTAGAAGAAGACAGGGCCACTAGAGACACACCACTAGAGACAGGGCCATATGCCCTAGTCTTCTTCTAGTGGTCCTTGGACAAAACACTGAGATTGAATGGCAAAAGCTATACTACTTTCTTCTTTGGCTTAGTTAAATTGAATAAGAAATAACACATTCTATGGGCCTAGTCGCGATAAATTTTCTAGATGAATAATGCACTATAACAAGGCAAAATGAAAAAAATAAATTGGAACTAAGTTGCGCATAGTTTGCGACTAAAAAGTAGTAAAATAATAAGAAATATGTATAGTTATTTGTATTTGCTTAATTATAACACGAGTTTTTTATAAAGATGCTTTAAATTTAATTTAAGCCCAATCGATCGCGGACTGCCATTTTAAAATTATGACCCGGTTTTCAGTGTCCTGTTCAGTTCCGAACGACCCTTTTTATATGCGAACTAAAAGAAACGAAATGATGTAATGTATGGGCACTCCATAGGCCCTAGTCATGGCATGTACACTGCAATAGGGTATTGTATGATTATAAGGACAGATTTTAGTGTACAATTGCCAAAGAGCCGCAGCCTTGTCCAAAACCTATTCCACTTAACACTTGCCATAGTCTGGATCACACTAAGTGTCTGCTGTAAAAAATCTGTGAGGCTACAGCGCACCCTATAAGTATTTTTTTAACACTTGAAAGAGAAAAGGGGAACAAAATTGGATAATTGTGCAGTGAAACAAAGTCCATTGTCTCTTGTCAAGAACCTTTTTTACTTGTTATTAATTGTCATTAGTGCTACACATGCATTGTACCAACCCTAAGCACTAAAGATGCACATCAATAATTTAATGTGATGCAATTGCACTGCACACCAACCATGTATGCCAAATTCGGCATACAAATATTACAAGATAAATCATAAATGCACACCCAATTTTTTGGGCATATACTTTTACTATATGATCTGGACTATTGTACAGTTGCTAATTTCTTAAAATAGCTGAATATGGTAATGATGCTAAGTCACCATTGAATTGAAATTGTGTAAGATTTTTATACTTTCATATTAAGATAAATTATTTTCTTTTCTCTAGTTTTTAAACAATATTCAGTTTGTAACACAAAAATGAATATAGTGTTAGGCCCCTAACTTAACTTCTTCTTTTAATATTATTAAGTTAAAATTGTTTGTTTTTGTTTTCAATTTTTTGTGTTGTTTGTTTTATTAGCTAATTAAAGAAGAATATATATTTTTGGTTAGTACAATGAGTAAGCTCAAGAGTAATAGTGTTTGTGTTATGTTATTTCCTTCCATAGCAACCAAATGAAGGCTATGAGAAAAAACTAGAACTTTAATAATGGAAACTAATGTCACCTATAGTTATTGTAGGAATTACTTACCATATTATGTGGGATTCAATGCCTATGGATATTAATTAGATAGGCCTATGATTAATTAAATGTATGCTTAAAATAGCTAACTTTGTTTGACTTAAATAACCAACACCAGCATTAGGCCTAAAATTATTTCTTGAATATCAACTGAATGTCACAATTTTATGTATACTGTTTTATATAGTCAATATATTTTCTAATCTCTGTGGTTAATTTCATACTATACATTTCTATTCATAAAGGGTTTGTCATCCAGGTTCAAAATCTTTGTTGGCATTAGCTTATCCTAAATCCATATTCTAAATTCGAATCCCAAATAGCATTTCATGATTTTTTATCCTAATTCGAATAGATTCCAATACTTGTTAAAATTATTACTATTTTCTTTGTAATTAGCAATATTTTCATTACTGTTTGTAGATACAACACTTAATAGTCAAACAAAAATTTCTCCAGACACTTATATTGATACTTTTTCTTTTGTATAGTTAGGTATGAAAAGTTTATATTAAGTGATTAAAAAACAATTTTTCATAGTTTTTTGTTCATGAAGGCAGTATAAAATAATATTACTAAAGTAAATGCATTCACAACCTCATTATTGACATTGATGATACATTGATTGGATTATTAGATAAGACTTAATATTTTTTATCTATGAACTAAGATGCTTTATAAAATCATAATTTCTAGGCAGTCTTCGATCCCAATCTTGAAACTCCCATGGAGGAGGAGGAGGCTGCAGCAGATAAGGCAACAGAGGTGGAGGTCGCCACATCACTAGGCGGTTTCACCCTGGTGCCGGACAAGACGCGCAAGCTGCGCCGTCTCGGCCCAAGTTCCGGCTCAACCTATCGGCCAGAATGGATGCGTCGGCCAGTTGCCATTGACAACAGTCTAGACAACAGCGGTTCTTTGCTGCCAGTTGATTCGCTTACCTGTCTGCGTCCGGCGTTGCGCGCCGCTCTCCGGTCAACCGGTTTCGAGCACCTGTTCCCAGTGCAGGCAACCTCTGTGCCGTTGATGCTGGCGTCGCATCGTTTCAGCTGGTCCCGACCTCGCGACTTCGCCGTCTGCGCTGCCACTGGAAGCGGCAAAACTTTGGCCTATGTGTTGCCAGCTCTGCACCTGCTATTGTCCTGTCGCACCGTTGCATTGCGATGCATCATTGTACTGCCCGTTAGAGATCTGGCTATGCAGGTTAGTCAAATGCTTTTTGGACCTTTCTTAAACCACTTCTGCAATTAACTAATCATGAACTATTAAAACACCCTTCTTATCTATTTTTCTTCTTCCTTATTTTCTCTGTCAACTCTGATTTATTATCACCCGTCCCAACCTCATCCCCGACCCTTCCTCACTTCCGCTCCCTTCCTCACTTCCGCTCCCTTCCTCACTTCCGCTCCCTTCCTCATCTCCGCTCCCTTTTCACTTCCGCTCCCTTCCTCACATCCGCTCCCTTCCTCACTTCCGCTCCCTTTTCACTTCCGCTCCCTTCCTCACCTCAGCTCCCTTCCTAAACTCCGCTCCCTTCCTAAACTCCGCTCCCTTCCTAAACTCCGCTCCCTTCATCACATCCACTACCTTCCTCACTTCCGCTCCCTCCCTCATCTCCGCTCCCTCCCTCATCTCCGCTCCCTTCCTCACTTCCGCTCCCTTCCTCATCTCCGCTCCCTTTTCACTTCCGCTCCCTTCCTCACCTCAGCTCCCTTCCTCACCTCAGCTCCCTTCCTAAACTCCGCTCTCTTCCTAAACTCCGCTCCCTTCCTCACCTCCTCTCCCTTCCTCACTTCCGCTCCCTTCCTCACTTCCGCTCCCTTTTCACTTCCGCTCCCTTCCTCACCTCAGCTCCCTTCCTAAACTCCGCTCTCTTCCTAAACTCCGCTCCCTTCCTCACTTCCGCTCCCTTCCTCACTTCCGCTCCCTTCCTCATCTCCGCTCCCTTCCTCATCTTCGCTCCCTTCCTCATCTCCGCTCCCTTACTCATCTCTGATCCCTTCCTCACCTCAGCTCCCTTCCTCACCTCCTCTACCTTCCTCATCTCCGCTCCCGTCCAGGTGCACCAGGTGTGCACTCGTCTTCTCGACGCTCTGCCAGAATTCGAATCCGATAGCAGCGAACAGATCCCAGTGTCGGGAGACCAGGAACAAAACCCGCAAAATGAGAAAATCAGTAGACGCCCGCGAAAAATCCGTTGTCAACTGTTGGTTGGCGAGCGCAGCCTAGAGAAGGAGCGAGACCAACTGGTTCGCCGCCTGCCAGACGGTAGCTATCAATCAGGCGCCGACCTGGTCGTGTGCACTCCGGGCCGACTGGCCGATCATCTGCTTAACTGTCCCGGTCTGAGTCTAGCGAAACTGCGACTGCTCATCATTGACGAGGCTGACAGGGTGATGGCCGAACAGAAACAAGACTGGTTCGGCTTGCTTGAGAGGCTGCTGGACAGGTATTTCTGCTTTTTTGTCACCTTATTTCTCCCATAGCCCGTGTTTCGTACAAAAATGATTTGTAGCTTAGTGGTTAGAGCGTCCAACCCATGAATTGAAGGTAGAGGGTTCGATTCCCGACTCCACTGGAACAAGTTGTGTCATTCAGCAAGACACTTATATCCGCATTATTTCAGTTCATCCAATTGTTAAATGGGTTCCAGCATTAGCTGGGGTAATTGACGGTAGGTGTGGCGTCCCACCAATCCATGGACTGAACAGCCGTACGCAGCCTTCAGATGCGCCGCGCAATAGCTGCGTGCTGTCGGCTGCACATCTGGCCCGATTGGGGCAGGTGTAATCAATTATTACATTCTTACTATTTCTCACATAACCTGTGTTTCTCCCTATTTCTCCCATAACCTGTGTTTCTCCCTATTTATCCCATAACCTTTGCTTCTCCCTATTTCTCTCATAGCCTTTGTTTCTTCCTTTTTCTTCCCTAGCCTGTGTTTCTCCCTATTTCTCCCATAACCTTTGCTTCTCCCTATTTCTCCCATAGCCGGTGCTTCTCCCTATTTACCTAAATACCAGATTTTCTCCCCAATAAATTGGAGAATTCTCCCCTCTCTTCTGAATCACTAAATATGCTCTACTGATTAGCAAGTGATCAGTATCAGTTTTCCCCATCCATTCCGTTCCCTCCCGCAGGCCCAACCCCCATCCCAGCATCTATTCTTGGCTGCACACTGAGCCGCCGCATCTGCAAAAACTGTTGCTAAGCGCCACCCTGACGCACAATCCGGAACTTTTGCAACGCTTCCGGCTGCACAATCCGCTACTATTGACTGTCAGCGCCGAGTCAGACAAAGAGCTGGAAGTGTCCGCCGCGCCCGGCCACCTTCGCGAATACTTTGTCCAGTTGAAACCGTCTCAGAAGCCGCTATTCATTATCCA
This sequence comes from Macrostomum hystrix, assembly GCA_950097015.1. Lineage (NCBI taxonomy): Eukaryota > Metazoa > Platyhelminthes > Macrostomidae > Macrostomum > Macrostomum hystrix. Next base: position 2,119,106 of record CATNEN010000008.1, read on the forward strand.
CCTCGTGCTAGGCTTGGGCCGCAGTCGGGTGCTGTGCTTCACTAATTCTAGGGAGTCCGCGCATCGACTGGCGGCTCTGGTGCGACATTTTGGAGATCCCAGAGTCACCTGCGAGGCTGTGTCGGCTAGGCTGCCAGTGAGTGCTCGGCTTTTTAGAATACTTAATTTGTTGGTGACTATTTTCTGGTAAACAGCGGGAGTAACTATGACTTCATTTGTGTAGATAGTGCCTCGTCATCTTATTAGTAATGTAAACTAGTGTGCATGTTTTTTACGGATAGGTCGGAAGTTCGAATCTTCAGCAATGAGCTGGGAATATCTGAGATAGTTGGGTATGTGGAGCGCCCCCTCCCAGTCCATGGACTGTACAGCTGTACAAAGTCTATGTACGCCGCTGATAAGGAACAAAAAAATTAACAGTTCTTTGCGCCCACCCCTCGCCCCCAGGTACCAAAACGCGCCCGCATTCTCCGCCGCTTCTCAACTGGCCAGCTCACAGTCTTAATCTGCTCGGACAGTATGGCTAGAGGCATGGATCTGCCAAATGTTGACGCCGTTGTCTGTTATGAGAAGCCGGCATCTCTAAGAACCTACGTGCATAGGGCAGGCCGCACAGCTCGAGCTGGTAAGCCTGGCGCAGCCTATTCCCTTCTGGAGCGTCGGGAAGTTCTGCATTTTAGGCGCATGCTGAGCTCGGGCGGCAGGCAGGCTAAAGAGATTCGCATGCACTGCAGCAAGACTAAACGATACCAGGTCAGGTACCAGACTGCCTTGAACCGGCTGCACGACGAGGAGTCCGCCGTTGCCAACACCGATGATGCCGCTGACAGCCAGGCAAAGGAAGGCGTCAAAGTTGAGGATAAAACTGACAGCAAGAAAAAGAAGAAAGGTGTAAAGAAAAGAAAATTATCAACTGACAATTAAAGTCTGTGCATTTTTTTACTTCATTGAAGCCATGATTAAGAAACTCTGATTAAAAGAGGTCACGACGTAGTACGAGTTGGTCATTGTTAGGACACCATCATTGAGAGGTCATTCTCTTGTGGGTCATTGTTGCGAAATCATGATTTAGAACTCATTTTTGAGACACTATGATGTTAAGGTCATTTTGTAATAGGTCATTGTTGAGATCCCATTAATTAGAGGTCATTATATAGTTGGTCCTTGTTGTGACATGATGAAAAGGCTATTTTATTGTGACGCCAATATAAAATAGTCAATTGGTTGTGACATTATCAATTGGTCATGCTTGAGACATTCTGATTAATTGGTCATTATTTAGTTGGTCGTTATTCAGCTTCCAATAACTTCCATAGAAATTAGTGGAAATGCTAGTCTTTGTTTTCCATCCTTAAGTCAATGAAGTTTTGTTGTATGCTGTTAGTATAACATTGTCATGATCTTTTTGCTGTATTTGGTTCCACGAAGTGCTACTGTTTATGAATAATTAAATAAATATAGCATTGCATTTGCCTATCGCTGTTTGCGAGGTGCAGTTAGAAAAATTCTGTTGGTGATTGGTCTCAACCAAATCCTAAAGTCCCAACCAGCCCCAGAAATCCCAAAAAAGTCCTAGCTAAACTGTAAGAATCCCCAAACGTCCAAAACCAAGACCTTAGATTAAAAAAATTTACTACTAAAAGACTAAAAGTACACTTTAATCGTTTATTGGCTTTTCTAGCGAATCATCGAATATAGCAAGCATGTCTGCCGACGAAGCAATGGAAGAAGAGATCGGTAAAGATTCGACTGAACCGAATAATAATAAGTCGTCATCAATTGGAAAGTCGCTCAAACCTGGCATTGTCTACCTGAGCTCAGTGCCGAACGGCATGACAGTTAAACTGGTTCGAGAACACTTGTCACCATACGGCAAATTGGGAAGAGTTTTCCTTCAGGTTTGTGTTTCCATTTCTGTTTGTCTACTTCATTGCTAGTAAAATCGCTCTTATACACATATTGCGCTTCTAGTCGAGAACTCTTTCGATTGGTTGAGAGAATCCTGTCTTCTAATTGGTTAAGAGAATACTGGTCCCATTGGTTGAGAGAGTACTGGCTTCCTATTGGTTGAGAAAATACTGGCTTCATATTGGTTTCTAGAATGCCGTATTTTAATTGGTTCAAAGAATACTGTGCTTTAATTGGTTGAGAGAAATCAGCTGTCTTCTGATTGGTTGATTGAATACTGTACTTATCTGCAGACACTATCCCGTACCCCAATTAGGTTGACGAGACAACAGCCCGCAAGCGTTGGCGCCTCTACAGCGAGGGCTGGGTTGAATTTGTTCGCCGCTCCGATGCCAAACGCTGCGTAGCGGCTCTGAATGCCACGGAGGTGGCGGACAAGAAGAAGCCCTGGGCTGGGCAGCTGTGGAACTTGCGCTATCTGCCGGGCTTTGCCTGGACTGACATCACCTATCGTGAGGCCAATGAGAAGGCGGTTCGCAACAAGCGATTAGCCATGGAACTGCAGCAGGCTCGCCGGATTGGCAAATTGTACAAGGAGTCACTGGAGCAGGCTAAATCTCAGGAGAAAGCTAAGAAATCCAAGGGAGATGCTTTTCAGCCTTTGCCAGCTTTGAAACGCGTTGAACAGCGTCGTAGGCGTCAACGAGTTGGTCGTCAGGGCGGCGGATCGGATCCTGAACTGCAGGCGGTTAATAATCCGACATTCCTGGCCCAACTGCTGGGTGGCGGCGCGAAATCTTCATAATTATTGATTCCACTTGCATTCTTATATTATTGGTCAGATAGTTAAACGTTTTCCTATTGGTTGGGATTGGCTACAAAGTTACTCGCCCTCCCATTGGCTAAGCATCATAACTTATCTTATTGGCTAGAAAGTTAAGCTTTCGTTTAAGCAGAACAGTTTATCGGCTTAAAATATGGCTAAGCTAACTTTTCTATTTGCAGTTAAGAGCCTAAAGACTAACGTTAGATTGGTTTGTTGTACAGTTTTGCCTTAATTAAAATAATTGGTTCAATCGTTTACGGCGTATCTTGTCGCATTTACTCCATATTGATGTAATTTTTTGGAAATCCTAAAATCCTAATCCTACTGTAAAATAAAAAATACAATGCTAAAAGCATGCTCTGATCATTTGCATTTCAAACTTTATCGGACTGCTTTTCAATTTCTTTTACTTTTTGTTGTTCTAGAATAAACCATCTTTTTTTCTTTTCTATTTCAACACCAATCATTCCGGTCAAGCTACCTGTCACACTCATCTAGCTACCTGTCATTCTCATCTAGCTACCTGTCACACTCATCTAGCTACCTGTCACACTCATCTAGCTACCTGTCATTCTCATCTAGCTACCTGTCACACTCATCTAGCTACCTGTCACTCTCATCTAGCTACCTGTCACACTCATCTAGCTACCTGTCACACTCATCTAGCTACCTGTCATTCTCATCTAGCTACCTGTCACACTCATCTAGCTACCTGTCACTCTCATCTAGCTACCTGTCACACTCATCTAGCTACCTGTCACACTCATCTAGCTACCTGTCATTCTCATCTAGCTACCTGTCACACTCATCTAGCTACCTGTCACTCTCATCTAGCTACCTGTCACACTCATCTAGCTACCTGTCACACTCATCTAGCTACCTGTCATTCTCATCTAGCTACCTGTCACACTCATCTAGCCACCTGTCATTCTCATCTAGCTACCTGTCATTCTCATCTAGCTACCTGTCACACTCATCTAGCTACCTGTCACAATCATCTAGCTACCTGTCATTCTCATCTAGCTACCTGTCACACTCATCTAGCCACCTGTCATTCTCATCTAGCTACCTGTCATTCTCATCTAGCTACCTGTCACACTCATCTAGCTACCTGTCACAATCATCTAGCTACCTGTCACACTCATCTAGCTACCTGTCACAATCATCTAGCTACCTGTCATATTAATTTAGCTACCTGTCATACTCTAGCTACCTGTCATAATCATCTAGCTACCTGTCACACTTATCTAGCTACCTGTCACAATCATCTAGCTACCTGTCACTCTCATCTAGCTACCTGTCACACTCATCTAGCTAACTGTGATACTCATCTAGCTACCTGTCACTCTCATCTAGCTACCTGTCACTCTCATCTAGCTACCTGTCACTCTCATCTAGCTACCTGTCATACTCATTTAGCTACCTGTCATTCTCATCTAGCTACCTGTCATTCTCATCTAGCTACCTGTCACTCTCATCTAGCTACCTGCCACACTCATCTAGCTACCTGTCACTCTCATCTAGCTACCTGTCACTCTCATCTACCTACCTGTCACTCATCTACCTACCTGTCACTCTCATCTAGCTACCTGTCACACTCATCTAGCTACCTGTCAAACTCATCTAGCTACCTGTCACTCTCATCTAGCTACCTGTCACTCTCATCTATCTACCTGTCACTCTCATCTAGCCACCGCCACAATGGCTGTATTACAATGGTTGATAATCCCGCAGCAGCAGCAGCGGCAGCAGCAGCAGCCGATAAGGCGGAATCAGTCGAGCAGCCTCACAGGCTCTCAGCAGGCTCGCCTATCCAGTTTAGCCAGAGATCTAGCTTGCCTAAATGGCCTACTACTCAAGGACACTACTAACAAAAGCAGCAGCGGCAGTGGCGTGGATCGCTGCATGATGGCTCCCATCACGCTGCTTCCGGCGCCGTTTCCGCGCGACGCATTCAATCAGGCGTTGGAATTGCAGGCCCTATTCAACACGCTGTATCACCGGGTTGCCAGGGACCACAATTTCCTATCAAGGGTTGTACCGCCTGCCGCTGAGTCGGATAATTTTCTGTCAGCCCTGTGGCAGATGTATCTCACCTGTAGGCAGTCGGGCGCCGAGCAGCCCATTACTTTGGCATTGAATCGGGCCGACTATATGCTAGATAACGATGCCGGACTCAAACAGGTGTGCTCGCGTGTAGAATGTGCATAAAGCCTAACCACTTTTACAGACAGTTGTACAGCAGCAGCTATTGTGAAATTTATACCTAAATTTCTACCTCAACTGATTTTGGACTCTTTTCTGTTTAGTGGGTGAGATTTCGGACTCTTTTCTGTCGAGAGGGTGAGATTTCGGATTCTTTTCTGTCGAGTGGGTGAGATTTCGGATTCTTTTCTGTCGAGTGGGTGAGATTTCGGACTCTTTTCTGTCAAGTGGGTGAGATTTCGGACTCTTTTCAGTCGAGTGGGTGAGATTTCGGATTCTTTTCTGTCGAGTGGGTGAGATTTCGGATTCTTTTCTGTCGAGTGGGTGAGATTTCGGATTCTTTTCTGTCGAGTGGGTGAGATTTCGGATTCTTTTCAGTCGAGTGGGTGAGATTTCGGACTCTTTTCTGTCGAGTGGGTGAGATTTCGGATTCTTTTCTGTCGAGTGGGTGAGATTTCGGATTCTTTTCTGTCGAGTGGGTGAGATTTCGGATTCTTTTCTGTCGAGTGGGTGAGATTTTTGCTTATCAAACATATTCTTCGAAGTACCTATCAACCATCAATCAATCATCAATCAATCAATCAATGAACGCAGGTGGAGATCAACCTGATGGCGTCCAGTTTCGGCGGCTTGGCCCAGCGCCTATCCGCCGTGCACCGCCAGGTGATGTCGGCAGCCGGGGCCAACGAGCGCGAACTATCCAGACGCTTGCCAGAGAATCGGCCAGCCGAGACCTTCGGCGAAGCGTTCGTTCAAGCCTGGCGACTCTACGGCCGTCCGGACGCTGTCATCCTGTTCGTCGTCTCGCCAGAGGAGCGCAACGTCTTCGATCAGCGAGCCCTCGAGACCGAGATCTACAATGCGGACGCCACCGTGCCGCAGGTTCTTCGGCGCAGTTTCGCCCAGATCGCTGAATCTGCTCGCATTGAAGAAGGCACCGGCCGGCTTTTAATAGGAGACCAGGAGGTGGCCATTGTGTATTTTAGAGACGGCTATTCGCCCGATCATTTCTCAGACGCATCTGGCGCCGCTTGGAGTACCAAATTGTTAATTGAACGATCTAAAGCTATCAAATGTCCGAATGTTGCCTACATGCTGGCCAATACTAAAGCTGTGCAGGCGGCCCTGTGCGAGCCTGGCGCTGTGGCTCGCTACCTGCCCGGCAAAAGTGCCAAAGTTGAAGCTACTTTTGTTGATCAATGCGTGCTTAGCGATTCTAGGTGAGGCTGGACATTCTATTTTATATTTATTCTATATTTTAATCAATTCTTAGAGAAAAACAATGAATGTTCTTTCTGTCCTACTATCAGTAGTGTAGCTTGTGAGTAGTAAATACTGAAAACATTTTTAGATTGTGCTTTTTGACTACGAAAATCTTTTTTTCAAAAGTCTATAAGTAGATTAGAAGTTGTTGAAAAACTCATTATACGTCTAGTAAAAACAAAACAGTATTATACTGATAAAAAGGTAAAAAATACACCTAGGCTTTTTTTACCTTACTCGAGGTTCGAGCTGGCGACCTTGCAATGGCGAGGCAAACAACTTAGCCACTAGGCTATTATTTCTAGACTATTTTATAACTTAAACAACAGCTCGATTTCAAGCAAGGAGTTCTAAACGTAGCATCTGAATACCGTCACAATGTCTCAGGGCGTCCCGCTGGCTTCAGGCCGATCCTGAAGACTTCGTATTGAAGCCGCAGCGCGAAGGCGGCGGCAACAATATCTACGGTCGCGACGTTGGCGTCTTCGCCAGCCGGCTGACAACGCGCCAGGCGGCCGCCTACATTCTGATGCGCCGGATTCGGCCTCAGCAGCAGGTGTCGCTGATGCTCAAAGCCGACCAGCGGCTGGAGCGCCGGCCGGAGATGCCGCTGTGCGTGTCGGCCATCTCGGAGCTCGGCATCTACGGCGCTTTAGTGGCTAAAAACAATTCCGAACGGCTGAATTGTTCGGCTGGCCACGTGCTGAGGACTAAGTCCGCCTTTACTGACGAAGGCGGCGTTGCTACGGGCTATTCCTGTATTGACAGCGTCTATTTGGTTTGACTTCTATTTTTAGATTGGCAATATTTCCATGGTAACTGGAAATTCAGATTTTTCATTTCGGAGGCGGCGCCCGAGTTTTTTTCCTAAACATTTATTATTCTTATTCACTTGATTTTCTAATTTAAAAGTAACAGTTTTTTAACAGTAGAACTACCAAGGGGTGGGAATTCCCCCTGACAATTTTTGTGCTGCACCCGAACGGACCAACGCAAGCACACGAAACTCCAGAACACGGACCAACTTTTTGTTGCGCATCTTCTGAAACAATGGTCAAATCGCCAGCTTTTCCGACCGTCGAGATATTCAATGGTTCTGGCCGAAGGTCAGGTGTTTCTCATAAGCGCTAGTGTATTTCATACACCCCTATACAGAAATTAGCACTGCGCCTCAGTGCGGCCTTGCCAGGCCTTCAAAAATTGATCTGCATGTCACCCGAATGTGGCTGCCTTTATCTAGACGGATTTGCAGGACCTTCAAGGGCAATAACAGGTGGAACTAGGCCACTATGGACACCCTGACGCGAATTTCTCCAATTTCACCGATCAAGCCAAAATATTAGGCGCAGCTCAACCACAGGACACCGTCGCCTAGTCTGTCACCACCCAACGCTGTTAGCATTCAGGCGCTGCCTAAAAAATTTCAGGGGCGGATTACTTATAAAAACGGGCGGCAAAATGGCTTGGTAGTCCTAATGTCAATTTAACAATTCTTTAATTCCTATTCACTGATCTCTTTCACTTCTTCAGCTTTGTAGTAATTTTTTCAAAAAAAAACAAGTGCTTGATTATTATTTTTTAAGGTTGTGCAAAATCGTATAGTTTTTAGAGTTAACTTTACTAGAAAAATTATCTTAAATACGAGCTTTTGTTTGATTTTTGGAAGACTTGAAATTTTTTGTTTCTTTTTTAATTCTCCCTAGCATATGTTGTTTTCTAATGAATGTCTAATTCTTTTATTCCCGTGGGACAAATCATTCCATTAGCTTGCTGTAATCCTACTTATTGTATCTATTCTATTCTTACCATCTAAATTTCCTTATACTATCATAATTACTCATTTAGAATATTTACTTTTTTACATACTAGGGCAGATCTTTAAAGAAGAGTGTGTACATTAATGGGTTGACCTTGGGGAGTGTGTAAATCAATGAGTTGACTTTGGGGAGTGTTTACATTATTGGGTTGACCTTGAGAAGTGTTTACATAAATGAGTTGACCTTGGGGAGTGTGTACATTAATGAGTTGACCTTGAGGAGTGTTTACATTAATGAGTTGACCTTGAGGAGTGTTTACATTAATGAGTTGACCTTGAGGAGTGTTTACATTAATGAGTTGACCTTGAGAAGTGTTTATATTAATGAGTTGACTTTGGGGAGTGTTTACATTAATGAGTTGACTTTGGGGAGTGTGTACATTAATGAGTTGACTTTGGGGAGTGTTTACGTTATTGGGTTGACCTTGAGAAGTGTTTACATAGATGAGTTGACCTTGGGGAGTGTTTACATTAATGAGTTGACCTTGAGGAGTGTTTACATTAATGAGTTGACCTTGAGAAGTGTTTATATTAATGAGTTGACTTTGGGGAGTGTGTACATTAATGGGTTGACCTTGGGTACTGTGTGCATTATTGGATTGACATTGGGTAGTGTGTACATTAACGGGTTGACCTTGGGCTGTGTGCACAATTGATAGGTTGACCTTGGGCAGTGTGTACATTATTAGGTTGACCTTGGGAAGTGTTTATTTAATCGATTACACTTTGGCTGTTTGTGCACTGGTAGACTGACTTTTGGGGGAATGGGTACATCTTTAGATTGACCTTGGGTGGTGTACATTGATAGATCGTCCCTAATAGTATATACACACCGTCTCAGAAACGTTAGGTTGGGCATGGTTAGGTTATTTTATCTCGTTTCGTTACTACGAGTATATAGTACTATTAATAAGAAGTTTTTATCCCTAATAGTTTATATATAAGACATTCGATAATGAATCACATCGCGTATCTTGTGTGTTTTTTTCACAGATCTTTAAGCCCTTACTCTGCTCGATTATTTGTCTGCTTGAGATTTAGGTGCCTTGTCTCTTAAATATATAGATCTTTGCATAACCTTGTAGTTTTTTTTTATTCCGTCGCAAAAATTTCAGCATCTTACGCTCGTACTAGGCTACTAACTTGCTTATAAACTACTTAGCAAGTTTATTTTACAATTTAAAAGTTTGCAAACTTTTTTAAGATATCGCGTGTGTAAATTTTGATATTAACAATAACAAAATGCCTATAAACTTTTTCGGCTGAATAAAATTCCACGATACTGTGCCACGGTCGTGCAAGGAGATTGCTTTTTTGCGAAAGAATATTGAATAAAAAAGTTGTATTGAAGTTGATTTGATTTTCATTAAAATGCTTTGGCTTTATAAATTCACGTTAAAAATATGTTCAAACATTAAGCCCTTTTTCTTCCATGTATATACATCCCTTTACTATTCCTTCTTTAATGTATATCTGTCACTTTACTATTCCTTCTTAAATGTACATCTGTCCCTTTACTATTCCTTCTTCAATGTACATCTGTCCCTTTACTATTCCTTCTTAAATGTACATCTGTCCCTTTACTATTCCTTCTTAAATGTACATCTGGCCCTTTACCATTCCTTCTTCAATGTACATCGTCCCTTTACTATTCCTTCTTCAATGTACATCCGTCCCTTTACTATTCCTTCTTCAATGTACATCCGTCCCTTTACTATTCCTTCTTCAATGTACACCCGTCCCTTTACTATTCCTTCTTAAATGTACATCTGTCCCTTTACTATTCCTTCTTCAATTTACATCCGTCCCTTTACTATTCCTTCTTAAATGTACATCCGTCCCTTTACTATTCCTTCTTAAATGTACATCCGTCCCTTAACTAACCCTTCTTCAATGTAGATCCCTCCCTTGGCTAAATAGTATAGCCTTAAATGTACAATCCTTCAATGTACATCTGTCTCGTAGCCAATCAGCGCACACTAATTGAGCCGTTGTCAAACGATTCGCTATTTCAGGGGCAGCCGCCGTCCATCAGCGACTCCAACGGCTCCACGGCGGCCGCAGCCAGTTGCGTCTGTTCGCTGCCCCTGCCGCCTCGGCCGTTCAACCCGTTTCACCACCGGGCGGGTTTCCTGTGGTACCACTGGCTGACGGTGCCATTGTTCAGCCTGCTGGTGTTTCCCGTGCGGTTGTTCCTGCTGCTCCTCTGCTTGGCCGCGGCGTTTCTGGTGTCTTTCGTTACTCAGATCGGCGGCAAAGCTACTGTGCCACTGTCGCCTTGGAGATGGTATAGATGCTAACTATTCCCTTGTTCTAGTTTTTTTAATTGGCTTTTAATCACTGTCCACGTTTATAAATTTCTCAAAACTCTTCTTTTACGAGTTTTTATAAAGCTTTTATGATTTCCTCAACGTGTTTGGGAGTTAGGAGTTACCAAGGTTAGCTCGCAGTTTCTAAAAAAAGTTTCCTTTTGGTACCCTAGTTTTTTATTTAACGGGTTTCCAATTAGGAATTCCCAATGTTAGTTTCTAAAAGGGTTTCCTTTTGGGAATTCCAAAGTTCAGTTTTTAGAAGGATTTCCTTTTGGGAATTCCCAATGTTAGTTTCTTAAGAGTTTTCCATGAGGAAATTCCCAAGATAAGTTTCTAAAATAATTTCCTTTGGGAATTCCCAAGCTTTGTTTCTCCACGGGATTTTAATTAGGAATTCCCCATTCCAAAGTTGGCCTCTAAAATGGTTTTCTATCAGGAATTATCTAGGTTGGTTCCAAAAAGGGTTTTCCATGAGGAACTCCCAGGGTTAGTTTCTAAAGGGGTTTTCCAAGTGGGATTCTCACGGTGGGTTTCTCGAAGGGTTTTTTAACCAATATCAATACTCTAATATTTGCCAGTTTCGTGGCCGACCACCTGCTGTTCAACATTGGTCGTCTGGGCGTGTTTGTTAGCGGCTATCAAAGAATCCATGTCAAAGGCTGTCGAGCTTCGGTCACCGAGGCGCCCCTGGTGGTGGCTGCTCCGCACACTTCGCTCACGGACACCGTGCTGTTTTTCTGTTGGAGACCGCTGCTAGCACCAGTGACTAAGGCACCGAGAAATTTCTTTTACAATGGTTTGTAACATTGTGTGCTATCCGATAGGTATTGACTAACTGGGTTTTGACAATTTAGGCTGCAATCGGTGAAAAATGTCTGTGGACAGTTTAGGCTACTGTCGGTGGACAGTTTAGGCTACTATCGGTTGACAATTTAGGCTAATGTCTGTGGACAGTTTAGGCTACTGTCGCTGGACAATTTAGGCTACTATCAGTGGACAATTTAGGCTAATGTCTGTGGACAGTTTAGGCTACTGTCGGTGGACAGTTTAGGCTACTATCGGTTGACAATTTAGGCTACTGTCAGTGGACAATTTAGGCTACTGTCGCTGGACAATTTAGGCTACTATCAGTGGACAATTTAGACTAATGTCTGTGGACATTTTAGGCTACTGTCGCTGGACAATTTAGGCTACTGTCTGTGGACAGTTTAGGCTACTGTCGTTGGACAATTTAGGCTACTGTCGCTGGACAATTTAGGCTACTTCGGGCAAATTTTGGCAGGCAGTTTTTAGCAAAACATTTTGGACAATTTCAAATCTCAAAGTCGAAGCCCTTGCCGCTGCCTGAGCAGTGATGCTGCCCACAGGCGAGTCGCTAGTCGTCGAACGAGACAACCGCCAGAAGCGCGCCCAGGCAGCCGAGGAGATCATCCGTCGAGCCCGTTCCAGCTTTGATGGCGGCCAAGTCTATCGCCAGCTGTTGACCTTTCCGGAGGGAACCTGCACCAATGGCGGCGCGCTGATCGGCTTCAGATCGGGAGCGTTCGCCCCTGGCGTGCCCGTGCAGCCGCTTCTGTTGCGTCACGTCGATCCGCTGAAACTGCACTGCTGGGCGGTCGACGGATCGTCAATGTGAGCTCTGACTGTCTTCTGTTCTTGGATTTATGTAGATTGCTACTTAGGTTAAGAATATTTTGTATTCGTTCTCACTGGTATCTTTTCCCCTTCTGACTGGGATCTCTTCCCCTTCTCACTGGGATCTTTTCCCCTTCTGACTGGGATCTCTTCCCCTTCTCACTGGGATCTCTTCCCCTTCTCACTGGGATCTTTTCCCCTTCTGACTGGGATCTCTTCCCCTTCTCACTGGGATCTCTTCCCCTTCTCACTGGGATCTTTTCCCCTTCTGACTGGGATCTCTTCCCCTTCTGACTAGGATCTCTTCCCCTTCTTACTGTGATCTCTTCCCCTTCTCATTGGGATCTTTTCCCCTTCTCACTGGTATATTTTCCCCTCCTCACTGGGATCTCTTCCCCTCCTCACTGGGATCTCTTCCCCTCCTCACTGGGATCTCTTCCCCTCCTTACTGGGATCTCTTCCCCTCCTCACAGGGATCTCTTCCCCTCCTTACTGGGATCTCTTCCCCTCCTCACTGGGATCTCTTCCCCTTCTCACTGGGATCTCTTCCCCTCCTCACTGGGATCTCTTCCCCTTCTCACTGGGATCTCTTCCCCTCCTTACTGGGATCTCTTCCCCTCCTTTCTGGGATCTCTTCCCCTCCTCACTGGGATCTCTTCCCCTCCTCACTGGGATCTCTTCCCCTCCTCACTGGGATCTCTTCCCCTCCTCACTGGGATCTCTTTGTTGTGGCTGCTAGCCAAATGAGCGAGGCGAGGCTGAATCAAGTTAACCAAAGGAGAGGGTGCTCTCTCGCGTAGCGAGAGCCGTGCTTAAATATTCTTGAACGTCACATGTACATCGATTACATGGGTACACTATGAGCAGATGTGCACATAGGCCATTCACAACACTTCCCCTCCTAATATCTGTTCCTCTCCTCACTGAGATCATCAGTTAGCCCTCGCTTAGGTCATAAATTTTCTTTTGCGAGGCAACAGTGCCTTCACTGTTTTCCCTCCAGTTGTTGCACACTTATTGTTTCTTGTATTATTGGCAGGTTATACGTGCTGTTCCGCTGCGGGTCTAGACTATACTCTGAGCTGCATATCGAGGTGAGTATTGCTAGATTATTGCGATATAAGCAGGTTTTATTTTATGTTTTAAGACTCACTACGATTGATTGGCTGTGGAAATTGTTTTATATTTCAGTTCCTGCCCGTTTACCATCCGTCGCTCGAAGAGCGCTCAAATCCGCAACTGTATGCCAACAATGTGCGAGAACTGATGGCCAGGTTAGTAAGGCATTTTTATGTTTAACTACTATAAGTAGTTTGTGTGTACATTGCTCTTCTTTTATAAGTCAGTTTAAAAGCTGCGACCATCTCCGCTCTCGCTGATTGGCTTACTTAATTACAACCAATCACCGGTTAGGCACGCGGGACTGCCCGTTAGCGACCAATCGCACACCGACGTGCTACTGTTCAAAGCAGCTCGCCGTCAAGGACTTCATCGGCTCGGCTTTCCTTTGAGCGGCTTTCGACGACTAATGCGACGCATGATGCCTGATACAGATGTCAGGAACAAAGACAAAGATAAAGATCGAAAAAATCTACTGGCCAGAGTGACACCCGGGCCGCCCAGGCCGATGTGCCCGCACGAGCTAGCTGCCGAGGCAGTCCTGCCCGGGGCACTGGAGTCCTGGATGCGGCTGGTGTTCGACATCTTTGACTGGGTCTGTACTTTCCTGTACTATCTTTTGTGGGTGTCTGTACTGCCTTTTGTGGGTGTCTGTACTGCCTTTTGTGGGTGTCTGTACTGCCTTTTGTGGGTGTCTGTACTGCCTTTTGTGGGTGTCTGTATTGCTTTTTGTGGGTGTCTGTACTGCTTTTTGTGGGTGTCTGTACTGCTTTTTGTGGGTGTCTGTACTGTCTTTTGTGGGTGTCTGTACTGTCTTTTGTGGGTGTCTGTACTGCCTTTTGTGGGTGTCTGTACTGTCTTTTGTGGGTGTCTGTACTGCCTTTTGTGGGTGTCTGTACTGCCTTTTGTGGGTGTCTGTACTGCCTTTTGTGGGTGTCTGTACTGCCTTTTGTGGGTGTCTGTACTGTCTGTTATAGTTGTCTGTACTGTCTGTTATAGTTGTCTGTACTGTCTGTTATAGTTGTCTGTACTGTCTGTTATACTTATCTGTACTGTCTGTAATTGTCTGTAATACATGTATCCCATCCTATTTTCCCCGCTGCAGTCCCACAGCGGTCGCATCGATCCTCGCTGCGTATTTATCACCGCCGCTTTGCTCTGCTGTCCAGACCGTTTAGAGGACACCCTGGTAGATGCAATGATGGTAAGCCCATTAGGTGCAGCTGGGTTAGCCATATTAACAAAACACATATTTTTCCTTTTTTTCTAGCGACTTTCCATCGATAAACACCAAGTTGATTCGGTTGCCATGGAGACTGCGCTACGCAGCTTGATTGGCATGACACCCGAATTGTGTCAGACGATTCTGCGCGAAGCTCCAGTTGGTTTAGCTACGGCAGGTGAGATATTGCAAGCCGATATGTATAGAAAAATCCTTATCGAAAATGTCGTGCGCTATTCGAAATGAGTTTTTCCGGTAATTTTTCAGAATCATGCGTCCGCTACGTGACACAGTTCGAATCGGTGCGCAATTTGAAACAGTTGAACAAAGAACTGGCTGATATAATCGGCTAAACAGCTGCGCTATCATTATTTTACTTTGGTTTACACGAATTTCATTTAATATTTTTCGGTGCTAAATTCGTCTTTACGTCTTCCATTTATACAAGATGCTCCTGTGGTGCCTAAATTTGTTAGTGTTAGAAATTAATTTTTACCACGTTTATTTTACCACAGTGTCCTTTTAGATCACGTTAATTGTCTAGACGTCTTGATAAGCTAGATTTTTTATTTTATGTATGCTCAAAAGCATATGACTTTGTTTTGATAAGTTTTTTTGTGCACCTTTTTTTGCTAGTAGTTTAATTTAAGTCACTAAATATACTCTACCGAAATATTTAACACTAAACAGTTCACAATAGTATACATTATATTGACTAAAAAGCTTTGATTTTGACTCACTCACTCAATTAAGCATTTCATATGGAAAGCTGTGAAATATCAAATGCATATGTATAAAATGGTATATTTTAAGTTAGACGGCAAACGGCTAAAACGTACTTTCAATTGGTTAAACATGAGCTGCATACTAAAACTATTGACTTTAAATTCATTAAATTTACTACGGGTACAGTAAATAAAAGTTTTAGTCATTTGATTGGTTCGTCAAAAAAAGAGGCGTGAGGTGGAGGATTCGAGATCCTCTGATTGGTTGGCCTATTAGAATTTCAACTGCCTCCCGGCCTAACTGAGGCGAACCATTTGGCCACCTTGGCGCCGCCGTAACGAAGCGACTTAAATAGGCCGGCTGTGGCAGCACTTTTAGCAGTCTGGCCCAGACTTGACCTGAAAACTATTCGACGAAGTTGGCGACGTAATGCTTCGGCAATCTGCCCGGGCCCGGCGCCGGACTGCAGCGGAGCGGTCAGCTCCAACGCCAGCGATTTGGGTAGACAGGCAATCAGCGCTGCTAGCTGGTCGGGCTCGGCCGTCCACGCAACGACGTCATCATCGTGCCGGACGTCTGGCCACGCTAGGAAAGGCAGCCGTCTTGCAGCCAGCGATCGGTAAATTTCGGTTAGCAATGGAGCTTGAGGCACTGCGATGTTTTCGACCTGAGAAATCAATGGCAATCAAGTTGGCAGTGGCAAAGCCGAAGCTATTGTGCGTACAACTTTTCAGTCCATGGACTGGAGTGAACTGAAGCACTATGGAATTCAGTAACTTTCTCAGGGACACAAATTTGTTCCTCACTGAGATTCGAACCCATGACCTTCGGGTCAGGATGAGGTTAGGGAGCTTGTACACAATTTGCAACTATTAGGGTCAAAAAGTCTGAGCAGAAGTACACATCAGTGTGGTGTGCCTGCTTTCGGTGTGTATGTGTGTGTGCTCAGAGAAATGAGCAGAACTCAGAACTCTTTGCTGGCTGCGGCTCGACTGTAGCATAGATGCGGCAAAAGATTGTCTATCCCCAACGACGCACCTTCCCGGCATCTTCGGCGAACGCCATTCGCACATCGCCGCCATAGCTGAGTCCGCAAATTGCGGCCAGAAGGCGTCTCTGGCTGATCCGACAGTCGGGCAGCAGGACCAGCAGGCCGGCAGCCAGAGCCGCTGTCCGATTGGCTTCCAACGCCCCGGCCAGTCTGGGACAGGCGGCATTGTCCGGCTCGATAGGCCAGGCCACCGGCTTCTGCAGCCGTCCGGCCAGGTAGAGCCAGCGCCATTCAGTTAGGTCGGCTACGAGAGACTCGACACTGACAACCCCGTATTTTATAGTGCGACCCTCGACAGTCGGCACCAAGGTGTTAAAGTACACGCCGGCTCCGACTCGCTCTTGAAGTCTAGCCACAGTACCAGCGCCAAGACTGGCCACTGCTGAATAATGCGACCGGTGCGTGGTCAAGTTGGCCGCGTGCCAGGCTCGACTGTCCGGCACCACGAAGACTAGATCGAGCATGCCGCTGCCGCGGACGCGACCAGCCTGTTCGAACACGGCCGAACCGTAGGCGAAGCAGGCGCTCATGGGCTGGGGAAATGCGCCGACTATACGCCGGAGAAGGCGCAGCGTCGACTCGCTCATTTGGCCCTTAGAACTGAATGAGAGAAGTTAGAGCGAACTCAAAGTGAGATCGCGGTGGCTGGCAAAGCTGACTAGCTGATGAAATAGGACGAAATGGGATGGCAGTAGGAAAACATTTATTGGCTGATAAAATGAAGTGAGATGGTACTGAGGCGAGCGGAAAAATTTTGATTGGTTGACAAAGTGGAGTGAGAAGGGGAGGCGGGCGGAAAACTTTTATTGGCTGATTAAGTGGAGTGAGAAGGGGAGGCGGGCGGAAAACTCTGGATTGGTTGATAAAGTGGAGTGAGAAGGGGAGGCGGGCGGAAAACTCTGGATTGGTTGATAAAGTGGAGTGAGATGGGGAGGCTGGTGGAAAAATCGTATTGGCTGTTAATACAGCTCGTAATCAGATAAGCGTGTGGGCGGGCCAATCTGATAGATGAAAATATGACGCGGAGTGGTGTGCAGTTCAAGCTGATTGTTTTGGCTGAGTAAAAGGAAGTCGTATTTCAGTGAGCAGGTGAAATAAGCTAATTAAGATATTAACTAATTAAAACTATTGAAATGTTCTGGAATAATTAAGAAATTAAGAACGAATTTTTAAAAGCATAATTGTTTTTCGAAACAAAACTCATAATAGAGCAGACACACCCGATGTTGCTGAAAAGTTATTATATTTTGTCAGCATTTAACTGGGCACTCTTTGTCAATCTAGACGTTACTTTTTTGACACAAAAGCCTATTAAATGCCTACAAGACGCGCAGCTAGCAATATGACGAACTCATTGTAAACTTTAATACAAGAGACGACAAGCTAGCACACGTACTGCCAGAATCGGATGATCAAACGGTGGAAATAAGAAATGACAGCAACAATCCACTTTTGTGTGTTTGCCAGCAATGAATAGATGTAAGAATAAATAATTATTGGTGAATCTGTTAATTTGTTGATAAACAAGACAAAAGCCAAAGCGAACAGAATAAAGATAGGAGAATTAAAATCAACTTTTTTTATTTAGTGCACAACTACTAAATGAAGGAATATTTTACACTGGGTTATTAAAGTCTCTTATCAAATAGTTCATACACAGATTATAGAACGTTTGCGAGCTACAGTTATGGATTATTGAATGTTAATAACTCGCCCCGGCAAGTTATTTGAAATGAGAAATGATCAGAATAATAAAACAAACCGAAGAAAACAAACAGACATCTAGAAGTACAACATTTTGCAGCCTACTTGATTCTGCGAGCACTCAATTTAATCATTCATTGGAACTTTACCGGTTGGGTGCCGAGCAAGTTAATGGCGGTCGATCGAGGCGCGTAGCGCCGAGATCGTAATCGCCATTAACTGCGAGGCAGCCAACCGGTAAAAGCATTATAAGGCTTCAGGCCATAGACAAATCAACTCCCCCTATAACGCCGTTGCTTGTCGACCGACAGCCGCCAGATAGCGTTATAGGGGGAGTTGATTTGTCTATGGCCTGAAGCCTTATAATGCTTTTACCGGTTGGTAAAATACTTTAATTGATAATTGAAAATGAACAAATATAAGCGTCCAAATTTTATCAGCTTCTGGCTCATGGCGGATTGGCGCAGTTTGTGCCATAGACATGCCATTATCGCTGAGTGATCGTTTATACCATAATACGTTGCTGAAGCCTTATAATGGCGCAGCCATGCAGCAGCACTCGCTCAGCCAGTTGTCTATGGCAGAGACTGGTCCTACGAGCGTGTATTACAGGGAAATACTGTGAAATTATAAACTACACGCTCGCAGGACCAGTCTCTGCCATAGACAACTGGCAGAGCGAGTGCTGCTGCATGGCTGCGCCAATGAATGATTCATAACTCATATAGTTCATATAGCTCTGAATTTAGAAACTCTAGAGACAACCTACTATAGTAGTAATCTAATCCATTAAAACTCGACTCTAGTAAAATTATACTATAGTAGGAGTCGAATAGTCATGGCTGACCACCTACCTCATCGCCAAAGCCACATTTTCCGCACCAGTGCATGCTGACCGAGAATCGACAGCTAGTCAGACTGCACTGGTACGGAAAATGTGGCTTTGGCGATGAGGTGGTCAGCCATGACTATTCGACTCCTACTAAACTATACTCTTACTATAGTAGAGTTCCAATAGAGTAGATTACAACTAAAGTAGCTAGATTGTTAAAAGAGTAGCTAGTTAGAATCGGACTGGAAATAGGCCCAAGCTAGTTGCGGAGCTCCTATTCATGGCCAAATCCTCTACACATTAAGTCCTCAACTTTTGTCGCGATGATTCGTTACTGGATGTCTACTTTAAATATCGTTTTGATAAGTTACGGCAGTTCCGCTAATAATGATTTTCTTCAAGATTCCAAATAATTGAACTTGTAGTTTTAAGTACATAGCAAAAACCTAGCGTAACGAATCACCTGACAAAAGACCTCGGCCCCGGGCATTGGACAGGCCGCACATCAACCGACTCTAGCATTCTCGATGCATGCCTTTAATCAGGTGGTCCGGCGCCTCAACCTCTTTCAATAGGCGAGCTAGCAGGGCTCGATTGACGCCCGGCGACTGACTGCCAGCAGCCAGGCTGATTGACAGGTACAGCGGGTCCTGCGACAGCTCGAGGAAGCCGGGGTTGGCGCCCAGCTCGGGTACTTGGCTCTTTAAGAGGTCGAGGAATCGAT
The DNA here is from genome assembly GCA_950097015.1 of Macrostomum hystrix. Taxonomy (NCBI): domain Eukaryota; kingdom Metazoa; phylum Platyhelminthes; family Macrostomidae; genus Macrostomum; species Macrostomum hystrix. Next base: position 2,138,449 of record CATNEN010000008.1, read on the forward strand.
CGTAGAGATTTATTCTGCGCAGCTCGTCGCATAATCGACTGCGAGCGTCGGAGTCCAGCTTGTCTAGATCGTTGCCAACGCCGACCGGGGTGTTGACGGCGGCGGCAGTGACGGAAGCCATGCCGCAGTCAGTTTCGCAGCCTTCCTCAAAGCCAATGTCATCGTCTTCGTCCATATCGTCGCCGAGTAAATCTTCGGGGTCGGGTAATAATAAGCTGTCCGACTCGGTAGCAGACTGTAATCGAGCTTCCAGCAGTTGAACAACATCGGCCTGGCTGGCCTCCCGGGCCATGTCTAACACTGTCTGGCCATTGTCTGTAGAGCGGATCAACAGCCGTACAGAGCCGTTCTCTAACAGCCACTTGCAGACATGAGCGTGGCCTAGCTCGGCTGCCAACATCAGCGGCGTCCGGTCGAACGCGCCGCGCCAGTGCCAGTCGAAATCAACCTGGGGAATGTCATTTGCGGCCATGTTTGTTCTTCACAATGGCTGGATGCTGGAATTGGGAACCCAGTCACAATGGCTGGATGCTGGAATTGGGAACCCAGTCACAATGGCTGGAAGCTGGAATTGGGAACCCAGTCACAATGGCTGGATGCTGGAATTGGGAACCCAGTCACAATGGCTGGATGCTGGAATTGGGAACCCAGTCACAATGGCTGGAAGCTGGAATTGGGAACCCAGACACAATGGCTGGATGCTGGAATTGGGAACCCAACAACAATGGCTGGATGCTGGAATTGGGAACCCAACAACAATGGCTGGATGCTGGAATTGGGAACCCAACAACAATGGCTGGATGCTGGAATTGGGAACCCAACAACAATGGCTGGATGCTGGAATTGGGAATCCAACAACAATGGCTGGATGCTGGAATTGAGTCAGTCTCGACATCCATAAGGAATCTAATGATGAGACTCACGGTCACTTTGGTAGCCTTGGCATAGCTGGCTAGACTCTGGAGCATATCAACGCTGCCAACCTCGGCAATGTAGTGCACCGGTGTGCGGCATCGACCGTCGGGCATGCGAAGAGCAGCGGCCACATTCGACGGATCGCAGAGCTGCTGGTTTCTGGCCAGCCAGCTCAGAATTGAGTCTAGCGCCGTTGGCCTATTGTCGGCGGCGCAGTGATGAAAAACGTTTCGACCCTCGACATCGTAGCATTCGTGCACCTGGGTTGGACTGCGGTGGGTTAAAGGGGCGGTTTCTTTTAAATAGTTGACTAGCTAGGTAGCTAGGCAAAGTCAGGTAGGCACAGACACCTGTCAGACCGCACGACAGACAGATACGTAGACACGCTTTTCAAAGCAGAAAGACAGGTTGACAAAGACACGCCTTTGAAAGCAGAAAGACAGGTAGACAAAGACACGCCTTTGAAAGCAGAAAGACAGGTAGACAAAGACACGCCTTTGAAAGCAGAAAGACAGGTTGACAAAGACACGCCTTTGAAAGCAGAAAGACAGGTAGACAAAGACACGCCTTTGAAAGCAGAAAGACAGGTAGACAAAGACACGCCTTTGAAAGCAGAAAGACAGGTTGACAAAGACACGTCTTTGAAAGCAGAAATACAGGTTGACAAAGACACGCCTTTGAAAGCAGAAAGACAGGTAGACAAAGACACGCCTTTGAAAGCAGAAAGACAGGTAGACAAAGACACGCCTTTGAAAGCAGAAAGACAGGTTGACAAAGACACGTCTTTGAAAGCAGAAATACAGGTTGACAAAGACGTCTTTGAAAGCAGAAAGACAGGTTGACACAGACACCAGTCTGAAACTCTGCGAAAGCAAGGAAAATGTAGAATACGGAAAGGTGGAAGCCATAGTTAAAAGTCAAATTATGTTAACGCTAGAAATGTCAAGATTCTCACAATTCTCCAAGCAGTTTCTCGAGCAGATTGTTACTATCAGGTGAGGCTTTATCAATCGCATCAACAGCCAGCATTAGCAGAGTATGCTTAGCTGAATTTCGATGTCGCAGCAATTTATCATTCAATCCACCCTGTTCAGCCGCATTCACAAAGTCCTGAGCCAGATTGGTGTAGCCGCGAAGCAGAGCTTGGCCAGTAGGACTCTCCTGGTATCGCAAGCTTTCTATGCTGAGTAACGCCTGGGGACAGGCGCTGATTAAAATATCCATGGCCTTCGAAGGATCATTTGTAAAGGCTAAGCAATGAATGGCTTTTATCACACCCTTCTTATAGTAACTATCATTATTCTTTGAAGCTGTAGTTGGAGAAAGACGAGGCCTAGCAGTCGATAAAGTGGGCGCATGAGCCGAGGATACAGTAGATACCCCAACACTCTCTACGATACCCTCGTCGATGCTCATTTGGCCGACACCCCGCGTGACGCTAGTGATCACAATGTCATCAGGCTTGGATTCCAGCGGTTGTGATTTGATGATCCGAGTCAATTCTGGTTTGCTTTTGCATTCGGGTGGCGGACTTCTAAAGTCCCCTATTGAAGACTTGATGCTTGTTTGCTGGTTGAGTACAGAATTAGCAGCCTGGGTGGAGTCAAGAGCCACTGCCTCACCGCTAGCCTTGGAGCCGGCTGTGCCAGATGGCAGCCGATGAGCTTCGAGCACTCCCAGCTTTGGCTGCTTACTGCTGAGGAAGAAATCAAGATATAAAAGAGACATGAGAGACTGTGAGGTGCCCTGCTCCTAATGATGTAACATTTCGGATTCGCAGAGTAAAAAATAACAAAAACAATCATTTACCTTGGAACAGAATCAAACTGAATATTGTCTCCCCTACAAACAAATGTTGTGTTTAGCTTATTATTAAGATTGCAAAAATGAAAACCAACATGAGATAAATAATTAACCGTGATGCGGAAAAAAACATACCCATAAGCGCCTGCAGGTGTAGAATCAAACTGTACGCCACTAGAACTCGGTTCACCTTCAGTCACCTTGGCGTCGCCGTATGTTCTGCGGCCTTTCATTTTGTCGGTCATTGCTCACTTGCTGACTTGCTGCTGAAGCAATCAAGTTAATAAATTATTATAATAAAATGTGGCAAAGCACTAATATAGTAGCTTAATATAATAAATTTATTTTAATAATAAACGAAAATATGTGTATATGATTTACATACACATATTTTCGTTTATTATTAAACTGATTTCAAACTAAAGTAGAAAACTCTAGTATTAGAGTAACCTTAGGTGTTTAGGATTTGGTGTATTGTTCGAAATGTTTGCTCTCGTTCAGAGAAGCATACTGCTTCAGTATCTTAATTTTTATATAGCTGTTAAATTTATGAAACTCTCAGTATTTTTCCGAGCTTTCTATTGTAAAGCAGCATTAGAATTGCCAGTCCTGAAAGCACTCTATGGACCAGCGCCCGTCATTTTTTACTCGGATTTTCCGAGTGAACAGCATGAAATAGGAAGGTCCTAGGAAGGTATGTACATTGGGCTCTCGTCCGCCGCTCTCCTAAATGTACATTAGACATTTATGCGAAGCAAACACAAGCTGGGGCCACATGCACACGTCTTATCTCTCTATAACCTGTCTTGAATGTACTTGCATGCCTTCTCCAGTTTTCTAATCTAACACACTGAATGATTGAATGTACATTGCAAAATAGGCAAGGGCGTGCGTAGTAAACACGAAACGAAAACTCCCTGCTGACTTATAATACACATATCCTCTTCTCTCTCGGGCCAAAGAAGGACTTTGTGGGAGAGTAGTCAGCGCTGAAGTCAGTGTTTTTTGCAGCATGATTGCTCTGAGTTGCGCAATTCGTTTTTTTCTTAATTTTCTCTTTGCTAAGTTATAACTACGTTATAATTTACTCAAACACTATTATGCTCACAAAATTCTCATGCAATTATGTCGACTATATGTTATTGATAATAATAATAATAATAATAATTGATTACACCTGCCCCAATCGGGCCAGATGAGCAGCCGACAGCACAGCCGCAGCTATTGCGCGGTGCATCTGAAGGCTGCGTACGGCTGTTCAGTCCATGGACTGGGGGGACGCCACACCCACCTTCAATTATCCCAGCTGATGCTGGTACCCATTTAACAGCTGGGTGAACTGAAGCAATGCATAGTTAAGTGTCTTGCTAAAGGACACAAATTGTTTCAGTGGAGTCGGGAATCGAACCCCCGACCTTCAAGTTGTGTTTCCGACGCCCTAACCACTAGGGCTACAACCTCTTAAATTAATTGATGATATTGCTAATTTATACAATTTTGAATCAATATGGATTCGCTAAAGAGGTTAATACTGAGCAATGTTACTTGTCCTTGTCACCAGGGTTTTCGACGAGAATCGCTGAACATCTCAACAATGCTGTCGCTGACTCGGATGGCTTTGAAATATCGGTGGACTTCCACGAAAAATCGGTCATTCGGTTGTGCGGCTATCGTGAAGTAGGCAGTGGGTATTTGAAATATCCCCGTGGTTTTTCTACTGTAAATTATTGTTCATTCTTCAGCGAACCCAATTGGATTTCACAGTAATTAATTGCCTCTCAAAGGTACCATAACCAAATACGTCACGCGTAAAATTACTTAAATCGTACTCTTACATCATTTACGAAAATAAGTTTTCTACATTGCTACTAATAGTACAGACTATACACTATGCCTAAGTGTAATACTATCCTAATTCAATTGCACCATAGGCGACCGCTATTGGTTTTCAACTTCTATTTCAAACTAAGTAACTTCAATTTCACCCGGCGGCTCTCCGGCTGGCGTTAGTAACTTCAATTTCGCCCGCAGGGAGGGGTGCTCGTGTGAACCCAATTAGTAACTTCAATTTCGCCCGCGGGGAGGGGTGCTCGTGTGAACCCAATTAGTAACTTCAATTTCGCCCGCGGGGAGGGGGTGCTCGTGTGAACCCAATTAGTAACTTCAATTTCGCCCGCGGGGAGGGGGGTGCTCGTGTGAACCCAATTAGTAACTTCAATTTCGCCCGCAGGGAGGGGGGTGCTCGTGTGAACGCAATTAGTAACTTCAATTTCGCCCGCGGGGAGGGGGTGCTCGTGTGAACCCAATTAGTAACTTCAATTTCGCCCGCGGGGAGGGGGTGCTCGTGTGAACCCAATTAGTAACTTCAATTTTGCCCGCGGGGAGGGGGTGCTCGTGTGAACCCAATTAGTAACTTCAATTTCGCCCGGCGGCTCTCCGGCTGGCGTTAGTAACTTCAATTTCGCCCGGCGGCTCTCCGGCTGGCGTTAGTAACTTCAATTTCGCTCGGCGGCTCTCCGGCTGGCGTTAGTAACTTCAATTTCGCCCGCGGGGAGGGGGTGCTCGTGTGTACCCGATTAGTAACTTCAATTTCGCCCGCGAAACCGGCCTGCCCAAGTTAGGGTAAATCAATTTCACAAAAAGTAATATCTATTTCGTCTCTTCAGCACAGCGATTTGTGTTTGTGCCCAATCTGTGAAATACGGACTTTGTCCTTGCCTTTGATCTTCGCCGACGCCGCCACCGACTCCGCCGCAGTGGAATTATTATAATTTTCTTTCGAGTGTCGAGAGATTTATGGCCCTGTGAATTTATGACACTATAGCACAGAACCACAAAAATTCAACTAATTGGATAGCGCCGACACTTTCACATCCAGCCGCTCTTGAAGCTCCAATATTATTGAAGCGACAATATGAGCTCTTTTTGCTGTTTGTCTCCCACTTGGTGTCTTGCCTGAGACGTCAAAAATATATTGAAAGTATAGGCCCATCATGGCCTATATTAATGTTTAAAGCCGGATGAAAAAAGTGCAAGACGAAATAGAAGTTACTAATCGGGTATACACGAGCACCCCCTCCCTGCGGGCGAAATTGAAGTTACTAACGCCAGCCGGAGAGCCACCGGGCGAAATTGAAGTTACTAACGCCAGCCGGAGAACCGCCGGGCGAAATTGAAGTTACTAACGCCAGCCGGAGAGCCACCGGGCGAAATTGAAGTTACTAACGCCAGCCGGAGAGCCACCGGGCGAAATTGAAGTTACTAACGCCAGCCGGAGAGCCGCAGGGCGAAATTGAAGTTACTAACGCCAGCCGGAGAGCCACCGGGCGAAATTGAAGTTGCTAACGCCAGCCGGAGAGCCACCGGGCGAAATTGAAGTTACTAACGCCAGTCGGAGAGCCGCCGAGCGAAATTAAAGTTACTAACGCCAGCCGGAGAGCCACCGGGCGAAATTGAAGTTACTTAGTTTGAGAACCGACAATTTAATCTGTTAGGTTCTGGCACTACCTTATATATTTCTAGAACTTACGCTATTTTGTACGCCTAAAGTTAGTACAAAATTAAAAATGGAATTAATTAAATAATTATAACACAAGTGCTTTAAAACTTGTTGCGGTCTTTCGAAGAAATGCCATCACACGCGCAAGTTACTAATTTATTTCGAAATTAAACCGGCTTTTACGAGACTTTTGTGTCATAACTTTGTTTGTCAAGCTTTTAATTGAATACATATAGACATGAAATAACGAACAAATAGTTTAAAGTACACAGTATAAGTTCATTAGAAGGGAGTGAACGAAAGTGCAGCCTAAAAGTACAAATTACACAGTTATTAACACGCAGCAAAACTTATTTAATTAAGAGTTTTAGTTTTCTTTGCCCCAGGTCAGCCACGTGATCGAGTTAGCCCAACAAATGTTCTAAAAATAGCAACAAATGAAGCCCTCACCGGCCAATCGATATTTGAAGGATGATGAGTCGATATAAATTTCTAGTTATATAGGACCTGAACTATGAAGATATCTACCCAACCGACAAATACATCTTTCATAAACATTTTCATCATTTTGGTAGACAGTTCATTACAAATAGCTAGATTAGCACCCGATATGTATCGAAAAAGCTAAATAAGAATGCAATAGATTTTCAATAGATTATAAAGTCGCTACTGCTGCGGCATATTCTTCGGCCGCACCTCCTGATCGCTGGTGTAGCGAATGAACACGTTATCCTCGGCCCGACTATTAGCATTCGGACCCTCTTCGCCCTGCTCAAACATGTAGGAAGCCGCCACAGCCAGCATGCTGCCGTCGTCAGCAAATGCCAGTGCGGCAATCGACGTAGGGAATTTGTGCAGCTGCATGAGCCGTTTGCGATTGAACCCGTCCCAGATATTAACCATGCAGTCGCTGCCACCGGTGGCGAATGTGTTGAATTGGCGATGAAAAGCCACGGCGTTGACCGGGTAGATTTCTTCCGTTTCCTGGTTCTTCACTCGGTGACATTTGAAGGCGTACTTTTTCGCTTGCACCTCCGGGCTGGTGTCGAAGAATTCGACGGCTACACGGCCTTCGATGGAGGACAGCACGTAGCCCTGAACGAATGCCCAAGAGAGAATATGCATAAACAATTTGATTCAAGAAATGTTTTACATTTAATTAAAAATGCAATGGAAATAATCCTCACCAGAGAATATAAACAAATCTACTCAAGGAAAGTCAAATCGACTCAAATAAGAATAAAATCTACTCAAAGAAGAGTCAAATCTACTCAAGGAAAGTCAAATCGACTCAAATAAGAATAAAATCTACTCAAAGAAGAGTCAAATCGACTCAAATAAGAATAAAATCTACTCAAGGAAAGTCAAATCGACTCAAATAAGAATAAAATCTACTCAAAGAAGAGTCAAATCTACTCAAAAAAGAATCAAATCTACTCAAAGAAGATTCTAATCTACTCAAAGAAGATTCTAATCTACTCGAAGAAGAGTCAAATCTACTCAAAGAAGATTCTAATCTACTCAAAGAAGAGTCAAATCTACTCAAAGAAGATTCTAATCTACTCAAAGAAGATTCTAATCTACTCAAAGAAGAGTCAAATCTACTCAAAGAAGAGTCAAATCTACTCAAAGAAGATTCTAATCTACTCAAAGGAGAGTCAAATCTACTCAAATAAGAATAAAATCTACTTAAAGAAGAGTCAAATCTACTCAAAGAAGATTCTAATCTACTCAAAGAAGAGTCAAATCTACTCAAAGAAGATTCTAATCTACTCAAAGAAGAGTCAAATCTACTCAAAGAAGATTCTAATCTACTCAAAGAAGAGTCAAATCTACTCAAAGAAGATTCTAATCTACTTAAAGAAGAGTCAAATCTACTCAAAGAAGAATCAAATCTACTCAAAGAAGAGTCAAATCTACTCAAGGAAAGTCAAATCGACTCAAATAAGAATAAAATCTACTCAAAGAAGAGTCAAATCGACTCAAATAAGAATAAAATCTACTCAAGGAAAGTCAAATCGACTCAAATAAGAATAAAATCTACTCAAAGAAGAGTCAAATCTACTCAAAAAAGAATCAAATCTACTCAAAGAAGATTCTAATCTACTCAAAGAAGATTCTAATCTACTCGAAGAAGAGTCAAATCTACTCAAAGAAGATTCTAATCTACTCAAAGAAGAGTCAAATCTACTCAAAGAAGATTCTAATCTACTCAAAGAAGATTCTAATCTACTCAAAGAAGAGTCAAATCTACTCAAAGAAGAGTCAAATCTACTCAAAGAAGATTCTAATCTACTCAAAGGAGAGTCAAATCTACTCAAATAAGAATAAAATCTACTTAAAGAAGAGTCAAATCTACTCAAAGAAGATTCTAATCTACTCAAAGAAGAGTCAAATCTACTCAAAGAAGATTCTAATCTACTCAAAGAAGAGTCAAATCTACTCAAAGAAGATTCTAATCTACTCAAAGAAGAGTCAAATCTACTCAAAGAAGATTCTAATCTACTCAAAGAAGAGTCAAATCTACTCAAAGAAGATTCTAATCTACTCAAAGAAGAGTCAAATCTACTCAAAGAAGATTCTAATCTACTCAAAGAAGAGTCAAATCTACTCAAAGAAGATTCTAATCTACTTAAAGAAGAGTCAAATCTACTCAAAGAAGAATCAAATCTACTCAAAGAAGAGTCAAATCTACTCAAAGAAGAGTCAAATCTACTCAAAGAAGAGTCAAATCTACTCAAAGAAGAGTCAAATCTACTCAAAGAAGAGTCAAATCTACTCAAAGAAGAGTCAAATCTACTCAAAGAAGAATCAAATCTACTCAAAGAAGAATCAAATCTACTCAAAGAAGAATAAAATCTACTCAAAGAGTCAAATCTACTCAAAGAAGACTCAAATCTACAAAAAACGATTTGAATCTTCTAAGAAAAGATTAAATCTACTCAGCGAGGATTCAAATTAACTAAATAAGATTATAATCTTCTCAAACAAATGCTTAACTAATCCACATGAAAATGACTCAGTCATACTCCAGTGAGAATTTCCAGCTGAATTTAGATCAATAATCTAAAGCAGCACTAACCTGCTTATTAGGAAAGCAGCGCAAGCACCTAGTCTGATATTTGAGACTAGACTCTCGCGTCTGCTGCGGTTGAGTCATCTGTCTCAGATCCCAAACAAGGACGTGACGGGCGGCCGTGCCCACAACCATCTGATGCCCGGTTGTGTCTAGAGTGTACACCTTTTCCGGCTGCTGATGCATTGAACTGAATGCGGGAGCCCTGGTGTCCCACAGCTTAACGGAGCTGTCCCAGGAGCCGGTGACCAGCTGGTTCGTGTCGGCCGAGAAGTGAACGCATTTGATTGGTCGATCGTGATAGCCTACGATTATTTCTGTGGGAGTAAGGCGTGAAAATCTCTTAGAAATGGGTGATCGCATTAAACGAGATTCTTAAAAACCAAGCTCTAATAAATGAGATTCTAAGAAACACCTTAAAAATTTCTTGGAAACGAGATTCTAAGAAATGAAAACCTTAGAAACGAGATTCGTAGAAATGAGTTTTAAGAAACGTCTAAAATCCATCCTCTATATCGCTAGATAAAAAAACATTAAGCTGTTAGTAGTTCATTTTCAAAAATTTTGGATTATAAAATTCTTTTATAATCCAAATTTTAAACAGGAAATGAAATTAGACATAAGATATTATTCTAAGATATGAGATTCGGAGACTGTCTCCTCTGTACACAAACCTTTGTTCGCTGTCCAATCATAGCCAAGCAGGACACAGTCTAGGCCGCCGCTAAATGACCTGTTCGGTTCCTGGATAAAGGAGTCAGCAATTAAAATAAGAACAATATTACAACAAAATGCACGATTTGAGCAATTAAATTCTTTACGCCAGTATCTTGTACACCATTTAGGCTACTGACTTGTACACCCTTCAGGCTAGTACCTTGTCCAACCTTCAGGCTAGAACCTTGTACACCCTTGAGGGTAGTATGTTGTACACCCTTGAGGGTAGTACGTTGTACACCCTTGAGGGTAGTAACTTGTACACCCTTGATGGTAGTAACTTGTACACCCTTGATGGTAGTAACTTGTACACCCTTGATGGTAGTAACTTGTACACCCTTGAGGGTAGTAACTTGTACACCCTTGATGGTAGTAACTTGTACACCCTTGAGGGTAATAACTTGTACACCCTTGAGGGTAGTAACTTGTACACCCTTGAGGGTAGTAACTTGTACACCCTTGAGGGTAGTAACTTGTACACCCTTGAGGGTAGTACCTTGTACACCCCTCAGACTAGTACCTTGTACACCCTTCAGGCTAGTACCTTGTACACCCTTCAGACTAGTACCTTGTACACCCTTCAGACTAGTACCTTGTACACCCTTCATACTAGTACCTTGTTCACCCTTCAGACTAGTACCTTGTACACCCTTCAGACTAGTACCTTGTACACCCTTCAGACTAGTACCTTGTACACCCTTCAGACTAGTACCTTGTACACCCTTCAGACTAGTACCTTGTAGACCCTTCAGACTAGTACCATGTTCACCCTTCAGACTAGTACCTTGTACACCCTTCAGACTAGTACCTTGTACACCCTTCAGGCTAGCACCTAGTACACCCTTCAGACTAGTACCTTGTTCACCCTTCAGACTAGTACCTTGTAGACCCTTCAGACTAGTACCTTGTACACCCTTCAGACTAGTACCTTGTACACCCTTCAGACTAGTACCTTGTACACCCTTCAGACTAGTACCTTGTAGACCCTTCAGACTAGTACCATGTTCACCCTTCAGACTAGTACCTTGTACACCCTTCAGACTAGTACCTTGTACACCCTTCAGACTAGTACCTTGTACACCCTTCAGACTAGAACCCCAGGCTAGACAGCCAGCAACATCAGACGAAACTCACCGAGAAGTCGCAGTCAAGCACCGGCTGCTGATGGTAATAGCTCGACTTTAAAACATTCTTATTGACATCGTACAGCCTGACGGAGCCGTCCCAGCTGGACACGAGCAAATGCTGGCAGGAATTCGGTTGAAATTTCACAGCGCTGATGCCGTCCTCGGGTGGATCCTTCAGGCGAACTTCAGTTTGCACAGCGTTATCGCCAGACATTGCAGCTAAATGCGATTCTTAATTGGGTCGGCTAGAACTGAAAATACAGTAGCAATGTACGACGTGATCAACACAATGGGAAGCTTAACTTATTGAAATTTAGGCAACGGACAGGTAAAAATTATATTTGGTAATGGGCATGTAAATATATGATATTTGGGTAATGAGCAGGTAGATATATGATATTTGGTAATGAGCAGGTAGATATATGATAACTGGGTAATGAGCAGGTAGATACATGATAACTGGGTAATGAGCAGGTAGATATATGATAACTGGGTAATGAGCAGGTAGATATATGATAACTGGGTAATGAGCAGGTAGATATATGATAACTGGGTAATGAGCAGGTAGATATATGATAACTGGGTAATGAGCAGGTAGATATATGATAACTGGGTAATGAGCAGGTAGATATATAATAACTGGGTAATGAGCAGGTTGATACATGATAACTGGGTAATGAGCTGGTAAATATATGATATTTGGGTAATGAGCTGGTAAATATATGAGATTTAGGTAATGAGCAGGTAAATATAGAATATTTGGGTAATGAGCAGGTAAATATAGAATATTTGGGTAATGAGCAGGTAAATATAGAATATTTGGGTAATGGGCATGTAAATATAGAATATTTGGGTAATGAGCAGGTAAATATAGAATATTTGGGTAATGAGCAGGTAAATATAGAATATTTGGGTAATGAGCAGGTAAATATAGAATATTTGGGTAATAAGCATCAAAATATATATTAGCTTTGGGTACTGGGCAGGTAAGTATATGACTATTTATTTGGAGTAACTTGTGTAGATTTTAAACTAATAAGAGAGACTTAGCGAAATAAAGTGAGTATTAAGAGCGGTACTGTTGAGTCGCATAACGCAATTAAATATAATTAGCTCTAGCTTTATGTGCATATATATATTTGTGCATAATTAAATTAAATGTTTTACAATGGAATCATAGAATGTTGCAAACTGACTCTCAACAAGAGGAGGTATAATGATTAGAGATTAATTAGAGAATGATTAACATTCAATCAGTCAGTTAACAGCATATCTAACGCCAAAAAAGTTGTGGAAAAATAACCCAGCAAAGATTAACAAGAAACTAAATATTACCTATAGTAAAAAAAGAGAAATTGACTATGGCGCCTAAACGACAAGGCAGTGTTTTATCTTGTAAGTAAAATATATATTCTGCAATTCTAAAAAAGCATTAGCAAACTTTTAATTGCTATTCGTATGAAAGTCAGATTCCCACAGTGTAATTCCGATTCCCAAAGTGTAATTCCGATTCCCAAAGTGTAATTCCGATTCCCAAAGTGTAATTCCGATTCCCAAAGTGTAATTCCGATTCCCAAAGTGTAATTCCAATTCCCAAAGTGTAATTCCAATTCCCAAAGTGTAATTCCTTCCCAAAGTGTAATTCCAATTCCCAAAGTGTAATTTCGATTCCCAAAGTGTAATTCCAATTCCCAAAGTGTAATTTCGATTCCCAAAGTGTAATTCCAATTCCCAAAGTGTAATTTCGATTCCCAAAGTGTAATTCCAATTCCCAAAGTGTAATTTCGATTCCCAAAGTGTAATTCCAATTCCCAAAGTATACTTTCGATTCCCAGTGTGTAATTTCGATTCCCAAAGTGTAATTCCAATTCCCAAAGTATAATTTCGATTCCCAGTGTGTAATTTCGATTCCCAAAGTGTAATTCCAATTCCCAAAGTGTAATTCCAATTCCCAAAGTGTAATTATAATTCCCAATGTGTAATTCCAATTCCCAAAGTATAATGTCGATTCCCAAAGTGTAATTTCAATTCTTAAAGTGTAATTCCCATTCCCAAAGTGTATTTTCAGTAGAGCATCATTTTAAACAACAAATCAAAATCTAACAACCAAATCAACTTGTACCATAGACATTAAACTATTTTACTGCGGTTATAAAAAATTGAATTTAAAATCAACAATACGCGAGTTTTTGGAAGTTGTTGGACATGCAGAGGAAAAAAAGTTGACTTTTGCCACCTAAGTTCATGGTGGCGAGAAATATAATAGAAAACAACTTTTATGTTTTTTTTTATCGATTTTTATCGAGATTTTTTTTTCGCTAAAGAACACTACATTGCACAAAATCCAGGGTACTTTGTTGTTAGTATAAATTCGAAACAGAAAGATAACAGATGTTGGCAAAATCTGAGCTAATGAGAACATAATCTGAGAATAGATCTGAGGAAAAGAAATCATTTTGAGTATAAACAATATCACATAAATGGCTAGCGACTTGCAAAATTAGGCCAAATTGAAATAAAGCGAAAATAGAAAAATATGGACAGGAAGATTAGGAAAACATGTAGAATTAGGATTTAGGTAGATATCTTGATCTAGTGGACCAGGTCAAAGGGTAGAAGACTAGGCTGGAGGGTAGAAGACTAGGCTGGAGGGTAGAAGACTAGGCTGGAGGGTAGAAGACTAGGCTGGAGGGTAGAAGACTAGGCTGGAAGGTAGAAGACTAGGCTGGAAGGTAGAAGACTAGGCAGGAAGGTAGAATACTAGGCTGGAAGGTAGAAGACTGGGCTGGAAGGTAGAAGACTAGGCTGGAGGGTAGAAGACTAGGCTGGAAGGTAGAAGACTAGGCTGGAAGGTAGAAGACTAGGCAGGAAGGTAGAATACTAGGCAGGAAGGTAGAATACTAGGCTGGAAGGTAGAAGACTGGGCTGGAAGGTAGAAGACTAGGCTGGAAGGTAGAAGACTAGGCAGGAAGGTAGAAGACTAGGCAGGAAGGTAGAAGACTAGGCTAGAAGGTAGAATACTAGGCTGGAAGGTAGAAGACTAGGCAGGAAGGTAGAAGACTAGGCTAGAAGGTAGAAGACTAGGCTGGAGGGTAGAAGACTAGGCAGGAAGGTAGAAGACTAGGCTAGAAGGTAGAAGACTAGGCTGGAAGGTAGAAGACTAGGCAGGAAGGTAGAAGACTAGGCAGGAAGGTAGAAGACTAGGCTGGAAGGTAGAAGACTAGGCTGGAAGGTAGAAGACTAGGCTGGAAGGTAGAAGACTAGGCAGGAAGGTAGAAGACTAGGCTGGAAGGTAGAAGACTAGGCAGGAGGGTAGAAGACTAGGCAGGAGGGTAGAAGACTAGGCTGGAAGGTAGAAGACTAGGCAGGAAGGTAGAAGACTAGGCAGGAGGGTAGAAGACTAGGCATGAGGGTAGAAGACTAAGCAGGAGGGTAGAAGACTAGGCTGGAGGGTAGAAGACTAGGCAGGAAGGTAGAAGACTAGGCAGGAAGGTAGAAGACTAGGCAGGAAGGTAGAAGACTAGGCAGGAAGGTAGAAGACTAGGCTGGAAGGTAGAAGACTAGGCTGGAAGGTAGAAGACTAGGCAGGAAGGTAGAAGACTAGGCAGGAAGGTAGAAGACTAGGCTGGAAGGTAGAAGACTAGGCTGGAAGGTAGAAGACTAGGCAGGAAGGTAGAAGACTAGGCTGGAAGGTAGAAGACTAGGCTGGAAGGTAGAAGACTAGGCAGGAGGGTAGAAGACTAGGCAGGAAGGTAGAAGACTAGGCAGGAAGGTAGAAGACTAGGCAGGAAGGTAGAAGACTAGGCTGGAAGGTAGAAGACTAGGCAGGAAGGTAGAAGACTAGGCTGGAAGGTAGAAGACTAGGCAGGAAGGTAGAAGACTAGGCAGGAAGGTAGAAGACTAGGCTAGAAGGTAGAATACTAGGCTGGAAGGTAGAAGACTAGGCAGGAAGGTAGAAGACTAGGCTAGAAGGTAGAAGACTAGGCTGGAAGGTAGAAGACTAGGCTGGAGGGTAGAAGACTAGGCTGGAGGGTAGAAG
Organism: Macrostomum hystrix; assembly: GCA_950097015.1. NCBI lineage: Eukaryota > Metazoa > Platyhelminthes > Macrostomidae > Macrostomum > Macrostomum hystrix. Next base: position 2,153,625 of record CATNEN010000008.1, read on the forward strand.
ACTAGGCAGGAAGGTAGAAGACTAGGCTAGAAGGTAGAAGACTAGGCTGGAAGGTAGAAGACTAGGCTAGAAGGTAGAAGACTAGGCTGGAAGGTAGAAGACTAGGCAGGAGGGTAGAATACTAGGCTGGAAGGTAGAAGACTAGGCTGGAAGGTAGAAGACTAGGCTAGAAGGTAGAATACTAGGCTGGAAGGTAGAAGACTAGGCAGGAAGGTAGAAGACTAGGCTAGAAGGTAGAAGACTAGGCTGGAAGGTAGAAGACTAGGCTGGAGGGTAGAAGACTAGGCTGGAGGGTAGAAGACTAGGCAGGAAGGTAGAAGACTAGGCTAGAAGGTAGAAGACTAGGCTGGAAGGTAGAAGACTAGGCTAGAAGGTAGAAGACTAGGCTGGAAGGTAGAAGACTAGGCAGGAGGGTAGAATACTAGGCTGGAAGGTAGAAGACTAGGCTGGAAGGTAGAAGACTAGGCAGGAAGGTAGAATACTAGGCTGGAAGGTAGAAGACTAGGCTGGAAGGTAGAAGACTAGGCAGGAAGGTAGAATACTAGGCTGGAAGGTAGAAGACTAGGCTGGAAGGTAGAAGACTAGGCTGGAAGGTAGAAAACTAGGCAGGAAGGTAAAAGACTAGGCTGGAAGGTAGAAGACTAGGCAGGAGGGTAGAAGACTAGGCAGGAATGTAGAAGACTAGGCAGGAGGGTAGAAGACTAGGCAGGAAGGTAGAAGACTAGGCTGGAAGGTAGAAGACTAGGCTAGAAGGTAGAAGACTAGGCTGGAAGGTAGAAGACTAGGCTGGAAGGTAGAAGACTAGGCAGGAAGGTAGAAGACTAGGCTGGAAGGTAGAAGACTAGGCTGGAAGGTAGAAGACTAGGCAGGAGGGTAGAAGACTAGGCAGGAAGGTAGAAGACTAGGCAGGAAGGTAGAAGACTAGGCAGGAAGGTAGAAGACTAGGCTGGAAGGTAGAAGACTAGGCAGGAGGGTAGAAGACTAGGCAGGAGGGTAGAAGACTAGGCAGGAGGGTAGAAGACTAGGCTGGAAGGTAGAAGACTAGGCTGGAAGGTAGAAGACTAGGCTGGAAGGTAGAAGACTAGGCAGGAGGGTAGAATACTAGGCAGGAGGGTAGAAGACTAGGCAGGAGGGTAGAATACTAGGCGAGTGGTAGAAGACTAGGCTGGAAGGTAGAAGACTAGGCAGGAAGGTAGAAGACTAGGCAGGAAGGTAGAAGACTAGGCAGGAAGGTAGAAGACTAGGCTGGAGGGTAGAAGACTAGGCAGGAAGGTAGAAGACTAGGCAGGAGGGTAGAAGACTAGGCAGGAAGGTAGAAGACTAGGCAGGAGGGTAGAAGACTAGGCTGGAAGGTAGAATACTAGGCGAGTGGTAGAAGATCAGATACGAGCCCTTAGAAATGGTAGACTAGCTATGGTAATATAGCAAAGCGAAGCATGTGAATGTAATAAGAACTTGCGAAATGGCAACCAATGAGCTTCAAATAACATTTCATGGAATCAACCTTAAGTACTTGTGACAGTAAATACTTAACAGAAAGCATAACAAAAAGAAATGAAAAAGAGATAAAAAAACTTTTGTCAATAAAATCTAGGTCAAGAAAGTCAAATTGCCGAATAATTTTATTAAAATTTTCAATATAACATTTTCGAAATTTCTCGAAATTCTCAGTAACAATAAACGTGCGATATTAATAATACTATGCGATTAGAAAAAATGTACTAGTATGAGTAGACTGCGATCACAAGCACAGTATGCGATGAATGTGCAGAATTAGGTTCGACTGAAAACAAAAGAAAACAATAAAGGAATTTGACTAGACTATAATATAATCTTAAAGTAAATAAGCCATTAAAAAAAATACATTGGTTAAGGCTGAAATGCCATTTACCGAAATCACAATGGGTTATGAAACCTAATAACAACAGGAATTAAAAATGAACTTTATTTTAAAATGTGAAACTTCTGTAGACATGGTGCTCGGTGTCTTATGTAAGACAATAATCAAATTAGAAATTAAAAGCCAAGTGCAGAATAAGTACAAAAAAATAAAAATAAATTTCTTGGAAGATCAGTACCAATAACAATAGGTAGGATGTACCCAGTAAGCGAAAATATCTCACTGCTGTTATCTCACTGCTGTTATCTCACTGCTGTTATCTCACTGCTGTTATCTCACTGCTGTTATCTCACTGCTGTTATCTCACTGCTGTTATCTCACTGCTGTTATCTCACTGCTGTTATCTCACTGCTGTTATCTCACTGCTGTTATCTCACTGCTGTTATCTCACTGCTGTTATCTCACTGCTCCTTGGCGTGTCCATTAGACTCAATTGGTGGCATTGGTTCAACTGAGTTTAAAGCAGATGAATCACCTTCTGACGGGACAGGCTGAGCATAGCAGGCCCAGAGCAGGCCGCGATAGATCAAAGTTAGCGACTTGCCAAAGATGGTCACTAGAAGGGTCTGGTGAAAGACCGCCCACTGGCGATAGTGCGGCCCGCGAAATGGATCCGAGATAGCCGGACACATGATGTTGTCAAGGTTCACGAGGGTGACCTAAGGATGGGTGACAACTTCAGCAACTTGATTCGGAACAAGGTTAATGGATTCTAGAGATCGGAACTAGGTTACTGGATTCTAGAGATCGGAACTAGGTTACTGGATTCTAGAGATCGGAACTAGGTTACTGGATTCTAGAGATCGGAACTAGGTTACTGGATTCTAGAGATCGGAACTAGGTTACTGGATTCTAGAGATCGAAACTAGGTTACTGGATTCTAGAGATCGGAACTAGGTTACTGGATTCTAGAGATCGGAACTAGGTTACTGGATTCTAGAGATCGAAACTAGGTTACTGGATTCTAGAGATCGAAACTACTCGTAGGTTACTGGATTCTAGAGATCGGAACTAGGTTACTGGATTCTAGAGATCGAAACTAGGTTACTGGATTCTAGAGATCGGAACTAGGTTACTGGATTCTAGAGATCGGAACTAGGTTACTGGATTCTAGAGATCGGAACTAGGTTACTGGATTCTAGATATCGGAACTAGGTTACTGTATTCTAGAGATCGGAACAAGGTTACTGGATTCTAGATATCGGAACAAGGTTAATGGATTCTAGAGATCGGAACTAGGTTACTGGATTCTAGATATCGGAACAAGGTTACTGGATTCTAGAGATCGGAACTAGGTTACTGGATTCTAGAGATCGGAACTAGGTTACTGTATTCTAGAGATCGGAACTAGGTTACTGGATTCTAGATATCGGAACAAGGTTAATGGATTCTAGAGATCGGAACTAGGTTACTGGATTCTAGATATCGGAACAAGGTTACTGGATTCTAGAGATCGGAACTAGGTTACTGGATTCTAGAGATCGGAACTAGGTTACTGGATTCTAGAGATCGGAACTAGGTTACTGGATTCTAGAGATCGGAACTAGGTTACTGGATTCTAGAGATCGGAACTAGGTTACTGGATTCTAGAGATCGGAACTAGGTTACTGGATTCTAGAGATCGGAACTAGGTTACTGGATTCTAGAGATCGGAACTAGGTTACTAGGAACTAGGTAGATTTCTGTCTTAAATGGGAACAAGATTTCTGTCTAAAAGAGAACTAAATTTCTGTCTTAAATGGGAACTAGATTTCTGTCTAAATGGGGGAACTAGATTTTTGTCTAAATGGGGGAACTAGATTTCTGTCTAAATGGGGGAACTAGATTTCTGTCTAAAAAGTGAACTAGAATTCTGTCTAAATAGGGGAGCTAGATTTCTGTCTTAATGGGGGAACTAGATTTCTGTCTAAATGGGGGAACTAGATTTCTGTCTAAATGGGGGAACTAGATTTCTGTCTAAATGGGGGAACTAGATTTCTGTCTAAAAAGTGAACTATATTTCTGTCTAAATGGGGGAACTAGATTTCTGTCTAAATGGGGGAACTAGATTTCTGTCTAAATGGGGGAACTAGATTTCTGTCTAAATGGGGGAACTAGATTCTGTCTAAATGGGGGAACTAGATTTCTGTCTAAATGGGGGAACTAGATTCTGTCTAAATGGGGGAACTAGATTTCTGTCTAAATGGGGGAACTAGATTTCTGTCTAAATGGGGGAACTAGATTTCTGTCTAAATGGGGGAACTAGATTTCTGTCTAAATGGGGGAACTAGATTTCTGTCTAAATGGGGGAGCTAGATTTCTGTCTAAATGGGGGAACTAGATTTCTGTCTAAATGGGGGAGCTAGATTTCTGTCTAAATGGGGGAACTAGATTTCTGTCTAAATGGGGGAGCTAGATTTCTGTCTAAATGGGGGAGCTAGATTTCTGTCTAAATGGGGGAGCTAGATTCTGTCTAAATGGGGGAGCTAGATTTCTGTCTAAATGGGGGAGCTAGATTTCTGTCTAAATGGGGGAGCTAGATTTCTGTCTAAATGGGGGAACTAGATTTCTGTCTAAAAAGTGAACTAGAATTCTGTCTAAATAGGGGAGCTAGATTTCTGTCTTAATGGGGGAACTAGATTTCTGTCTTAATGGGGGAACTAGATTTCTGTCTAAATGGGGGAGCTAGATTTCTGTCTAAATGGGGGAGCTAGATTTCTGTCTAAATGGGGGAGCTAGATTTCTGTCTAAATGGGGGAACTAGATTTCTGTCTAAATGGGGGAACTAGATTTCTGTCTAAATGGGGGAACTAGATTTCTGTCTAAATGGGGGAACTAGATTTCTGTCTAAATGGGGGAACTAGATTTCTGTCTAAATGGGGGAACTAGATTTCTGTCTAAATGGGGGAACTAGATTTCTGTCTAAATGGGGGAACTAGATTTCTGTCTAAATGGGGGAGCTAGATTTCTGTCTAAATGGGGGAACTAGATTTCTGTCTAAATGGGGGAACTAGATTTCTGTCTAAATGGGGGAGCTAGATTTCTGTCTAAATGGGGGAACTAGATTTCTGTCTAAATGGGGGAACTAGATTTCTGTCTAAATGGGGGAACTAGATTTCTGTCTAAATGGGGGAACTAGATTTCTGTCTAAATGGGGGAACTAGATTTCTGTCTAAATGGGGGAGCTAGAATTCTGTCTAAATGGGGGAACTAGATTTCTGTCTAAATGGGGGAACTAGATTTCTGTCTAAATGGGGGAACTAGATTTCTGTCTAAATGGGGGAACTAGATTTCTGTCTAAATGGGGGAACTAGATTTCTGTCTAAATGGGGGAACTAGATTTCTGTCTAAATGGGGGAACTAGATTTCTGTCTAAATGGGGGAGCTAGATTTCTGTCTAAATGGGGGAACTAGATTTCTGTCTAAATGGGGGAGCTAGATTTCTGTCTAAATGGGGGAACTAGATTTCTGTCTAAATGGGGGAGCTAGATTTCTGTCTAAATGGGGGAACTAGATTTCTGTCTAAATGGGGGAGCTAGATTTCTGTCTAAATGGGGGAACTAGATTTCTGTCTAAATGGGGGAGCTAGATTTCTGTCTAAATGGGGGAACTAGATTTCTGTCTAAATGGGGGAGCTAGATTTCTGTCTAAATGGGGGAACTAGATTTCTGTCTAAATGGGGGAGCTAGATTTCTGTCTAAATGGGGGAGCTAGATTTCTGTCTAAATGGGGGAGCTAGATTTCTGTCTAAATGGGGGAACTAGATTTCTGTCTAAAAAGTGAACTAGAATTCTGTCTAAATAGGGGAGCTAGATTTCTGTCTTAATGGGGGAACTAGATTTCTGTCTAAATGGGGGAACTAGATTTCTGTCTAAATGGGGGAACTAGATTTCTGTCTAAATGGGGGAACTAGATTTCTGTCTAAAAAGTGAACTATATTTCTGTCTAAATGGGGGAACTAGATTTCTGTCTAAATGGGGGAACTAGATTTCTGTCTAAATGGGGGAACTAGATTTCTGTCTAAATGGGGGAGCTAGATTTCTGTCTAAATGGGGGAACTAGATTTCTGTCTAAATGGGGGAACTAGATTTCTGTCTAAATGGGGGAGCTAGATTTCTGTCTAAATGGGGGAACTAGATTTTCTGTCTAAATGGGGGAGCTAGATTCTGTCTAAATGGGGGAGCTAGATTTCTGTCTAAATGGGGGAACTAGATTTCTGTCTAAATGGGGGAGCTAGATTCTGTCTAAATGGGGGAGCTAGTTTTCTGTCTAAATGGGGGAACTAGATTTCTGTCTAAATGGGGGAGCTAGATTTCTGTCTAAATGGGGAGCTAGATTTCTGTCTAAATGGGGGAACTAGATTTCTGTCTAAATGGGGGAGCTAGATTTCTGTCTAAATGGGGGAGCTAGATTCTGTCTAAATGGGGGAACTAGATTTCTGTCTAAATGGGGGAGCTAGATTTCTGTCTAAATGGGGGAGCTAGATTTCTGTCTAAAAAGTGAACTATATTTCTGTCTAAATGGGGGTGCTAGATTTCTGTCTAAATGGGGGAGCTAGATTTCTGTCTAAATGGGGGAGCTAGATTTCTGTCTAAATGGGGGAACTAGATTTCTGTCTAAATGGGGGAGCTAGATTTCTGTCTAAAATGGGGGAGCTAGATTTCTGTCTAAATGGGGGAGCTAGATTTCTGTCTAAATGGGGGAGCTAGATTTCTGTCTAAAAAGTGAACTATATTTCTGTCTAAATGGGGGAGCTAGATTTCTGTCTAAATGGGGGAGCTAGATTTCTGTCTAAAATGGGGGAGCTAGATTTCTGTCTAAATGGGGGAACTAGATTTCTGTCTAAATGGGGGAGCTAGATTTCTGTCTAAATGGGGGAACTAGATTTCTGTCTAAATGGGGGAGCTAGATTTCTGTCTAAATGGGGGAGCTAGATTTCTGTCTAAATGGGGGAGCTAGATTTCTGTCTAAATGGGGGAACTAGATTTCTGTCTAAATGGGGGAGCTAGATTTCTGTCTAAATGGGGGAACTAGATTTCTGTCTAAATGGGGGAACTAGATTCTGTCTAAATGGGGGAGCTAGATTTCTGTCTAAATGGGGGAACTAGATTTCTGTCTAAATGGGGGAACTAGATTTCTGTCTAAATGGGGGAACTAGATTTCTGTCTAAATGGGGGAACTAGATTTCTGTCTAAATGGGGGAACTAGATTTCTGTCTAAATGGGGGAGCTAGATTTCTGTCTAAATGGGGGAACTAGATTTCTGTCTAAATGGGGGAGCTAGATTTCTGTCTAAAATGGGGGAGCTAGATTTCTGTCTAAATGGGGGAACTAGATTTCTGTCTAAATGGGGGAGCTAGATTTCTGTCTAAATGGGGGAGCTAGATTTCTGTCTAAATGGGGGAGCTAGATTTCTGTCTAAATGGGGGAGCTAGATTTCTGTCTAAAAAGTGAACTATATTTCTGTCTAAATGGGGGAACTAGATTTCTGTCTAAATGGGGGAGCTAGATTTCTGTCTAAATGGGGGAGCTAGATTTCTGTCTAAATGGGGGAGCTAGATTTCTGTCTAAAAAGTGAACTATATTTCTGTCTAAATGGGGGAGCTAGATTTCTGTCTAAATGGGGGAGCTAGATTTCTGTCTAAATGGGGGAGCTAGATTTCTGTCTAAATGGGGGAGCTAGATTTCTGTCTAAATGGGGGAGCTAGATTTCTGTCTAAATGGGGGAGCTAGATTTCTGTCTAAAAAGTGAACTATATTTCTGTCTAAATGGGGGTGCTAGATTTCTGTCTAAATGGGGGAGCTAGATTTCTGTCTAATGCATAAAGTCAATTTCTAACATCAATAAGAGTTTTGACTATGTTGACCTGAGAAGGGAGTCACATTTTTAGAATATTTCTACCTTGATTAGAACCACTAAATGATTAGAAACATGATTAGAGACACAATGTCACATTAGACGACCAATTAAAAATAAGAATTCGAAAAGCGAACGGACATCAATGAACCTGATTCAGTTATACCAAATAGGCAAGGCGAAAAAAAAGTGAATTTCAAAAGTACAGGCCACCTCAGAAGCCAATCTGACCGAATGGCGCCACACTATTATCTATTGCAGATAAAGCAACAGATAAGCACAGCTAGTAATCCTTGTGGGGTCTAAAAACATTTTGTCACTTAATTAAAACTTTAAACTCGCAAATATAAGTCGACTGACAACTGAAAAAAATTATAGAATTACTCAAAGTGTACTCACGCAAGAGATTGGCTGGAGTATAACAAAGTGATAAATACATTGAACCGCCTGCGCCAGTATCACCCACGAGAAGTCTAGCATTGGTTCGGTTGTGAAGACGCCTGACAAAGGTTTCAGCGGGTCTTTGTTTGAGTTATAAGCACAAAAAATACCTGTCACGAAGTCTGCCAGTTCGTCAATCTAACAAAGCCTTTTTACTGTACCGTTTTTTATCGTAAATTGGTGTCTAGGCTTCTCTTATCAGCCCAGCCTGATTGTCCATATGTCTTTATGCAATGGGTGCCTGTCTGTAATGGGTGTCTGTCTGTAATGGGTGTCTGTAATGGGTGTCTGTCTGTAATGGGTGTCTGTAATGGGTGTCTGTCTGTAATGGGTGTCCACCTGTCTGTAATGGGTATCTGTCTGTAATGGGTGTCTGTCTGTAATGGGTGTCTGTAATGGGTGTCTGTCTGTAATGGGTGCCTGTCTGTAATGGGTGTCCATCTGTCTGTAATGGGTGTCCATCTGTCTGTAATGGGTGTCTGTCTGTAATGGGTGTCTGTCTGTAATGGGTGTCTGTCTGTAATGGGTGCCTGTCTGTAATGGGTGTCTGTCTGTAATGGGTGTCCACCTGTCTGTAATGGGTGTCCATCTGTCTGTAATGGGTGTCTGTCTGTAATGGGTGTCCACCTGTCTGTAATGGGTGTCTGTCTGTAATGGGTGTCTGTCTGTAATGGGTGTCCATCTTTCTGTAATGGGTGTCCCCTGTCTGTAATGGGTGTCCATCTGTCTGTAATGGGTGTCTGTCTGTAATGGGTGTCTGTCTGTAATGGGTGTCCATCTTTCTGTAATGGGTGTCCATCTTTCTGTAATGGGTGTCCCCTGTCTGTAATGGGTGTCCATCTGTCTGTAATGGGTGTCTATCTGTCTGTAATGGGTGTCCATCTGTCTGTAATGGGTGTCCATCTGTCTGTAATGGGTGTCCATCTGTCTGTAATGGGTGTCCATCTGTCTGTAATGGGTGTTTATCTGTCTGTAATGGGTGTCTATCTGTCTGTAATGGGTGTCTATCTGTCTGTAATGGGTGTCCATCTGTCCTTAATGGGTGTCTGTCAGAAATGGGTGTCCATCTGTCTGTAATGGGTGTCCATCTGTCTGTAATGGGTGTCCATCTGTCTGTAATGGGTGTCCACCTGTCTGTAATGGGTGTATATCTGACTGTAATGGGTGTCCACCTGTCTGTAATGGGTGTCCACCTGTCTGTAATGGGTGTCCATCTGTCTGTAATGGGTGTCCACCTGTCTGTAATGGGTGTCCATCTGTCTGTAATGGGTGTCCACCTGTCTGTAATGGGTGTCCATCTGTCTGTAATGGGTGTCCACCTGTCTGTAATGGGTGTCCATCTGTCTGTAATGGGTGTCCACCTGTCTGTAATGGGTGTCCACCTGTCTGTAATGGGTGTCCATCTTTCTGTAATGGGTGTCCCCTGTCTGTAATGGGTGTCTATCTGTCTGTAATGGGTGTCCATCTGTCTGTAATGGGTGTCCATCTGTCTGTAATGGGTGTCCATCTGTCTGTAATGGGTGTCCATCTGTCTGTAATGGGTGTCCACCTGTCTGTAATGGGTGTATATCTGACTGTAATGGGTGTCCACCTGTCTGTAATGGGTGTCCATCTGTCTGTAATGGGTGTCCATCTGTCTGTAATGGGTGTCCATCTGTCTGTAATGGGTGTCCACCTGTCTGTAATGGGTGTTTATCTGTCTGTAATGGGTGTCTATCTGTCTGTAATGGGTGTCTATCTGTCTGTAATGGGTGTCCATCTGTCCTTAATGGGTGTCTGTCAGAAATGGGTGTCCATCTGTCTGTAATGGGTGTCCACCTGTCTGTAATGGGTGTCCATCTGTCTGTAATGGGTGTCCATCTGTCTGTAATGGGTGTCTATCTGTCAGTAATGGGTGTCCATCTGTCTGTAATGGGTGTCCATCTGTCCTTAATGGGTGTCTGTCAGAAATGGGTGTATATCTGTTCACAATCGCTGTCCAGTTGCACTGGATTATATATTTCTGACTGTCAGTAATTCAGTTAGTGTGTGACTAATTGTCAAGTATTCCATTGGAGCAGTCAGTAAGCTGTTAGTTTAGACTCCTTACACACTGCGATAGTATTTGAGTACAGTACGCGCGCACTAGCCCAAACCGCAGAGCATAAAACAACACAATCGCATAGAGATTTTCCCTATCCGTTGTCGAAATTGAGTTCTGACAAACTTGAACCTAACACACTCCCAAGTTTAAGAGTTCATGAGTACCGTGCGAAAGTGCGCGTGCGATAGAAATTTAGACTGATCGTTTTGAGAGGACAGGAACTGTAGCGCGGTTAGGGAAATTTGAGAACACAATTTCATGCACGCGAAATACTGTCAAGGGTAAAGTACACTTAAAACAGAATCTCTAGAGACTGCAGTCAGATGGCCACTGCCCCACTCACATCGAGACAATTCTAAAACGCTTTAACAAAGGCTAACAGACACGAGTATTGTAAAGATTAGAAAAAAAGATTCATAAACTAATCGGGCTAACACAATTTGTACGGATCTATTTGCACACTAATTTCATAGATAGCTAAAACGCAGGATAGCAACAAAACATTCAGAATCTTTGCGTTTAGTTTTACACAAGATCAGCGAATAAAAAACTGTTTTCTTACCATCTCTAAATCCACGCCGGATTAGAAACAATGGCAAGGCTAGAATGAGTACATGCTGAGCATAGTAGACTAAAACTTCGCCGTGTAACTGAAAGTGAGATTTGTGCCATTCTGTTAGTTTTCAAATCTCACCATTTATTTTCACATCCCATCACCACGATGATCCCATGACCTGCCACAATCCCATCCCCATGACCTGCCACAATCCCATACCCCATGACCTGCCACAATCCCATCCCCATGACCTGCCACAATCCCATCCCCATGACCTGCCACAATCCCATACCCCATGACCTGCCACAATCCCATCCCCATGACCTGCTACAATCCCATCCCTATGACCTGCCACAATCCCATACCCCATGACCTGCCACAATCCCATACCCCATGACCTGCCACAATCCCATCCCCATGACCTGCCACAATCCCATACCCCATGACCTGCAACAATCCCATCCCCATGACCTGCCACAATCCCAAACCCCATGACCTGCCACAATCTCATCCCCATGACCTGCCACAATCTCATCCCCATGACCTGCCACAATCCTATCCCCATGACCTGCCACAATCCCAAACCCCATGACCTGCCACAATCCCATCCCCATGACCTGCCACAATCTATCTCATCCCCATGACCTGCCACAATCCTATCCCCATGACCTGCTACAAGCTCATCCCCATGACCTGCCACAATCCCATACCCCATGACCTGCCACAATCCTATCCCCATGACCTGCCACAATCCCATCCCCATGACCTGCTACAATCCCATCCCCATGACCTGCCACAATCCCATCCCTATGACCTGCCACAATCCCATACCCTATGACCTGCCACAATCCTATCCCCATGACCTGCTACAAGCTCATCCCCATGACCTGCCACAATCCCATACCCCATGACCTGCCACAATCCTATCCCCATGACCTGCCACAATCCCATCCCCATGACCTGCTACAATCCCATCCCCATGACCTGCCACAATCCCATCCCTATGACCTGCCACAATCCCATACCCTATGACCTGCCACAATCCTATCCCCATGACCTGCCACAATCCCATACCCTATGACCTGCCACAATCCCATACCCTATGACCTGCCACAATCCTATCCCCATGACCTGCTACAAGCTCATCCCCATGACCTCCCACAATTCAATCCCCATGACTTGCCACAATCCTATCCCCATGACCTGCCACAATCCCATCCCTATGACCTGCCACAATCCCATCCCTATGACCTGCCACAATCCCATCCCCATGACCTGCTACAATCCCATCCCTATGACCTGCCACAATCCCATACCCCATGACCTGCCACAATCCCATCCCCATGACCTGCCACGATCCCATCGCCATGACCTGCTACAATCCCATCCCCATGACCTGCCACAAGCCCATCCACATGACCTGCTACAATCCCATCCCCATGACCTGCTACAATCCCATCCTCATGACCTGCCACAATCCCATCCCCATGACCTGCCACAATCCCATCCCCATGACCTGCTACAATCCCATCCCCATGACCTGCTACAATCCCATCCCCATGACCTGCTACAATCCCATCCCCATGACCTGCTACAATCCCATCCCCATGACCTGCTACAATCCCATCCCCATGACCTGCTACAATCCCATCCCCATGACCTGCTACAATCCCATCCCCATGACCTGCCACAATCCTATCCCTATGACCTGCTACAATCCCATCCCCATGACCTGCTACAATCCCATCCCCATGACCTGCTACAATCCCATCCCCATGACCTGCTACAATCCCATCCCCATGACCTGCCACAATCCTATCCCTATGACCTGCTACAATCCCATCCCCATGACCTGCTACAATCCCATCCCCATGACCTGCTACAATCCCATCCCCATGACCTGCTACAATCCCATCCCCATGACCTGCTACAATCCCATCCCCATGACCTGCCACAATCCTATCCCTATGACCTGCTACAATCCTATCCCCATGACCTGCCACAATCCTATCCCTATGACCTGCTACAATCCCATCCCCATGACCTGCCTCAATCCTATCCCCATTACTATCCATAACCTGCAGACAATGAATCGCCCATTCAATACAATGACTTTATTCTCGCTGGCATAATAGGAATTGTAAAAAAACTCACCAATCTAGTATTAACAACCGGCAGTAATAGGGCAAGAAGAGGCCCATTTAGCAGGTGAATCATTAGCCGAAATAAGCCCGTTGTGTAACGACACGGAGGCATGAGTAGTAGAATAATCTGTCAATCATTCGAAAATATATTACATATTTAACAATTGATATGGACTGATAGCTGGCAAGTGAAAACAGCATACCTGTATTATAGTGATAACATGGCATGGATTTAACAGCCAAATAACAGTGTTAGTGGACAATTTGAAGCCGATCTCAATGCCAAACACTAGGGAGTGCAGAATACCGAGTACTTTCAAATCGGTTTGATTAGACTGATGCTTTTGATGCTTAGTATCCGTGGCTACTGGCGGCAATTTGATTTTCTGCCAGGCCAAGTTAAGTTGAAATGCCGCCAATGCTAGGCAGGGCAAAGTCTCAGCTAGTTTCTGTTTGAGACTCAAATACTCGTGACAATCAGCACCGCCAACTCCATCTAACTCAAAGTTGACACCAGAGTAAGTCCATCCTAGGAAACTCATCTTTGTTTAAGCAAACTAGTCAAATAGACTAGCCACTCTTCGACAATAAAATGGCTTTTTTAGAACCACCAATAGTGTTTTAAAGCAAAGTCCAGATTGCTGAAAAACAGTGATGTAATTTGTAATGCTATGTAGCTACATATTTAGATTTAGAATTAGAACTATTCCTAATGCTTACTGATAAGAAAGTAATGTTAACTGAAACAGCAACATCCTTAGTGTAACAAATATACTCAATGAAGCTAGTTTCACTTTTATAGAAATTTATAAATATTAGCAGCTAAAGTAATCATCAGACATACAATGTCTGTCTCATACTCATATGTAAGTAAAAAAGTAAAAATACTCCTACTAAAGAAGAATATGCATATTTCAGCTAAACAATAAAACCTCTAAATATTATCACCCTAATCATAACAAAGAATTGTAATACACAGTTTAATAAATATGCTGTACCTCAACATACATGAAACCAAGACTGACGTGGAATGGATGATGACTAGAAAATCACAATAACTTGTCAATAATTAATCTGTAATGCGGATAAATTTTTTGTCTAGTATAGGCCGAGTAATGGGATCCTGTATCAACTATCATTCTGTCTCATACCCAATGACACTTTTCTCTATAAATAACTTTGAGAAACAAGCTAACTTACAGACTTACAAAGCTAGTTAATTTGTCAACAAACTTATGACTTGAGAATCTCAATTACTAATAATTAATTCCTTTGAAAAAAAATCTTTAAAAAATCAACAAGAATGATATAATTATATAAAACTAGCATGATAACATGAGGTAAATAAAACAAAACTATAACAACAATGAGACAAATGATGAGATAACAACATGACAATCACAAAACAAAGATGAGATGGCAATGTGATGACAACAAGACAAACATAATCCTGTGACTCTGTAAGCCAGTGTTGAGATCTGGACAAAACTACTATTATTAGTTTATCAGGGAACCATGTTGTGACTTTTGTCATTAAAGAATGCAAGGAATGCAAGAATGAATGCCAAAGAGCCTCTACATGCAAATACTAACTGGCAGAGGAACCATTCCTTGATTTTGTGGTAGAGCGCACATTGAAAAGAGAGAGATAGGAGATTAGGTCGAATTAGGGATGATGTACATGGGCAATTAAATATAAGGTGGCTTGGCAACAAGATCAAATATGTCCTCAAACAATAGATCAAAGGGTAGAGACAATAAAATTCTATTCACACTGATGCACCCTGATGACACATTTATCAATGACACACTTACCTTGATATTAGGTTTTAAAAAGTAAAAAAGTTGATATTGTAGTAAAGATGCATTTATCATTTTTAAGTCTAATTTGTACCTATGCTCTTTGTTTAAATGGGCTAAATATTTTGACAAATATGATAAATATTATACATATTCCATCAAATTCATTCATTTTAACAAACCTTTTTTGTGTATATAAACGAGTGCAATTCATGTGAGACAAATCAACGTGCCAGTGCAGCAAAAAGCAAATAAGCTATAACTGAGTAAGAAGATATTCAAGCGTTGAGTTGGTTATTTGAGGCTGTGACCCTCTGATCCATGGAAAACAAATAGCAAAGACTGGAGAATAAGAGACCAGTGCCTTAGAAGGATAAACCACTTATGCCGAGTGATACACTACCAAGAGAAGGGAAGATAGAGTTATAAGCCCTGTTACAATATCATAATTATATATTCCTAATTCTTTATCAACACAGTTCATACATAAAAATTTGACAATTTACCCATATCATACCAAATTTACTCAGATAACTAAGTTATAAAGCCAAAATTTTATGAATTAGGGCCTAGAAAGGTTTTTGGTATTTTTGTCTGCCACCATCTTGTCCAGTATTAACTTGCCTTTAAAAGAAACTTCATACAAACTCACCTACAATATGAACAAATGAAACAAAGTTATTTGTTGGTGTTATAGCTTTAATAATCTCAAAAGAAAAGATCATATTGATAAAATACATATGCAATGCACAAGTTCATATTGATCAGGTGCTTAAATTATGTCTATGTCAATTTAGTCAGGAGCTACATCTAAACAAGATTTGCTCACTTTAAAGGCTTGTTCACATGGCCATGAAATCAAATGCTGAGTGCGAATTATTTATCTGCTTATGACTTTTATTTGTTAACAAAAAAGTCAACATGTCTCTTGGCAAATGAGATGGTGGCAGATGAAGATACTGGAACCCAATTATAAATAGCAATATATAAGATAATTAATAAATTATAGATCTATTTAGGAGCAAGAATATTTTGTCTTTAAAAAAATTTCTACAAAAGAACACAGCACAAAAAAAATTATAAAACAGAAAAGACCAAGCTTAGCTTATAATATAATTTAACTGCTTTTGAAAGGAATAGCTAAATAACTTTTGATGATATCACTTGAAATTTTATAGTCCTAATACATATATCTATTTTCTAGCTAGCTATGCAGGCAGGTCAGAAAGCTGGTTAAGATAGTAACTTTTGGTAGTTTCAATCTCATGTTTGCAAAATAATGCAATGATATGCTTATGCTTAATTATTATATGTTATATTTAGTTAGGCCTAGTACAATATACACACTGCAATGCATTTACATGCCAGCTAACATGAATTTGCCATTTCTGCTGATTGTAGCTCTTTCCTTTTCAGTCCTGCGTGTGCAATAGATGCTGGCCAATCACTGTAATTATATCTTTTTTATTTTTGTGAAATCCTATTAACTAGAACCAGTAACACAAACCAATAAAAGTTCAAGGAACAAATGCTAAAGTGGTAGGACATTGAAACGGGTATGATGTTATTAGAATTTATAAATATATGGAAATCCAGGTCTGCAATTATATTCTTTCTGCTTTTTATAGAAACTGTATTACTACTACTTTATGAGGTGGAAATCAATTAATTCTTTGATTCAAACCAGCCAAATTTTTTAAAGAACACAGGCAGTATGGCTTGGAATAGTATTTGCGGCTTATTTAAATTTTTATGGTTTTCTTGATATATTCAAGATTAGTGTAATTAAAGATTAGTGTAATTAAAGCTAAACTCAACAGGTATTTCTTGTTTGGAAGTGCTTATTCCCATGGTCCCGTGCCGAGAATTTCAATTTTATCCACATGGATTGGTGCCGATAATTTTCTGCTTATCCACATAGCAGCTTGTATAAATAGGTCTACTTTCAAGTCCCTACCTATTCTTCTCTGAGCATAAGGCTTTTGCTTCAGAGTATAGTGTATACTGTACACTATCAATGTATAGTGTAAAATAATAACAATGATGTGTGATAATATGTGTGACGAGTTTGGTGCTGACTAGAATTCTGCTGGTTGACTTGTATGATTTTCTTTGATGAACTTCTTACTTTTTCAGTCAATACAATTCAAATGAAACCACGTAACTATGACAAAATATGCAGTAGGCCTAATTTGTTATTACAATAATTAAAAAGGATGACATTAATGTTGGTTAATGAATGTGAAGGTCAAAATGTAGAACACATTCGTAACACATTGGCAACTTTGTCGATCTATTGGCTTGAGGGTTCAACAAAATGTATAAACCCGAAAGGGCCTCGTTTCAAAAAAACAGAACTGTGTGGATATAATTGAAATTAACGGCACGGCATATTTATATAAAGAATTTTAGACCTATTCATACAAGCTGCCGTGTGGATAAGCAGAAAATTATTGGCATGGCTCCGAGTGGATAAAATTAAAATTAACGGCACGGCATATTTATATAAAGAGTTGTGGATAAGCAGAAAATTATCAGCACGGATCTGTGTGGATAAAATTGAAATTATTGGCACGGGACCGTGGAAATAAGCTCTGCCTTCTTTTTTATCTATAACCTCGCTTAAAAGTGTGTTTAAAAGTGTATGTTTTGTAGTTTTTTTGTCTGAAAATGATATATGGATAGTTTCTGCATTCTAGCTCAGCCGCCTTTGTATGCTATTGCTGTAAGTGTAGCAGTATGACGAAGACAATGGTGAACGTGTAGCGGTAGCAATTATTTGGTAGCTTCTTAGTTGTAGCTAGCACGGTTATGTTTGTTCTTCAGTTGGCGTATTTACTTATTTCTTTCGAAGCGTAAAAATGCACTTTATGAGCTCGACCACTTAAGCACTTTGGGGGTTATAATACAGTGCGAGACAGACGGTTACTATAAAGTCTAACTTAACCTACTCTACAAATTATAAGTCAATGGCTTGATAGCTGAGACTTTACATTTAAATTCAGATTGCGTTCAGTAGAAACAAAATTACTTGCTGTTGCTCTCTCGCGCTGCCTCAGCGTTCCGATTTAAACACGCATAGTCGCAGAACAAATGAACGAGCAGGGAAAGAGACAGAGCAAACCAGGGGACGCACGAGAGAAAGGGGCAAGCAAGCAGCTCTGAACTAAAAATCACGTTTCTTCGAATACATTTTAAAGGCTATGAAATTCTACGAATCCGCAATATAACAAACCATTGGCATTGAAGCGATTAAACAGTTCAACGAGTATCAACGACTATTGCTAACCTATGGAAAGAACCGAGCAAATTAATATTCACGCAAACTTATTGTAACAAAAAATATGACTTCACGACGTCACAGGAGCTTCGATGTATAAAAGTTCCTAATAAATATTCCTAATTCCTTATCAACACAATCAAATCAAATCCAATAAAATATATGGGTTTTTCTCATCTAGATTGGATGGTGTTGTAATATAATGATTGTCCTAGCTGGAGCGTGAGGAATTTAAGGACAAACAAGCTGACACTAGTGTAATTGTCAAGCAGTCATCTCACGTACAATTTTCATGCACTATTACACAATATACATGCAAAGACCAGTAAACATGCACAATCCATTTTGCAACTAAACAAACAATAAACTAATTACACAAGCGCCAGTCAGAAAGGGGGCACTGGGTTAAATGAAGCGCTTCAGAACTACCGAGTTAACATAGTCCACCCGTTAGTGATCAGGCTGTGTCTGTGAGTGCAACTATAACGCTTTTAGGAAACAAGTGTATACACTTCCAGTTTTTTAGACTAAAATTAAGTATTTTGCTATTATTAATAACTGCAGTTTAAATTTTCAGCAGAACAACGCTACTTTTTGTATATTTAAAAACTAAAAAGTCAATCAACGAATCTAGGATTGCACGACAAACTATATGGAGAAATATGTATACAGAAAATTCGATTGTTGCAAAAATACGTGCTATAATATCCGCTCTGCACAGTCAACAGTAAAAATAGACAAGGAAATTCGTTGCGAAACAAATCTAAAATTTGCACACCGTCAAAATCAAGTGATCAGTGAGTGACACAGAAAATACATTTCAGCCAGCTGAAAAAGCCTATTGGCTGCGATATATTAGATACAGATATTTTGAGGTCATAATTGAAGGTCAGCTTTTCAACAGCAACGGAGTGCGAGATGATTGTATAGTCATTAAGATTTTACTAAACTGTTTCGCGAAAATCAAACATAAAAAGTGAAAAATTGTGTCAGCTGGCAAGCAAATTTGTGTTTTTTTACTTGCTTGAGTAAAAGGACGTTCAGTTGACACAAAAAACTGTGGAACCTTTTTAGTAAGCAACATATGACAAAAATTCGTACCTCACAATCCTCAGCAACACCTTCGAAATCCTCAGAGACGAAAGCGTTTGTTTCGCGTGGCGCGAGATAGAAAATTGACTTTAACAAACGCAGGCATTTAATAAAAATATGGGAATTTAAGTGCATTTGTTTATCCTTCATTTTAGCTCATGCAACACAAAGTTTACTGAGATTTTCAGAAACAGGTGGATAAGAAAAGACTATTGCAATAGAAACAGATATGCGAAAATGATTAGAAAAATATGCAATTTAACTGCCTTTTTTCGGTATAGACATTTTCAGATGATGCCCAAAAAGTACATTTCATTCGCAGCAATGCATCTTGCAGCCGTGAGGTGGCACAGCTTTTGTAATCAGCAAGTAAAATCGAGCTAAAAAATCGTTGTCATGGCGATGCTCATCACATCGGTTTGTCCAAAGCGTCCAGATAGTTCTCATCGATGAGCTTAGGAATTAGCAGGTGTCTGAAAGTTTGAAAACAATGAAGCAAATTGTTTATGAACATTGGCTAGAGGTCCGGGTAGTAGCGAAACGATAACGAGTCCGACCTTCGAAACAAGGCTTCAGGGGTTCGATTAGTTTGCCGGATCTAACTAACGCAGCCCCGACTGGTTCCTTGAATACTGTTCCGAGTGGAACTGTTAAACTATATTCAGTCCAGGTCGACCCACCTGACAGGCATCTGCAGCAGCAGAATTACGGGGAAGCCCAGCTTGGCGTACGCGATGCTGTTGAAGCCTAGTGCACAGAGTACAAACAGTTGGACCAGCTGCATACAGGTGAAAATGTGCACCTTGCGCTGGGGGACTCGCCTCAGATAATGCGATGGCGGATAAGCGGCCTGTGGATTCGTTGGGCGCAGTGACTAATCAGCTACTGACAGTAGAAAGCTAAGCGTTTTATAACTCCTGAATTAATGAACCAGATGCCGCACATTCAGGCTATTAAGTGACCTCACCTGCTCCGTAAACAGAAGAAGGATGCGTTCAAACAGCTGGTTGCCAAACAGGGCTGTGATGGCCATGCAGACAAACAGGCCGTCCAGTACTGGCACTGGTATGAAGCTGAGCGGCGTCGGGCACATCAGCAACGACAGGCCGATCAGGACGTTCGACACAATACCGGTGAGACGGGTTTCACGAACGCGGACAACGCTGAAATATATGTTTTTAAACACACGTTTTTTAATGCAGGTCAATTAAAGTAGCACCCGCCATGCCAAGAACTCTGCGCACCTCTGATGCACGTGCTGGCCAAGGTCGATGCGCTCTTCAAGGTCGGCCAGTGCTTTCACGTGCAACGGCGAGTGCGGCAAGGCGCCGTGCACCCATGGCAGGCCGAAGCAGGACATTGCACCGTTCATGAGGGCCACAATCAGGAGGTCTAGATGGTAGGCTGAGCCTTTGCGAAGTCTGCGATGAGCGCAATGAGATGTTGTGTCATTGCTAACTGAGGGGAACTCGTCCTTCGGAGGAGTTTTGCATTACTACAGTATAAAATCGGAGTTTTTGCGAATGCTGGAAGGCTAATATGTGAATTGGGTTTCAAAATTCTGGGTGCAGAATGGATGCACTTATGTTTCTCACTTGTTAGCCGGACAGTTGACCATGGCCGAGCTGATGTTCTGGTCCATGAAGAACAGCATCGACAATGGGATGGCCAAGCCGAATGCGCCCAGAATTGCCAGCCACGGCAACGGCCGGGCAACAACAAACTCCAAGTGAACATAGGGCAGGCAGGAGAACTTTTGCACTGCGAAAATTAAAATGAAAGGAATTCCGCTAACTCTCTTGATTATAAAAATATATTAGATCAGAAACCATGGTGTATTTCAGATTTCAGTGTTCTTAATAGATAATAAAATATATCAAACTCCAACCCTCACGCTGATTGGCTGGCTTTATATAGAATAATAACATTGCGTCACACCACTCTCAGCGTGTTTTTCTACACCTCCGCAGGCTACCCACCCCACGCGCTGCGCAAACCACCTCACTCCTTCTCAAAACAGCTGACCTCGGCTAGTCTACATAACTTTACGAATATGCTTATATAAATTCTTGGTAATAAACTCACATTGGACGTTCCTGAATAGATAGGTGCCAACAAAGGACATTGCCAGAACCGACACGGGCAATGAGAAATCCGCCATCAACTCGCGTTTTGCGCGATTCAAGTAGGGCCTGTAAAAAATATGTGACAAATCGATTCGCTACGGCAATGCCGGTCCCTGACACCCCTCACGATCATCTCCGAAGTGACACGAGAGGCTGATCAAATCTAATTGGGCAAATTTTATGGGGCCTTCAAGGACAGCGGTCAGTAATTTTCTGACATTCTAAAGTGATTAGGAAAGACTTCTGGTTGAAGAAGACTTCCATGTCACTTTATTCATCTCACTCATTTTGTCAATAATTTCCGTCCTTCTGTTACCCATCGTTCAAACTTCGGAAAAAAGGACAGCTGTAGCACAAGAAAAATATTAGAAAACTTTTAAAGAAAAATGTAAATTTCTATTGGGCTTAATCTAAAATTTTCAGTGCTTGCTACATCAGAGCTTGGTTGTCTATCCTTCACCGATGGGATGGACTAGCAATCCATTCTGTTCCTTCACTGATGGGATAGACTAGCAATCCATTCTGTTCCTTCACTGATGGGATAGACTAGCAATCCATTCTGTTCCTTCAGCCAAGGGAGAGACTAGCAATCCATTCTGTTCCTTCAATGATGGGATAGACTAGCAATCCATTCTGTTCCTTCAGCCAAGGGAGAGACTAGCAATCCATTCTGTTCCTTCAATGATGGGATAGACTAGCAATCCATTCTGTTCCTTCACTGATGGGATAGACTAGCAATCCATTCTGTTCCTTCAATGATGGGATAGACTAGCAATCCATTCTGTTCCTTCACTGATGGGATAGACTAGCAATCCATTCTGTTCCTTCACTGATGGGATAGACTAGCAATCCATTCTGTTCCTTCACTGATGGGATAGACTAGCAATCCATTCTGTTCCTTCAATGATGGGATAGACTAGCAATCCATTCTGTTCCTTCACTGATGGGATAGACTAGCAATCCATTCTGTTCCTTCACTGATGGGATAGACTAGCAATCCATTCTGTTCCTTCACTGATGGGATAGACTAGCAATCCATTCTGTTCCTTCAATGATGGGATAGACTAGCAATCCATTCTGTTCCTTCACTGATGGGATAGACTAGCAATCCATTCTGTTCCTTCACTGATGGGATAGACTAGCAATCCATTCTGTTCCTTCACTGATGGGATAGACTAGCAATCCATTCTGTTCCTTCAATGATGGGATAGACTAGCAATCCATTCTGTTCCTTCACTGATGGGATAGACTAGCAATCCATTCTGTTCCTTCACCCATGGGATAGACTAGCAATCCATTCTGTTCCTTCACTGATGGGATAGACTAGCAATCCATTCTGTTCCTTCACTGATGGGATAGACTAGCAATCCATTCTGTTCCTTCACTGATGGGATAGACTAGCAATCCATTCTGTTCCTTCACTGATGGGATAGACTAGCAATCCATTCTGTTCCTTCACTGATGGGATAGACTAGCAATCCATTCTGTTCCTTCACCCATGGGATAGACTAGCAATCCATTCTGTTCCTTCACTGATGGGATAGACTAGCAATCCATTCTGTTCCTTCACTGATGGGATAGACTAGCAATCCATTCTGTTCCTTCACTGATGGGATAGACTAGCAATCCATTCTGTTCCTTCACTGATGGGATAGACTAGCAATCCATTCTGTTCCTTCACTGATGGGATAGACTAGCAATCCATTCTGTTCCTTCACCCATGGAATAGACTAGCAATCCATTCTGTTCCTTCACCCATTGGATAGACTAGCAATCCATTCTGTTCCTTCACCCATTGGATAGACTAGCAATCCATTCTGTTCCTTCACCCATGGGATAGACTAGCAATCCATTCTGTTCCTTCACTCATGGGATAGACTAGCAATCCATTCTGTTCCTTCACTGATGGGATAGACTAGCAATCCATTCTGTTCCTTCACTGATGGGATAGACTAGCAATCCATTCTGTTCCTTCACCCATGGGATAGACTAGCAATCCATTCTGTTCCTTCACTGATGGGATAGACAAGCAATCCATTCTGTTCCTTCACTGATGGGATAGACTAGCAATCCATTCTGTTCCTTCACTGAAGGCATAGACTAGCAATCCATTCTGTTCCTTCACTGATGGGATAGACTAGCAATCCATTCTGTTCCTTCACTGAAGGCATAGACTAGCAATCCACTTGCGTTTTGGTGAAGTTGAGCAGGTACATGGACAGGAAAACGGTGCCGATGCACAGCAGCAGGAACAGGATACTGATGTCTCGCTGGCACACCTGCTTCTGGCCTACCAAGGAGCTTTCGTTGGCAGCCGTTTGGTTCGGCAGAAGGTATGGAACGCCATCCGCAGCCACCGGGACGACGCCACTCTGGTTCATACCAACTCCACCATCACAGTAGTATGTACTGAAGTCTGACAACGTTAAGTACAGTAAAATTAGTTTTTTTTCAAGTTTTGCTGATACCTACGATTCCTACTGCGATTCTAGCTTCGATTCCTACTGCAATTCTAGCTACTATTTCAACAGTAATTCTAGCTACGATTCCTACTACAATTCTAGCTACGATTCCTACTGCGCTACTAGCTACGATTCCTACTGCGATTCTAGCTACGATTCCTACTGCGACTCTAGCTACGATTCCTACTGCGACTCTAGCTACGATTCCTACTGCGACTCTAGCTACGATTCCTACTGCGATTCTAGCTACGATTCCTACTGCGACTCTAGCTTCGATTCCTACTGCGACTCTAGCTACGACTCCTACTGCAATTCTAGCTACGATTCCTACTGCGACTCTAGCTACGATTCCTACTGCGATTCTAGCTACGATTCCTACTGCGACTCTAGCTTCGATTCCTACTGCGACTCTAGCTACGATTCCTACAGCAATTCCAGCTACGATTCCTACTGCAATTCTAGCTACGATTCCTACTGCAATTCTAGCTACGATTCCTACAACAATTCTAGCTACGATTCCTACTGCGATTCTAGCTACGATTCCCGCTGTCCTGTATTTCCCGGTGCAGTCAAACGACAGCAGCAGCTTCAGCTACGATTTCAACTAATCAGAATGAGAGTGCCTACTCACTGCCATAGACACTTTTCGCCGCTCCCACGGTGAAAGCCACCGAGATGAACATGGCGAAGATTTCCTCTGTACTGCGCGTCGACCAGCGCATGAGCTTGCTGAGGTCCAGCACCGCGTAGAGCAGCAGCAGGGCGGCGTTGAACAAGCCGACCCAGCCGAAGAAGGCGAAGAAGTCTAGGTCGTGAGTACGGCTGAGCTCGAATATTACTGCGGGTCGATGGAGGCCAGGCGAGAGGAAATACACGGTTAGAAGGGCGAGAGAAAAAATGAAGGAAAAGTGAAAAAGTACAGGCACGAAATGTGAGAAAAGTGTGACGAAATCAAGTGGTATTGAAGACGAATAATTCTAGAGCAGTTCTAGCTACGATTCCTACTGCGACTCTAGCTACGATTCCTACTGCGACTCTAGCTACGATTCCTACTGCGACTCTAGCTACGATTCCTACTGCAATTCCAGCTACGATTCCTACTGCGACTCTAGCTTCGATTCCTATTGCGACTCTAGCTTCGATTCTTACTGCGACTCTAGCTTCGATTCCTACTGCGACTCTAGCTTCGATTCCTACTGCGACTCTAGCTTCGATTCCTACTGCGACTCTAGCTACGATTCCTACTGCGACTCTAGCTACGATTCCTACTGCGACTCTAGCTACGATTCCTACTGCGACTCTAGCTACGATTCCTACTGCAATTCCAGCTACGATTCCTACTGCAATTCCAGCTACAATTCCTACTGCGACTCTAGCTACGATTCCAACTACAATTCTAGCTACGATTCCTAAAGCAATTCCAGCTACGATTCCTACTGCGACTCTAGCTTCGATTCCTATTGCGACTCTAGCTTCGATTCTTACTGCGACTCTAGCTTCGATTCCTACTGCGACTCTAGCTTCGATTCCTACTGCGACTCTAGCTTCGATTCCTACTGCGACTCTAGCTACGATTTCTACTGCGACTCTAGCTTCGATTCCTATTGCGACTCTAGCTACGATTCCTACTGCGACTCTAGCTACGATTCCTACTGCTAGACCGATTCCTACTGCACACACTCACACAGGTGTGTACATCTTCACTGACTTTCTCATCGTCAGGCAGTGCACACTTTTGGCCCTCAAAGGCGTAAATTGCAGATGAAGGAAATGGACAAATAAATGTGGCCTCGCCGCGAAATCAAGCTCAGGAACGTGTTAGACTGGCTCCACCACTCACGCCCGAATTCGAGTGGAATAAAACTAAAAAGTACATTTTTCTCTCTCTTCAACTTTCAGCCGACGGAAAGTGTCGCAAAAAAAGAAATAAGAAGAGAGAAAAATGGGGCAGAGTGCTCATTGGAACTTCAAGCAGCAAACAAAAAAAAACTGAGAGTGCAGGGCCCTTGCTCTACGTGTTGGTCCGCGCTTCTCTTCGATATTTTATTTGCTGAATCAGTCTAGCAAAAGTCAAACTAACTCTGTCCGATTCTCTCCATTTCTCTATAACGGCGCTGCTCTCGCTATTGCCAAAGTGCCAATTTGAATGCAAATTATTGGTCTTGTCCTAGCCAGACATTCTGCTGCTGCTGCTGCTGCTGCTGCTGCTGCTCGAGCAGCAATGTTCTGGGTAGGCGTCTGGATAGTTTGATATTTTTCTAGGCTTTCAGCTTGTCATCATTTATTTGGTGTTTGTGTGTCTTTTTCTCCAGAAAACATGACAGAAGTGAAACCAAATGGAAGAAAAAGTGCGGCCTCCTAAATATATAGTCCGCTTCCTCTTAAAGTTCTTTCATTCATATTTTATCAGAAGTTGCAGCTCAAAGCTTTTTTGGCTTAAGGTTTGAGCATAATTTGAGTCGGAAGCTTGCTTCTGCATTTGCTCTGCATTTCTTGTTTCTCTGCTTGAAACAGATGAAACTGCTAGGAGAGATGAGACAGGGGAGAGAGGAGACAGGGGAGAGATGAGACAGGAAGGAGATGAGACAGGGGAGAGATGAGACAGGGGAGAGATGAGACAGGAAGGAGATGAGACAGGGGAGAGATGAGACAGGGGAGAGATGAGACAGGGGAGAGATGAGACAGGAAGGAGATGAGACAGGGGAGAGATGAGACAGGGGAGAGACGAGACAAGGGAGAGAAGAGACAAGGGAGAGATAAGAGAGATTTTTAATCGGAAAATTTAAGCGGGTAAAACGAAACAGGAAGTAATAAAAATTCACGAGATTTCAGTTGCCGCGGGCAAAAAATAACTGCTCGACCGTGACTCTGCTGAGCGATAGACTATTGGCCATAAAATAAATTCAATCAGCTAAAAAACCAAATCCCACTTCAGAACTGGGTAAAGTCAAATATAATTTACGTGACAAATGGTTTTACTCTTTCGTAAATATTCAGTTCAATAAAAAAGATATTATTTCGTTTTCAAAATCAGTCACGATTCGTGATAACTTACTTCTAGTGTACAGTGCAAGAGGTGCCGTTGTCAGCATCACGATCAAGGGCTGGCCGCCAAATAACGCAAATGTCACACCACCAATGCACTGCGAGAGCATTACCCGCTGCACAGCTGAAAATGTAGCAGGTTACAGGACAATGTACGGGAGTGCGTGTGGGAGGAGAGTGACTAGAATCGGGAGTGCGTGTGGGAGGAGAGTGACTAGAATCGGGAGTGCGTGTGGGAGGAGAGTGACTAGAATCGGGAGTGCGTGTGGGAAGGAGAGTGACTAGAATCGGGAGTGCGTGTGGGAAGGAGAGTGACTAGAATCGGGAGTGCGTGTGGGAAGGAGAGTGACTAGAATCGGGACTGTGAGTGGGAAGGAGAGTGACTAGAATCGGGAGTGCGTGTGGGAAGGAGAGTGACTAGAATCGGGAGTGTGTGTGGGAGGAGAGTGACTAGAATCGGGAGCGTGTGTGGGAAGGAGAGTGACTAGAATCGGGAGCGTGTGTGGGAAGGAGAGTGACTAGAATCGGGAGTTTGTTGGGAAGGAGAGTGACTAGAATCGGGAGTGTGTGTCGGAAGGAGAGTGACTAGAATCGGGAGTGTGTGTCGGAAGGAGAGTGACTAGAATCGGGAGCGTGTGTGGGAAGGAGAGTGACTAAAATCGGGAGTGCGTGTGGGAAGGAGAGTGACTAGAATCGGGAGTGCGTGTGGGAAGGAGAGTGACTAGAATCGGGAGTGCGTGTGGGAAGGAGAGTGACTAGAATCGGGAGTGTGTGTGGGAAGGAGAGTGACTAGAATCGGGAGTGCGTGTGGGAAGGAGAGTGACTAGAATCGGGAGTGTGTGTGGGAGGAGAGTGACTAGAATCGGGAGCGTGTGTGGGAAGGAGAGTGACTAGAATCGGGAGCGTGTGTGGGAAGGAGAGTGACTAGAATCGGGAGTTTGTTGGGAAGGAGAGTGACTAGAATCGGGAGTGTGTGTCGGAAGGAGAGTGACTAGAATCGGGAGTGTGTGTCGGAAGGAGAGTGACTAGAATCGGGAGCGTGTGTGGGAAGGAGAGTGACTAGAATCGGGAGTGCGTGTGGGAAGGAGAGTGACTAGAATCGGGAGTGCGTGTGGGAAGGAGAGTGACTAGAATCGGGAGTGCGTGTGGGAAGGAGAGTGACTAGAATCGGGAGTGCGTGTGGGAAGGAGAGTGACTAGAATCGGGAGTGTGTGTGGGAAGGAGAGTGACTAGAATCGGGAGTGCGTGTGGGAAGGAGAGTGACTAGAATCGGGAGTGCGTGTGGGAAGGAGAGTGACTAGAATCGGGAGTGCGTGTGGGAAGGAGAGTGACTAGAATCGGGAGTGCGTGTGGGAAGGAGAGTGACTAGAATCGGGAGTGCGTGTGGGAAGGAGAGTGACTAGAATCGGGAGTGCGTGTGGGAAGGAGAGTGACTAGAATCGGGAGTGCGTGTGGGAAGGAGAGTGACTAGAATCGGGAGTGTGTGTGGGAAGGAGAGTGACTAGAATCGGGAGTGTGTGTGGGAAGGAGAGTGACTAGAATCGGGAGTGCGTGTGGGAAGGAGAGTGACTAGAATCGGGAGTGCGTGTGGGAAGGAGAGTGACTAGAATCGGGAGTGCGTGTGGGAAGGAGAGTGACTAGAATCGGGAGTGCGTGTGGGAAGGAGAGTGACTAGAATCGGGAGTGCGTGTGGGAGGAGAGTGACTAGAATCGGGAGTGCGTGTGGGAAGGAGAGTGACTAGAATCGGGAGTGCGTGTGGGAAGGAGAGTGACTAGAATCGGGAGTGTGTGTGGGAAGGAAAGTGACTAGAATCGGGAGCGTGTGTGGGAAGGAGAGTGACTAGAATCGGGAGCGTGTGTGGGAAGGAGAGTGACTAGAATCGGGAGTGCGTGTGGGAAGGAGAGTGACTAGAATCGGGAGTGTGTGTGGGAAGGAAAGTGACTAGAATCGGGAGCGTGTGTGGGAAGGAGAGTGACTAGAATCGGGAGCGTGTGTGGGAAGGAGAGTGACTAGAATCGGGAGTTTGTTGGGAAGGAGAGTGACTAGAATCGGGAGCGTGTGTGGGAAGGAGAGTGACTAGAATCGGGAGTTTGTGGGGAAGGAGAGTGACTAGAATTGGGAGCGTGTGTGGGAAGGAAAGTGACTAGAATCGGGAGCGTGTGTGGGAAGGAGAGTGACTAGAATCGGGAGCGTGTGTGGGAAGGAGAGTGACTAGAATCGGGAGTTTGTTGGGAAGGAGAGTGACTAGAATCGGGAGCGTGTGTGGGAAGGAGAGTGACTAGAATTGGGAGTTGGTGGGGAAGGAGAGTGACTAGAATCGGGAGCGTGGGAGTGTACTCACTGATGTAGCCGTCAGTTAAGCTGTCGTTGAGAACACCAAATGCAATGCAGGGCATGAGGCAGGCAAAATAGAGGAAAAGGATTGTTGAGGCCACTTTGCGTATAGTTTTATTGTCGCGGAAAGCTGCAATTTTCGCGTTGGAGAAAGAAGTTAGAAAAGTGTAAATGTTTGACGTCATGCACAATATTCCTCTTGTTCTCAATCACTCACCGTCGATGTAGTCTGACGGGTAGTGAGATAGTCGCCTTTTGAAATCAGCTCGTATGCCATTGCAAATAGGCCAGCTGCTCTCCTATTTGTTGGGGAATAAATTCCCAATGTATTATTAAGCATGAAAATATATGATAAGACGATACTGATACGATGTTCGAGTAGGCTGATCTAGCCAGTTAACTATTGTAGGCTACTCACGTTTTCAATCCCTTAAACTCTTCTTTTCATCTACCGTTCCGTTATTTACCCTCCTTTTTCTTTGTCTTGCCTCCCTTTATTATTGTCCCTTCAACCCTTCCCTTCAATCCTTCCCTTCAATCCTTCCCTTCAATCCTTCCCTTCAGCCCTTCCCTTCAATCCTTCCCTTCAATCCTTCCCTTCAATCCTTCCCTTCAATCCTTCCCTTCAATCCTTCCCTTCAATCCTTCCCTTCAATCCTTCCTTTCAACCCTTCCCTTCAACCCTTCCCTTAAATCCTTCCCTTCAATCCTTCCCTTCAATCCTTCCCTTCAACCCTTCCCTTCAATCCCTCCCTTCAATCCTTCCCTTCAATCCTTCCCTTCAATCCTTCCCTTCAACCCTTCCCTTCAACCCTTCCCTTCAATCCTTCCCTTCAATCCTTCCCTTCAACCCTTCCCTTCAACCCTTCCCTTCAATCCTTCCCTTCAATCCTTCCTTTCAATCCTTCCCTTCAACCCTTCCCTTCAATCCTTCCCTTAAATCGCTCCCTTCAATCCTTCCTTTCAATCCTTCCCTTCAACCCTTCCCTTCATCCCTTTAACTGCCGGCTCACATAGCTAAAAGCCTGCGACATGAAGTCCTTGGTTCGCAGACTTTTCCTTCTGTAGATCTTCTGCTCCTCGCCCAGCTCCTGCGCGTGGCCCTGCAGCATCTCCTTGAACTCGGCCTCCGTCTCCGCCAGCAGCAGCTTCTGCCGGAACTCGCTGTCTGCCAGGATTGTGGCGAAGGTCCGGCCCAGCTCGATGTCGCTTTTGGTGCCTTTCTGTTTCAGTAATTGGCAAATGTGAGCTGTTCTCAGTTTGATGACAGGTTCCTTCTACTCAGATACTTATTTCTGCCACTTCCGTTCCTGAACCTTGGATCTCCAATCCTTTCATCTCCAATCCCTTCATCTTCAATCCCTTCATTTCCAATCCCTTCATCTCAAATCCCTTCATCTTCAATCCCTTCATTCCCAATCCCTTCATCTCAAATCCCTTCATCCCCAATCTCCCAGTTCCCCAATCTGCCAGTTCCCCAATCTCCCAGTTCTCCAATCTCCCAGTTCCCCAATCTGCCAGTTCCCCAATCTCCCAGTTCCCCAATCTGCCAGTTCCCCAATCTCCCAGTTCCCCAATCTGCCAGTTCCCCAATCTCCCAGTTCCCCAATCTCCCAGTTCTCCAATCTCCCAGTTCCCCAATCTGCCAGTTCCCCAATCTTCCAGTTCCCCAATCTCCTAGTTCCCCAATCTCGCCTCTTTGGTCGGTGTGACCACCAGCAGAATGAAGCTGACGCCCTCGGACGATCGGCCCAGATTAACTGGTGTGCTCAGCCGAGCAATGGCCACGTGCCGCTTGTGTACACCGCTGAGAGAACACCTGCCGGATGGGGATTTCAAAGGCGAATTCGATCGATCAATTTATCTATCCCCTTCAGCGATCCCCTTTGTTTGACCTTCTATCAATGGTTCCTTTCAAGTACTCCCTTTCAATCCTTCATCTACCTCCCTTCAATCCTTCATCCACCTCCCTTCAATCCTTCATCTATCTCCCTTCAATCCTTCATCTACCTCCCTTCAATCCTTCATCTACCTCCCTTCAATACTTCATCTACCTCCCTTCAATCCTTCATCTACCTCCCTTCAATCCTTCATCTACCTCCCTTCAATCCTTCATCTACCTCCCTTCAATCCTTCATCTATCTCCCTTCAATCCTTCATCCACCTCCCTTCAATCCTTCATCTATCTCCCTTCAATCCTTCATCTACCTCCCTTCAATCCTTCATCTACCTCCCTTCAATCCTTCATCTACCTCCCTTCAATCCTTCATCTATCTCCCTTCAATCCTTCATCTATCTCCCTTCAATCCTTCTTTATCTGCCTTCCTTCGACCTTCATCTGACCTACATTCGACCCTTCATCAATCTGCCTTCGAAGATTCCTTTGTCGGATCATATTTTGATTGAAAAGAAAAAAAAGTAATAAAATGTAGGTCGCTTGTCTCACATTGTGCATAGCCAGCTATTGTCTGTGATGAGGCCTTCGCTATCCACAACTGAGATGCTTTTGATAGTCTTTGCTAGGCGTTGATCTGCGGAGCCAAGAATGAAAAGTGCGAGATTCAGCTTAGGGAGATACTCGGAAGCCAAGCAACACAATGTCCGTGCACTTTAGTCTAATTGGAGATTGGCATTGATACCAGCCGGGGGGGAAGATAGCAGCTCCGGATTGGGAAGAAATCTCCTAGTACAATTTGAGGGAAATCCTAAAAAAGGGCAATGCAAACAGCACTGACACTAATAGGCTTAGAGCTGAATGGGAGGTGAATAGTCTTGCAATATTGAATCCCTTTCTTCTAGCGGAATCAGACAAATGCGGCCGCGTAAAGGCCTGAAAAAAAATACTTGTTGTCGGATTCTTTTTCTTGACGAGAGATTAATTTACTCTGGTTTAAGAAGAAGCATGGAAGGAGGGAGGGAGGGAGGGAAGGAAGGAAGGAAGGAAGGAAGGAAGGGAGGAAGGAAGGAAGGAAGGAAGGATGGATGGAAGGAAGGAAGGATGGATGGAAGGAAGGAAGGAAGGAAGGAAGGAAGGAAGGAAGGAAGGAAGGAAGGAAGGAAGGAAGGCAGGAAGGAAGAAAGGAAGAAAGGAAGGCAGGAAGGAAGGAAGGAAGGAAGGAAGGAAGGAAGGAAGGTGGTTGGCAAAGCTGTTAGGAACATGTCAACTGGCAACTCACAGGTGTAATCCATCCAAGTGGCCTGCAGAAACAGTGTCTTTTTGGCCTCCTGAACTTTTCCATCCAGTCGGGGGTCGGAGGCGCCGGCCGCACCCGCCACGGAGCTGCCGTCCCCGCCGCCGCCCCCGCCGCCCCCGCCGCCCCCGCCGCCCCCGCCGCCCCCAGAATGCGCCTCTTGATCGGCCCGGAAAATCGATCGCAGCATCTGTTCGATGATGCATTCCACATTGGCGCCCTCCACATCCAACAGCAGGGTGGCCTCCTTCAAGAAGCGCTGAATGTCCATGTTGGCCCGGATCTCGCTGCTGAAGTCTTTCAGTGGGATTTTCTGCGAGTGGACGGAGACGGATTCATCAGAATAGAATGGCAGGGAGTCACTGGGTGTCAGGGACGGGAAGATCCACAACCACAGTGGCTTACCTCAAGCCGAGAGACAACTAGGCAGGGCAGGGATTCGTCTGAAATTAAGAAGGAAATGTTTTTAATTACATTAGAAAATTTACTCTACATTATTTTCGCATGTCGCAGTCGGGTAAGAATAGTCAATTAGTTTCTACTCGTTGTTAGTCACGAAATGGCGATTCCACGTTATTTATCAGTTGTATTGTTTGCTAACCATTTTTTTATTTTACCTTTAACAAACGGAAATTTAATTCGGTACTTCTGCATAATCTCTCCGTTAATAATAAATAATAACTGCAGGAGGGCTGCGGGCAATGGCACATCATTTGGTGACACTAGACCTGGAGGCAATTCTGCCCATTTCACTGATTCCTGAGCACACACTCACACAGGTGTGTACACCTGCCCTGACTTTCTCATCGTCAGGCAGTGTACACTCTCACTGTGCCTTGGACGTTGGCAGTCAAGGACGTAAATTGCACGACAAGCCCCCAAGCCTTCTCTCCGCGGCTGCGCCCCAAATGAATGTGGCCTCGCCGCGGAATCGAGCTCAGGGACCTTGGCAAACGCTCTGCCACCCACCCCCCCTGATTTCTCCGTTGCTTTCTTCGCAGACACTTAGCGAACTAAAATCTAGTTTTTTCCCTTACGAATCCGCCCGGACACAATGGCCAATTTCGGTCTCTGGTGCACAGGTGACACGTCCGACCGCGTCAGCGAGCCGCTCGCCAAGAACAGCCCGGCGGTGGCTGCCGCGGCCAGAACCGCGTGATTAACGGAGGAGGAGCCGCTACTCTCTGCCCGACAGTCGGCTTGCTGTTTCGCGGCCTCTGGCGGACTTTTTTGAATCAGTCCCAGCTCTAAGGATGGGTTGCTGTGCATTCTTTGGCTTAGCAATCAGCAATTAATCCGTACAATCTTTTTGTTGGCAAAATTTTTCAGCTAATATCTAAGGCGAGACTTTTCTCTGCTAGGCAGCCAACCAGAAATTACGATCTTCTATGATTGGCTGCTGCACGTTTCTTCTCCAATGCGAGATGAGGATAGAATTGTATTCAAGGAGAAATCCGCTGTAATACTGTTGCTACTATGCAAGCATTGGCGCATAGCACAAATTGACGAGAGTAAATATGACTGTCCTTTCATTTATATATGAGATATTACCCTTGAGTAGCTCTGAGATTATCCATCAGCTGTAGGGATGAGATTATCATTGAGAGTAGCTATGAGATTATCATTGAGAGTAGCTATGAGATTATCCTTGAGAGTAGCTATGAGATTATCCTTGAGAGTAGCTATGAGATTATTCTTGAGAGTAGCTATGAGATTATCCTTGAGAGTAGCTATGAGATTATTCAAGAGAGTAGCTATGAGATTATCCTTGAGAGTAGCTATGAGATTATCCTTGAGAGTAGCTATGAGATTATCCTTGAGAGTAGCTATGAGATTATTCAAGAGAGTAGCTATGAGATTATCCTTGAGAGTAGCTATGAGATTATTCAAGAGAGTAGCTATGAGATTATCCTTTAGAGTAGCTATGAGATTATTCAAGAGAGTAGCTATGAGATTATCCTTGAGAGTAGCTATGAGATTATTCAAGAGAGTAGCTATGAGATTATCCTTTAGAGTAGCTATGAGATTATTCAAGAGAGTAGCTATGAGATTATCCTTTAGAGTAGCTATGAGATTATTCAAGAGAGTAGCTATGAGATTATCCTTGAGAGTAGCTATGAGATTATTCAAGAGAGTAGCTATGAGATTATTCAAGAAAGTAGCTATGAGATTATTCAAGAGAGTAGCTATGAGATTATCCTTGAGAGTAGCTATGAGATTATTCAAGAGAGTAGCTATGAGATTATTCAAGAGAGTAGCTATGAGATTATCCTTGAGAGTAGCTATGAGATTATTCAAGAGAGTAGCTATGAGATTATCCTTAAGAGTAGCTATGAGATTATTCAAGAGAGTAGCTATGAGATTATCCTTGAGAGTAGCTATGAGATTATTCAAGAGATTAGCTATGAGATTATCCTTGAGAGTAGCTATGAGATTATCCTTTAGAGCCAAGGATACAGGGAGAGTAGCCATGTGGATAGTGCGTCGGACTCACGACTTGAAGGTCCGGGATTCGATTCCGAACTCCACTGGAATCTAACTCCATTGTGTCACTTAGCTAGGACACCTAACTCTGCATTGCCTCAGTTCACCCAGCTGTTAAATGGGTACCAGTATTAGCTGGGATAATTGAAGGTGGGTGTGGCGTCCCCCCAGTCCATGGACTGAACAGCTGTACGCAGCCTTCAGATGCGCCGCGCAATAGTTGCCTCTGTGCTGTCAGCTACAGATCTGGACCAACTGGGCAGGTGCAATGAGTTATTATTATGAAATTATCTCAAAGAAGCAGTAATAGTGACGTATCAAACAGAATGTTTTCCTCTTAGTCTACTTTCAGTAGTCACTAAGGCATTGCAGCGAATAAAACAATTGCTTATCCCCGAAGTGAAGAGACATTATTCGGGCCCCGAAATGGGACGATAACATAAGATTAGTTGGCAGTGCAGTTTGGCTACATTTCCACCCCCAAATCAATTTTAACTGTGTACTTTTGCCTTCACGGCTGACTAAACAGGCGATTTTTTTTCATTTGATTTAGGCAGAAAAAAAATAAACGGGAATTCATTTTCTTGGCTGGCTTCTATAACAACTGGGCTTGCAAGCTAATGCTCACGGTGTTGCTAGAAGGTAATGGCCCGGGTCATTTGATTAAACTCATTGGCCCTGGTCTGCCTCCGACAGCTGAGTTGTATAGAGATTTCAATTAAGGAGAAGGAGAGGAAAGAGAGAAGGGATGGTGAAGAGATGAGGCACGAGAGAGATGACGCACGGCGGGGATGAGACAGGGAAGAGATGGGACAGGGGAGGATGGGACAGGGGAGAGATGAAACAGGGGAGAGATGAGACAGGGGAGAGATAAGACAGAGGAGGATGGGACAGGGGAGGATGGGACAGGGGAGAGATGAGACAGGGGAGGATGGGACAGGGGAGGATGGGACAGGGGAGAGATGAAACAGGGGAGAGATGAGACAGGGGAGAGATAAGACAGAGGAGGATGGGACAGGGGAGGATGGGACAGGGGAGAGATGAGACAGGGGAGGATGGGACAGGGGAGGATGGGACAGGGGAGAGATGAAACAGGGGAGAGATGAGACAGGGGAGAGATAAGACAGAGGAGGATGGGACAGGGGAGGATGGGACAGGGGAGAGATGAGACAGGGGAGGATGGGACAGGGGAGGATGGGACAGGGGAGAGATGAGACAGGGGAGGATGGGACAGGGCAGGATGGGACAGGGGAGAGATAAAACAGGGGAGAGATGAGACAGGGGAGAGAGGAGACAGGCGAGGATGGGGCAGGGGAGTGATGAGACAGGGGAGGATGGGACAGGGGAGATAAGAAAGGGGAGAGATGAGACAGGGGAGAAATGGGACAGGGGAGAGATAAGACAGGGGAGATAAGACAGGGGAGAGATGGGACAGGGGAGAGATGAGACGGAAGGATGGGACAGGGGAGATGAGACAGGGGAGATGAGACTGGGTAGAAATGAGACTGGGGAGAGATGAGACTGGGGAGAGATGAGACTGGGGAGAGATGAGACTGGGAAGAGATGAGTTTGGGGAGAGATGAGACAACGGAGAGATGAGACAGGGCAGAGATGAGACAGGGGAGAGATGAGACAGGGGAGAGATGAGACAGGGGAGAGATGGGACAGGGGAGAGATGAGACGGGAGGATGGGACAGGGGAGATGAGACAGGGGAGAGATGAGACTGGGTAGAGATGAGACAGGGGAGAGATGAGACAGGGGAGGATGGGACAGGGCAGGATGGGACAGGGGAGAGATAAAACAGGGGAGAGATGAGACAGGGGAGAGAGGAGACAGGCGAGGATGGGGCAGGGGAGTGATGAGACAGGGGAGGATGGGACAGGGGAGATAAGAAAGGGGAGAGATGAGACAGGGGAGAAATGGGACAGGGGAGAGATAAGACAGGGGAGATAAGACAGGGGAGAGATGGGACAGGGGAGAGATGAGACGGAAGGATGGGACAGGGGAGATGAGACAGGGGAGAGATGAGACTGGGTAGAAATGAGACAGGGGAGAGATGAGACTGGGGAGAGATGAGACTGGGGAGAGATGAGACTGGGGAGAGATGAGTTTGGGGAGAGATGAGACAACGGAGAGATGAGACAGGGGAGAGATGAGACAGGGGAGAGATGAGACAGGGGAGAGATGAGACAGGGGAGAGATGGGACAGGGGAGAGATGAGACGGGAGGATGGGACAGGGGAGATGAGACAGGGGAGA
Organism: Macrostomum hystrix; assembly: GCA_950097015.1. Taxonomy (NCBI): domain Eukaryota; kingdom Metazoa; phylum Platyhelminthes; family Macrostomidae; genus Macrostomum; species Macrostomum hystrix. The sequence goes on from CATNEN010000008.1 coordinate 2,190,658, forward strand.
GATGAGACTGGGTAGAGATGAGACAGGGGAGAGATGAGACTGGGGAGAGATGAGACTGGGGAGAGATGAGACAGGGGAGAGATGAGACAGGGGAGAGATAAGACAGGGGAGAGATGAAACAGGGGAGAGATGAGACAGGGGAGAGATAGGACAGGGGAGAGATGAGACAAGGAGGAGATGAGACAGGGGGGAGATGAGACAGGGGAGAGATGAGACAGGGGAGGATGGGAGAGGGGAGATGAGACAGGGGAGAGATAGGACAGGGGAGAGATAGGACAGGGGAGAGATGAGACAAGGAGGAGATGAGACAGGGGGGAGATTAGACAGGGGAGGATGGGACAGGGGGGATAAGACAGGGGAGAGATGAGACAGGGGAGAGATAGGACAGGGGAGAGATGAGACAAGGAGGAGATTAGACAGGGGGGGATGAGACAGGGGGGAGATGAAACAGGGGAGAGATGAGACAGGGGAGAGATGAGACAGGGGAGAGATAAGACAGGGGAGAGATGAAACAGGGGAGAGATGAGACAGGGGAGAGATAGGACAGGGGAGATGAGACAGTGGAGAGATAGGACAGGGGAGAGATGAGACAAGGAGGAGATGAGACAGGGGGGAGATTAGACAGGGGAGGATGGGACAGGGGGGATAAGACAGGGGAGAGATGAGACAAAGAGGGGATTAGACAGGGGGGGATGAGACAGGGGGGAGATGAAACAGGGGAGAGATGAGACAGGGGAGAGATGAGACAGGGGAGAGATAAGACAGGGGAGAGATGAAACAGGGGAGAGATGAGACAGGGGAGAGATAGGACAGGGGAGAGATGAGACAAGGAGGAGATTAGACAGGGGGGGATGAGACAGGGGGGAGATGAAACAGGGGAGAGATGAGACAGGGGAGAGATGAGACAGGGGAGAGATAAGACAGGGGAGAGATGAGACAGGGGAGAGATAAGACAGGGGAGAGATGAAACAGGGGAGAGATGAGACAGGGGAGAGATAGGACAGGGGAGAGATGAGACAAGGAGGAGATTAGACAGGGGGGGATGAGACAGGGGGGAGATGAAACAGGGGAGAGATGAGACAGGGGAGAGATGAGACAGGGGAGAGATAAGACAGGGGAGAGATGAAACAGGGGAGAGATGAGACAGGGGAGAGATAGGACAGGGGAGATGAGACAGTGGAGAGATAGGACAGGGGAGAGATGAGACAAGGAGGAGATGAGACAGGGGGGAGATTAGACAGGGGAGGATGGGACAGGGGGGATAAGACAGGGGAGAGATGAGACAAGGAGGAGATTAGACAGGGGGGGATGAGACAGGGGGGAGATGAAACAGGGGAGAGATGAGACAGGGGAGAGATGAGACAGGGGAGAGATAAGACAGGGGAGAGATGAAACAGGGGAGAGATGAGACAGGGGAGAGATAGGACAGGGGAGAGATGAGACAAGGAGGAGATTAGACAGGGGGGGATGAGACAGGGGGGAGATGAAACAGGGGAGAGATGAGACAGGGGAGAGATGAGACAGGGGAGAGATAAGACAGGGGAGAGATGAGACAGGGGAGAGATAAGACAGGGGAGAGATGAAACAGGGGAGAGATGAGACAGGGGAGAGATAGGACAGGGGAGAGATGAGACAAGGAGGAGATGAGACAGGGGGGAGATGAAACAGGGGAGAGATGAGACAGGGGAGGATGGGACAGGGGAGATGAGACAGTGGAGAGATAGGACAGGGGAGAGATGAGACAAGGAGGAGATTAGACAGGGGGGAGATGAGACAGGGGGGAGATAAGACAGGGGAGAGATGAGACATGGGAGCAAGGATCTTAAAGACAGACGCAAGCAGGGAGCTATTAGTTAAACACGGTTAGAAGGGTCACGGTGATCTCTGAGTGAGAAGGTTGGTGAAAATAAAAGTCAGTCAGAGAGAATAATAAATGTTAAAATCAGTGCGAGAGATTTAGTCAGAGTCTGAGAGTCGGGACTATTTGAGCAGGTCCTGTCAGAGACTAGCGAGTTAAGCTTGTCGTCGTCTGGTCGGCTGAGGCGGCTTTGTGACGAAAAATGAGCGGGGAATCGATGGGGGATAATGCATTTTGTCATAGCTGGTCCGCCCTTCCCCCTCCCTGATCCCGGATCCCACAGTCTCTCCCCGCAGCCTCAATTCCAAAATTCGCTTTATGCACCCACCTAAACGGCTTCTGCTGTTGCTGCTTTCACGTCGTTGAGATGGCTTTGGGATTTCAACACAGGTTGGGAAAAATGGGGGAGCTTAGTTTGACCGTTCAGATTGGGAGAAGTTTGGGGTGGTTTTGAGAAAATAGGGGAGACGAGCGGAGATGGATATCAAGGTCTTTCGCATCGGGCTCAAGTTAAAGTACAAACTGTGTTTTTTAACTATGTGAGTTTGGCTTCTGAGGGTCTATCGAGAAATTTCCTCTAATGCTTCACCCTTCATTTCCTCTAAAGCTCAATTTTCATCTGGCTCTTTCCTATCTCACTCTTTCTCCCTTTTACTTAATCATTCTACCCCTCATTTTATTCTTTCTCCCCTTAATCTCACTCATAATACCCCTCGGGAGAGTGGCAGAGCGGTTAACCCGTTCGCCTCTCGCACCAAGGTCCCTGAGCTCGATTCCGCGGCGAGGCCACATTCATTTGGGGCGCAGCCCCGGAGAGAAGGCTTGGGGGCTTGTCGTGCAATTTACGCCCTTCAGGGCCAACCTCCAAGGCACAGTGAGAGTGCACACTGCCTGACGATGAGAAAGTCAGGGCAGATGTACACACCTGTGTGAGCGTATGCCTGCGTACAGTATCTGTGTGCGTGTGTGCTCAGGAGTCAGCGAAATGAGCAGAGCTGCCTCCTCGCTGGCTGCGGGTCTAGTGTCACCAAATGATGTTCCATTGCCCGCAGCCCTCCTGCAGTTATTATTGTTATTAACGGAGAGATTATGCAGAAGTACCGAAATAAATTTCCGTTTGTTAATGGTAAAATACAAAAAATGGTTAGCAAACAATACAACTGACAAGTAACGTGGAATCGCCATTTCGTGACTAATTTAGTCCTGTGTGTGACAGAAATGAATAAATAAATTGTAAAAAATTGATAAACCCAAGTCCAACCATTGAGTTCAGCTACTCAAGCCCACGATTATCTGAGGTGAAATTTAATTTTTCAGAAACCACCGAATGCATGCTAGAACAGTCTTGATATCTGGATGTACTTTTATGAAATACTGCTCAGTCAGCTGTACGGAAATTGCCAACTGTCTGTGAGGAAAATAGGTTTGTTCCATTTTTTACATCTAAATTATCAGATGGGCCTTGTCTGTGTCAGTGAATTTTCTGTGTTCTGAGACTGACCTCCTGGATGAGACAGGAGCAGACAGTTTGAGTCCGTCGTTTGAGTTTGAGTCGCCAACACAATCAGTGCAGAGGAAGACACAGGAAATTTGCGGGGATATTGGCTCTGGATTTCTTCCAGTGCCTCTCAAATTTATCCTCTTCAACATTTTCCGTTTACCTCGATATGCGCTAAGGGACGAATAATCGAAAAAAATTATTCCCAAACACGAAAATCCCCGCCTATAGCCGCTGGACTTAATCTCACACATATAATAAATCCCTTCTCAGGGTCTCAATCCAGTCCTCAGCTGGTTGACCGGGGGCGCCCATTAAAAACTCTGAGCAGCTCGCACCCCAGAATTTTCTCACCGACTACTACTCGGCCAGATGAGGATCGAAGATTGGGATTAGCGATTAAGGAGAACGGACTCCGATCTCTTTGTGCAATGGTCACGGAACAAAAATAACAAAGAGACTAAAAAGTTCACGGCAAATGTTTTTGTTTTCAACCAAGTTATGGAGAAATAAGACTGGACCAAGTAGCTTTCGTGGCGTGAATTGAATAATTTGAACACTTCCGATAACTATTTTGCGTTGGCCTTCAAAAACACTTGAATTCTTGAGTATTCGACACATGTGCCGATGATAGATAGGATGTTCTATTCATCTTTTTACTGTCCTCTGAGAATCCCTTGTTATCGGATTTATTTGTAGCCTAATCCCTTCCACTCTTATCCCTTCATCTCTCATCCCTTTATCTCTTATCCCTTCATCTCTTATCCATTCATCTCTCATCCCTTCATCTCTCATCCCTTCATCCCTCATCCATTTATCTCCCATGCCTTCATCTCTGATCACTTAATCTCTCATCCCTTCATCCCTCATCCCTTCATCTCTCATCCCTTCATCTCTCATCCCTTCATCTCTCATCCCTTCATCTCTCATCCCTTCATCCCTCATCCCTTCATCTCTCATCCCTTCATCCCTCATACCTTCACACCCCATCCCTTCACATCCCATCCCTTCACATCCCATCCCTTCACATCTCATCCCTTCACATCTCATCCCTTCACATCCCATCCCTTCGTCTCTCATCTCTTTATCTAACATTCAATTTATCTACTATTAATTTATATATTATCCTTTACCGTCTGTCCTATTTCTACGTGCCGATATGTATAGAAAAAAGTTGAAGCCCTAGTCTCACCGATGTTAGATGAAATTAAATAGAAAAGAGGGAGATGAGCTCACAAAATATATTAGCCACATGAGATCAGGTAGACAATAAAGTGAGCAGTCTAATATTTGCAAGCAACAGGAAATGACCTTGATATAGCTCGCGCGCTCCGCTCTCTGGTCACGTTTTTCTCCTAGCAGCAACCTTTCTATGTGATCCCATCCGTTTGTTGCATTTATCGTATTGATTTCTGTCACACACACGACTAAATGCATGCCAGGGTCGGTTAGGAAGGCGAAACACGGAAAGGGGTAGATGGAGATGAAGAGGGTAGAGGGAGATGAAGAAGAGTAGAACTAGATAAAGAGGGTCGATGGAGATGAAGAGGGGTAGAGGAAAATAAAGAGGGATTAGAGGGAGATAAAGAGGGATTAGAGAGAGATGAAGAGGAAGTAGAGGAAGATGAAGAGGAAGTAGAGGAAGATGAAGAGGAAGTAGAGGAAGATCTTCATCTCTCATTCCTTCATCTCCCATCCCTTCATAGTAGAGGGTTGGGGAGGAGAAGGGTAAGAAGGGGAAGGAGAAGGAGAGGAAGGAAAGATGAAGAGGAAGTAGAGGAAGATGAAGAGGGATTAGAAGAAGATCAAGAGGGATTAGAGGAAGATGAAGAGGGATTAGAGGTAGATCAAGAGGGATTAGAGGAAGATGAAGAGTGATTAGAGGAAGATGAAGAGGGATTAGAGGTAGATCAAGAGGGATTAGAGGAAGATGAAGAGGGATTCGAGGAAGATGAAGAGGGATTAGAGGAAGATGAAGAGTGATTAGAGGAAGATGAAGAGGGATTCGAGGAAGATGAAGAGGGATTAGAGGAAGATGAAGAGTGATTAGAGGAAGATGAAGAGGGATTCGAGGAAGATGAAGAGGGATTAGAGGAAGATGAAGAAGAAGAAGAGGGAGATGAAGAATGGGTAAAGGAAGATGAAGAGGAAGTAGAGGAAGATGAAGAGGGATTAGAAGAAGATAAAGAATGGGTAGTGGAATATGAAGCGTAGACTACGAGGACCAGGAAAAGGGCAAAGGCTGCTAATGTTTATGAGGACAGTATGCTGTAAGGTAGCCGCATAACAACAGACATCAGGCAGTGGTCCTTCAGCACCCAAAGCCAGCATAAAAATGCTCTTCGTTTCTGGGAAAAGAAATTGATTTAAAGGAAAAACTGGGAGAAAAAACGCAAAAAGCGCACGCAAGACATCTCGCCCCAAGTTGGGAAGATTTTTGTGTCGGATTTTGATCGATTGGAATCGACTTTATGAAACATCGACAGGGGGCTTCGTGCGCTTAACTGGAATGCAATAGTGCAGGAATCCCTGTCTGTCCCTTGTCTGCAGTTTATCCCTGAGCTGCTAAATATGCATTATCATGTTGTCAAACTGCCAGGAAAGTCAGTTTTCAAAATTGACAAGTCGATAGCATTGACTTGATTCGCCTCGGCAGGTAAGTCAATATTTCAACTGCCAGAATGCATACAGTGAATGGTAAGAAGGGGAAAGATAGGTAGGAGAAGGGAAAGAAGGGGAAGGATAGGAAGGAGAAGGGTAAGAAGGGGAAGGATAGGGAGGAGAAGGGTAAGAAGGGGGAAGATAGGGAGGAGAAGGGTAAGAAGGGGAAGGATAGGGAGGAGAAGGAAAGAAGGGGAAGGATAGGGAGGAGAAGGAAAGAAGGGGAAGGATAGGGAGGAGAAGGAAAGAAGGGGAAGGATAGGGAGGAGAAGGAAAGAAGGGGAAGGATGGGCAAGAGAAGGGCAAGAAGGGGAGGGATGGGAAGGAGAAGGGGAAGAAGGGGAAAGATAGGGAGGAGAAGGGTAAGAAGGGGAAGGATGGGGAGGAGAAGGGTAAGAAGGGGGAAGATAGGGAGTAGAAGGAAAGAAGGGGAAGGATAGGGAGGAGAAGGAAAGAAGGGGAAGGATGGGCAAGAGAAGGGCAAGAAGGGGAGGGATGGGAAGGAGAAGGGGAAGAAGGGGAAAGATAGGGAGGAGAAGGGTAAGAAGGGGAAGGATGGGGAGGAGAAGGGTAAGAAGGGGGAAGATAGGGAGTAGAAGGAAAGAAGGGGAAGGATAGGGAGGAGAAGGAAAGAAGGGGAAGGATGGGCAAGAGAAGGGCAAGAAGGGGAGGGATGGGAAGGAGAAGGGGAAGAAGGGGAAAGATAGGGAGGAGAAGGGTAAGAGTGGGAAGGATGGGGAGGAGAAGGGTAAGAAGGGGGAAGATAGGGAGTAGAAGGAAAGAAGGGGAAGGATAGGGAGGAGAAGGAAAGAAGGGGAAGGATAGGGAGGAGAAGGAAAGAAGGGGAAGGATAGGGAGGAGAAGGAAAGAAGGGGAAGGATGGGCAAGAGAAGGGCAAGAAGGGGAGGGATGGGAAGGAGAAGGGGAAGAAGGGGAAAGATAGGGAGGAGAAGGGTAAGAAGGGGAAGGATGGGGAGAAGAAGGGTAAGAAGGGGAGGGATTGGAAGGAGAAGGGTAAGAAGGGGAAAGATAGGGAGGAGAAGGGTAAGAAGGGGAAGGATGGGCAGGAGAAGGGTAAGAAGGGGAAGGATAGAAAGCAGAAGGGTAAGAAGGTGAGGCATAGGAGGGAGAAGGCTAAGAAGGGGAGGGACAGGGAGGAGAAGGGTAAGAAGGGGAAGGATGGGCAGGAGAAGGGTAAGAAGGGGAGGGATGGGAAGGAGAAGGGCAAGAAGGGGAGGGTTAGGAAGAAGAAGGGTAAGAAGGGGAAAGATAGGGAGGAGAAGGGTAAGAAGGGGAAGGATGGGCAGGAGAAGGGTAAGAAGGGGAAGGATAGAAAGGGGAAGGGTAAGAAGGTGAGGCATAGGAAGGAGAAGGCTAAGAAGGGGAAAGATAGGGAGGAGAAGGGTAAGAATGTAAAAACAGCTTTCCCTGACTAGAATTTCAAAGCCAATCAGGGCAACATCAAAGGGAATTGCTGGGGTTAAGCTTTGTGGGAATACTAGGAGACATAGAGTAGCGTTGTGATCCTCTTTAGAATCCTCCTTTTCGAAGAAAACAATCTTTTGCCTTAGTTACTAGCCGTCGAATAGTTTGCAGGATTCTAATACCAGATTCTAATCTGATAGTGATGCTGATTACAGAATCAAACTGATACTTCTGAAAAATGCCGGCTTTCGTCTCGCATTTTATCGCCATAAATCACCTTAGTGAGTGATGATAAGCGGCTTATTTCGCTACTAATTTGCCTTTGCCTCAGCAATGAAATTTTTGTCTCACAAATTTGCATTACAGCTCTCATGGCTGTCTATCAGTCATTCCACAAAGGATACGCTCGATCTGATAAAAGTCACTCTTCCACTCACTCCATTAATGACCAGTTTTAGAAAGTCACTCTTCCACTCACTCCATTAATGACCCGTTTTAGAAAGTCACTCTTCCACTCACTCCATTAATGACCAGTTTTAGAAAGTCACTCTTCCACTCACTCCATTAATGACCCGTTTTAGAAAGTCACTCTTCCACTTACTCCATTAATGACCAGTTTTAGAAATTCACTCTTCCACTCACTCCATTAATGACGAGTTTTAGAAAGTCACTCTTCCACTCACTCCATTAATGACCAGTTTTAGAAAGTCACTCTTCCACTCACTCCATTAATGACCAGTTTTAGAAAGTCACTCTTCCACTCACTCCATTAATGACCAGTTTTAGAAAGTCACTCTTCCACTCACTCCATTAATGACCCGTTTTAGAAAGTCACTCTTCCACTCACTCCATTAATGACGCGTTTAAGAAAGTCACTCTTCCACTCACTCTATTAATGACGAGTTTTAGAAAGTCACTCTTCCACTCACTCCATTAATGACCAGTTTTAGAAATTCACTCTTCCACTCACTCCATTAATGACCAGTTTTAGAAAGTCACTCTTCCACTCACTCCATTAATGACCAGTTTTAGAAAGTCACTCTTCCACTCACTCCATTAATGACGAGTTTTAGAAAGTCACTCTTCCACTCACTCCATTAATGACCCGTTTTAGAAAGTCACTCTTCCACTCATTCCATTAATGACCCGTTTTAGAAAGTCACTCTTCCACTCACTCCATTAATGACCCGTTTGAATAGGTCACTCTCTCAGTCACTCCGCTCTAACCCAGAAGACCACCTCACCGTCGAGAAACTCATCCAAGTAGTCGCCAAAGTCGCCCCTGTTCTCATCCTGCAACTGGTCGAATTGATGAAGCGCCATGAGGATGGATGTTCGCCGAGTGATGGACAGCGAGCTGTGTCGAGCTCGTGGTGTGAAAGGACTGCCGCCGCTGCAGCCGCCGCCGCCACCGCCACCGCCGCCAAGCAGGCTGCTGTGGGGTCCCGGACTCGGAGAGTCTGTGACAGCGGCATCGCAGACAGAATCTTCGTCTATTGAAGTCAGCGTCAGCATTGTCTCTGATTATCGACTTCAACCAAAGAGAAGCACAAATTTTATAATCAAATGCTAATCGAGATGTTGATTGAGGCGAAAGACAGACAGTAGAAACAGTGCGAGTGGAAAAATACGAGACAGAAGATGAAAGTCGAACGTCTATCAGGATGCCGGGAGCCAATCAGAATCCACCTTCCACTCTGTCCGTCTGCTCAGCACCCTGCTCTCTTAAACTCTGTCCTCTTAAAGATATCGCACACACCTCACGTCTCGCTTCCTTTCACATTCCCCTTCTGAAATCCGGGATTTCCTGTTCAATGATTCCAATTCTCAATGAATGGCAGCACACTGTACTAATATAGGCCTCACGAATTCTTGAATATTCAGCTCTTCACGCCAACAAGTGCTTGGCAGGGCTTCTCTGATCCTGTGCTAATAATAAAACTGTCTGACTGTCTCATCTGTCTGACTCTCATGTCTCATCTGTCTGACTCTCATGTCTCACCTGTCTGACTCTCATGTCTCATCTGTCTGACTGTCATGTCTTATCAGTCTGACTCTCATGTCTCATCTGTCTGACTCTCATGTCACATCTGTCTGACTCTCATGTCACATCTGTCTGACTGTCATGTCTCATCTGTCTGACTCTCATGTCTTATCACTCTGACTCTCATGTCTCATCTGTCTGACTCTCATGTCTCATCTGTCTGACTCTCATGTCTCATCTGTCTGACTCTCATGTCACATCTGTCTGACTCTCATGTCACATCTGTCTGACTGTCATGTCTCATCTGTCTGACTCTCATGTCTTATCACTCTGACTCTCATGTCTCATCTGTCTGACTCTCATGTCTCACCTGTCTGACTCTCATGTCTCATCTGTCTGACTCTCATGTCTCATCTGTCTGACTCTCATGTCACATCTGTCTGACTCTCATGTCTCATCTGTCTGACTCTCATGTCTCATCTGTCTGACTCTCATGTCTCATCTGTCTGACTCTCATGTCACATCTGTCTGACTCTCATGTCACATCTGTCTGACTGTCATGTCTCATCTGTCTGACTCTCATGTCTTATCACTCTGACTCTCATGTCTTATCTGTCTGACTCTCATGTATTATCTGTCTGACTCTCATGTCTCATCTGTCTGACTCTCATGTCCTGTCTCATCAGTCTTGATCTCTAGAATCTAGCGGTTACTGGGTTTCCCATTGTACTTTTCAGTTTCGCCGAAGCCGATGGTCGAGAGGCTTCACTTCCTACTCGTTAACTTGCCAGAGTGCAGTGCAATCTAGTCATCCAGTCTCAGCCTCATCAATTGGCACCCGGAGGCCAAACAACAAAAAATAATCACATCAGAATCTGGGACAGCAGCCCAGAGATGCCACTCTGGAACAAGGTATGGCCTTCCAAAATAAAATCACGCCCCACACCGGCCAAACAAGTCAATCCTTTTACGCTACTTCTGCAGCAAGTCCATTAGGCCTTCAAGATTGACCGCGCTTGCCGCCTATAGCTGCGTAGCAACCAACGAGAAAAATGAAAATGAGATTGAGATTGCCAAAGTCTTCCAAGCAATACGCACACACACACGCTTGCTCACCCTCTCTTCTCTATTTCCCACTCTAAACTTTCTCTCCCCTCTCCCATAATGAGCGAAGGCTGCGGTTCTGCTTAGCAAGTTATCCTATTTGGACGCGGCCTTCTCATTCTGCCGGTGATGCTACTTGAAGGTTTTCCATTTTTCTATTCGCCCAAATCGCCCACTCCACAGGTTAATTCTGTCCGCTATTTCTCTTCCAAAAAAGCGTCGAATTTTTCGGAAGTCGCAAAGATTCGCAAGCTGGGATCGGGATCTGGGATCGGGATCTGGGATCGGGATCTGGGATCGGGATCTGGGATCGGGATCTGGGATCGGGATCTGGGATCGGGATCTGGGATCGGGATCTGGGATCGGGATCTGGGATCGGGATCTGGGATCGGGATCTGGGATCGGGATCTGGGATCGGGATCTGGGATCGGGATCTGGGATCGGGATCTGGGATCGGGATCTGGGATCGGGATCTGGGATCGGGATCTGGGATCGGGATCTGGGATCGGGATCTGGGATCGGGATCTGGGATCGGGATCTGGGATCGGGATCTGGGATCGGGATCTGGGATCGGGATCTGGGATCGGGATCTGGGATCGGGATCTGGGATCGGGATCTGGGATCGGGATCTGGGATCGGGATCTGGGATCGGGATCTGGGATCGGGATCTGGGATCGGGATCTGGGATCGGGATCTGGGATCGGGATCTGGGATCGGGATCTGGGATCGGGATCTGGGATCGGGATCTGGGATCGGGATCTGGGATCGGGATCTGGGATCGGGATCTGGGATCGGGATCTGGGATCGGGATCTGGGATCGGGATCTGGGATCGGGATCTGGGATTTATTTTCTAAATGAGTACAAGTCGGTGTTCCATGAAGAGATAAGAATCAAGGGGAGAATTCTGTAAAGGCTAAGGCTAAGGCTAAGCTCCCACGGTCCCAAGTCCGATCACTTTCGCGTTGAGATTTATGCTCACTGGAACCCAGAATCTTCCCAATACCCGTATAATCCCCCAGATACGGCCTTTTCTTGCTCCATCCATTCCTCCTCCATTCGAGAATATCCGGCCGCTCATTTGTGCAGGGAAAATCCTGGCCCAGATGTCTGTTTGCCAAGGCTGTGTCCAGGCCAGGCCAAGGCTGTGTGCATGTCAAACAGGGCGGACCACTGAGCTCCTCGCCGCCCCCGTCTCCTCCCAGTTGATCGAGATTCCCACTAATTTATCATTATTCCGAGGTCCCACAATGATCGGGTATCCACTAGCTGCGGTTGCACCTGTTAATCCCTTGAATCCCTACGAAGCACTAAGCCTAGTAGTTTGCGCTTTAAACTTTGAAGTACAATCACTAGGACATTTTAGCTGCGTCCGACAGAAATGATTCGTCTAAATCAAAGTAGACAGCTCAACTTCAACTCTTTGTCTGTGGAAATTGTACTTTTTACTTCTGCGAGTCTAATGGCTAGAATCTGAAGAGACAGGAAAAGTCAAGAAAATTTTAAGTAGCTTCATGGAATTGAGTATATAAGGGGTAGAAGCACTTTTAGCTCGACTCCTATTTGAGTTCATTCTGTCTGTGATAGACTGTCTATCACAGTGGCCCTCTTTAATTTGAACTCAAAAAGCCCGTTCCGAGAAAATATCCTGCGAAAATTGTGAAAGCACTCGAAGCAACAGTGCAGAAATGCCGTTAATACTGGGATAAAATACTGGTGGCCGGCAAGGCATGTGCTATGCGCTTTCATTTATTAGATTAGCAATCATGAATTTATTGCTGCATCAAGCCCAGCTTTTGGACTTGCCGCTTCGAGAAGTAGCATCCATTTTTTGCTCTAACCAGTGTTTCGGCTAAATGTGCACTACTCATAGTCATTATATTTTTATCGTGGAATAAAAGTACAATACTTTTCGTCTTTCACGAATTTACTTCGTTTACTACTTATGGTCGATCTGTGGGAATAACTTGTCTAGGTCACTTTTCTTTTTCTTTACACGACTCGTAAATCCAGTATTCTAAAACACAATCGAAAGATAAATTACGCCTCACTTCTATTTTTAGAAATTTTTTCTACCCTAAAAATTCCGACCAATCATATCTAGCCCCAGCTCTAAATGTACGTAGTCATTCCGCTAGCGCACCACCCCAACTTTCGATCCAATCGCTGTCGCTCGCTAATGACTGCCTTCCGTTCAGTAAAGACTTTTGCTGTACATAGTCAATAGATATCGCTTTACCCTTAACTTTTCTAACCGCCGAGCACTGGTCGACTCTCTTGCCTGCCTTCCCCGAACCTGACTGTAAATAGGCTGAGCCCCCCCCCCACACTCCAAAATTCCCATCCCTCAAAGGCCCCTGCTGTCCAACTTGGAAAATTCCGCATTTTCCGAATCTTAGATGTACACAAAAAAACTTTTCTACCCCTCAAACCAAATCTACTTAACATTATTTTCTTATCTACCTTCTAACCCTCTCACCCAGCCCAAATCTAAAATGTAAATTACCAGCATACTGCTACTAGACTACTCGTATCAGTAGAATGAAAAACATTTTTATAAAAAACTATCAATCTACTCCTTACCAGTACCGTCCGCGTTCCTATAGAACATGGCCAAACTGCCCCCGCTCATTATGCTGAGATTGTCGCGATCAACAGAGGCGGCACTGCTGCCGGACCCGCGCCTCTGATGTTGCCGAACGCGCCCGGAGGGCGACCTTTGCCTGGGCGGCCTGTGATCCGGCAGGGTCAGGAAGGACGACTGCGGGATCGGCGCCGGCTGCGGAGTCGACGGCTCCTGGGGAGCCTCCTGATCTGCTGGCATGTCAATGAGGCAGGCGGAGTCCAAGTCTGTCTGCGAAGCCGGCGGGCCATTGTTGAGAAGAGTCTGAGCCTGCTGCTGAGCTGATGAAGCGTCGATCGCTGGTGAGCCTGCAGCAGTTTTTAGGAATCGCTTTTTAGGCCCATCATACAGACAGACGGTAAATAGGACAGATGAAATATTGAAGAATGAAAAATTAACCATTAATAACGAGATTAACAGATGAGGTAAATGAGAGATAAATATGGGATGGACAGATGAGAGAGATGAGAATGAGATTGACGGATGAGATGAGAGAGATGAGAATGAGATTGACAGATGAGATGAGAGAGATGAGAATGAGATTGACGGATGAGACAAGAGAGATGAGAATGAGATGGAGAGATGAGACAAGAGAGATGAGAATGAGATGGAGAGATGAGACAAGAGAGATGAGAATGAGATGGATGGATGAGACAAGAGAGATGAGAATGAGATGGATGGATGAGACAAGAGAGATGAGAATGAGATGGAGAGATGAGACAAGAGAGATGAGAATGAGATGGAGAGATGAGACAAGAGAGATGAGAATGAGATGGAGAGATGAGACAAGAGAGATGAGAATGAGATGGAGAGATGAGACAAGAGAGATGAGAATGAGATGGAGAGATGAGACAAGAGAGATGAGAATGAGATTGAGAGATGAGACAAGAGAGATGAGAATGAGATGGAGAGATGAGACAAGAGAGATGAGAATGAGATGGATGGATGAGACAAGAGAGATGAGAATAAGATGGATGGATGAGACAAGAGAGATGAGAATGAGATGGAGAGATGAGACAAGAGAGATGAAAATGAGATGGAGAGATGAGACAAGAGAGATGAGAATGAGATGGAGAGATGAGACAAGAGAGATGAGAATGAGATGGAGAGATGAGACAAGAGAGATGAGAATGAGATGGAGAGATGAGACAAGAGAGATGAGAATGAGATGGAGAGATGAGACAAGAGAGATGAGAATGAGATGGATGGATGAGACAAGAGAGATGAGAATGAGATGGAGAGATGAGACAAGAGAGATGAGAATGAGATGGAGAGATGAGACAAGAGAGATGAGACAGACAGACAGGAATGAGATTGGGTTAGAAAGAATAGGCAAAAAGCAAAAAAAATCAATCTCAGTGAGTTGGCGGAACAATAGTGACGGCAAGATAGATTGGGTGGAATCGGAAGCAGAAACAGTGTGAGTTAGCGATCAATTAGAAGTGACGAGTGTTGCAGAGAAATCCCAAAGACTACTCGCTCCCCAATTCCCCAGTTGAAGTGGCCGGGTCGCACTTTTACTCTGGCTTTCTAACCTACGCTGGGAAAACTAAATCCCAATTAGTTTCTGGGATGTTGTGGGCCCTTGGCTGGCAAATGAGGCATGATTGAATGCCGGAAACAGTTTAAGAAGGCCTGATACAGACTGCCTGTCTAGTCTAAGCAATCGGTGTGTTTGTTTGAAATTTCCACGAGTTTTGCCTATGGAAACGTTATTTTTTTAGTTATTTTCAGATTTTCGTATGATAGTAAATTAGATTAATATCCTTCGCTAATTATCAATCCGAAGGAGGTTGCGGGTTCGAATTCAAACAAAATTCGAACTAGTAGACGACAATTTTAAGACCTTCTGTGGCGGCCTCTTTTTATCTCTTCTGTCAGGGAAATTGTTGCCTCCCTTTCGTTTAGTTTCCATCTCAAATCTGAGTTTAAAAAATCTCTGCACTTTTAGCAGAGATTTTGTCAGCAGAAGCACCCTTGGAGTTCTTCTGCTCTGTTGAATCGCTTTGCTTGAAGTGAAGCGAAACGAAAAATGCAAATTAAGTCTATCGCGACCGCATGATCCAATGACTTCTGAAGTTGGCGATACAAACTAATCTATAGAGATAGATAGATAGACAGATAGATAGATAGATAGATAGATAGATAGATAGATAGATAGATAGATAGAGAGATAGATAGATAGATAGATAGAACATTAAGAATTTGGTGTTAGAGAGTCCCGGGAAGAGAGAGAGAGGAGCAACGCGTGTCAGAAAATTCCAAGATTAAAAAGTACACGTCAGGCATTCTTTGGTTGGAAGGCATGAGCGGTGAGACACATCACGTGACCAGAATATTCCTCAGGGAGCAATTCTCGGCGCCCCAAATTGTCGATCTTCGCCATCCTCCCAGAGGCCGGCCTACTTCGCTCTTAACTCCATGAAAAAAACAGTTTTGTCCCACCCGGCAACTACCAAGGAGCCGCGCAGAAAGATTTGTACTTTTCATAGAGTGACTACTCAAGTTCAATAAAGATTCCCTTATTTTGTTGTCGCCCTAGAAGCCAAGGGACTCCGTCCGTCGATTTGGTTTCCTTTTTATTTCATAGAAAACAGTTCTACGAGCTATGAGCTATGGAAATTATTTAGGAAGATGCGAATGACAATACGTGACTGCGATAGAATGGATTGAAGCAACACCAATTTTTCATCTTTAGCATTTTTTTAAACGATCGGAGTCTGTTGGGACAGATAATGGAGTGAGGCGGGTAAGGGAGTGAGGCGGGTATGGGAGTGAGGCGGGTATGGGAGTGAGGCGGGTAAGGGAGTGAGGCGGGTATGGGAGTGAGGCGGGTAAGGGAGTGAGGCGGCTGAAGGAGTGAGGTGGTTGTGTGAGTGGGGTGGCTAATAATGGAGTGAGGCGGGTAAGGGAGTGAGGCGCGTAAGAGAGTTAGGCGACTGAGGGAGTGAGGTGGTTGACGGAGTGAGGTGGGTAAAGGAAGTGAGATGGTTAAGGGAGTGAGGTGGGTGTGTGGGTATGGAAACGAGGCTAATAATAGAGTGAGGCGGGTATGGGAGTGATGTGGCTTGGTGTTGATAATGGAGTGAGGTGGGTTAGGGAGCGGAGCTTTCAAGGGAACAGAGATATCAAATTGAGTGAGGGCTAGGTCGGTGTACATTCTCAACGGTCTTACTACCATAATAGCAAATAGATTAAATTGCCTTTTTAATGCTCGCAGATAACATTGTGCTATAGAACCGTATGTACGAGCGATTAATCATGGCTCATAAGAGCTTCAGACAATATTCATAGGCAAATAACACCGACTAATTCTCATTTCCAATCTTGTGCATTCTTGTTATTCGCAGTCTGTCACAGCGACGCGTGCTGCCAAGCGTGCAAAATGAGATGGAAGACCAGGGATCAGAAGGAAAAAAAATAGGGCGGAGCGCCGTGCAAAGAGAGAGGTAACCTAGAGGGAATCGACCTGTAAGAATCTGGTTTTCTTTAACTAAAACCCGCAGAAATGATGTAGCAAAATGCACTGTTTAATAACTACTGGAATTTCAACGACAGCCTTCTAACTCTAAATGCCTATCCTTAGCCCGATTTGAAGATACACGAGTTGTCTTAGTAACTATTGGATACCGGGGTTTACATCGGATACTGGGATTTCCCTCGGATACTGGGGTTTCCCTCGGATACTGTTGTCTCCCTCGGATACTGGGGTTTCCCTCGGATACTGGGGTTTCCCTCTGATACTGGGGTTTCCCTCGGATATAGGGGTTTCTCTATGGTTTTCGCTTAACACTAAGGTGTCCCTTGGATGTTGGGGTTTCCCTTGGTTACCGGCGTTCGCTCTGTATACGGGGGTTTACCTGGGATGGCTCTAATAAAATATATTTTTTTAGGCGATTTGCTTTAAATTCATAAATGGGATTTTCCCTAATGGGATTTAATTTCTGTATAGGAATCTGTTATGAAAGGGCAGACAAGCGAGAATCGGGCAGAAGCGACGGCGGTGAAGTTTAAATGAGCAAAATTGGGAATACTGTTTGACGAAGAAGAGAAGAAGGAGAAATGATGGGAACACCGAGATAATGGTCCAGTCTATCCAGTTGGGAGAAAAAGATTAAAGGGATTTTGGTACTCAAAAGTGCTCAGATTCTTGTTGAGCTTACTGACTCCAGCCCTACCAACCAGTTGACCATTTACCCAATCAATACCTTCCATCTCGGGTGTCTGTCCGGACAGAAAATTCACTTTATTCAGCCTCGGACACCCGTCTAACGATTGGAGATGGCAATGGAGATTTTGAGAGCAAATGGGGAGAGAATAAGCTGGGGCGGGGAAAATTGGACGAAAAAATTAATCCCACGGCATTGATCTTCTAGCTGCAAATTTCGCTCTCTGTCTGACAATCACATCTGACTCTCTGCCTGACAATCACATCTGACTCTCTGCCTGACAATCACATCTGACTCTCTGCCTGACAATCACATCTGACTCTCTGCCTGACAATCACATCTGAGTCTCTGTCTGACAATCACATCTGACTCTCTGTCTGACAATCACATCTGACTCTCTGTCTGACAATCACATCTGACTCTCTGTCTGACAATCACATCTGACTCTCTGTCTGACAATCACATCTGACTCTCTGTCTGACAATCACATCTGACTCTCTGTCTGACAATCACATCTGACTCTCTGTCTGACAATCACATCTGACTCTCTGCCTGACAATCACATCGGACTCTCTGCCTGACAATCACATCTGACTCTCTGCCTGACAATCACATCTGACTCTCTGCCTGACAATCACATCTGACTCTCTGCCTGACAATCACATCTGACTCTCTGTCTGACAATCACATCTGACTGGCAGAATTCTAGATTACATTCTACACAACTAGACAACACTATATTCTAGAATTCTACGACTCTGGTCACCGAGTGTGGGTTATAAAACTCAAACAGCATCAGGGTCATTGCACGAGGCAAGTAAGCTTTGTGTGTGCTCGGGTCATAAATTATTTTCTATAACAATTTTCCATTCCCTGTGTGACTCGCTCCCTAACCATTTGTCAGCTCCACTTTTTGCTTCTGCTAAAAGCAGAGAGGAAAATGTGCTCAGCTCTGCGATCACAGATTAATGCGAGTTATCCCTTCGATGAAACTGACCAAAGATGAAGCACAGATTCCCAGTGGAATCTGCTATGCAAATTGAGTTTTAACATTTTTTTCAAACTCAAAAATTCATTCGGAGGAAAAAACTTTTGGCCTATAGTGCCCATAGTGCGAGCCCTTTCATTGTACTTTTAACTGACGCTCAAATATTGTGCTCTGTCATCTGCCATAGGCTGCCGAAAAAGGTATGACGCAAAAGAATGTACTTTTGTACTTGATTTTTGGTAAACGATTGTTTTTTTGTTAAAATGATGAGCACGAATTTAAGTAACGCGGAGCAAGCATTTGTCTGTCATGTCCCAAAAAATCACCTGAGCACAATATTGCCACGCTCTCAAAGCATCTCTAAAATCACCAAACCACCACCTGCCAGTAGTTCTCGCTCTCCCAGCTTTAGCGGCCTGTCTAATTGTGTCACGGAAATCTGCAATCGGGAAATTACAACCTCAGCCTGACCTTGGTAGGAAAGGAGGCAGTTTAGCTCGTATAAGCTATAGAAATCGAACCCCATGTGATGGGCGAAGCTCTCTTATATGCTCATATCTATACATAATATGAGCAAAATGATCACGGCAATAGATTGAAATTGCCTTGAGCTCATATTCCAGAAATTTGAGTCCCTAACCCGCACGCGTAAGAAGATTTCGACTTTTTCTTATTCTAGATAGACAGACAGATGGATAGACAGACAGACAGACAGACAGACAGACAGACAGACAGACAGACAGACAGACAGACAGACAGACAGACAGACAGACAGACAGACAGACAGACAGACAGACAGACAGACAGACAGACAGACAGACAGACAGACAGACAGACAGACAGACAGACAGACAGACAGACAGACAGACAGACAGACAGACAGACAGACAGACAGACAGACAGACAGACAAGCAGACTGGGTGTAAGTGCTAAAAGTTCAGCTCTAAAAATGGCAAGTTAGTATGCTAGTATATATCCATCAGAATGTTAGTATATAAATCCCGCTGAGCAGTGCTAAAACAATGCTCCGCCTTCTCAAATTTAGTCCCTGCACGAGAGCTAGAAAACAGATTCCATGGGTTTAACTCGAGCAGACTTTGTGTCAGCTATTGAATAGCACAACAAGGCGAGGCTGATGAATGTTGAAACAGCATACCTGACTAATTCACTGAGAACTCATGAACCTCAACAAGGCAGCTGTGCAGCCGACCGCTGTTCAGTTTATGAACTGGCGGGTCTCTAAACCCAACCCTTAATGACCCGAGCTGTGACACCTATCAATCAGACCTATTAATCAGCTTTGAAAGTTATAGTAAATTGTATATACTATTGGTGAAAAAACATTCTCCCTAGCCAAATATTAAAAATAATAATAATTGCAGGAGGGCTGCTGGCAATGGCACATCATTTGGTGACACTGGACCTGTAGCCAGCGAGGAGGCAATTCTGCCCATTTCGCTGACTCCTGAGCACACACGCACACAGATAATGTATGCAGGCAAACACTCACACAGGTGTGTACATCTGCCCTGACTTTCTTATCGTCAGGCAGTGTACACTCTCACGGTGTCTTGATAGGTTGGCCCAATTTAATGTGGCCTCACCGCGGAATCGAGCTCAGGGACCTCGGCGCGAGAGGCTGACGCGTTAACCGCTCTGCCAGTCACCCCCTTAGCCAAATATTAGCTACAAGGATAACAAGACACAATAAAAATGCGAGACTAAAACTAACTATAGCTAGCTATACTCAAAAAGGTGGGTAAAAATACAGGAAAATATGGAAATGCTCTCTGTTAGTTTGCTTACCGTGCACTGATTTCTCAGTCATTGTAATGGATGTAGATAACTAGATGGTTTCTTCGAAACAAAGTAAGTTAGCGAAAGCCTATGTGCTAACGATATTCTGTTGTATTTATATGCCCCTGCGAAATCTGAATAGGATGGCCTAATTTCTTGACCAATCCAAAACTGGCACTGGCTGCGGCACTATCACATCCTTAGTTTCGATCCCTTACAATTGGCTGTAGTAAATATTCTCCCCTCACTCTACACTCTCCCGCAATCCCTGAAATCCAGCCTCCCCTGCGCTGCCACTATCAGGTAATTTTTTAAGCCATGAGACACGGCTGAACCAACACAGGTTTAGGCAAGGTATGGGGGGGAAGTAGGCATTGCTGTAGACGAACGGACGAAAGCATCAAGGAACCTAGAAAAAGAGAGAGAAGGAAGGGGAGAAAGAGAGAAATCAGTATTTTGAACTTGCAAGAACAGCCAACCAACTTTTCTATCCACGATGGTATGCCCACAATGTCAGCGATGTACAATCAGTCACAGCTGGCAGTGAGGGGCCACGCATCTAGTTAATAGTTGCCATGCGGATGCGTAGACCGGGTTAAGTGAGGAAATAATTAAACAATAGTGCGCCTGTTGCTACCCAGCAACTGTTGTCTCGTCTTTTGGAAAATGAAGTATTTTATTTTTAAAATGATTGGCTGCATGGGTGCCATGTGTGGGTGTTAGTCTTGAACTAGTCTGAATAATTTTGCTTACTTCCTTCTATAAAGAACTGTGTGTTTGTATAAACCCGCTGCAGGGTGCCCCCACGTCTATCACCGACTGAAAGAGAAGTTTCCGTATAATAAGTTTGCACTTTTATGGCATTGTTATAACTTGCGTAAAAAAAGTTAGAAAATTATTGAAAATATTATCCGTTTTTGGTTAGAAAATAATTGCAGCAGTTGATTAGAAGGGTAAGTGGATGGAGAGGTAGAGATGAGATGTCGAGATAAGAGGTAGAGTAGAGAAGTAGAGTGGTGTAGTAGAGTGAAGAAGTAGAGATTAGGGGTAGAGATAAGAGGTAGAGTGTAGAGGTAGAGAGGAGAGGTAGAGATGGGAGGTTATAGATTGGAGAGGTAGAGATGAGAGGTACAGTGGAGTGGTAGAGTGGTGTAGCAGAGAGGAGAGGTAGAGAGGAGAGGTAGATTGCAGAGGTAGAGTGCAGAGGTAGAGTGCAGTGGTAGATACATAATAATGGATGATGAAGGTGTATTAGACGCAGCCTTCAGCTGTAGCAGAAAGCACTAGAAAGCAGTCAGTCATGCTAGATAGGCTTGGATCCGTCCAGAGGTCAAGTGATGCAGTGATACCCAGATGGAACCTGTTAGAGACCTGTTGAAGCAGCCTGTTCGTTCAGTAAGGGAGGGAATGTTCGGCAGAAGCTATAACAATCTGTTTGCCTAGCAAGGCAAAATTTTCTAATCCCAGTGTCTTATCTGGCCATCATAGAAACAAGATATTTAGTAGCCTTTGGGGGATTTTGTGATTATTGCGTAACCTGCTAGACATTTCCTCATTTTCAAACAAATCTTTGTAGAATTTCTTCAATTTTTAGTGGACCTAGTAGCCTGCGAATGCCAATGTTTAAATAGGTTTCTTTGGCAAATTCACACCACCATGTTCTATATGTTCTACTCATGAAGTAGCATAGATAAGAAAATAATTTTTTGCATAACAAATTTGACAAAAAAGCACTGTGAAGTTTATCATAGTATTGAAAAGCTAATGTCATGTACATAATAGAGTATCTTGACATTGTATTTGACAAGCACAGCAACACAGACTGAAATATTTAAAGAGCAAAATACTTTAACAACAATGTCTAATACACGAAATATTCATTGCGTCTTTGTGGCGGGCGAAGCGTTAGAGCTTTCTAAGAAAATTATGACCAATCACTGACTTTTTTAGAAATAAAAAAATCATGAAATCCCCTATTTATATTAAAAATAGATTAATTGTTAAACTTCTGATTTAAGAAATCGTCAAGTTATTAAATTACTTATCTAAGAAATCGTAAAATTTTAACAAATATTTAAGAACTCGTCTGTTAATTAAATCAATAATTTAAGATATTGTCAAATCTAACTTAATAACTAAAAAATAGACTAAATGAAATCATTGATTTACGAAATTATCTAATTTAAATCAATCGCCAATTTGATTAAATTAATGATTAGGAAATTGTTGAGTCATCAAATCTTCTAATCACTAAGTTGACAATATTATAAACCACCTAATTCAAGGATTGAAGAACTGAAATAGATGAAACTCAACACGACAAGAAGACATGACGACATGAGGAGTTTGAGGACAAGCAATTGAAACTTTTAAGAACCGATTTCGACATGATTTTATGGTAGATTCGCTCCCCAGTTACTAAAAGTAGCATAATACGAAAAAAGCACACTAGGCAAGATTAGAAAAAACGAGTTTATAGACAAGTAAAACTGTGACAATGTCTTTGGAATGGCAGAAATATAATCCAGCCTTCCTATCTAAATAGGCGAGTGAAAGCTAAGAAGCTGATGATTATAAAATGTTTGAAGTGCGGATTCATAATGTGTGAAGGATCCATCAAGTACATATCAGGGGCTCAGTGAAGACTCTTGTAACGCGTTGTGGAGTGGCACATGGAACTGACTGTGACTCAACTGTGTCTTTCAGGCTGACAACATAAAACATAATAATAAACACGTGTCCGCCTCCATAATTGTGGAAGGCAGTATTTGCCATAGACATTTGGCGAGCCGACACACTTCAACGTTGGAATCCTTGTTTACTAAAGCAATCTCGAAACGGGAAGAACAAATCAGGAGCTAACAGGGGGGGGCCGGAGTCGTCGAGCTCAGTCGTCAGCCGGCCGGATTGTTGGCATGACGAGACGCCAAAAGCTTTCAAAAGCCGCCGCCGCCTGTAGCTCCTCGATGGCCTCCTTGGGCAGAGTCGACGGCAGCGTCGGAGGCTGCGGCGGCGGCATTGTCGGCCCACCGGCCTGTTGAAGCGCCGTCGACGACGCCAGGTTCAATGACCCGGAGGCGCCGACGCCCGCGGAGCACAGGTGTGAGCACAGACTCAAATAATTGTGCAATGCCAGCGCCTGCTGCAACTGCCGAGTCTGCTGGCAGAACAGCAGCTGCGGGTGTGTCGGCGGCAGCGGCGGCTGCTGCGGCAGCGGCTGCGGCTGCGTCGGGCAGAACAGAGAATGCGGCAGCGGGTGGGTCAGCGGACTGTGAGACGGCTGCGAGGTGCTCTCGTTTGAGTCTTCTGACTGCGGACGCCGAGGCGGCGGCTGCGGTAGCGGCGGCTGCTGCTGCTGCTGCTGCTGATGTCGGTGTTGTTGATTCGGCTTCTTCCGGCGATGATGCAGCAGATGGTGAGCTGGTGTATTCTGCGACTGCGGCTTCGGCGTTTGCCTGCCTGGTAAGGTAGCTGCGGCCTCAGTCTCCTGACTGGCTGCGGCATCGCAGACTTTGCTGCCCTGGCTGGTGGGCTGAGAGCCGGCCTCCTGTTTCCGACACTTGGCGCGCCTGTTTTGAAACCAAACCTGCGTTGGGCGGCGGTTTTTGGAATCAGACATGGAAAACTGGACTAGCGATATAGAAATGGGAGCATTGTTGAAATAAAACTAATGAAACTACTTTATTTACTCAAACAAATACTTAGAAATAGAGATAAAATATAATAATAATAATTACTATAAAAATGAAAACTTAAATCGAGTATTTATAAGACTGAAGTTTAAACAGATGCTTAATTTTTGTTTAAAAAAAGACTAAAGTGCATTAGAACAAAGACATGATGCGCGAATTAAAATATTGAAGTGCGTTCAAACTAAGACTTTATTTTTTAAAAAACAAAGAATTAATGTTTGTTAGAACAAAGACTTAATGTTTCTTAAAACAAAGACTTAATGTTTGATAAAACAGAGACGGAAGTGTTTTTAACAAATACTTAATTTTTGTTATAACAAAGACTGCATAAGTGGGTTAAAGAAGTCCTGGTGGTCAAACGAAGACTGGAGGCTAAATCGAAAACCTAAGTCGAAAAACTAATTTATAATGGCAACAAATACAGCACCTGAGCTCGATTCCGGGTCTCACCTGTACTCTGGACTCGGACAGGCCCAGGCGGTGGCTTAGCTCCTCTCGCATGAAGGCATCTGGATAGTGAGTCTCGTCGAACAGCCTCTCCAACTCCGTCAGCTGATCCAGTGTAAAGTTTGTGCGATTACGCCTCGGCTTAGCTTTGGCTACGTTTGCTGCTGCTGCTGCTGCTGCTGCTGCTGCCGCTGAAGTTGGTGTCACCAATGGAGGAGATCCGGGCGTCGATTCAGTGGCGAATGGAATGTCATGACCTGGATTGGGATATTTTTAAGCAAGATACGTAATGGGGGTGAGTGGCAGAACTCGGTGAGTGGTCCCTGAGCTCGATTCTGTGGCGACGCCACATTCATTTGAAGGCTTGGAGGCTTGTCGTGCAATTTACGACCTTGAGGGCCAACCTCCAAGGCACAGTGAGAGTGTACACTGCCTGACAATGAAAAAGTCAGGGCAGATGTACGCACCTGTGTGAGCGAGTGCCTGCGTACAGTATCTGGGTGCGTGTGTGCTCAGTAGTCCGTGAAATGGGCAGAATTGCCTCCTCGCTGGCTGTGGGTCTAGTGTCACCAAGTGATGTGCCACTAGGGATAACAGCTAGTGATTGAAGTCAATGAATTAAAAAGAAATTAAGTTTCAACTAAAACATTCCCATTTTAAAGCATGCCACTAATAGTACTAGTATAGTGCAGGGCAACGACTTCTGTTCTTTGGCTCTAAAAAATTAAACTTTAAGAAAATTGTCTAGCAAAATCATTGGATTGTTTAAAAGTCGTTTAGAGCAAGTGTTTTCTACTGTTTGTCTTCATTTGAAATTTAAATGGCACTAAAATGAAATGTCATATGAGTGGAGGAGTGGATGAGTGGATGAGCGAATAAGCGGGTGAGCGGGTTAGCAGATAAGTGGATGAGTGGGTGAGGGTTGAGTGGATGAGCGGGTGAGTGGGTGAGCGGGTGAGTGGATGAGTGGATGAGTGAATGAGTGGATGAGTGGGTGAGTGGATGAGTGGATGAGCGGGTGAGTGGGTGAGCGGGTGAGTGGGTGAGCGGGTGAGTGGGTGAGTGGGTGAGCGGGTGAGTGGGTGAGCGGGTGAGTGGGTGAGTGGGTGAGCGGGTGAGTGGGTGAGCGGGTGAGCGGATGAGTGGGTGAGTGGGTGAGTGGATGAGCGGGTGTGGGTGAGCGGGTGAGCGGATGAGTGGATGAGTGGGTGAGTGGATGAGCGGGTGTGGGTGAGTGGGTGAGCGGATGAGTGGGTGAGTGGATGAGTGGATGAGCGAGTGAGTTGGTGAACTCACCTTCGGGATCTCCATCGGCGAAGCTTTCACCCGAACCGTCGTTGTTGACCTCAGTCGCTGGGTCGCTGGCAAATTCTGAATTCGGCATTCAATCAGCTGGCCTCCCTCGAATTATGTTCAACCAGGTTGGAATTAACGGTTTTTTTTAACAAACAAGTCCGTTAAGTATGAATTTAGTTTGAGCAGTCAGTCAGAGAGCACTGTGATCCCTGGCCTGGCTTGGGAGAGTGTTTTATTGCGAAAAAGCCGCGAACAAGGCTTGGCCAGAGTCGAGACGAAGGAGAATTAAAAGGGGAGAAAGTGTGTGTGGCGTGGAAGCGGCTCACAATCGTTTGCTGGGGATTGGGAGAAAAGGGGAAGAGGATGTAGTCGGTGGGTTAAGCTCCTAATCAAGTTAATACGGGGAGGGGAGACGAGAGCGGGCCGGGGGGGTTGGGCGGAAGGCAGCGGCCGAGGCCAATTGGTAAAATAATATTCGAGACAGGATTGGGAGGGGGCAGAGACGGGAGAGAGGGGATCGGGAGAAGGCTTGAATGTAGGAGATTAGGGACAGGAAAGCGACAGCAATAGGAATCGCGTTGAGTCTGCTGGGGAGCTTTCGCTGGCGGTTGGCGCTCGGGTCCGGGTGGTGTTCTCATGCCTTCGGTAATTTTTGGTATTAATTTCAGGCCTTTGACAAGGCAGCAACGTTAATTAATTAAATGGCTGTATATCTCGTAGTTGTCGGCTTATCAAATTGACCACGCGGCTGTAGGACGGAGATCGGGACTGGTTTGGGTAGGAACAGGGTTGAGGTGGTGGGGCAATAACCCCAAATGCAATTGCTCGGCCTCTCATCCCCTCAAATGCATCCCCGAGGGGATTGTGTTGAAGGGGCTGGGAGAGGACGGAGCTGCATCCCCTGTGTTTGTGACCTCCCCACCCACCCACCGCTGGAGCCGCCACCCCTCGGAATCCAAAAATCGGTCGAATTCATAGAGCCGATATCGATTCGGCTAGGGGACCCCGCCCTGCAATCCGCCCCGCCCAATTCGCTCCCCGGTGCCTATTAAGTCTCCACCCTCGCCATTTCCCCCCTTTTTTAGCATTCAGTTTTCTACGCAGTTCTTGCTCCAAAACCTTTAATGCAGCCTGTTGCTTAGCAGCCATCTTTGCCATGCAGCTTTGTCCCTGTAATTTAGTTCTCTGTGCCAATTCTTATGAATTGTTGTTATTGCTATCATCTTGTTACGAAATTTCTCCTATCTTTTTTCTCCCATCTTGAAAGGGATTTCTCCCATCTTGAAAGGGATTTCTCCCATCTTGAAAGGGATTTCTCCCATATTGAATTGGGTTTTTCTCATCTTAAAATGTGATTTCTCTCATCTTGAAAGGGATTTCTCCCATCTTGAAAGAGATTTCTCCCATCTTGAAAGGGATTTTTCCCATCTTGAAAGGGATTTCTCCAATCCTGAAAGAGATTTCTCCCATATTGAATTGGGTTTTTCTCATCTTAAAATGTGATTTCTCTCATCTTGAAAGGGATTTCTCCCATCTTGAAAGAGATTTCTCCCATCTTGAAAGGGATTTCTCCCATCTTGAAAGGGATTTCTCCCATCTTGAAAGGGATTTCTCCCATCTTGAAAGGGATTTCTCCCATATTGAATTGGGTTTTTCTTATCTTAAAATGTGATTTCTCTCATCTTGAAAGGGATTTCTCCCATCTTGAAAGAGATTTCTCCCATCTTGAAAGGGATTTCTCCCATCTTGAAAGGGATTTCTCCCATCTTGAAAGAGATTTCTCCCATATTGAATTGGGTTTTTCTCATCTTAAAATGTGATTTCTCTCATCTTGAAAGGGATTTCTCCCATCTTGAAAGAGATTTCTCCCATCTTGAAAGGGATTTCTCCCATCTTGAAAGGGATTTCTCCCATCTTGAAAGGGATTTCTCCCATCTTGAAAGGGATTTCTCCCATATTGAATTGGGTTTTTCTTATCTTAAAATGTGATTTCTCTCATCTTGAAAGGGATTTCTCCCATCTTGAAAGAGATTTCTCCCATCTTGAAAGGGATTTCTCCCATCTTGAAAGGGATTTCTCCCATCTTGAAAGAGATTTCTCCCATATTGAATTGGGTTTTTCTCATCTTAAAATGTGATTTCTCTCATCATGAAAGGGATTTCTCCCATCTTGAAAGAGATTTCTCCCATCTTGAAAGGGATTTCTCCCATCTTGAAAGGGATTTCTCCTATCTTGAAAGAGATTTCTCCCATCTTGAAAGGGATTTCTACCATCGTGAAAGGGATTTCTCCCATCTTGAAAGGGATTTCTACCATCTTGAAAGGGATTTCTCCAATCTTGAAAGGGATTTCTCCCATATTGAAAGGGATTTCTCCCATCTTGGAATGGATTTCTCCCATCTTGAAAAGGATTTCTCCAATCTTGAAAGGGATTTCTCCCATATTGAAAGGGATTTCTCCCATCTTGAAAGGGATTTCTCCCATCTTGAAAAGGATTTCTCCAATCTTGAAAGGGATTTCTCCCATATTGAAAGGGATTTCTTCTATCTTGAAAGGGATTTCTCCCATCTTGAAAAGGATTTCTCTCAACTTGAGCTACTAATTTACTATTTTTTATATTGGGATTTATCTAGAACTTGGGATATAAATAAATAAAATACTGAATTATCTGCACACTGTTGTTACATTTAGAAAAGGTTTGGTCATGTTAGCAATAATAATAATATTATTATTAATAATTATCAACAAAATATCGTACGTTTTTTCTGTAACGTAGGAATAAATTCAGACTAAGTTTTAGTAAGAATAATGGGCAGACACAGGTTTGCTATATTGCATGGGAGATAATTTACTAATTATGCATATAGACAACTCAATATTTGACTTTCCGCTTCTCATAATCCGCCGTGTCTGTCAGCCCTGGCTCTCTACACCCCCTATTAACACGGTTTTGTCACCTAACAAGCAGATTAGGGGCGCCCCGGCCCACCAACATCCCCCGGCTCTTGATTTCTTCTGCCTCCATAGATCTCTTATTTCTCTTTTAGGGGGGGGGGCGGGCGAAATTAGGCCGCGACAGTTTTCTCATTAACTGGCAAGCAGGGCAACCCTCCCCACAGCTGCGACCGATCACTGCATGGGAAATATAAAGGTGGGGAAAGAACTGCCTGACGGGATCTCAGAACGACAATGTAATGTAGCATTTGGGAATTAGAAATTTGCTGAAAAAAATGTGCACCTCCAGCCGTGCATTTTCTCGACTGACTAACGAATTGAAAAGTCGACGCGTGAACGAAAAAAGGAGGTTTGAAATCAAAGAGAGAAGAGAGTGAGTGAGAGGCTAGCGGGTAGGAAAAAATTAGAAAGGCCGACAGCCGGTCAGATCCATAAAAAATACCGACTTTTTTTCTAGTCCCAGCTGCAAGCTGGAAACCTTTGATTTGCCGATGCCTGTTTCATTTGGCTCACAATGTGGACAGCCATTGCCAATGAACCGGCAACTCACGGGTTTTGCAACTCACGGGGCCAAAAGCGGAAGCTTAATGACGACTGCGCGCTGCATTGGCTGGAAAGATAAGGAAGTGGAGAGAGGAGACAGGGTAGAGATGAGACAGGGCAGAGATGAGACAGGGGAGAGATGAGACAGGGCAGAGATGAGACAGGGGAGAGATGAGACAGGGCAGAGATAAGACAAGGGAGACATGAGACAGGGCAGAGATGAGACAGGGCAGAGATGAGATAGGGCAGAGATGAGACAGGGCAGAGATGAGACAGGGCAGAGATGAGACAGGGCAGAGATGAGACAGGGCAGAGATGAGACAGGGCAGAGATGAGACAGGGGAGAGATGAGACAGGAAGGAGATGAGACAGGGCAGAGATGAGATAGGGCAGAGATGAGACAGGGCAGAGATGAGACGGGTGAGAGGAGACTGGTGAGAGATGAGACAGGGCAGAGATGAGACAGGGCAGAGATGAGACAGGGCAGAGATGAGACAGGGCAGAGATGAGACAGGGCAGAGATGAGATAGGGCAGAGATGAGATAGGGCAGAGATGAGACAGGGCAGAGATGAGACAGGGCAGAGATGAGACAGGGCAGAGATGAGACAGGGCAGAGATGAGACAGGGCAGAGATGAGACAGGGGAGAGATGAGACAGGAAGGAGATGAGACAGGGCAGAGATGAGACAGGGCAGAGATGAGACAGGAAGGAGATGAGACAGGGCAGAGATGAGATAGGGCAGAGATGAGACAGGGCAGAGATGAGACAGGGCAGAGATGAGACAGGAAGGAGATGAGACAGGGCAGAGATGAGACAGGGCAGAGATGAGACAGGAAGGAGATGAGACAGGGCAGAGATGAGACAGGGCAGAGATGAGACAGGAAGGAGATGAGACAGGGCAGAGATGAGACAGGGCAGAGATGAGACAGGAAGGAGATGAGACAGGGCAGAGATGAGACAGGGCAGAGATGAGACAGGGCAGAGATGAGACAGGAAGGAGATGAGACAGGGCAGAGATGAGACAGGGCAGAGATGAGACAGGAAGGAGATGAGACAGGGCAGAGATGAGACAGGGCAGAGATGAGACAGGGCAGAGATGAGACAGGGCAGAGATGCTATTTTGTTGCTTCGATGCCTGGCGATTATCCGCAGCTAAATCAGATGAAATTAGTCGAAAAAATTAGCGACGAAAAAATATCCTATTAGAACCAGCTGGCATGATGAACAGGAACTGATTTAGGATCAATGGAAGCCGACAAAGTAGAATTTATATACAGGCATTCATAGAAATGCCTTGACGCATTTGGACAGATAAAAATACACTGCAATACAATGAGAAAATAGATTCATAGGAGAAGATTGTGATCGATCATTTCGTATTGAGAATCTCCGTCGTCTTCGGCCAATTCAAGGCCCCTCGCGATCCAAATCCGGATTGCATTTTTAAGTCTCGCACCTGTTAGCGATATGAGCTGGGACTCCACCCCCCCCTGCTCAGATATCTCACCTGCTCAATCAGGCAGTCAGGCGGAATGCACGAGGCCTTTAGGCCATATTTTAATCCCTGTCCTTTGGCTCACAGCTTTATATCCTCTTTTATCCTCGTGTTTCTTCCCTTATAGAAAATCTCCCACCCATCCGTATGTCTCATATAGTGGTCCAGATCTCTCTGCTTTGATTCAATGCTGATTGATGCAAATGCTGAGGTCATAGGCCCTAGGAATGGCCAAATCTCTTAGGGGAAGCAGTCTATCGGTTTGGGCGGAGAAATGAGCGCATTAACATCTCATGCGCGCGTGCTCAAGCTTGATCCCTGAGCACAGACACCCCAATCTCGGCGATTGGGACCATTAGCACATGATCTTTGCGCCTGATTAGATTGTGCTGACTGACTGACTGACTGACTGACTGACTGACTGACTGACTGACTGACTGACTGACTGACTGACTGACTGGCTGACTGACTGACTGACTGACTGACTGACTGGCTGACTGACTGACTGACTGACTGACTGACTGACTGACTGACTGACTGACTGACTGACTGACTGACTGACTGACTGACTGACTGACTGACTGACTGACTGACTGACTGACTGACTGACTGACTGACTGACTGACTGACTGACTGACTGACTGACTGACTGACTGACTGAAGTGGCGAGTGAAGATATAATCGACAACTTCAAGAGGGGGGGCTAAATTTTGAGATTAAGGGGCGAAAGCTGATGCACAGTAATCAGAATGGAATTTGATCCATTTTCTTAATCTGCTGCAAATTAAGCTGTCGCCCTTGGCTGCAGATATTTCCTAGAAAAGTTGGCATTCAGAAAACCGAGCTGAGAGCTTCGCCAGAAATTACCGAGAGACTTCAGGAGAGAGGAGACAAACAGAGTTAGGCATTGCCTGCACCTGTTGCTTTCGCAAGAAGACGGTGTACGAGTACATTGCGTGGATTTTGCACCTCTAACCCCCCCCACTCGGAAGGCCAACGAGAGTTACTGGGCTCTGCTAACTCATACTGCTCAACTTTGAGCACGCACACACACACACAGTATGCAATTTGAGCACAGCACGAGCTCGCTATGATTATATAAGCTGAGGCCGTCTCACATTTCAATTCTTTGCTATTTAGCAAGGAGAATGGATTAGCTAAGATTTCTCACTCTGCGTGAAAGCAAATTCTAATTTTCACTGTTCATTTTATCTGGAAGGTCTGTTAGGATAGATGGTGATTTGATTGTTTTTTAATAATTTAAATTGGCATCTCATCATGAGATTTATAGGTAGAAATCAAATCTAAATGATGCATTGTCTGAGTATACTGTCTCGGCTCGTGGCAGGTTTCCCCCAGTCCATGGACTGAACAGCTGTACACATCCTTTGGATGCGCCGAAGAATAGCTGCGGCTGCGGCACCGGCTGTACATACATGGGTACGGCTGTACATACATGGGTACGGCTGTACATACATGGGTACGGCTGTACATACATGGGTACGGCTGTACATACATGGGTACGGCTGTACATACATGGGTACGGCTGTACATACATGGGTACGGCTGTACATACATGGGTACGGCTGTACATACATGGGTAATAACAGTGTTTGGTGACACTAGACTCGCAGACAGCAATTCTGCCCATTCCGCTGACTCCTGAGCACACACGCACACACTCACACAGGTGTGTACATCTGCCATGACTTTCTCATCTTCAGGCTGTGTACACTCTCACTGTGCTTTCGAGGTTGGCTCTCAATGACTTAAATTGCACGACAAGCCCGCAAAGCCTTCTCTCCGCGGCTGCGCCCCAAATGAATGTGGCCTCGCCGCGGAATCGAGCTCAGGGACCTTGGTGACTGCTCTGGCACTCATCCCCTTCTCTTACTCTAATTAAGGTATGAAAAATGTTCCCATCGCTGTCAAACTAGCTGCTATCAAGTCCCAAGGAATTTACGGTTATAATTAAATTACAACAAGTCGACAAGAGGCTGGCAAAGTCGAGAGAAAGAGAGAGAGAGTTCCACAGGTCAATTAATTTGTGTTTACCCTCTTCTGTTTAATCAAACATTCGCTCACGCTGGCACAACTCCGAGATTCGCGTACACGAAGCAGGGAGCAGGAAGGAAGAGAGACGGAAAACACTGAGAGATGGCGAGAAGGAGGTGCTGCAAGGATAGGGACAGGTCGACACTTCAAATCCTTCGCGGTCTGTGCAAGGCAGCCAAAATACCAGCATTAATTAGGCGGAGTGACAGATGGAGAAGGCCTTTGAAGGCTGGTAGCTGCAATGAAAACTGGCCGATGACTATTTGAGCTGGTAATGAGGTAGTCCCTAGCCTCATTGCTTTACAGGTCATTGACCCTAACCTCATTGCCTTACAGGTCATTGTCCCTAGCCTCATTGCTTTACAGGTCATTGTTCCTAGCCTCATTGCTTTACAGGTCATTGTCCGTAACCTCATTTGCCTTACAGGTCATTGTCCCTAGCCTCATTGCTTTACAGATCATTGTCCCTAGCCTCATTGCTTTACAGGTCATTGTCCGTAACCTCATTTGCCTTACAGGTCATTGTCCCTAGCCTCATTGCTTTACAGGTCATTGTCCCTAGCCTCATTGCCTTACAGGTCATTGATAACCTCATTGCTTTACAGGTCATTGTCCCTAGCCTCATTGCCTTACAGGTCATTGATAACCTCATTGCTTTACAGGTGATTGTCCGTGACCTCATTGCCTTACAGATCATTGTCCCTAGCCTCATTGCTTTACAGCTCATTGTCCGTAACCTCATTGCCTTACAGGTCATTGTCCCTAGCCTCATTGCTTTACAGGTCATTGTCCCTAGCCTCATTGCTTTACAGGTCATTGTCCCTAGCCTCATTGCCTTAAAGGTCATTGTCCCTAGCCTCATTGCTTTACAGGTCATTGACCCTAGTCTCATTGCTTTACAGGTCATTGTCCGTAACCTCATTGCTTTACAGGTCATTTTCCCTAGCCTCACTGATTTTCTGGTCATTGTCCCTAGCCTCACTGATTTTCTGGTCATTGTCCCTAGCCTCATTGCCTTACAGGTCATTGATAACCTCATTGCTTTACAGGTGATTGTCCGTGACCTCATTGCCTTACAGATCATTGTCCCTAGCCTCATTGCTTTACAGCTCATTGTCCGTAACCTCATTGCCTTACAGGTCATTGTCCCTAGCCTCATTGCTTTACAGGTCATTGTCCCTAGCCTCATTGCTTTACAGGTCATTGTCCCTAGCCTCATTGCCTTAAAGGTCATTGTCCCTAGCCTCATTGCTTTACAGGTCATTGTCCCTAGCCTCATTGCCTTAAAGGTCATTGTCCCTAGCCTCATTGCTTTACAGGTCATTGACCCTAGTCTCATTGCTTTACAGGTCATTTTCCCTAAACTCACAGATTTTCTGGTCATTGTCCCTAGCCTCACTGTTTTTCTGGTCATTGTCCCTAGCCTCACTGTTTTTCTGGTCATTGTCCCTAACCTCACTGATTTTCTGGTCATTGTCCCTAGCCTCACTGTTTTTCTGGTCATTGTCCCTAAGCTCACTGATTCTTTGGTCGTCAGCATCGCACAGAACTAATTAATGATCAAAGCTAATCACGGGGGTACACAGACGGAGCAACACGAGCAGCGCGCGTGACGCTCAGAAGTCGGCCCAGCAGTGAAAGTGAATTGAGCGGAGTCGGTCCGAAAGGAAACCGGAGACTCCTTCGCATTATTGACGCGCTAAAATAATTTTTTTACGAACCCTACTCCTTCTCACCTCCCCAGTTGTAAACGCGAGTCGCAAGCTCACGGCATACTCAACAATTCCCCACAGCTCGGGGGGGGAATGCTCGGTCTCGTTTTGGCACATAAATTAAAAGCAAAACGACTGCCCCCCTTTGCTTCGTGCTCTTGACAGGCCAGATTAAGCTTTTTCTATGGGATTCCAGCCCCCCAGCGACCCAGCACCGAAAGCCAAGTTCAACTGGCAATTTCTTTATGAAATCCCGTAGAGCCATTTAATCCTATTACAGTGCTGCGTTACAAATAAAACCGGGGGTGTTAGGGCATTGGGATCGGCCTATACTTGTATTACTGGACCAATTTGCTGTGCTGCATTGCAGGCTTTGGGCTTATTAAAGCACGCTTGCTCAAATCCCATACCGAAAAGAGCTGCTCAATCTAAACTTC
Organism: Macrostomum hystrix; assembly: GCA_950097015.1. Classification (NCBI taxonomy): domain Eukaryota; kingdom Metazoa; phylum Platyhelminthes; family Macrostomidae; genus Macrostomum; species Macrostomum hystrix. Next base: position 2,225,395 of record CATNEN010000008.1, read on the forward strand.
TTCTAGCGCTGGCGCGGTTATATTTTTTCTTCATTTAATTTTATTCGCCAGAGTTTAACCAAAGGAGGCGAAAGCCAAACACGGGCGCCGGGCTAAACAGATCGGCCCGAGCCAGGCCGACTGAAAATAAAATAATTCCATGCCCACCCCGATTGCCTCCGCGAAATAATCCGCGAAAATTGATCGATTCCCGTCTCTCCTCACTCACTAATATTATTTAGAGGCTTGTTTGGCTTCGGCTAGGAGTCAGTTGAAGGAAAATTTTGGAACACTGAAACCCCCTTTTTTCATAGCGCATGACGTCATTTGGGATCGCTAAAGAATTAGGGATCTGGGGTTAGGGGAGGGTGTCATTTATCGATCCAGGGCGGCCTTTTAATTGCCTCACAACTCCACCATATCAACCGCCAATAATCCCGCATATTTCATCTCAGATTTCTGTTACCTTAATATACATTTTCCCTTGCCGCATCCAATCCCTATGCTTAATTATCGCTGAGCTGTGAGCTCGCTCACACAAATTGATTTCACACAGTCTCCCTAGGGAATTTAGCACCTCTTTTGTTAAAAAAATGAAGTAATTTATCATTTAAAATCCAACTAATTGCCTGACTAATAAGAGGACCCGTGAAGTCACTCTAATTTGACACCTATACAAAATCCCCCAGCTTATATTGAAGTGCTTTAAAAACGAGTTACAACGCAACTGTAAAATAATTTGTTTCGTAGCAACTAGCAGCGTAGAAATCCGTTGCCATGCAAAAGAAAACCATTTGGATTTTTTTGCTTAATTAATTTACATACAGTTGTACCCAATTCAACATTTTGCGTTTCATTAAAGAAACAAAATGAAGACTTGTGGAATTTACCCGATAAAACAGCCTTCAAGTTGTTCAAGAAAAACTTGCGCTACGGTCCAATAGCTACCTAGTCTTCTAGTCATTGTCCTACAGTTTCCTAGTCTTCTGATCATTGTCCTTCAGTTACCAAGTCTTCTGATCATTGTCCTTCAGTTACCAAGTCTTCTGATCATAGTCCTACAATTTCCTTGTCTTCTGATCATTGTCCTACAGTTTCGTAGTCTTCTAGTCATTGTCCTATAGCTACCTAGTCTTCTGGTCATTGTCCTACAGTTTCCTAGTCTTCTGGTCATTGTCCTACAGTTTCCTAGTCTTCTGGTCATTGTTATTTATTTTTTAATATTTCTGGCCATTGCTTAGAATATCCTACAATCCTTTATAGGACTTTGAGGCGCTAAATTTTGAGAAGGTAGGATATTAGAAGGTTCATTGATGTAGCATATAATGTTCTGCCGTGCAGAATTAACAGGCGACATCTGGAAAAACAGGAACCGCTAAGATAATTATCTCCCGGAGTATCCTTAATTGGAGGCCCAGAATTTACAGTTGGGAAAATTTTCCTCTCCCTTAACTGGGCGTGGCGACTGAGCACTTAAGGGAACAGAAGCGTTCGCTTCAGCCTCTATCTAAACACATTATATACGTGGGATTGGACAGGCAATCAATTCCTAGAATACTTAAATAAACACTCTAGGAGGCTCTGGCCAATATCGCAATCTCTTGGCATCATCTTTACCCATGTTGACAAGCAAGCAGATATTCTTACAAACCGTTCGTAAGTCTTCTTGAAAATATAGATTTTAAATCCGAGATATAATTTTCAGACTACTCATTATCAGTAGCATTGTGTAGGAGTTTTGCGGCAAATTTAACAAAGAACATAAAATATAATTTCAATTTCCGACACAGCTAACGATGCCATTTCGGTTAAATAGAAACAGTTGTATTTTGACAACATTGAAACCTAGTATGTTTAGATATATATAATTTAAGTTTCGCATCTCAAGCTGCAGGGTCTAATTGATTCAATACGAACTAAGGAAGGGTATAACTAAATGGCTTGAATGTGCATTTGCTAATCGATTGTTTTTTGAATAAAATCAAATAAAATTATTTCATTAAATCAACCAAAACAAAATTACCTTCCCACAAACCCTATGGGAAGATCTATGCGCACTGTATCTATTTATAGAATAATCCGGGCTTTTCGTCTTCGTTCATTTCTAATCTTTCTTTCCTGATGCAGCTGATTAGCTGACTAATGTGCTTAGTGCTTCTATTTATAGAACTACTGGAGGTTTCCGCCTTCGCCCACTCTCTACCCTTCTTTCACCCAATCCCGATGCAGAAGTAATTCTATTTTTAGAACTACTGGAGAATTTCAACTTTGTTCAATCTGATTGGTTTAAGTTTCAAGGTTGTAGATGTTTTTTTATCTAAAACCTCCGCATTAGTAAAATAACTGAAAGATAACACACGAAAAATAACTAGGAACATTAACTGCGTTGAGAAATGATGGATACTAAGAAACGAGGGAACAAGGTAAAATACAGAAAACAGAACAATCCAGAATCCCAAGTAGTTCAAAACACAATTCAATACTTACCAAAAAGCGGATTAATTTTATTGCTAATTAGCAATATCTTCACTTCCCTTCCTAAATGTGATAAAACCAACCATTTTAGCCTAAAAAGCATGTTCAGTCCTAAGCGGCGATAATGCAGGCATAAATCACAATTCAAGATTAAAAACATTCACTAAAAAGACAACAATAAAATAAATGGATAACCATTTTCTTTCGATTGCTCTTCTCGGGTAGAAAAATTTAGAATCGGAAACGCGCAAAAATTCCAAGCCAAATCAGATACAATGCCGATTGCCTTAGCCGCTGAATACGGGCGGGCCAGCAGGCCCAGATTTATTAGCCTTCAAATTGCGAATATTCTCCTGGTGCTTCAGAAACTTGTCATAGTAGACATGACCGGGCGGTATTTGGCCATTCATAGACCGCAGCGTGTGCTTGTAGCCCTTGCAGTGAGCCTCCAACAGTTCGTCAGAGCTGACTATCACATTGCATAGCTCGCACAGCTTGCCCTTGGATTTGACTGAGAAAAGTTTATATGGGGATGTTTGGTGATATAACCTAAAGTGTACTTTATCCTACTAATCCAAACTGGATCATTTCATAACCCTATCTAGATTATCCTACTAATCCAAACTGGATCATTTCATAACCCTATCTAGATTATCCTACTAATCCAAACTGGATCATTTCATAACCCTATCTAGATTATCCCACTAATCCAAACTGGATCATTTCATAACCCTATCTAGATTATCCCACTAATCCAAACTGGATCATTTCATAACCCTATCTAGATTATCCTACTAATCCAAACTGGATCATTTCATAACCCTATCTAGATTATCCCACTAATCCAAACTGGATCATTTCATAACCCTATCTAGATTATCCCACTAATCTAAACTGGATCATTTCATAACCCTATCTAGATTATCCTACTAATCCAAACTGGATCATTTCATAACCCTATCTAGATTATCCTACTAATCCAAACTGGATCATTTCATAACCCTATCTAGATTATCCCACTAATCTAAACTGGATCGTTTAATAATCCTCTCTAGATTATCCCACTAATCCAAACTGGATCATTTCATAACCCTATCTAGATTATCCTACTAATCCAAACTGGATCATTTCATGACCCTATCTAGATTATCCCACTAATCCAAACTGGATCATTTCATAACCCTATCTAGATTATCCCACTAATCCAAACTGGATCATTTCATAACCCTATCTAGATTATCCTACTAATCCAAACTGGATCATTTCATAACCCTATCTAGATTATCCTACTAATTCAAACTGGATCATTTCATAACCCTATTTAGATTATCCTACTAATCCAAACTGGATCATTTCATAACCCTATCTAGATTATCCTACTAATCCAAACTGGATCATTTCATAACCCTATCTAGATTATCCTACTAATCCAAACTGGATCATTTCATAACCCTATCTAGATTATCCCACTAATCCAAACTGGATCATTTCATAACCCTATCTAGATTATCCCACTAATCCAAACTGGATCATTTCATAACCCTATCTAGATTATCCTACTAATCCAAACTGGATCATTTCATAACCCTATCTAGATTATCCTACTAATCCAAACTGGATCATTTCATAACCCTATCTAGATTATCCCACTAATCCAAACTAGATCATTTCATAACCCTATCTAGATTATCCCACTAATCCAAACTGGATCATTTCATAACCCTATCTAGATTATCCTACTAATCCAAACTGGATCATTTCATAACCCTATCTAGATTATCCCACTAATCCAAAATGGATCGTTTAATAACCCTTTCTAGATTATCCCACTAATCCAAACTGGATCATTTCATAACCCTATCTAGATTATCCCACTAATCCAAACTGGATCATTTCATAACCCTATCTAGATTATCCTACTAATCCAAACTGGATCATTTCATAACCCTATCTAGATTATCCTACTAATCTAAACTGGATCGTTTAATAATCCTCTATAGATTATCCCACTAATCTAAACTGGATCGTTTAATAATCCTCTCTAGATTATACCACTAATCTAAACTGGATCATTTAATAACCCTATCTAGATTATCCTACTAATCTAAACTGGATCGTTTAATAATCCTCTATAGATTATCCCACTAATCTAAACTGCATCGTTTAATAATCCTCTATAGATTATCCCACTAATCTAAACTGGATCGTTTAATAATCCTCTCTAGATTATCCCACTAATCTAAACTGCATCATTTCATAACCCTATCTAGATTATCCTACAAATCCAAACTGGATCATTTCATAACCCTATCTAGATTATCCTACTAATCCAAACTGGATCATTTCATAACCCTATCTAGATTATCCCACTAATCCAAACTGGATCATTTCATAACCCTATCTAGATTATCCTACTAATCCAAACTGGATCATTTCATAACCCTATCTAGATTATCCCACTAATCCAAACTGGATCATTTCATAACCCTATCTAGATTATCCTACTAATCCAAACTGGATCATTTCATAACCCTATCTAGATTATCCTACTAATCTAAACTGGATCGTTTAATAATCCTCTATAGATTATCCCACTAATCTAAACTGGATCGTTTAATAATCCTCTATAGATTATCCCACTAATCTAAACTGCATCGTTTAATAACCCTATCTAGATTATCCCACTAATCTAAACTGGATCATTTAATAACCCTATCTAGATTATCCCACTAATCTAAACTGGATCATTTAATAACCCTATCTAGATTATCCCACTAATCCAAACTGGATCACTTCATAACCCTATCTAGATTATCCCACTAATCCAAACTGGATCATTTCATAATCCTATCTAGATTATCCCACTAATCCAATCAGGATCATTTCATAACCCTATCTAGATTATCCCACTAATCTAAACTGGATCGTTTAATAATCCTCTCTAGATTATCCCACTAATCCAAACTGGATCATTTCATAACTCTATCTAGATTATCCTACTAAACTAAACTGGATCATTTCATAACCCTATCTAGATTATCCTACTAATCTAAACTGGATCGTTTAATAATCCTCTCTAGATTATCCCACTAAATTAAAAAACTGAATAATTTTATAATCCTATCTAGATTATCCCACTAATCTAAACTGGATCATTTAATAACCCTATCTAGATTATCCCACTAATCTAAACTGGATCGTTTAATAATCCTCTCTAGATTATCCCACTAAATAAAAAAACGGAATAATTTTATAATCCTATATAGATTATCCTATCTAGATCCCACTAATCGTTTAATAATCCAATCTAGATAATCCCATTTTTCAAACTTGATTATTTTCCCATTCCATCTAGTTTATCCCACAAATCTCAACTGAAATCTTCATTAATCCCACCTAAATTATCCAAATAATCGAACATGGATCATTAAATAATCCCATATAGATTATCCTATAAATCCTCATATTTGAGTTATTCCACCCACGCACTCACTGATTTCCTGCTGGTGCTGCTGATAGGCCAGCCGGTGGGCCTTAGAGTTAAAGTGGTGCTCAGCCTGACTAAAGGTGGTGAACTCTGGCACATCGCACACCGAGCACTTCATGTGCTGCCGCTTGCTAACCAGTTTCTGCACGTCAGTCTTGGGCATTTTGCTGAGCGACTGGCTGTAGTTTGAGTCAGATGGAAGCATGGGGGCCAGGCTCTGAGCACCCTTCTGCTTCACCGATTGCAAGGCCTGCCAATGCCGGATAGAGAATGGGATAACAGCATCAAACTAGACTGTGGGATTGCGATTTCTAGGAATTTGAAAAGGGATCTGTGGGACTGTAATTTCTAGGAAATTCGGAAATGGATCTGTGGGACTGGGATTTCTAGGAAATTCGGAAAGGGATCTGTGAGATTCGGATTTCTAGGAAATTCGGAAAGGGATCTGTGGGAATGTAATTTCTAGGAAATTCGGAAAGGGATCTGTGGGACTGTGATTTCCAGGAAATTCGGAAAGCGATTAGTGGGACTGGGATTTCTAGGAAATTCGGAAAGGGATCTGCAGAATTTTTAATTTTAAAGAAAATATTATAGGGATCTGTGGGATCGGCATTTCTAGGAAGTTATAATACGGACATGTAACATTAAAGTTCTAGGAAATTGTGAGAGGGATCAGTGGGATCAGGATTTATAGGAAATTATGATAGGGATCTGTAAAAATCCTAGATGTCTGTAGGGATATCTAGGATAACAAATCATAGTATTTAATATGCAGAAACCGCATGCCAAACACACTAAACTCACCTTGACTTCAGCCAGCTTGCTCTTCTTGCTCTGAATGATGGCAGCTGCGTCAGGATCGCCAGCAGCGCGCAGAGCGGCCAGGTGCTTCATGCCGTTCAGATGCGTCTGCGATTGATTTGCAAAAATATGGCTCAAATTTAATTTGAAACTCCGCGGCGAGGCCACATTCATTTGGCATGCAATTTACGCCCATGCAATTAAGGGCCAACCTCCAAGGCAGAATAAGAGTGTGCACTGCCTGACGATGAGAAAGTCAGGGCAGTCAGCGGAATGGGCAGAATTGCCTCCTCGCTGGCTGCGGGTCCAGTGTCACCAAATGATTGTCCGCAGCCCTCATGCAATTATTATTATTAACTATAAACTCTAACTCTAATTGCACACACGAATGCCTCGCCATCAAATCAATAATTGCAATAGTGTACTAGCAGAGAGGTTGTAGCCTAGTGGTTAGAGCGTCGGACTCACGACTTGAAGGTCTGGGGTTCGTTTCCCGACTCCACTGGAACAATTTGTGTCCTTTAGCAAGACACTTAACTCTGCATTGCTTCAGTTCACCCAGCTGTTAAATGGGTACCAGCATCAGCTGGGATAATTGAAGGTGGGTGTGGCGTCCCCCCAGTCCATGGACTGAACAGCTGTACGCAGCCTTCAGATGCCCCGCGCAATAGCTGCAGCTGTGCTGTCGGCTCCACATCTGACCCAATTGGGGCAGGTGTAATCAAATATTATTATTAATTATTAATTAGTGTACTATAAGCCCACATGTGACTTTGCAATGAAAGTTTGGCTCCTGAAAGGTTATAAACCCACAGGCAGTTCAATCTAGTCCACCAACCTGCATCAGCTCCGGGTGAAGAATCAGGTCGCACAGCTGGCAATAGACTTCAGGATCTTTGGCTTCCTTCTTTCGTAGAAACTCCACCTCTTTGATCTTCTTGGTGTGCTTGGCTCCGTTGAGGTGCTTCTGGTACATGGCCTCGTTGGGACATTTTGTTTCACATAGTTCGCAAGTGTAAGGTTGGGTCACGCCTTCCATAGACGAGGACTGTTGCTGCAGAAGCTGCTGCTGCTGTCCCACCTTCTTAGCGTGCTTGGCTCCATTGATGTGACTCTGAAAACTAGCTTCGCAGTTGCATTTGGCATTGCACAGTTCGCAATAGAACTTGGCGCCATCCACCGCCATTGGATGCTGGTCAGAACCAAAGCTCTCTTGCTGCCTCTTCTGCAGCATTGCCTGGTGCTGCACTGTGCCCAGATGAATCTGGAGCATGTTCTCATCAGATAGGTTTACATTGCATAGGCTGCAGAAGAAATTGCTCATGATTGAATGCTGACTAGTTTGCAGGCTGGATATCTGCAATGTTTATAAGCTTTGCAGGTTTAGAAAATTTATCACTAAGAACCTTCCAAAAAAGAAGCTTGTCATCAGACAAGTTTATTTATCAACTTGAGTTGATTTAGTAGTATGGCTAGTTATCCAACTATTACCTTAAAAAATTACATATTTTAGATTGCTCTAGCCCGTGGCTATGTTTTTAATGAACAGATTTAAGCTAGCTATTATTGGTTGAGTTTTATAATTTTTCTTGACAGAATCACAAAAAATTCATCTAATTGGAAATTGCCAACACTTTTACATCCAGCTACTCTTGAAGCTCCAATCTTATTGGAGCAACAATACGAGCTCTTTTTGTTGTTTGTCTCCCACTTGGTGTCTTACCTGAGACAAAAATTTACATTGAAAGTACAGGCCCATCATGGGCTATATTGATGTTTGAAGGTGGGTGAAAAATTGAAGTTACTAATCGGGTACACACGAGCACCCTCTCCCTGCGGGCGAAATTGAAGTTACTAATGCCAGCCAGAGAGCCACCAGGCAAAATAGAAGTTACTTAGTTTGAAATAGAAGTCGAAAACCAATATTCTTGTATCCCAACATCACTTTTTAAGAACAATCATTAATAGATTGTTGTCAAGATTTAACACCAGAAAAATTGGAACAAGTGGCATAGTGAAGCTTTGTCTACCAGCATTATTTGCAAGCAAGGCCAAATTTGATGTTTGGCCACTTTGGGATGCCTAAATGGAAGGCAAGTATTAAAAAAGAACAATAGCTTCTTGAATGCAAATTGTAAATTAAAATAACAAAAACTTTATTGGCAAAAAACTTAACTAATGGGTAAGGACAAAGCCAGCCAAGGCTTTGGTCTTACTGTCTTCAGTGCTGGGACACATTACTTGTTACTAGTAACCTATCTTCAACATAGGACAGTCACGGTAAAAAGATAGATGATACGAGGGGTGTACTGAAAGTTTTGAGATGCACCAAAACCAAAAGTGTCTGAATCAAATTTTCTGTCACAATTTTTCAAAGTAGTTGCCACCAGCTTGTGCACATTTCCTCATTCGGTGAAACCACTGCGTCCAGGCTCCAGCCCACTGTTCTTCAGGCACTGCTGAAACCACCCGCTCGAACTCGATTCTTGCTGCTTCAGGGCTCTCAAACCGAGTCCCGCGCAGTTGGTTCTTCACCAAAGGGAAGAGAAAGAAGTCGCAGGGTGCCAGGTCCAGCGAATATGCAGGATGCGTCACCAGCTGGACTCCATTCTCAGTCAGAAATGCCAATGTTGCAGCAGCCGTGTGCGCACTGGCATTGTCGTGGTGCAGCAGCAGGCCACGAAGTCCGGTGCGCGGCCGGCGTCTGCGCCACGCATCAAACACCAGCGGCAGGCACTGGTTGATGTACCAGTCGGCATTGACTGTACGCCTGTCTTGGAGCGCTACAGTCGCCAGGTGGCCAGCCTGGCTGAAGAAAGTCGCCACCATCTGCTTCCCGACGCTGCGGGCCCGCTTGACCTTCGTTGGAGTGGCACCATCCAGAAGGAGCCAAATTGCCGACTGCTGCTTAGTTTCCGGGTCGTACTGGTAGACCCAGGTCTCATCACCTGTGACAATCTCCCAGCATCGCTTCGAGGTGCCAGAGTCGAATTTTTCAAGCATGAATTTGCACCAACGCACCCTCTCCGCTTTCTAGTCCTCCGTCAGGTTGTTGGGCACCCATCGGGCACATCGCTTGGAGGCTCCCAGCTTGTCGTGTAGGATGGTCGTAACCGCTGCCAATCCAATGCCAAGAGCCTCCCTGATCTCGGCACAGGTCACTCGCCGGTCTTCGTCGATCATTCTCCGGACGGCAGCGATGTTTTCGTCCGTGACAGCGGAAGCTGGATGTCCCGACCGAGGCTCGTCATCAAGGCTGCTCCAGCCCCACTTGCATTCACTGTACCACCGAAAAACGGTGGCACGTGAAGGGGCTTGGTCTCCAAAGGCAGCACGTAAACTTTCAATGCATTGCTCTTGCGTGAGACCTTTACGCTGGTCGTAAACAATCATGGCACGAAAGTCGCGGTTTGTCAACTCCATTGGAGCGAGTACAACTTGGTAGGGGGTATTGACTTTGAAGAGTGATTGTGAAAAATTGACAAGAGCGCAAAGGCTGAAAATTTATTCTCATTCATTTTTAAGGTGGTAGAGTATGTACATTAAAAGGCATGCAGCTGCAACTTATAAGTCAGACGTATCTCAAAACTTTCAGTACGCCCCTCGTAGGACAGCTATCTCGTCAGTGTACCATGCGGATAAGCAGGAAATTATTCCCATGGTACTGTAGGAATAAGACAAAAAATATTTCTACAGTACCATAGGGATAAGCACTGCCTTGATGTGGGGCATGGAGGAATTTTATTTTAGCCCATAGATATGTTTTCCAGACCCCATATTGCTTGTTGCTAGTTTAATCTAATTTCTCACTGACTGCAACTGAACAGGATGTATAATTAATTTGCCCCAAAAATTTGCCTGAGTGGCCTAGGGCCTATCTGGTAAATTTAGTATCTGTGTTTATATCTAATCTAACAAACAACTAACATAATGTGTTAAACTTATGGGCCTTAGGAATCTATAAAATATTAGCCATTTTCATTACCAAAATCATGATGGTAATTCAATAATCAGTTTAAAATTATAAAAAGCTGTAAACTAAGCCCTAGGGATCTGGGATTACCAACTACTACTTAATTCATAAGTACAGTCAGTAGACAATACACTATATATTATTTGCATCATAATAACATTATAAGCTTACATTAGCAAGAATACTAATAACAAATTCCAAATAAAATTTAAAGTTAGGCCTATCTTTTAGCATACTGGCTTTATCATCTTCCATTTTACGCCTTGACTGCATTGCCCAATTTGGTGCGATAATAATAATAAACAGTTTTCAGGGAATCGGAAAGGAAAGCAGCCTTTAGTAAAACACACATTAATGAAATATAAAAAACTCGGGGCATTACTATACAATACGTTTTATACCTGGTTTAATAGTTTTGTTTTTTATATATTTAATTTTACATCAGTGACACAGCACTTGATATTTAAATTAATTTGTTTCAAGCCATGAGATTATAAAATGTTACAAGGAACTATAAGTTATTTAGGATTTGTTTCGTATCAGATCAGATAAGCGACCTTTAAGTAAAGTTTTTTTAGTTCAATTTTCGAGTTGTATGTCATTTTTAATCATATTTCTCCGTAGGTCTTATTGACGTACTTTTGGCTCGGTAATGTAATCATATATAGTTAGTGGTATTTAAATATATAAATAGAGCCGTGTAGCTGCTAAACCCTCTATAAATTCTTGCTGAAATTTAATTGTTAGGCTCTATGGCGCACATCCAGTTGGAATGGCTTTGAATGTTAAATGCTCACATGTTATCCTTTCAAAAGTTCTCTAATTGTGGACTGCTTGCATGAACGTAAGGAACCAAACATGCAAATTTAACCGTACTCTATTCAGCGTTCCTGAAAAGAACCATTCGTCACTTATTATTTTTAATATATTTTATCACTTTTAGTTTTTTTGCTTTATATAAAATGTTCATAAAGTTTTAGTTAAACTACCAAAGCGAAAACAACAAAGCTGTGGTAAGACTTATTGAGAGACAGACAGTGTGCATGCTTTAGCATTGAGTAGCAAAGAGTAGCTGAAAGGTAAATCTCAATAAAAATAATTTATATATTCGATTCCTGTATTCATTTTCCAGCATCACACACCGTCAATCCCAATCGCAATAAGCAGCATCTAACGTTTGGACAAATCCTGACGCATGGAAAAGCTACTGCAGAAAGTAAAGCCAGCCGCCGAATATTTCAAAGCCATTGAAACAGGAAGTTTGAAGCTTATCGACACGTTTATAAACCAAGAAAAAGACATTGATCGTCTCTTTCAGCTTCCTGAACCTGACACCTCTGCCTCTCTGTTGTACTTTGCTGTATCCCTGGGTCAGGCGGCAATTGTAGAGAGATTGGTGAGGGCTCAAGCTGATGTAAATCTTAAAGCAAGTGATGGCACGTCTCCGCTCTATTTAGCAGCCAAATGTGGCCATCAGCAAGTTGTGAAAGTACTTCTTAGAGCCCAGGCAGACTTGGACATCGGAGCGAAATCGTCTGGAGCAACGCCACTGTATGTTGCCTCTTTGAGGGGCCACGAAGAGGTGGCTAGAATGTTGATCAGAGCACAAGCCAGTTTAAATATTCAACAAATGCACGGAGCAACACCGCTCTACATTGCTGTTCAGGAAGGTCATATGAAAATTATCGACATGCTTATTAATGCCGGAGCCGATGTCAATGTGCAGATAAACTCAGGCGAGTGCGCGTTACACTACGCCTCTCAGTCGAATCTTCGCCAGATAGTAAAAAAACTACTCACAGCTCACGCAGATGCCAATCTCCGACAAGACGAGGGCATTTCGCCGCTGATTAGTGCAAGCTTCCTCGGCCACTTCGGCTTGGTGGACCTGCTACTCAGTGCCGCAGCTGATCCAACGGTTGAGTCTAGAGCCGGTTACACTGCACTGCATCTTGCAGCACAGAATGGGCACTATCGGATTGTGCAAATGCTTTTGAAAGCTTTGGCCAATATCGATCACCTGGGCCAGCAAGGCTACTCGCCGCTCTACGCCGCGGCTCAGAATGGCCACGCTCAAATTGTCAAAGCGCTCATTGCCGCCCAGGCGAATGTTAATCTCCAGTCGAGATACGGCGCAACGCCGCTGTACGTTGCCTCGGGCAAGGGAAACAACGAGGTCGTGAAGCTGCTGCTGGCAGCGCAGACGGACTCGGATGTAAAAGGACACGTTGGCGACTCGCCGGTTTATATAGCATCCCAGATGAACAATCTGCAAGTAGTTCGCACTCTCGTCAAATCGCAGGCTAATGTTAACACGCAGGCTATAATAGGATTTACTCCGCTTCATATTGCGGCTCAAGAGGGGCACTATGACATTGTTGATGTCCTAGCGAAAGCTCAGACTGACGCCAATTTGCAGGACTCGTTTGGGTTTACACCGCTCTTCTATTCTTCTCAGAATGGGCATCAGAAAGTTGTTGCGACACTAATCAGGCAAGCCAATCCTGATGTTAACTTGAAGGGCAACACTGGAGAAACACCGTTGCATGCAGCATGTCAGCTGGGTCATCACGGCATCGCCCAGTTGCTCATCAAAGCTCAAGCTGACCTCAACATCCAGCAGCTGCATGGCTGCACGGCAATCTATCTGGCCGTGCAAAACGGCCACGAGAAAGTTGTAGACGCGTTGATCAAGGCGCAGGCTGACGCGGACATTCAGCCAGAAAAGTGCAGTCCGCCATTGTACTCTGCAATATTCAATAACCACCGGAGCATAGCCTTGAAGCTCATTCGAAAAGCGCGAGTTGATTTTGATCAGCGAAGAATGGATGGAGTCGGCGATTCGTCACTTCATTTGGCCGTGCAAGGCAACCATCGTTGGGCGATGACCGCTCTGTTGAACGCTCAGGCAAATGTGAACATACAAACTACTGCCACTGGTTGGTCGCCACTGCACGTGGCATCGTACAATGGCCGTGAAGGAGCTGTGCTGGCAATGATTGAAGCCCAGGCCGATGTCGACTTGTTAACGTGGAACGGCGAAGCTCCGCTAACCACGGCACAGCGAAAGGGCCATGATGTTGTGATCAGATCCTTGATCAATGCAGGAGCAATCGCGCCACAGGACAATGCTCTTCGGTGCTCTGCTCAGAACAACACGTTAGATACAGCAGACGATGCAGATAAACGAAACTTAAGAAGCAATGCGGAAGAGAGTGTCACACTCGATTCTGGGTAAGTAAGCAATGAGTATAGCCAGCTGTACGAGTAAAAACCACTGAGTTACTTTAAACTGTAGTTTTCTATACTGAATAAAAGTAGCTAGTTACTTACTACTTCTTTAGACTCGGGTAGGTAGAAGGTAATCATAAAACCAAAAATAAGATACGAGCGAAAACTCACCAAGCATTAGCATGTCCTATGATTACAGGCTGCCATCAGTCAGTGACATCGAGCTCAGTCGGCGGTTGTGCTCCACCCTTACACGCTCTGGATTCATTCGTTCAAGGGCTATTCTACAGAGCGCTGTGTCCGATGTTCTGCAACAGATATTGCGACAGAGAGGTGTGAGGCTGTCGCACAATTACATGTTCATTGTTGGCAGCTACTCAGAAGGCTGGGGAAACAGCTTGTCCTGCGCTGACGGCAAAACAGACGTGGAATCGGACATAGACCTGATGCAACTGTTTACTGGCAGGAAGTATCACCTAGGCGATAGTTGCCAATGCGATGCTGTCACTCTGAGCGAAGTTGTTTCATATGACAATGGCCACATCGTGTGTCCCGGGTTTGGTAAGTACCAGTTTTTTGCACCTCAAAGGCTCTTAGAAGTAGATTTGGTTTCTTCAAAGTGGTTTCGTAGCATCGAAATCAAGCAGAACCATATTTACTCACCAGGACTGTGAATAAACAAATAAGCTAATTCAACGATTAAAGACAGGCAAAAAACCGATGTAAATATTATAAAAAGGATAACTCATTACAAAATCAGCTTTGATTTTCAGCTCTTTCAACTCTTCCACTTTGTCCATTTTTTCCAAGCAACTACACGCTCTTAACATAAATTAGAAAACTGTTTTAATTTTTTAGCATCCAATGCCGCGAGGGCCTCTGTCGGGTCAATACTAGCCCAGCGACCGGCCGTAGACGAGGTTAGCGCGTGCGAACTATGCTGCTACCCACCTGTTGCGCCACTTCAATCAGCCAGAACCGCCTTGTCCAACATTCCCAAGCGAACCCTGCAGACTCTGCAGGAAGTCATCAAATCGCGGGACTGGCCGTGTCATGTTGTACACGCGGCGCCACCTGGACAGGGTGGTGTACAACTGAGGGTGAGCACGACATTCCTCGAGAACCGGCTGCTGCGAAGCTTCAGCACAATACAGGGCCAGGTGTTTGTTACGCTGAAGTATCTGGTGAAGAAGGTGATCGGCAGAAAAGTCAACGGTGTGAAGGCGTACCACGCAAAGACGCTGATGTTCCGCTTGCTGGAAGAAACCGCGGCAGACCGATGGCAAGCGGACTGTTTGGTGAGCCTCACGAGGCGGGCCCTACTGATGCTCCTGGAAGGAGTGGAGAGCAGCAGCTCTGCGCCGGATTGCCGAATTCTGACTCACTTTTTCCTTGGCGATGCAGGCCTCTATCTAAAAGGCAATGATCGCAGCGGTGTTGACACTATTTCTCAAGTACTGAAGGACACAATAGATCAGCTGCCACGTTTGCTGTTGCAATTCGATAGTAGTCTCAAACCGATCGAGCCAAACTCGGGATTTCGTTTTCACCCGTTCCTTGTGCTGCCACAACAGTACCCGCATAATGTTCCACCACTGGAGACAAAGCCGTTGGAATACCACCAGATCTACGATGTGGTTTGCGAAGTTATGCTACAGCTCGGCTCGGATGTTAACAGCAACGCTGAACATTTAGCACAGCTTCTCGGTCAACTACCGGACAGGGCCACAAATTCAGCGCGCGAGGCCCTTCGTGCGATGGTTGGTCTGAAGTTCGGCTTTGTGGGCACTGCGGAACGTATAATGCGCTACTGCGCAGACCACAAGACCGGCCGAGGCATTCCTTGGCCGCCATCTGACATTGCTAGCGTCGAAACTGAGGCAACAACGGACTATGTGTGGAAGCACTTGGTCAGTTGCGACTCTGCGTACAAGTTTTGTCTCAGATTCGATCGGAGGCCAGTATTTAGTTTCCTTCCAAAGTTTATTTGTGATCTCTTCCCAACCGGACTGAACGAGGTTAGCGTGACAAACTACTTTATGAACTTCGACGCTTTGCTCAGAAGCCTCCAGTTCGAGCTGCTACCGGAGACTGTTCTCAGCGCCACCGCCATCAGCTGGTTCGCCGGGCTTTCTCAACGACAGAGCGGTGATACCGACCTACAAGAGGTGCTGACCACCCTGCACTACTGCCCAGATGTCCAACTCATTGACCAATTATTGACTAGGCAAGGAGACACAATCTCAGCAGCCATTGCAGCCGGTTACAGTGAGGCAAGGGCAGAATTGGAACGTTTTCAACAAAACAGACAGGTAAGAAAAAATTATGGAACTATTGGTGCACTAAATCAAAGCGCATCCGTTTAGAAATGTTCTGTTTGATCACAAAAAACTAATTTAATTTGTTGTTCACTTTCAGGCGGCCGTCATTGCTGACAGCTTGCTGGCAGATCATTTGATGTTACAACAGCATAAGTCCGACCACCTTATAAGTAGTTAAGCTTTTTGAAACCATAGCATATTCATTCAAATTTGTAGCAGAAAGCTTAACTTTTGTAAGATAAGTTTGATCTTAGCTCCTATCTTTCCGCAGCGCAATTTTCATGCTCTTGTTCATGAACTGAACAAGTTGATGTTCATGAACTGTTTGAGCTGGGATCAGTGGAAACGTATCAAGATGGGTAGCTGGGATCAGTGGAATCGTATCAAGATGGGTAGCTGGGATCAGTGGAATCGTATCAATATAGGTATCTAGGATCAGTGGAATCGTATCAATATGGTTAGCTGGGATCAGTGAAATCGTATCAAGATGGGTAGCTGGGATAAAGTGGAATCTTATCAAGATGGGTAGCTGGGATCAGTGAAATCGTATCAAGATGGGTAGCTGGGATCAGTGGAATCGTATCAAGATGGGTAGCTGGGATCAGTGGAATCGTATCAAGATGGGTAGCTGGGATCAGTGGAATCGAATCAAGATAGGTAGCTGGGATCAGTGGAATCGTATCAAGATGGGTAGCTGGGATCAGTGGAATCGTATCAAGATGGGTAGCTGGGATCAGTGGAATCGTATCAAGATGGGTAGCTGGGATCAGTGGAATCGAATCAAGATAGGTAGCTGGGATCAGTGGAATCGTATCAAGATGGGTAGCTGGGATCAGTGGAATCGTATCAAGATGGGTAGCTGGGATCAGTGGAAACGTATCAAGATGGGTAGCTGGGATCAGTGGAATCGTATCAAGATGGGTAGCTGGGATCAGTGGAATCGTATCAAGATGGGTAGCTGGGATCAGTGGAATCTTATCAAGATGGGTAGCTGGGATCAGTGGAATCGAATCAAGATAGGTAGCTGGGATCAGTGGAATCGTATCAAGATGGGTAGCTGGGATCAGTGGAATCGTATCAAGATGGGTAGCTGGGATCAGTGGAATCTTATCAAGATGGGTAGCTGGGATCAGTGGAATCGAATCAAGATAGGTAGCTGGGATCAGTGGAATCGTATCAAGATGGGTAGCTGGGATCAGTGGAATCGAATCAAGATAGGTAGCTGGGATCAGTGGAATCGTATCAAGATGGGTAGCTGGGATCAGTGGAATCGTATCAAGATGGGTAGCTGGGATCAGTGGAATCGTATCAAGATGGGTGCAAGTCATTATTTCAACTAAAAGTGTAAGAAATGTAGGAAATTTTTCTTGTTATATAGCTTTTAGCACCGGTATATTACTTAACTGATTCACACTAACTATTTAAGCCTTAGTGAAGTTTACTGAGCAGCCGTTTTTTAAAACTTTAAATGAACTTAAAAAAACCGTCAATGTACTTTTCGATAACATTTTGTGAAATCACAAAAATATAATTACGAAATATTTTCCAGTTTTGTTTTAAATATTTTATCTTTTAAAAGATTGGTGCGATTCTCCTAGAATCGGAGAGGGATGGGGATCTGAGAATCGGAGACGGAAGGGGATCTGAGAATCGGAGAGGGAAGGGATCCGAGAATCGGAGAGGGAAAGGGATCTGAGAATCGGAGAGGGAAGGGGATCTGAGAATCGGAGAGGGAAAGGGATCTGAGAATCGGAGAGGGAAGGGGATCTGAGAATCGGAGAGGGAAGGGGATCTGAGAATCGGAGACGGAAGGGGATCTGAGAATCGGAGACGGAAGGGGATCTGAGAATCGGAGACGGAAGGGGATCTGAGAATCGGAGAGGGAAAGGGATCTGAGAAACGGAGAGGGAAGGGGATCTGAGAATTGGAGAGGGAAGGGGATCTGAGAATCGGAGACGGAAGGGGATCTGAGAATCGGAGAGGGAAGGGGATCTGAGAATCGGAGAGGGAAAGGGATCTGAGAAACGGAGAGGGAAGGGGATCTGGAATTTTTCGAGCAAACCTAAACGAAACTGGGATCAATTTATTAGAATTGAGACGGGGATCTGAAGGGGATACAGTTCAGGGGATGCTGATTTAAGAAACTCCGTAAGGAATATTTTAAGGAGATTGTAAAAGCAGATAAAATTGACAATCTGTACAGTAATTGTATCGCAAAATACTGGACCACGCTGACGGCAACCAATTCGTGAAAATGATCCAGATTTTATTTATATTGCCATTTGCGAAATTAAAAAGTCTCGACATACAGTGGAACAATTAAAACAAAAAGCAGATTAAATACAAATAATCACAGAATGAGGATAACAACACTCGATAAACGGATATTCGCGGTATTAACAACACAGCGACTGTTGACATTCAGCTAACAAGCATACTAGAATGGCGAAATTAATTATTGTAACACTAATAGGTATATTGCAAAATCTGATTTGTTAACAAAAACACACGAGCATTTATGCAACAAGAGTGGTCCAACATGAGCAATTGTGCATAAACTGACTTGAAACTGGAAACAAATTAGTAAAAATCCTGGATCTCCTAGAAAACTAAATAATTTGAAACTTCTCAATCATAAGAAGTGTAGATGATGGGATCAGAGGTGAAATGGGATTCTAATCGATTTGGGGATCAGAGGTGGAATGGGATTCTAATCGATTTGGGGATCAGAGGTGAAATGGGATTCTAATCGGATTGGGGATCAGAGGTGAAATGGGATTCTAATCGGATTGGGGATCAGAGGTGAAATGGGATTCTAATCTGTTTGGGGATCAGAGGTGAAATGGGATTCTAATCGGATTGGGGATCAGAGGTGAAATGGGATTCTAATCTGTTTGGGGATCAGAGGTGAAATGGGATTCTAATCGGATTGGGGATCAGAGGTGAAATGGGATTCTAATCTGTTTGGGGATCAGAGGTGAAATGGGATTCTAATCTGTTTGGGGATCAGAGGTGAAATGGGATTCTAATCGGATTGGGGATCAGAGGTGGAATGGGATTCTAATCTGTTTGGGGATCAGAGGTGAAATGGGATTCTAATCTGTTTGGGGATCAGAGGTGAAATGGGATTCTAATCTGTTTGGGGATCAGAGGTGAAATGGGATTCTAATCTGTTTGGGGATCAGAGGTGAAATGGGATTCTAATCGGATTGGGGATCAGAGGTGAAATGGGATTCTAATCGGATTGGGGATCAGAGGTGAAATGGGATTCTAATCAGTTTGGGGATCAGAGGTGAAATGGGATTCTAATCTGTTTGGGGATCAGAGGTGAAATGGGATTCTAATCGGATTGGGGATCAGAGGTGAAATGGGATTCTAATCGGATTGGGGATCAGAGGTGAAATGGGATTCTAATCTGTTTGGGGATCAGAGGTGAAATGGGATTCTAATCGGATTGGGGATCAGAGGTGAAATGGGATTCTAATCTGTTTGGGGATCAGAGGTGAAATGGGATTCTAATCTGTTTGGGGATCAGAGGTGAAATGGGATTCTAATCTGTTTGGGGATCAGAGGTGAAATGGGATTCTAATCTGTTTGGGGATCAGAGGTGAAATGGGATTCTAATCTGTTTGGGGATCAGAGGTGAAATGGGATTCTAATCGGATTGGGGATCAGAGGTGAAATGGGATTCTAATCGGATTGGGGATCAGAGGTGAAATGGGATTCTAATCGGATTGGGGATCAGAGGTGGAATGGGATTCTAATCAGTTTGGGGATCAGAGGTGAAATGGGATTCTAATCTGTTTGGGGATCAGAGGTGAAATGGGATTCTAATCTGTTTGGGGATCAGAGGTGAAATGGGATTCTAATCGGATTGGGGATCAGAGGTGAAATGGGATTCTAATCTGTTTGGGGATCAGAGGTGAAATGGGATTCTAATCGGATTGGGGATCAGAGGTGAAATGGGATTCTAATCTGTTTGGGGATCAGAGGTGAAATGGGATTCTAATCTGTTTGGGGATCAGAGGTGAAATGGGATTCTAATCTGTTTGGGGATCAGAGGTGAAATGGGATTCTAATCTGTTTGGGGATCAGAGGTGAAATGGGATTCTAATCGGATTGGGGATCAGAGGTGAAATGGGATTCTAATCGGATTGGGGATCAGAGGTGAAATGGGATTCTAATCAGTTTGGGGATCAGAGGTGAAATGGGATTCTAATCTGTTTGGGGATCAGAGGTGAAATGGGATTCTAATCGGATTGGGGATCAGAGGTGAAATGGGATTCTAATCGGATTGGGGATCAGAGGTGAAATGGGATTCTAATCTGTTTGGGGATCAGAGGTGAAATGGGATTCTAATCGGATTGGGGATCAGAGGTGAAATGGGATTCTAATCTGTTTGGGGATCAGAGGTGAAATGGGATTCTAATCTGTTTGGGGATCAGAGGTGAAATGGGATTCTAATCTGTTTGGGGATCAGAGGTGAAATGGGATTCTAATCTGTTTGGGGATCAGAGGTGAGATGGGATTCTAATCGGATTGGGGATCAGAGGTGAAATGGGATTCTAATCTGTTTGGGGATCAGAGGTGAAATGGGATTCTAATCTGTTTGGGGATCAGAGGTGAAATGGGATTCTAATCTGTTTGGGGATCAGAGGTGAAATGGGATTCTAATCTGTTTGGGGATCAGAGGTGAAATGGGATTCTAATCGGATTGGGGATCAGAGGTGAAATGGGATTCTAATCGGATTGGGGATAAGAGGTGAAATGGGATTCTAATCGGTTTGGGGATCAGAGGTGAAATGGGATTCTAATCTGTTTGGGGATCAGAGGTGAAATGGGATTCTAATCAGTTTGGGGATCAGAGGTGAAATGGGATTCTAATCAGTTTGGGGATCAGAGGTGAAATGGGATTCTAATCTGTTTGGGGATCAGAGGTGAAATGGGATTCTAATCTGTTTGGGGATCAGAGGTGAAATGGGATTCTAATCTGTTTGGGGATCAGAGGTGAAATGGGATTCTAATCGGATTGGGGATCAGAGGTGAAATGGGATTCTAATCGGATTGGGGATCAGAGGTGAAATGGGATTCTAATCGGATTGGGGATAAGAGGTGAAATGGGATTCTAATCTGTTTGGGGATCAGAGGTGAAATGGGATTCTAATCGGTTTGGGGATCAGAGGTGAAATGGGATTCTAATCTGTTTGGGGATCAGAGGTGAAATGGGATTCTAATCGGTTTGGGGATCAGAGGTGAAATGGGATTCTAATCTGTTTGGGGATCAGAGGTGAAATGGGATTCTAATCGGTTTGGGGATCAGAGGTGAAATGGGATTCTAATCGGTTTGGGGATCAGAGGTGAAATGGGATTCTAATCAGTTTGGGGATCAGAGGTGAAATGGGATTCTAATCTGTTTGGGGATCAGAGGTGAAATGGGATTCTAATCTGTTTGGGGATCAGAGGTGAAATGGGATTCTAATCTGTTTGGGGATCAGAGGTGAAATGGGATTCTAATCTGTTTGGGGATCAGAGGTGAAATGGGATTCTAATCTGTTTGGGGATCAGAGGTGAAATGGGATTCTAATCTGTTTGGGGATCAGAGGTGAAATGGGATTCTAATCGGATTGGGGATCAGAGGTGAAATGGGATTCTAATCGGATTGGGGATAAGAGGTGAAATGGGATTCTAATCGGTTTGGGGATCAGAGGTGAAATGGGATTCTAATCGGTTTGGGGATCAGAGGTGAAATGGGATTCTAATCTGTTTGGGGATCAGAGGTGAAATGGGATTCTAATCGGTTTGGGGATCAGAGGTGAAATGGGATTCTAATCTGTTTGGGGATCAGAGGTGAAATGGGATTCTAATCGGTTTGGGGATCAGAGGTGAAATGGGATTCTAATCGGTTTGGGGATCAGAGGTGAAATGGGATTCTAATCAGTTTGGGGATCAGAGGTGAAATGGGATTCTAATCTGTTTGGGGATCAGAGGTGAAATGGGATTCTAATCTGTTTGGGGATCAGAGGTGAAATGGGATTCTAATCTGTTTGGGGATCAGAGGTGAAATGGGATTCTAATCAGTTTGGGGATCAGAGGTGAAATGGGATTCTAATCTGTTTGGGGATCAGAGGTGAAATGGGATTCTAATCTGTTTGGGGATCAGAGGTGAAATGGGATTCTAATCGGATTGGGGATCAGAGGTGAAATGGGATTCTAATCGGATTGGGGATAAGAGGTGAAATGGGATTCTAATCGGATTGGGGATCAGAGGTGAAATGGGATTCTAATCGGATTGGGGATAAGAGGTGAAATGGGATTCTAATCTGTTTGGGGATCAGAGGTGAAATGGGATTCTAATCGGTTTGGGGATCAGAGGTGAAATGGGATTCTAATCTGTTTGGGGATCAGAGGTGAAATGGGATTCTAATCGGTTTGGGGATCAGAGGTGAAATGGGATTCTAATCTGTTTGGGGATCAGAGGTGAAATGGGATTCTAATCGGTTTGGGGATCAGAGGTGAAATGGGATTCTAATCGGTTTGGGGATCAGAGGTGAAATGGGATTCTAATCAGTTTGGGGATCAGAGGTGAAATGGGATTCTAATCTGTTTGGGGATCAGAGGTGAAATGGGATTCTAATCGGATTGGGGATCAGAGAAGACGATCGACTATCTAAAATGTGTCTAGGGTATAACAGAAATTGATATACGACTACTTACAAAGAAAAGTATAATTGTGGAAAAATAGTCTCAACGTATTATTATGCCGATTTTGCTTGCAGCAGTGAGCAGTGCTCACTGAGGCACCGGCTGCGGATTGTAGGTCAGGCTGCGCTTAACAGTGAAGAATCTCTGTTCCTGGATGCTGTCAGTCAGGGCGCGAACCCACGAATGCAGATCCTCCAATGAGTTGGCCGAGAATTTGTAAACGCTGTGCCGGCCGGCAACCACAGAATTGGAAGCGTCAGTTTTATAGGCCTCGATGCGTTCGTCCCGATGACTGAACAGCTCGAAGCAGAAGCTCTTGGACTTGTCCGGCGCCTCGCGTACGCCCAAATCTCGCAGCTGAATAATCCCCTTGGGGAAGGTGCTGGATTTGTCGGACAGGTAGCTGAGCTGGCCGCTGTGCAGCATGCAGTACCTGCGCTTCCACGTGCGAACTTTGCCACCCTGAAAGATTATAATGATCGTTTGAGCTGAATATAAAGAATACTCGTAGCTGCATACAGAAGAGTATACAGAGTATAATAATAATAATAATTGCAGGAGGGCTGCGAGCAGGGCGGTCCATCATTTGGTGACACTAGACCCGCAGCCAGCGAGGAGGCAATTCTGTCCATTTCGCTGACTCCTGAGCACACACGCACACAGATACTGTACGCAGGCACACGCTCACACAGGTGTGTACATCTGCCCTGACTTTCTCATCGTCAGACCGTGTACATTTCACTGTGCCTTGGAGGTTGGCCCTCAAGGGCGTAAATTGCATGACAAGCCCCCATAGCCTTCTCTCGGCGGCTGCGCCCCAAATAAATGTGGCCTCGCCGCGGAATCGAGCTCAGGGACCTTGGTGCGAGAGGCAAACGGGTTAACCGCTAATACAGAGTATACATGTCATTTCACCAAATAAAGTGCCATTGCCCTCAGCCCTCCTGAAATTATTATTACTATTATGCCGGTAACCCATTGTATCGCTGGGACAACTGAAGCTTGTAGGAATTAAGCATCTTGATCATAACAAACAAGGCCACAATATTGATGCTTCATTTGGCCTGGATGTTCGAACTCTTGACGTGTCAAGCGGATTGCTCACCTGTTTCAAAAGGTAGCCCTCCTTGCGCACATTGCACACGCTGTGCAGCAGATCTTCAAACGATTCGCAGCCATTGTTGACAAACGGCTGCTGACGAATGTCGTCGTAGATGTCGCGCACAAAGGCCCGGTCCAGATTGGGCAGATCGGCCCGTTCCAGCATCGTGTGGAACTCCTCGGGACTGCTGATCCTGGGGTGGGTAGGTAGATAGGTAGATAGGTAGATAGATATATAGGTAGATATATAGGTAGATAGATAAATGGATAGATAGATAGACAGACAGATAGACGGCCTACCTGGTGGTCTTGTCCTTCTTGGCGTTCTCATTGTGCAGGGAGGTGTTGAGTATCATGCAGGCGTAGCAGAGCACAAACACTCTGTCGGCGCTCAGCGGGCAGTCTGGATTCTGGGCGGCGTAGGCCTTGGCGAATACCGAGATGCAGCGCTCGATTACCTGCGAATTTGCATGGCAACCAAGCGACAAGAATCTTATCTAAGCTTAATTTGAAAAGGATAACAATTCTAGAATTCAAAGTTGATGCATCAATGGGTCAGTAATTGAGTCAACCAATGGGTCAGTAAGTGAGTCAATTAATGGGTCAGTAATTGAGTCAACCAATGGGTCAGTGAGTCAACCAATGGGTCAGTAAGTGAGTCAATTAATGGGTCAGTAAGTGAGTCAACCAATGGGTCAGTAATTGAGTCAATTAATGGGTCAGTAAGTGAGTTAACCAATGGGTCAGTAATTGAGTCAACCAATGGGTCAGTAATTGAGTCAACCAATGGGTCAGTAAGTGAGTCAACCAATGGGTCAGTAAGTGAGTCAACCAATGGGTCAGTAAGTGAGTCAACCAATGGGTCAGTAAGTGAGTCAACCAATGGGTCAGTAATTGAGTCAACCAATGGGTCAGTGAGTCAACCAATGGGTCAGTAAGTGAGTCAACCAATGGGTCAGTAAGTGAGTCAACCAATGGGTCAGTAAGTGAGTCAACCAATAGGTCAGTAAGTGAGTCAACCAATGGGTCAGTAAGTGAGTCAACCAATGGGTCAGTAAGTGAGTCAACCAATAGGTCAGTAAGTGAGTCAACCAATGGGTCAGTAAGTGAGTCAAACAATGGGTCAGTGAGTCAACCAATGGGTCAGTAAGTGAGTCAACCATGACACAAACCTGGCTTTCCCCTGTCAGAGAGAATGTTCCGAGAAACTCTCGCAGTGCGGGCATAATCTTCTTGCCAGCAAAGCTGAACAGTCCAGCGAAGGCCTCCAGTGTCTGCACGTTGAATGGTTTATTCTCGGCAAAATAATCTCCAACCGCTCGCCTACTCAAATTTGTGGAGCGAAACAGAAAGCCGGCAACGCTGGCTGGTGTGTGCTCAATAAGGCCCTGCTCAACCAGGTGGGCGATTCCAGCGGACGGCTTTAGGTTAAACTTGTTTCGCCCAGTGATGAGGGCCTAAAATGCAGGTTTATTGTACGAGCGTAGTAGCACTAATTAGATGACGTGGCATGTGACTATGTAGTCAAAAACATATTTAATCCTGCCATTTTTTAATTGCTGAGACTCCTGAGCACCACGCACACTGATACTGTTCGCAGGCACACACTCACACAGGTGTGTACATCTGCCCTGACTTTCTCATCGTCAGACAGTGTACACTTTTAATGTGTCTTGGAGGTTGGCCCTCAAGGGCGTAAATTGCACGACAAGCCCCCAAGCCTTCTCTCCGTGGCTGCACCCCAAATAAATGTGGCCTCGCCACGGAATCGAGCTCAGGGACCTTGGTGCGCGAGGCAAACACGTTAGACTGCTCTGCCACTCACCCCCCTGCTCCTGCCATTTACCCATGAGATAGAAATGTCTGATTGCCCAATAAGTTTGAAAATCTTAATAAGTTTAAACCACAAACCTTATCCTTTCGACTGGCAACTCTGAATTCCTCTCCAGAATTTCCATTGCCACCACTGATGTCCATCTCTCTGATTTCTCCTTCCAGAAGCTCCAATTCTGATCTCAGATCAGTTAGTTCAGCTTCCAATATTTTCTTGCGTTGGCATAGCAGCTCCAGCTCATTGACTTGCTCTGGTTGCCAGCCAGAGATATCTGGCAAGACATGCCCTGCCGCCTGTAGTTTTAATAATGATAAAAACTCAATTTGAGTAACTATCTATAGACTAACAGTAATAAGGAATAATGACTACTAAAGTATCAATATCAAAAGCATAGCATGCATATTTTATTAACAAAAATGAATGACTCTCTACTGATAATTATCAGAAGCAAGGATCAAACAATTATGAATTTACAGATAATAATGATTGGTGCTTGTAACTCAGTAGCTAGAGATACAGACTTTGGACTGAGAGTTTAGGAGCCAAAATATTGTGCTACCTATGCTTCAATTTATCAGGCTCTAAACTAGTAATTGTGTACTAACATTAGCTAGGCCCTAGGATAGAATTTTTTGTGGTAATGGTACCCCTATCATAGTCAATAGGTTAGGGTGAAAGTTGTTTATTTATACTTTTTGAAACACTATACAAATCTGCTATTGGAAATATACATGTATGCATTGCCCAACTAAGTCACGATTTAAGTGTAGGCCTAATATTTTTCTTAAAGTTATATATAAGATATAATATATTCAATATAATATAGGTATATAATATTGTTATTTAGGTATATTACTATATAATATTGCTTATTCATACTCAATAAATAAAAAAACCAAATTTATAATAAAAAAAGGATATATATATCTTTTCAAAACCAAAGATATAACTAACCAAAGTACAAATATGTAAAATTGACATATAAAATTAGCAGAAATCTATATGCATCATTCATAGAAACTTGCACCAAATAAATGTATTTAGAAGAATATTTTTTATATATACCTACTAGTCATTGCACAACAATTAGCTAAATGAAGAGTCAATTGCAAATAAATTTTCAATACATGAAATCCTTTATAACCTCTTTACCATGTACAAAAAAATAATTTCTAGCGTAGCGAGTATATCGATAACTAAAAGACCTATCACGACATCAACCAATAAATCTTTAGTGCTTTAATACATTATTATGTTATGCAGATAATTAAAATTACATCAAAAAGCTAAAAATAGAAAAGCTTTCGATTACAAAGGGTTTCGGGGCCGCAGGGCAATGCATTTGAGAATCAGCAAGCGAGAAGCGAAATGAAATTGCAACTTTCAACTCAGATAGTTCCTGTAAAATATAAGCTTTAAAAACAATTGAAATTGAAATTTCTTTCGTTATCAACGCACATGCTGTGCATTGCAGCTTAAAAGTTAAATTTCTGTCATGAATCGAAGCTGGGCTTGTTATTTCTTTAAAATTATCTACATAGTGCCATTTTTTCTGCAAATGTGCTTTCTTCCGCGAAGTTCCGTGACGAAGAAGAAAAATATTTGCAATAATACGCAATGTGCCAGGACTTGCGCGTCGACAAAAAGCAGGTCGATGTAACGGGCCGATCGTGCCTGTCCGTGCCAGCGCAGCGGCTCAGGGGAATAAGCTTCAGCCCTGATCACGTGTCAAGCCAGCCGTAGGCGCCGCTGTCTCAGCAAATCGTAAAACGACCCGGATGCATCCTGGCGCTGTCCGTCTGTGCGTCTGAGAGAAACACCGTCCGCAGTGCTCGAAAGGCGGCCCAGTCCTTGCCTCACCAAATCGTCGCTCGACACGTGCGGCACGAGTTCGCCGAGGTAAACGAACTGGCGGCACCGCGGGAGCGAGGTTCCGCAACCGTTGACATCTCTTAGGCTCTTTCAGCCGTCGAAGACAGCAGTGCGAGGTCGTCTGCGTAGCTAGAGCGGAGAGCCTCTTCTAGTGGTGCCACCGGCTTGTGCGCTGGCGATGGGCCGCGATGGTGGCCGGAATTCGTGCTAAACCCGTATTTCGCATTTCTTTTCTACTTTTAAATTTGTGGTATTACTATAACGAGCTGTTAGCAAGAGCACCGACAGGCCGTCGTGGAATTGTTACTACCGCAGCGATGGGTCCTGATACAACGCCATGATGTCGGTAATCAGCTGCTGCGGCACCTTGTACGAGTTGTAGTAAACTAAGAGATCGTAGGCCAAAAAAGTGCAATTAATTTACGATGAAGTGACTCCACTTAAATACTGGGCCTCTCTCAGCTAGGAGATTTTGTGTTTGTGGGCATCCCACAAGAGCCCTGTCTACAAAATTCCCATTAGGGAATTGTTTTATCATTGACTTGTCAGTCAAAATCGTTCACTCTGAAATTCTCTGTGAATCCACTGCAATACAAATGAGGATACCAGTTTTCGTTCTCACTCCAGCTTCAGACTCATTTCTGTTGCTGTGGGGCCGCTTATTAAATGAAAGTGGATCACTATGCAGTGTGAGGCCTCTCATCTTTAATGCATCGATCGCATACAGCCCTGACCTAAAAATCAAAGTTTACACTCTTTGCGGTACACAGCAGACACGCACTTAGATGGTACACAAATGATATTATCCAGTCTCCTATCGCTCACTGTACTGTTTAGCTGCTCAATTTAGAAAACAATTTCGATGCTTATAATCGCAATTTTGTCGTTTTCGTGTGTCGGTGTCAGCGTGTAAAATAGTTGACTTTTCAAAGACTCAAAAGGCAAAGATTCAAAGACTCAAATTATTGGGATGGTAATCTGTATACATGTACACACCTGTGTGAGCGTGTGCCTGCGTGTGGTATCTGTGTGCGTGTGTGCTCAGGAGAATTGCCTCGTTGCTCGCAGCGAGGCTACCAAATGTCTACCAAAATGCCAAGTGTCACAAAATGATGTGCTTTGCAGTGCCCACAGCGCTCCTGCAATTTGGTTGGAGACATTGCTTGTCATCTTTCTAAATGTGATTACACGCACAAACAAAGGAATTTCATCAGCCAGCAAGGTAGATTTGTGTAATTTTCTGGATCGCTGCCACGATCAGGGGAACTGGCGGACGCAGTTTAATTTTTATGATTGAAGTGCTTTGTTCTTTGGTTTCGATTGTTGCCTTACTGAGTGCAGACCCAAAATGATCTACGCCGTTTCTACGGCACGATTGCTTCAAATTTATGCATGCTTGTTTTCGTGTTTTTTTAGTCGAATTAACACAATTTTACTCCAATCGCTACAATGGGTTTTGGCGGCTGAAAATGATACCAGGCAAGCAATTCGTTTTTGCAAATGCGGAAATGACAATTGAGCATTATCCAGATAGTGTGACACGTGTACTCGCTGTCACGCACCAATGAAACCGATGGAAATGTCAGTCAGCAACCATTTCATGCAAGCCCATGTCACGCCACTACACAAACCTACTAGTATATATTTGCCATATTTCCTGTTTGCTTTCTTTTTTTGTTCCATCGTTGATTTTGAAAAATAAGGTGAAGCGACTTGCAGGTGTTTGAGAGATGATTGAATCGGTTCATTAGAAGCTGGTTTTTCTGGCTGTTTCCAAATACTCGTAGGATCAAAAGGAGACATGCAAAAGGCCAATATCAACTGTTAACGTACGTTCGGCTGTTTAACGCCTTGACGGAACTGTGATGGCAGTTCCTCTATCAGATTCATGTATTTATTGTTATAAATTAAGCAATACTTTCTGAATGGAACTGTGTCTGAATATTTATCTGTTTGCTCCTCTGATTGTCACTTTCATCAGTCGTGAAGCCACCGGGTCCACTGATAGGGGTAGAGCACCTTGGAACTGGTGGCAGCGGTGGGATCGGCTGTGAAGGCCTCGTCTCCGCCAACCAGATGGTCCAGATTCTTTGCGCTCTGGATGATGTTGACTGCGAGTGAAGCGATTTCGGAAATGTTTGTTTGGTTCATGAAATTATATTTTCTTGCGAGACTTAAAGCTATGAGTCTGCGCTTACATTCTCTGCTCTTGCCAATAACAGTTTCGAAGGCCCCCATCAGCAGAGGCTGCTGCTGCTGACCCAGTAGGTCGGCCGACTTAAGAAATCTCTGCCTAGCATCATCCTGACTCAGACCCTGATAACTGACGTTGATTAATTTGTAGAAATCTGCAAATTTTCGTTAGACTGGTTAGTACGAGTTGGTTGAACGATGAATCCTGCTTTTGAGCTCGCAAAAACGATCTACCGTTGTCGTTCCACACCGACGCCATGTTGCCTAGCAGCGGCTTGGCAACGCTGTTCTCTTGAAATTCAAAGGCCGGTAGGCCTAGCTTTAGAAATTGATTGGTCCAATCCTGATCACCAGCCAGCTTGTCTCTGGCAGCCTTTCTGGCCGTCAGGGAGTCTGAAGTCGTGTAAAGATAAGGGGTAGATCAATGGATTAGTGAATAGGATGATTGGCTTACATCTAGTTTGACATTGGCAACAGCTAGATATTGCAGAACACGCGTCCGGACTATCGGTTTGTCTGAATTTTCCTTAATATCAAACATCCACATGCATGTAGTGTATTATTTTAGTCCAGTGCTACAATGAGGCAAGATGTCATAGAATGCAAAGTTCCCCAGTTGTACCGTACTCCCAGATGTGGAAAACGTGGTTAAGCGCGCCCAACTCCGTGGCCCAGTAGCCGACGACGCGCGAATGCCGGACCCGAATTCGAAACACGTCCTGCACCAGACTGCGCATGCGCGCCAAGTCCTTAGCTGCGATACGATAGCACCGCAGCTCATAGAGCTTCTGGGCAGTTTGAGAACTCATTGCCAAGGCTTGATGTGCCCTGCCTGCTTTGGAAATTAATAGAACTTTCAAAATATACTTTCCTATCTATCTGCGTTTATTAAAGCCTGTATGTTTGTGCAAGTTAACGTGTGTTGATTAGAGGGTTAGTACACCGAGTGCCCTGGATAGGATAAGCGCGCACTAGGAATTCACGCACGTGTGTGCAAGCCAGACTGACAAACATTTGACCAGCCCCATACTCGCATTTCCAAGCCAAAGCGAATACTGGTTTGGAACAGATAAGCTGGCCTTTAGAATATGGCCCGGAAATCCACGGCTTTAGCAGCCAATCTGACACTGGACTGGCTGAAATGCTTCGAAGCTATTCTGCACCCCTATGGCCTTATCGTATAGTTGAATTAACTAAAATCTGCATGCTCTGATTAAAATATCAAGCCCTGGCGTTTGCAGTAGAAAGGCCATGCTTGGGGGGGGGGCCACGGCGAAATTTCAAATACCCGCTGTCTACTTTACGATAGCTCCCAAACCGAATTACGATTTTCGTCAAGGTCCACCATATGGATCAAAACTTTCCGCCCTTTACGATGAACTAACTTTCGAAGCCATTCGACGTCAGCAACGTCGAGATATTCAGCGATTCTTGTCGAAGACACTGGTGACAAGGGCAACTAACATTGCGCTGTATTAACCTCTATGGCGAATGCATATTGGTTCAATAATCTGAGACCATCTATCGTAGGGACATCTGTTCCCAGCATCCCAGGCACTAGGGTCCCTTTCAATGTCTACTGACTGAACACTGCATGCTGAAGTGGACCCTCCAATTTCAGCTTTGTGAACGCTGCCGTCTTTGAAGGTGCTTTTTTGAAGGTCGCGGCCGATGCTCCAGACGGTGATGAAGGTGACCCTGGAGACTGGGATGTTGAGAAGGACACACTAACTGTTGTTTGTGGAGCCGACGTGGTTCCATGATGAAATTCTGTGGGCAGAAAAAAACTATGCCAATATTGGTGGTTTTTGCCACAGGAAACCCCGCCGAGAATCGTTGAATATCTTGACGATGCCGATGCCTTGTGATTCTGGAAGTTGTTTTATCGGATTGAGCAGGAGTTTTTAGCCAGTCTTCTGGATTTTGCTGGCGACTGGTTGAATAGGTGATAAAAAATATAATAAAAATACCCCTCGATTATCTCGTTTAAAAACTAAACGTAATACCAGTAAAACAAAAATACCCTGTCGACGGATAAAGTGTAGATGATGACAGCCATTTGAGTGAGACTGTTCCAAGGAGGACTCACAAGGTCTGCTCCCGTTCTGTTTCAGTCTCGATCAGCTCCTGCCTTGAAATTTCCCACAGCCCCCTCCGACATCCTCCCTATCAGCCAATCCCCTGCTGTCATCATTCACTCACGCTGCACTGTTTTAAACAGTAGCTGGGGCAGCTGTGATGCAGCCAAGCCTCACACACATTCTCTCTCTCCCACTTCATCTGCGCTGAGCTATTGGCCCCTGCCCGAGGCCCTGGTATTATACTGTTTGCTTTTCCAGTTTTTTGCATCAACAGCAGCAGCAATAGCACGTTGCTTAATCTCCTAGGTGTTTTGACACTTGCCTCTAAGCAGTAAACAGAGAGAAGCAGTGGACTGGCCGCATTCAATGGCCAATCAGCAGCAACAGCAGCAGCAGGTTAGCTCGCTGATGCAGGACGGAGCGAAGTGTCTTCGATGGGAAGAGGTAAGTGCGAAATACCTCAATGAGTCCCAAATGATAGAAACTTGTGCAAAGACAGCCTTCAGCTGTTCAGTCCACGGACTGGTGGGGTAGCCACACTCCTGCTAATGCTCGCACTGATCTATTAATAGTCACTAAGCACTGAAAGTGTTAATTAGCAGTTTACTTCACAGACTAAAAATAGAATTTAGTTTGCAGGTGGATTGAGTCATTTTTCAAAAATCCTTTCGTTTTCCGTCGTTTCAAGTAGAAGCTCACGATAAATAATTGATTGTTGCACCAAACTGTCCCTGATTAATTACTCAATGAGGTGAAGCAAAAATGGCCAGAAAAAACTCTGCCGATTTCGCAGGACTCAACTATGCCGCGAGCTGTGACTCTTAAAGTGGACTCAAAAGCGTACCTGCTGTTCTGGCAGGAGTTGAACGGGGTGAGCTCATGAAATTTGTACTAGTCACAAATTATTTTTATTTTTCATTTTCAGACATGCCCTAAGTTAAAAAAATTCGTAATCTAAAAGAAATCAACGCGTTTCCCAGAAATCACAATTTCCAAGAAATCACAATTTCCAAGAAATCACAATTTCCAAGAAATCACAATTTCCAAGAAATCACAATTTCCAAGAAATCGCAATTGCCAAGAAATCACTATTTCCAAGAAATCACTATTTCCAAGAAATCACTATTTCCAAGAAATCACTATTGCCAAGAAATCACAATTTCCAAGAAATCACAATTTCCAAGAAATCGCAATTGCCAAGAAATCACTATTTCCAAGAAATCACTATTTCCAAGAAATCACTATTGCCAAGAAATCACTATTTCCAAGAAATCACTATTTTCAAGAAATCACTATTGCCAAGAAATCACTATTTCCAAGAAATCATTGTTTCATAGAAATCCCAGAAATTTTCCGAACCCCCAAATTCTGTTATCTAATGAATTTTCTGAAATCCCAAGTCCCCAGAAACCCCAAAGCCCCAGAAAGCCAATATTTTTAGAACTGCCACGTTCTCTAAAATCCCAAATTCCCTGAAAACCTGTAAATCTCGGACATCTTAAATTCCTAGAAATCCCAAATTTCCCTAAATCTTCTGTACTCAGAAATGCCACAATTATATCCTATCTCAAATTGTTGCAAATCAGCAATTAGCCTGACATCGTATTCTTAGAAATCGGATCTCCATATCTCTCCAGCAATGAAGATATGAAAACAGCAGCAAATAAAAGTGCATCTCTAAATCTCTCGACCCGCTCAGGACACCGACTTCATGGAGATCGCGCGCATCAGGGACACCAGAGTGGGCCGGGGTGCTCGAGTGCCAAAGGTGAGCTTTTTCACAAACGTCGAGTTATAGTACTCATGCTCAAATTATTACGTAGACAAAAAAAATTCAAAACAAATTGGCTGATTACCTTGCATTAGCCTCCCCACAGCTCCAACCTCCCTGCCCGCCTGTCACCTTTATAGCCAAAGCAAAAAATGAAATTGAAGCGATGAGGACTCCCACACTAGCTTGAGTAGACTGCTCGGTGAGGGATGGATGAGAGAGAGGTGGGCGAAGAGGATAAGAGTTGCAACAACAGGAATTAGCATTTTTCCCACTGCAAAGAATGCTAATCGCGCGGACGTAGCGAGAGACAGGAGCGGCTAAGGAGGATCAGCGAGATGGAAACACAATGTTAGCTACTGCATATTATTTTGCAGTCAGAATATGCACCTGCTCTGAGCATGCACTCACTGTCCTTAACCCTAATTATTCTTTTCTTACCCTCCTAGCCCGCAAAACATTTGCCTTTGTTGCCGCCTACAGATATGGAAAGGAGTAGACACAGGAGTGAGTAGATACGGGAGTGAGTAGATACGGGAGTGAGTAGACACAGGAGTTAGTAGACACGGGAGTGAGTAGACACGGGAGGGAGTAGACACGGGAGTGAGTAGACACGGGAGGGAGTAGACACGGGAGGGAGTAGACACGGGAGTGAGTAGACACAGGAGTGAGTAGACACGGGAGTGAGTAGATACGGGAGTGAGTAGATACGGGAGTGAGTAGACACAGGAGTTAGTAGACACGGGAGTGAGTAGACACGGGAGGGAGTAGACACGGGAGTGAGTAGACACGGGAGGGAGTAGACACGGGAGGGAGTAGACACGGGAGTGAGTAGACACAGGAGTGAGTAGACACGGGAGTGAGTAGATACGGGAGTGAGTAGACACAGGAGTGAGTAGACACGGGAGTGAGTAGACACGGGAGTGAGTAGACACGGGAGTGAGTAGATACGGGAGTGAGTAGACACGGGAGTGAGTAGACACGGAAGGGAGTAGACACGGGAGTGAGTAGACACGGGAGGTAGTAGACACGGGAGTGAGTAGACACGGGAGGTAGTAGACAAGGGAGTGAGTAGACACGGAAGGGAGTAGACACGGGAGTGAGTAGACACGGGAGGTAGTAGACACGGGAGGTAGTAGACACGGGAGTGAGTAGACACGGGAGTGAGTAGATACGGGAGTGAGTAGATACGGGAGTGAGTAGACACGGGAGTGAGTAGACACGCGAGTGAGTAGATACAGGAGTGAGTAGACACGGGAGTGAGTAGACACGGGAGTGAGTAGACACGGGAGTTAGTAGACACGGGAGTGAGTAGACACGGGAGTGAGTAGACACGGGAGTGAGTAGACACAGGAGTTAGTAGACACGGGAGTTAGTAGACACGGGAGTGAGTAGACACGGGAGTGAGTAGACACGGAAGTGAGTAGACACGGGAGTGAGTAGACACGGGAGTGAGTAGACACGGGAGTGAGTAGACACGGGAGTGAGTAGACACGGGAGTGAGTAGACACGGGAGGGAGTAGACACGGGAGTGAGTAGACACGGGAGTGAGTAGATACGGGAGTGAGTAGACACGGGAGTGAGTAGACACGGGAGTGAGTAGACACGGGAGTGAGTAGATACGGGAGTGAGTAGATACGGGAGTGAGTAGACACGGGAGTGAGTAGACACGGGAGTGAGTAGACACAGAAGTGAGTAGACACGGGAGTAAGTAGACACGGGAGGGAGTAGACACGAGAGGTAGTAGACACGGGAGTGAGTAGACACGGGAGTGAGTAGATACGGGAGTGAGTAGACACGGGAGTGAGTAGACACGGGAGTGAGTAGACACGAGAGGTAGTAGACACGGGAGTGAGTAGTCACGGGAGGGAGTAGACACGGGAGGTAGTAGACACGGGAGTGAGTAGACACGAAAGTGAGTAGACACGGGAGTGAGTAGACACGGGAGGGAGTAGACACGGGAGATAGTAGACACGGGAGGGAGTAGACACGGGAGATAGTAGACACGGGAGGTAGTAGACACGGGAGGGAGTAGACACGGGAGGGAGTAGACACGGGAGGTAGTAGACACGGGAGTGAGTAGACACGGGAGTGAGTAGACACGAAAGTGAGTAGACACGGGAGTGAGTAGACACGGGAGTGAGTAGACACGGAAGGGAGTAGACACGGGCTGTTAGTCAGAAAGAACAAAGGCTAGTTAATTCTTAGAGTGAAGGAGATCAAGAAATGGCAAGTAAGTGATGTGTCCGGGCAGATAAGAAAGCACATCGAGTATCTTAATGCATGCATCCTTTGTCATTCTACCTACATTGGTTCAGACAAAATGCTGGGTTGCTTTTTAGTTTGGAAGAAGAAAAATAGTGTCAATTAGCAGCAGCAGCAGGCTGTGAGGCAAAAAGCGTCGCACAGCGTGCCAATGTACCCGTCAATCAAATGCAGCTCAGCCACAACACAGTTAGTTATAAAAGGATCTACCAGCATGTTTGCTTCACAAGCCCGTGCAAATCGGACTCTCTTTACTTTGGCATTTTTTTAAATATCCATGGGATGTCAGGAGAGTCCATTGGATGTCAAGAGAGTCCATGGGATGTCAGGAGAGTCCATGGGATGTCAGGATAGTCTATGGGATGTCAGAATAGTCTATGGGATGTCAGGAGAGTCCATTGGATTTCTCAAGTGATTCCTAACCGAAACTGACAAACAAAGGAGCCGAAGCTGCGAGAATTCTGCGCCCAATTCGGATCGGCTTTGGATTATCCCCTAGAGGACAGGTGCTTCTCAGTGGTCTGGGGCGCCGACCTTGTCAACCTGCAGTGGATCAACTTTGTGGCTTTGAATAGGGAGACTGCGCAGGTGAGTTGTGCCTGTCTGTCCGTCTGTCTGTCTGCCTGTCTGTCTGTCTGTCCGTCTGTCCGTCTGTCTGTCTGTCTTTCTGTCTGCCTGTCTGTCTGTCTGTCCGTCTGTCCGTCTGTCTGTCTGTCTGTCTGTCTGTCTTTCTGTCTGCCTGTCTGTCTGTCCGTCTGTCCGTCTGTCTGTCTGTCTTTCTGTCTGCCTGTCTGTCTGTCTGTCCGTCTGTCCGTCTGTCTGTCTGTCTTTCCGTCTGTCTGTCTGTCTTTCTGTCTGTCTGTCTGTCTGTCCGTCTGTCCGTCTGTCTGTCTGTCTGTCTGTCCGTCTGTCCGTCTGTCTGTCTGTCTGTCTTTCTGTCTGTCTGTCTGTCTGTCCGTCTGTCCGTCTGTCCGTCTGTCTGTCCGTCTGTCCGTCTGTCTGTCTGTCTTTCTGTCTGTCTGTCTGTCTGTCCGTCTGTCCGTCTGTCCGTCTGTCTGTCTGTCTTTCTGTCTGTCTGTCTGTCTGTCCGTCTGTCCGTCTGTCTGTCCGTCTGTCCGTCTGTCCGTCTGTCTGTCTGTCTGTCTGTCTGTCTGTCTGTCTGTCTGTCCGTCTGTCCGTCTGTCCGTCTGTCCGTCCGTCTGTCCGTCTGTCCGTCTGTCTGTCTGTCTGTCTGTCTGTCTTTCTGTCTGTCTGTCTGTCTGTCCGTCTGTCCGTCTGTCTGTCTGTCTGTCTGTCCGTCTGTCCGTCTGTCTGTCTGTCTGTCTTTCTGTCTGTCTGTCTGTCTGTCCGTCTGTCCGTCTGTCCGTCTGTCTGTCCGTCTGTCCGTCTGTCTGTCTGTCTTTCTGTCTGTCTGTCTGTCTGTCCGTCTGTCCGTCTGTCCGTCTGTCTGTCTGTCTTTCTGTCTGTCTGTCTGTCTGTCCGTCTGTCCGTCTGTCCGTCTGTCTGTCTGTCTGTCTGTCTGTCTGTCTGTCTGTCTGTCCGTCTGTCCGTCTGTCCGTCTGTCTGGGTGTCTGTCTGTCTGTCAGTCTGTCTGTCAGTTCTGGGTGTCTGTCTGTCAGTCTGTCTGTCAGTTCTGGGTGTCTGTCTGTCAGTCTGTCTGTCAGTTCTGGGTATCTGTCTGTCAGTCTGTCTGTCTGTCTGTCTGGTCTGTCTGTCTGTCTGTCTGTCTGGTCTGTCTGTCTGTCTGTCTGTCTGTCCGCCAGTCAGTGCCAGCCATCAAGTCGGCCTCCCTGAACCGCACCCTCAGCACTGGAGCCAGGAGCTGTTCTCCCATGCAACGAGCACGCTGGCGTTGAATCCCTGTTTCTCGGACCTGCTGGAGCGAGCTTGGATCCGCCTGACAGTCTGCAGCCAGCCCGATGGCACGATCCCCGTCAAGAGGTTGGCGGCTTCAGATTGAAAAACTTGTGGGGGGAGTCTTCGTTTTCGACCAAAGTTATCCCAATCATAAGAAACTAAATTTTTCAAAAGTTCACGGGAGAAAATTCAATAATTTTTCAGCATCCTCAAGCTGTTTGCCGCGCAGAAGGACGACAAGAAGAGGGTGGAGACAGCCCTGGCCACCTGCCAACTTCTGTCAGCAACAAAGGTGAGGAGGACTTTCTCAGTTTTGTTCCCTGTTTTCAGTTGAATTCTGTAAAAAATCCCATCCTTGATCTGTGAAAATCTAGCCCGACTGCGTTGAAGCAAAGCTGCTGACCTTTGACGCTTTTCTGGGATTTCACGCGCGACTGTTCCCAAGACAGGACATTGACAGGATCTGCGTGGAGCTGTGAGAGCCTGTCATGCTTGATTAGCTATCTGTACTTACTGCTCTTGGCATCTCGCTCCTTCCCTCCCCTCTCCCTCCCTCCTCTCTCTCCTTCTCCCTCTCCTCTTCTCTTCTCTGTCTCCCCCTTCCTCTCAGCCGTCCTCTCCCTCTTTTCTCTCTCCCCTTCTCTCCCCTTCTCTCCCCTTCTCCTCCCTCCTCTCGCTTAACACTCCTCTTCCCTTCACCTCCTCTCTCTGTCCCCATTTCTTCCACCCCATCTCTCCCTCTCCCTCAGTAAATCAAAGCAAAGAAGGCCTGAAAACCCATTATAAATCTCCGTCCTCAGCAATCCCGGCTGTCAGTCCGAGCCAAACTATCACCTGACCCGGGCTCAGTTCACGCGCCTGTTAAACGATCGCCAACGCGACCCAAGACTTAACGAGATCCTGCATCCGTATTGCAACGAAGCCAAGGCTCGCGAAGTTATTCAACGATTTGAGCCGGATCCTGCATTCGCAGAGCTCGGTAGGATTCCTGACGATGATAATTTGCTGATTGGCGGGCTGAATGGGATGGGCGGCAGATTAATGGGGTGGTTGTCTAGAAGCCTGATTGGCTAGACTTCCTCCAATCTATTCAGACCGAATCAGCAGTCGCGGACTGCATGCGTTTCTAACTTCCACCGAGAGTCGCCCGCTGCCATCGGAGAAGCTGGACATTGGACAGGACATGGAACAGCCGCTGGCGCACTATTTCATCAATTCATCGCACAACACCTACTTGTCAGGTTAGGCAACCTACAACCATCCTCACACAAGCCCCACTCCGCACATACACAAGGAATTTTGCACCAACTTCACACCCTCCCCACTACGCACAGTCCAACACCTATTTCTACCAAACTTCGCACCCTCCCTACACTGCAGAGTCCACACCCCTTTCGCCAACTTCGCACCCTCCCCACTCCGCAGAGTCCACACCCCTTCCCGCTAACTTCGCAACCTCCCCACTCCGCAGAGTCCACACCCCTTCCCGCTAACTTCGCACCCTCCCCACTCCGCAGAGTCCAACACCCCTTCCCGCTAACTTTGCACCCTACCCACTCCGCAGAGTCCAACACCCCTTCCCGCTAACTTCGCACCCTCCCCACTCCGTAGAGCCCAACACCCCTTCCCGCTAACTTTGCACCCTCCCCACTCCGCAGAGTCCAACACCTATTTCTACCAAACTTCGCACCCTCCCTACTCAGCAGAGTCCACACCCCTTCCCGCCAACTTCGAACCCTCCCCACCCCACACATCCCCACTCCACACATTCCTCCTCAGGCCACCAGCTGACCGGCCGCAGCTCCGCAGAGTTGTACCGCCAGGTACTGCTGACAGGCTGTCGCTGCCTTGAGCTAGACTGCTGGGACGGCCACGGCGCAGATGAGGAGCCGGTGATCACACATGGATACACAATGTGCAGCGAGGTGTCCTTCAGGGTGAGCAGGATTTATTTTGATCTCCGAATTCTTCAAAAAATTTCCGTGAGAAAATATTTGACTCGGAAACCTTTTTCAATCTGCCTCTAGGAGACAATGGAAGCAATAGCGGAGGCAGCATTCAAAGTGTCCGACTATCCGGTTATCTTGTCCTTCGAAAATCACTGCTCGTGAGTGCTTTCAATTAAAAAATATAATCAGAGCTGAATCAAACAATGATCAGCCAATATTCTCCCCGCCTATTGACTCAGACCAAAGCAGCAGGTGAAGATGGTCCAACTGCTCAAGGAATATCTGGGCGAAAAAATACTCACTCACGAATTGGAGTCAAATCCAGTAAGACAGACGGTGCAAATCTTAATTGTGAATCAATAGCATCAATAAAAAAATACGAGTAATTTCACTAACTTTTATACCCTCTTGTATTGTGAAATTTCAGCTAAAGTCAGGAGTACCACTGCCAAGCCCGGAACAGCTGAGGGGTCGCTTCCTCATCAAGAATAAGAAGCGACACTTCAAAAAGTCGGGTGGGTTCGATTTCGGACCCACTCAACCTCTCTGACCCACTCAACCTCTCTCTGACCCACTCAACCTCTCTGACCCACTCTACCTCTCTCTGACCCACTCTACCTCTCTCTAACCCACTCAACCTCTCTCTGACCCACTCTACCTCTCTCTGACCCACTCTACCTCTCTCTGACCCACTCAACCTCTCTCTGACCCACTCAACCTCTCTCTGACCCACTCAACCTCTCTCTGACCCACTCTACCTCTCTCTGACACACTCTACCTCTCTCTGACCCACTCTACCTCTCTCTGGCCCACTCTACCTCTCTCTGACCCACTCAACCTCTCTCTGAACCACTCTACCTCTCTCTGACCCACTCCACCTCTCTCTGACCCACTCCACCTCTCTCTGACCCACTCAACCTCTCTCTGACCCACTCAACCTCTCTCTGACCCACTCTACCTCTCTCTGACACACTCTACCTCTCTCTGACACACTCTACCTCTCTCTGACCCACTCAACCTCTCTCTGACCCACTCAACCTCTCTCTGAACCACTCTACCTCTCTCTGACCCACTCTGCCTCTCTCTGACCCACTCAACCTCTCTCTGACACACTCTACCTCTCTCTGACACACTCTACCTCTCTCTGACCCACTCAACCTCTCTCTGACCCACTCAACCTCTCTCTGGCACACTCTACCTCTCTCTGACCCACTCAACCTCTCTCTGGCACACTCTACCTCTCTCTGACCCACTCTACCTCTCTCTGACCCACTCAACCTCTCTCTGACACACTCTACCTCTCTCTGACCCACTCAACCTCTCTCTGACACACTCTACCTCTCTCTGACACACTCTACCTCTCTCTGACCCACTGTCCACCTCCCTGACCCATTTTCAAAATCTTCGACCTATTTCCCAACACTCAGACCCATTCTCTAATTCTCTGACCCGATTCCCAACTCTCTGACCCATTTTCTAATTCTCTGACCCAATTCCCAACTCTCTGACCCATTTCCTAATTTTCTGACCCATTTTCCAACTCTCTGACCCATTTCCTAATTCTCTGACCCATTTCCTAATTCTCTGACCCATTTCCCAACTCTCAGACTCACTCTCTATGTAAATGTCCCTCATTCGTCAGCTCCTTTGATTTTCAATCTCTCCCACTTCTTCCAGACAGGTCCAATGTCTGTCTGTCGCTGCTCACAACATCCACAGCCTTTTCAAATCATTCCAGTTTTTTATCATCCCACTCAATCAAGATCCCGTCTGGCTGGAACAGGCTTAAATCCGAATTGATCAATATCTTGCAGGCAAGCAGGCACAGCTCAGAGACACTGGTAACCTGGAGACAGAGGACTACGGTCGCACAGGTGAGAAAAATGAGTCCTATCTGCTGTTTGAATGACTTCATCGTTCACTAAGCCGAAATGGTGCCTTGTGTTAGCTGCCAATTCAATTTTATTTTTTATACTCGGGACGGAAAGCTTCTAGCTGTTTATTAATTTATAATCTTTCAGGCCAGACAGGTGACAGACAAGGATGAAAATTAATAGTGAAAATTTCATTTTTATCCTAATCTCAAGTGGCATTAATCGATGCGGACGGGAAAAATTGGCCTCCCAAGCCTGTCATTGAGTTTTAATCTGAAATGCACCGAAAATTAATAAAGATAGCGTTGCCGTACACAATAGTTCTCTTGTGATAAGAATAGTTTTAATACAAGAACTGGATTCTGTGCAGGATTCGATTTCGGCATCATCATTTTAGCTTTCTTAAGTGACAAGAGGTTCCTTATCAGCCTGTTGTACTTTTCTACAGAAAGCTTTAAAAAAATCTAAACAAGTAAACTCACACCACACCCGCCACCTCACACCACACCCGCCACCTCACACCACACCCGCCACCTCACACCACACCCGC
Organism: Macrostomum hystrix; assembly: GCA_950097015.1. Lineage (NCBI taxonomy): Eukaryota > Metazoa > Platyhelminthes > Macrostomidae > Macrostomum > Macrostomum hystrix. The sequence goes on from CATNEN010000008.1 coordinate 2,267,711, forward strand.
CACCTCACACCACACCCGCCACCTCACTTCACACCCGCCACCCCACTTCACACCCGCCACCTCACTTCACACCCGCCACCTCACTTCACACCCGCCACCTCACTTCACACCCGCCACCTCACTTCATACCCGCCACCTCACTTCACACCCGCCACCTCACTTCACACCCGCCACCTCACTTCACAACCACCAGCTCACTCTACAACAGCAACCTCACTCCACACCCAGCATTAAACTGTACACCCATCATTAAACTCCACACCCAGCATCCAACTCCATACCCGCCACCTCACTCCACACCCAGCATTCCACTCCACAACCAACAACTCACTCCACACCCAGCATTAAACACCACACCCGGCCTCCTCACTCCACACCCGCCACTGGACTCAATACCAGCAACCTCACTCCACACCCAGCATTCCACTAAACACCCGCCATCTCACTTCACAACCAGCATTCCACTCCACACCCGACACCAATCAACCGACACCGGCCGCCACCTCACTCCCCACAGGCAACCGCACTCCACATTCGCAAACTCACTACCCACCCGCCAGATTTGGATCAACCAGACGAGGCAGTTGACGAGGAAGACGAGGATCCGGAGCTTCTGCACCTGAGGCAGGCGGCCCAGCAGCTGGCGCTACGAGGCGCCACCGCTGCCGACTCAACTGCCGAGTCTGGCACAGTGACGCTTTCTGAAATTTCCGCCATGGTTAACTATATTGAGCCGGCACCGTTCTATTCATTTCAGTACGCAGCCAGTGAGTGATGGGTCTTGGCTGTGTGATAATTATTCAGCGAAATGCACTGTTTTGGAATGAAACTGGCTTCTAATTTGTAATAGAATTTGAGCGCTAGTGTCGAATATTTAGGCCAGAAAAATTTATTGAACGGCATGAATTCCACTTCCACAGAGAAAAACGTTTCCTACGAGTGCTGTTCCCTCTCTGAGACAAACGCCATGAATCTGCTTAAAGAGTCGCCAGTTGAGTTTGTCAAGTGAGACATCAGATTTCTAATGAGCAACGCCTTTTTCGCACTACACTACTGCCACTGCTGTTCAGTAGAAATGGAGGAAAATGCAACCAATAATTTATAAACCAAAACTACAAACTTCGAATGCTCCACGCTCCACAGTGAGGTAGCTCCACAGCCACCACCTCACTCCACAACCGCCACCTCACTCCACACCCGACACCTCACTCCACATCAGCCACCTCACTCCACACCCGACACCTCACTCCACAACCGACACCTCACTCCACATCAGCCACCTCACTCCACACCCGCCACCTCACTCCACATCAGCCACCTCACTCCACACCCGCCACCTCACTCCACACCCGCCACCTCACTCCACATCAGCCACCTCACTCCACACCCGCCACCTCACTCCACATCAGCCACCTCACTCCACATCAGCCACCTCACTCCACACCCGCCACCTCACTCCACATCAGCCACCTCACTCCACACCCGCCACCTCACTCCACACCCGACACCTCACTCCGCATCAGACACCTCACTCCACACCGCAACCTCACTACAGCGCAACCTCAGTCCACACCTACCACCTCACGGGGCATCTTAAACATCTCTCCAATATAAAACACTCGCAGATTTAACAAGCGCCAGATCAGTCGCATATATCCGAAAGGAACTCGAGTCGATTCCAGCAACTTCATGCCGCAGCTGTTCTGGAACTGCGGCTGCCAGCTGGTGGCGTTGAACTTTCAGACTCTCGGTGAGTGTGACCTGCCCTCCTGCTTTATATTTCTTTGGGCATAAGAATGCGGGCAAAAAATCCATTACCTAACCTTCCATCGATTGGCAGACATAAACCTTTCCCTATGATTGTCAAGTTTAAATTGTATAAGACTTCTTTTTTCGCAAGCAATATCCTGAAAACCTCATTAAATCCTTGATTAAACGGCTAAAATTGCAATTTAATTTTAATAGCTTCATAACATTAGTTTAGCTTAGATGGGTGCTGAAAGAATGAAAATATGAAAAAACGAATTTGGTTCGCGCTAGTAATTTTGGATCTAAAGTCATAAAGGCGAAGTTCACTTATTCTATCCTGGCTGTCCTGGCAAACTTACTTGGCCATCCAAGTACACTTACAATCTCATTCAAAATCCGCCACCTCACTCTATACCGCCACCATACTCCATACCCGCCACCTCACTCCACACCCACCACCTCACTTTACACCCAGCATTCTAATCCACACCCGCCACCTCACTCTACACCTGCCACCTCACCCCACACCCGACATCTCACTCAAACCCGCCACTTGAATCCACGCCCGCCACCTCACTCCACATCTACCACCTCACTCCACATCCGCCACCTCTCTCTAAACCACACCCTCACTTTAACCCACCATCTCACTCCACACCCACCACCCAATTTCACACCTGTATACCTTCACACCTCGTACTTATAGTTTAAACTTCGTTAAAGTTTTCATAATTATTGACATGATAAATTATACGAATTTTGCTGCAGCTCTTAATCTTTTGAAATCTTTTAAAGTTCTTTTTAAATAAAGCGTAATTTGGAAAACTAAACAAAGGATAAAGGAGTGCAGACTGCCACTGTTTCACAATTAGTCGTTAGGCTAGTCAGGCAATCTTGGTCAGGGTGGCAATGTCAGCGAAGTCGGGACAGCAGCCTAGATTGCGGCAGCGCAGCCAGCCAAGACGGGCTAGAAGGTCGCTGGTGAACCATTCGGCTTGACGATGCTGCAGCTGCTGCTGCTGTTGCAGCTGCTGACGTGAGGTCATTGTGTGCCTGATAAACTCGTCCGGATTAGAGAACTCCGAGTCCAGCACGTCACGCAGGAAGGCAATGTAGCCAATGGCCAGTCGCAGGGTGTCAATCTTTGACAGCCGCCTCTCGTAGGGAAATGTTGGGATGTGATTGCGCAATTCTTCAAAAGCCGAATTGATGCTGAACATGCGCTTGCGCTCGCGGTAGCAGGCGCGCTCCTTCGGCACCTCCTCCTCGGCCGCTGGACCGCACGGATCCGGGCCGTTCGCGCCTTTGAGAGTGACGGATTCGAGAGTGACGGATTCGAGAGTGATGGATTCGAAAGTGACGGATTCAAAGGTGATGGATTCGAGAGTGACGGATTCGAGAGTGATGGATTCGAGAGTGATGGATTCGAGAGTGATGGATTCGAAAGTGACGGATTCGAGAGTGATGGATTCGAGAGTGATGGATTCGAAAGTGACGGATTCAAAGGTGATGGATTCGAGAGTGACGGATTCGAGAGTGATGGATTCGAGAGTGACGGATTCGAGAGTGATGGATTCGAGAGTGACGTATTCGAGAGTGACGGATTCGAGAGTGATGGATTCGAGAGTGATGGATTCGAAAGTGACGTATTCGAGAGTGATGGATTCGAGAGTGATGGATTCGAGAGTGATGGATTCGAAAGTGACGGATTCGAGAGTGATGGATTCGAGAGTGATGGATTCGAAAGTGACGGATTCAAAGGTGATGGATTCGAGAGTGACGGATTCGAGAGTGATGGATTCGAGAGTGACGGATTCGAGAGTGATGGATTCGAGAGTGACGTATTCGAGAGTGACGGATTCGAGAGTGATGGATTCGAGAGTGATGGATTCGAAAGTGACGGATTCAAAGGTGAAGGATTCGAAAGTGACGGATCCGAGAGTGACGGATTCGAGAGTGACGGATTCGAGAGTGACGGATTCGAGAGTGACGGGTTTTGAGAGTGACGGGATTTGAGAGTGACGGGTTTTGAAAGTGACGGATTTGAGAGTGACGTATTCGAAAGTGACGGATTCAAAGGTGAAGGATTCGAAAGTGATGGATCGGAGAGTGACGGATTCGAAAGTGATGGATTGGAGAGTGACGGATTCGAAAGTGACGGATCCGAGAGTGACGGATTCGAAAGTGATGGATTGGAGAGTGACGGATTCGAAAGTGACGGATTCGAGAGTGATGGATTCGAAAGTGATGGATTCGAGAGTGATGGATTCGAGAGTGACGGATTCGAAAGTGATGGATTCGAGAGTGATGGATTCGAGAGTGATGGATTCGAGAGTGATGGATTCGAGAGTGATGGATTCGAGAGTGATGGATTCGAGAGTGATGGATTCGAGAGTGACGGATTCGAGAGTGATGGATTCGAGAGTGACGGATTCGAGAGTGATGGATTCGAGAGTGACGGATTCGAGAGTGATGGATTCGAGAGTGATGGATTCGAGAGTGAAGGATTCGAGAGTGATGGATTCGAGAGTGATGGATTCGAGAATGATGGATTCGAGAGTGACGGATTCGAGAGTGACGGATTCGAGAGTGACGGATTCGAGAGTGATGGATTCGAGAGTGATGGATTCGAGAATGATGGATTCGAGAGTGACGGATTCGAGAGTGATGGATTCGAGAGTGACGGATTCGAGAGTGATGGATTCGAGAGTGATGGATTCGAGAATGATGGATTCGAGAGTGACGGATTCGAGAATGATGGATTCGAGAGTGACGGATTCGAGAGTGACGGATTCGAGAGTGACGGATTCGAGAGTGACGGATTCGAGAGTGATGGATTCGAGAGTGATCGATTCGAGAGTGACGGATTCGAGAGTGACGGATTCGAAAGTGACCGATTCAAAAGTGAAGGATTCGAAAGTGATGGATCGGAGAGTGACGGATTCGAAAGTGACGGATCCGAGAGTGACGGATTCGAAAGTGACGGATTGGAGAGTGACAGATTTTGAGAGTGAAGGATTTGACGGATGTAACAGGGCAAAAGAATGGAACAAAAGACTCACCATCCAGATTAGAGTCGCAGGTGTTCATCAGGGCCATGAAGCAGCCCTCTGAAGCCGCAGCAGCAGCTGCTTCAATAGATTCGTCCAATGAAGCCATAAGCATTGAACTCAATCAGAGTTAGTTTTACCAGAAGACAGACTGAACTGACTGTTGTTCGACACATCCGCTCATGCGTGATGATCAATTATATACAGATTCGCAGCTATCCCAATAGCCTTCGTTAGAAATGATTTTAAGACCCCCGGGGGCCGGTTAGCCCCTGTTCAAGTGGCAGACTTGTTAAATTAATCCCCAGAAAGTGTCAGCGGCAGAGGATACTCAAGCCACTCTCTCACTGTGAGGTGAGTGGTGAGTGGAGGGTGTCAGAGGCAGGGCAAGCATATGCATGCAATCAACTTCAAGTCTGTTCTTCACTGAACAATTTGAGCACAAAATTAACAGCACGTCTTGAGCAGTCAGTCGGCGTTTTCTCCTCATTTTCCAGATTTTTTGCCGCCCGGAAGATGAGCTGGAGTTAGTTTATCCTGAGTTAGTTTTTGGGCTTTTGGGTTTCAGTTCTGACTGGATGGGCTTGTTGAATGCCCTGCGGCTTCTCGCAAATCTAGTCTTGATAATCTCATGATTATATTAATTGCTTCAGCTCAGCAGCAAATTTTGATAAATCACGATGGCAATTGAGAAAATCTGAAGATCCTAACCAAACGACCTCGAAATTCAAGATCCCGATCCCAGATACCGAAATTACAAGATCCCGAAATCCCAAGATCTAAAAATCCCAAGATCTAAAAATCCCAAGATCTAAAAATCCCAAGATCCCGAAATCCAAAGATCTAAAAGTCCCAAGATCCCGAAATCCCAAGATCTAAATTTCCCAAGATCTAAAACCCCTAGATCTAAAATCCCAAGACAAGACATGAGAAATCCAATATTCCAAAATCCGAAGATCACAAAATCCCTAGATACGAAAAATCCCAATATCATCAAATAGCAAGATTCCAAGATCCCTAGATACAAAAATCTCAAGATGCCGAAATCCAAAGATCCCGATCATCCCAAAATACCAATCCTAAGATACCGAAATGCCAAGATCCCTAAATCCCTAGATCCCGATATTCCAGGATTCCGAAATCCCAAGATCCCGAAATCCCAAGATCCCGAAATCCCAAGATCCCGAAATCCCAAGATCCCGAAATCCCAAGATCCCGATCCCAAACGCCCACGCAGATCTTGGCCTGCAGCTCAACCTCGGCGTGTTCCACTACCAGCGCAGATGCGGCTACCTACTCAAGCCCGACTTCATGCGCAGGCCGGACCGTCGCTTCGATCCGTTCTCGGAGTCCACCGTGGACGGCATCGTTGCCAACAGCCTGTCAGTGCGAATTATCTCCGGTCACTGCCTGTCGGACCGGCGTGTTGGTGCGCAGTGTTCAGTATTTTTCTAAGAAATGATTTTTTGTTTTCCATTTTCTTTTATCCCAATCCCTGCTACCCGACAGGTGTCTACGTCGAGGTGGAAATGTACGGCCTACCAGCAGACACCGTAAGGAAGCGATTCAGAACCAGAATTGCTGCTGGCAATGCGTTAGATCCTCAGTTCAGCCACGAGCCTTTTGTCTTCAAAAAGGTGCGAAATTGTTGTGAGACTATGTAGCGAAAGTTCACCCAACCTAATCACCAATTCACCTAAACTTTTCACCAGTGCACACAACCTATTCACCAGTTCACCCAACCTATTCACTAGCTCACCCAACCTATTCACCAGTTCACCCAACCTATTCACTAGCTCACCCAACCTATTCACCAGTTCACCCAACCTATTCACTAGCTCACCCAACCTATTCACCAGTTCACCCAACCTATTCACCAGTTCACCCAACCTATTCAACAGTTCACCCAATCTATTCACCAGTTCACACAAACCATTCACCAGTTCACCCAACCTATTCACCAGTTCACCCAACCTATTCACCAGTTCACCCAACCTATTCACCAGTTCACCCAACCTATTCACCAGTTCACCCAACCTATTCACCAGTTCACACAAACCATTCACCAGTTCACCCAACCTATTCACCAGGTGGTGCTGCCCCAGCTGGCAACGCTGCGCATTTCTGTTAGCGAAGAGTCCGGCCGGCTGATCGGGCAGAGATTCCTCCCTGTGGACGCAGTCAGGCCGGGCTATCGCTATCTGCCGCTATTCACGGAGCTGGCCCAGCCATTGTCTGTGGCCGCACTGTTTGTCTGCATCTCCGTTAGCGACTACGTTTCTGATGCGTTCGCTGGTAAGAAGTGAATAGAAATATGGAGAGTAAAAATCTGAGTTAGAAAAAAAGTTTTTCTTGAAAACCTGTCTGCCCTCAGCTACTATCAGTAGCTGCGGAGAGTATGCTACACTTATCAAAGCCGAACCCCGAAACCCTTTAACAAGAGCTGGCTGCGGCTCTGTCGAATCCAATTCAATATCTGAGCGAGAAGGAAAAGCACCAGCAGCAGATGATGGTCCTGACTGACGACTTCTACAAGGAGGTGCGCAATCTCTGGGGGTTTGGGGGTAACCTCAATCTTTAGGGGTTTGGGGTTTGGGGGTTAGGGGTTTAGGGTTTGGGGTTGGGGGGTTTAAGGTTTGTGGCAAGGGGTTTGTGAGATTTGGGGTTGGGTGTTAGGGGTTTAAGAGTTTAGGGGTTGGTGGTTCGTGGTTTAGGGGTTTAGGGTTTGTGGTTCAAGGGTTTGGGGTTTTCAAGATTGGGCGTTGGGCGTTAGGGGTTTAAGAGTTTATGGGTTTGGGGTTCGTGGTTTAGGGTTTTAGGGTTTGTGGTTTAGGGGTTAGGGGTTTGCGATATTGAGGGTTGGGCGTTAGGGGTTTAAGAGTTTAAGGGTTCGGGGTTCGCGGTTTTGGGGTTTAGGGTTCGTGGTTTAGGGTTTTGGCGGGGTTGTGTTTTGGTACCGTCAGGTCGCCTATTCAGAGGACCTGAATTTTGTCAGTTACGCAATGTTGAGTATCAAAGATGGCTTGCAGGAGAAGTCCTCCGACCATGAAAACGGTGGTAGCGGTAGCGGCGGAGGAGCTGGCAGCGCTGAAGCTCCACCGGTCGGTCCCTTGGCGGTGAAGGCCGAGAGAAGTCATCAGCTGCTGCATGTACAAACTTCTTCATCTTCAACAACATCGTCGGCCGTGCCGCATCAGTCGCCAGGCAACGACATTCAGCACGGAGCGAATTCATTGACCAGTGCTGAGACGGCCGCAACGGCTGGACCTTCGACAAGCGGCGGCGGCGGTGGTAAGGACTGATCCGATTGACCTACCGCAAATTGCTCAGTTAAATTGCAGTTAATTGCTCAAAACATTGCGCAATCCTCAGTCGATCACACGGCCGCCGCTCAGTCGCTGACCCTGGCTGAGCTCAAGCAGGACAAAAAGTACCAGAAACTGATGCGCAAAGCCGAGAAGGAGATTCAGGCCCAGGTCAAACAGAATCAGAAGGTGAGACTGAGCTACTGGTGAAATAGAGGAATCGAAAGCTTCTGCCATTGCTTTTACTAGTTGGTTAAAAGTGTACAAAGCTTTTACTTCTACTGTTAGTAGGCGACAGAGACAAAAAACTAGCAAAAAAGCCGTAAAGACGGTCTCTAACTACGAAGACTCAATTTATTGCTTGGCATGAGACGGCCTCTTCAAATCAGCGGTCCTGGTCAGGCCGGAGCTCCCGAACGGCGAGGACCCACCACCGTTCGTTGAACAACGCCTACCCCTGAAGCTTGCCACAATGCAACTGCTTGAAGCTTCTTCCTTCGATCCAAGCGTCGAGTTCTTGGAGCCTGCTGAAGCTGGACTTTTTGAACACCTTCAACACCTATAGGGCCGTGTCCTCTGACCCGACCTTTACTAATGTCATCCGCATGGGGCTGCAACGGCTGCACCCAAGTCACCCGCGATGCCTGTGACCTGCTGGGTGCAGCCGAAGCAATCGACACCTTACTGTCGAGGCGATCTATCGCAGCCGCTTCAAAATCGCGCCGCGGCTTGTCGCCATCAACCGCCCAGACGCCTCCTTCCTGGTTTTTCTGGGCCTCCTTCCGCGATCCTCGCACTCCGACAGGTACGAGCCCTCTGGCAGAAGGTCGTGCTTTGGACTGCTAATGCCGTTGGAATGCCGTTGAGCACCAGGCCGACAAGGTAAGGCGAGCTTCATCGTCTGCCCGTCTGCGGCCTCCGCAGACGCGTCAGGTCCGTCAGGTCCGCTGGGATGTCATTCGGCTCGGTCAGCACATCGGTCTTTAGCGTCTCCGCGGTCTTCAGCAAAACTTTTCAGCAGATAAACAAACAAATGAATGAACCAAATTAACAGGCCCTGGTCAGCTTGCGCACGAAGCATCGAGTGGCTCTCGCCCGCCTGGAGTCAGCCGGCTCGGCCGAGAAGAATCTGGCAACCTGGTCGCTGCGAAGGCCCGACGACCAGCCAGAGCCAACAGAGGCGGTGCGCAGCGCCTCTGGGCGTGATTTCGGCCGCAGGGTGAGTTGCAGCCATGAGAAACTAACGTCTTGTGCTCAAGTTTTTAAATATCACCTCTCAGCTTAATCCCCAAATAAGGCTTGCCAGCTGTCTGCGACCCAAAAAGCCGAGGTTCGAACCCAGCTGGACTCCCACGCCCGGTCCGAGTGCGATCTTCGCCTGCGGCTGTCGGCCCAGCAGCGCGACGCGCTAGCGACGGCGCTGGCCAAAGCGGAGGTATCGGCGCGTCAGCGACTGGAGTCGAGCTACTCAGCCCAGCGGGCTCACCTGAAGCGAACTCGCGAGCGTCAGCGAAGCGCCGAGGCTCGCCAACTGGCGCGGCAGCTGCACGATCGGGCTGAGGAGCTGCGCGAGGCCAGGCGCGACTTTCAACAGAGACAGATCGCCGCCGCGGTCAGCGAGCTGCAGGCGTTGGACTCACAGCACGCCAGGCAGCTCAAAGCGCTGAGAGAGCAGAGGGACCGCATAATGTTGGAGATTAACGCGGAGCACGACAAGGTTTGTGGTTTTGGCATTTGGAGCTAAGCGGTTGAGGTGTTGGCAGTTGTGTTTTTTGGGGTTGAGGTGTTGGGGATGAGGTGTTGGGGTTGAGGTGTTGGGGATGAGGTGTTAGGGATGAGGTGTTGGGGTTGAGGTGTTGGGGATGAGGTGTTAGGGATGAGGTGTTGGGGTTGAGGTGTTGGGGATGAGGTGTTGGGGATGAGGTGTTGGGGTTGAGGTGTTGGGGATGAGGTGTTGGGGTTGAGTTGTTGGGGTTGAGGTGTTGGGGATGAGGTGTTGGGGTTGAGGTGTTGGGGTTGAGGTGTTGGGGTTGAGGTGTTGGGGTTGAGGTGTTGGGGATGAGGTGTTAGGGATGAGGTGTTGGGGTTGAGGTGTTGGGGATGAGGTGTTGGGGTTGAGTTGTTGGGGTTGAGGTGTTGGGGATGAGGTGTTGGGGTTGAGGTGTTGGGGATCAGTTGTTGGGGATGAGGTGTTGGGGTTGAGGTGTTGGGGTTGAGTTGTTGGAGATGAGGTGTTGGGGATTGAGGTGTTGTGGATGACGTGTTGTGGATTGAGGTATCGTCGGTTGGGGTATTTGTGGGTTGAGCTGTCGAGGGTTAACGTGTCGGGTGTTGAGGTAATCGGTGGTTACCTTACTAATATGTGTGGTTAGGAACTAATGTGTCGGGGTTGAAGATATACGTATTTGAAGACTAAAAACGTAGCTAATTAACAGCTACATGTAGTTAACGCCAGTTAACTTCTTAATTAAGGAGGCGCGCCTAATTGAAGCAGAGCGACAGCAGAGGGTGGCAGATCTGGACAGAGGGATCGGCTCTGGCACCGCGGGGCCCAGTTGTGCGAGCTGTTGACCCAACTGTGGTCTTTTTTGTGTATAGGAACCTGTTTTTATCTATGTCAGAATTTTTGTTACATTTAGTTTTGTGAACTAAATATACTTAAATTAATTGCAAATGGACTGTATTTTTCGTTTTTTTATTAAATAATAGTTTTTTTGAATAATAGTTTTTTTGAATTCATTCTTACGGTTCAAACAATTTTCTCCAATTTATTGTCAATACAGAAATATTGTACAGAAAATGAAATTACAAAAAATGTCACTAAATTATGGAACTAAAAGTCGTTTTAACTCTGGTATTAAATATCATTTGCGAATCGAATTAGAGTTGTGTTAACTTCGTTGCGTACTGAGTTGCCCTTATAGTTATACTAAATTCATTTTGGATTACAATTGATGTTTGTTTAGTTTCTAATGACTTATTGGAAATCCAATGAGTCACTAGCTCAGCCGTCCAGTGATTTAAATGCGTCAAATATCGAGCTGCTTTTGAGTCCAATATTAATTTTGTCTTTTAATTTATTACTTTTATGTTTGCTAATTACTAATAAATGAAGTGATTAAACAGCATTTACGAGTACTCCAGATATTTTTACTTTAGGTCAATTAAACGCAGTCATAAATTTGTTCAAGGATGTTGTACTTCTTCTTACTATTGTTCTTTTTGTTAAAATGTCTATCAAAGAGTTATCAAAATGCTTACGTTTAGTTCGTATTTTTTGTTTGGACAGAGACTTACAATCGAATGTTTTTTAGCCTGTAGTTTGGAGCAATAAAATTTCATATAATTTTTTTCCTTTACCGAGTATTTATTATACAATATCTTGACATCATTGTTAAATATTTTTTAGTGGGAAAGGCTCGTGCAGTAGTTTTTCATGTGATTAAAATTTTAGTTAATACACTTACAAATGATGACTTGTAATTAAACTTCATGAAATAAAAAAATGGTTTGTTTAGTTTTTATGTGAGAGAACATTATCACGTGTACTTCATTGTTTCTACAATTTAAACATTATTTTCTAACTAATTATACTATCTGATTCTGAATAACATATTATTCTGCGATATGTGTTACAGCTAGGACAGAATGGATTTTTTGAGGACACTGTGGACAAATGCACTTAGCAACAGCTTCATTCAGCATGCTAACAAGCATATTATATATAGTTAAACAGTCGGATGTGCATGCATATAAGCATAACTAAAAGCATCTGCGTATAATCACAGGAGATAATTCTTGCTGTATGCCTTTTTTAATTTAGCAACAGCAAAAAATGGATTCGGAGCACTTAGCGAGACCATTGATATAGCAATGCCTATGAGTTGCTCATGCCGCGAATTTGGGCGATTAAATCCTCAAGCTTGCGCTCTTCATCCGCACTGCAACGCTGGGGACTTCTTAACTGCTGCTGCTGCTGCTGCTGCGGTTGTTGTTGCTGTTGATGTGACAGAAAATTGCTCAAATCTGCACCGTGATGGCAAAAGTTACGAATCTGAAATGTTAAGTTATTGTGTACGACATTGTAGGTATATTTTAGTGCCCGCTTTCCTTTTCACGACTCGTATTTGATTGAGTGTCAGTTCAACGCGCCAACCCATTCTTTTTTCTCCTGTCACTAACTGGCTGTGCTGTTATCTATTCAATCACCAAGATAATTATATCTCCTATCGTCAGTCTTTCTTCACTCACCTGATTGGTGGGTCAATTAAACTAAACTTCCGTTTCCGTATTTTCGTCTCCCTCCTAGCCGCTGATTGGCTAGTCGATTAACACTAACCTTCCATTTCGGAATTCACTCCTCCTAACCGCCGATTGGTTGACATTTTTTATTTCTACCCAATAAGCTTTCACGTGGAAGTGAAAATTTAACAATAGCGAACCTCTCTAGCCAGCAGTCGCAATCGCTCAAAATTGACCAGTCCGTTGCTGCCGCCCCGGCTCTGGAGTTCACCGCACTCGCGCAGTGCGGCCAAATCTTTGCAGAGGATGGCCAGGTATGGCAGCAGCTGCTGTTGCTGTTGCACCTGACTGGACGATTGATCGCTCGATCTAATGGGAGGGAAAACATGGGAAAAAATAGGATGTCTGGACTTAAATTATTATTCCCAGTGCCTTGAAGTGGTCACCAACCACAACCAGATCGTACAGGGGTCACCAGCCCTCCCCAGATCGAACAGGGGGTCACCAGCCCTCCCCAGATCGTACAGGGGGTCACCAACTCTCCCCAGATCGTACCGGGGGTCACCAGCCCTCCCCAGATCGTGCAGATCCTACTCGCCCTTACCTGGCAGTCCTGACCAGCTGTCTGTAGGCAGCATGATTCATCGACACGTCGGTCAGCTTTTCCAGAGAACGCCAAAACTGTCGATATTTCTTGCTAAGCCGCTGGCAGAATGGCTCCAGGCTGGACCTGCCAGCCATCACAGCCAGAGCCAGGCTCATCAGGCTGTTTAGATTACCGATGCGCCAGCAGTGTCTGCAGATACGAAGCAGCTGCTTCAACGCCAGAAGCTGACGCCGACTGATCGCTGACGCTGATGAGACTGTCGGTAGTATCTGGGTGACAACGCCAGCAGCCCAGGTCGATTCGCTCTGCGTTGCTGACATCAAAACCTGAAGCGGCCCTCCGACAGCTCCGCCGCCGCAGCCACCGCCGCTGAGCCACCAGTCAACCAGCTGACGTGGCCGAATTTGTCGATGCAATCGAAAGTCGGCATCGCAGAGACGAGCGGCGATTTGCTTGGCGTTGGCCTGTAGGGTGATTCGGAGAATCGTTTTTGAGGATAATTCCCAACCAAGACAGTCCCAATGCTCCATGCAGACTTCCAGCTCGTTGAGCAAATAGAGACCTCTTCTGATCAGTGCGCGCCCCACTAAAAATCGATAGAGCTGAGCGAAAAACTATCTAATTATAGAATCTGCAGCACATACTGGATAGCGTGTGTCTGGCAGTTTGATCTATTTTTAGAGCGTTTATACGTTTATTCTATCTACGATTTGTGCTATTCTGCTCGAGCTACGTTTCCTACTGCGATTCTAGCTATCGGTCCAGCTGCGATTCTTGCTACTAATCCGGCTGCTATTCTAGCTACGATTCTACTTGTCATTCTAGCTACGATTCTAGCTGCGATTCTAGCTACGATTCCAGTTGCGATTCTAGCTATCGATCCTGCTTCGATTCCAGCTGCGATTCTAGCTATCGATCCTGCTACGATTCCAGCTGCGATTCCAGCTGCGATTCTAGCTATCGATCCTGCTTCGATTTTAGCTGCGATTCTAGCTATCGATCCTGCTGCGATTCTAGCTGCGATTCTGCAATAGATTCTGTTGCGATTTTAGTTATCGATCCTGCTGCGATTCTAACTATCGATCCTGCTGCGATTCTAGCTGCGATTCTGCTATCGATTATGTTGTGATTCAAGTTATCGATCCTGCTGCGATTCTAGTTGCGATTCTAGTTATCGATCCTGCTGCGATTCTAGCTGCGATTCTAGCTATCGATCCTGCTACGATTCCAGCTGCGATTCTAGCTATTGATCCTGCTATGATTCCAGCTGCGATTCTAGTTATCGATTCTGCTACGATTCCAGCTGCGATTCCAGCTATCGATCCCGTTTCGATTCTGGCTATTGATCCTGCTGCGATTCTAGTTATCGATCCTGCTGCGATTCTAGCTATCGATCCTGCTGCGATTCTAGCTACGATTCCAGCTGCGATTCTAGCTATTGATCCTGCTGCGATTCTTGTGTAGCTGCTTCGATTCCTAGCTGCAGAGGCTGAACAATGAGTCTGAATTCAAGATAATATTTTAGACTAAGATGAGTTTCTCTGAAGAACCCGAAAGAAAATGGCAAGCTGAAAAAATACTCTTCGTTTTGGTAGCTCGCAGAAATGAGATAAGCAAATTAATTTCAGATCCTTCTCAAACTAATTGCGGGCTTATCCTCTAAGCCATGCTGAGTTCTGATGGGGGGGCTTTTAGCGCCTTGGACAACTCGATGAAGACCGAGTGGCGCAAGCTTCATCGCAGATTCCGCATAGATACGGAAGCTGAGACCTTCGGGCTGCAGATATGGACCGAAAAACAGGCTACACCACCAAATTCGATTTCTCCCAAACTCACCCCAGCACTCTCGGTTTTCTGTAGGTTAGGAATGGGGATCTATCACTTGGGGATCTAGGGCGACTGGCTGTTGGGAGGCCGGTTTTAGGGCAGGCAGCCTATCATTTAGCGATGATAGATATGCTAATTTTCTCAGCACTCAGCGAACTGACTGTACGCATGTGACTGTACGCATGTGACTGTACGCTGAGCTGATTGTCTCACCAAAGCTATTAGCCAACAGAAGTACATAAGTACAGATTACGATACCTATTTTGATTCCAAGTTACGATACCTAGCTTCGATTCTCAGTACCATACCTGCTGCATTTATTACGTCGATAATTTGAGTGATTTTAACTTTAATTCCTGAATAGATTCGAGCTTCGATTCCGGAATAGATTCTAGCTTCGATTCCGGAATAGATTCTAGCTTCGATTCCTGAATAGATTCTAGCTTCGATTCCTGAATAGATTCTAGCTTCGATTCCTAAAATGGTTCGAGCTTCGATTCCTAAAATGGTTCGAGCTTCGATTCCTGAAAAGATTCCAGCTGCGATTCTTTAACAGACAATAGCTTCGATTCCTAAAGAGATTCTAGCTTCGATTCCTAAAGAGATTCTAGCTTCGATTCCTAAAGAGATTCCAGCTTCGATTCCTAAAGAGATTCTAGCTTCGATTCCTAAAGAGATTCTAGCTTCGATTCCTAGATTGATTCTAGCTTCGATTCCTAAATTGATTCTAGCTTCGATTCCTAAAGAGATTCCAGCTTCGATTTCTAGATAGATTCTAGCTTCGATTCCTAAAGAGATTCCAGCTTCGATTTCTAGATAGATTCTAGCTTCGATTCCTAGATTGATTCTAGCTTCGATTCCTAAAGAGATTCCAGCTTCGATTCCTAAAGAGATTCCAGCTTCGATTCCTAAAGAGATTCTAGCTTCGATTCTTAAATTGATTGTAGCTTCGATTCCTAGATTGATTCTAGCTTCGATTCCTAAAGAGATTCCAGCTTCGATTCCTAAAGAGATTCCAGCTTCGATTCCTAAAGAGATTCCAGCTTCGATTCCTAAAGAGATTCTAGCTTCGATTCCTAAAGAGATTCCAGCTTCGGTTCCTAAAGAGATTCTAGCTTCGATTCCTAAAGAGATTCCAGCTTCGTCGATTTCTAAAGAGATTCCAGCTTCGATTCCAAAGAGATTCTAGCTTCGATTCCTAAAGAGATTCTAGCTTCGATTCTTAAATTGATTGTAGCTTCGATTCCTAGATTGATTCTAGCTTCGATTCCTAAAGAGATTCTAGCTTCGATTCCTATAGAGATTCCAGCTTCGATTTCTAGATAGATTTTAGCTTCGATTCCTAGATTGATTCTAGCTTCGATTCCTAAAGAGATTCCAGCTTCGATTCCTAAAGAGATTCCAGCTTCGATTCCTAAAGAGATTCTAGCTTCGATTCTTAAATTGATTGTAGCTTCGATTCCTAGATTGATTCTAGCTTCGATTCCTAAAGAGATTCCAGCTTCGATTCCTAAAGAGATTCCAGCTTCGATTCCTAAAGAGATTCCAGCTTCGATTCCTGAAGAGATTCTAGCTTCGATTCCTAAAGAGATTCCAGCTTCGGTTCCTAAAGAGATTCTAGCTTCGATTCCTAAAGAGATTCCAGCTTCGATTTCTAAAGAGATTCCAGCTTCGATTCCAAAGAGATTCTAGCTTCGATTCCTAAAGAGATTCCAGCTTCGATTTCTAGATAGATTCTAGCTTCGATTCCTAAATAGATTCTAGCTTCGATTCCTAAAGAGATTCCAGCTTCGATTTCTAGATAGATTCTAGCTTCGATTCCTAGATTGATTCTAGCTTCGATTCCTAAAGAGATTCTAGCTTCGATTCCTAAAGAGATTCCAGCTTCGATTTCTAGATAGATTTTAGCTTCGATTCCTAGATTGATTCTTGCTTCGATTCCTAAATTGATTAAAGCTTAGATTCATGAAAAGATTCCAGCTGCGATTCTAGCTTCGATTCCTAGATAAATTCTAACTTTCATTTCTGCAAAAATTGTTGCTTCGTTTCCTGAAAATATTCTAGCTTCGATTCCTGTTGCGATTCCAGGCTAGCCGACAGATGGCGACTAGGAAATTTAGGATAATCGGAGGGATGCAGGATGTTAGCCGGGCTATATTTTTCCTTTCCTCTCTCTCTCTTTCTCCGTCTCTCTATATTTTCCATTTTAGTCCTTGCGGGGCGATGGCAGTTGCCCTTAAAGTGGACAGTGAATCGGCCTTCCCTTCGATTCCTCTGAACAGGCTAGAAAGATTATGACTGATGACTCAGCTTCATAGAGCCTGCCAACCCCCGTAGAAACAGTTGCTGCTGTGCTAAATCGGATTAGAGTAGGAATTGGCAAATATACAGGGCGTGTGAGTGTGTTTGGCGAACTTCCGAGAGAAAATGATCCTGACTACGAATGCCGTGCCGATAACAGCAATATCACTCCAGTCTATCACGTTCTGTGTACATTTTTTCTCATTTCTAGAAGACTGTTTTTTATACTCTTTATGCCGAATTTTACAACGCCTGATTCAGTAGACAATCCTTTACTCTCCATTAGATAATACTTTACTTTTAAGTAGATAATCCTTCACTCTCTAGAGGATAATCCTTCACTCTCCAGTAGATAATCCTTCACTCTCCAGTAGATAATCCTTCACTCTCCAGTAGATAATCCTTCACTCTCCAGTAGATAATCCTTCACTCTCCAGTAGATAATCCTTCACTCTCCAGTAGATAATCCTTCACTCTCCAGTAGATAATCCTTCACTCTCCAGTGGATAATCCTTCACTCTCCAGTAGATAATCCTTCACTCTCCAGTGGATAATCCTTCAATCTCCAGTAGATAATCCTTCACTCTCCAGTAGATAATCCTTCACTCTCCAGTAGATAATCCTTCACTCTCCAGTAGATAATCCTTCACTCTCCAGTAGATAATCCTTCACTCTCCAGTAGATAATCCTTCACTCTCCAGTGGATAATCCTTCACTCTCCAGTAGATAATCCTTCACTCTCCAGTGGATAATCCTTTACTCTCCAGTGGATAATCCTTCAATCTCCAGTAGATAATCCTTCACTCTCCAGTAGATAATCCTTCACTCTCCAGTAGATAATCCTTCACTCTCCAGTAGATAATCCTTCACTCTCTAGTGGATAATCCTCCACAATCTAGAAGACACTTCTGGAAACGATAACTTGGTAGAAATCAGTATTAATTAATCTGCAGAGTAAATAGTTTTCCTCACTCTCTCACATCATCTCGCTGGCCTCATTGTTGGAACAGGCGATGAAAGATTGCGCTCTTGACCCATTCAAAGGCCGAATTGTACCAGAACAGGAAGAGAAGGAAGAAGAATTACAGAAAGAACCACACCAGAAGCAGCAGCAGGACTGGTGTGCAGAAGAGAGAGAAGTCGGAAAAGGCAAGCAGCAGCAGCAGCCGAGGCATTATCGGCACAGCCGGATCGGCCGCGTCTGGAATAAGAAGAAGAAGAAGAAGCCGAGGCATTACTAATTACTGTTGCACTGTTGCTTCCGATAGTCGTTCTCTCCCTCTCTCTCTTCTGTCTGAGGTTTGCAACCGCCTTTAACAAGCATTGGTTATTTCCGTCTTTTTTGTTTCGCAGCATTTTATCCTCGAGGCACTACAACCAATGCTGGGTGATTAATCGGCTTCTTCTTTACGACTGCTTAGCTGCTTTCTAGTTACAAAAAGAAAAAAATAGAAGAATGAACGTGGAAAAAGTAACAATTTATTGTAATTTTGTTAATACGTTAAACCTTTGTTCGTTACATTTTTTTTAAACTTCAAAAACTTCCGTTACTTTTGCTGTGTAACTTTTTTATTATAATCGTTAGTTTTGATATCAGTTGCCTTTTCATTAAATTGAAACGCAGTCAAGCAGCGATCTAATTCTGTATCATCCTTTTCGACTGTCTGCTTGGTATTAGACAGAAAACCCCCCGTAGCTTCCATTCCTCTTTTTTCCTTTGCAATATGCGGAAGCTGCATAGTAATGAGGCTCACTGGCCAAATAGACTAGGGAGAAAAAAGTGCACACACTCGAAGGGAGAAAAAAGTCGAGACCCAAAACAGGAGGGGAAAGGCAACCCTCGTGATAGACCGGCGCGGATAAGTCGCACATTTCCCTATAGAAATTCCCAATTGGAGGGGCGGAGAGGATAGGAATGTAGAGGCGAGCGAATAACTGGGAGACCAGTTTGGGGTCTGTCAGTATTCTAAAATAATTTTATCGTTTCCTTCTCCCCGACTTCTCCCAGTCTACCTAATTTCATCCTTGATCGAGACTAGAAATGTATTTGACTAGGAATTCCATTTATAAAACTGACTGGTACGGTTGCTGCAGTCAACGAGAATATAATTAAGGCCATAGACAGGAAGGATTCTTAGTAAGCTGCAGTCAACGAGAATATAATTAAGGCCATAGACAAGAAGGATACTTAGAAGCTGCAGTCAACGAGAAAATAAATAAGGCCATAGACAGGATGGATTCTCAGTAGCTGCAGTCAACGAGAATATAATTAAGGCCATAGACAGGAAGGATTCTTAGTAAGCTGCACTCAACGAGAATATAATTAAGGCCATAGATGGCCATTTTAAGCTAAATATTTCGTTTTAGCTTTTTCGAAAGCTGTTACAGACAAAAACGTATGACAGCAAAGGATTTTGTACTTTAGTAAGTTTAAATAGTGCTGGTATGCAGTCTGATAAATTCAGACTTGGATAATCTGGGATATTCCAAATGGACATTGAACATGAGTGAGTAGACTTATAGCAGATTAACTTCGCTTTAGTGACAGCTAATCAATACAGTAAGCTGAAGCGAATGAGAAACATACTGACTAGCATTTACTTGCAGTTACCAGGACTTTGTTTTATTTGACAATCGCCCAGTAACGCGCACTCAAATATGGCACAGTTCTGCTAAAATAAATAAAAACAATGCTTATCTAGAATCCAGATTACTTTTCGAAAACTTCTTCGATTCTAGCTTCGATTCCTGAATATATTCTATCTTCGATTCTTTATTTGATTCCAGCTTCGATTCCTTCTCCGATTTTAGCTTTGATTCCTTTTTGCGTTTCTAGCTTCGATTCCTTATTCAGTTCTAGCTTCGATTCCTCATTCGATTCTAGCTTCGATTCCTCATTCGATTCTAGCTTCGATTCCTGAATATATTCCAGCTTCGATTCCTTATTTGATTCTAGCTTCGATTCCGTCTACCATTCTAGTTCGATTCCTTTATTCGATTCTTCCTTTGATTCTAGCTTCGATTATTTCTTTGATTCTTGTTATGATTCATTTTTGATTCTTGCTTCGATTCCTTATTTGATTCCAGCTTCGATTCCTTCTTGGCTTCTTACCTAATTTATAGATCCAGGGTTGAGAAATCCAGGACTTTGCGGCTTTGACCTTATTCTACAACTGTCCTGAAAATCCCCAAGCCGCAGCAAAAGTGTGGAAGTTTCGCTCACCGTCAAGAAATAATCAATAGGCGGTCCGCACCGCCTGCCGCCGGCCGCCTCCGCTTCGGCCATCAGCTGGCGCGCCTCCTCGTCCCTCGCCAGGCAGAGGTCGGCCGGCTCCCTCGGTCCTGCCAGATAGTAGCGGACCCGCGAACTGTCAGCCGGCGCCAGGCCCGCAGCCGGCAGCGCAGGAGCCAGGGCCCGACGCCTGACGAGCGGCCCGGGCGACACCGACACCTCCAGTAGGCGATATCCAGACAGGTTCGCGTCGCCGCAATCAACGGCATTTTCATCTTCGGGATCGTCGGCCGCGAATAGCGAGGTCAGGCCGAACGATCGTCGGGCGGTTGAGACAATGTCGGCGACTCGGGCGCCGCGCGGCAGACGGAGAAGCCGACGACGGCCGTCGGGCCGATGCACGCGCAGCAGCTGCGCCTCGGCACTGCAGCTCGCGTCAGCGTCATCGACGTCGTCGATGTCAAAGTCGTCGTCATCCTCGAAGCAGCGGCTGGCGATACTATCGCCGACGCCGGTGTCTGAAGACGGAGCGGTCGCACCTGCCACGGTGGCGGCCACGGAACAGCAGCCGCCCAACGGTGGCTCAGGATTTCGGCAGGAAGCTGAGAGGGACCAGTGAAAATCAACTTTTTATATTCTCATTGTGCTTTGAAGCATTATTGACTGTTCACTGTTGCACCTACTAACAGCCCCGACACCTCTAAATCCGCTCCCTATCATCACCCCATCTCTCTCAATCCGCCCCCTACCACCACCCCACTCCTCTCAATCCGCCCCCTACCACCACCCCACTCCTCTCAATCCGCCCCCTACCACCACGCCACTCCTCTCAATCCGCTCCCTACCACCAACCCACTGCTCTCAATCCGCTCCCTACCACCACCCCACTCCTCTCAATCCGCTCTTTACCACCACCCCACTCCTCTCAATCCGTTCTTTACCACCACCCCACTCCTCTCAATCCGCTCCTTACCACCACCCCACTCCTCTCAATCCGCTCCCTACCGGATCCGGCGCTGCAGGCCAGCCGCAGCAGCCGCCGTTCGCCGCTCGCCTCCTCGCCGCCACCCGCGCCCAGCAGCTGGTCCAGTCGCAGCAGTACCCCGAACAGCTCCGGATTCGTGGCGAAATCTTCGAAATAACTGCCGGCCCAGGTCAGCAGAACTCGCACTGCTCGAGTTCGCCGCTCGGGTGCGTCTTCGCCGCCCGCCGCGCTTAGCAACCGCTTAGCAACCGGCAGGCCGGATCGGAAGAGCGCCGGATAGGTCAGCAGGAAGTCCTCGGTGAAGCCAGGATCGGTCAGCTCGCATCGGGGCTCGCTCAGCTGGTCCAGAAGGCCGCGCGGAGTGCCACGAGTTGTCACCTGCAGCTGCTGGGTCGGCGAGCCCGGCGGAGCCGGTCGAATCTCCCGGACGAGCGACAGCGCGCCGTCCGAGCCGAGAATCTCCACGGTGCGGCAGGCTTCTTCAGCCAGGACGCGCTGAAGCTCCGGCTGTGAATTTAGTGAGGATTCCAGTGGGATTTCGTAGGGATTGCAGTTGGAGATTTGGGTGGGATCCAGTTGGGATCATTGAATTATTTCTGTTGAATATTCGTAGGATTTACCCAAATCGGAGGTGGTGGTCGAAAGAATTTCTCACCAGGGGAACTCGTGCGAACACGCATCCCATCGAGAGCGCCCTGATTGTTCCAACCTGCTTCTGATGCCCTCGCTGCTGCTGCTGCTGCCGGGGTCTGGCTCCGAAGGCGTCGCCAACAGACAGCAGTTCCGTCCGATTGCCAGGTCGGACAATCTCGGCTTGGCCGCTGACAATCACGAACCAGGAGTCGAGCTCACGACCATCGGCTAGCAGAGTCTCCGAGGGCGCCGCCTCGCCGCTAATAGCCGCCTCGGCGAGCTGCCCGACGGCTGGCCGGGTGAAATCGGCGAAGCCGCGCAATTGTTGAAAAGCTGCGACAAGGGCGGCCACCTCAGCGGCGCGTCGCATCGCTGGCGGCTTGCGCAGCGCGTCCAGAACTGTCGGCGGACGTTCGAGAATCGCCGTCGAAGTCGCGGACGTCGCCGCTGCCCGTAGCGCCTCGTCGCCATCCCCGACATCGTCCTCATCTGCGTCGGCGTCTACCATCGGCAGGTCGTCTTCGTCTTCGTCGGCGCTGTCGTCTTCATCATCCTCTTCGTCGCGGTTGAAGCCAAAGCCATCAAAATCGTGCTCACCTTCGTGGGCCAGCAGTTCAACTTCTTCGTCGTGTTCAGCTGCGGCGCAAGTGGTGGCCGCCGTGGCCGCTGTCAGCTCGCTGCTGCCTGAGTAGGCGGACGATGTTTCAGAGCTGTGCGAACCTCCTGAGAATTTTGTCGCTGGCTTGATTTGGCCGGCGCCGCCTCCGCCGCCAAAAAATAAATACCGCCTCGTTGAAATACTGGCCACCTGTGGTAAAATTACAGTCAGTGAGTAGATGTGAGAAGAATGGGTTAAAGAGGACTGGGTTAGACAGGACTGGGTTAGACAGGACTGGGTTAGACAGGAATGGGTGAGACAGGACTGGGTTAGACAGGACTGGGTTAGACAGGAATGGGTGAGACAGGACTGGGTAAGACAGGACTGGGTGAGACAGGACTGGGTAAGACAGGACTGGGTGAGACAGGAATGGGTAAGACAGGACTGGGTTAGACAGGAATGGGTAAGACAGGACTGGGTTAGACAGGACTGGGTGAGACAGGACTGGGTTAGACAGGAATGGGTGAGACAGGACTGGGTTAGACAGGACTGGGTTAGACAGGAATGGGTGAGACAGGACTGGGTAAGACAGGACTGGGTGAGACAGGACTGGGTAAGACAGGACTGGGTGAGACAGGAATGGGTAAGACAGGACTGGGTTAGACAGGACTGGGTTAGACAGGACTGGGTAAGACAGGACTGGGTTAGACAGGACTGGGTAAGACAGGACTGGGTTAGACAGGAATGGGTGAGACAGGACTGGGTGAGACAGGACTGGGTTAGACAGGAATGGGTGAGACAGGACTGGGTGAGACAGGACTGGGTTAGACAGGACTGGGTGAGACAGGAATGGGTGAGACAGGACTGGGTTAGACAGGACTGGGTGAGACAGGACTGGGTGAGACAGGACTGGGTGAGACAGGAATGGGTGAGACAGGAATGGGTGAGACAGGAATGGGTGAGATAGGAATGGGTTAGACAGGAATGGGTGAGACAGGACTGGGTGAGACAGGAATGGGTGAGACAGGACTGGGTAAGACAGGACTGGGTGAGACAGGAATGGGTGAGACAGGACTGGGTAAGACAGGACTGGGTGAGACAGGACTGGGTAAGACAGGACTGGGTAAGACAGGAATGGGTGAGACAGGACTGGGTAAGACAGGACTGGGTGAGACAGGACTGGGTAAGACAGGACTGGGTGAGACAGGACTGGGTAAGACAGGACTGGGTGAGACAGGACTGGGTAAGACAGGACTGGGTGAGACAGGAATGGGTGAGACAGGAATGGGTGAGATAGGAATGGGTTAGACAGGAATGGGTGAGACAGGACTGGGTAAGACAGGACTGGGTGAGACAGGACTGGGTAAGACAGGACTGGGTGAGACAGGAATGGGTGAGACAGGAATGGGTGAGATAGGAATGGGTTAGACAGGAATGGGTTAGACAGGACTGGGTGAGACAGGAATGGGTGAGACAGGACTGGGTGAGACAGGAATGGGTGAGACAGGACTGGGTGAGACAGGACTGGGTTAGACAGGACTGGGTGAGACAGGAATGGGTGAGACAGGACTGGGTGAGACAGGACTGGGTTAGACAGGAATGGGTGAGACAGGAATGGGTGAGACAGGAATGGGTGAGACAGGAATGGGTTGGACAGGAATGGGTTAGACAGGACTGGGTTAGACAGGACTGGGTGAGACAGGAATGGGTGAGACAGGAATGGGTGAGACAGGAATGGGTGAGACAGGAATGGGTGAGACAGGAATGGGTGAGACAGGAATGGGTTGGACAGGAATGGGTTAGACAGGACTGGGTTAGACAGGACTGGGTGAGACAGGACTGGGCGAGACAGGACTGGGTGAGACAGGAATGGGTGAGACAGGACTGGGTGAGACAGGACTGGGTTAGACAGGACTGGGTTAGACAGGACTGGGTTAGACAGGACTGGGTGAGACAGGACTGGGTTAGACAGGAATGGGTGAGACAGGAATGGGTGAGACAGGACTGGGTGAGACAGGACTGGGTGAGACAGGACTGGGTGAGACAGGACTGGGTTAGACAGGACTGGGTGAGACAGGAAAGGGTGAGACAGGAATGGGTGAGACAGGAAAGGGTGAGACAGGAAAGGGTGAGACAGGAATGGGTGAGACAGGAAAGGGTGAGACAGGAAAGGGTGAGACAGGAATGGGTGAGACAGGAATGGGTGGGTTTTCTTAGAAATTCCATGCATAGTATCTCGGATCAACGGTAGAACAAGTATCATTGTAGACGAGATGCAAAGCCAGCTAGGATTGAAAGGCCTCTAAAAACAGACAGTCGCCCCGTCCCTCACCTTGGCTTGGCTTCCGGCTGCTCCTGGGAGAAGGCACCGCCTGCCCCCGCCGCCGTCCCCGTTCATGACCGGGCAGTACCTGGAAGAAAGAAATTTTCTGCTTCAAAAACGTAGATTCTCTTTTTCTACTAGTAGAAGTGAAGAAGATGAGGCAAGCGGACACATGGCAACAATCTGTCAAACAGAAAGGAGGCTTCTTCAATAAATGCTTAAACTGGGGAGGGTCATGTTTGCATGACTTGCCGGACAAGCTGAAAGAACCAAATAGAACCAATTTTCAGTTTTTAGCCCACTTGAAAAGCCAAAATTGTACTTTAACAAATGCCAGGTTTGTAGATGGCTTTAGTTTAATGTAAAAAACATCGCGGTCAAGATATTTAACATTCAAACAAAGACTTAAAAAATATCTCTAAAAATAAATGTATATTCGACACAACAAAATTTTGCAACCAAGTTTGCCTAGCAACAATAAATTAGATGGCTGGCTTGCGATACCAATCAATTTAAACTATCGTACGGTAGAAGCAAAAAGCACGCGCAATAGACAACCAACATTTATTAGCAACGTGGGGAAATGTCTTTTTTACCTGACCAGTCTGCCTCTGGCATGCGACGCAATAATATGTTAGCAATTTCGATTCAACCAAAAGGCTGACCTATTCATCTCCCTCTTATTTGGACGCAAAAATTATTTCATTTCGTTCGAAAATAAAAATTATTAACTAAGAAAAAAGTGTGCGATTTTGAGTGAATTTTGCCACCACTCCATTTCCTGCAAGCCAGGTAGTCACAAGGCTGATAACTCGTATTTTACATTACTTTAAACCTGTTACTAAACGTTTTACTCACCTAAAAAAGCAGTCTTCAAGAGTGGCAATTTGCAATTATTTGCAATTGTCAAACTAAGATAGAAAACTGGGTCTATTTTCAATCTCAGGAGCAACGTTTTAAAGTACGTCTTTCGCAACACTTGCCAGGCATGATAATTTACTGCAAATACTAGCCCTGTTCTTCTATGTCTGTGTCTGATTTGTAGGCTATAATAATTATTCTTCTTCTGCACAATTTATTAATCCTCGCTGATCTTTCGGATTAGGAAAGCGAGGCCGATATATTAGCTGGATTGTAAAAGCCAACGCCAGCCAATCAGGTGACGGGACTGATTTCATTGGCCGAACAAAAACTAGACCATTCAACTGTCCTATTTAGTTCCAGAAAACTCCTTACGCTTCATTCCGGAATGAGTGTTTTGCTTCTCAAATGTTTAATATACTTAGAATCTATAAATATATTTGCTGCTTTATTGTACACAATGAACCACGCATAAATGACTTGTTTTAGTGCATTTTCGATCAACACTTTCTCAAATGTCGTTTTATCAATTGAACTAGTCTTTGAAATCGCCCTCATTTCATAATATTATATTCAGATGCACTTGTATATAGTTTATTTATTACGACTGATTTCATAAGCCAAATGATAAACTTCATTATATTATTATTATTCTATTTGAAATGAGCGATTATGGGGTGCAAGTCGCTTATACTCGTAATTAAACATTTTGATGTCTGACGGCAAGGGGAAGAAAAAAATATTTTTTGGGGTGCAGCGTGCACTCTAGCGCCAGCCAACCAATGGAACTCGGCTTGGGGGTAGGAAGTGAATGACTCATCAGGGCTGTGCCGGACTACTTCAAACCGATTCTATTGATCGTTTCTGATTGGCTAGGCGTAAAAAATAAAGCTGACATTGGTCGCTAATCTATGCCTGCCCGGCTATATTTAAGCCAGCTGAATGTTTGATTGTCGTGAGTATCACCTGATTCAAAAGTTACAGAATGACTCAATTAAAACTGTTCTGCGTGTGCTTCTTAGCAATTTCCGCCGTACTGGCAAGTGCAGCCTCGGCCGGTGATCGCAAAGATAATCCAGACAATCGCGGTAAAGGACGCAATGAACTTCAGCCGAAAGCTCACAGCGGAAGATACGACCAGCAAAGATTAAACTATTACTATTACAGTGGTCGTCGTCTGGGTAGACCTTACAAATATGGATATTACTATGCCGGCAGTAGCAAGCACGGAAAGCCGCGCTATCGTTGGCGCCACGGCAACGGCAAGCGACGTCGCTACGGCAAGAAGTACGTAGTCTATGGCGAGCGTCGCTACGGCAAGAAGTACGTAGTCTATGGCGAGCGTCGCTACGGCAACAAGTGGCACGATAGGCGCGTGAAGAACGACAAGCGTAGAAGCCACTCCAAATTTGAAAAGTTTAGAAAGCCGAGGAAGGGCTATTGGAGACACGGCAAATGGTACGCCAAGAAATCTGACAAGAAATCTGACAAGAAGTCTGACAAGAAGTCCGACAACTCTGACAAGAAGCCCACGGACAAACCGGACAAAAAACCCATAGACAAACCGGACATAAAGCCTACTTTTGTGCCAGTTTAGACTTTTTAATTTTGCCTTGCTAGTGTTTAAAATGAGCATTTCGAATATGTATTGCACATCTAATATAACAAATATTGCATTACTTTTAATTAGTTTTAAGTTTTTGATACTGAAATATATACTTCAAGTACTCTCGTGCATTCGTTTAATTAATAGTTATAGCAGCTTGTAAGCATACAGATCGTGTCTTTTTATTATATTTTATTTCATGACTGAAGTGCATCGAAAATGTGAGGTTCCCAGAATCTTTAATTTCTACTTGCAGTAGTGCAAGTGGGATACGATGCACTAAAAATGCGAGTAAAGTTCTAAAGAATAATGAAGTTTGTAAACTGCAAATTATCTGTAAGAATATTTACCCCAATTCCAGTATTTCATTTCTGAAATGCTGTTGCCTGAGAATCTACTTGTAGCAAGCAGCATTCCCAGCTGTGATTTTAGTCTAGTTAGTCGATGTGATTTTGACAGTCGATAGTTTCTGTCAGTGACCACTCATTATAATGATTGCGTAACGCTATTCGCATTGGGATTATTTTTCCCCTTATTCTAAGCTGCCTTAGATTCAGTTGCATTTTCTTTTTATATAAAATTATAAATTTACCATGGGTGAAGCTTGATCAGAATGGATTGCTAGTCTATACCATGGGTGAAGCTGGATCAGAATGGATTGCTAGTCTATACCATGGGTGAAGCTGGATCAGAATGGATTGCTAGTCTATACCATGGGTGAAGCTGGATCAGAATGGATTGCTAGTCTATACCATGGGTGAAGCTGGATCAGAATGTATCTATCTATCTATCTATCTATCTATCTATCTATCTATCTATCATCTATCTATCTATCCCCGCATTCGCTGCCAAAGGCCGTATCGAATTAGTGGATCTTACAATCCCGGGCCAGCTACATTTAGACTCGACCCCGATCCCCTAAGGGGAGAATTGGGCGTGGTGCAGACGAGTAGAAACGCAGACAGAGGGGAGAGAATAGACTGGCCAAGGAGTGAAATTCCAGTCGTCAAGCGGAGTCTTGGGGATATCTTCCCCATTCGCCATCCCCAGTTGAGAATCCATCTGCGCTCGCTCCCAATAGATCCCCCTGACTGGAGTTGCATTTCTTCCCCTCTCCAATCCCAGCAGCTTATATCCCCTTTTCGATTCATCAAAATTCGAAGCCAGCAGATCTGGCCTCACGCACGCGAGCAATATAGCCTTCCTGCGGCCCGGTTCCCATCTCGCATATCCCAGGAAATCTCCCAAAAATACAGCATCTCCCGTTGGGGCTTAAATCATTCAAACTGGCTTGCCTGTTGCTGCTGCTGCTGCTGCTGTACTGTATTTTTTATTCTGATCATTCTGCCGCACTGGTGTCACTGCCAGTCTAGAGTTGTGAGCAAAAAATATCCGGGGGGTTGCAAACTTTCCGGGGGGGCGGCAAAGTACTTCCGCCTCGGTAACAGCGAACATGGGATAATGCTGTCAGAAACGAACAAGCAGCACTTTGCTCAATATTTATAATACTCAAACTAATACTCAATGATGAAATAAAACTAATCTCTTTCACTGTCGCATAGAATCTCATTTCTGTGAATCCTTCAAGTGCTGGCTGCACAGTTTGCATTGGTTGGCCTTAATCAGACATTCCCAGCTCACACGTCAGCTGTCCAGATTTCCCCCGGGCTTCCAAGCTCCGGTGTGACAAGCTCAGCTGAGTCTTCGTCCGGCGGCGGGGGGGGGGCGGCCCACGCCTCATCAGCTGACGGCATCGACAATCGAGCTGACAGTCAAATCTGCGATGCCAGCCATGGCACAGGGCCCACAGCCCCCAGCTACTGAAGTCGATGCAATCAATTCATTCGGAATAAGAAAATATATTGCAAACTTATTCACACACTGTTTCACTGTCAAACTATGTCTTCCTCACCTACTCACCACCCCCTTGCCCATCTACTCACCACCCCTTGCCCATCTACTCACCACCCCTTGCCCATCTACTCACCACCCCTTGCTCATCTACTCACCACAGCCTTGCTTATCTACTCACCACCCCTTGCTCATCTACTCACCACAGCCTTGCTTATCTACTCACCACCCCCTTGCCCATCTACTCACCACCCCTTGCTCATCTACTCACCACCCCTTGCTCATCTACTCACCACAGCCTTGCTCATCTACTCACCACCCCCTTGCTCATCTACTCACCACAGCCTTGCTCATCTACTCACCACCCCCTTGCTCATCTACTCACCACAGCCTTGCTCATCTACTCACCACAGCCTTGCTTATCTACTCACCACCCCTTGCTCATCTACTCACCACAGCCTTGCTCATCTACTCACCACAGCCTTGCTCATCTACTCACCACAGCCTTGCTCATCTACTCACCACCCCCTTGCTCATCTACTCACCACAGCCTTGCTCATCTACTCACCACAGCCTTGCTCATCTACTCACCACAGCCTTGCTTATCTACTCACCACCCCTTGCTCATCTACTCACCACCCCCTTGCCCATCTACTCACCACCCCTTGCTCATCTACTCACCACAGCCTTGCTCATCTACTCACCACCCCCTTGCCCATCTACTCACCACCCCTTGCTCATCTACTCACCACAGCCTTGCTCATCTACTCACCACAGCCTTGCTCATCTACTCACCACCCCTTGCTCATCTACTCACCACAGCCTTGCCAATCTACTCACCACAGCCTTACTCATCTACTCACCACAGCCTTGCTTATCT
Source organism: Macrostomum hystrix (assembly GCA_950097015.1). Taxonomy (NCBI): domain Eukaryota; kingdom Metazoa; phylum Platyhelminthes; family Macrostomidae; genus Macrostomum; species Macrostomum hystrix. The sequence continues at coordinate 2,297,761 of CATNEN010000008.1, forward strand.
ACTCACCACAGCCTTGCTCATCTACTCACCACAGCCTTGCTCATCTACTCACCACAGCCTTGCTCATCTACTCACCACAGCCTTGCTTATCTACTCACCACCCCTTGCTCATCTACTCACCACAGCCTTGCTCATCTACTCACCACAGCCTTGCTCATCTACTCACCACAGCCTTGCTCATCTACTCACCACCCCCTTGCTCATCTACTCACCACCCCCTTGCCCATCTACTCACCACCCCTTGCTCATCTACTCACCACAGCCTTGCTCATCTACTCACCACAGCCTTGCTCATCTACTCACCACAGCCTTGCTCATCTACTCACCACCCCTTGCTCATCTACTCACCACAGCCTTGCTCATCTACTCACCACCCCCTTGCCCATCTACTCACCACCCCTTGCCCATCTACTCACCACCCCTTGCTCATCTACTCACCACAGCCTTGCTCATCTACTCACCACCCCCTTGCCCATCTACTCACCACCCCTTGCTCATCTACTCACCACAGCCTTGCTCATCTACTCACCACAGCCTTGCTCATCTACTCACCACCCCTTGCTCATCTACTCACCACCCCTTGCCAATCTACTCACCACAGCCTTGCTCATCTACTCACCACAGCCTTGCTCATCTACTCACCACCCCTTGCTCATCTACTCACCACCCCTTGCCAATCTACTCACCACAGCCTTGCTCATCTACTCACCACAGCCTTGCCAATCTACTCACCACCCCCTTGCCCATCTACTCACCACCCCTTGCTCATCTACTCACCACAGCCTTGCTCATCTACTCACCACCCCCTTGCTCATCTACTCACCACAGCCTTGCTTATCTACTCACCACCCCTTGCTCATCTACTCACCACAGCCTTGCTCATCTACTCACCACAGCCTTGCTTATCTACTCACCACCCCTTGCTCATCCACTCACCACAGCCTTGCTCATCTACTCACCACAGCCTTGCTCATCTACTCACCACCCCCTTGCTCATCTACTCACCACCCCCTTGCCCATCTACTCACCACCCCTTGCTCATCTACTCACCACAGCCTTGCTCATCTACTCACCACAGCCTTGCTCATCTACTCACCACAGCCTTGCTCATCTACTCACCACAGCCTTGCTCATCTACTCACCACAGCCTTGCTCATCTACTCACCACCCCCTTGCTCATCTACTCACCACAGCCTTGCTCATCTACTCACCACAGCCTTGCTTATCTACTCACCACCCCTTGCTCATCTACTCACCACAGCCTTGCTCATCTACTCACCACAGCCTTGCTCATCTACTCACCACAGCCTTGCTCATCTACTCACCACCCCCTTGCTCATCTACTCACCACAGCCTTGCTCATCTACTCACCACAGCCTTGCTCATCTACTCACCACAGCCTTGCTTATCTACTCACCACCCCTTGCTCATCTACTCACCACCCCCTTGCCCATCTACTCACCACCCCTTGCTCATCTACTCACCACAGCCTTGCTCATCTACTCACCACCCCCTTGCCCATCTACTCACCACCCCTTGCTCATCTACTCACCACAGCCTTGCTCATCTACTCACCACAGCCTTGCTCATCTACTCACCACCCCTTGCTCATCTACTCACCACAGCCTTGCCAATCTACTCACCACAGCCTTACTCATCTACTCACCACAGCCTTGCTTATCTACTCACCACAGCCTTGCTCATCTACTCACCACAGCCTTGCTCATCTACTCACCACAGCCTTGCTCATCTACTCACCACAGCCTTGCTTATCTACTCACCACCCCTTGCTCATCTACTCACCACAGCCTTGCTCATCTACTCACCACAGCCTTGCTCATCTACTCACCACAGCCTTGCTCATCTACTCACCACCCCCTTGCTCATCTACTCACCACCCCCTTGCCTATCTACTCACCACCCCTTGCTCATCTACTCACCACAGCCTTGCTCATCTACTCACCACAGCCTTGCTCATCTACTCACCACCCCCTTGCTCATCTACTCACCACAGCCTTGCCAATCTACTCACCACAGCCTTACTCATCTACTCACCACAGCCTTGCTTATCTACTCACCACAGCCTTGCTCATCTACTCACCACAGCCTTGCTCATCTACTCACCACAGCCTTGCTCATCTACTCACCACAGCCTTGCTTATCTACTCACCACCCCTTGCTCATCTACTCACCACAGCCTTGCTCATCTACTCACCACAGCCTTGCTCATCTACTCACCACAGCCTTGCTCATCTACTCACCACCCCCTTGCTCATCTACTCACCACCCCCTTGCCCATCTACTCACCACCCCTTGCTCATCTACTCACCACAGCCTTGCTCATCTACTCACCACAGCCTTGCTCATCTACTCACCACCCCCTTGCTCATCTACTCACCACAGCCTTGCTCATCTACTCACCACAGCCTTGCTCATCTACTCACCTTCCCTTCCTCATCTACTTAACTCACCTTCCTCTTCTACTCACTACCCCCTTGCTCATCAACTCGCCTCTGATCATCCTAAATTTAGAAGTGCACGGCCTTAAAAAATGAAAAAGCAACACGGGAACCTTTTTGATTAGATATTTTCTGAAGCTCACAGTTAAAAAACGCAATTTATAAAACATTTTCAACGCTATTTATCATTCATAGTTGGACAGGTTTTTTAAGTTAGGTTAGTGTAAATGATGCTAAACTTGCTGTGAAAGTGAATAGTTAATTTTCATCGGCAGTAGAACGACAGAAATCTCACAAGAAATAGCACATTATCATAATGATTTAAAACAGGCTTTTACGTGGACAATTAGAAGCAATGGAATTTACTTAGACAAACTCACAGATGTGGCAACACTTAGTAAGCAGCACAGATTTTAAGAGGCCATTATTTTAACGGAGACAGTAAACATATTTATAAACTATTAATTTATTGCACATCCATTTGAAATAAAAACATTAAGGACACAATGAGAACACAATAGGCAAAGTATGAGACAAGTTGTAATTTTAACAGGCTTCTATGAGAACTAAAAAACGAGTCGAAGGAAAACAATTAGAAGCTAGCAAGCAGTAGATGTTCGAAATTAGCATTAATGCAATGCTGTACAGTGAAAGACATTGTACTTCATATTTTGGGAAGGTGTAGTTATTTTTAAATCAATTAAAATAATAAAAGACACTAAATGTGTGAAGGAAATTTCTACTTCTCTAACTTTAAAATTCTCACCCCTAACACTGGACATTGTCACTCCTAACACTGGACATTGTCACTCCTAACACTGGACATTGTCACTCCTAACACTGGACATTGTCACTCCTCACCCCGAACAATGTCACTCTCCAGACGAGTTGGTCTCCGTTGAGTCGCAGGTCAAACGGATTCGAACTTCAGACTGTCCGGATCCAAGCTGAGCAGCGGACTCAGCTTCCAGGACCGGCCGGGCGCAGCAGCGGTAGTGACCACCTTATAGCCAGCCACGCTGCCACGACCTCGAAGCTCGGCCAGCTCGGACAGGCTCCAGCGATTTCTAGTTGCCAGGCCGAGTCTAGCTAATTGGGCCTCTCGTTGCCAGGCAACCAGAGAAGACGCTGACAGAGCTTCGGCTTGAAGTCTGCTCAACTCAGCGCTAGGCGAGCTGCCGTAGCTGATTTCGAGAAGCCAGTGACGGCTGGATAGCACCAAACGGTCATACAAGGCCGATCGACTCACGGCTATGGAGATACCGCCAGGCAGCTCAAAATAGGATCTGACAAAATTAAGGAATATAATCCTTTGTTTCAAATGATTAATTTTTTTCAGCTTACATTAGTGATATTGTATCACTTGGAATAACTTTCAAACCTGTCGAAGTTGAGTCATTGTGAGTGACCTTAAGACTTTTTGAGTCACCTTGAGTCATTGTGAGTCGCCCTGAGTTAAAATCCCCATACAAAATTCAAGTCGCGAATCATCCAGTCTCGCCATGTTTTCTCACCTGCTCAGATCGACGGAATCGCCGAAGGTGGCCGCCAAGTGCCTGTTGAGCTCTGAGCGGTCGGGCCGGGTCAGGTGCGCCACCTGCCTGTCGCCGTTGAGGGCGACGAGTGGCAACAACCGGGAGCCGTTGACGGCGGCGAGGGCGAAGCGTTCAACAGCCGGCGGCACTCGGCTATCGTCGCCGGACTCGCCGACAAACTCTGGCGCTGAGACTCTAACTAGCCCTCCGATTTCGGCGTCGCTGCTGTCCTCGCCATAGTCGACGCTGATCAGCAGACCGGGATGCAGCGGAGGTCCAGTTGAGTTCAGAATCAACTCCCGTCGCCGACCTCCTAGACTGTCGCCGTAGGCCTGGACCTCGTCGTCGGTGACCATCGATAGTCGACGAAAAGCGGCCAGACTATCAGTCAATGCCGATGACATCACGGAGGTTGGCGCGGTGCGCAGACCAGCCAGCGGGCTAGTCAGCATCGCCGTCGAGAGTGTCATCGCCGTGTCGTCAATCGACGTCGCCGTATCCTGAACATTGAAGATGCCAAGCCAGAAGTTCGGCCGCGCCACCGCTTGACGCTGATAGACATCGTCGGCTCCGCCGGCCAGGTGGTCGAATGCCATGCCGTCGAGACCCTCCGGCACGACACCCTGGAAGGTGGCCAAGCGAGAAGGCAGTCCCAGGTAGTCGGGCACGGCCCACTGGCCAGTCAGGGGGTCGTAGACTCGCTGCCGATCAGCCGGCAGCAGAACCAGCTGGACATCCGGGTCGTGCAAGCCGCCCCTGTAGCCGAACGGCAGGTGGAGCGTCTGCTTGGAGATTGTGAGTAGGCCGGTGTGCGAGTAGCTCAGCTGGTTGAGCGTCACGCCGCGGCTGTCGAACAGAGCCATCGGGGAGCCCAGGTGGTCGCACACAATGTAGGCCCGCTCGCCGTTGGTTTCCATAGCAACCAGCTGGCCGGTGCGGCTCTCGTAGAGAAAGGTTGCCAACCGGTTTCCATGGGGATAATAGGCGTGACTAACTCGCCATGGATTAGCCGGGTCTGCGTACATCAGCTGATAGTCCCTTGTGCGGTCTAGCAGGTCTAGCCTAGCAACCAGCCTGTCTCTTGCGTCGTACAGGTAGTGCAGGTTGTAGACTGGGGCGCCATCCTTGGACAGGCACTCGGCTCTCTGGAGCTGGCCCTTGGCGTTGAACCGGAAGTGCTCAACTTGGCCTGGCAGCTTCCGGTTCTGGCGCCAGCTCAGAAAGCCGTCTTCGTCGAAGCCGCAGCTGACGCCGCCGCTGAGGCCAGAGGGTAGGCCGCGCGAGTCGTAGGTGTAGTTGAACCACTCCGCGCTTATGCCTGAACTGCCCGACGGCTGCTCGAGCGAGCGGGCCGCGATGCGACCGTCGGCGCGGTAGACGAATCGTTCGCGGCTGATCACCTGACCATTTTGAGTTCGACTGACCTGATGGACAGAGGTTGGAATCGAATTGGCAGATTAGGTAGAGCAGGGTAGATTAGGTAGATCAATAGTAGAATAGGTAGATGAACGGTAGATTACGTAGATGAACGGTAGATTACGTAGATGAATGGTAGATTTGGTAGATCAATGGTAGATTAGGTAGATGAATGGTAGATTTGGTAGATGAATGGTAGATTACGTAGATGAATGGTAGATTAGGTAGATGAATGGTAGATTATGTAGATGAATGGTAGATTACGTAGATGAATGGTAGATTAGGTAGATGAAGGTTAGATTAGGTAGATGAATGGTAGATTAGGTAGATGAATGGTAGATTAGGTAGATGAATGGTAGATTACGTAGATGAATGGTAGATTAGGTAGATGAAGGTTAGATTAGGTAGATGCAGGCTAGATTAGGTAGATGCCGGGTAGATTAGGTGAGATCCAGGGTAGATTAGGTAGATGAACGGTAGATTAGGTAGACGGATGGTGGATTAGGTAGTTTCTGTTCGTTCAGCATCCAGTAGCTTAGGCAAGTACCCGTATTATACCTGTATTAACCCCAAAGCTAACAGTGAAGTTTTCTCCTCACCTCGACGGGCCTACCGGCCCGGTCCTTGGCGTAATCAAGCGACACGTATTCCTCCTTGGCCAGGCCGTAGATCAGCTTGCCGATGCGGCCCAGGCTGTAACCATGCACGGACAGTACAAAGGCTCGATTATCGAATGACAGGCCGGGAGCTGCTGAGAAGTGCAGGGTGTTCTCAACAAGCCGGCCCAAGCTGTCAAATAGGAACTTGCGCTTAGCTGTGGGATCCTGCAGGAGCACCGTGTGCTCAACTCTAGACACCAGGTAGTCAAATCGAATGTCTAGTAGGCTAGTCACGTGACCTCTAACCGGATGTAGCGTCATGTTAACTACGGATATGGCGGCATCGTTGCCAACTGTGGTTGCTATGGAAACTATGCGCAGGTCGGCATTCAGAGTGTATCTGTGCCGCATCTTGGCGAGCTTGGAATCGGAGGAAGCAGCCAGTCCGCTGACTATTTCTACACTCTCTCCAACAATGCAGCCGCCATTGAAGTTAAACTGCTGTTTAACTGTAGTTCCTGAGAGTTTATCAGTTACAATGCCCTGCTCAAGCTGTTGAGTCTCCGGGTGGTAGTGCAGCACCTGGCTCGTTAAGCCATAGACACTGCTGTACAGGCTGCGCGGTAACTCGCCAGGCAGGTAAGTGTTTAACAACAGGCGCTTTCGACTCGGATAAATCAGCGAGGTCATCGCCTCGGCTGAGTCGAAATCGAACAGAGCCGACTGGCCGTCTAGCCAGGGTCGATAGAGCAGTCTGGTGCCACCAATGATGGTCTGAGATAGCACCGACTGCTGCGCGCCGTCTGGCATCGTGACACCGCCGAAGGCGCCATCAGAGCTGCGACTAAATGTGAAGCGATTACCCAGCGGGTCGGTGACACTGGCCGGCTGTGCGGATGGGAATCGGTGGGATTCAACTTTTCATGACTGGGATTTACCGGCTAATACGGACTGTTAAAAAGTTTTTTTATTCACGTTGTTTAGGCTTAACACCCCCTAGACTATTGGTCAGCCATTAACACCCCCTAGACTGTTGGTCAGCCTTTAACACCCCCTAGACTATTGGTCAGCCTTTAACACCCCCTAGACTATTGGTCAGCCTTTAACACCCCCTAGACTATTGGTCAGCCTTTAACACCCCCTAGACTATTGGTCAGCCATTAACACCCCCTAGACTGTTGGTCAGCCTTTAACACTCCCGAGACTGTTGGTCAGCCTTTAACACCCCCTAGACTGTTGGTCAGCCATTAACACCCCCTAGACTATTGGTCAGCCTTTTAACCCCCCTAGACTATTGGTCAGCCTTTAGCACCCCCCAGACTGTTGGTCAGCCTTTAGCACCCCCTAGACTATTGGTCAGCCTTTAACACCCCCTAGACTATTGGTCAGCCATTAACACCCCCTAGACTATTGGTCAGCCTTTAACACCCCCTAGACTGTTGGTCAGCCATTAACACCCCCTAGACTATTGGTCAGCCTTTAACACCCCCTAGACTATTGGTCAGCCTTTAACACCCCCTAGACTGTTGGTCAGCCTTTAGCACCCCTAGACTGTTGGTCAGCCATTAACACCCCCTAGACTATTGGTCAGCCTTTAACATCCCCTTGACTGCTGGTCAATATTTAACACCAAGTCTTTGTCAGCCTTTAGCAGATCTAGACCATCACAAGCTATATGCATCCCAATATAAATCATTATGAACCTCAAAGCCCGAAAGCCTATACGAGGGTTGGGTTTTACGCTGGTCTCTAATTTCCATCTTTCTATTTTTTCCTTAAACTAAGAGCCAGAAAAAAACTTTCCGAATCCTCTCCTCACTCTCCTATGCACCAGCTCTCTCGCCAAAGTTCCGCCCTGATTGACACGAAGTTGCTGGGCTGGAAAATTGAATCGAACTTCGCGCCCCGCTGTCACCACAGCTTCGGTGATGCATGACTCCCGAAATGCATACTCCAAACTCTGACCCAGCAGTGAATCCATCTTAGATCTGGATTCACTAGATATTTACGACGTAGGACAAGGTTGAACTCTTTTTTTCTTAATCCCAACCGGACATGCAATGATCAGATTTTACACAAAAGAATGGAGAAAGCCAACAATTTTATAATCCCATTTGTGTGTACTTGGCAAACATGCTTGTCCAATCATGCGAAAAAATCGATTTACAATTACTAAGAAAACAATTTTATGCTTGTGTGATTCTTTTGCCTTTTTTACAACCCGTTGCAAAAGAAAAGCTAGAAATCCTGCCTGCTTCCAAAGCCTCACGGCTCAAAAAACGATTCATAACCATAAAACCATAAATCCTTTATACTAATGGCCTTCATAATGCAATTCATGATATTTATGACTGTCCGCTTTAAGTTACACATAAGAAACACAGTTAATCATTCGAGTCTTACCAGAGTGGAATTGCCGGTATAGCTGTAACGATAGATAACAAAATTTTCGATAGACTCCGAGTCGGAAAATCGTCTTATAGACGATACCAGACGGCCCAGTTGGTCGTATTCCCATTGGAAGGTGCCCTTTTCCAGATTGCTCTCCGAGGCTGTTCTGGGCTTGTCGGTCCACTGCATCAGCGATATGCGGCCCTGGCTGGAGCGATTCGTGGATTCAACTAATATTCACGGCCGATTTTACGATTTAAGATAATAATCTGTGTCGTCGTCACTTCAGGTTTGTGCATTTCATTTTAAATTTAGATGCACTCTGATAAGAAACGTACATTGATGAGGGGTCCAACAGATAGTGAATGGGTGTACGCGAGAGAGGCAGAGATATCATCGTAAGGCAATGGCTTTTAAAGATATTTTTAGAACAGATGTACATTGCGCACAAACATGGATTCGCCATGTGTTTATCTGGTAAAGAAGACCTGGAGTTTAAACAAGCCTTAAACAGCTTATGGAAATAATTTGTTTGATAATACGTACAGATAGTAAAACAGTTTTTTCTAACATTATCATAGACTTTGTACTGTACGTTTCAGCGCAGGACTAACCTGGTGTAACCAAATCGTACAGGTCTGTACAAGCAGATGAGCTGATTCGGCACAATGGCAATGGGATTTCCGTCCCGATTGTAAGTGATGGAGAATAGCTGCTGTTCGCTCCCCGACGCTCCGTTAGAGACGCTATAGAACTCCGTGAGATTCGTGCGATCGAAAGCAATCGAGATGATTGATCGGCCGTTAATCTACAACAAATCGGAGGGGGCAATTATTGGTGAGCAGTGTCACAAAGTTTTGCCTTCAATGCAATTATTGTAGCAGTGAATAGTGTTGATTTTCTGTGACTCAGGGAGTTAAAAAATACCCCATAAATAATCGTTATGCGCCGAAAACTGGTCTCTTTAAAATTATGAAGCTTTGTTCTGCTCTGAAACGAGGGGCGAAAAATACCTCTTATTATCCATCACAAAAGCTGTTTAACTAGTCAGAAATATTCGGAGCCCAATCCTAACTCACCCCCCAGAGCTCGCGGCCACACCCCCCGGAGATCGGAAGTGGGTCATTTTGGGACCCCCGACCAGATCTGGACTCAGCATCATCTTTTTGGCGCAGCTCAGCCGCAAGCCTCTGAAAAACAAGCGCCATCTCTACTCTATCATCTACTCACTCGGATCCAAATCCAGTCTCGAGCCCTTCTACCCCCCCCCACTTAAGCTGGCATAAATCAACAAATTAATCTCCCATTTTCTCTTGACGCAAGAGGGGCCAAATCCCAGCACGATGCGAAATCCCTTTTCCTCTTCCACTCCCCCGCGGCTGCTGCTCAATTTGCCCGAGTTCTGCCACTCCAGGCTCTGGGGGGGTATTCTCAGAGGAATGAGTCCCGGGACAGACCTGAGCGGGCGGCTTTCAAGGATTCCCATAAGCAATAAAAGCGGCACAATGGACACAGAAATGAATTTGAGCAGACGGCTACGGCAAATAGGAAAATTGGGATTTCGTTGTAACTAACTGGGACTAAAGCTTTGGCCTCTCAGGAGGGCAAAACAGATTTTCGCACACTTCACAATTCATGACTCATTTCTATTCCATGCGGATTTCAGTTGAGAAACTTTAAAAACTAATTTGCTCGATAAAGAATATCGTACTACAAAGAATTTCTATCAATCATCTACGTACTAATCAGTAGTCCGTAATCTATTGAATTAAAAAAAATCACTTTAAGAAAGACTTTCACAACGATAAATAAGAAAGTGAATAATTAATTAGATTTCATAGTAAAAAAGATAGTGTTTAATCAAATAAGAAGTCCGACTATCTTGTCTCGTGCATCAATATCTATTAGATAATTAATGAGCTAATTATTGATAATCAATCCATGCAAGCAGTTGTATTGCAAGTATGAGCAGCAATTGTGTAAACATGCTATAGTGAGAAAGATTTAAACAGGACAACAAATAACTTCTTTTAGTATAAGCACTTCATTGACAGCTGAAAGTGGGTGAGGGTGAAACAGGTAAAAATAATTTAAATCCAAAATTTAGTTCAACTTGTAGTTCAACTCGATTCTTTAACAACAGAACTCTCTTTAACCGCGTTGGAACTTGAAAATTATGCCGCCAAGGATGTTACATAATATTTGATTATCAAACCAACTGGGAAGGGATAGGGGAAATTGGTTTAAAACACGTTCTCCCCTAAAAAGAAATCGAGATTTCAAGCTATGAACTAAAATCCTTTGTCAGATCTTATAATCCCATTGCAAATCTACCCAACACTAACTTCCTTTTCTAAAATGGGAAAGGATAATGAAAGACCGCCCGCCGCTTACCAAACTCTTTATTCCCCATTTTTACAATGCAAATCTCCTTTGGTGGCAGAAGAATGAGAAAAAGAATGAGAAATCTTTCACTTCCTCCACTTCTTCGCTCTTCTTTTGGTCTCTCGATCGCCAATTTTTTGTCACATTTTTACCTGGCCGCTGCTGTCCCACCCCCTACTCTCCTACAGGACAGAATCTGCCCCAAGTCTGCATTCAAGAAGCAAGACGGAAGAGATGACTCCACCCGCCCCTCACCCAGCCTTATAGTAGGTGTTACTCCATTGTGGAGGCGAATGGATGAAAGCTTAAGACGCCGAGAGCCGAGAAAATTTCATAGGAGCTGAGCTGCTAGTACTTCAAAATAATCGAAAAGTATTTCAAATAGGCCAGCTTAGTTATAGGATATAGCCCTGGAAAATCTATCGATTTTCTTTCTAAGCTTGAAGATCAAGACCGGATTGAGAAGTAATATGCAGGCTGCAGATTAACTGTGAGCTGGTAATGAAAGGTGTTCGATTTCATACCTTTCTCTCCTTGTGCAACGAATTTCACGGTAAGGGTGAAGGCAAAGAAATCAATCGAGTTGAGAAGTTGGGCTCTGGATATTCCAGCGAAAATTGTTCGCCTACTATGAATTATAATACACACGACGATGCTAAAATCTGTTTGTGAAAACAAAGCGAAACGGCAAATATATTCTCGGTGCAGCGGTGGTGTCATGCAAAAACTGTGCTCAGAGGATAATTAATAGCTGAACACAATACAAGCGTGAAATCCCTCAACCAGGGAGAACCGACGTACCGTTAGTGATTTTCTTGGCATGACGTCACCGGGTTGGTTAGCAATAGAGCCATGCTGGGATAGGCCGGGCATTACCGTTAGTGATCGACCAATCAGAGAAGCCGGCTGCGCGGCTCCGGATCGATAAATCCAGGCCAGGCGGTGAGTCATATTTGGCTCAGCCAATCGGAGAACGCGCTCGGTGGTCAATAGGCGGGTTCCCAGGCCAGGTAGATTGACAGTTTGACGGCTTGTCTCCACGAAGCAGCCGCGACAGCTTAGTGAGGCTCGATAACCGCCCGCCGCAGTCACGTTCATAGACTTTATCGGCCGGTCTGGTTTGACGGAAAAAATAATGGGAAAATTTTACGAACGTACGAATTATTTTTTGCATAAATCAACATTAACCTCCCCACTTAGGGGAGTCGAGGCAGGGTTAAAAATGGAAAGAAACTTAATGAGGAAGGACGAAATGTTGAGCTATGTGAGTATGAGCAGTGTTTGGGTTGCGTGTTTAGTGGCCCCAGGAGATCGCGTCCTCAAAGTAGTTAAAGTGACGCAACAATTTCTCATCTGAGCATGAGTCTGGTGTACAAAATAGTGGACTAAATGTCTCGAAAGTTAGAATCCTCAGATTAATAATCTATTTGAGGAAGAAATTACAGGCACACACACAGGTGCTGCCAGGTTGTCAATCAGAGAGCGGGACATGTAAAATGGAATCGCTGTAGGATCTCACAGCGCAGTTGGACCAACAAAAGGAGTTTAAGAAGGCCTAGAATGGGATTGAGAATGGGTTAGTCCTCAGCTAACACTCATCTGGAATTCTAGGCCTTTGCCTTCCATTCACCTGGGAAGCGGACGAAAATATGGTAGGACTAGCTAGACTCAAAATTTCTTCCCATTTTTAATTAGCACGTGGGTATCGGGTACTGGAGTGAGTCACACTGGCGCTGCTGCTGCGGCTGCCGAAGGAAGGATTTTTTTCTTGCTCATGATGAAAAATGGAGAACGATATTCTCTTGTCGGTGCATCTTCTTTAACCAGGTTTTTTAAGCTGAGAATACTTTTGTTAATATCAACAATGGATTCTCTCTTCTTCATTTAGTTTAGAGTGACAAGTCAAATTATGTCCAAGAATGCTATGACAATCATGACTTGTTAAAAAAAACTGTTCAGTCAAACTATTGCCAAGGCATCAACTCGCCTCAAAATGGAGTTCGACTTGAGCGTCACTTCAGCGGTCTTCTATTCTAGGGGGAATTTTTATTAAAGAAATTTTTGACCACATCCGACAGTTTAATCGCCGGCACTTACAAGAACCACTTACTAAACAATGGGTGCCTAGCATATCAAAGGCTAGCTTCGGCAGATGTCAAAAATGTGTCGAGGAATGAGGGCTCTTTAAATATGAATGAGCGTGAATTGCTTTTAGCCGCAAAACGATATTACGCAATATATTTGGCTGCAACATTTTTCATGTTTATTGCTCTGTAAGTTGCAATATTGGTTGCTGTGGGCTTTGTAAACCACGAGTAGCAAATGTGGTGCTTGTCACCGAGCTAAACACCACACTTAAACTCATGGATATTGAATGTTTTCAAATCTTACGAGTAAATGCTCTCTACGGTTGGATTAATCGTGTTTCTACTCATATTTAAACAGTCTGCACAATGTCAAGCCCTACAGTCTGCACAATGCCAAGCACTACAATCTGCACAATGCCAAGCCCTACAATCTGCACAATGCCAAGCCCTACAATCTGCACAATGCCAAGCCCTACAATCTGCACAATGCCAAGCCCTACAATCTGCACAATGCCAAGCCCTACAATCTGCACAATGCCAAGCCCTACAATCTGCACAATGCCAAGCCCTACAATCTGCACAATGCCAAGTACTACAATCTGCACAATGCCAAGCCCTACAATCTGCACAATGCCAAGCACTACAATCTCTCTCTCCCGACGCTGCCTCACCGAGTCTCCAGAGTCTCAGAGCGCCCTCCGGTCCGTACGCGGCCGCCACCGCAGTGTCGCTGCCGCCGCCCTCCAACGCGCTCCTGGCACCGGCCGGGCTCCGTCGGTCATCCGTCAGGACGTCCTCCCGAAGCCGGGCTAGAAGTCCGTCTGGCCCGGCTAGCGCCGTCAGCCGCGCGCCCCGCCGCCGATAGTCGAATCGCCACACCCGGCCGGCCGGATCTCGCAGCCCGGTCAGGCAGCCGCGGGTTGCCGCCCTCTCCTGGTCCACCTGCCACCACTGACTGTCGTACTGAAAGCGCCAGCGGCTAGAGAAGCCACCACCGCGGCTGATGGCGAGTGACATGAGCTGGCCGAGAGCTCCGAACTCCAGCCTGGCCAGCTGGGCGCCGCTCGGTCCGAACAGGCTGGCGTTGGGATAATTATGACGCAATTCGAACCGCCGACCGCCTTCACTGGCCTCGATTGCCTGCACAGGCGAAGTGAGTCGGTTGTCATAGCTAGAGTGCGTGAAGTTGAGTCTGGACAGGCCGGTGAGGGCGTCGTGCGTGCTCAAATGCTTGCCATCGGAGTTGAACGTGAAGAGCTCAGCACCGTCGGCTGACAGCACCTGATAGGAGCCGTCAATTAGTGACGGCTTTGGCAGCTCGTAGAAGACGCGTAGGACGCGAAGGCCAACAGGATCAGCCAGGAATACCTCGCCCAGCGGGCTGACGGCCACTGCTGACGCCGACTTGAAGGCTGGACGTCGCAGCTCCGCCGTGAGGCGATGCAGTCGACCGTCGGCGCGCAGTACTCGAACATCCGCGCCGTCGGCTTCGACTATAATGAGCTCGCCGAGCTCGCTGAAAGCGATGGCACTCGGTCGACGAAGGATGTCGTCGCGAGCCAGCGGGGCGGCGTCAGGCGAGGCTATCGGCGCTGAGCAGTGCGGTGGCCTGCCGGCGACGATGTGGGCGAAGCCGTCCGAGGTCAGTCGGAAGACGCTTCGGTCGTCGATAAAGTAGACGCTGTCTTCCACCCGGTTGTATGCCAGACTGGTTGGCCAGCGAAGGCGAAGGTTGCGAGCTCGAATCGTGACTGGTCCGCATGGCAGCGGAGGCTCATCGTTAGAGAACTGACGTCTGGCGCTCCGTCCAGCGACTGTCTCGACGATGGCGCCGTCCTCAACAACGGAGTTGGCGGTGGCGGGCACCAGACGGCGCACCGTGGTGCCATCGGCGAAGTAGACAACGCCCCGGCTATCGGCGGCGATGCCTTTTGGCGAGGATAGACGCGCTGAAAGAGCCGGGCCACCATCGCCGCAGTCGTCGGCGTCGCCAACGAAGCACGGCTCGCCACTGCCGGCCAGGCGGATTCTGCGCGGCTCGCCCGACCGGAGCTGAAGCACCAGCCACAGCTCGCGCGAAGTCGGATCGCTGATGTACACCGCCAGGCTGCCGTGGCTCCGGCTCATGTCGCTGGCCAGATGATAGGTCGCAGTCTCGAATCCTGCGGGCAGCTCCAACAGAGTCTTCAGACGATCGTTGCGTCGGCCACCGCCGCTGGAGCTGCTGCCGGGCAGCCAGGGCAGAATGCGCAGCTGGCGACCGTCGCCGATGATCAAGTCGCCGTCGGGAGATGTGGCGAGAGCCACCGGAGACTGCAGACTGCGTTGGCATTCGCTGAACGCGGAGCTGGAATCGCTGACATCCGGGCACGTCGCTGGGTCGCGCTTGACTCCGGTGCCGGCGACTGTTGAAACGGTCCAAGGACGCAGGCTGAGGTACTCGGTGGCTCCGTCACCGCGATGCAGCACGCCTGGAGAATCGGGTGGTTCGTGACTCGAATCAGAACCTGAAGGTTTCTAACCTGAAGGGTTCTATCCTGAAGGGTTCTAACCTGAAGGGTTCTAACCTGAAGGGTTCTATCCTGAAGGGTTCTAACCTGAAGGGTTCTAACCTGAAGGGTTCTAACCTGAAGGGTTCTAACCTGAAGGGTTCTAACCTGAAGGGTTCTAACTTGAAGGGTTCTAAACTGAAGGTTAGTATTTTGAAGTTTTCTAACCTGAAGGATTCCAACCTGTTTGATTTTAATCTCGCGGTTTGCAACCTGAATGTTCCAACCTGAAGTTTACTATCCTATAATCCACCGATTTGTTCTTTAAACACGAGATCAATCAATCCATTCCATTTTCTTTAACATTCGGTGCTGTATTTACAAAGCACTCATTTTTCATCTGGCCTTACAGGCTTGGCTCGGGTTTAGTACAGAGATCGACATGCCGGCCTGACTGTCCTGCTACTATTAGTTTTCATTTACCTGTCATTTTCTCCGATGGAAAAGTCTAGTAAGACAGGGAACTGGGCCTTAGTTAAGTGTTCAGTCAGACCAGATTGGTGCTATCAGTGACTGCACTTTGAATTCCACTCTCACAGGGGGGACGGTAAATTATGGGTCCAGATTTTGTGCATAATGCACACCGGTATATATTTTGGTTGTGCCACTTATTGTGCTTAATTGATTCAGGCTTTGATTTACAAATAATTGTCTTCCTTTGCTTTCTGTCTCATGTATTTAGGTCCATATATTTTTTATAGAGACAATCTAATACATAAAAGCCATACATACAATCCTATTAACGTATCCCCAAAACCACATCTAACGTATATACCGTCTCATATTTACATGCAACATTCCATACCGATATCTAATATTCCATGATTGTATCAAACACCCTCTCAGCCATATTTAAGACTTTTTCACCATACCTAACACCCTCTGCCCCATATCTAACACCCTCTCCCCCATATCTAACACCCTCTGCCCCATATCTAACATCCTCTCCCCGTATCTAACACCCTCTCCCCCAAATCTAACACCCTCTCCCCCAAATCTAACACCCTCTGCCCCATATCTAACATCCTCTCCCCCAAATCTAACACCCTCTGCCCCATATCTAACATCCTCTCCCCCAAATCTAACACCCTCTGCCCCATATCTAACATCCTCTCCCCGTATCTAACACCCTCTCCCCCAAATCTAACACCCTCCCACCATTTCTAACACCCTGTCCACCAAGTCTCCAAGTCTAACAGCCTCTCACAATTTCCTAATCCAGTGAGCCTCAATGCCACTCCACTCACCTTTGTTATAGTCGTAGGCGTGAACGCGGTCCAGGCTCCACTGGCCCAGCTGGGCAGGTGCCAGCTCCATGCCAGACACCTGGGCTGCTCTGTGCTCCCAAATCACCTGGCCCGGACAGCTGGCGTACTTGTAGCCAACGGATACTGCGAATGCCGTTTTGCAATGCGATTACAGCATGATTCCATATATAAAAATCGATCAGTAAATACGTAACCATGGCAACCAGGTAGCAACAACTCACTCTTGGCCTCAACCAGTCCGGTGAATGGCCGATTGAAAGCGTCTAGCCGGTCCCACTGGAAATGGTGGGTGAGGTTCGGCGCCGCCTCGAACCTCTGACGCAGCATCGCTCCGCCGACGCTGACGTAGCAGACGACCTCCGTGAGGCCCGGCGGAATCTCCGGCCCGGTCAGCTGCACCGGCATCGGAGACTGATAGTCTATGGCCCGGCTAGATGAGTACACCAGACTCATGGGACTCTCCGGCAGCGGGATTCGAACTCGGAGACTGCCCCGCTCAAGCTGAACAGTGGCGCTGGCGAAGGCCGCGTTGCCTCCTCCAGACCCGGAGAGCGACTCGAACCCGGGACGTCCGCCGAAGAGCATACGCGGTTGGAGCATAGCGTAGTTGTGCCCACACCTGGGCTGCTCAGCCGCAGCCGCCGCCGCTGACTCGAGGCTGCCGCCGATGCTGGAGCCGTCAGCGGAGCCGTAGAGCTGCGGAAAGCCGCCAACCCCCAGGCTGGGCAGAATCGAGGCGGTATCGACCGAACTCAGCAGGATCCGCCCCATGTGCAGGAAGGTATTGGCCGGGATGTACAGCCGAATCTCCCGAGTCAGAGTCTGCCCGCTGGCCACGATTCTGGCGAATTTCAGGCTCAAACTTCGGCCGCCAACGATGGCGAGGTGGAAGGAGCCGTCAGCCCTGGACAGGGTGTTGCCGATGAGGGCGTTCTGGCCGTCCCAGACTCGGCAAGCTACAGCCGGGCTGGAGTCCCGGAACACCAGCGTGCCAGTCACCACCGAGATGAAGCTACCGGATAGAATTTAAAGTACAAATTCGAATGTTAAAGTTCAAATTCGAATGTTAAAGAACAATTTCGAATGTTAAATTACAAATTCGAATGTTAAAGTACAAATTCGAATGTTAAAGTACGAATTCGAGCTTCCTTTTTTGTTTCGAGTTTAATCGTTTTTTTCCATTCCCAAAAGAAAAATTCTTGGTGCCTTTTCTGCTTAAAAATTTTGGAAATAAATTGATAATTAATCAATCGATGCGTGTGTGTCAGTTGGAGAGAATGGCAAATAAATCTATCGCTGCCTTCTCTGTTGATGGGGGTTCGGCGAGTTCTGAGCTGCCTGAGATGGCCCGGTGATGAATGGCCGGCAGAATTGGTCGAGTGGAAGAAATCTTAGACGGGATTTGGGAGATTTGCCAAACCGCCCCGCCCTCCGTATCCCACCGCTCGGGATCTCACCTGCTCTGTCATAATTAAGCTTCGCTCAGGCGAATTCTCGGCCAGCAACACACTGCTTTCAATTCGAACTGAATAGAAATATGACTGCCGTGACCAGCCCCACCCACCCAGCACTCCACCGATACAAAATCACTGGCAATTGATGGCTTTGAGAGGCCTATTCTATGATCGTGAGTACATTGTAGTCTAGGCTTGTGGGCGAATTATGAGTCAGAGGGGTTTGGTGTAAAAGTGGACAATAAATCAAAGATAAGCCATGAAGTAGATAAGCTGCAGTTGATGTGTAGAGTAGATAAGCTGCAGTAGATGTGTAGAGTAAATAAGCTGCAGTTGATGTGTAGAGTAGATAAGCTGCAGTTGATGTGTAGAGTAGATAAGCTGCAGTATATGTGTAGAGTAGATAAGCTGCAGTAGATGTGTAGAGTAAATAAGCTGCAGTAGATGTGTAGAGTAGATAAGCTACAGTAGATGTGTAGAGTAGATAATATACAATTGATGTGTAGAGTAGATAAGCTACAGTAGATGTGTAGAGTAGATTGATCAGGTAAAAGGGCATTGCACTGACCTGGGCTCAAAGTACATGCTGGAGTACAGCTGCACACTCTCTTTGCCGATGAGAAATCGAACGCGCTGCTCAAAGGTGCTCACGTAGGGCATTGACGGTTCCGACAGCAGCACCTGCTGGGGATAGGCGCCAGGTGTGCAGCTGTCCGCCTGACTGCACACTGGCTGACTGCAGCAGTCGGGGTCGTTGCAGTCGATGAGGCCGTCTGTAGTTGGATGGCGATCGTGTTCAAATGTTATGCTAGATAGTCTTAAATAGATAATCATGTTTTTGCTAATTCTTACCATTATCGTTATCGACTGAGTCGCTGCACTCTCGCTCAACCGGGAATTGACAGGCTTCGCCCCGCCACAAATTGAAACCGACGCAGACGCAGCGCCATTCGCCGCTCTCCGGATTAAGCTCGCAGTTGCCGTTGTTGCTGCAGGACTGCGGGCAGCCATCTGCGGATTGAGAAGCAAACCTTCTGTGTTTTGATTTGTACACTCTGGGGTGGGTGACGCTAGCGAGGGACGGAAAGGAAATAGATAGCAGGTTGAGATGGGTGACTAGCGAGGGACGGAAAGGAAATAGATAGCAGGTTGAGATGGGTGACTAGCGAGGGATGGAAAGGAAATAGATAGCAGGTTGAGGTGGATGACTAGCGAGGGACGGAAATAGAATCGATAGGAGGTTGGGGTGGGTGACTCTAGCGAGGGGCGGAAATAAAACTGATAGCAGATTGAGGTGGATGACTAGCGAGGGATGGAAATAGAATCGATAGGAGGTTGGGTGGGTGACTCTAGCGAGGGACGGAAAGGAAATAGATAGCAGGTTGAGGTGGGTGACTCTAGCGAGGGACGGAATGGAGTCGATAGGAGGTTGGGGTGGGGTGGTTCATGTTGAAGTGCATCGAATGAATGAGTTAGTAAAATAGATTTTATTAGTTGTTAATTAAAAGTGCCAGCAAGTTTGTGGTGCTCTCTGGGATGGCATGCAAGGCATAACTATTGACATGCTAATGTTTTGAAAGGCCTTTTTATTAGGAGAAACAGTTCTGGACAAGAAGTAGCTCTTTTCCCAAAATCAAGCCATCACTTTAATTGCTGCAGTTGCATTATGGAATCCTTATTTCATTCAATTTTAGTGAAAAAAGTAGAATCCTTGTTTATACACAATCCCCATTTGAATATTAATTTCTTTTAAAGACAACTGTTCTTAAACAGATTTGCAACACAAGAATGAAATCAGCGATAGTTTAGTAGTCAATGTTATGTTTAAATTTTTCGGTTTAAACAAAGGCGAGCAAAATAAAAAATTCAGATTAAAAAATGCACAACAAATCCACCCTGGAGCTCTGCTTGCTTGTGAAACAGGGGAAAAAAACTAGAAAAAGAACAATCACAAAATGTGCCTTGACGGGTTAGTCTGACAATTTAGTGTCATGCAGTTTGATTGATTGCTTGCCAACTTAAAACTTTCAGGATTTTTACCTCCTACAATTGGGATAGCAATGATGTGTTTGCGAGTTTAAAATTTTAGTTCAGTAAAGTTAAGTTTTCTGCTATATTCGTTAAAAAAGCTACTGTTTTTGTTAAAGTTAATTTCATTGCAGACAAAGCATTACATAATTTTTTGGTTAAACCATATAGTTAAGAAATAGTAAAAATAAAGTAATAATGCTAAAATTACAGTTCAATCGAAATCTATGATTAACTATAGAATATGCATATAGGAAGGCATGCAGGTAGACAGACAATGAAAAAGAGTGATAAGGATAAGGAGAGACTGCTAAGAAAACCTAATTATGAGAGAGCAAGCCAACCAATCAGAGACTGAGGGACACTTGTCACCAATCAGAGACGGAGGGACACTTTCTAACCAATGAGAGACGGAGGTACACTTGCCAACCAATCAGAGACGGAGGGACACTTGCCAACCAATCAGAGACTGAGGGACACTTTTGAACCAATCAGAGACGGAGCGACACTTTCCAACCAATCAGAGACTGAGGGACATTTGCCAACCAATCAGAGAGAGAGAGAGAAATTGTGTCAACCAATCAGAGAAAGAGAAAGTGTACCAACTTTTACGAGAAAAGTGCAATGACAAATGAAGAAACGTTTGCCGGCCAATCACAGAGAAGTAATCAGTGTTTAGCCAATCAGAGAAGAATCAGTCTCACCTAGTGAGCACGTGGGTCCACTCCAGCCCTTGTCGCATCTGCAGGTGCCGTTCAGGCAGATACCGTGTCCGCTGCAACCGCCGCCGGCGTTGTCAACTCCGCAAGAACGCGACTGGCATCGAACTCCTGACCAACCTGGCAGACAGTGGCAGCTGCCATTGATACAGTCTCCATGCTGGCAGGCAGACAGGCAGGTCTCTGTTAGAGTTCAGATTTCATTTAGGATTTTGTACTTTTTCAAAATAAATCAATTCAATACTCAAAAAACGACAAGAAATTTTCTAAGAAATTCAAGACATTCTCACCGAACTCGCAGCTGTCACCGGAGTAGCCGCGGTCGCATTCGCACCTCCCAGACACAATTCTGCCACGCCCGCTGCACAGCCGCACCTCCTCGGTCACCGGCTCCGAGGGGCATCTCGCAGCGACGTCGGCTGACACCAGTGGCCACGGCGTCCGACAATCGACACCGCTCCAGCCGTTGAAGCAGCGGCATTTGCCGTTGGACTCGCAGAGGCCGCGACCGTGACAGTCCGGCGGGATGCAGGTCACTGCGCGATGGTTCCGGGGAGACGGGATGTTGAGACTGGGAGGCTTACAGACTGGGAGATTTACAGACTGGGAGATTTACAGACTGGGAGATTTACACACTGGGAGATTTACACACTGGGAGATTTACAGACTGGGAGATTTACAGACTGGGAGATTTACAGACTGGGAGATTTACAGACTGGGAGATTTACACACTGGGAGATTTACAGACTGGGAGATTTACAGACTGGGAGATTTACAGACTGGGAGATTTACAGACTGGGATATCTACAGACTGGGAGATTTACAGACTGGGATATCTACAGACTGGGAGATTTACAGACTGGGAGATTTACAGACTGGGATATCTACAGACTGGGAGATTTACAGACTGGGAGATTTACAGACTGGGATATCTACAGACTGGGAGATTTACAGACTGGGAGATTTACAGACTGGGATATCTACAGACTGGGAGATTTACAGACTGGGAGATTTACAGACTGGGAGATTTACAGACTGGGATATTTACAGACTGGGATATTTACAGACTGGGATATTTACAGACTGGGAGATTTACAGACTGGGAGATTTACAGACTGGGAGATTTACAGACTGGGAGATTTACAGACGCTTTAAACTCGGAAGAAAGTATAGGAGAACTAGAGGATTTAGAGATTGTGTGAGATTTGAAGTCAAATGACTCAAACTTGACATTTAGAACCTAGAAGGATTGTGAAAGATTGCAGTCTCTGATGGGGTCAATAAGTCTATTGATAAATTTGATGAGTTTGTCGCAAAATTTGCATCCAAGCTGAAACAGAAAATTAGCAGCCAAATGACAGGCGGGACTGTAGCAAGAACTTGTCCGTCTGTCCTTCCATCGAATTTCGCATGCTAATTATGCTAATGAGGTCAGTTTCCCAATCGCTATCATTGCGTCTCAGCAGTGAGGTCCGCCGATGCATCCTGTTATTGTTCGATTTGCCGTCTCAAATTACAGTGAGGCCTCTAGATAACAACCCGAACACAACTGCTCGTAAATGTATGCGCATAGCAAAGAGCTCAGTTCTTGTTTCTTATTGGCTCACACAAGAAATTAGAGAAATAAAAACTGAATGTGAGACACGCAATCGATTAGCTCTGGACTCAAGCCTCGTTCCTGTCTTCTTTGAAGAACAATTTCTTCCATTTCTTTTTATTATTTTTCGTTCATAATTTCGGCGCGGCAAATTTCGGGATGGCTTTGGGATTTCAGCTTTTCAATATTCCCAAGTATCGATTTCCATGAGCGCCTCGAGGGAGATGAAGACTAAAATGGGATCCATAGGAGGGCCAGCTCCTGTTTCCGCCCAGTCTGTCTGTGCGCCTCTCTTCCCCACCAACACCCGGAGGCAAAGCGGAATATGGGATATTTCTTGTCTGAGAGATCCCTTCTCTCTGCCACCGTGCGGGTGTCGGGTTCGCCCTGTTTGCAATGTGTTTCGTTCCGCACGGCTTGGGAGTTGAATTTCAAATTTGCTCACAGTTTGACCTGAAACTAGGGGGCGTCTGGTCTCGTTGCAGTCTGCTGCTGCTGCTGCTGCTGCTGCTGCTGCTGCTG
Source organism: Macrostomum hystrix (assembly GCA_950097015.1). Classification (NCBI taxonomy): domain Eukaryota; kingdom Metazoa; phylum Platyhelminthes; family Macrostomidae; genus Macrostomum; species Macrostomum hystrix. The sequence goes on from CATNEN010000008.1 coordinate 2,320,770, forward strand.
TTGCTGCTGCTGTTGCTACTCCAGCGGATCGTCTTCTCAAATTTACCTGCTCACGCTTCAACGAGTATGAATGTGTAAGTGGAAGCCTTACAGTAGATTAGATAACAACCGGTAGACGCGGAACATCTTTCTGCTTGTTTCAACAATGGGGAAAATTTGTCAAGAGCTGCTAGAAATTAACTAGACCAAAGAGCTATCCAACCATATGGGATACAGTAAACACTTTTTATCGAGTAGAGGTTAGGCTCCCATTTCAGACAGAATTTTTTCCTCCCTAGAGAGGGAGATCAATTTGGACCAACGCAGCACCGACTAAAGAGCAGATCAGACTGCGTACTGCTCAGATCGAGGTTGGAGTCCATTTTATGGTTGCTAAAAGTGCACTTTCTGAACGCTGGAGTTTTTAATTCAATTTTACGCTGCTGAGGCTAACGATTTGGTGGATAGGGAATTAAATTTTCTGATAGATTGATAGATTAATTTCAAATACCCAAATCTTGCTTTTTTGTATCTCCTAAAACAGGGGTCGGCAAACTCCGGCCCGCGGGCCAGATGCGGCCCTCGAAGCCCCTAACTCTGGCCCGTTGCCCCTTCCACCACCTATAGTATCCTGTCTCATCTCTCCAGTGTCTTATCTGTCCTGTGTCTAATTATCTCTCCCCTGTCTCATCCCTGCTGTGTCTCCCGTCTCTCTCCAGTCTTATCTATTCTCATCTCCGGCTCATCCCTCCCCTGTATCGTCTATCCGGTGTCTCATCTCTCCCATTTATCATCTCTCCCATTTCTCATCTATCCTGTGTCCCATCTCTCCCATTTATCATCTCTCTCATTTCTCATCTATCCTGTGTCCCATCTCTCCCATTTATCATCTCTCTCATTTCTCATCTATCCTGTGTCCCATCTCTCCCATTTCTCATCTCTCCCATTTCTCATCTATCCTGTGTCCCATCTCTCCCCTTTCTCATCTCTCCCATTTCTCATCTATCCTGTGTCCCATCTCTCCCCTTTCTCATCTCTCCTGTGTCTCATCTCTCCCATTTCTCATCTCTCCCATTTCTCATCTATCCTGTGTCCCATCTCTCCCATTTCTCATCTATCCTGTGTCCCATCTCTCCCATTTCTCATCTCTCCCATTTCTCATCTATCCTGTGTCCCATCTCTCCCATTTCTCATCTATCCTGTGTCTCATCTCTCCCCTTTCTCATATTCCTACAGTTAATACGGCCCGCTGTCGTCCTATAGGTTCTCTCCGTGGCCCGCTTGCTAAAAAGTTTGCCGACCCCTGTCCTAAAATATTGAAGCAATCGCCATTAAAATCCAGAAAACGGACTAAAAATGTCGCTCTATCCGACGAAGCAGCTTCCAGAATCACAAAACATCGACACACTAGCTAGCAGGTCAGAAGCTAGCAGGTCAAGCCACTAGTGTACTTAGTAAAAAAAACAAAATAATTGCTTTGCATCTTCAGACAGAATAAGTTTTCCAAGTAAGAAAACCAAGAGAAAGTGAAATTGTTCTAATTTCCCTATAGTCATTGTTAGGACGCTGGGTCGCACGGTCCAGTTGACAACAGTAATTAATGAGTCCTCTATCGCCCTGCTTCACCGCTTAGACGGCATCTCAAAGCTCTTGGCTCTATACGCAGGCCTGAAGTTGGGTTAACTCACAACTCAACTCAACCCGTATAGCAGTAGAATAAGGGTGAATAAAGCCTTTTTAATTAACACCTTCCACCACCAGGTCTGTCCTATCATCATCCTAGCTGAGCACAAACGTGTGAGCTCCAAGTTTGTGAAGCTGCTGAAATTCTTTTTAATTCTGCTACTGTTTAAAACTAATTCTCTAGCGATTGTCTCAGTTGGCGCCAGTAAGAAAAAACTTGTGATCTTTGAAGCTTTAAAGACTGTTGCTAACGACGCAAATCAAAGAGCCTGCATAGCAACAATGATAATACTTGGATTGGCAACTCGTATTTCTAATTAACGCATGTCACTAGTGATGTAACCAACTAGTGACAAATTTAGACCTTATTATATTACTGGACAAATTAAGTATAAAATCTGTCTACTTAGAAATTATTTTTAAATTGAGGAAGCAATCCAAAAAGCGTATCGAAGGGAACTCTCCGTTGCTAGGCGAAGTTTCCACGGAAAATCTCCGTTGCTAGGAGACGTAACCAAAGCGAATCTCCGTTGCTAAGATACGTATCCAGGGAAATCTTTGTTATTAATAGATGTACACAAGGGAAATCACCGTTGCTTAGAGACGTATCCAGGGAAATCTCAGTTGCTTTGTGACGAATCTAAGGAAAATCTTCGTTGCTAAGAGTTGTACACAAGGGAAATCACCGTTGCTACGTGACGTATCCAAGGCAAATCTCCGTTGCTAGGAGACGAATTTAAAGGAAATCTCCGTCGCTAGGTGATGTATCCAATTTTAATCACGTTGCTAAGAGACGTAATCAATGGAAATTTTAGTTACTAGGAGAAGTATCATTAGCTTACAGTTCTGGCATCTGTCGCCGCTGAAGCCGTCGAAGCAGCGACAGTTGCCGGCCTCGCAGCGGCCGTTGCCGGAGCAGAGCGGATCCGGGCACTCGAAGCGGGCCAGCTCGCACTCGGCGCCCTTCCACTGGGCGTGACATCGGCAGCTGCCCCGGTCGAAGTAGCCATTGCCGCTGCAGATTTCCACTTGATCGACTGGAATAAGGTTGAGTTGAGTTTTTCAATTTGATTTCACCCAACAATCGTCCTGAAAAACTATCCAATTTACTAGAACTTTCCATTCTGCATTCCCAGGTGCAGATTTTCTGTCAAAAATCCATAATTGTACAAAAAAACTTATTTTCTACTAAGATTTCCATGTTTCATTGTCCTGGGATTTCCCCAAAAATATTCTACCCTGGGATTTCACCAGCATATTCTACGTTAAAATTTCCCGATAGAATTCAGCCCAGGACTTCCCCCAAAAATCCGACACGGGGTTTTCCCCATGAGATTCTTCCCAGGGATTCCCCTAAAATAATCTACCCTGGGATTTCCCAAAAATCCAAACCTGGGACTTCCGCCAAATATTCTACTATGAGATTTCACCAAAGGATTCTACACTGGGATTCCCCTAAAAAATCGAACAGGGGATTTCCCCTAACATATTTTTACCTGGGATTTCCCAAAATGATTCAAACTAGGGATTTCCCAAAATGATTCAAACTAGGGATTTCCCAAAATGATTCAAACTAGGGATGTCCCAAAATGATTCAAACTAGGGATTTCCCAAAATGATTCAAACTAGGGATTTACCAAAATGATTCAAACTAGGGATTTCCCAAAATGATTCAAACTAGGGATTCTCCAACAGGATTCAAACCAGGGATTTCCCAAAATGATTCAAACCAGGGATTCTCCAAAAGGATTCAAACCAGGGATTTCCCAATATGATTCAAACCAGGGATTTTCCAAAAGGATTCAAACTAGGGATTTCCCAAAATGATTCAAACCAGGGATTTCCCAAAATGACTCAAACTAGGGATTTCCCAAAATGATTCAAACTAGGGATTTCCCAAAATGATTCAAACTAGGGATTTCCCAAAATGATTCAAACCAGGGATTTTCCAAAAAATCCTACCCTGGGGTTTCCCCAAAAGATGCAACCCTGGGATCCCCCCTTAAAGATTCTACTCAGGGATTCACCAAAAAAGATTCCACCATGGGATTTTAGTAGAGCTTTTTTCTGGGATTTCTGTAAAACTTCCGTTCTGTGATTCCCAAACGAATTCCACTCTAGGATTTCTCTACTTCTTTCGAGCACAGCCACATGCTCACCAACGGAGCAGTCGGGTCCTTTGAAGCCAACGAGGCATGAGCAGCGGCCGTTGGAGCACTGGCCCCGATGGCTGCACTGGTTCAGGCAGTCCGGCAGTTGGAAATCTCGCACTGAAAAACCGATTGCAAATAGGGAAAGCATCACTCTAAGCTGTTCTTTCAATCGATAATTGATCTATTCTGTAGCAACCTGACAAGCTGCTGCCCCCCCGACTTACATGTTCTTTCAGCCGAAATCTCCACCGTCATTGGGTTTGGCTGGTCGTTGATTAGTGACACATACCAGATGCCCGGCGTCAGAAAGCGAACCACCGACTGCTGCCGTCGATGCGGCTGCTGTTGCTGCTGTTGCAGTTGCTGCTGCTGCGGTTGCTGTTGCTGCAGCAGAGGTTGCGGTTCCAAAAAATCATTCCTCTTCTGTTTCTGCAATGTAATGGAAGGGAACACAAATGAGGATTTAGAATAGAGACAGTGGCGGCGGTAGCTGCTCCATCTATTCAGCAGCAGCAGCAGCAGCTGGCCCTACTATTCAACTGCAGACAGTCAAGGCAAAATGCTATTAGGCTAGCGGACCCCGAGGGACACGCGAATGCTTGGAACAGACAGACAGCAGACGCGGTGAAAGTCAGCTGTTTCAGGCCGATTTGCTGAGTGGCTAAGAGATGTTCAGAACCGGTGCAATTTCTACCGATTCAAACAGATTTATCCTGCATTATTTGAATTCTTCTTCTTTCGTGTCACGATAGGTGACAAAAGGGGCAAGAAACGAACTGATAAAGAAAAAAACAAAGTCAGAAAGAAAACAAAGAATTAATAGAACAAAAACTTTGAACCTAAGAAAAAGATTTTTTCTGGGTCTGACTTTGCAGCAGCAGCAGCAGCAGCAGCAGCGGGGGTTAGAAGACCACGTCCACGTCGTGCCCCTGGACCCAGCGGTCATGCCACGACACCGGCCACCGCTGGGAGTAACCAAGAGTCTCCTCCCCTTCCAGCCAGGACACGCAGATCAACCTCCGACCAGTGACGACACTGAAGCACACTCGAATCTGTCCACGGACGTGATGGCCGATGTGCTCACCCACCCGTCTGCGGTCGTCAAGATCCTGCGTACCTTGGGGCGCCTTTAGGCGCCTGCCCCCAGCTGCAACAGCAGCGTTGAGGGCGCTGGCAAGAAGAAGAAGAAGAAGAAGAAGCAACAGCAGTAGCATCAGCAGTAGCAGCAGTAGCATCAGCAGCATCAGCAGTAGCATCAGCAGCAGCAGCAGTAGCATCAGCACCATCAGCAGCAGCAGCAGCATCAGCAGCAGCAGCAGCAGCAGTAGCAGCATCAGCAGCAGTAGCAGCAGCAGCAGCAGCAGCAGCAGCAGCAGCAGCAGAGCAGCAGCAGCAGCAGTAGCAGCAGCAGCAGCAGCAGTAGCAGCAGCAGCAGCAGCAGCAGCAGCAGCAGTAGCAGCAGCAGCCAGTGTGTGCTGAGGCCCACGCGCTAGGTCGTAGGAGTCATGATAAAAAAACGAAAGAGGGTAAAAAATAGGACGAAGATGGATCAAGGGCAGGGCTCTTTCAATACACAGTTACGTAACTTGCATTGGGTGGGTCGCGTGTTTATCTGAATGTAAATACGCCCAATTTCCTGCCAACTGGGAGTCCAAACTGGCGATAATGTCCTTAAACTATGCCGCAGGTGTACTGACGGAAGTCTGTAGCTCCTGTCTCTTCTTCTTTAAAGAAAATACCCAGAATTAATACAGATTTTTGTCCACGTGACCTTGCTTATGGTGAGAAGGAACTGTTCAAACAGACAGACAGAAGAAGCAGCAGCAGCGGGGGTTAGGAGACCATGTCCACGTCGTGCCCCTGGACCCAGCGGTCATGCCACGACACCGGCCACCGCTGGGAGTAACCAAGAGTCTCCCCTTCCAGCAGAAATGAAAGCAAGTTTCATTTGAATCGTAAGACCAACAAATCACTTTTTCCATTTTCTACAACGGACTTTCATCAAAAAAGGTAGGTGCAAAGCTTTTTTTATAAAAACAAAGACAAGCAAAATGTCATTTTTTGCTTTTACAAAACATCGCAATAAAATTGCGAATGCGGAACTGATAGTAATGGTACAGTAAATTGCGGAAGTGTAGCTTTTTTATGAAACTGCGTATCGTAAAAAAAGAAGTGCAACATTTTCAGAGAGTGACTTAGGTAGAAAAGGTCATATAACCCACAAATCCCATGTTCGTTTACCTTCGTGTATAGAAACCACCCCAGTCCACGGACTTGATTTCTCAGTCTCTGATTATTTTGTTCCGTTTTTTCCTCTTTTCTCTTTTAGCTTGTCATTCTCTGTGTTTCAGAGATCGCTAAATGCTCATGCTTAAAAAATGGCATATCAAGTAGCCACATGGCGGAACAATTGGGCAAAAGTTTAACCACAAACAGTCGCTTTCCTTTGCAACGCAGCCTGGTTACGTAATCACTTCCCCTCTTCTGTCCGTCTGTCCTCTTCTAAAGGCAAAGCTAAGCAATCTAGAATTGCAACATGTCAGTCAGCCGAAAAATGGCCTACACAGGCCCTCTTACTCATTCAGGGTGCAACAGGGCATCAGCAACAGCAGCAGCAGCAGCAACAGCCTAACGAAAATGCTAATTGTCAATCAATCAACAAAAACTGGCTTAAAAACGGTTGGTCGCAATTTCGAATCTCTCTAAAATATGAAAATTTGCGCACGCAGAGACACAAGTGCAAATCGGCATCGATCTGATCTTTGGAAGCAGCAAAATGCAGCCAAGAGCAAAAGTTTATTCGGGACGCTTTTGTGGTTGTGGGGGAGGGAGGTGGGGAGGCAGCGGACGGGTGATTGGCATGCTTCATGGGCCCGCTCGATTCGAGAAAAAGTTTACACCGGCACAAGTGGACTGCAGCGGAATGCCGAAAATGCTGATGTTTTACGAGTATGAATCGAGTGGAATGTACACTGGTATTACGAGTATAACCTGAGAGGATTTTCGCTGAATGTTTTTATTCAAACTTAATATTTCACATGCCACTTTAGTCCTATCGTGTGCCTGACATCATCTTAAATGTCCTGCGAGCGACGCGTCGGTCATTTTTTGGCTTTTCTAACGTTCTCAACTGTGCCATGCCATTTTGCTTTATTGTCATTTTGGTGTGTCATTTTGTTCTCTAATGTTTTTTGTTTTTTTTGTGTGCCACTTTGTTATTTTCTTGTGCCATTTTATAATTTAGTATGCCATTTTGTTCTCTTGTGTCATTTTGTCGTATAATGTGCCATTTTATAATTTAGTGTGCCATTTTGTTCTCTTGTGTGTCATTTTGTCGTATAATGTGCCATTTTATCATATGGTGTGTCATATTTGATCTGGTGTGTCATTTTTGATCTGGTGTGTCATTTTTGATCTGGTGTGTCATTTTTGATCTGGTGTGTCATTTTTGATCTGGTGTGTCATTTTTGATCTGGTGTGTCATTTTTGATCTGGTGTGTCATTTTTGATCTGGTGTGTCATGTTTGATCTGGTGTGTCATGTTTGATCTGGTGTGTCATTTTTGATCTGGTGTGTCATGTTTGATCTGGCGTGTCGTTTTGTTCATTTTTTCGCCATTTTGGACCTGGTGTGCCGTTCTGGTCTCTAACGTGCCATTTCATTTTGTTCTTCGGTATTCTGTTTGCCCCTTCAGCATCTAAAAGCCATGCTAAGAGCACTCACAGCCGAGCCTGGTAGATTAACCAGCCGATGAAAAAAGTCGTACTGCACTACAGTCGGCAGGCTGTTTCGCCTCAGATACAGCCCGGCCACTTGTAGCGGCGGCAGAGTGACATTCAGCACCAAGTAGTAGCTTCTGCTGCAGGCCAATTGGCCGGACCAGAACGCTGATGGGCCCAAGTCGGTCCTGTACACAGCGCCGTCGGTCATCGGCACGGGCGGCGAGTGCGGATTGAACAGGCCGAATAGTGACGTGTTCTGAGTAAAGCTGTCCGTCAGTTGGCGCTCGAGTTTCACGGAGCGATCTGGAAAAAATGGAAATTTTGTGTTTTTTTTCGCTAGTCCTTTTCTTACTGCTTGAAAAGCGTCACCTTTGCCGGGCTGCAGGTGTGTCATTCTCAAACTCTTCAAGCGCGATTCAAAACCCAGAAGAATAAAATTGTCGCTTGCCCCATATTTCTTTGCTTTTTCTTGCTTTTGCAAAGCAGGAGGAGACACAGCTGCTTTGTTTGCCCCGGTGCGAAGGTTCTGAGTCACGAACAATCTTCATTTTCTGTTTGAGCAGTCTGGGGCTTGAGCATTCAGACTCCAACCTTGAGAATATCCTTTTTTGGGATCTGGAGGAAGCAAGAGGAGAGAAAAATAGAACAGAGAAGAAGGTGTGCTGTCACCTCAGTCAACTTGACTCTTGTCCACGCCTCAAGGCTCGGTCAACTTTTTTTCGGTATAAAACTAAGGAAAAATCTCCCAGTTGAAGGCTCTTGATGGGATATTTTGAAGGATGTTGTGTAAGAGCTTGGGAAGAGAAAGCGTTCGGACTTGATGAGGAAATTGCGTCCGAAGGGAACAAGATGGGGAAGAAAGGGGAAGGCGGAGGAGAGTTACCAGGTCTCCGTGAGCCCCGTTAGCCTGTGTCGATGATGAGTCAATGACCGAGGTGGCGCAGTCGGTACCACAGCAATTCAATTATCTGTCCCATGGAATCGGCAGCATAATTGCTTGCCGGTGAAAGCCGAGAAGTCTGGAGACGGAATTGAGCAGATGAGATTTTTTTCCTTGCAAAAATTTAGGGATGAAGACTGAGATTGAACTTGAGCAGTTCTTTGAGATAAGAACCAACAGTTTCGTCAATAATGCTGAAGGAAATTAAGATAAGCAAATCGAGTTGCCTTATGTTCACAACGGTCCTCAGCGCTGACAACATTATCAAAAGAAAATCCTCCGTGCACCTGAGACTGCCTTGGATACAGGGCGGTGTTGTTTGGCAGCTAGCAGGTTGCGGTGGGGCGTGACTCCCACCCAGCCTCCCGACTGTTCTCATCTCATATTCTTGAGCATCATCTTGAGCCATGGTCATGGCCATTCATTTCAGTTCGTGTTTTTTTTAAAGAAACATCGGAGCTATTTCGGGGGCGCCTTTGTGACGCAACCTTGGCGGGTCGCTAGCGAGGAAGAAGAGATTGAGGCCTGGTGTGCGCTCTAGATTGGAGACAGATTTGACAAAGGCATGCCATGCAACCCGCATGCTGCAAAAATGAGGAATTCAGCCTAGGCGAGTTTATAATAGAGGGGCTTTGAAAACAGGCCACGATTGCTCAAGCTCACCAACAGCTGGGGGAGATCAGTGGGGGGCTAGAGGCTCTCTCTCTAATCATTATTATGTATTATTTGCTACCGTAATAATAAAGACCTGCTTGCAGTTAGGACATGGCTTTGATATCGCAACTGGAGTGATCGCCCGCAGGGCCAGAGCAGGACGGGTTTTTTTAATATTGATTGATATTTTCTGTTCTAGTCCAAGGCAGAGACACGAAAAAATAATTAAAGATTTTCATGAAGACATGGCCATTGTACATTCTATCCTCAAGAAATAAAATATATTCTCCTCATATTAAAAACAGTGCAAGTTTAAATGTGCGTTCGCAACCCCCTTCGGTCAGGAATGTACATTCGCAACCCCTTTTGGTCATGAATCTACATTCGCAACCCCCTTTGGTCATCAGTGTACATTCGCAACCCCCTTCGGTCATGAGTGTACATTCGCAACCCTCTTTGGTCATCAATGTACATTTGCAACCCCCTCGGTCATGAATGTACATTCGCAACCCCCTTTGGTCATCAATGTACATTTGCAACCCCCCTTCGGTCATGAATGTACATTCGCAACCCCCTTCGGTAAGGAATGTACATTCGCAAACTCCCTTTTTGATCAGAAATGTACATTCTTCATGAGTTAAACACATTAAATTCAAGTCCACCATGTTTCGTCTGAAAAAGGCATTTATGCTACCCGGTTTTATTACGAAATTAGCAATTAGGCTCACTGCTTTCCTCTAATACGCGAGGCAATTTATTTTGCTGAATTTTTCAGGTGCGCAATCAACAATCAATACCCAGGAGGGGTCTGACAGGCATTGGGGAATCGGAACCTTACAGTATTTTTCGTTGCTTCAAAAAATACGACTTGTAGTCAACGTTGTTGAGTCACGCGCTTCTGTCCTGCCAGCCGGCATTTAGGGGCAGCTTGTGTGTTGTGTTGGGGGTATTGCCCATTAGCAGGCCTAGGATCGGTAATATAAAAATGCAACCAAACACTTTGCGCTGGCGGACCCTCGAGAGAGTCTAGACTTTATAAGAATAATGCCGCCACCGCCACTGCGCAGGCACAGATTTTGGCCTCGGTAGCCTTGCCTGTCAAACTCTTTGCTTGTTTATTTATGACCGCATTGGCCTTCCAAATAGTGGGGATATAAGGGGCGGGCCATTTGGCTAATCCGCACCACCCGTTACTGGTCAAAGGTGGAGTCCCAGGGAGGGTCACATTGGATTGTATTGGAAGGAGAGAAAGACAGATATTAAATCCCCCTAACAGGCAAGTGAGCGAGGCGTCGATTGGGAGGGTGGGAAATTTTTTTAGTAGATTAGATATAGTGAGCGGGGAAGAGGAAAAGGCGACACGGGTCACACGGGTGCAGGTAAGAAAATCCCCCCCTTGACAAAAGGATTGAATAATTTATGACTCAGTCCAAGGGAATTGTCTATTCTAAAAATCTGATAGACACAATAAACACTTCTGGGGAACTTGGGATTCTGGGGTTCGTAGATACTATAAGAGGCTGTGGGAGCTTTTCCCCACTAGTGGAGGTTTTAAGGTTTGGGGATCATTTTGGACTAGCATTTCCTTCCCTTGCTTTGACTGAAGAATCCCTGCTAGAATGGAGGTGCACAGGTCCGGACAGCCTCTTTGGGAAGTTGGTGACAAAATCCTCTTCAGGCACCAGTGCAGCCAGCCAAGCAGAAAACAGTTTTTCCCATCGAGGGAAAGGAGCCAAGACAGAGCAAAATGGCCCGCTCCATGCCATGGCTATCTGGTTTTATCAATGCAGTTTATCTGCCAGAGACTGGGGCTGGGAGGGACACCAAAACGGATAGAAAATCAATCAAACGATTTGGCAGGACTTAGCGACAGCAACTTGCGAGCCAGATGCCTGTCACTCTGTCTTCTCTGTCTGCCTTCCTGTCGTATCTTCCCACTGAATCCGTTTTTTACAAATAAATAATCTAGATGTAAGCAGCGCAAAGTGTTGACACGACTTGACTGACTGACGCTTGTGAGTCATCGTCGATTTTCAGCGATTTTTTGTTATCTCAAGAATGCTTTTAGAGGAACGGAAATATAGAAATGACGATTGGCGATAAGCCGCCTGCTGTCGCGTGCTCGACTCCCGTCAAAAGTGGACACATCAGATAGTGGCATTGAGAATAATTTGGGCCCTCATATTTGGGATCTTTACAAGTGAGTTTGTTAGACAGCCACATGTTTTTTGTGACTCTGGTCTATTCAAAGCATGAGCCTTATTAGCAAGTTGGTCGAGTCAGGGACAAAGGTTGACACTTCCGGTGATATGACACACAAGATTTGACTGAATACACGATCTGACACTCATAACTGCTTCATTTCATGGGATCTGACACTCATAACTGCTTCATTTCATGGGATCTGACACTCACAACTGCTTGATTTCATGGGATCTGACACTCATAACTCCTGCATTTCATGGGATCTGACACTCACATCTCCTGCATTTCATGGGATTTGACACTCACAACTTCTGCATTTCATGGGATCTGACACTCATAACTCCTGAATTTCATGGGATCTGACACTCACATCTCCTGCATTTCATGGGATTTGACACTCACAACTTCTGCATTTCATGGGATCTGACACTCACAACTCCTACATTTCATGGGATCTGACACTCACAACTCCTGCATTTCATGGGATCTGACACTCATAACTCCTACATTTCATGGGATCTGACACTCATAACTCCTACATTTCATGGGATCTGACACTCATAACTCCTGCATTTCATGGGATCTGACACTCACAACTCCTGAATTTCATGGGATCTGACACTCACATCTCCTTCATTTCATGGGATCTGACACTCACAACTCCTTCATTTCATGGGATCTGACACTCACAACTCCTGCATTTCATGGGATCTGACACTCATAACTCCTACATTTCATGGGATCTGACACTCACAACTCCTACATTTCATGGGATCTGACACTCACAACTCCTGCATTTCATGGGATCTGACACTCACAACTCCTACATTTCATGGGATCTGACACTCACATCTCCTTCATTTCATGGGATCTGACACTCACAACTCCTACATTTCATGGGATCTGACACTCACAACTCCTGCATTTCATGGGATCTGACACTCATAACTCCTACATTTCATGGGATCTGACACTCATAACTGCTTCATTTCATGGGATCTGACACTTACAACTCCTTCATTTCATGGGATCTGACACTCACAACTCCTACATTTCATGGGATCTGACACTCACAACTCCTGCATTTCATGGGATCTGACACTCACAACTCCTGAATTTCATGGGATCTGACACTCATAACTGCTTTATTTCATGGGATCTGACACTTACAACTCCCGAATTTCATGGGATTTGACACTCACAACTCCTGCATTTCTTGGGATCTGACACTCATAACTCCTACATTTCATGGGATCTGACACTCACAACTCCTGCATTTCTTGGGATCTGACACTCACAACTCCTACATTTCATGGGATCTGACACTCACAACTCCTACATTTCATGGGATCTGACACTCATAACTCCTGCATTTCATGGGATCTGACACTCACAACTCCTGCATTTCATGGGATCTGACACTCATAACTCCTGCATTTCTTGGGATCTGACACTCACAACTCCTGCATTTCATGGGATCTGACACTCATAACTCCTGCATTTCATGGGATTTGACACTCATAACTTCTGCATTTCATGGGATCTGACACTCATAACTCCTGCATTTCTTGGGATCTGACACTCACAACTCCTGCATTTCATTAGATCTGACACTCATAACTCCTGCATTTCATGGGATCTGACACTCACAACTCCTGCATTTCATTAGATCTGACACTCATAACTCCTGCATTTCATGGGATCTGACACTCACAACTCCTGCATTTCATGGGATCTGACAGTCACAACTCCTGCATTTCATGGGATCTGACACTCATAACTCCTGCATTTCTTGGGATCTGACACTCACAACTCCTGCATTTCATGGGATCTGACACTCACAACTCCTGCATTTCTTGGGATCTGACACTCACAACTCCTACATTTCATGGGATCTGACACTCACAACTCCTGCATTTCTTGGGATCTGACGCTCACAACTCCTACATTTCATGGGATCTGACACTCACAACTTCTGCATTTCATGGGATCTGACACTCACAACTCCTGCATTTCTTGGGATCTGACACTCACAACTCCTACATTTCATGGGATCTGACACTCACATCTCCTGCATTTCTTGGGATCTGACACTCACAACTCCTACATTTCATGGGATCTGACACTCACAACTCCTGCATTTCATGGGATCTGACACTCACAACTCCTGAATTTCATGGGATCTGACACTCATAACTGCTTCATTTCATGGGATCTGACACTTACAACTCCCGAATTTCATGGGATTTGACACTCACAACTCCTGCATTTCTTGGGATCTGACACTCACAACTCCTACATTTCATGGGATCTGACACTCACAACTCCTGCATTTCTTGGGATCTGACACTCACAACTCCTACATTTCATGGGATCTGACACTCACAACTTCTGCATTTCATGGGATCTGACACTCACAACTCCTGAATTTCATGGGATCTGACACTCACAACTCCTACATTTCATGGGATCTGACACTCACAACTCCTACATTTCATGGGATCTGACACTCACAACTCCTACATTTCATGGGATCTGACACTCACAACTCCTACATTTCATGGGATCTGACACTCACAACTCCTACATTTCATGGGATCTGACACTCATAACTGCTTCATTTCATGGGATCTGACACTCACAACTCCTACATTTCATGGGATCTGACACTCATAACTGCTTCATTTCATGGGATCTGACACTTACAACTCCTTCATTTCATGGGATCTGACACTCATAACTGCTTCATTTCATGGGATCTGACACTTACAACTCCCGAATTTCATGGGATTTGACACTCACAACTCCTGCATTTTTTGGGATCTGACACTCACAACTCCTACATTTCATGGGATCTGACACTCACAACTCCTGCATTTCTTGGGATCTGACACTCACAACTCCTACATTTCATGGGATCTGACACTCACAACTCCTACATTTCATGGGATCTGACACTCATAACTGCTTCATTTCATGGGATCTGACACTCACAACTCCTGCATTTCATGGGATCTGACACTCACAACTCCTGCATTTCTTGGGATCTGACACTCATAACTCCTGCATTTCTTGGGATCTGACACTCACAACTCCTGCATTTCATGGGATCTAACACTCATAACTCCTGCATTTCATGGGATTTGACACTCACAACTTCTGCATTTCATGGGATCTGACACTCATAACTCCTGCATTTCTTGGGATCTGACACTCACAACTCCTGCATTTCATTAGATCTGACACTCATAACTCCTGCATTTCATGGGATCTGACACTCACAACTCCTGCATTTCATTAGATCTGACACTCACAACTCCTGCATTTCATGGGATCTGACACTCACAACTCCTGCATTTCATGGGATCTGACACTCACAACTCCTGCATTTCATGGGATCTGACACTCATAACTCCTGCATTTCTTGGGATCTGACACTCACAACTCCTGCATTTCATGGGATCTGACACTCACAACTCCTGCATTTCATGGGATCTGACACTCACAACTTCTGCATTTCATGGGATCTGACACTCATAACTCCTGCATTTCATGGGATCTGACACTCACAACTTCTGCATTTCATGGGATCTGACACTCACATCTCCTTCATTTCATGGGATCTGACACTCACATCTCCTTCATTTCATGGGATCTGACACTCACAACTCCTGATCCTCACTTACAACTTACTAGCATAGGGCAGGCATAGAAACATTTCATCATCAGCCAGGTTGTCAGATAATTAGCCGTTGACTGTAAAACAAAAGACAAAAACGATTTCGCTATCGAATAGAAGAAGCAGAAAGGCATGACTAAACTGTGAAAGCTAGCGGCTGTGTATTCGTTCGATGCCAGCATAACGAACTATCCACTCCACAGATATTTCTCCCGAGCCTGCATCGGGCAAAATTAGAGGCAACGGTTGCCAGGGACTGAAAGCGGCGCACTCGCAGTCTTTATCTTCCAACCCGCCTCTTCTAGGAGAGAGAGGCAACAGAAACTACTGATACGGGCTTGGCCACGGCATCGGAATGATGTCGGAGTCTGGTGGCTTAAAACCCAGATTCCAGCTATTGGGAAGTGGCATTGGGAGAGGCGAGCTGGACACGGAGACCAAAGCGCCCTGTTTACACAGCGGTCTGCTCCCGAACAGAAGCTGGGAAGCTGGGAGGGGGGAAGAGCCCCACCGATTGGGGAGGTGGGATAAACATGACTTTTTAGGCTTCAAATCGCACACCAGTGTTAGAGAGGCCATTCGGACAAACAAAAAACAGAGGCTTCGCTAATAGTTTAGATAAGTTAAAGATCTGTAGGCATCTATATATCTATCTATCAATCAATCTATCAATCTATCAATCTATCGATCGATCTATCTATCTATCTATCAATCTATCAATTTAGAAATCTATCTATCTACTAATCTATCCTGCCTATCGAGCCGAAGCGGTATGAAACAGTGCTCACAGATGAAGTAGATCACAGCTGGCAGGAGGATGAGCACAAACAGGCAGAGCACGGCCACGGAGCAGCGGCTAGTGCAGCGCAAACGGCGGCCTTGGGACTTTTTAGTAGAAGAGCCGCTACCGTACCGCGGATGGTACATCAGCAGCTTGCTAGCCGCGCTGGAGTCGTTGCCGTCCTGTCCGCACACCGGCGTCTGCTGCTGCTGATACGGCTGGCCAGGATGCATGGAGCCATGGGTCAGCGTAGACAGCGGCTTCGCGCTGTTGTGGGGGAAATTGGATGGGATTATTGACGGCAATTTGTGGTAATGTGATTAGAGATTCTTGAATTAGAGCTTTTGGGATTACAGATTAAGGATTATGGGATTAGAGATGGTGTGGGATTAGAGATGGTGTGGGATTAGAGATGGTGTGGGATTAGATATTGGTGTGGGATTAGAGATGGTGTGGGATTAGATATTGGTGTGGGATTAGAGATGGTGTGGGATTAGAGATGGTGTGGGATTAGAGATGGTGTGGGATTAGAGATGGTGTGGGATTAGAGATGGTGTGGGATTAGAGATGGTGTGGGATTAGAGATGGTGTGGGATTAGATATTGGTGTGGGATTAGAGATGGTGTGGGATTAGAGATGGTGTGGGATTAGAGATGGTGTGGGATTAGAGATGGTGTGGGATTAGAGATGGTGTGGGATTAGAGATGTTGTGGGATTAGAGATGGTGTGGGATTAGATATTGTTATGGGATTAGAGATGGTGTGGGATTAGAGATGGTGTGGGATTAGAGATGGTGTGGGATTAGAGATGGTGTGGGATTAGAGATGTTGTGGGATTAGAGATGGTGTGGGATTAGAGATGGTGTGGGATTAGAGATGGTGTGGGATTAGAGATGGTGTGGGATTAGAGATGGTGTGGGATTAGAGATGGTGTGGGATTAGATATGTTGTGGGATTAGAGATGGTGTGGGATTAGAGATGGTGTGGGATTAGAGATGGTGTGGGATTAGAGATGGTGTGGGATTAGAGATGGTGTGGGATTAGATATTGGTGTGGGATTAGAGATGGTGTGGGATTAGAGATGGTGTGGGATTAGAGATGGTGTGGGATTAGAGATGGTGTGGGATTAGAGATGGTGTGGGATTAGAGATGGTGTGGGATTAGAGATGGTGTGGGATTAGAGATGGTGTGGGATTAGAGATGGTGTGGGATTAGATATTGGTGTGGGATTAGAGATGGTGTGGGATTAGATATTGGTGTGGGATTAGAGATGGTGTGGGATTAGAGATGGTGTGGGATTAGAGATGGTGTGGGATTAGAGATGGTGTGGGATTAGAGATGGTGTGGGATTAGAGATGGTGTGGGATTAGAGATGGTGTGGGATTAGAGATGGTGTGGGATTAGATATGGTTTGGGATAGGAGATGGTATGGGATTAGAGATGGTGTGGGATTAGATATGGTGTGGGATTAGAGATGGTGTGGGATAGGAGATGGTATGGGATTAGAGATGGTGTGGGATTAGAGATTGTATCAGATTAGATATTGATGTGGGATTGAAGATTCTTGAATTAGAGCTGTTGTGATTTATGATTTGGGATTATAGCATTAAAGATGTTGTGGGATTAGAGATGGTGTGGGATTAGATATGGTGTGGGATTAGAGATGGTGTGGGATTAGAGATGGTGTGGGATAGGAGATGGTGTGGGATTAGAGATGGTGTGGGATTAGAGATGGTGTGGGATTAGATATGGTTTGGGATAGGAGATGGTATGGGATTAGAGATGGTGTGGGATTAGATATGGTGTGGGATTAGAGATGGTGTGGGATTAGAGATGGTATGGGATTAGAGATGGTGTGGGATTAGATATGGTGTGGGATTAGAGATGGTGTGGGATTAGAGATGATGTGGGATTAGAGATGGTGTGGGATTAGAGATGGTGTGGGATTAGAGATGGTGTGGGATTAGAGATGGTTTGGGATAGGAGATGGTATGGGATTAGAGATGGTGTGGGATTAGAGATTGTATGGGATTAGATATTGATGTGGGATTGAAGATTCTTGAATTAGAGCTGTTGTGATTTATGATTTGGGATTATAGCATTAAAGATGTTGTGGGATTAGAGATGGGGTGGGATTAGAGATGGTTTGGGATAGGAGATCGTTTTGGATTAGCAACGGGGAGATTAGACGCTATATAAACGAGATTTCGGTTGATGACACCAGGCTCAATGATCCGTTGTAAAGTCCTTGTCGAGAATTAAAGTCTTTTAAATGTATTTATTGAATTGAATCCGATTATAAAGTTACATCATGCTAGTGGAATCGCCGAACAAGTTGACATGCTGAGTAAATGATAAGAAATGATTTGTGACCAACAGAGCTGAAGGTTATATTAGATTACGTCTAATCTACAGTAACGCCTAACTGAATTATTAGCGAAAGCCATTGGTTCACTAATTACCCATAGATGACGCACTTAGCGACAAACGGGGGGATGTTGCGCAACAGCCAACCACCATTGCCAGAGCGAAGCGAAAGCTCACTCACTCGAGATCGCTCATCGGTTCCATAATAATGGATCCAACACCCAGAACTTGTAACTACTTAGAGATCTACTTTGCTGTTCCATATAGTTATATTTACCTGGCCATTCATTACCCCATCCAATTTTCACGGATAGCATTCTTCATTTGTCCGGTTGGACACTTTAATGTTGGCTAAGTCATTGCCCGGCTCATAGTGGTTACGCAATCAGCAACTTTCGCATTGATTAATTGACTGTTTTATTGGTGAAATGAGTGGGAATATTGTGCCTGCATTCTGTTTGGACTGCGTAGCATTTTGGGTGTTAGCCTATCCCTTTTAGGCAAAATTTTTCTTGAAATCAAAATAGGTTAAGATAGAACAGGATGGGATAGAACAGGATGGGATAGAACAGGATGGGATAGAACAGGGTGGGATAGAACAGGAGGGGATAGAACAGGATGGGATAGAACAGGATGGGATAGAACAGGATGGGATAGAACAGGGTGGGATAGAACAGGAGGGGATAGAACAGGATGGGATAGAACAGGATGGGATAGAACAGGATGGGACAGAACAGGATGGGACAGAACAGGATGGGACAGAACAGGATAGGATAGAACAGGGTGGGATAGAACAGGATGGGATAGAACAGGAGGGGATAGAACAGGATGGGATAGAACGGGATGGGATAGAACAGGATGGGATAGAACAGGAGGGGATAGAACAGGATGGGATAGAACAGGGTGGGATAGAACAGGATGGGATAGAACAGGATAGAACAGGGTGGGATAGAACAGGGTGGGATAGAACAGGATAGAACAGGATAGGATAGAACAGGGTGGGATAGAACAGGGTGGGATAGAACAGGATAGAACAGGATAGGATAGAACAGGGTGGGATAGAACAGGATGGGATAGAACAGGATGGGATAGAACAGGGTGGGATAGAACAGGAGGGGATAGAACAGGATAGGATAGAACAGGATGGGATAGAACAGGATGGGATTGAACAGGATAGAACAGACTAGAACAGGAAGTGCTCAAGCGCAGTTATAGAAGCACATTCAGCATGCTGAAGGTTAAGGCCTTCTCTCACCTTCGGTTGTCGAGTGAGCCGGCGGTGTCATACACACCCTGCCGACTGTCGGGCTGTCCTCCAGACGTCAGCATCTGCGGATGATGCCGCATCAGGCTGCCGCTGTTGTTGTTGTTGATGCCTCCAGCTCCGTGGTAGCCGGCTAGCTGACCTGAAATAGGGTCCGGTTTGGAGAAGCCTTTGAGATTTTCTGCTCCTAGAAGCTCTGGCGTTTCTTATATATACTCGCACATTCCCTCACCCTGCTCAAACTGGCCCAGTTAAGCTCAAGGGAGCGGAGAGTTCAAGATGGGATCGGAACGCATTAGGAAGATTCCACGAGTCTCACGAGACAGAGAGACAGAGACAGGGAGAGTTTGAGCTCGAATCGCTTTGAAGTATTCGTCACGACCTTCTCAGGACACAAGTGCAGTTTGTAGAAGAGAGAGAGGAAAGAACAGAAAAAGAAAAAATCAATTTTCCGCAAATTTGCCTGTCTTAAAGCTCTGGGGATTTTAATTGTACGAAGGGATTAATTAGTAAACTTATTCGATGCATAATTCATTTGTTAAAGCAAAGAAGAGATAGATTGAGAAAAGGTTCAATTTATTAGTTACGTCTTTAAAGTACCTATTTTGTAAGGCGGTATTATTAGACCATCATCACAATGCGCCCATCTATCTTATTGTGTCCATCACAATGCTTGATTAGACCAACAACAAGGCTTGCTGATGGAGAGACTGAACACAACACACTAATCCACCACACAGTCGGGTGAATGAATGTATTCAGTCGACATGTGCATTGAAAATGTCTGAAATGATGATGGTTCCATGCCTACCCCTGCCCAATGGGTCAGTCCTGTCCACTTCCTCCTCCATGGTGATGCCGCCCGTCTTCTACTCATTGATCTTGAGCAGGCGGGATTTGAGTCCGTGAGCTTTGAGCTGCTCGTGTCCAAGAAATAATGCGCTGCAATATCCTGTCCCCAGTCTTACCGCATCATTCATTTATCCCCATCATTGGGTATGAAAAATGGGCTTCAGTCTTCTCTAGCGACTGCATGGCACCGAACTTAAGAGGGTCTTGCCAGCGCGGAGTTACTGAGAAAACACCGCTTGTTATCCGCCTGTGTGTCTGTCCGTCAGTCTTACTTGTCTGCTCTGTCTAACAGCGTCTGTCTCTCTGTCTTGCAGTGTCTGTCTCTCTGTATTGCAGTGTCTGTCTCTCTGTCTTGCAGTGTCTGTCTCTCTATATTGCAGTGTCTGTCTCTCTGTATTGCAGTGTCTGTCTCTCTGTATTGCAGTGTCTGTCTCTCTGTCTTGCAGTGTCTGTCTCTCTATATTGCAGTGTCTGTCTCTCTGTCTTGCAGTGTCTGTCTCTCTATATTGCAGTGTCTGTCTCTCTGTCTTGCAGTGTCTGTCTCTCTATATTGCAGTGTCTGTCTCTCTATATTGCAGTGTCTGTCTCTCTATATTGCAGTGTCTGTCTCTCTATATTGCAGTGTCTGTCTCTCTATATTGCAGTGTCTGTCTCTCTATATTGCAGTGTCTGTCTCTCTATATTGCAGTGTCTGTCTCTCTGTATTGCAGTGTCTGTCTCTCTGTCTAACAGCGTCTGTCTCTCTGTCTTGCAGTGTCTGTCTCTCTGTATTGCAGTGTCTGTCTCTCTGTATTGCAGCGTCTGTCTCTCTATATTGCAGTGTCTGTCTCTCTGTCTTGCAGTGTCTGTCTCTCTATATTGCAGTGTCTGTCTCTCTGTCTTGCAGTGTCTGTCTCTCTATATTGCAGTGTCTGTCTCTCTGTATTGCAGTGTCTGTCTCTCTGTCTAACAGCGTCTGTCTCTCTGTCTTGCAGTGTCTGTCTCTCTGTCTAACAGCGTCTGTCTCTCTGTCTTGCAGTGTCTGTCTCTCTATATTGCAGTGTCTGTCTCTCTATATTGCAGTGTCTGTCTCTCTATATTGCAGTGTCTGTCTCTCTATATTGCAGTGTCTGTCTCTCTGTATTGCAGTGTCTGTCTCTCTGTCTAACAGCGTCTGTCTCTCTGTATTGCAGTGTCTGTCTCTCTGTCTAACAGCGTCTGTCTCTCTGTCTTGCAGTGTCTGTCTCTCTATATTGCAGTGTCTGTCTCTCTGTCTAACAGCGTCTGTCTCTCTGTCTAACAGCGTCTGTCTCTCTGTCTAACAGCGTCTGTCTCTCTGTCTAACAGCGTCTGTCTCTCTGTCTTGCAGCGTGTATCTGTCTGTCCGCCAGTGTCTGTCTCTCTGTCTAACAGTGTGTATCTGTCTGTCCGCCAGTGTCTGTCTCTCTGTCTAACAGTGTGTATCTGTCTGTCCGCCAGTGTCTGTCTCTCTGTCTAACAGTGTGTATCTGTCTGTCCGCCATTGTCTGTCTCTCTGTCTAACAGTGTGTATCTGTCTGTCCGCCAGTGTCTAGTTCAGTCACATCTCCTAATTTAATCGTAAATTAGTTTCGCAAAATTTCAGACTTGCAGTTTGCACGGCGGAACACATAAAAAGTGTTAATATTGGGAATTGTCTCGTGATGATTCAGGCTCTCTATCATCCCATGGGAATATGTCACTCGGTGCAGATTTAAGTTAATTTATCTCACTACCACACCAGGCCACGCCGGCATGTTTCATAATCCACCAAAAGCCGCAAACAATAACGCGGCGATGCAATCGTAAAAGCAGTTTTTACGCCAAACTGAGAGTTCCGAGATACCTAGAGAAAAATCTGGTTCTTGCACGCTGCCCTGTACTGACTAAACTATGGATGGTAGATTGTAAAATAGTTTTCATCATAGTAAACTAAGCACTGTCACGAAACCTACATCTGATAATGGTCTAGTAATAAAAGATCAGTTAAGAACTGAGCTACACAGTCTGACAGTCAATAACGCTGGTGTTTACAAGCGGTGCAGTTATTGTTTACGCATAAATTGTTCACAAGCTGCACCGGAACTCACTGCTGACTTGGCAACTTCACTTTACACTTTCTCGTTAAGCCTGTCATCCTTTAGATGGAAATTAATCTGAAAACAGGTCTCACTGAACTAATATCGATCACTTTAGTCTATGACCCAAATCGTGTTGCATAAAAAACAGTTTTTACCTACATGGGTTATTGCCTTTAAGTTTGCCATAGCAACCAGATGGGCAATACGTAGAGTTTTTCAGGCTAACAGAGCTGAAGAGAAGTGTACTTAAAGTGGCTAAAATAGGATTTCAGGAGAGGGTGAACTAAAGTGGAGAAGTTTGGCAAATATTAGCATTCGGTCGAATTGATTGGACAAGGCAGATTAACATCCGCGTAGAGACTGCACGGAAGCATATCAGATCTCCATCGATGTTTTTCAATTGACGCTCTTTTGCAGCTAAAAGTACTTCAGCGCTTCTCTGCTAGCTAAATATCCGGCCATAGACAGCTCAGTTGTCTGTTGGCCAACAACCGTTTCGCACTCGGTGGGTAAAAGTGCAATTTTTAATCAACTCTTTTGACCATCGACTTGGCAATTCAGGATCATAAAAAGGATTACCAGAAACACTGTCACGCCATTGACCAATCTGTGCAGTCACGAAGCTCAGAGTTTGAGTCTAGGACTCAAATTGGGGAATCGGCTTAGAAGGGTGTGGGCTAGCTAAATTTCTGTTGTGAGCGTGTTAATCAGCTGTGTTTGAGTAGGAATGGGAGATTGCAAGATAGATAAATAGATAGATAGATAGATAGATAGATAGATAGATAGATAGACAGATAGATAGATAGATAGATAGATAGATAGATAGATAGATAGATAGATAGATAGATAGATAGATGGATAGATAGATAGATAGATAGATAGATAGATAGATAGATAGATAGATAGATAGATAGATAGATAGATAGATAGATAGATAGATAGATAGATAGATAGATAGATAGATGGATAGATAGACAGATGGGAGAAAACGCCATTGGGTGTGAAACCGGTGTGGATTAGCCATCTGGCATTTGTGGTCGCAATCAACAGACTGTTCTCCCCAAATATCCCAACCCCCTGGCCTCGCCTCTCTATATCCCCTTATCCGCGGGATTATTGAATTTGCAACTTGGTGGGCACTCAGCCGAGCTCAGCAATGGCTCGTGACCTCCTTCAAAGACCACTCGACCTCTTCTGCTGGCGCTGTTCGGGTGTGTGTCTAAGAAGTAAATATGGGCGGAGTCTCTAAGCGGATGAGGCACAGCCAGAAGGAGATTTCTAGCAATGGGATTTGCTGCAGACACTTGGACATTGCGATTTCTATTTGCGGCTGTCTTTTTTCTGTCACTTTATCCTTTCGCTTATCTGGATCAGTGAGATCAGTGAGAACAGCTGTGTGCTCAGAAATTCTCGACTCCCGTAGAGACTCGGAGAGTGGCGAAATTGGGTAAAAGTCGGCATAAGCTCAGTCTTGATTTGTTCGAGAGAAAAAAACAAAAATGAGGAATCAAGACTGGAGAATTCCTATCTGGAGAAATTTCGGAAACTTTTCGGTGCTAAACTTTTTAGCGGATTAGCGAGAAAAAAAATAGCAAATCGATTTCCCATCTGTCCAGCAGTTTTCGAAATTTCTGCCAAGAATCTTTTAGCTCCGCAGAGTTTTCCTGCGTGGGAGAAAGTGCAGTTGGGGAGAAATATCCCCCAAAACATCCCAAACCACAGAAAATTTCCACCGACTCAAAAAACAGAGTCGCAGCTGTTGCTTCTAGAAATCGATGGCTCCGGCATCACTGTCCTCAAAGAAATTGAGTCCCTTTACAGGTGAAAACAAAAAACTCCCCGGTGGGAAAAAGGAATGAGGAATAGGGAGGCGGTGAGGGAGACAGGTGAGGAGTCTGAGTAGTTAAAGATAGCAGAATTCTTGAGAGAAAAGACACCTGTGTCAACCAGCGGGGCTTCCATCCAGGTCTCAAGCCTACCCCAGTGTCTTCTCCAGCTTCCTTCTTCATCATGTCATGCTCTTTCCGATCCGCTTATCTGTCTTCTCTGAAGCAGCTAAAGCTTCACATTTTTTGTTAAGATCATTTTTGGTCATTAGTTCGGCAGCTGTTAGAAACAATAGAAATTATAAGAGTGTTTTTTCACGAATTCGAAAGCTATCATAATAGGCTGACTCACTCTGAAGAGGCAGAATTTGAGTCGGGACGGTATAAAAATCTCGCTTTTTCTTTAGCTTTTTTTCATCAATATGGGGTGCAAGACAGCCTTCTACCATATTTCTCCCCAAAAACACACACACACACAGACAGCACACAGACAGACACATTTTGCTCAATCGAATCAGCCGCCTTACTTTGGTGTCAATCAAATCTGTAGAGAGCCAACCCTACCCAGATCTTATGCAACAGCCGCTGACACTATTCGATAGTACTATGAATATGCGACCGACGGAGTGACTCAATCTGTGTTACTAAATCGAACCTTTGTTAAACTTATAAATAAAAAAAGGATACACTAGAAATTACTCGCCTAACTAAGATCTAAAGAATTTTTATCAGGTAGGGGCAGTCTTTCCAGTCCATGGACTGAACAGCTGTACACAGCCTATTGGCTGTACATCCGGCCAAACTGGGTTAGATTTCATTTGTTTCCATCCATCAAACTATAATATAACAATAGGGGAGAGTGATGGGGAGAGTGATAGGGGAGAGTGATAGGGGAGAGTGATTGGGGAGAGTGATGGGGGAGAGTGATGAGGGAGAGTGATGGGGGAGAGTGATGGGGGAGAGTGATGGGGGGAGAGTGATGGGGGAGAGTGATAGGGGAGAGTGATAAGGGAGAGTGATAGGGGAGAGTGATGGGGAGAGTGATAGGGGAGAGTGATAGGGGAGAGTGATGGGGGAGAGTGATGGGGGAGAGTGATGGGGAGAGTGATAGGGGAGAGTGATGGGGGAGAGTGGTAGGGGAGAGTGATGGGGGAGAGTGATAGGGGAGAGTGATTGGGGAGAGTGATAGGGGAAAGATAGCTTGGCATGAAACAGACAGCGGAAGTTGTGACGTAAGACTGACTAGGGTTTAATCCTGCCAGCTAAGAAAAAATTTAATGATATTGCAGAGCTCGCCTCAGCAGCCATATTGTAGTTTGTAATTTCTAACCCACAATTTTGGATTTGTGTCGTTGGAAACTGCATTCTAAACAGCTTGTATTATTCATATTTAAAATACACAGACCTACCTTTTATGTTTGCTCCTCTCCGCTGCTGCTGCTGCATAGGACAATTCTCATCACCCTAAAAACTGTTTTCCTACTTCATAGCTTTCCTCACTCTCACTAGAAGCCATGGTTCTGTTCTGGGCTTTGTCATTTTATCCTCTAAAAAATAGAGTACAAGCGTAGCTTGAGTCCTCTTTTTTCATTCCTCAAAGTCTCCATTCTCTAATGCCCGCAGTTCTGCCAACTAAAACTGTGGGCTCAGGCTAAAATTTTTGGGAGTATCATTTAGTTGCTAGGGGGGGTGTGTGTGAAAACGGAGAGGCCCTGGATACCGAGCTCCCACCTGTGCCACATGTGCTTTCTCTAGAAGCCCATAGTTCAATTGTTTCTATAGCTGACGGCAAAGTTTTCACAGTTAGAGAAAATTATTTGGTAGTAGCGGTAGGGACAGTAGACCGGTGACAGAAGAGCTGACACATGAGTGACACAGTGAGTGACAGAAGAGCTGACACATGAGTGACACAGTGAGTGACAGTAGAGCTGACACATGAGTGACACAGTGAGTGACAGAAGAGCTGACACATGAGTGACACAGTGAGTGACAGTAGAGCTGACACATGAGTGACACAGTGAGTGACAGTAGAGCTGACACAGGGAGTGACACAGTGAGTGACAATAGAGCTGACACAGGGAGTGAAGACCTGACACAGTGAGGGACAGTAGAGCTGACACAGGGAGTGAAGACCTGACACAGTGAGGGACAGTAGAGCTGACACAGGGAGTGACACAGTGAGTGACAATAGAGCTGACACAGGGAGTGACACAGTGAGTGACAATAGAGCTGACACAGGGAGTGACACAGTGAGTGACAATAGAGCTGACACAGGGAGTGACAATAGAGCTGACACAGGGAGTGACACAGTGAGTGACAATAGAGCTGACACAGGGAGTGACACAGTGAGTGACAATAGAGCTGACACGGAGTGAAGACCTGACACAGTGAGGAACAGTAGAGCTGACACAGGGAGTGACAGTAGAGCTGACACAGTGGGGGACAGTAGAGCTGACACAGTGAGGAACAGTAGAGCTGACACAGGGAGTGACAGTAGAGCTGACACAGGGAGTGAAAACCTGACACAGTGACTGACAATGGAGCTGACACAGGAAGCGACTGGAAAGTGAATCAAGCGGACAAAAATGAGGCAAAATTCTTCTT
Source organism: Macrostomum hystrix (assembly GCA_950097015.1). NCBI lineage: Eukaryota > Metazoa > Platyhelminthes > Macrostomidae > Macrostomum > Macrostomum hystrix. Next base: position 2,347,556 of record CATNEN010000008.1, read on the forward strand.
AATGACTCACCTGGCGGCAGGTAAAACTGATCCCCAACAGTTGGGCCATAGAACTCGGGCGCAAACATGGGACCAGACTCGGCGTAGTGGGAATTGCCGCCTCCGCCGAGTACGGAGTTCCTCGGGGTGCACGGCGGCGGCTCGGATGGCGGCGGCGGAATCGGGAACGCGACGCCGGAATGAAGCGGGTGCGGCGGCGGCGGCAGCGGTATCTTGGCAACTCGCTGGCCCGTTGCCGACATCATGGGCTGCTGCTGCTGCTGCTGCTGCAACAGTTGCTGGGGGCTATTGCTGCCGCCGCTGCCACTGCCGGAAGCGCCCAAATCTCTGTAGTTGAGTCCGCCTGTGTTTTCAAAGCAATCGTGAGCAGCAATTCAAATCATTTTGCTTCTAAAAGCTAAGATTTCTATCAGCACCTGTTAGAGCACAGTAAACTCACAATAATTATTTTAATTCGAAAATAAACTTGCGTGACCAAATAGCGTGTAACTCCGCATCGAGGCTGTTATAAATAAGGGGAGAATTTTTCAGGAAAGTGACAAAAACTATTTCGCCAGAGGGTAGCTCTGGCTCGTCACAATTTGAGTTGACGACTCGAAGTCACGCAAAGTCATTTAATGGGGGGGAGGTTGTAATTATCGTCAACTTTTCTGGGTTTTGAATAGCTAACTAATGTTAAATCAATGTGCTCGAATGTGTGAGAGTGTACAACTGACCGACGATGAATCAATCATAGCAGATGTACACACCTGTGTGAGTGTGTACCTGTGTACACATATCTAGCTATTCCAGTAATCCTGCTGAATTAGGATTAAATGTGTCAAATTAACACGCCCAGTAGCGCCTGTCGACAAGTGCATGGATCCTACCCGTGCTATGTTGACCCGTACTATAGCTCGTGTCAGTTGTGTTTGGTCGGCACATTCTGTTTGATGTCCGGCTACCGCGGGGATTTTTGGGATGTGTGCAGAGGGAGAGAAAGGGGAAGGAAGAGATCAAAGGAAATTTGTGAGCGAGGCGTCAAATTGTGTTCAGCAATGCTATATAGCTAAGGTGATATGCTGGACTATTAACAAGTTGGCCTCTCCACCTGAACGGTCTACGCCTCATTGGTTTTCTTCATTGCGAAATTCTAATACTACAAATAGCTGTCCGTTATGCTATATCAAATGCTTGCTAGAGGAAATTAAAATTTGTTATTACTCTATTTTACTCACACATCGACTGCTCACTGCTGTTCACTGATTTTATACACTCTCTCATTCCTCTGTCACTCTCTCCTTCCTCTGTCACTCTCTCCTTCCTCTGTCACTCTCTCCTTCCTCTGTCACTCTCTCCTTCCTCTGGCACTCTCTCCTTCCTCTGTCACTCTCTCCTTCCACTGTCACTCTCTCCTTCCTCTGTCACTCTCTCCTTCCACTGTCACTCTCTCCTTCCTCTGTCACTCTCTCCTTCCACTGTCACTCTCTCCTTCCTCTGTCACTCTCTCCTTCCTGTCACTCTCTCCTTCCTCTGGCACTCTCTTTCCTCTGTCACTCTCCCCTTCCTCTGTCACTCTCTCCTTCCTCTGTCACTCTCTCCTTCCTCTGTCACTCTCTCCTTCCTCTGTCACTCTCTCCTTCCTATGTCACTCTCGCATTCCTCTGTCACTCTCTCCTTCCTGTCACTCTCTCCTTCCTCTGGCACTCTCTTCCCTCTGTCACTCACTCCTTCTACTGTCACTCTCTCCTTCCTCTGTCACTCTCTCCTTCCTCTGGCACTCTCTCATTCCACTGTCACTCTCTCCTTCCTCTGGCACTCTCTCCTTCCTCTGTCACTCTCTCCTTCCACTGTCACTCTCTCCTTCCTCTGTCACTCTCTCCTTCCTGTCACTCTCTCCTTCCTCTGGCACTCTCTTTCCTCTGTCACTCACTCCTTCTACTGTCACTCTCTCCTTCCTCTGTCACTCTCTCCTTCCTCTGGCACTCTCTCATTCCACTGTCACTCTCTCCTTCCTCTGGCACTCTCTCCTTCCTCTGTCACTCTCCCCTTCCTCTGTCACTCTCCCCTTCCTCTGTCACTCTCTCCTTCCTCTGTCACTCTCTCCTTCCTGTCACTCTCTCCTTCCTCTGGCACTCTCTTTCCTCTGTCACTCACTCCTTCTACTGTCACTCTCTCCTTCCTCTGTCACTCTCTCCTTCCTCTGGCACTCTCTCATTCCACTGTCACTCTCTCCTTCCTCTGGCACTCTCTCCTTCCTCTGTCACTCTCCCCTTCCTCTGTCACTCTCCCCTTCCTCTGTCACTCTCTCCTTCCTCTGTCACTCTCTCCTTCCTCTGTCACTCTCTCCTTCCTATGTCACTCTCTCCTTCCTGTCACTCACTCCTTCTACTGTCACTCTCTCCTTCCTCTGTCACTCTCTCCTTCCTATGTCACTCTCGCATTCCTGTCACTCTCATTCCTATGTCACTCTCTCTTTCCTCTGTCACTCTCTCCTTGCTCTGGGACTCTATTATTCCAAAGAATTTGTAGTCTAGTGTGTTTTCTTGTATTTTCTACAGTCGTATATTCTGCAACTGAATTCATATGGCAGATTCTAAGAAATCAGTCAGGCCGAAGTGATGTTTTGTGGTGGAATGGGGGGGACTTTCAAAAAAGCCAAAAAGAGGATGTCAAGATGAAAGTGACGTTTTTAAATACCCCATAAGAAGTATCTGACAGCAAAATTGATTCCAAAGCAGTCCACTGTTCTAAATAGGTGTAAGCAGGAAATATCAGACTAGATCTGCATCACTGCAGCATCCATTAGTTGCAGAGTCTAAGACCCATTAGGCATTGGAAATGGTTTAATCTCTGTCTGAAATCTCTCTTTATAACAATCTATGTTAAATCGTTAATATCTGAATCATCTTAAAGAGAAGAAAATTACATTAGACAAAAGCAACACAGACTTTGGCTGTTCCCAATTCTGGGATCTATTAGAATCGTATTTTGTATTCAAGTGTGTGCATTCACAATCCCTAAATTTCACTTCCACAAGAGAAATTTTTTAAATGTTTTTTTCGGTTTGTATGATAATGGAGAAAAGTTAGAAAATAATCATATACCTCTCAAAAATACGACCCTATTTGAGCAGTTGTATAACTTTTATATACATAATAGCATATAACTGGGGGGTATAGCTATATATAATACCTAGAATCCTGTAATGGGGAAGAACGGATTGGGAAGAATTTACTGTTTCACGATCCCAAGTCCAGATTGGGTGACAGGCGCACAGCTGTGCCTCCCACAATGCGCCTCATATATTCATTGCTAACAAAATAACTATAGCACATATTGTATGTGGGGTTGCAAGGTATTTTATAGCCGCCCTAATGACACTGCACAGTAAGCAAGAATTACTATGCCCATGCTATACGTGAAGATTGTACAGAGAGTGGGGACAAAGACCATGGACAATTTCCCCTATTCAAACTACCAGCAGTTTTTCTTTCCCAACTCTTTTTCTGTTGTGCTCAAATATATGGATAAAAATGATAAGCTTCTATGAGCACTTCATAATTAATGCATGCCCCGATTCATGGAAAACTGCTAAAAAACTATTTCGCACAATGACTGACATAGGGATTCACTACAGTAGCTGGTGGATTTTTTCTAGACATTGTGACTAATCTTTCTTTTTCTTCTTCTGTCTGTTTTGAGTCTAAAAAAAAAGTTAGCTAAAACCTTTGTTCTCAAATTCACAACGACCTCGAGACCTTGCACTTAACTAACCATACTACCATTGTGCGCAACTCTAGATTTTGCCTATTGATATTGCTCTCTCTGTCTGACTAAAAATTGTGGATATGAGTAATGCTGTGAGATAACTACTGGTCTCACTCACATTCAGCCAACCTGACTCAACTTCCGCGTGACTGTCTGCTTATTGGGCTTATTTTATACCGAGAAAATAAATTTTTTCAGTCTAGACTCTAAACTGAATTTTGCTATCTAAAAACATAGAACGCCTGCAGACGCTTGTATCACTGAGTTGCTTAATTCTATCAATGATAGCCCACTCACCTCTCTACTCTCCACTGTACTCTCCTCTCTACTCTACTCTCTTTTCTCACCTTGCCCTCTTTTCTCTTATTTCCTCTCCGACTCCATTTTCTCATTTGTACTCTATTCTCTTCTCACCTGTCTCATCCTAATCCCGATAGGCACTGAAAGCGAAAATAAAAATATCGACTCACCGGCAGGGCTGCCTCGCTGAGCGATGGACAGGTTTCCGCTATCAACACCGCTGTCGAGTGTCAGCTGCTGCTGCTGCTGCTGACCGTAGAGCCTACCCACACTCATTGGCACTCCGCGGACTGCCGACTGAGTACCAGCAGAAATCGGCTCAATCGGCATGAACGGGCGCTGCTCCGGGTCCTGACAGTCCGCGTCATCGTCGTCTTCTTCAGCGTCTTCCTGAGTATTGTTGCCGCAGCCGTCAGTAATTAGAGACGACGGTCGTTGACGCACGGCGCTGTGAAATCCCATTGGATTTCTGGGCTGCCTTAGCATAGAATGCTGCTGCAGCAGCTGCTGCTGATGCTGCTGCTGTTGATGATGCTGAATTGGCAGAGTTCCGAATCCGCCGTGATGTCGCTGCTGCTGCTGCTGCTGCTGCAACTGTTGCTGTTGCAGTTGCTTCAATCGTACCTTGTCTGTTGTCATTGCCATCGCTTTATTGGCTGCGTCAGACAGTTCTACTATATAGAAACTTGGAATTCAACTAATTTCTGCCTTGCCGCCTGGCTGTTTATTGCATTCTCACTTCCGAGACGCCCCTCGTCTGTGCTGTAAAAAAATCTGAAATTGTCGATTTCCGCTCTTTAGCTAGAACCGAGCAGGCAGTTGGCAGAGCAGATAGCAGCTTTTTATAATTTGAGCTTATCTGTGAGCGGCTATGCTCTGTATAATAGTAGTGCTGTTATTTTTATTAGTTATTGAGTAACGGGCTGGTGGAGTCGGTAAAAACTTTGTGAAATAGCAAGTGGCTTCTCTTGCTCTATCTCTCTCCTTCTCTCTTTGCCTCTTCTTCTCTGCTTTCCTTCCTTATCGGAGTCCCAGTCGATTTATATTTATAACTGCTGTGGCCTTGCCCAATGCCACCCAGGCCTCTCTAAACTTTGTGCCATTGGGGAACCAAAGAGGTCCGCCTCATCTCATTGGGCAGTGTCGCAGTTCGCATTGGGTCTAAAGGGAAAGGGGATGAGGCTGACAGGGGCAAGGCTGCGCTCATTGGACGGACCGGAATGGCACCCTTGGGGCCATTGTTTTCTGTCTAAGAGCGCGTATGCAATGACTGGATTAAGGGGGAAGGGGGAACAGTGTTCCGCACGTGTTCCGGAACTTGAGACACTACTATATTTAGTAGCATGAGAAGTAAATCTTTGTTCGAAGAACAGGTTTTTTAGAGAACATTACATTGTGTGTAAATTCGCCCAGACTTTAAATCGTCACTGTGCCTTAGCGGTTGACCCTCATGATCGAACAACGGAAGCTTTGGTTTGGAAGACTGACTATTAAGTAAACATGGATTTTTTGTGTGTAAAAATCGGTAGGGATTGAAATGCTGCCTAACTGAATCAAATTGGATTGGATGTATCAGCTGTGTTTTGTTAGCTTTTATTCGGTGAGCATTTCTAAAAAGAACTCTGTGGTGCAAAGTGGAGCGAACGAAATTATTGAATAATCATATAAGTATTAAACGATTTCCACATCGATTTACTTGTGATCAACGTAGACTAAAAATAATTACGTAGGTTACCAAAATAAACTGTTACGCTGTCGATGACAAATTAGAAGCCTTCACAAAGTTCACAAAGTTTTTACCGACTCCACCAGTCCGTTACTCAATAACTAATAAAAATAACAGCACTACTAACAGCACTATATTATACAGATATGATGTAAGTTTTTGAAGTAAGCTTCTTGGAAAATCTTTTGTCGCGGAGTACAAACAGAAAGTGTAAAAAATATAAACTTTTGGATCTTTTATGTGTCTTAAAAGATACTGATATGTGTCAATTATACGGTACCAATAGAACTGCCTTCATCAGATTTGTTTAAAAAGAACGCACTTGTTTAAAAGGTAGGAAATTACATAATAAGAGTTGCTAAGACTTCGTTTCTAATGTAATCTCTTTAACTAAAAAGCCAAAGCAAATCTAGCTAGGTTTCGCTATACAGTCTCTACTTCGTATCAGATAAGAAAAATTAATAACGGAAGGATGGGTTGGAAATTGAAGAAAAGGGACGATGTTGAACCAATTCTACCACTTAAGCGATGCTTCTGTTTCGACAACCGAATGGGTACATTCGTTGGCAGTATTATTATAATCGTAAGTTTTTTAGAAATTTGACTTGGTCTTGGTCTTTGATTTTTATTGAATGTTATTATGAATTGTATTAGTTCACGTTGAGTTAAATTGGTCATTTTTGGTAATTGCAAGAAATTAAAATACAACAATTATATTCTCTGTATTCATCATAAATCTTTTTTCATTTTTTGTTTTTTTTGGACACCTTTCTTTACTATTTTTTTCATTAAAAAGTAAATCAAATGTTAAGTAGAAAACATAAATTGAGGTACTATATAGAGTTTTATTATAATTTTATTTATAACAAAGATTTTTTACAAATTAAGTTTTCAAGTAGTAGGCAGTTTTTAGTTACTTTTTTCTATTTGTATCAAGAGTTTTTGCTAACATAACACATGTATTTAATTGTATTTATCCTGTATTTATATGCATGTCTGATTAAAAAGCATTCACATTTATTATTGTACTAACTATTTTTTCCAACTTAATAGCATTATAGAATGAGTATGACAGGAAAAAATTAAAGTGAAGACTTGAGAAGTTAATGAGGATTACATGGTGTAAGATAAGTGCTAATATGTTATATTAGCCTGCAATGATTGACTATAGAATGCATTTAAATGAATGAATTCACCTCTCAACACAATAAATGAACATATTTTAAAACCAAAATTTAAACAGATCTGCACCTTTGTTGAGTTAATCACAGTCATTTTGGACTGGTTTACCTATGATGAACAGCGCAACTTTAACATCATGGGTGCCTTTCGGTCTTACTGGAAACGATTGTTCTGGAAAGGTTTTGTCATTTGTGATGGTGTTATGACTTTGGCCCACTGTCTACTGCTGGCCATATCAATCTTTACAGTTTTTGCTATTCTTCAGCCAACCAAATTTGTAAGTTAAATCTCTGAGCAATGATTCGCTGTTCAGGTTTGCTGAAATTCAGGAGAGCTGTTTGTTCTGTCATTCAGGAAGAGCTTTAATAATAATGCAGGAGGGCTGCAGGCAATTGCACATAATTTGGTGACACTAGACATGCAGCCATCGAGGAGGCAATTCTGCCCATTTCGCTGACTCCTGAGCACATATGCACACAGATACCATCCATACTCAGGCATACCCTCACACAGGTGTGTATATCTGCCCTGACTTTCTCATCGTCAGGCAGTGTACATTTCACTGTGACTTGGAGGTTGGCTCTCAAGGGTGTAAATTGCACAACAAGCCCCCAAAGCCTCCTCTCTGCAGCTGCACCCCAAATAAATGTGGCCTCGCCGTGGAATCGAACTTAGGGACCATGGTGCGAGAGGCAAACGTGTTAGCTGCTCTGCCACCGACTCCCTAAGAGCTTTGGTTATTTTTTAATCAAGAAGAGCCTTGTTTGTTCTGTCATGCAGTTGAGCTTTTGTTTGTTCTAGGAATTCAGGAGAGCTGTCTGCTGTTCTAAGAATTCAGGAGAGCTGTCTGCTGTTCTAAGAATTCAGGAGAGCTGTCTGCTGTTCTAAGAATTCAGGAGAGCTGTCTGCTGTTCTAAGAATTTAGGAGAGCTGTCTGTTTTTCTAAGAATTCTGGAGAGCTGTCTGCTGTTCTAAGAATTCAGGAGAGCTGTCTGCTGTTCTAAGAATTCAGGAGAGCTGTCTGCTGTTCTAAGAATTCAGGAGAGCTGTCTGCTGTTCTAAGAATTCAGGAGAGCTGTCTGCTGTTCTAAGAATTCAGGAGAGCTGTCTGCTGTTCTAAGAATTCAGGAGAGCTGTCTGCTGTTCTAAGAATTCAGGAGAGCTGTCTGCTGTTCTAAGAATTCAGGAGAGCTGTCTGCTGTTCTAAGAATTCAGGAGAGCTGTCTGCTGTTCTGGGAATTTAGGAAGAGCTAATTTTCAGTGCTGCACACATTGACAGAAAATCTACAAACTGAAGCCAATTCTGAAGGCCTACTACATTCTGCTAACTTTGCACATCCTTGTTGAGCTTGGTATTAGCTGCTACATCTACTCTTGGTACGGCCTAGCTGGCTGGGTAAGTATTTTTCTAATCGAACATTTTGTGATAGTCAGCACACGAGGATTTCACTAATTGATTCGCATCTTTGTCTAACAGCGCCTGCCATTCCTGGTGTGGAAGAATCTGTTCTATCTACTTCGCCTAGTGTGCAACGTGAGCTTCTGCATTGTGATCTATTCCTATTGTTGCGAAATCACCGAGGAGTTGAACCTGGGCCAGACAATGGACGAAGAATTTGGCGTCTCCACTGATAAACTTCGGAGCAAGGAATCCGATTTGCCAATGCCGGGTGGCATTTCCAACTATGCCAGTGGCTTCAACCACGGCTTCGATGCTAGGAATCCATACGATGATACTGGCGGCGTTTATGCCAATGCTTGATCTGAGTTTCTAGTAGGCAAATCTAAGGCATTAAAATTACTTGGTGTTATAGAGTTCACTTTGTCGTATCGAAGGACGTCATGTGTTTTTTTAACAACAAATCATTTTAAAGAAATAAGAGTTATGGTATCAAAACTAATTAACCTACCTTCATTTTTATTGCTTCGAAGATTTTTGCGCATCTTTTTTTAGTTTTCTTTTTGTCTCTCGATTTTTTTATTTTTGTTTCATTTTCTTAAGTTTACTTTAGCAGGCTTGTAAATTTTCTGCCTTATTCGTTTCCTGGCCCATGACATTGCTTAACTGCCCAGCATTGATCAAGTAACAAAGATCGATTAAGATCAGAGATAGCACACATAGGCTTGAGTATGCTGTGATATTATTATAAAAAACTTCCACTGCGTGGTCTAATATTTATGCTTTGCCGAATACATTTTAGGCGCGTCCATTATTACTCTACTAACAGTAGCAAGTAAAAAACACGTTTGCCAATTTTCGCACTTACTTTTTACATTGTTTTTAGAAAACAATATTTAGTTTCACGCTAAGACGCTCAATTAGTTAGTTCTTTCCCAAACTCTTCCACGATATGCATTGAACGCTTTCAGATTGTTCCGAATCGGTTGGCGTAAAAGCAATGGTTTAAGTTACATTTTTTGCTCTTCCACGAATAAGTCTGAAAACACCGTTCCTCCAAATTTTTTTTAAATATCCTTTACAGAGCTGTCATTGGATCTAAATCGTAACTATTTTTATATTCTGAGGCTGTCGATCTCAAGTATTATCCGTTACAGTAATAGCTAAAGTCCTTTACTCTCTGTGCTTTTTACTGTACTAAATGGTTCTAAAAAACGCTATCATTTTAAGTAGCACTAAATATTTATTGCTGAATTGCTGTGCGTGCACTTGTCAATCAAATCAAAGATAGGCACCCAATCTGTAATTCGTTTTGATATATTAAAACCTTAGTGTGTCCATTTGTTATTAACTTGTATATTTTTACTACTGATACCATTTTATCTACTAGTATATTAGAAGCCTTGTTGCATCAATCAAATCGTCATCTACATTACAGCAGTGTACATATAAATATCATCAGTTTTCGCAGTAGCCAAAACGTTGACAAATTATAAATAGTGTTCTTTAATTTGGTTGTTTGACTGGCAAAAGCTCAAAAGCTAAATATATAAAACCGATATATAAAAACGATCTGCCTAGAATGATAGGCTCAAACGACCTCGAGTTATTTTCGAGCAAATTATGTAAATTAAAAATCTTGTTGGTCGCACGTTATTCTTAAAAAGTTTTACATTATTTATTTAATTATATGTTTCGCACTCCAAGGCGCGTCTTTAGGTATATTGTTCGGAACGAAAGTAAAACGAACAAGCCACAAGGAGAATTTATGAATACTTTAATTAATAAATAAGCCTAGGGATGCTAAAATACCGGACTTGCCCAAAACCGGGATCCTGCGGTATTCAATACCTTTTATAAACAAAGCTATATAAAAACAATGTGAGCTTAATGTTGGGCATGCTGTACTAAGATAAACGGATTTGCACTTGCTCCAGATCAAAAGCAATAGTTTATTATGTTCTGAAAAAATGACATTTTCCTATCTCCGCAGTGTATTTTTTCCAGGTAATCGGCCTTCTAAAAATTTACACAATCTTTGAGTTTCCCGTCCTGTTATACTACAGTGGTCCTTGGATGCACATAGGAGTGCGAAAAGTGTCATAAATTTCTGAAACTTCATGTTGATACTCGGATTCAAGTGTATGCTTCCACTTGAGCATCCGAAAGATTTCTAACCACAGTTTCGTTTGATTATTCAAGCTACAAATAGTCACGTTGGTTATCTGTATCTGTATTTATTCAGGGCTACCTTAACCACTCGGCAATTACCATAAGCAGTGGCGTATCTAGGTGGGGGGATACGGGGATATATCCCCCCCCATTTCGCCGACCTAAGAGTTTCACCAACCCACGAAAAGTCGAAGACGAACGTTATGGCGGAATGTCATAGTCGTAATGTCGTTATTCGGCACAATGATGTTCTGAATCTGAATCTGAACTATCTCTGTCTCGTCTCGTCTGCATCTCGCCGTCTCGTCTCTCGCCTCGACTCTGACGTGAGTCATGACGGTGACGTCTCTGATGACTCTGATTCTGAGTCTCTGACTCGACTCTCTGACTCTCGAAATGCATAACAAAGTAATTAAAAAGGTAGCGAAATCGGTGTCTACAAATGGACTACAAAAGGTTATATCAGTTGTTTAGCAGCAGCATGCGACTCATTTTCTCTGATAGTTGAAACCGCAAATTTATCCCCCCCATTTTAAAATCCTAGATACGCCACTGACCTTAAGTTTAAGTTTAAGCCTATCTGATCGGCTGACAGAGGCTTTCAATCACCCGTGTTGACAGAGATAGGGTCTAAGAAACAGTAATCGAACATGCGCGACGGTCGCCTAATAGGCAACTTCGAACATGTTCTTTGTTCCGAGAACATGTTCTTTTAAATTAATAAGGCTAGGCCCTACTTAATGTATATTAATAAAGTAATAACATGAAGAAAAAACTATGCCTTCGTTGGTATGAGGTCAACAAACAAGACAGTTAAACCCATACTAGGCTATGTCTAGTATGGTTTAACACACACACACATGGTTTAACTGTCTTGTTTGTTGACCTCATGCCAAGGAATGCATAGTTTTTTCTTCATGTTATTAATTTATTAATATACATTAAGTAGCCTTATTAATTTAAAAGAACATGTTCTCTGAACAAAGAACATGTTCGGAGTTGCCTATTAGGCGACCGTCGCGCATGTTCGATGTAGCCTAAGAGTCGTCAACATGGCTGCTGATCGTAAGTGAAAAATTTTGAACCGTAGCAGTTAAAAATTGATGATACTTAAGCCAGTGAAACAAAACATATAAGATCACCAATTGTTCTATTAAGGACCACTTGGAGTAGACTACTTTTAGTGGTCCTTGAGTTATGTATTGAAGCTATATGGAATTTATGTGATTTAATTTTCTGTATTCATTTTTGAACTTCTTAACTGGCTAGCCTTATTTCAGATTTCACTGTCTCGTAGGCTTCTGAATAAAATGTTTTAGTATGATAATTTGTGAATAATGCTATTCAAAGAGCAGAAGTGTAATCAAGTCTGCAGCCATACTTGTATACTCATTAGTGCTTGCTTGCGCACAGTTGTATTGAAGCAGGTGTTGGTCAAAATTTCCGATCTAAAATATGTTTATATTTAAAATATGAAGGTTGCTTGCTGGCTGCTGATGTGACAAACAGTTCCAGTCATCTCAGCTTGTTTGTATAAGTCAGAGTTGGTTATTAAATATGTAGTAGAGCAAAAACTTGAGCGAGATACTCAAAATCAATACTAAAAATAATAACAAAGAGCAATAGATAGGAGCTTTAGCCAAGTGTAAAACATGTAGGAGTCTTGGAGTTTGACTTACTTGACTTAGCTGCAAGGTGGTCCATGGACACAGCGGAGTGTGAGGATCGCCCAGGCCCATACCAGTAGCCTAACCCCTGTAGGCCTGCAGACAGGTGAGGGTGTGGGGCTGGTCAGGGTGGTCCACTGGTCCATCCTGTAGCATTGTCTTCTATAGGGAAGAACGTGGCTCGTCTTGTGGCCTAGAGGAACTGGACGAGCTGTGGAATGCTGTTGGACTGGCAGATCTTGTCCATAGACAGGTTGGGCCTAAGGTAGCATAGCCAGTCTCTGTTAAAGAAAGGGCAGTGACACACAAAGTGCTCAGCATCTTTGTTGTCATAGGCCTACTCACAAAAGGGGCAGAGTTCATTCTCAAGGTGGCCCTGAAGGAAACAGTGCCTAGCAAGGTAGGCCTAGCTGTGGCCCTTAAGGGTCATGGCAAGGGCATGGATATCCTTCCAGTTTTGGTTCAAAAGGATGTTCCTAAGCCTGCAAGACAGGCGTGGAACTATGGCACAGGATTGCTGATAAAAGAGTCTTAGAGATAGTTGATCAAGTTTTTGGATAGGCCTATGACTTACGTTCAAGGTTACAATACATTTGTTTGTTAAAAATTTAGTTCCACTTTTTAATTAGCTACCTATTGTATTTATTCAATAAGTTTATCTATTGTTTAGGTGAACCCCCAGGATTTTTTGGGGAATAGATTTTCAGGTTCTGTCTAGTGTAATTTCCTAATGTGGATTAGGAAACAAAAAAAATTTATTTCTTTTGAAGAAACTGAATAGGAAAAAATGTGAGACATTAAAAAAATTGGGGGTTTGGCCAATGCATGAAAACCCCTTGGCTATGCCACTGGTTTTTTCTAGAACATAGACTATAATATAAAATTATATACACTATCTAGCTCATGCTTTTTTCTAACCTGACACAAAGTTCTAATTAGTCAGCTTAAATTTAAATAATTGACAATAATTTTTAATTATTTATTAACTAATCGTTTTAAGTCTAACTAGTTATCCATTGACCAATCAAACTGTATAAAATATAGCTATTTTAAGCATGGCTAATTTGTATATTTTGTTTTTGTATTAAAAAACAATAAAATGCTATTTTATAATTTTTCTTCTTATCAATTATAGTTTCAAACACATTTTTCATTAAAAGATAATAAAACTAGCTAATATAAATATAAGTAAGTGTAATTGTCATTATCATATTTACTAAAATTTGCCTTTAGTTTAGTTTATCAATTGTGTTATTAAGTCACATTTTAAATCCAAATGAATTTTGCATTAACTTGAAAATGAATTGTTGTCAAAGACTGACTATATTTAATTTAATTTCAGCTAGTATTTTGCCTTAATTAATTTGTTATGCAGAGATGACAACCATCAGAGGCACTGGCAGAACCAATGCCACCAACCTGCTAGCCAATGATGCTGAAAGTGTGGACCTTAGGTTGCCACCAGAGCAGCTAAAACAGGTTCCCCTTAGTGCCATTGGTCCTGTGTTGCTCATTCTATTGAAGCCATTAGAGGAAGCATCAACCAGGATTGTGACTGTGCATGGCATTGAATTGCTAGATAATCTGCAAGGCCTGGCTGAGCTGCTCATTAGTAATGGTGAGTCAATAGATAACTAAATAATCTGGTCTTTGTTTCTCACAGTATCAGTAGCTAGTCTTTGTTTCTCACAATTTTGCTAGTCTTGTTCCCTGGCATGTCAATCGGTAGTCTTTGTTCTTTGAGTGTCAGTAGCTAGTCTTTGTTCTTAAGTGTCAGTAGCAGAGTAGCAAATAATTATTCCTTAGAATATTTGCCTCCCGCAGTGTCAGTAGCTAGCCTTCGTCCCCCAAAATATCAGTTGCTAGTCTCTGTTCTCCATTTATTTCATATTTCATATATTTCAGTCTTTATTTCTCAGAATTAAAAAAACTTAAGGCCCAGGCCATTATTTGTTCTTAAGAATGTCAGTAGCTAGTCTTTGTTCTCAAGAGTGTCATGTCTAGTCTTTGTTCCTAAGAATATTTGTCCTCCGCCATGTCAGTAGCTAGTCTTTGTTTGCTGAATGTCAGTTGCTAGTCTTTGTTCTCCATACTGTCAGTAGCTGCTCTTTGTTCTTAGGAATTTCAGTAGCTTTTATGAATAATAAAGCCATAGCCATTATTTGTTTTTAAGAGTGTCAGTAGCTAGTCTTTGTTTCTCAGAATATCATTAGCTAGTCTTTGTATCGCTTTCACTTAACCCAGAATGCGTCACAGACTGGGGCCTGTCTGGCTCTGACACAGTCGGAGCGGTACTGGACACCTGGAATCGGCAAGATCAGCGGGCCGACTGCACCGCGCTCTGGCAAATGTTGGTCTCCCTCGGCCGCTTCGATCTGTTGCGCAAGTGCCGTCAGCGTTTCCTAAGGGACGCCGAACTGTATTGGCAGCGTTGCCGGCTTCGACAACCGGAGCCCCCGGGGCCACCTTTGTTGCCGACTCCGGAGCGCAGATTCGATGTTTACGTCAGCTATTGCGAAAATTCTCACGAAGACTCTGCTAAAGCCGCTGAGATTGTTGCCAAACTGCGTGAGAACGAATTCGAAGTGATTAGCGCCGAGGACCGACTGGCAGGCACATTTCCCTTGGAGGAATATCACCGATTGCTAAGCTGGTGGGGCACGCGTTGGGTACATATTTGGGACCTAGATTACCATAGAAGGCATAGATTACTCCTTGAGGTCATCGATTACCATCGAATGCCTAGATTACTCCTTGAGACCATAGATTACCATCGAATGACTAGATTACTCCTTGAGACCATAAATTACCATCGAATGCCTAGATTACTCCTTGAGACCATAGATTACCATCGAATGCCTAGATTACTCCTTGAGGCCATAAATTACCACTGAAGGCCTAGATTACTCCTTGAGGCCATAGATTACCATCGAATGCCTAGATTACTCCTTGAGACCATAGATTACCATCGAATGCCTAGATTACTCCTTGAGGCCATAAATTACCACTGAAGGCCTAGATTACTCCTTGAGGCCATAGATTACCATCGAATGCCTAGATTACTCCTTAAGGCCATAGATTACCATCGAATGCCTAGATTACTCCTTGAGGCCATAAATTACCACTGAAGGCCTAGATTACTCCTTGAGGCCATAGATTACCATCGAATGCCTAGATTACTCCTTGAGGCCATAGATTACCATCGAATGCCTAGATTACTCCTTGAGGCCATAGATTACCACTGAAGGCCTAAATTACCACTGATGACCTAGATAACCACTGAAAGATTAGATTACCACTAATGGCCTTGATTACCACTGAAGGCCTAATCTAATTACCACTGGAGTCCTTGTATTTACACTGCTTGCGATGTATTAGTTTCGGAGCTGTAAGGCCGTGGACTCCCATTCGAGGCCAGATATACTCGTAAATGAAGAATTTTTATCATTATAAGCCACGTTTGGCCAGTAGGAGTCATTGTTTACCAATTTAGAACATTTTATTATGATTGGATTGAGTATATTTTAAATAGATTATTTTTTAGATTAAAAACCTGTTTGAAGTTAGTTTTTTGTCTATAGAGGATGTGATTTACTAAGGCACTTAATATTATTTTCTATCGTGCCATTTGCGCAGCTGCAACCGCGTCCTGGTGCTGTGGTCCCGCGCCTACCAAGCCGAGGAGAACCTTCGCTACGAGCTAAACCACGCCCGATCCACCGATCCGGCTGCTGCTAGGCGCCGAGTGATTCCTGTCCTGCTAGATGACACTCCGCCGCCGGGTCATCTGGCCGGCATCAAAGCGGTTCGCTTCGGCAGTCGAATCTATATACAGCAGCTTGTCCGCTCTCTGCGCGCCAATCCAACTGATGGAGAAAGATAGATATAGATTGTGCCCGGTCCAATTTTAGCAGATGAGTAATCATCAAACTACTCAAGTATTATTTGTGGTACGATGTAGTCATGGGCTGCTTTGGAATAATAGATGTAAGAGGAGTAATGTAAATTCCATTCATCGGCTGAGGTGGGTGAATGAAGCCGATTGGCTGGTTCGCGGAGTGAGGTAGTTGAATGACGCCGATTGGCTGGTTCGCGGAGTGAGGTGGGTGAATGAAGCCGATTGGCTAGTTCGCGGAGCGAGGTGGGTGATCATTTTGAGGATTTGAACCAGCAAAAAAATTTTTTTGGAGTAAACCACGAATTCGTGCTATAAAGGTGCAATCACATATTTATCACATTTTTGTGTAATTGTTTTGCAGTTGTTTTTGCACCCATACAGGTTGCGACTAATAGTCAAGTTTTATCGTTTTTTGTAGATCGCGCTTCCACTGTTTACACAGCTCATGCAAATATTGTAAATTTATTAATTTTATTCATACATTGGTGCTAGTAGTATGAATGGAATATTTTTGAGGCCATAAATTACCACTGAAGGCCTAGATTAATCCTTGACGCCATATATTACCATTGAAGGCCTTAATTACCACTGGAGTCCTTGTATTTACACTGCTTGCGATGTATTAGTCTCGGAGCTGTAAGGCCGTGGACTCCCATTCGAGGCCAGATATACTCGTAACTAATGAAGAATTTTTATCATTATAAGCCACGTTTGGCCAGTAGGAGTCATTGTTTACCAATTTAGAACATTTCAATGTTCTTCTTGAATAAATTGTGATTCATTTATTAACTAGTTGCTATTAATTGCGATCAGAAAGCATGTATAGATTTCATTCTTCGAACTTTGCTCAACATGCACTCTAATGCTTTCATTTTTCGAATATTTTCATATTCGAGTTCCATCTTAATTCAAATTTTTATTCAAAAGTTGTAGTGTTCTAGCTCGTATCATTGACGAACTATCCTTCTTGCTCATCAGCATGTCTTTGCTATCAATTATTAATTATCTTAAAATCTTTTTAGTCTGCTTGTTTAACAGGACTTCTCACGATTATCTGCAATGCCTACTGACTACCTGACAATAAAATCTGTCCGATTATTGACTTTTCGTCTTGATTTATTTACAACACTGATGAAGCTACTGAAGATTGGATGACTCTTGAGGTCACTGTGTTCCGGTGTACAGAGAAGCTTGTTGAACGAAAACACCAAACAAAAATCTTGTGCAAATTTTGTGACGCTTCAAGTTACGAGGAGTGTCCCAAAAGTCCGTGCACCTTCTTTATTTTAGCCGGTTCTGAGCAACTAAAAATATTCAGACTGCAGCAGTTACAAAGACAATTATCTGCCCGTAAGAATGACCTGCTGTTTGTTCATGTATCTACTGCCATTCTCGAGATATTTTACTTTTAGTGCCCCACCCCCTGTACCACTTCTACAAAGTGCCGTAGACAACAGCTTTCCATCTGATGCACTTCAACGAAACATCCGTAACACTAACAGAAAAACTGTAAAAGTTTAATCATCGACATTGTCATGGGGCTTCTCTACGTAGTCCCCACCACGCTGTACACACTTCTGCCATCGGGTATGCATGTCATCGATGGCATCGGCAAAATCTGAGCGTGGCATCTCATGAAGGAGAACTTGGCGAGTCAAAGCCTCGAGATCCCCACGACAAGCAAAGATTCGTCCACGCAGAAGCTTCTTCATTTTTGGAAAGATCGCGAAATCAGCTGGTGACAAATCAGGAGAATAGGGTGGGTGTGAGAGCAACTCGAAGTTGGCCTGCTCAATCGTCTCCACTGTCTTCTTGGCCGTGTGGGGGCGTGCATTGTCATGGTGGAGAAGGTACGGCTTCTCACATGACCGACGCTTGTTCTGGATATCAGCCTTGAGTTTCTGTTCTGTGGCGCAATAGCGGTCAGCATTAATCGTCTGCCCTTCTTCGAAGAACTCGACTGTGAGTGGGCGAGATCGATCGAAGAAAATCGTCATCATGATTTTCTTGGAGTGCTTGTCGCGGTGAGCCTTGACAGGAGGTTGAGATCCCTTTTTCGCCCAAACACGGCTTTCCTCCTTCGTCTCAGGGTCGAAAAGTGGGATCCATGTTTCGTCCCCAGAGATGACCAGATTGCGGACATCATCCCAGCCACCTTGCTCCTGAACAAACCTGAGGTTGGATGCTGAAATCTCCAGTCGGAGAGCCTTGAGGTCGGGCGTGAGGAGACGCGGCACCCAGCGGGCCGAGATCTTTGACAGCTCCAACTGCTCTGTCATCGTGCGATGAATTGTGGACTTCGGGCTGCCGAGCATGTCTGCGATCTCGCGGACTGTCAGTTTGGCATCAGTTTCAAGCAATTCTTGAATTTGTTGACCAAGGAGTTTGTTTACAGGCGATTGCGGCCGCCCACTGCGCTGCTGGTCAGAGACTGTCAGCTGGCCACTCTTGAAGCGTTCAATCCAGCCATAAATGGCCCTCAGTTTAAGACCACTGTCTCCATGTTGCTCTTGAAGATGGTCAGCAATCCAACTGGCATTCCAGCCTGCAGTCCACAGGGCAAAAACCTGGCTGCGTTGGCTCTCGACGCTGTGCACTGAGCTCATCTTGGCAACAAGAGTGCAAAACTTCAGCGAAAACTTTGAAAACCCAGGTGCTCACGTGGGCTCATGACGTGGGCTCTGCCCAAGGACTTCTATATAATAGCATATTATTAGGGTATTTCTTGCTTCCAGTCCAGATGCTATTATGTATAGAATAATACCCCCCTGATTTCGTTTCTTTGGCCTAGGAAAGGCTGAGGACGCGTTTCTTGGCCGAGGCGAAGCCGAGGCCCAGAAGCGCAGTCCGAAGCCGTTCCAAGGCCATAGACAACGATTTCAGGGGGGTATTATAGTATTTAATCCTAAAGCTTGGCCCGGCTCACGAGATTGCAAACCTAAAACTGTTTACAGCAACTGTGACCATAGACTATATGTTTAATCGGCCTAGGCCATTAAATCATTTAACGGCCTAGGCCGATTAAATAATAAATGCACAGAATTAATAGCCAATAGGCCGGGCCAAGCTGGGGATTAAATAGAAGTCCTTGGCTCTGCCAAACGAAGGACGCCATTTTCACCATAGACAATCCAGAGTAAAGAAATTTTACCCCAAAGTGCATAACTCATCCAATCTGACATGACTGAAGTTCGACACAATTTTCAATAGATTGATAAAGCTCGAAAACTCTGCTTACGGCACTTTGTAGAAGTGGTACAGGGGGTGGGGCACTAAAAGTAAAATATCTCGAGATCTCGAGAATATATTTGTCGCGAATTTCATACCTCTTCTCTCCTTCCTCTGCACTTCTTGTCTGTTTACCTTTCAATTATTCAGTCAGTTCTTACCTCACTCTAATTCTGTATTGTTCTCTACCTGGGGTGCTTTCATTTTTCTGGAAATTTCACAAAGTTGAAAACTCTAATAGCAGCCACTTTCACAAGGCCAAAGGACGTCATATAGCAAACATTTGACCTTATGAAAGTGGCTGCTATTTAAGCTTTCGACGTTGTGAAACCCTCTTCCACCCCAACCTTTTATCTCTTTCCGCCGCCTTCTGATTGGTCCGCCTTTCACTTTCTACCCCAGTTGCGTAACCCCAACCCAACTCTTGTTATCTTCCGCCAACCCCTCTCTACTTGTTTCAAGTTGCAATATTAGGTAGACTGTCAAGGGCACACCTAAAGTAGGACCTGCTGGCAGAATTTAAATTTCCTAATGTTGCTCGTAGTTCTTAAATATGTTTTTCTACGTTACTCGTACAAACGTATGGATGACTTTCCACGTAAATAGTAAAAAACTTGCCTCTTTCTTTCGTCAATGTTCACTCGTCATATCGTAACTCAATTATCATGGTTTACATCGGAGTAGCATCGTTAGGCATAAAAATTAAGCACAAAATTATATAGTGTATTTTAAAATCAAGTGCAATGAATATTTTTGACAAAAGAGCTAACGCAATAGTTACAAAAAGCCATTGAATTTGCATGTGTTTTAGTGTTTTACACTCTTTAGAATGAGAGTTCAAGTTACTGACCCAATAAATTTACTCGCATTTTATTTTAAATCTAAATAATTCAATAAAGCTACTTATAGGCTTTAACTGAGGAGTTAAGTTAAATGATGACTGAAGGGGAGTAGCTGAATGATGACTGAAGGTGAGTAGCTGAATGAGGACTGAAGGGGAGTAGCTGAATGATGACTGAAGGGGAGTAGCTGAATGAGGACTGAAGGGGAGTAGCTGAATGAGGACTGAAGGAGAGTAGCTGAATGATGACTGAAGTAGAGTAGCTGAATGAGGACTGAAGGGGAGTAGCTGAATGAGGACTGAAGGGGAGTAGCTGAATGAGGACTGAAGGGGAGTAGCTGAATGAGGACTGAAGGAGAGTAGCTGAATGAGGACTGAAGGGGAGTAGCTGAATGAGGACTGAAGGGGAGTAGCTGAATGAGGACTGAAGGGGAGTAGCTGAATGATGACTGAAGGGGAGTAGCTGAATGAGGACTGAAGGGGAGTAGCTGAATGAGGACTGAAGGAGAGTAGCTGAATGATGACTGAAGGAGAGTAGCTGAATGAGGACTGAAGGGGAGTAGCTGAATGAGGACTGAAGGAGAGTAGCTGAATGATGACTGAAGGAGAGTAGCTGAATGATGACTGAAGGGGAGTAGCTGAATGAGGACTGAAAGGGAGTAGCTGAATGAGGACTGAAGGGGAGTAGCTGAATGAGGAACTGAGAAGAATGTAGAATTAACCCTGAAAGACCGATCCTAATTATCTTTTTACGACGCGTGTATACCTATCCCACATTGTTAAGGACCAGCATGATAAGCATGATGTAACCAGCATCAAAGGAAACAATAATAGCGTGCATGAGGAAAGATCGTAGTTGTTTTCTAATAGATAATACACTGTTTACCGCGACGTTGTCGATGTTTGATTGGTCAATCGTTTCTCGCAGCGGACCCGTTTCTCGAAGACATAGCCGCCAGTGGCTTCGTCTCTGACCTGTCGCCAGGCCAGACTGATGTCGGCAAGCTCCCAGCCGGAGCTTCCGCGAGAGTCCGTTTGGCTGTCGCCGCCTCCGCTATCGCCTCCGCCGCCGCCGCCGCCTCCGCCAGCAGCCTGCTGATCCGGCGTGGCCTCTAGCTCGGAGACGAAGCAGCGATAGTCTGGCGGGCAGGAGCACAGAAATTTCACGTCGATCGGCCCGTCCTCAGTTTGGCGACGCTTCCTAGCGCAGACGCCGCCCAGAAGACGGCGCTCCGGCTTCAGGAATTCCACCGGCTCGCTGACGCTGCACTGGGCAGATCTGCAGCCGAACTCGTACACCCACTGCTCGGACTCCAGGTGCCACCCGAGCAGGTTGTACAGAGGAGCCTGTGTACAGTGTAGTGTGCACTTTTACACTACTGACCTACCATTTCTCATGTCTAATAACTGACCTACCATTTCTCATGTCTAATAACTGACCTACCATTTCTCATGTCTAATAACTGACCTACCATTTCTCATGTCTGACCTATCATTTCTCATGTCTGACCTACCATTTTTCGAACTTGATTTCAAGTCTCCCCAGTTGCTGAACTACGCATTCATAGCCCACCAGTGTTACCCCGCATCAACCGCTGACCCCTTCAGCTCCGTCCGCGCCAGCTGGCGGGCAGTGACAGTAGATCTGCTCTAGCGCCGGCTCCCAGACATTGCGCGGACTGACAAAGACGGCCGCCTTGACATCGCTGGGCCGGCACTGGCCGACCCGTCTGAACTCGCCGCATTTTAGAAACTGCACCCGCATCCTGGAATGCTCAAAGTGCTGCCAGATGAAGCTGTTGCCTGACCGCACATCCACCGGGGCGCTGCAGTTGATGCAGCCGTTGCAGTAGCGACCCTGGTCAACCACTTTGTCTGGAAACTGAATCACGGCGTTGCAGACCCGTTCGCTGCCGAGACAGTCGGGCTCCAATTTTTTACTCTTCTGGGCCGCCGGCAGGTTTGGATAGATAGCTAGCATGGTTACTAGCACCAGCTGCAGCAGCGGCACCAGCTGCCTGTCGGAAGTTGCCGGCATGACTGCGTGCCGTGTATCTAAGTGAGCTAGTGCGTGTTCGGATCTCCGACTCATGATATTCTGCACACTTCCCCCTCACAATGGTAGCCTCGCTATCCCCCCCGCCAATGCGGTTGGAGCCCATCAGACCCAGCTGCTCGCCCACCCCACCTCCGCCTCGGCACCCCCGCCGTCATTAATTGATTGGCACTGTGGCACTCTTCACCCGCTCGACCCCACCCCGCTATTTGAGGAATCCTCAAAGCCAGTGCAGGCCAGAAAGTAATGAAATCAGCCGCGGGGGGGCACCGGTCTGCCGCAGGAAATGACTAGAGGGAGAGGGCGAGAGAAGCGGCCCCGACTGGACTGCTGAGAGCCTTGTGGGATTTCTGGATCTGGCTTGGTCGAGAATGCTGGATTAGTGCGCAATGGCCGGGACCCCTAAATGCGCTGCGGCCTTCCCGTTTGGACCTCATCCGCCACCGGCCCGCCTGTCTGGGCCGGCTTTTTGGCGGCCACTTTCTGCTCACCACTCAAAAATTTTCCCTTTTCCTCATAAGGGAAATGCGAACGGTGGGTCGTCGTTTGTGTCCCCCGGGGATCTGTGTGGGTGGGATGGCAACAGACCGGGCTTGGTATAGAGAGTGAATGCGGCGAAATGTTTGTAGGCCAAGTGGGGATACAAAAGTGAAGTGGCGCAAGCTCAAGAACTTTTAGCTAGCTTTGATCCTCACTGGGATAGCAGAGAGAAAAGATTGTCAGGAGCTCAGCATCTGGGGAGAAACTGTCCATGGTAAATCCGTGTCTGTTGAAAACTTCCGATTAACTTCAGGTCTTCATAATCATAACTTCAGGCCTGCATAATCATAACTTCAGGCCTGCATAATCATAACTTCAGTTCTTCAGGTATTCAGAACTTCAGGTCTTCAGAACTTCAGATCTTCAGAACATCAGGTCTTCAGAACTTCAGGTCTTCAGGTCTTCAGAACTTCAGGTCTTCAGTTCTTCAGGTCTTCAGAACTTCAGATCTTCAGAACTTCAGGTCTTCAGAACTTCAGGTCTTCAGTTCTTCAGGTCTTCAGAACTTCAGATCTTCAGAACTTCAGGTCTTCAGAACTTCAGATCTTCAGAACTTCAGGTCTTCAGAGCTTCAGGTTTGGAATGTTACGATTTTCGAATTCATAAGGTCTTCTAATCGCTCAGGCCAGCAGACTCAGTTTAACACTAAGAGGTTTGAGGAATGTAGACGTATGAGTATGAGTACTGGATGTAGGAACTCAAACAGGAGGAAAGGGGCATATATTAGGCAAGCTCACTCAGTCAACAATGAGGTCATTTGCACAGCTCCCATCCCCATTACTCTAGTCAGGGAAGGAATTCCACAAAATCCCACAGATTGAAGCGAGGGATAACCAAGGCGCTGTTCTAGTACTAGAGTGGATTGGGGAGTTTGGCTTCATTTATCTCCGGGCAAGCGAGACCCACTTGGCCGACAGTCGTTAGTCGTATCCAAGACTTATTTTTCCCTTACTGAATCGCAACCGAGCACAAACTTGCACGGAGAAAAATTTCAGATCGATTATGGGAGTGTGGTCTCATTCTGCCCACCCAAGGCAATCGCAGGGTTTCTGGCTGATTCTAAATATAGATCTGCATGCAGGGGAATAATTTGGTAAAAAAAACTGAACGACCGGAAGGCCTGGTCCATTAGCTCAATGCATTCTCTTCTCTTCTCTACTCTCAGTCGCCCAGACGTGTTCCAGCTCAGTTTGGCAAACAAATTCGCCAATAAAGTGACGGGCATAAAAAATGTGGATATTGATGAGACAGGCCGGGTGGAGAGGCTGTGGGTGTGAGCTGTAGTGCTATGGGTGCTGGTACGAGCGAAAAAATGGGGGAAAATGAGCGGAGAGAAGAGCATTGTAAATAATTCATTCAGTTGCAGCACTATCCGGGGTATCATTTCTTTTTAGCTTCTGTGGTTCGGCTATCTAGCCAGCTCGTCTTACCCTCGATGAGGCTGGACGGAATTCGCTTTTTACCAGTAGAGACACCAGATGAGAAGGGAAGGTGCCAGATGAGAAGGGAAGGTGCCAGATGAGAAGGGAAGACACCAGATGAGAAGGGAAGACACCAGATGAGAAGGGAAGACACCAGATGAGAAGGGAAGACACCAGATGAGAAGGGAAGACACCAGATGAGAAGGAAAGGTGCCAGATGAGAAGGGAAGACACCAGATGAGAAGGGAAGACACCAGATGAGAAGGGAAGACACCAGATGAGAAGGAAAGGTGCCAGATGAGAAGGGAAGACACCAGATGAGAAGGGAAGACACCAGATGAGAAGGAAAGGTGCCAGATGAGAAGGGAAGGCACCAGATGAGAAGGGAAGACACCAGATGAGAAGGGAAGACACCAGATGAGAAGGGAAGGCACCAGATGAGAAGGAAAGGTGCCAGATGAGAAGGGAAGACACCAGATGAGAAGGGAAGACACCAGATGAGAAGGGAAGACACCAGATGAGAAGGAAAGGTGCCAGATGAGAAGGGAAGACACCAGATGAGAAGGGAAGACACCAGATGAGAAGGAAAGGTGCCAGATGAGAAGGGAAGGCACCAGATGAGAAGGGAAGACACCAGATGAGAAGGGAAGACACCAGATGAGAAGGGAAGGCACCAGATGAGAAGGAAAGACACCAGATGAGAAGGGAAGACACCAGATGAGAAGGAAAGGTGCCAGATGAGAAGGGAAGGCACCAGAAGAGAAGGGAAGACACCAGATGAGAAGGGAAGACACCAGATGAGAAGGAAAGGTGCCAGATGAGAAGGGAAGGCACCAGAAGAGAAGGGAAGACACCAGATGAGAAGGGAAGACACCAGATGAGAAGGAAAGGTGCCAGATGAGAAGGGAAGGCACCAGAAGAGAAGGGAAGACACCAGATGAGAAGGGAAGACACCAGATGAGAAGGAAAGGTGCCAGATGAGAAGGGAAGACACCAGATGAGAAGGAAAGGTGCCAGATGAGAAGGGAAGGCACCAGATGAGAAGGGAAGACACCAGATGAGAAGGGAAGACACCAGATGAGAAGGGAAGACACCAGATGAGAAGGAAAGGTGCCAGACGAGAAGGAAAGGTGCCAGACGAGAAGGAAAGGTGCCAGATGAGAATGGAAGTTGCCAGTTTAGAAGGGTTGAAAGAATTAAATGAAATAAGAAAAGAGTTGCTACTCGCGAGTAGCAACGCGCGCGTATGAAAAGTACAGGTTTACGATAATGCTATTGGTACGAGCGTGGATGCATTTAAAACACGGAAATAAATAAAAGATTGATAGTAAGATATTTAAACTACGTTTAGCCAATTAAATTCCTAGCTCGCATGCCTCTGTCAAAGAGAGCAAAGAGAATAACTTGAAATAAAAAAACATGAAAAATGTGCATAATTGAGATTGAGCTTGTACGCACATGTTGACTCTAGAATAAAAAAGCACGGGAAAACACGGCTATGGAGTAAAAACACGGAGGAGAAAAATCTAGACTCTGGTTGCGAGCAATTCTGAGCTCCTCTGCCATCGCCTCCAGTGCTGTTTGTCTTTCAGCCAAAATAAACTGCTGCATGAGCTTCAGCTTTGTACATACTCGTACTTAAACGCTCGTAGAATAGAGCGAGAGAGAAGAGAGGACAGGAGAGAGCGGAAGGGACGAGTGAGCTCGGACACCCGCCCCCTCCACCGTCGCCGCCGCTCATTTTACGATTCTGTCCATTGCATGCCGACTGAGGAAACTACGAGACTCGGAAACTCGTAATTCGGAATTGAAGAAGAGCCCGAATTGCACAGGGCGGAGGGCGGCCTGGAGACACCTCTTACACCACCTCTCCACTCGTCCGAGATTACCTGCCTATTTACCCAAGTCCGCTATATTTTCACTCGCTCTCCTCTGCTTTTGCTTCTCTACCCTTCGATTCTTTTTGCGCAGTTCGAAGCGAATTTCGAATAGTGAAAAAGCAAACTTTGCGAAGCACTCGCGCCAAGCCAAAAAATAGCCTGCAAGATTCTCAAGACAAAAAACATGGAGACTTCAACCAGACGCGAGCACCCGCATGACCTCGTCAGCTACAGAGACACCGGCGAATTGTCCGACCTCACCGTCGTCATCGACAACGACTGCGAGTTGGCGCTCCACCGCTTCCCGCTCTACATCAAGTCGGATTATTTCCGCGAGCGGGCCACCGAGTCCCGGGTCAGCCTGCCAGCGAAGTTCCCCGGCGGCCGGCCCTGCTTCGAGTTAGTCGCCGATTTCTGCTACGGCAAACGCGTCGACATTGGGCCGGAGAACTGCGTGCAGCTCAACGCGGCCGCCAAACTGCTGCGCATGACCGGACGGGAGAACCTGGCCGACCTCACTGATCGCTACTTGGACGAAATTCTGCGCAATGCCCAGCTCACTAGATCGATGGGACCCGTCGTTGAACTGCTGGCAAAGGCGACCGCCACTGGCTGCGTGGGCGAGGACGGCGATGCCGATGGCGAATCGGATGCCGCAGTCAAGGCCATCGCCGAGAGGTGCTTCACCGCTCTGCTGGACGCATGGACTAAGCAGCAGCCATACGGCTCCGGGATAGTCGGCGAAAGGCTGCTCCGATTGCCGCTCCAATGGTTCGCCAAGCTGATCGCAGCCACTGGCAACGATAGCGACAGGTGACCTTTGGGCTCCACCTGTTCAGATTGCATTATCTTGAGTATGATACCTGTTCAGATTGCATTATCTTGAGTATGATACCTGTTCAGATTGCATCATCCTGAGTATGATACCTGTTTCACAATCCTCCCTCAGGCAACGTCGGGCCCTGGCCGAGCTGTCCGCCCGCTATCTGCATCGAGTCTTCCTTCGCGACGCCAGATTAGAGAAGCAAGCGGAATCGAAGCAAGCGGCCGAGGAGCCAGCGACCGCAGAGACGGAAGAGGAAAAGGCAGAGAAAGCTGGCGCAGGATCCGACGCGGAGGCCGACGAAGTTCAGCGTTCGTCTAGGCAGCCGAAGCCGCAGTCCGGCCGAGTTTGGCGGCGCCACGAAGAGGATGACGAGCAGCAGGACGACCGGCTGTTTGTTCCCCAGGAACCGGCCGGCCAGGTGCTGGACCGGGTGATCCTGGCGCTGCCCGAGGCTACCCCGCTAGCCGAAGTGATTAGCGCCGATTGGATTCAGAGGGCGTTGAAAATCAGCGAGAAGTTCGGCTGCCAGTGCCGCGGGCGCCTTCTGCAGCTGGCCGGCAACTCCCTGCACAAGTTCCGGCCTGAGGAGCTGCACCAGATGGCCTCACCGGTGCTGTGCGACATTGTGGGCAGCAGCGTGAGGAACAAGGGAGTGCAGCCTGAGGTGAGAGCTGCCTGCAGCTGCACCTGGGGTTGGTGTGCCTGTTTGGGTGGTTGGTGTGCCAGTTTAGGTTGTTGGTGTGCCTGTTTGAGTTGTTGATGTTCCTTTTTGAGTAGTAAGTGTGCTATTTTAAAGGGTTTTGTGCTGTAGTTGATATGGGGCGATATTCTAAGGGGTTGGTATGCTATTCTAAGGGGTTGGTGTCTATTCTAAGGGGTTGGTGTCTATTCTAAGGGGTTGGTGTGCTATTCTAAGGGGTTGGTGTCTATTCTAAGGGTTTGTTGTCTATTCTAAGGGTTGGTGTCCATTCTAAGGGGTTGGTGTCTATTCTAAGGGGTCGGTGTCTATTCTTACGGGGTTGGTGTGCTATTCTAAGGGGTTGGTGTGCTATTCTAATGGTTGGTGTCCATTCTAACGGGTTGGTGTCCATTCTAACGGGTTGGTGTCTATTCTAAGGGGTCGGTGTCTATTCTAAGGGGTTGGTATGCTATTCTAAGGGGTTGGTGTCTATTCTAAGGGGTTGGTGTCCATTCTAAGGGGTTGGTGCATCATTTTGGAAATTTAACTCTCGCCACTCCGCCCACGCAGGTGCTGGCCTGTGTGATTGACAACCACCTGTTAGATTTGGCTCGCGAAGGCAACCTGGAGCCGGATGATTTTGTGAAGCTGGCTGGCAGTGTCCCGGCTGAATTTCGGACGGGTCACGACACCCTGTACGAGGTGGTTGAGACTCTGCTGTGCTCCGGTGAGGTTCAGATTTACAGTGTATTTTTAACGCCTAGTTATCCCAGTCCATGGACTGTACAGGAAAATTCTACGCATACATTAAAGGCAATTCCATCCCGGATGAGAAGCAGCAGGAGGTCGTCAGCATGGTGGATCTGGCTCGCTGCGATGTTGAAAGGCTTCAGCGAGCCTTGGAGAAGGGCGTCGTGCCGGCCAAGACCGTGTGCCAGTCGGCAATCGAACTGGCGAGGAAGTTTCGCCAGCAGCTGGACCTGCGCCCCGTTGGCGGCAGCGGTAGCAGCGGCGGCCTTCGATTTCGGGTAGGCAGAAAGTGAAAAGAAACATTCTCAGTTATTAACCTAAATAATTTTCAAGCATGCTGATTGGCTGGGAATGAGATTCCTGCTCTACTTTCTACCCCTCATTGCCACCTCGTTCCATCACGCCTCACTATTGGCTGTCGGTTTTTCACCCACCTCACTCCACTCCGGTATGGTCAAATTTGATTGGCCACTGGGTTCGGGTCCTAAATGAATAAAAAAATAAAACTGTGAATTTAGAAATAAAGCATGAGTTCACACAAAAATTCGACCTCTTGAAGAATCCTACAAACTTGAGCTGGCGGCGGCATCATCAAAGCGAACTTTCGCTGCCTAAAAGGCATGAAAAATCTAATCGATATTTCATCGGGCCTCAGAAGCTGTGGCGAGAGTTTGCTGAACTGTCGGCTCACACTCGCTACGAGTGCTACAGGCGGATCAAATATGGCCGTTTGCAGCCATGCGCTGGCTTGTTTGTGTGTAACACTGAGCTAATTGGTAGCTGCATTATCTGCCTGCAATGCAACCAGTCATTGAGTTCGGTTGTCAATCTAAATGATTATGTCAATCTGAATGAATTTCTAGACAATCACTTAAAGCTTTTGCGCACACAAATTTCGATTATTAAATTATTAATGAATGTACTTACTCTGTATTTTTATAGCAGCAAAGTGATTGATTTTTTATACTAGTAGCATATAGGAGGCATAATATTCCATGACTTCTGACTGATTTCATTGTCATCATATATTATCATATGTCATCACAGTATTGACAAACCCTTTCCAACACGTACTCTGCCCGTCTACCCGTCTCATCTCTCCCCTGTCACATCTGTCCCCTGTCTCGTCTGTCCCCTGTCTCATCTGTCCCCTGTCTCATCTGTCCCCTGTCTCATCTCTCCCCTGTCTTATCTGTCCCCTGTCTCATCTGTCCCCTGTCTCATCTCTCCCCTGTCTTATCTCTCCCGTGTCTCATCTCTCCCCTGTCTCATCTCTCCCCTGCCTCATCTCTCCCGTGTCTCATCTCTCCCCTGTCTCATCTCTCCCCTGTCTCATCTCTCTCCTGCCTCATCTCTCCCCTGCCTCATCTCTCCCGTGTCTTATCTCTCCCCTGTCTCATCTCTCCCCTGTCTTATCTCTCCCCTGCCTCATCTCTCCCCTGTCTCATCTCTCCCCTGTCTCATCTCTCCCATGATGATACAGATGGTATGAAAACTCGCATTGGATTTAAAAGCCGCAAACGCAACCTGTCCCTCCCCACAATAAGCAGGACGATAATCGAGGTGGCGGCGGTAGTCGCTATGGGGTCGCTGCAGGTTGGAGGTTCGAATCCCTGTCCCGGCCGCAGCAGCACCAGCTAGAGGGTGCACAGTTGGGCAGCAGCAGCGTTCATTATGCCGATCCGTACAGTTCAGGAGGTCCGCCAATTGTTAATTGAGTTTTTTTTTCTATTTTATAGCCTCATGTCGGCTATCAAAACAGAATCGTATTTTTCTAGGCTACCGCGATGAGGAAGCTTATGGCGACTTCTCAGATTCTGCTGCGGGCGGCCGCTACACGGCCCAGGACTACGATGTTGACCTGCTGCTCCTAGAGGCGGAGAGAAGTGCTCAGCAGCAGCAGCAGCAGCAGCGGTCTGCTAATTATCCTTATTATCAGTCGCAAACGTGGCGTTCTAGAAGGTGGTGATTTGACAGGGTTTCGCTGTGGCGTCATTGGAAGCGAACCATAGACATGTGAGCTGTGCGTTATCTTTTAGAATTTGAAGAATGTGACTAAGGAACTCCAGAACACTCGCTTCATGTCCAAACACCCACCTTATCTTCCCAGTCTTATCTTCCCATACCCCCACCTCAGTCCAATACTGTCACCTCACTCTCATTCACCAACCTCACTTCCATAAACCCACCTCATTTGAATTCAGCCACCTCACTTTCAAACACCCACCTCACTCAAATATACCCACCTCACTCACAAACAACCGCCTCACTCATATATACCCACCTTACTCCTATACACCCACTCCACTCCAATACAACCACCACACTCCTGTGCACCGATATGACTCCTATACATTCAGCTCACTCCTGATACACCCACCTCATTCCTGTGCACCCACCTTACTCCTATACACCCACTCCACTCCAATACAACCACCACACTCTTAATACACTCACCTCACTCCTGATACACTCACCTCACTCCTGATACACCCACCTCACTCCTTATACACCCACCTCACTCCTGATACACCCACCTCACTCCTGATACACTCACCTCACTCCTGACACACCCACCTCACTCCTATCCACCCACTCCACTCCAATACAACCTCCACACTCTTGATACACCCACCTCACTCCTGATACACTCACATCACTCCTGATACACCAACCTCACTCCTGATACACCCACCTTACTCCTGATACACTCACCTCACTCCTGATACACCCACCTCACTCCTATATACCCACCTCACTACACCATCATTTTGAAAAAATGTTATCTAGAAATATTTTGCAGTTTATATTGTGTACTTTACTGATAGACTATTGCTTTTTTCAACATAGAGCTCTTCTATTGTAGACAATGCATGCCGTACTCACCGGTTGAGCACTGCCGAAACCATAGTTGCCAGCAAATTTTATACCAACATTTTTAATTTTATTATGAAATTTGTTACATAGCGAAAGTTTTCTTTGATTCTTATTTTTGTAGCTAAAATAAAACTTCTCCCAGGATTAGCTTCTAAAAGACCAAATTGTACTTCCTAAAAGTCATTCCAGTAGAATAGGCAGATCGAGTTTTTGCTGTCAATCAATTTTTTTTCGATCCTTTATCCGCCCAATTCTAACGAATTTTATTTTGCAGAACACATTTATATTCCTTTTTTTTATCAAACATGCCTTTGTTTAAGAACTTTCCTAGATACTTTGTGCTTATAGTAAAGTTTAGAACCAAGAAATTCTTGTTCATCAACATGACTAATTACATCACTTTCTCCACCCATTGTTATACTGCTTGCTGCACAAAATTTCAGATTAGCTTCAAACTAGCGTAATGCAAAATAAAAAGTGCAAAAATAAACCAAAATATTTGACTTTCTTAGCATTACAATTATGAACCAAATTTTCATTCGTGCTTTAGTTTCATAAATCGCTTTTTCATTACTTTTTTATTTGAAAAAAAAAGATGTGCATAATTGATCCGTAACTCAATTTATATTATTGGCATACACCTAACTCACTCAAATATACCAACTTCACTCCTCTACACCCACCTCACTCCTGATACACCCACCGCACTCCTCTACACCCACCTCACTCCTCTACACCCACCTCATTCCTCTTCACCCACCTCACTCATTTACACCCACCTCACGCCTTTACACCCACCTCACTCCTCTACACCCACCTCACTCCTCTACACCCACCTCATTCCTGTAAAAACTGGTCAGTAATATCACATAACAATTTTCGTATCAGATGAAAACCAATGTACTTAACAATTTTTAACTTATATATTTAAATTAAGGGGCTGCAAAATTCGGAAAAAAAACTGGGAAAGCAAAATAAAAAAGCGAGTCTGAAAGAGAACAAGACAATTGATGTTTTTCGTTTCACAGCAAGCCTGTATTGAAGTTAGCACAATCGTAGTTTCTTCAATTTTTCTTGTAGTTGGCAGCCTCGATGCTGTCGCGTCTGTACAGTTTGCCCGGCTGGTAGATTAAATCGATAACGTACTCGCTTGGCGGGTATTTTCTGGCTCCCTAAAGGATGCGAAATTACACGAAATATGATTTTAAACTCGATTAAATTAAAAGTATATTTATTCCATGCAAAAACATTAATAGCTGAAGTTTACATCGCATTCAGTAAGCCAGACTTCGTTCCAGGCTCTGTTGAGTTGGCCGCGAACCAGGGTGCAGTCGATGCCAACTCGATCAGCCAGAAACTGAAAGTTGTAATTATTTTGTGTTCCGAATTAGGCAAGACAGTCTACTATACGGCAAATATGAGTCACGTGACAGTACAGAAGGAGTCACGTGACAGTATAAAATGGAGTCACGTGACAGTATAATAATAATAATAATTAATTACACCTGCCCCAATTGGGTCAGATGTGCAGCCGACAGCACAGCCGCAGCTATTGCGCGGCGTATCTGAAGGCTGCGTACGGCTGTTCAGTCCATGGACTGGGGGGACGCCACACCCACCTTCAATTATCCCAGCTAATGCTGGTACCCATTTAACAGCTGGGTGAACTGAAGCAATGCAGAGTTTAGTGTCTTGCTAAAGGACACAAATTGTTTCTGTGGAGTCGGGAATCGAACCCGATTTCGTCCGAGACCGTTCAAGTCGTGAGTCCGACGCCCTAACCACTAGGCTACGGTTTACTCCCGATTCGCCGAATCCCGATTCGCCGAAATTCCCAATTCGCCGAATCCCGATTCTCCGAATCCCGATTCACCGAAATTCCCGATTCTCCGAAATTCCCGATTCGCCGAATTCCTGATTCGCCGAATCCCGATTCGCCGAAATTCCCGATTCGCCGATTCCTGATTCGCCGAATTCCCTCTTTGCCGAAAAAATTGTTAAGAACATTTTTTGCTGAGCTACCGTACCTCATTACATTTTTACTTTCGGCTCTACAAGGATGTCTACAGCAAGTTTTGCTTTTTCCGAAGTACGTGTGATGTTTTTCTTTGCTCACTCAATCTACGTTCCAGAAAGTTAATAAAGTTTAGAAGCAAGTTTACAAGTTAATGAATGAAGAAAGTGCATTTCATTTAAGTTAGTTTTTAATTAATTTCAATACAATAGAAATAGAGTTCCAATATTTGACCAACACTCAAAGAGGACAATGGTTATGTGGTTTAATTTAATTTATGATAAAGTAAGAAGTATTGAATCAGGATTCAGCGAATCAGGATTCGAGTCAGGAATTTCGGCGAATCGGGAATTTCGGCGAATCGGGATTCGGCGAATCGGGAGCAAACCCTAGGCTACAAGCTCTCTTAGGTATTCTACAGTGTCTACACCCACCTCACTCCTCTACACCCACCTCACTCCTATACACCCACCTCACTCCTCTACACCCACTGTGACAGTATAAATTGGAGTCATAAGACAGCATAAGATGTAATCACGATGAACAAACATGGCTTGGCTGACCTTGAACAGCAGAGCCCTGTGATAATGAATGCCTGCGTTGATTATGCCAATCGGAATAACATTGGACTGCAGGTTGTACTTTAGTTGACTGATTGGCAGCTCGTAGCTGAATTTCATTAGCTGGCCGTTTTCGATTTGGCCACCCATGCGATCCGACACGAATCTAAAGCGGAGAGATCGGAAAGCTTTTTTCGAGTTTCTTTTTCAGTTGTGGTTGATTTAATCTGTTAAAATCTTTAAAAAACGTGACTGTGAGAAAATCTTTGCATAATTACTTCTAAAGTGAATATCTTAATTATGAAAATGTTGAAAAAAGAGAAAAATACTAATTGTATAATTTTGAAAAGTACGTAATAGATAAACTTGGTTGGTTTTTTGCAAATAAAACAAAGTTCATATTTTTGTGACAAAGTGTGTGTGTGTGTTTCAGCAGATCTTGCAACAGGTTTGTTTACTTACAATTCATCACTCTAACGTTTAATACGTAACGTTTACTCTTTCGACTTTTCGACTCTTTCGTTTACTCTTACTCTTTCTGTAACGTTTACTGTCACAGTGCTTTAAGGTTTTTGTTGATTAAATTCGAGAATAGTAAAGATGTAGCTTTGTGTTTTCATTTTAGTTATAATTGCTGTATCATTTAAGAGATACATGATAGACATTATACACGAGATTGAGATGTTGAACTTGTCTGAATTAAATATCTTTTTAGACATGTTAGATAAAAAATACATGCTAGAAATGTTAGAAACTTTAGAAGTACGAGACACACACTTGTTAGATATGCCAGATATATTAGACGTGTCAGATATGTTAGACACGATAAACTTGTTAGATATGTTAGACATGTTAGAAATTTTAGACACTTTTGGTGTCTGTCAGACTGTTAGGCATGTTTCGACATATTAGAGGTGTTAGACATGTTAGAGATGATAGAAATGTTAAATGGGTATTTTATTAGACTTGTCACACAACCCCTTTGCAATATACTTGTACATGTTACAATTATTCTGGAACTCACTTGGCCAGCAGCAGAATCTGTTCCCGAGGATTGCTGCACTCTCGCACCAGTCTCTGAGCTTCATCAATGTAGGCCTTCAGATTCGGATCTTGTGGCGGGCGGAAGCCGGTTGAATCTCCGGTTTGGCTGCCGCTGCCGCCGCCGCTGCTGCTGCTGCTGCTGCTGCTCTTGCTTTTGCTGTGTTTTTTAAGTTGAGAAGCGAATGTACATGATTTTCAAATCCTTCTGAGCCAAATCCTATCCTTGGTATACTACTGACTCGGGAACAGTAAGTAGTATATAACAAAGATCTAAAGTATTCTTATCGGTGTTTGGTTTGGGCAAAAACTCCTTTCGGTTCAATCAATATCGTTAGGTTATTAGCAGATAATTATATTTCTTAGTACTACCAAAGTAATTTTTTCTTGAACTCAACACACGGTTATATTAGAAAAATAAGTTAAAGTGTAAAGAAAAATAAACTAAAACAGTTTCTTTCGCTAATTTTACTCATCAGTATTTCATCATTTTTCTTTGAACTGAATAAGCTTACTCGGAACCCTTCGGACTGAAATAGAATTGAAACTAAGAATAAGTAAAAAGTCTGAAAAAACTAATTTAATAAGAAAAATCTGCACAAACAAGCACTCACGACTTGATTAGGTTTTTTCCGTTCGGAGTCCGACTTTCCTCGCGACTGGTCGAGTCGCCTTGTCGATCGGTGGCTTGGCTGTAGTGTTTTTAGGAAAAAAGTACATTTAGACTGAATTTTACGCTGGGAGACTTGTTGACTAGAACAAATGTAGATTGGCTGGAAAGGGGTGAAGATTTGTGCGTTCATTTGGGGTTTGACTGTAAACCAGCGTGGAGTGACTGGAAAGGGGCTGAGAATCGTGCGTACATTTGGGGTTCGACTGTAAACCAGCGTGGAGTGACTGGAAATGGTTAGAGATTCGTGCGTACATTTGGGGTTTGACTTTAAACCAGCGTGGAGTGACTGGAAAGGGGTAGAGATTCGTGTGTACATTTGTGGTTTGACTGTAAACCAGCGTGGAGTGACTGGAAAGGGGTAGAGATTCGTGCGTACATTTGGGGTTTGACTGTAAACCAGCGTGGAGTGACTGGAAAGGGGTAGAGATTCGTGCGTACATTTGGGGCTCGACTGTAAACCAGCGTGGAGTGACTGGAAAGGGGTAGAGATTCGTGCGTACATTTGGGGTTTGACTTTAAACCAGCGTGGAGTGACTGAAAAGGGGTAGAGATTCGTGCGTACATTTTGGACTTGACTTTAAACCAGCGATTACTGTCTGGAAAGGATTACCGATTCGTATGAGTAGTTATGCCAAGCTTTTATAGTGGATGAAGTGACTGGGACCTTGAAAATGTAAATTGTTCTCACGTTAGTTCAGCTGGTTGGGCAACGTTGATGAGTAGCACCGGCCGTTTAATGTTAACAGGCTGAGCGCAGTAGGTCTGCAGCGGTGCCAGCTTCTCACCTGGGCGAACCTGTCCAACATCGTAGAACAAATCCGGCACCTTGTCCTTGGTGTCTGTATCGGAATTTAATACAATCGATTGCATACATTTAAAACCGAAACTAAATGTTCCGATTTTAGATGGTTACGTAGGTTTAATACTCTACAAATAGTAGAAACAAGTACAACTGACTCACCCAACTTTCCAGCCAGGGCGTACTTCAAGCTGAGATTGTTACTCAGCAGGCTGGCCTCCGCAGCCTCAGTGTAGGGACTTCGCTTGGTTTCAGAGCTGTTAAATTCTTGAAGAATTTCCAGACCGCTGGAAAGGAAATTTTGTAGTCTTCCAATTACTTTTCTAATTCACCCGACTGGGATTCACCCGACTGGGATTCACCCGACTGGGATTCACCCGACTGGGATTCACCCGACTGGGATTCACCCGACTGGGATTCACCCGACTGGGATTCACCCGACTGGGATTCACCCGACTGGGATTCACCCGACTGGGATTCACCCGACTGGGATTCACCCGACTGGGATTCACCCGACTGGGATTCACCTGACTGGGATTCACCCGACTGGGATTCACCCGACTGGGATTCACCCGACTGGGATTCACCCGACTGGGATTCACCCGACTGGGATTCACCCGACTGGGATTCACCCGACTGGGAAATTTGAACTGAGAACGCCCTTACCCGATCCTGTAAAACTCCACGGAAGTCTCGTAATCCACCAGCAGCAGAGATATCGCAATCGCTGTCGCCCGACGCACTTCGTCAGCTGACGTCGGCTTCATCAGCGGGGCCAGGAGGGCGAGGCCACCGCTGTCGCGGAACTCAGCCCTTGGTTGGGGCTCGCGGATGTAAGCGGCGACAGCTTGGGCTGCCTTCAGCTGTGACTGGGGCGACCTGAAATTTGGTAAGAGAGCACCCTTTTGAAAAGCATGCCGTTTTTAATGACCTGTGCTGAATTCTATACCTGGAAGCCAGCGGTGTCATCAGAGCCTCCACCATCCCATTGTCAAGGACGCGTTGACGCAGCGTCTCGTCGGCCGACATGTTTATCAGCGTTGCTAGGCCGTTGCTAACTACCTGGTCGCTCTCGTGTTTCAAACAGCCGAGCAAATTTTCTAAGCCGTGATTGGCTGAGGCCACAATCCTGGAATTCGGAAAAATAAAGATTTGGTCAAACCAATTTTAACACTAGAAAAATCACGGGGTATTAAAAAACCAACTTTTTTCTTTGTGTATCTCCTAAAATATTCAACCAATTGCCTTGAAAATCCAGAGCCACGGGCTAAAATTTCCCGCTCTATCCGAAACAACTTCCTGAATCACAAGACATCGGCATCTTCGATGCATTCTACCGTTAAAGGAGTGAAATCGATCAATGACAATTGCAAAAACCTGGCTCACGAGCAAATCGGCAAATTCGCTGTCGTCAAATTGGCGATGGCCAACGAGCTTGCCTCCTTCAGCTGGCGATTGTCCAGTCGCAGAATCTTCACCACCTGCTCCAAGCCGCCTAAAGTGCCGTATTGGGGATAATATCGTGAGATTATAAAGTGAGCACACTTTATTGTTTGTACTCTCGACTGGCCTGACATGGACCAACTCACCGGCATTGAGCACAGCCTCCTGGCAGAGGAAATTCTCGCCCATGACGGCGATGGCTTGAGCGGCGGCGACGCGAACGCGGTCATCGTCATAGCTGAGCAACTGCACCAGCAGCGCCTCTGTGTTGCATTCATGCAGAATTCGCTTGCCATCGTCTGTTTCAAGGGTGGACGATGCGCGGGTCAATCACAGGCCGTGACTTGGGAAGAGAATGACTTGGGAAGAGAATGACTTGGGAAGAGAATGACTTGGGAAGAGAATGACTTGGGAAGAGAATGATTTGGGAAGAGAATGACTTGGGAAGAGAATGACTTGGGAAGAGAAAGACTTGGGAGGAGAATGACTTGGGGAGAGAATGACTTGGGAAGAGAATGACTTGGGGAGAGAATGACTTGGGAAGAGAATGACTTGGGAAGAGAATGACTTGGGAAGAGAATGACTTTGGAAAAGAATGACTTGGGGAGAGAATGACTTGGGGAGAGAATGACTTGGGAAGAGAATGACTTGGGAAGAGAATGACTTGGGAAGAGAATGACTTGGGAAGAGAATGACTTGGGAAGAGAATGACTTGGGAAGAGAATCACTTGGGAAGAGAATGACTTGGGAAGAGAGTGACTTGGTAAGAGAATGACTTGGGAAGAGAATGACTTGGGAAGAGAATGACTTGGGAAGAGAATGACTTGGGAAGAGAATGACTTGGGAAGAGAATGACTTGGGAAGAGAATGACTTGGGAAGAGAATGACTTGGGGAGAGAATGACTTGGGAAGAGAATGACCGTTCACTCACTGCTCTTGGCCGCTCGACCAATGGCCCTGGCTGCGTGCATTTTCACCTCCGGCTGCGTGAGCGGTGGAGCTGCGTCGGCGTCCTTGGTGTCTGGAGCAGGCGTGGAAGGCATTGCTGAGCAAGTGTCAGCTTAACATGGTGCCAATCAGTTTACCAAATCCTCACCGTCATCTCCTTTCTTCTTTTTTGCGCTGCCCTTTGCTTTGGCAGCCGCGGCGCCACCGCCTTTGCCTTTGCCGGCGTCTTTGCCGCCTTTGGCGTCCGGCGGCGTCTCCTCGGGCGGCGCCGGACGGTCAGCGATGAAAGCGACCAGGCGCGGCAGGCCGCCGTTCTCTTTTAGTTGCTGGGGAAAGAAAAAGTCACGTCATATCCAAATTGCACTACTGCGAGTAGTCACTATTTAGATAAAAGCCGCTCACCTGAAGACTCTCCGCATCGTCGGCGCAGTTGGAGACCACGTGAAGAGCCAGCACGTGCAGGTCGTGAAGCTCGGGCTTGCCCAGCATGTTCACGAAGACGCGTAGCGCATTCAGCTCGCGCAGTGCCGCCCGGTTTGCGGCTGTTGGCGCAAAAATTTGTGCATTTTTCTTGGTAGTCTAAAAATCATCTGTCCTGTTTTTGACACACCAACCACCCCGAATTTCACAACCACCCCCCGACTTTCACACCCAGCACCCCGACTTTCACAACCACCACCCCGACTTTCACACCCAGCACCCCGACTTTCACACCCAGCACCCCGACTTTCACACCCAGCACCCCGACTTTCACACCCAGCACCCCGACTTTCACACCCAGCAACCCGACTTTCACACCCAGCACCCCGACTTTCACACCCAGCAACCCGACTTTCACACCCAGCACCCCGACTTTCACACCCAGCACCCCGACTTTCACACCCAGCACCCGACTTTCACACCCAGCACCCGACTTTCACACCCAGCACCCGACTTTCACACCCAGCACCCCGACTTTCACAACCCCGACTTTCACACGCACCACCCCGACTTTCACGACCACCACCCCGACTGTCACGACCACCACCCCGACTTTCACGACCACCACCCCGACTTTCACAACCACCACCCCGACTTTCACACCCAGCACCCCGACTTTCACAACCACCACCCCGACTTTCACACCCACCACCCCGACTTTCATAACCACCACCCCGACTTTCACACCCAGCACCCGACTTTCACACCCACCACCCCGACTTTCACGACCACCACCCCGACTGTCACGACCACCACCCCGACTTTCACGACCACCACCCCGACTTTCACAACCACCACCCCAACTTTCACACCCAGCACCCCGACTTTCACAACCACCACCCCGACTTTCACACCCACCACCCCGACTTTCATAACCACCACCCCGACTTTCACACCCAGCACCCGACTTTCACACCCACCACCCCGACTTTCACACCCAGCACCCAGCATTCACGCCCACCACTCAAATTCGCAAATGAGTAAACTTACAGTCCTGACTGGCTCGCACCAGTGACTGCAGTGCCAGTTGCTGAATGACTGCGTACTCTGACTCCAGCAGTTGCATCAGCGTCTCCAAGCCTGTTGAATCCTTAATAGACGCCTTGGCTTCGAAGTCCTTGGTGAAAAGGAAATGTAGCATTTGTTAAAGAAAGTGAAACTACGAGTAAATTTAAACCCTCAATCATTGTTCTCACCTGCATCAGCAGTGCGATGCACTCCACGGAATTCTTCTGTACATCCGGATCATCCTCCTGCATAGCTTCCAGCAGCAGTTCTAGGCCTTTGTTCTCAATTATTGCCGGAATGCTCGCAAACTCCTTGGCCATATTGCTTAGGGCCAGGGCTGCGAACTCGTGGGTTGTCACAAACTCTGCAATTAATTTTTTGTATAGGCTTTCCAGGTTGCTCATTGATGCCAAAGACATCTCCTAATGCGAAACTCTGGACCTTCGTGTCGAGACCGAAATCACCGAATAACTGCAAATTAGCAAATTTTTCAGGCCAACTCACCGTCCGGATTGAGCAGCTTCAGAAAAATGGGAATGGCATCGTCTCGAGTTGACCGCAGGTGTCGCCTAACCTCCGCGTTGAGTGTCATGGTGGCCAATGCCATCAGGGCATTGCGTTTAATAGCTTTATCCTCCACGGTTAGCAGCTTCATCAGGCCATCGACTGCACCATTTTCCAGCAGAACTTTCCTATTGTCATCGCCTGCAATTAGATACCAGTCTCAGATATCTCTACTGCAGCTATTAGGGTTCCATTTGTATTGAATTTCTAATTAAAGCACTCACACTTATGCGCAAACTTGTAAATCCCCTCGCATGCCCTGGCCTGCACAGTGTCCTCCGGACTGTCCAGCAGAATGATGGCGGTCATGGCGCTCTTTGTTTCCACCGCTACCGGCTCGAACTGCAGTTTGGGAAAATAGCCGTATCTATAATTATCTATTATATAAAAGGCTATTCATTAATATATTTAAGCATAGAATGCTCAATAAGAAGGATCAACTAACCACATCCTCTGCTGCAGCCTTCTTGTCGTCTCCCTTTCCTTTTTTCCCCATTATTCTGGCTGTAAGAAAATTAGCAAGTGTAAGGATGTATTGCTGTTTTAACCGGAAATTATGTTAAAAACCCTGATTTAAAAACTTTCAAATTCGGCTTTTGGTTCAATAACATGGATGGACTGATTTCAAGGTTTATGTTGGAAAAATCAAGTTGTGGCTTTTATTAACATAAATTAGAATGACTTCCAGAGTTACTAAGCGAGACTTAGAATTCTATTTTTAGTATAGCAATTAGTGAGCTGAAGGGGTTAAAAAGGCTCATTAGTAATACAGAATGCAGGACCGGTTTTTTATAATCCTATAAACAAGCATCCGCTAACTCAAAATTACAATACTAAATTTCATCTTTGTTAGCAAGACGACTTATTTAACAAACAAAAATATATGTACCAGGGACAACTGAAACACTAAAAAGTTTTTTTGTCCCTGAAACGTACATAAATAAAAGATAATTACATATATATTGTATTTAAGTTAGTTATATTATTAATTTAGATAATGTCAAGGAATCCACCGAAAAATATAAATATGTAATTATAGATACTAAAATTAAGGATAAAATAAGAGAACTCCTGTAAATTAATACTAAGTTTTTTATTCTTGGTTTGTCTTTATTCTGTTATGACGGCTGTTATTTCACTTAATTGACTCACGTATTATTAAATGTGTGAAAATTCATCTTATAGGATTTTACCACTATATCGTTTGGAGCACTCAGTTTTAGGTAGTATAGCTGCAAAAAATCAACCAATCAAACACAAATAATTCGAAGCTATTATATATATTCGCGTGTAAAAAAACCGTGCCTGAATATTGCTTGCGTTTCGTGAAAAATGTTAACTCATGAAATTACGTTAGAAAAACTACCGAAGCGCTAGTACCATGGTTTTTTTGTTTATAAGAAAAAATACACTTGATTCTGTAAGTAGATATTGAAAAGAGAGAAACTTTTACAAAAATCCTAGTAAAAGTAAAAAAGTGGACACATAAATCTTTTTTTAGTTCCCATCTAAATGTAAATAACACATTATCAATTTTTTAATTGCTCTTCTCTGCTGTTTTTTCCCGATAATCTGCAGATACAATACGGTCTAACATAGGTAATATAATTTTTTTATTTAAGACGAATACAAAAAGCTTTTTACATCATGACATCTGTTTTTAATAACGTCGTAACTGCCCCACCGATCGAAGTTTTTGCTCTTACTGAGCAATTTAGGAATGACCCCAATCCGAATAAAGTGAATCTAACTGTCGGAGGTAAGCTTGAATGCTTGATGTAGTTAGGTTAAATTTAAACGCGCTTGCTTTACTTCTTT
Source organism: Macrostomum hystrix (assembly GCA_950097015.1). NCBI lineage: Eukaryota > Metazoa > Platyhelminthes > Macrostomidae > Macrostomum > Macrostomum hystrix. Next base: position 2,390,096 of record CATNEN010000008.1, read on the forward strand.
TAGAAAAAAATTCTTATGATTTTATGTATTTTTTCGCTAGTTTTATTTGACTTTCTTTAATTATATTTTATTGGCCCATGGCATGACCCAGGCCTATTGTTGCTTATGTCTAATTCAAAATGAAATACAATCTACACCTGACTTAGATGCATACTAGAACTCAAGCCATCAAGTTCTTGGATCCCATGTAACCTGCATTGAAAGCACGTAACATTCTGCCATTATATGTTATGCTAAGCCATGACATGACATTTCATATTCTGGATCATGACTCATGACGTTAGTGACATTTTACTGCGCAGTAAAAACCGCTAACTTTACCGCATAGTAATAAACTCATTACCCTGCGGTGAAGTTAGGGGTTTTTACCGCACTGTTTAAATAACCTCATTTCAGGCTTTCAGGTGAATGAAATGTGCCGAAGTGAATGATTGCCCCTTCAGCATTACCATCTCAATGAAGAGGCTGCCTACCAATAATGACTGCGAGATGGTGCTAGAAAAGCAGAAGGTTATTTAAACAGTGCCATAAATTCCACATAGTCCACTGCATAGTCCGAGCCTGAAATGAGGTTATTTAAACAGTGCAGTAAATTCTGCATAGTCCACTGTATAATAAGGTTTGTTAAAAAGGCAGTTTTTTACATTATAAACAGTGCGATAAATGTTGCTAACATTGACTCATGCTAGGGGCATGCCAAAAAAGTTAATTGAAGGCTAGAGTTTACAAACCATTTTTTTGTTTAAATGTGATGAAGTTAAAATAAAAGAAATGTGTTTTACAACATAAGTCTAAATGTCTATAGCCTAGTGCTTGTAGGCTAGGCCCTAATTAAAATGTCTGACAAATGAAATACAATAAAATATAGTCAATTTTCTCTTGTCAACAACCTTACTTGTTATAGTTAGTGCTACACATGCATCATTGCATTTTACTCACCTTGAGCACTAATTGTACCTGCCATGAATTCAGTGTGAGGCAAGTTCATGCTAAATTTGATTGGCAATACTAGTACATACCTAATATTTTGTAATAGCCATAATACTAGATCTGGCCAATACATGACATGGTATATAGCTACTATGGTCTTTCTCCAAATATCCAAATTCATGTCACTGAATGCCACCCTTCTATTTAACTATAAATACTGTCAAAGATTTCCCAGTATTCTGTTGATTATTTTGAGGACCTGGTAGAAACTTTTGTTGCAACTTGCAATTTGTGTGTTTAGTTGTATATTTAAATGGTTGTGAAAATTATTCCCTGTTTAGGTAAAATTAGCTATTGTTGTCAGTTGTGTTGCTTGTTTCCATACATCATTTTTCAAGTGTTCACTGTGGGGCCTAAGTAGCAATGTTGCATTTCACTCTTATTAGCTTTTTTAAAACCCACTTAGCCCAAACATTTTTTGTAATTACATTCTAAATAATAATATTTATTCTACCAAATCTGTATTCAATCGCAGTTATGTATGCGTTCTTAATCATTCTTAATCATTTTCAAATAATAAATACAGCCTATCGAACTGATGAGTGCAAGCCATGGGTTCTGCCAGTGGTGAAGACTGTCGAGACCCAGCTAGCGGCTGATGACACCCTGGACAAAGAGTACCTGCCTGTCACCGGACTGCCAGACTTCTGCTCCTCCGCTGTCGCCATTTGCTTCGGCGAGGGCCACCCCGTGGTGTTGTCCCACCGAGCCGACGGCATTCAGGCTCTGGGCGGCACCGGCGCCCTTCGACTTGGCTACGATTTTCTGCACTGCATCCTAGGCCGCGACACCATCTACGTGTCCAAGCCAACCTGGGGCAATCACAAGGGCATTGCTCAGCAGTGCGGCTATCCCAATGTGCGCGAATATCGCTACTGGCTGGCTTCTGGCCGGTGCCTGGATGAGCAGGTGCGCTCAAACTGTGCTCAAACTGTGCTCAAACTGCTTCAGGGCGTTGAGGCCTCACCAAATGATCTGGGATAAAGTGATAGAGGGTTTATTCTTATAAAATTACTCCTATTAGTTCACCAGAGTCATCTCCGAAAATTCCCTTCAGGGCCTGTTGGAGGACCTGAAGGCCGCTCCTGAGGGCAGCGTGATTGTGCTGCATGGCGTAGCCCACAACCCAACTGGCTGCGATCCCACCATAGAGCAGTGGGAGAAGATCCTGGCCGTCATCAAGGAGCGCGGCCACTTCCCCCTGATCGACCTGGCCTATCAGGGCTTCGCTAGCGGCGATCTAGATCGAGACGGTCGCGTACCGCGCCTGTTCGCCGATCACAACATGGAGTTCTTTGTGGCCCAGAGCTTTTCTAAGAACTTCGGCCTGTACAGTGAGTTGGCTACTTCTCTATTTGGATATTTGCAAGCCCAATCCCGAAAATCTCAATTCTGAAACTTTAAAATCCCATCTCTAACGTTTCTGAGTCCCAGTCCCGAAATTTCAGACTCCGTTTCCCGAAATTTTATAATCCCATTCCCATAATCTCAGAATTCCTAATCTGAAACTCCAGAATCCCATTCCTGAGACCTCATAATCCCATTCCTGAGACCCCAGAATCCCATTCCTGAGACCCCAGAATCCCATTCCTGAGACCTCATAATCCCATTCCTGAGACCCCAGAATCCCATTCCTGAGACCCCAGAATCCCATTCCTGAAACCTCAGAATCTCATTCTTGAAACCCCAGAATCCCATTCCTGAGACCCCAGAATCCCATTCCTGAAACCTCAGAATCTCATTCCTGAAACCTCGGAATCCCATTCCTGAGACCCCAGAATCCCATTCCTGAAACCTCAGAATCCCGTTCCTGAAACCTCAGAATCGCGTTCCTGAAACCTCAGAATCTCATTCCTGAAACCTCGGAATCCCATTCCTGAAACCTCAGAATCCCATTCCTGAAACCTCAAAATCTCATTCCTGAAACCTCAAAATCTCATTCCTGAAACCTCGGAATCCCATTCCTGAAACCTCAGAATCCCATTCCTGAAACCTCAGAATCCCATTCCCTAAATTTCATATTTCCTGTTCTGAAGCTTTAAAATCTAAAGAATCCTGACTCTGAATGTTTAGAAACTGTAGAATATCTAATTGGGAATTCAAAAAAGTCCTATACCAGAAATTCCAGAATCTTAATCCCAATACTTAGAATCTCATCCCCGGTACTTTTAAATCCTATTTACTAAACTATAAAAAATTCCAGACGAGCGCGTTGGCAACCTTGCCATTGTGACGCAGTCGGCTGAAGTCACCGGGCGGGTCAAATCTCAGATCCGCAACATCATCCGCAAGACCTGGTCCAATCCGCCGTCGCACGGCGCCCGCGTCGTGGCCACGGTGCTTCGCAACCCGGCCCTGGCCAGCGAATGGCGCGAGAACATCAAACGCATGGCCGAGCGCATTGTCCTGATGCGCCAGATGCTGTTCCAGAAGCTGCGCTCGCTTGGCACGCCAGGAAATTGGCAGCACATCACCGACCAGATTGGCATGTTCTCTTACACGGGCCTAACTGCCGCTCAGGCTGATTACCTGCGCACTAATTACGCCATCTACATCATGTCGGACGGCCGCATCAACATGTCTGGCCTAACTAGCAAGAGTGTAGACCGTGTGGCTCAGGCTATGCACGAGGCTGTCACCAAGGCTTGAGGCCTACCTAGCTCTGCCCTAATTGCTATTGAAATTCACTATGGATTAAGCCGACTAATTTTAAGTAATATCCGTCTACTTTAAGTAGCTACTAGAGGTAGTTTTATCCCGAATTTAATAAAAGTGCAGTCAATCAATTTGTGTCTTCTCTGACTAATATTTTGGCTAGACACTCGTTAAATTAGTAGCTCTACTACTACTAGGGAATGTATTTAGCTCACACACAAGCACACAAGGCAAACACACCATCACTCCTAGCATGCTACTGTTGTGATTAGCAATACCAGCAAGCTGTTGTGTATTGATTGTGTTTTTACCCAGTGAGAGAAGATCCGAATTTATAAAGGCTTTTCTGTGCGACCTATATTCAGTTCTACACTTATATTTTGAAATAGGTCATCTACTTAACTGCCTACTATAAGTAGCTATCAGAAAAAATTGCTGTTTGCTAGTTGTTCCAACTGTCTTCAGTTTTCTAGTTAGAAGCAGAAGCCCACTAGATTTAAACAATGCTTTCAATTTTTGCCTGTTAAGATTATTATTTCTTACCTTTGATCCTAAACAAATCAATAATAGAGAATATATATACAATTACATATAGAGCATAGCATCCCCTGACCATGCTACTTCTTTGTCACCAGCAGCTCAAAATCCTGATAACTAATAATCATTCTGTCGATTGCTTTTTCCGTATAAGTACCAGTGATAATAATAGTAATTGCAGCGGGGCTGTGGGCAATGGCACATCAGTTGCTCACACAAGACGCGCAGCGCAGATACTGTACGCAGTATCTATGTACACGCTCACACAAGTGTTCACATCTGCCCTGACTTTCTCTTTGTCTGGCAGTGTACACTTTCACTGTGCCTTGGAGGTTGGCCCTCAAGGGCGAAAATAGGCACGACAAGGCCCCAAGTCTTCTCTCCGCGGCTGCGACCAAAAAATGTGGCCTCGCCGCGGAATCGAGCTCAGGGACCTTGGTGCGAGAGGCAAACGCGTTGACCGCTCTGCCTCTCAACCCCCATCAGTATAAGTACTTGGCCTATGTTTAATAGACCGAAGGACCGGGACTCAGGGACTCAGCAGACACTGAAGAACCGGTGGTTAACAGACTCAGCAGACACTGAAGAACCGGTGGTTAATAGACTCAGCAGACACTGAAGAACCGGTGGTTAACAGACTCAGCAGACACTGAAGAACCGGTGGTTAATAGACTCAGCAGTCGCTGAAGAACCGGTGGTTAAAAGACTCAGCAGACACTGAAGAACCGGTGATTAATAGACTCAGCAGACACTGAAGAACCGGTGGTTAACAGACTCAGCAGACACTGAAGAACCGGTGGTTAAAAGACTCAGCAGTCGCTGAAGAACCGGTGGTTAAAAGACTCAGCAGACACTGAAGAACCGGTGATTAATAGACTCAGCAGACACTGAAGAACCGGTGGTTTAAGGACTCAGCAGACACTGAAGAACCGGTGGTTTAAGGACTCAGCAGTCGCTGAAGAACCGGTGGTTAAAGGACTCAGCAGACACTGAAGAACCGGTGATTAATAGACTCAGCAGTCACTGAAGGACCGGTGGTTAACAGACTCAGCAGTCGCTGAAGAACCGGTGGTTAACAGACTCAGCAGTCGCTGAAGAACCGGTGGTTAAAAGACTCAGCAGTCGCTGAAGAACCGGTGATTAAAGGATTCAGCAGACACTGAAAGACTCCATGGCTAAGGGACTCATGATGCACTAAAGGATCGGTATTTAAGAGACAGCAGTCACTGAAGGACCGGTGGTTAAAGGATTCAGCAGACACTGAAAGACTCCATGGCTAAAGGACTCATGATGCACTAAAGGATCGGTATTTAAGAGACAGCAGTCACTGAAGGACCGGTGGTTAAAGGATTCAGCAGACACTGAAAGACTCCATGGCTAAAGGACTCATGATGCACTAAAGGATCGGTATTTAAGAGACAGCAGTCACTGAAGGACCGGTGATTAAAGGATTCAGCAGACACTGAAAGACTCCATGGCTAAAGGACTCATGATGCACTAAAGGATCGGTATTTAAGAGACAGCAGACACTGAAGAACCGGTGGTTAAAGGACTCAGCAGTCACTGAAGGACCGGTGATTAAAGGATTCAGCAGACACTGAAAGACTCCATGGCTAAGGGACTCATGATGCACTAAAGGATAGGTATTTAAGAGACAGCAGTCACTGAAGGACCGGTGATTAAAGGATTCAGCAGACACTGAAAGACTCCATGGCTAAAGGACTCATGATGCACTAAAGGATCGGTATTTAAGAGACAGCAGTCACTGAAGGACCGGTGCAATAGTTGCCTTCAAACCATACAAAATTACACTCTGTGCGCATCTTGTTACACTTTGCTAAGCTTAAAATGAACGAGCATACCCTGCCACTCGCCTGGATTTGTCTATGGCCAAAACCTTGCTAAATCTGGTGGCAGAAAATACGGCCTGGTTTAAGTCGGGCTAAGCAGGTTTAATTTATTTTATTCGTTGAAGAAATCGGCCTGATTCATTATCGAGAAAGGCTGGCGATTATTGGCTGGCGAGAAAAGCATGCAGAGGATCTTCCCTGACAGCTCTCCGTGTTTGACAAGTTTGAATGTCATCGACCTTGGCGTGGATCTGAACCCGGTGCGGCAAAGGATTCACGCCTGCAAACTGCGCTACCACCGCGAACTCTGGTCCATCATCTGCGATCAGGGCATTAGACCTGAGAAGCAAGAAGATCAGGGCATTAGACGTGAGAAGCAAGAAGATCAGGGCATTACACCTGAGAAGCAAGACGATCAGAGCATTACACCTGAGAAGCAAGAAGAGGGTGAGGAGGGCGAGGGCGCTGGGAACGTCGATTTCGACAAGGAAGGTGAGGGAGAGGAGCTAGTCGGCGAAAACAACCAGAGCAATGCGCTGTGGAAACAGCGGCAGTGGAACAGCCGGCAGTGGAGGCCGAATAAGTGCAAAAAGCAGAGTGACGCCCTGATGAATAATTTCGCGTTTCCCTTGCCGAAAGGGACTCGCACCTTGGGCAGCGGCACATTTCAGAATTCGATGCGTCTGGGAAGTCAGTTTGGATCGACGAACAACAAATCGCATAATCAGACCCCGATGACATCACAGATGCCACAACAGATGCCTGAGCAGATGCCACAACAGACGTCAGATCAAATGTCACAGCATGTGCCTCATCAGATGCCACAACCTTCTTGTATGTCGCAGCAGATGACACAGAAAATACCACAGCATTCTTGTATGCCACAGCAGATGCCACAACATTCTTGTATGCCACAGCAGATGCCACAACATTCTTGTATGTCACAGCAGATGCCACAACATACATGTATGTCACAGCAGATGTCGCAAGAAATGTCACAAAAGCTGCGACAACAGATGCCACAACACATATCAGAGCAGATGCCACAGCGGATGCCTCCGCAGATGTCAAAACAATTTTCGGAGCAGATGCCACAACTATTGTCTCATCAGATACCACAGCAGATGCCGCAAGAGAAGGCTGAGCAAATGCCAAAAAAGTTGTTACAGCAGTTTGAGCAGCCGCTGCCTGATACCGGCAGAGCCTCTCTGTCAAACCTTGAGTACAGAATGGTGCCAGCGAACAAATACAGTGTGGTTGGGCTCAGTGGCACCAACACGGCTATCAGCAGCAGCGGCAACAGCTACAACTGTCGGACGAGCAGTGTCAGCAGCCGCAGCCGAGATCACCTGCGTGAGAAGCTGCCAATGTCTACCAAGACAATCTCGGCCGAGGTAGATCACTGTTCCAAGGAAAGCACTTTCGTGCCCCTGCTCTGCGGCAACTGGAATTGCGCCCCGAAGTCTACCAAGAAAGAGTCTGGAACCAAGACTGTCTCCAGGAACAGGCACAGCTGAATGCTCATTTTTTGTACTGAAAAGAAAACAATTCGCGAAAAATTGTGTTGGCTAAATTTGCACCTCGCTTTCGTTTTTAAACTCACTGTAAGCTGTAGCTGTATACTACCTGGTATATCAGGCACAGCAACTGTACTTGTAACAGCAAGCTGCATGTGTAACCGCAACATTTTATTACCAAATATGACACTGACAGCAGAAAAAATATCGAATGCCCGGAAGTGAGTCCAGCGACTACGCTTCAGCTACTCGATTCAGTAGTGTCAGTTGTAAATTCTTCACAAATTTCCTGACTTCCTTTTATTTGACAAACGGTTGAAAATCTAACTTAGGGTGCGTTCGAGTAGCTTAAAATTATTACTTAAACTAAACTTAAACTGCAGTTTAAGTTTAGTTTAACCTCTGTAATAAAACAAAAGCGAAACATAATAAATGTCGAAATAAAGTAAAAAGATTGAAGCTGAATGATTAAGTAGAATAAACGAATAATTAGTATTTACATTCTCGTCTTGAAATTGTGTAGTTTTGGTATCAGATGTACAGTAGCCGTACGCGCGCAAATTTGACATGCAAACTGGTACGCGTATTTTATTTAGAATGTGTAGTACACCCCAGTCCTTTCAAATACGCGTATATTAGCAAATGTGCGAAAATTAAATTATTAAAAGCAGTGATAGATAAAAGCCTCTTTAGTTTAAAAAATTATTGGCTTCTGGGATTCGAACCCAGTCCGCTCGATTGCGCAGAAAGTCGCTTATCCATTATCCTCGGGCCTGAATGAAGCTAGAAATCAAAAGAAAAAATATACGTGGTTAAAAATACTCATTTAAATGCAAATATCTTTGCTCTGAAGAAACTGTGAGAGCTGTAACTGAAGTCATTCGATGCTAAATTAAAAGACGAATCCAGTGATATATTTCTTAGTAATTAAATAGAAACAATTAATTTCGACAGAAACATTCATTTTTTTATAATTTAACATTTTACTTATTTCTGTACAAAAAATTTTACCGTTTCAACAAATTAAAACTGGGGATTTTTTCAGTACTTCAGGAGAAAAAATCTAAAAACTTTTTTGATCCTCTGAATTTCAGTACAACTACACGTGTACATCTTCATATACAGGCGAAGCAAGACAGTGAGTTCACACTAATTAAATAATATTATTAATATTCAAAGGACTCAACAGAGGTTTTAGCCTAGTGGTTAGGGCGTCGGACTCACGACTTGAAGGTCGGGGGTTCGATTCCCGACTCCACTGAAACAATTTGTGTCCTTTAGCAAGACACTTAACTCTGCATTGCTTCAGTTCACCCAGCTGTTAAATGGGTACCAGCATCAGCTGGGATAATTGAAGGTGGGTGTGGCGTCCCCCCAGTCCATGGACTGAACAGCTGTACGCAGCCTTCAGATGCGCCGCGCAATAGCTGCGGCTGTGCTGTCGGCTGCACATCTGGCCCGATTGGGGCAGGTGTAATCAAAAAAAAAAATTTAATATTCAAATTAAAATACGCGAAAGTTCGAATGTCAAATTTGTGCGCATACGGCTACTGTACATCTGATACCAAAACTACACAATTTCAAGACGAGAATGTGAAGACTAATTATTCGTTTATTCTACTTAATCATTCAGCTTCAATATTTTTTCTTTCTTTCGACATTTATTCTGTTTAGGTTTTGTTTTAATAAAGAGGTTAAAATGAACTTAAACTGCAGTTCATTCAGTTTAGTTTAGTTTAGTTTAGTTTAAGTCATTTTAAGCTACTCGAACGCACCCTTAATCTCGCACATTAGACTATGGTCGGAAGTAGTGTATCGGAAAGACTTTAGACCATAGACTATATCTTCTAGGCATCCGTTTGGTTGAAAAAAATCACGGACTATTGTCGTTGTCTATGTCCGAACCCCCCATTCAACGAGTGTTGAGATTGTTCCAGATCGTTTGCATCGTTTTCCTTCCGATATCAGGCATATGAGATCTGGGTTCGGTTGGGGATGGATACTTGTGACTGTCTTACGTGCGAGCAGACATCCAGTGTATAATCCCATTTTCCCATTTTCCCAATCATCAGACAAAGCCAGCCAATAGGATAAGAGATCCCCAACCCGCCCCAACGCCCCCCAGTCGAGGCCCAACAAAGTTTTGCGGCGGTTTCCACTACAAAAAGGGAGCATGGAGACGCAGGGAAATTATTCCCCTATAGCTTCTACGGGGTTTTGGATTGTCTCCCCCCGGCATCCCAGCCGAACCCGTCGTCTGCAGCATCGTCCAGTTTGACTGACACTCGCTAGCCGATTGTTGATATAACACAGTGGGAGCGGTAGAATTTTTTTAGAAATACAAAAGCCACGGAGA